>OX438746.1:4652500-6117500 GCA_949316235.1 Oegoconia quadripuncta
TAGAGAAAGTTGGAACATACAATAGAAATTTGAAAATAATACTAGTTTGACAGCTGTCAGTTGAAAATGATTCTCCCTAGGGCTGAATAGTATTACTTTCAACCCGCTCCTTAGGCAACTTCACACCTACTTTCCGATTATGAGGATGAAAAGTGATTTTTTTTTGGCATCGTAGAGCAATAATAGGAATATTTGGTAATTCTAAAAAAAACTGTTATAATTAGAGACACAAGTAATTTTATTTTTCCTTAAATATGTACATAAATCCTTATCAATAATGTTCTAATTTATAAGTCTCGATCCATTAAAAAGTGATTGTATAGGCCCAAAGTATTCCAAATAACAATTGTGTAATACAATATGTAATGAAATCTTGAAAGTTGTTTTTATTTTTATTTTTTTATATGAGAGGGCGGCAATTAAATTTAGTTTATTTAAACTTTTAATTTAAAATTTAATTTAAACTTACTTCTAATTGTCGTATTGAAATGAAACTTTCAATGTATATGTAATTCTGATGACAATACTATAATTTGGTAACTTGGAGCTGATCTGATGACGGAACCAGGAGGTGGATGGTGAAACTCATCAGTGGCTATTAGTAAACCCCTCAAATTTGGGCTCATATGATTCGTATTGACCAGTCCAATATACCCCACTTGATGTCGACGTTCTGATGATGGAGCCAGGAGATGGATGGTGGAAATGTAGCGTGTTTTTTTTTAGTTTTTTAAACTACATATTATTTATTAAAAGTAATGGAAGGTCAGACTGATGGACACGGAGGGCTGGACAGAAAATTATATTAACGCGTCATTTATCAGAAACAGACACATAATTGGAAAGTTACACCGACAAGCGTGCTCTTAAATTAATAAGATTACAAATGAATACCAATTTGTACCATAGACTTAAGAGGGTGTAACCCGCACGGTATTCCATACCAACTTTAATGTCCTTTGTCGAAATGAATATACCGGTTCTAATGAAACTTTGCAAGCATAAAGCACGTGCATAGATCTTAAAGGATAGTAGAGAATATTTTCGAAAAAGAATACAACTACGAAGTTAGACCGATTTTAGTAACTGAAAAAATGCAATATATTTACGGTCGCGTTTGTAGCTTATTCCACACAATTACATCATTAAATTAAATAAAGAAAACTTTGAGAAAATATGAATTAAGTACAAATAAATTTCGCATGACAGGAATCCTGCGAATTTCACCAGTCGCATATCAATCTATCGGTGCGAGCGTCGATGCCATTACCAAGGCATTTTATTAAAAAAAAAAAAATAAACAACCTATGCCAATACCTTCTATTTCACTGAACTAATATGCTCTATTTTTTTCCTTACGATAAAAAAACTCATCCGGTATAAAGTTTCATTAGAATCGGTTTATGCATTCCGAAAAATTCGGTCTTCAAAGTTTGAATGGAATGCCGTGTCAGATAAACCTCTTAGACGACCTGTTTGATGTAGTGGTTAGAAACTATGACTACTATACTAAAAGGTCGCGGGTTCGAACCTCGCTAGCATATGTTTGTATGATAAATACGGACACGTGTACCCGAATTATGGATGTTTTCATTTATAGCATATTTATATATTTACAAAAACAAATGTATTTGTGTTCACCGTCTGGTATCCATGATACAAACCTAGTGCTTAGTGTGGAATAAGATGGCGCTGTGTGTACGTCCAACGATATTTATTATTACTTATAAATAGTAGACCAATAAAGAAAAGGCGATGCGTACCCCACGCAGCCTTTGAACTACGAGATATTGCTTGTTTCCAAATGAAATATTTAAACTTTCTGATGACCCACAGAATTAGAACTAATTTCTAGACATTGCCTCATATGTCAAAGCCCAAACGTGACTAATACTCTTGCATGGAAACGGGCTACGCTACTTAAAAGGGTTTATTCTGTCCAGTGGCGCCCTCATTGGACAAATTAAGATATCTTTTTAAATATAGAATAAATAAAATGGCTCTGATTTACACTCGAGAAGCCTAAAAACTAATTATAAAAGCTTCGATGGGGGTTATTTTCCAGAATTCATGATTATGAAGCCTATTTTATCAATAACTTGAAATTCTGGAAAGCAAGCGCCATTAAAGCTATTTATGTATTATTTATAGCTTTTAGCTATAGCTTCTCCAGTGCAGGTCAGAGCGATTTTTCTTATTTATGTGGCGCCGTTGGACGAAATGAGCCGACACCCTACGACATGACAGTCGAGAGTAAATAATCATATACTCTATTGAAACGGGGAGAAATAAAAATGAAGCTGTAGCTATGGTTTTCGGTGGCCATCGTGATCCGTTTGATTGTGGATAATCTCGGCAACACAAAACTATTGGCCGTAATTGCGGGGTTCCAAACACAAATGGGAAAAACGTTATTTTTCACATTTATGGCTTTATGAGATACATAGACATTTAAAAGTATCTTTTACTACAGTATACATAATAGCACAAGTACATAACGTACAAGGATTACTCCACAAAAAACATTCATGCTTTTACTTATAATATACTTACAATAATAATTGTATTGGTTTCGCCACAGTTGTGTGCGTTTTTCCGTAATCTTTCAACTCCCTATAATCTTAAAGGCCGTGATTTTTTGCACATGGATAGAGGATCTGTCAGTGATAGAATAAAAATATTTTCTAACAAATCGGTAGCTAGCTTTAGATATAGTATAGGTATTTAATAATAAAACATAGACTCATAATCATTTTCCTGCCCTTATCCCACTCTAGTTGAGGTCGGCACATGTCATCCTCTTCCACGTTCCTTAGCCTCCACCTTCAGAAGTGCAGGAGCCGCGGCGGTCGCTGCTAAAAAACTCAAGAGGCGGAAATGGGTCAGGGCTACGCATTTCTGCCCTTTGGGGTAGAGACCATGGGGTTGTGGAAATCGCAGGCTCGTCTGGTCGAAGTATCAGGTGATCAGAGGGCTGGTAATAATGCAAGTGGCAACGCCACTCAACATTTTCCTTCTAGGTGGGGTCGGCACAACATGTCACCCTCTTCCACTCTCCTCTATCAGCCGTCATCTCCGTACTCACCCCTTTCACACACATATCATTCCTCACGCAGTCTACCCACACCTTTTCGGTCTTCCTCTACCTCTGTATCCCTCCACATTCATACTTAGCACTCGTCTTGTTACGTGCCTTTCATCCCTCCTCATAATATACTCAAACCATGCTAACCTATTACTTCTCAACTTTTCTGTTATTGGCGCCACTTTTAGACTTCCTTTGATATACTCATTCCTGATCTTATTCATTCTAGTCACACCACACATCCATCTTAGCATTCTCATCTCTGCCACATGTATTATACTTTCATCAGTCTCTTTCATTGCCCAACATTCAGATCCATACATGGTGATAGGTCTTATTAAGGTTTTGTAAATTTTCCCCTTGAGTTTGAGGGGCATCCGTGGGTCACAAGTAGTCCCCTAAACCTGCCGCCATTTCATCCAACCTGCATTTATCCTGTTCCTCACGTCCTGGTCAATATTGCCGTCTTTCTGAAGTAATGAACCTAGGTACCGGAAATTTGATCAGATTGGTAACAACTCCCCGCTTGGAAAAACTGGAGGACCACTCAAGTCGCAGAACAGATGTTCGGTTTTCGTTCTGCTGATCTTCAGTCCGACACTCTCCAGTCTTTCTCGCCATTTTTCCAACCTGCTCCGGACCTCAGTCGCATTTTCCCCGACAAGGATAATATCGTCGGCGAACAGCATACACCAGGGTGCCTCCTCCTGTATATTTGATGTCAGTGCATCCATAATCAGACGGAACAGATAGGGGCTTAAAGCCGATCCCTGGTGTAAGCCCACCGCCACATCGAACCTGTCAGTAACGTCGGCTTCCGACCGAACTTGTGTACCGGCTCGGCTGTAGACGGAACGTACAAGCCGCATGTACTTCCCAGGCACTCTTTTCTCTTTCTAAGCCCACCTTTCTAGGTACCCGGCCGTATGCCTTCTCCAGGTCAATGAATACCATGTGCAGGTTTTTATGCGCACGTTTGTACTTTTCGTGTAGTGCGAATGTGCCGTCCGTTGTTCCTCGACCGGGCATAAACCCGAACTGGTTCTGGGTTACCTCACTCTCCTCTCTCAATCGTCTCGCAATCACTTTCTCCCAAATCTTCATGCGATGTGACATGAGCTATTAGATTAAAATTACCACTTGTGAATTTCATTGCGTCGGAAAATATACTTAGAATTCCTGTGACTATTTAAAAAAAAATCGATCAATAGCTCCTTTGATCGATTTTTGGTCAGTGCTCTTGTTGTAATGTCTAATAGTAAGGGAGTGAGAGCCTGGAGATCTGTAGCACAGGTTTCGAACCTAATTCAGACTCCAGTCTCTCACAAAGGAATTTGTTTTTGTATTTACCTAACATTACTATTTAATCAATGTACCTAATTACTTTGTGGTGAGATAATAAATATTTATTATTATTATTTACATTCATGAAAAATTTCACCAAAACAAATATCACGATTCAATAAAATATTCCACGAGAACCTAGCTCATCCAAAATCAAATGCTGCCCGGAGTCTATTTGCCTTTGTGAAGTCATCAGTGTCTCATCTGAAATATATTAAGTCAGTTGTACGATGGAACTGGCGTATACTCCTTGTATAAAAGTCTCTAAATGAAAATTGGAAGGGTAAAAAAAAAAACTATTTTTAGAAAACATAAAGTAGCCATTGATTACTTTTTAGAAAATTGTTTTAGGAGATCTTAGCTTCTTCTACAACGCAATGAAGTTCACAGTGGTAACTTTAATTTAATATTGTAGGTTTTATAACTAAATACCTACACTATACCTAAAGCAACTTATAGAATTGTTTCTATTTTTAAACGACTTCAAAAAAGGAGGAGATTCTGTATTCGGGGCGTATTTTTTTTTTTATTCTAATACTGGGTACTCTATTTTTCTACAAAAAAATAGGAATTTTACAATTATAGGAAGTTACACAAAATTGCCTATTTTTTCTGGACTAAATTGATATGGGTCACTGCAGCATATGCTGAGTCAGAGCCCTTTCAGTGCACAGTAGGTACAGCCCATCACTAAGTAAATTTGGATTGGTGTACATAAGTGAATTATGTTTTTATTTATTTATTGTTTTTTTAAGCACAACGGTGTAGCACTTGACCTCAATCACACCTGATGTTAAGTGAAGATGAGGTTAAAGCTGGGAACGTACTGACCTGGAAACCCCATCATATTTGGGAGACTGGCTATCTTATCTCTGACAACCGGACTACAACAATGCTATTAAAACATTGCTGAGTTTTTATTGTTTGAGTTCATCTATTTTGGTTGTATGAACTATTGCTTTGCTTTGTGTTTTGCTTTGAATAAATTGACCGTCATTTTGTAGGGTATCCCCTTAATCCTTATACACCTGCCGCCAAGCAGCAATGTTAAAAGCATTGTTCTGTTCCGGTTGTCAGTGATAAGATAGCCAGTCCCCCAAATGGCTCCGTGTTTCAATGTAAACAACATTGAGTTTACGATTCGGAGGTCGCGCGTTCGATGCATGTTTAATTACTCGGTTTGGTTGGTGGTAGGGCATTTTAAATGTCCGCCTGGCTAGCTACCACTATCTTATCTAAATCTGCCGCCAAGCAGCAATGTTAATAGCATTGTTGTGTTCCGATTGTCAGAGATAACATAGCCAGTCCCCCCTAATAAAGTGGGGTCGGGTTAGTGCGTTTGCACCTTCGGCCTCACCTTCACTTAGCATCAGGTGTGATTGAGGTCAAGTGCTAACCCCTAGGGCATAAAAGAAATCCAGGACTTATCGCAAACGTGTCTTTCGAAAACAATGTTCCTAGAAAGTTTCTTAATAGATAAAAAATCCCAAGTTACGTCTGAAAGAGAGTAAGCTTCCACCTTCGACCTAATCATCACTTAACATCAGGTGTGATTGACGTCAAGTACCAACCCGTTGTGCAATAAAAAAAATATCTGTTTTAAACACCTACGAATTACCAACATATTTATGATACCTCTTATACATAGCATACAAATTTGTCATTGTTGTATGACCAGGTGACCCAGCTAATGCTCTCCTGAGAAACGCGACTGCATAGCTAGAGTCCGAAACCTGTATGAACAAAACCACGGCATTCTCCAAGTGCTGTCGGGTCAAACGGGACGGCGAGGTGGTCTCCAATAGAGCGCATATGTCGGCGACAGTGTACGCTGCTATACGGGAAATGTGAGCTTTCCTTTTGCATATTGATTGGGTTAACCTGGAAATGGAGGGGTTAATTATTTATTAACCTGTTATACATGTGTATCTCGTAAATAATTGTTTTTTTTTTTATAGTAGTTCATATTTTTTTTAGCATGTTTGGTTAGTGGTAGGGCATTATAAATGTCCGCCTGGCTAGCTACCACCATCTTTTTTTTTTTTTTTTTTTTTTTTTAATTAGAATGGGATCGCTCTTGACCTTAATCTGGACTAACGTCGAGATAAGGTCTACGATGGAACGAGCTTTCCCAGAAGATGCCTATTTAACGAAGACCTAAAACGCTTGGTCCTTATAAATGGCACGTCAACTAAGTGCGGGTGATATCCTGCGGTACGTCTTGAATTTCGATGCAAGAACGGGGATGGCGGGATCAACTCATGCAGTACTTCAGCACACTCTCCGAAATATATCCGATAGATCCGATATATCTTATCTAAATCTGTCGCTAAGCAGCAATGTTGACAGCATTGTTGTGTTCCGCTTGTCAGAGATAAGATAGCCAGTACCCCAAATGTGTTGGGGTTTCCGGGTCAGTACGCTTCCACCATCGACCTCATCTTCAGTTAACATCAGGTGTGATTGAAGTCAAGTAACTACCCGTTGTGATTAAAAAAAAAAAACGTTGCCTGGAAGAGATCGCTTTTAGTGATAAGGCTGCCAAATTGTACTGTCCTTTTTTTGGTTATCTTTGTGTTAATGTTTGCTATTGTAGTGCAATAAAGAATATTTTGTTTGTTTGTTTGTCATTATTCACGTGACCTTGAGAGAGCCAATGAGAGTGCATGAAGCGAACAGGACTAGCCAATAACTGAGCCAGAGTTTTTGGGCATCTGTGTGTTGAAAGATACCCCTCGCCTGTTATTAGGAGTCGATGTGTTCTTATGCGTAAAGCATATGTGTGCTGCAGTAGGACAAATGGATCACCGCGCTTGCCGCCCTCCGGGAACGGGCCTCCCCCTTGTGAGGGGAGGCGGGGCGGGAGGGGACCTGGAGCCGCTTATGCGTTCCCAGGTCCTCCCTACTGCCGAAGAAAGTCGCCGCGGGGTTTTAGTGGGTATCCCTCCCTTCAGGGAGGGGAGTCCCACATAACCGTCTCGCCGTCCCCCTGGCGAGCGGTATGCATAAAGCATTGCCCGGGAAAAAAAAAAAAGGAGTCGATGTCGATGTGTATGGATGACTAACTTCTCTATGGAGTGAGCCATCTCCGCCAGCCGTTGGTCGACAGCCCTCTCCAGCTGCGCCGGCGCAGCGCGCGCGCACAGGCACGACACCAGCGCGCGGTAGCACTGCATGTAGCACGGCCATCTGAAAACACAATTATTTCCCTCTACATACTCAAGGAAGTGTTATTGTGGCCTTACAGCTAGATCAAGTCAAAGTCAAAGTCAAAAAAATATTTATTTCGTAGTATAAAGATTATCACTTGAAAACGTCACATTTTTTATCTTAATATTAAAATTATTGACATTATTGCTCATTCGCAAAGCAGATTCCCCAGAGAAGAACGAGCAAGAAACTCAAGGGTTGCTCTTTTAAATAAGTTTGGGTTACAATAATATTACAAGCTGTGGAAATAGCTAAAGTAAACCAGTCTAGCGGTATGACGTCTGTTAAATTTCAGATTTTTTTGACTGCATACGCTGCAGAAGCAAGCTTTTTCGCTAGTTTCTCAATAGGAGGCCCCCACTGAAGCTTAGCATCCAAAAGTCCTAAAAAGACAATAGTGTTTACACGGTCCAATTTATCACTTCGTAAAACGACGCCAGAATGCTCACTTAAAATATTGAATAAATATGGCGTCTACTAATATACTGGCGTCAAGTACAGCTGGAATCCTCACTCTCATACGCAGATACTGTTTTACTTACGATTACAATTTATATCCCAAACCAGCTCTAATCTGATTATAATTTTTATGGGCAAAATAGTTATTTGGAAAACTTTGGATTTACCCCATGTCACGTGTGCATTCTTTATATTCCGTTGTACCATGGATGTTATTTCAAGCATTAAATTCAAGCAATAATGTTTGGGGTATCTCTGACCAGCTCATTTGTATGTAAGCCGCATAAAACTTTTGTTTTACTTAAATAGTTGTCATAGGAGAAATAAGGTTGAACTACCTACATCGAACTATGATTATGAGAGGAGGCTGTGGCCCACCAGTGGGGACAAGGGCTATTTAACTGATGATATGATCTTAACATAATAGCTGAGTGATGATTTTCAATAATATTATAATAATATTGTTTGTTCTATCGCTATTTCAATGTATTGACAACACAGCTACGTGTACGTGATTGGCTGATAGAATTCCGTCAATCACGCACGATTACGGTTGACCAATCCGAGCGTTAGCCATTTTTGGAGGGGATCGGTGGCGAGGGACTCGAGTTGGTCAGTCCAGAGGATCATTCTAGTTGTGAATTCGGAACTAAGACTTCGTAGACGATAAGCTCTGTACGTTGCTACCATTCGCTACATAATAACTATGGATATAAATTTAAGAATAAGTATTTAAGAAGAATAATTTATTCATAAAACCAAATAACAGATATTATTAATTTGTGATATCGGTATGTCGGCGCTACTAATCACGACAAGAGTTGATTTCAATAGATTAAGTTATGTATATATATATATACTGATATATAAATATTATATAAGGTAAGTAAGAGGTAAGTTTATAGTCAGGTTATGTTTAAAAGTAAATTTTCAGTTTCCAGTTTCAGTAAAGGAAATAAATGAGTCTTTGATTTATGAAAGTTGTAATTCACATACCTATCTTCCAATATCTCTTCCCTCGACACCAAAAGGCTGTTCATGACGGCCATACAACCAACGAACACGTCGAAGAACGCCTGCCAGGACACCACGCACTGAGCCGCCGGAGTGCCAAGGCCTAGGATATAATGCGTCAAGTGTTGCACTTCGAATATCGCGTCTATGAGTTTGTAGTCGAGCTTTATCTGAAATAATATAACGGAAATAGTGAATAATCGTCTACTCGTCCAAAATACCTTCGTGCTTATAGACGAAAGTTTTCAATGTGTGTTACCAGTGGTGACTTTTTTTAAAATTTTTTTTTTTACTTTCAAGGTTTACCCACAATTGTTTGCACCAAGACATGTTAATACACATTAAGTAAACTGATACTGTTAAGTGTAACAATCACTTACAGGTAAACACCTCATGCACAAACAATATATGTATACAATGTGTCCCGGAGATAAGTGACCAGCGGGCGTAGTTTGAAAATTTATACAAAATTATCGATAAATCATTTAAATTTAGAGACTTAACTGCTTTTGTTTTTTAAAAATTGTTAATCCTTTTTTTTTAATAGACATGTCTGACCTTCTGCACTATTTTAGTCATAATTTCTTTGTTTTTACGTCTTTCCCAATTCTTTTTTTTTTAATTCAGTGCTGTTATTATTATTCATCAAATTAAGTTATGAAAATTATCCCAAAACAAATAAATAATTTATTAAAAAAGAAATAAACTTAAAATTCGACCAACAAAACTGTATTTCTTTAAGTTTAAAAATAAAAAAACGAAAAATGTCCCTATAACATCATGTTTTTTTTTAATTATTATGATACTACATGATATTCTCTAAAATATCCTCGAACAATGTTTTATGTTATTTCAAATAAATGTGAACGTACGAGACATTGTAATTGACCTTTTATGCTCCAGTAACTAGATAGAGATAAGTTTAAAAAAATGAAAGTAATGTTTTAAGCAGTTTATTTGCACATTTAAGTGTTTTGTTATTACAATGAATCATTTTGATTTTAACATGATAGTTTAATAATAAATAAAAGATACTTAATTTGTTAAAATGGTTGTTTATCAGCGGTTATGCAGGCCAGGCCAATGAAAATTATCCAAGATGGATTGGCAGAGGCGGTCCAGTAGCATGGCCCCCGAGGTCACCAGACTTGACGCCTCTTGATTATTATTTCTGGGGCTACATGAAGCAAAAAGTTTATGCTGTGCCAATAATTTCAAGAGACCAGCTGAAACAGAGAATCGATGCTGCTGCCGCAGAAATAGCGCAGAATCATGCAGAAATAAGGCGAACTACACTAAGGATGTCATTTAGGGCCCTGGCCTGCATAACCGCTGACGGCGGTCATTTTGAAAACATAATTAATTAATTACCTGATTTTTCTTAATAAACAACCATTTTAACAAATTAAGTATCTTTTATTTATTATTAAACTATCATGTTAAAATCAAAATGATTCATTGTAATAACAAAACACTTAAATGTGCAAATAAACTGCTTAAAACATTACTTTCATTTTTTTAAACTTATCTCTATCTAGTTACTGGAGCATAAAAGGTCAATTCAATGTCTCGTACGTTCACATTTATTTGAAATAACTAAAAACATTGTTCGAGGATATTTTAGAGAATATCATGTAGTATCATAATAATTAAAAAAAAACATGATGTTATAGGGACATTTTTCGTTTTTTTATTTTTAAACTTAAAGAAATACAGTTTTGTTGGTCGAATTTTAAGTTTATTTCTTTTTTAATAAATTATTTATTTGTTTTGGGATAATTTTCATAACTTAATTTGATGAATAATAATAACAGCACTGAATTAAAAAAAAAGAATTGGGAAAGACGTAAAAACAAAGAAATTATGACTAAAATAGTGCAGAAGGTCAGAGATGTCTATTAAAAAAAAAGAATTAACAATTTTTAAAAAACAAAAGCAGTTAGGTCTCTAAATTGAAATGATTTATCGATAATTTTGTATAAATTTTCAAACTACGCCCGCTGGTCACTTCTCTCCGGGACACATTGTATAAGGTCTAACAAAATTAACCCGACAAACGTTGCAGAGTGTATGTATAGGATGTACCTATTACGAAAAAAATAGAAAATAAAACATTAAAGTTACCCGATTTTATTCAAAAAATAACATGTAGAAATGTAAATTTTGGAGTTGGACCATAATGGCCGCGCGCTCTAAGTACTTTGTCACAACACACAAACACGTGCCCCGGGATATTTGAAGACGCCGAAAGGCGACCACTCGCCGCTCGCCGCCGGGCGCGACTTGCTGTGATTGGTTGCGCCCTGTGCCCCGCCACCCCCTTTGGCGTCTTCCATATGAATGTTGCCTTTTTTTCTCATTGATAAAATAAGGTACAATCGAAATGAAGTAAGTCTGTTAATTTGTATTTTCCAATTTACTCGGAAATAAAATTTTTAAGGCTACTTTTTTTAATGAATATATCATTTTATTGTCATGTAGGTACGTGCAATTGCCAAAGTTTGTCGGGTTAATTTTGTTAGACCCTATATTTATAACAACGAATTAATGACTAATTCAACACTTCAGAAGTTCTTAAATTATTCTAAGATTTTAGTGTGTTAGAGAATCCAAAGCTGCTCTGTATTTTGTATAAAAATTGTACTATCTATGCCAATACCTTCTATTTCACTTACCTAATCTAACTAATAGTATAAATGCGTAAATTTGTATGTTTATTTGTTCGTGTGTTTGTTTGTTGCTCAATCACGGTAAAATAAATGAACGAATTTAGATGAAATTTGGTATATAGGTAGAACATACCCTGGGTTGAAACATAGGATATTTTTTATCCCGATAAAGTGAGTAGTTCCCGCGGGATAAACACATTTCCGCGATTAAGTTATTCCACGCAGGCGAAGCTAGTAGTTATATAAATTCAAATAAATTAGGATATATTTTTAATTTCAAACAATTTTATGCATGAAGTATACATACAAAGAGAATTTACACACTTTAATAGAACTACGGGTAAACGAAGTTGCCCTTAGTACTACAGTGTTATTCCTCTATGGTACTACTGATAAGACTATGGGCAATTTGATTTGCCCGTGGTCCGATTGACAGAACCACAGACAAAAACAATTGCCCATGGATCGACCAGTAGAACTCGGCGATCGGACCACGGGCAATAAACGATTTTATCATATAATTAGTCAGTGCCGTATCAGACGAAAACCATATAGATAACAATTTTCTCAAAAGAAACATTTGCCTTAAATCTGTAAAAGGGAAAGGGAATTACTGAATTTAAGTATTCGTTCTTAGTCCTCAGGCGTGTTTGACTGAATTTGGCTGTCTGTTTGCCGTACATTCACGACTTATTCACCAGTCTAGTTCCTGACGGATTTGAAGACCAACACCGAGTCGTTCAGTATGTGCCTGATTCAGAGATCGTCAGCATAACACCAGACGCGGGCAATGGCGTTATTGGTCAGGAACTTCCACAACAACCCAGGTTCTGGCGTGGTTTTTATGGCAAATTCTGCCACGGAAAGCTGTGCAGTGGACTTCTATATAGATATACTTGACGACCTGTTTGGTGTAGTGGTTAGCAACTCTGGCCACTATACCAAAAGGTTGCGGGTTCGCATCCCGCTAGGGGCATAGGTTTGTGTGATGAATACGGACATTTGTACCCGAGTTATGGATGTTTACATTTATAATAAGTATTTATTTACAAAAAAAAAATATTTATGTAGTATATCAACCATGTGGTATCCACAACACAAGCCTATAGTTGCCTTACTGTGGGACTAGATGGCGCTGTGTGTAGGTCTAAGGATATTTTATATTTTTTTTATAAATACCTTTTTTGCAGCCAATACGACTTCAGAAATCGTATCTAATTCAGTCCTCAGCAGTTTACACACATCATCCTCCACCTTCACCACTTTAATCTCATCCTCCAACACATTACTTCTCAATCTCCGTTCCTGCCTCGCTTCCTGGAATTCGTAATGTTCCTGGATCCAGAAGCGTAAAGCTTTGCAGGATTTGCACATTAGTTTGGAGAGAGCGACGCATTTCTGGCCGGCTATGTTTGCTTTGAGACACTGCGTCCAAAGGTATTTGGAGGCTTTGTGGGAGGATAGTATCGAGGGAGACTCATCGCAGTTTAATATTTCATACGGCGTCTGAAATTAAAACATTCCGCTGGATTAATGCGCGTGTTTTATTGAAACATTATACATAAAACAATACACAGAAACGTTTGTTTTCGTATACATTTCGTCAACCCCGAATTTTGGTAAAATAAAACATTGCTTTGTGCAGACATTAAATCACTAGTAGCATTAAAGGCGGGGAGTTTACCGCGGGAACTACTCACTATATTATTATTATTATTTATTATTAGGAGCCCATACTGTCCCACTGCTGGGCAAAGGCCTCTCTCCTCTCTCTCCACGGCTCTCTATTGCAGGCCTCCTCCGACCAGTTGGTTAGGAACTTATCCAACTCATCCCTCCATCTCCTTTTCGGTCTGCCGCGACGCCTTCTTTCTAATGGTGGGCTCCAGGTGGTGGCGATTTTAGCCCACATATCGTCTGGCATGCGACAAACATGGCCCGCCCAGTCCCACTTCAGCTTGGCGGCCG
Source organism: Oegoconia quadripuncta (assembly GCA_949316235.1). Lineage (NCBI taxonomy): Eukaryota > Metazoa > Arthropoda > Insecta > Lepidoptera > Autostichidae > Oegoconia > Oegoconia quadripuncta. The sequence goes on from OX438746.1 coordinate 4,666,250, forward strand.
TTGTGGCTATGTCAGCAACAAGGGTCTTAGAGCGAAGTGTAGTGTTTCGGAAGCGATCGGTCAGTTTAACATTTAGTACACTGCGTTCCATGGCTCGTTGGCAAACCTTGAGGCTGGACCTTTGGGCTTCTGTCAAAGACCAAGTCTGAGCGCCATATGTGAGGATCGGGAGAATGCACACTATATTGGGAAAAAAAATATCCTATGTCTTAATCCAGGGTATGTTCTACCTATATACCAAATTTCATCCAAATCCATTCGTCCGTTCCGCCGTGATTGAGCAATAAACAAACAAACATCGAAACTTTCTCATTCTAATATTATTCTTATTAATCTAATCTAAATTAGATTAATAAAGCACGTTACAAATTACAGCGATTATACTGTACTAGATCTTAAATCGATCTGTATCTTGATCTGATCTCTACAAAGATTTAGTAATAGTTTTCGACATATACAATTTTTATTTACATACGTACATACTTCACGACCTTTATCCGAGATCAGAGATATCCCAAACATTAGTGTTTGAGTGTTCTGAACATTAGGCTTGAAACATTTTTTTTTATGCACGACGACTTCGTACTTGACCTCAATCACACCTGATGTTAAGTGAAGATGAGGTCGAAGCGGACTGACCCGGAAACCCCAACACATTGGGGGGACTGGCTATCTTGTCTCTGACAACCGGAACACAACAATATGCTATTAACATTGCTGCTTGGCGGCAGATTTGGCTAAGATGGTGGTAGTTAGCCAGGCGGACATTTAAAATGCCCTACCACCAAAGAAACCGAGTACTTAAACATGTACCCCGCTGGGGATCGAACCCACCACCTCCGAATCGTAAACCCAATGTTGTTTACATTGAGCCACAGAGGTGGTTAAAACATCATCCATGGTTCACCTTACGAAATATACAGAATGTTCAAATGATAGGATATCATCGCGCGCGGTTTTTTTTTTATGCACAACGAGTTGGTACTTGACCTCACCCGGAAACCCCAACACATTTGGGGGACTGGCTATTTTATCTCTAACAACCGGAACACATCAATGCTATTGCCATTTCTGCTTGGCTGCAGATTTAGATAAGATGGTGGTAGCTAGCCAGGCGGACATTTAAAATGCCTTACCACCAACCAAACGGTTAAAACGTGCAATCTATAGATAGTGGTGGTCGCCTTTTACGACACTCACTCATATTCTTTTTACACAGCACTAAAATTTTACTTCTTACCTTCAATACAGCTAAATTACTCAAGTCAAGCCAGGCGGACATTTAAAATGCCCTACCACCAACCAAACGGTTAAAACGTGCAATCTATAGATAGTGGTGGTCGCCTTTTACGACACTCACTCATATTCTTTTTACACAGCACTAAAATTTTACTTCTTACCTTCAATACAGCTAAATTACTCAAGTCCTCCACAAAATTGCCAACGAAGCACTCAACAGATGCCAATTCACATATGAACTTAAGCATAACCGCCATGTCTTCAAAACAACTATCGCCTCCTCTTTTTCTCTTGGCCTGCTTCTCGCACACTATTAGAGATCTGTTGACGATACTCTTCCATATAAGGGTATAAATTTGATCTTTGTTCTGGAAGATTGTGTGGGATTCCAATTTCTTTATATGACGTAATACAACGTTTAGGAATTGGATTGAGGAATCGACATGGAGCTGCTTTGATGACGGGTTTTGAATTGCTTGTGTCTGTAAATAAGAAGGATTCAATATATTATTGCTTAAAAACTTTTTAACAGAAAAAACCGACTAAATCAGCCACTATAAAGTTTTTTTTAAGCACAACAGGTTAGCACGTGACCTCAATCACACCTGATGTTAGGTGAAGATGAGGCCGAAGGTGGTAGCGTACAGACCCGGAAACCCCATCTTATTTCGGGGACTGGGTATCTTATCTCTGACAACCGGAACACAACAATGCTATTAACATTGCTGTTTGGCGGCAGATTTAGATAAGATGGTGGTAGTTAGCCAGACGGACATTTAAAATGTCCTACCACCAACCAAACCGACTACTAAGTATGTACCCCGCTGGGGATCGAACCCGCGACCTCCGAAACGTAAACCCAATGTCGTTTACATTGATCCACGGAGGCGATTTAAAAAAATCTACTCGTAGTTTCCCTGTGCAAAAACTACACAATCGTCTAAATATGTAATGCTATTCTGCTGTTTACCATGATTACAAAAAACTACAAAAAACGCTGAAATTACAATGGGACCAAATTCACGGTATCCTTTCTTAAAAAAAAAAAGAACCACGTGAAGTTACCACCACATCTCGGCGATATCGGCGTGCATACATATAAAAAAAAATACAACGGCCGAATTGAGAACCTCCTCTTTTTTGAAGTCGGTTAAAGATAGGTAAAACGTTAATCTTCAATCGTGTCAATCAAACGTGTTATCATCAAAATTATTGTAAATTATTTTGCGCAATAAAGAGTATTTGTATTGTATTGTATTGTATTGTATTGTTTATTTGCATATTACAGAAACACATGTCTTATTCTATCTGCTGGGAACAATACAATACAAATAAACTTTATTGCACAACAGATAAGAAAATACAGTTTCGGAAAAGTGGTAAGAATAGAATGTACAATTTGGCGACCTTATCACTAAAAGCGATCTCTTCCAGGCAACCTTTGGGTATAAGGACAGTACATTGAAATAGGTGGGTTGTGCGGTATTAAATAGGGATGCAGATACAAACTACGTGAATAAATTTCATATATTTACATACACATACATACATATATCAATAGACAAATATACCTACTTAAACATAACATTTATAAAATAGCAACAAAATACAACCGTAAATATATAGGTGTACTAAATAAATATTTATTGATATATAAAATAATAATAATAAGCGACGACAGGATTGTGCTAAGGTATAGAGAGAAGCTAAAAAGGGAACACAGATTAAAGCACCAGGAAATGCTCCTTGACGGCGACTTTGAAAGCATTCAAAGTTTGAGCTCGTCTGATGCACTCGGGTAGGGAGTTCCAGAGACGAATGGCTTGAAGGGTAAATGATTGGCTATAGAATTTTGAGGTGTTCGATGGAATGTAAAGCCGTAAATTTGCGGCCAAGAGGGTAATTTCACTGGATCTCGTTATAATTGTAGTTGTTGATGCTTGAATGTCTACTTATGTATGTATCTAATTACAACGTGACTTACAATCTCAAACAGTATAAAATAGGTTAGTTCACTTACAGCATTTTTTACGAAGAACTCCAGTCCGTTCCATAGACTATCCAAATTCTTTATTTCCTCTGCATCAGTAGTCTCGCAGTATTTTGATAGAGTAAGCGAATACGCGCCCAAAGCGTTAAGTGTTGCAAGCGCACCGTCTAAATCTACCGTACTATTGTCAATGTTACCAGTAGGTTCGTTCAACAAGCTACTATTGCTACCAAAGTCTAAATTTTTAAACGATTCCAGCATAGACTTGTGTAATTTGTCTTGTAGAGTAGCTAAAATCGATCTGTACGCACTTGTTGTAATAGCTTTTTTCTCTTTAGCTATTATTGGGAGGATAATGCAGATAATTTGAAAGACTGGGTCGCTGAAGTATTCTATGCTTGTAACATCGTTTTCTTTATTTGGTTGTTTAGTTAATAGTAATTCAACTATTTCTTTTACTATTTCACTGTTCGTTTTTACCTTTTTAACAGCAGATTCTAATATAACTTTTATTAAAAGTGTATTATTTGAAGTTTTAATTTTCAATGTCAACAAATCAATCATCATTTTATCTTCAAATGAAAATATGAAATTCACTGGAAATATCTTGTACAAATCTGGATATTTCGGACTCAATTCAAACATGTACTGCAATACGTAATCAATATATTTCCTTATTTTTTTCGCCTTGCAACATTTCTTCGTACTAAGCAGTACAAAGATCGTAATCAGTTGAAGTGTTTCCTCGACGTAAGGAACAGGTAAATTTTGTAACAATTCTATGCAATTTAAAATTGTTGCTTCTTGGTTGTCTTTTAAAGATATTTTATCGAAATAATCTTTAATATCAACATCTTTTACAAATGCAATAAAATCAAAATCAGGTTTATTCAGAGCTCTGATGAAATCTTCAACATTTTCCAAACTTTTGCCCATGTTTCTGATAACTTCCAAAACTATTGCATGTATTAATGTTCTATTATTTGCAATCGCATCACTTGTGAACAGTCTCGGATCTGGATCCTTTAGATGGTGCCTTACTAAACTCTTGGCTAACAGTTTTAGTTGGTTTCTATCTAAATTAGTGAACAATAGTTTAGTGGAGTATGTATCGTTTGATAAAATGTCGGACTTCGTTGATAATTGTTTGATTATGTGCAATTTTGTGGCGGATATGTTTTGATTTTCGTCCACATTTGGGCCATTTGAAGATAGTAAGATGGCCATTGTTTTTAAGAGAAGGAGATTGTTCTGAAAAAAAAAAAAGCTTTTTTGACAAAAAAAAATATTTCGGACACTACACCAATCATCTAGTCCCTAACTAAACAAAGCTTGTGCTACGGATACTTAAAAACGGATAATACAATTTATTTAAACATCCATGACTCTGAAATAAATTAGCGTATTCATCACACGAGCATATCTTTGCACATACACACAGCGCCATCTGGTTCTACACTAAACAACTAGGCTTGTATTATGGATACCAGATGGTTGATAACCTACACAAATACATTTTTTTTTGTAAATAAATACATATATAAATAAAAAACATCCATAACTCTGGTACACATGCCCATATTCATCATACAAAGATATGCCTCTAGCGGGATTTGAACCCGCGACCTTTTGCTATAGCTTAGATAGGCTTACAGAGATATAGCAAGGGTGAAAATACGAAGCGCGTGTACACGTAATTCTCGGGAGTATATTGATTATTTTTTCGAAATATGTCCCACAAAAATACAGGGTGAAAGGAAAAACGATAGATTCCTTTTAAGGTCTGATAGTAGACCCGATTTGTAATAAATATATCTCCATGAAATGGCGACGAAAAGATGACAGTTTGTTAGATATAATTTTTTTATGGTATTTTTCAAACTGTCCTGGCCACTAAAAATTTAAATAAAAACAAAAGTACTTACCTTAAGAAGCAGATTTTTTATTTGTGGTGACCTAAGATCATGCTAATGCTTATAACATAACCTTTTTTGCCCAAACTACGTGTATCGTAAAAATTAAAAATAAAAGCTTAAGGAGAGTGACCGCTATAAAAATTTTTCTAACAAAATAATGTAAAAAAAAAAATATCTCACAATCTTCTCGCCACCATTTCACAGAGATGTATTATTACGGCTGTTTATTTAAGAGTAATAAGTTACAAGTAGGATAATATACTGGGTGAGTTTTTTCACCGTAAGGAAAAAGATAGGGCATATTAGGTAAGTGAAATAGAAGGTACTGGCATAGGTGTTTACTTTTTTTTTTTCAAAACCATCATCGAATAAAGCGTTAATTATGTCGCGTTTGAAGCCTATTCCACATAATTACATCATTAAATTAAATAAATGAAGGACACTTGGACAAAATATGAGATCTCAATAAATTTCGCATGATAAGAACCCTAAGATTGACGCCAGTTGCATATGAAAGGCAGGCCGGAGCGTGCGGTTTTGAAGAAAATAATTAAACTGCCTATGCCAAATAACTTCTATTTCATTTACCTAATATGCCCTATTTTTTCCTTACGGAAAAAAAACATCCGGTATAATTAAGCGTTTATTACCAGTACTGATAGAGCTTCGTCTTCGGTAAGTTTTCCAGCAAGCATTATCCATTGCTCGCTGTCTAAGCAAGGCAGAATGTTACTTAGGTCCAAAACCTCTAATGTTTGAGTCAGAGGTGATATCTCCAATTTGAAGTTACTATATTTAATGTTGAGTAATTTCAACTGCGCGAAGTATTCGCATAGCCGTAGGAATGAGAGGACGAGTGTTGAGTTCTGGAAGAAAAAATAAAAATGGTGTATAAAGGACCATCACTATTCTATTCGATTAAAAGATACCTACTTCACTTGTAGTCGAAGATGAAGCACGCGATCCCAGTAAATGCCTATTCACTCTGCCCTTGAAGATCCCAAGGTTGTAGGATTCAGGAAAGACTGACGCCGGAAGGGAGTTCCATGCCTTGGCTGTTCGAATGAAGAATCGAACTTCTTTGTGCGAATGTTTGGTATATTAACTATATACGGGTGGATTCTCCCCACGCCTAGTGGTCCGAAGATGGAAGGGTGACGGTGGAATAAGATTATGTAATCCCCTAATCACTCCCCGAAATGCATCCTGTAAAAAACTGAGAGACAGGCGACTTTGCGACGGTGTTCAAGGCTCTGCAATTTAGCAGTCATCGAATTATCACCTATGAGTCTCATGGCACGTCGTTCCACAGAATCGAGAGCAGCTAGTTGGTACTTGGCTGAACCATCCCAGAGGTGACAGCTGTATTACATGCACGAGCGGACCTGAGCCTGGTAAAGCACCAAAAGTATGTTGTTTACGGACGGTTTTTTTCGTTAGTCCTAGCCTACCTAACCACTTTCGCACAGTGCATCAATAAAGGGTAAGGCTAAAATTAAATAAATCACTCGTTCAAAGTACCTGTGACTTAAAATCTATTTAAGGACAATTCCGGTAGTTGACAACCCTAAACATACTTACATAATTGAGCTTCAAAACACATTCTCCGAATTTTCTCAGACAATCCCCTTCGAAAGTCCGGTATGCGCTCCAGAAGTCTTCCCCAATTTGTTGTGGCACCGTGTGGTCGGCCATTTTGTTGTAACGTAGGAAACTACACAAAATGGCGGACAAGACTTCCGCTAGCGTTATTATAGAGGGACCTAGAAATACGTATTTATGATTTGAAAAAGATTATAAAATAATTGTGTCATTTAAATAAAGACTAGCTTCCGTGGGTGGGTTCGCCCGCGTGGAATTAATTTATTTTTATAATAATAGGACTTGAACTTCGGGATTAAAGTACAGTTTGCCTATTATTGTACCCGAGTTTCATGTGCTTTTTGACTTTACTATCACACTTATCCAATAGGAGAGCTGCAGATTTCCTCAAACAAATCGTCACGGAAACGTGAACGTGGTAGTAAACTGAAATCCGAACAAATTCCACATTCCGCTCACTGGCGAGAATATATCTGAATTTTTTTTATGCACAACCGGTTAGCACTTGTCCTCAATCACACCTGATGTTAAGTGAAGATGAGGCCGAAGGTGGAAGCGTACTGACCCGGAAACCCAAATATTTAAGGAACTGACTGTTATCTCTGTCAACCGGAACACAACAATGCTATTAACATTGCTGTTTGGCGGCAGATTTAGATAAGATGTTGGTAGCTAAGCAGACGAACATATAAAATGCCCTACCACCAACCAAACCGAGTACTAAACATGTACCCCGCTGGGGATCGTACCCGCGACCCCCGATTCGTAAACCCTGTGTTGTATACATTGAGCAAAGGAGACGGTTAAATATTAAAAAATCTATGTAAAATTTCGTATTTGTCGCATCAATAATTTCGGGTTTGCAAAGATGAGTATACATAGATTATTATAGCAGAGAAGGTACATACTTACGAAACCTTCTTCAAGCATCATCAAGCAGTGTATTTCAAAATCTTTCTGCAATAACATTAACAGCTCTTTATTTTGCCTGAACATCAATTCTGAAGTCCATTTACCATACAAATGTATACACTTTGCTGGAAATATATCATCTCCAGTAATTAGCTTGCCTTTTAATTTGCTACAATCCAAGCCACCGTCTGTAGCCTCCTGAATTTTCTGTTTCAACTCAAATTGTTCAGTGTTGCTTGCTTCTAAACTTAGTTTAACATGTGGTAGTATTTGGTTTACAAATAACATACCTTTGCTTAGTTTAAACAAAGTTTCTAATAAGTAACACAAAGTGTTTGTGTAACACTCAATTAAGCCTGAAGTGTTTTTCTTCGCAGTCATAATTGGTGGTAAAATTTGTTCCATTTTCTGTTCAATCAAAATTGGGTCAAGTTTCAAAGCTACTTGGATTATTTGCAATGTAGCTTTGTCTAATTTCCCTTCCAATTTCAACTGTCCTAACATTACCGTTTGTAGAAATGAAGTGAAATTCTTCTTTATCTCTACTTTCGATATTTTCTCACCAAATGTATCTGTCAGTTTAACATTAATATCAATTTCATTAGAATGTAGAGCTTTTAGCATGTTTAAAAACAAACTTCTCTTGACCTTATCATCATTTTCCTCGAAAATAATCGGCGGCATCTTCATTGCAGGGCTCAGGTAGCTTTCGTTCATATTTAGGGAACTTACAACCATTATGTAGAAAGCAAATATTAATTGGCCCTCATTCTTAAAGCAACTGACGAACACATTAATGAAGTCAGAGAGAAATTTCTGCTCTTTGCCAGTCCTGCCTTTGGGAAATGTGAAAAACGCACTCATAATCTTCAATACTGATTGAATGTTATCACCCTTTTCAGCTAATAATTCGTCAATATTGTCCTTTCTTATAAGAGTTTGGAGAAAACTAACAAAGAAAGACTTCTTATTCATTGGGAATAAAATACTCTGGCAGACATTGATCACTATATTTCTGTATTCAGTGTCTAAATAACTGAAAATCGTTTCCAAATTTTCCCCTCCCAATAATTTCAATATGAATTCTAATTTCTTCTTACACTCTTTGTAATATTTTATAATATTATTAAATACTCTTTCAGTGAATTGTAAATTTATATGTTCATCACTTTTTAAATACTGCAATATAGTCACAGTGATGAGAAGGTAGTCATCTATGTGAAGAGTCAGTTGTGTTGACATTTTGACGTGTTCTAAAAATGATAGTATATGAGGAACATCTTCTATCTCGAGCGAGTTACTTTGGAGATATTGTGAAACCACCTGCAATATTTTAAAGTAGGGAATTAGCACTACATTTAGCAAAACCCATTAAATTGTGAGATTGGGCTATAAACTAATAAAAATAACTAAGACATGTATGAAAATAGATTAAGGAAATTAATGGTATTTGTCCTCATTAAAGATAATTCTCATAATATACTGTTCTATATACTTTTTAACTCCTTCATCTTGGTGAAACATCCATTCCAACAACTGAACAATGAAGTATAGCAATTAGTTAAGGGGTACAATGGGACTGCCATACAAAATTTGCAAAAGTCCCTGTAAAAACTTTAGATTAAAAAAAAAAAACAACTGAACAATTGTTTTAAGGAGATAGTAGTTGTAGGAGTAAAGTTAAAAAAATAGTCAAGTGCATATTGAACCATGTGCAGCAGTGTTCTTAAACCAGACAGTTTGCTGTTGAATTTTGTTTGGAGTTTTAGAATCTATTAGCACAAATACATCGAGAAAACCACTGACAATTACTAATAATAAAAACAAGGTTAATTAGTATATACCCGTATTAATTGGCTCTTGAGCTCACTGGTCAGATCATCATACACATCTAGCCAGCCAATCACATCTCTTAACTCATTGCTTGTTAGTTCGTTTCTATTGGTCAGATGCTCAAGCCATTCTGCGACGACTCTCTCCTTTGGAGCCGTAGCGAAATGATGGGATCTGATAACATTCTTGGCCAGGCACAGACGTTTTGGAAGAGGTGTAGTGTCATCATCCAGACGTCTCTTTAATTCTGGAAAGCATTAAAAAGTTCGAGATAAAACTTGGCTGTAAGTAAAAATATGAGAATAGACATTTGAACTTTTTTTTGGGATGGATACACTAGTGGGTAGTATCTGTAGATACAGTTGGCTCTATAATTAGTCATACCGAGTTATTTTAAATGATTAATGGTAGCATCCTGCTCGATTATTCCTTGAAATTGCACTATCCCCTTTTTCTTATTTTTTTTTATGCTTTAAAGAATATTTTGTTGTTGTTGTAGGAAGCTTGTAGTGGACTGTGTAGGGCTGGTTACAATAGACGTCCAAGTAGATTTACTATGTCCTTTATTTTGCACTTTATTAAAGTTAGTTGACACTGTAATGGGGAGCGTGTACATTTGCGAGAGAGCTATAGAGCCGAGAGCCCTCAGTAATAGTGTCAGTATAGGTTACACAAAACAGAACTATGATGCCAACTATAGTTACCCAAATTAGTCATCAATTTATACCTACAGATTCAGATTTATTTGCACACCAATGATTTAGTGCCAACCTAAGCAAAACCACAAACACACACTGGATAATGGATAAATAAATATACTGCATGTATGTTTAACTAATTGTTTATGTAATAGTGCCTGTAGGCCGAAGAATCAGCCGCCCACATGTTTTTAGAGTGTGAGAAGGTGGCCACACATTGAGCCACCCATCTTGGAGGACCGGGGTCTCTCCCGAAGCTTGTGGCAACATCCCAAAGTTGCTCGGCTTCCTTCATGAGCTTGGGAGGCAGTATGTATTCCCCTATACGCAAAATAGGCACACTCAGACGTCGAGTTGCGGAAACTGGCCCGCCGACGAATATACTGATATAAATGAATAATAATAAATAAATATCTTTGCACATACACACAGCGCCATCTAGGTCCACAAGCATCTAGGCTTGTGTTATGGATACCAGATGGTTGATAAACTACATAACTTGGAAATATAATGTCCGTATTGTAACATTTTTCCTTAGTGGGATTTGAACACATAACCTTTGGTTTCTAAGACAGAGTTACTAACCACTACATCAATAGGTCTTCTAGATATGTGTACCAAAAGTTAGGAAAATCATTAGCTTTATTAAATTGTATAAGCTGGTTAAGGTTGTTTTAATTTGGGATTTATAATGGATGATGATTTATCGATATTTCTTTAGTACTCAAGTAACTGGAATTTTTGGTCACAGTGTACCCTTTTCAAGCTTTTGTGCACACTCGGTTTACCTACACTAACTATATATCGACTTGGTCTACCTACAAGGTAGACAGGACACAAACTACAAATACCTTTTAGAGGACATCATTTGTAGAAATTAATTCATTGCACTTACCATTCAGAGGGTTTAAGGACATTGTTAAGTCAAATCAGGTTTTATTGTAAAATCTGTATGCGTTTATTAATTAAAAAAATCTCTCGCTTAGCAGAATAATGTACATGCTTGTTCCTTGTTGTTATCACTGGCGTTTAGATAATGCCACACACACGATGCTCGGTGTTTTTGTCCTTAGGGCAATGTGAAATGCATTACTCGCTTAACTTTTTGCTACATACGAATAATTGTTAAACTGGTCAAGGCTTGCTGTATGTGTGTATAAATAATATAATCAAGACCAACAAATTAATAGGTTATTTTTCTATCTACATAGAAAGGATGCAGTAATAAAACGTTTTTGACAGTCAAAATGTTGCCATGTGTATATGCTGACTTCCCCACCATATGCCACGGGCGGGGGGCATGCGGCACCGCGTAGCAATAATCTTATTGTTCTTTTCCTGCTTGTCTATCAAATTTCTTTGTTTATATCAAGGTTTTTGGCGAGGTTTAATTATTTTTAAGCAGTAGGTAAAACATAAAATAATATAAGCAATGTATTTTGTTGACTGGTAGAACGACCAATGACGTACCAAAGGGAGTTAAGGGGTCAATGAACTTATTATATATGTACAATTTACCATCTACAATGGGACCAAAGGAAAGGCAATCTGCCTCTTTCTCCCGCTAGATATCGCACGAGCGACTGTACACAGTATTTATATTTTGAGGTTAGAACGTTTTTTTTTAATAAATAGTTATTGATAATTCTGTTTCTAAATGTAAAATCAAAGTTCAACTTAGGACCCTAACAACCCGGACTCTAGGACTTGTGAACTGAATTCTGCGTTTAAATCAACTTCAAAAAAGGCGTAGGTATTCAATTCAACGGTACTTCTTTATCCAACTTGTTACTTTCACATATATGAACCGATTTGATTTAATTTTATTTTAATCTTTGGATTGGTCCTATAATATGACTTTGGTTTTGATCTGATGATCAATAGAGAAAGGAATTTAAGTGGGTATTTTGCCATTTTTTGGATTTTTATAATAATTGATCACGGATATTGTCACCTGGATTGGATTTACTCGAGAAAATATAATTCATTACAAGCAACCCTGATTTGTTTTAGAGGTAGACAGACTGTCGAAGCGCCATCTATATAGACAGCTGCTTCATTCAAAAATTTATGTCTATTTTAGATACATACTATACCTAACTCTGCTAAAATGTATGGAATGGCTTTCAGAATTGGTCTTCTAGTAAAGCTGTTCATAAAAGTACATGTCCTTGTTTAAACAATGAATCGTATTTATTTGTTGTTTTTATATTATGAGTTCACTGACCCCAACACAAACACTGTATCGATCGTTCAACCATTCAGCCTGTAAACCTAACGCACAATCCCAGAAGCTCTAGAAGAATGTAATAGAGGTAGATATAGTCGATTACAGCACCTAATAAGTATTGCATAATTATAAATAAAGCTGGTATTTAAATAGGTAGGTAATTTATTATTCCAAATGCTGGAGGACCTAAAACATAGAAAACACCAATAAATAGTGAATCATTAACAGATTTATGCATTTTAGGTACTTACCTATAATTTATATAAATAATTGTTAATTGCAAATAAACAACTTTGATTGTTGTAGGTATTAGAATCATCTGTAGTTATTCTATAGAATCATGTAGTTTTTATTCCATTTCATTTACGGCATTAATACAATGAGTTTGGTATTATGCTCGCATTCTTGATTGTACTGGATCACTGGTCAGAGGGATCTATGCCAAGGGCAGTCCGCTCTATTTTAGCTTGCAGTAATGAGCTATGTGGAAGACAGTTCTTTATATCCGCTGTAGATTCCGGCTAAGTTAGACAAATGAGATTGTGGTAAATGGAATAAATTTATGTAGATATAATATTATTATATATTGCAATACTTGTTGCTATCTGCTCGTACCTACCTAAAAGCAAAAAAGACAAAAACAAAAGCTTTCTAATGTTATATCAAATAGTGCTATGGTTTCAGTCACTGTAAATATGAAAATCTGTAAATTTAATAGTTAAAGTTGTTCGTATTCATGGTAAAAGGATGCCGAAAATAACAAATTGAATGAGTAAAATGGGTTCATTCATAAAAAATGGCAGCCATTTTGAGAAGGTTAATAAAGTGAAATGGATCTCTTCACGGCCACGCTTCGGTGCGATGAAATAGGCCAAGGAGAAAAATTGCGCATGCCCAAAAGAATTGATTTTCTCCCACACCATGACGTCACAAAATGTCTGCTATTTCACCAAGTCGCTCAGTATAAAAGTAGAAAATAACACTCTCCTAGTTACATCCCAAAGAACAGCAGATGTTAGAAAGTCCATGCCAAAATCCGTGGTGACTGATTTAAAAAAGAAAACTTTGCTTCTACATTAATATACATAGTATCAATCAAGTACAAAAGAAAAACATTCGTGTTAAGTCAGTCAGTGATATCACGGTATCTAAGGAGATCACAAAATGGTTTACCGTTTTATAGTACAAAAGAATTTCCTGACAACGCTCGACTCTACAACTGCGATGATGGTGAAACTATTATGTTTATGTGAGTAAAAATTAATACTATTAATTTTTGGTTGAATTATTTAGAAATGGGACGTTATTTACATATAAATATTTAATATGTTACGTTATTAAATTTCACAATTTATGCTTGCCGGCTAATATTTACTAAGATTCATCTATTAAAGCTCATTGTAAATCAATTTGAAAATTAAAACAATAAAATTAGACATTCTGACTTAATACACAAGCATGTATGCATTACGCTGGAACAATTATTTGATACAAGGTATGACTGAAAGCTTTTCTATGTTCAATTTCGACAGGAAGAGAATTACCATAAAATTGCCATGTTGCAGTAAAAAGCTTTCATCTGCCACCAAGGTTATTGTTTTACAGAAGAATTAAAAAAGGATTAACCTTCAGTTAAATTACGAGGAGTGGCAACTCTACCATAATTATTTAAATGTCAAGAGAATTAATGACAGTACTCTACTTTCATATAGTTTGTTTTATTACTTTCGAGGTAACAGTTTTTTAGAACTTTTGTAGGTTCACATCATAGATAATAATGACATGTTTATAATAATTTTATTATATGTATTGATATATTGTTATAACTTATTTTCATAACATTAATATGATGATAAATTTAAACACCATATTTTTTTATTAATAATGAACACATCATTAATTTTATCTTGATCTATCTTGAAATTATTTATGCTATCAACTTGGAGATTTGAAATCAATTCGAAAATAGAATTGAAATTACAAAATAATTACAAGGGCCTCCCCTGTAATGCAGTAACTTTTTTATTAACACCATAATACAAGTAATGTTAAAATAAAATTATTGTAGTATGAGGTACCCGTATTAAAGTAGGTATGGTTGTGAGGATTAGTGGATCACAGAATCATGCATGGTGTAAATATCTAATCATTATTACATAAGCCATGAAAATCACATGAAGAAAGTTATGTTGCAATATTGTTTCATGAAATTATAAAGCTGAACAGTACAATACTGTTTATTGCACAAAATAAAAATAATTGCTAAAGTTGCGATCACCGATCTTAAAGCTCGATGATATACGATATACGTTTTTAATACTAGGTTGGATTGGTGGTATATAGATAGATAGATGAGGCCGAAGGTGGTAGCGTACTGACGTTGAAACCCCATCTTATTTGGGGGACTGGCTATCTTATCTCTGACAACCGGAACCCAATAATGCTATTAACATTGCTGTTTGACGGCAGATTTAGATAAGATGGTGGTAGCTAGCCAGGCGGACATTTAAAATGCCCTACCACCAACCAAACCGAGTACTAAATATGTACCCCGCTGGGGATCGAACCCGTGACCTCCGAATCGTAAACCCAATGTTGTTTACATTGAGCCACGGGGGTGGTTAATAAAACAAATACCCATAAGTTTATTCTCGGTACGTGGTGGAAGGTGGGAGCCCTTCTTTGGCTTCATCTTCACTTAATATCAGGTGTAATTGAAGTCTAGCCCAAACCCGTTGGTCAGTAAATCCTACACCTACCAATAGTTTAGGTAGGATTACAAAATATAACTAGTTCGTTGGAACACAATAGAACGTCGCTCCACTTAAAAAAATATTTCAATTCGAGAAGCTATTGTTGAAAACCCCATTCAACGAAAGTCGGTCAGTTCTGTTCTGATTACAAACTAGGGTATAACTTGCGGATCGTCTGATTGCTACTGGCTCTACTGTGCCTCTAGATAATATAAACTGTCTTCGTTATCATACAATAACTTACATCAAGTTTACTAATGGATCTATAGCAAGTAATCAAGTTATAGTTCAGCTAAATGTTCAGCGAAATCACCTTTCCACTTTCTAAAATGAATTTAGAAACTCTTTGCCTGACAACTCGCATACTGAGTGAATGACCACAGAATTATCCAAGGGGTATAACCCACACACCTTGTGAAGGTCTGCTCTATGGCAAGTAATCATGTTATAGGGCAGCTAAATGATTAGCGAAATCACCTTTCCACTTTCTAAAATGAATTTAGAAAACTCTTTGCCTGAAAACTCGCGTAGTGAGTGAATGACTACAGAATTAACCGAGGAGTGTAACCCACACACCTAATGCGAAGGTCTGATCTCAACCAGCGGCAGCAGTTTGAGTGCAGCGAGGACGTGTAATGATAGGATTTAGTGACGGGCGTTACTTAGACTTCGTAATAAATCCGTGCACTTCTGGATTTTCCAGGTTCTTATGGATAAGCACTTCTTAGTCTTAGTTCTAGCCGCTGACTGACACTTGGGTCAAGTCTCTTCCTCCCCAAGGCCCATATACCACCCGCATGTACGCAACCTATCTTTGAATATGACTCTTTTTATTGTTTGAGAATCTCTTTGGAACACCCAAACACTATTGTTTGGGGTATCTCTCACCACCCCATTTGGGATAAAGGTCGTGACGTTATGTATGTATTTAGACTCTTATTCGGTCTGTTGTCGATCTGAAGCTGCAGGAGATGAATTGCTTCATATCTAACTCTGTAATACCCACTAACATAATTTGTTAGAGGGTGATTTCAACCCTATGCATAGACAAGCTACCTCAAGCAAACCCAAGAGATTCCAGTGTCTTATCTGACAAAAAGATACAATGCTACTTACCACTAGATATTGCAAGAAGAGAAGTTCGAGCACATCGGTAGAATTATTTAGAGAGTCTCCATGCTAAGAGTCTTGTTCTCATTACTATTTCTGCGCAGGCAGGTTGAATCTCAGCACAGAATTAATATAGTACTAACGTACTCTCAGGCTCATATAGCGAAAGAGAATACTAATCCTTTGGTTACTCTTTTTATTCTAGCTTGATGAAGGCGGAAACATACAGTGTAATACCCCGAGTAAGTGCGGTGCCAAAAACTTTGGTTGCACTGATAACGATGGAACGGATAAGCAATACCTATAGGTTTCTACCTAGATAGAGGAAATATTCGTATGAAATTGCCATTAGTGGTCACCCATCAAAGGACTGGCCAGCATATATTGCTTAACTTTGCTAATAGAAAATGAATAGCGAAAAATCCCGTCAGGAATTTCATTCATAAATTGCGTAGATATCATTTTCTTATGCATTGTCTTAGGTCATTCCTTGATATAATACAGGCATCTAACGAAAATATGCGTAGCATAATAAGAACATAATACAAGAAATACCTAAAATTTATCGTTATATAGTACCCAGATGTTAGCCAATCGATAAAATTCACTGAACCGTCGAGACTGTTCTTCTTCATGAGTCAGCGTTTCCTACAAAAGGTTAAGGGTAAACGAGATAAAAGATTCCTATAAATTGAATTTATGTTCGACCTAAATTAATAATAGGAGATAGCGCCCTTTAAACGTCCCTCGCGCCCTATAATAATACTCACGAACCTCAGACTTGAATAAAGGCTTTGAAAATGTCATGAGACTTTCCAGTTTTGGCACGTTTGCCAAATATCTTCATGCGTTATTAGATATTCGTAGATGTTATATATATATCGCAGGCAGATGGTTAAGTTTTCCATTCCATTGAATGCCTAAGCGGATCGTTATGTGTGTGTGGCGGACATTTTCTTCGTTTTCGAGAAAACTGTGCTGTGCTGTAATTATAAGTTGTGTTATGTTCCTTTGGATATTCTTGTGCACGGCGATAGGAGGCGACCTTTCGTATCCGGCCCTGGTCAATGCCATGGTCGGCAGCGAGGAGGCCTGGATGTCAATTGTGACCTTCAGTGACACGGTTATGTCGCTGAAGCAAGCGGCGGAGGGGCAGCGAGCAAACGCTGACAGGCTCTCGTTGGCGTTTTTCGGACCCGTAACCCCTTCACCCCCAGGATATTACCTAGGTGCCCCTTGCAGTTGGGCTCCTATATGGATAGCCAATTCGTTATAATTACAAGAAATGCCCATGATACATAACGATCAACCTAGGCAATGGTTAATTTACCTTTCTGCCTCCGACACATACATACGTTCTACATTCAGCATTAAGCATATCACGTCTCTAACGTTAAAGTTATGAGCCGGATAAACGAAATCTCCCGAAACTCTTCTCGAATATGAAATACTATAAAGCCAGGTTTTTGTTACAAAAACCTAAAAATATTTATTTGTCGAGACAAGGTTAATCCTGGATTGTTGGAAATCCAATAAATACTTCTTTGAAAACATATAGCGATAGTTGGAACACGGAGAGAAATAAAAGTTTTGAACTCGTTTGCGAACTTTTTCGCTTAGTCTTTGAAGCGTGATTTGCTGACGAAAAATACGACCTTATTCTACGAAGACGGCAATATAACTTTTATTGGTACTTATACCTACGAATATTAACTTGTGAAAGCAGACACAGTCATACAGCCTGCCAAAAGGTATAGTGGAGAAGTATAATTCAACATAATTAAGTTTTCTTGAAGTCATTCCGTTATTATAAGTGAGGTAGGTACACACACGCAAGTTCATAAAAAGATGGTTGACCTCTAGGAAAATTATGAATGAGTATATCGATTGTTACTATGTATATAACCTTTGCGTGTCGCTGTGTGGGATTACGATTTGCATTCCTATTGACGTCATAAGTTCATGTGATTGATTTCATGAAACTGCTATATATAGCTCGGGCGTTAAAAGTATAAATAAAATGGTTATCGAGTGATAATGAATGGTTAAATAAAGAAAGTATTCAATTTGAAAAGAAGTAAAAATGTAGGATTGCATTTAAAATCAATAATCATACCATGATCTTTACAATCCCAACTAGTTGCAAGTAATATTATAAATGCGAAAGTTTGTGTGTGTGTGTGTGTGTGTGTGTGTGTGTGTGTGTGTGTGTGTGTGTGTGTGTGTGTGTATGTATGTAAATGTATCTTTGTTAGCTCTTCACGCGTAACCGGCTGAATAGATTTGGTTGAAATTTGGTTGGTAAACAGATTAGGACCTGGATTAACATATACGCTGCTTGTTATCCCGGAAAAGTGACTGTTTCTTGTAGGATACGTATTATTAGTGGGATTGCTTTTAAATCAAAGAGTGACTCATTTGGTGGTGGATCGAATTCTACGCAGACGAAGTCGCGGGTAACACCTAGTATACAATATATTTTAATTGTACTCACATGCACGTTTTGGCTAGCAAAACAAACACTGCAAGAATGGATGATATGCAATTCAGACATTTTTTGTAGAAAAAAAGAACGACTGCGTTACTAAGATTGAAAGCGAAGCACCCGTCTACGCGCCATTTTAAATACGTGCCTTATACGCACTTAGAACATGATACGATGATTGTTACGATCTCTTTTATACATTGAACAATTATTTGTTTGTTTGTAAATGCTTATTTGTACATAAAGAAATACATTAAGTTTACATAGTTAGGTACAGAGTTTGAGTACAACGACGGACTTATCCTTTAGAGGGATTTATTCGAGTCAACCACAGGAACACCGTTAGAGAACAGTAGATTAGGAGTATTCCAATATACAGCAAAATTTTAACTATATGAAATACCTACAGATATATAAATACATATTTGCGAATAACATTTAATTATATGTAAATAAATTATAATTAATTAATTATTAATATATGTATATAAATACAATAAAACAATATATTTACTTATTTACTTACAAGACATGTGTGTTTGATATTTTATTAAATGTAATTACTAAACCAAGCTACGCAGTACGTATAGCCGAGGGGTGCTACACTTTTGATTATAACGGCGGCGAGGAGTCCTTTTTATTCTGTTCCGTGACATATAAAAATAAATTTTATGTCACGGAACATGGACACGGATAGAACAGATTATGAATAATTTTTGCTACAATTAGGCTTTACTTACATATATGGCAACACAAAAGATTGACCTCTGTCTACCTATTTATTCATTCATCAGCTAACAGCTGATTTATCGCAAACAAAATCAGATTGGCGGCAAAATTTTAATTACAAAAATTCTATTCACTCGTCAGCAAACTAATAAAAACTTAAGTTTGTTTGTTTGTAAATACTTTATAAGCACCAATAATAATAACAGTATAATTGGATTGAAGTATTTAGTAACCAAAAAACCCGAAAGCATTATTATGTATATTGCGGACGCCATGTTGAATTTTTTTTTCTATAAAATGACAATGACACTTATCTTCAAAATCTACATACATAAAAACAAATCGGGTCGGGTCGGGTAAAAACAAATAATAGCAGCAACATAATCATTACGTCACATTATCTTTTGTCTTAATCAGAAAAGGTTCGTAGGTACCCTTATAACTGAAATATAATGTTCACCTCTATTGTGCCTACACTTTGCCCTTTCATTGACTCAATATAATATAGAAAACACACTGGGGTGCTATATGTAGGAAAGTTTTGCGAACACGAATGCCGAATTGCGGTTTTTGTTACGATTGTACTTTATTGTTTGTAAGTACCTACACAGACGCCATTAAATTGGAATGTACCTCGGTTAAAACTAAGTGTTGTCATCATTCCGAGCGAGGTGTAGGGGCCGAGTGTAGGTGTTGTAATGCGTATAGTGAAAATGATCTTTACACTACGTGTAGGTGGAAGCTGAAAAATATTTTTCCTCTGTCTACGGGTGTAGGTAGCATGTGTCAAGTAGTAATTAGTAGTGTCACGTGAAATAATATTTGTCTGCTCATTCGCTTGGACGAAATATACAACTATCCCACTCTCACTCCTACGTCGCGCGCGACAAACGCTGTTATTTTATTATTTATATTTTATATCAGTTATCAGTGGAAACCTCTAATTGGCTTTCAGTTTCTTAGTTTAAGTGATAATTTGTAAAACAGCTGTTGGTTTTCCCAAGAAAATAAAATAAAATAAAATATTATTATAACGTGTATTTTATTATTGTACTTATTTATATGGTTTTTTTATTTTAGTAAATGTTTATCTTTGTATGTATTCCACTATACCTATGTATTTTCTATGTATCGTCTATGTACCTACTGATATTTAAAGTTATTCAGCTTTTACTTTGCACTATCCAACTACTTATTAAAAAACTTCTTTAACTGAGATTGTCTGGAAGATATCCCTATCAGCGATAAGACCGCCTTTGTACACTCCATTATCTATGTTAAATGTTCTTTGTATTTTATTTTTGTGTGCAATAAAGATTTAATTATAATAATAATAACGATACCATGCTACGCTGGCAGCTATCTTTATTGCAATAGTGGATTGTAGGTAGATACATCTCGCACAAACTTTCATGGCCTAATTTGTCGAAATAAATAAATGCTAATGAAACTTTAATTATGAATGTGTCGCATATCGTTTATAATATGTAGGTAGATATATACCTATTTACAACAAAAAAAGGTTGTGTAGCATAGCATACCTATTCACCATTTGGTATCCATAATACAAAATATATTAGCCCAGTAAGGATACGTAAATTTTAGAGTGTATCTTCCTGTAATTTTATTTCTTAATTTTTTAAATATAGATATAGAATAAAAATGTTTTCTAACAAAATTGGTACTTTTCTATAGTATATAGTATAGGGGTGAGCCCATCGCCGTTAATCTAATGACGTTTTGTGGTGGAAAGTCCCTTAGTCGCATTTTACGATATCCTCGGGAAGAGACGGGTTGGTTCTATTATTTCCGCTGCCTCCGTGGCTTAATGTAAACAACATTGGGTTTACGATTCGGAGGTCGCGGGTTCGATCCCCAGCGGGGTACATGTTTAAGTACTCGGTTTGGTTGGAGGTAGGGCATTTTAAATGTCCGCCTGGCTACCTACAACCATCTTATCTAAATCTGCTGCCATAGCTTTGTTGTGTTCCCGTTGTCAGAGATAAGATAGCCAGTCCTCCAAATGTGTTCGGGTTTCCGGGTGAGTACGCTTCCACCTTCGACCTCATCTTCAATTAACATCAAGTGTGATTGAGGTCAAGTATCAACCCGTTGTGCATAGAAAAAAAAATAATGTGCCGCCGTGGTTTCACACGTCATTATTGGCAAATAATGGTACTTACGGCGGCATAATCAACTTTCTCTAATGTAAAGTAAACCTGCCTACGTTGATAATTCAAAGGTTATGTAATTACTTATCCCTCGACTTGCTATTTCTGCAGCAAAAATGCTGAGTCATTTTAATTTACACGCGTGGGAGCCAATTTTAGATACCTATATTCCGCGACAGACTATACAGGGTGTCCCTGGAAGTATGGATCAAATCGAACAGGGGCATGGGGAAGGTCATTCCCAAACTTTTTAACCCTATGAATGTCGGTGCCATTTTTAACGGTTCAAAAGTTATGATCAATTTTTTACATTTTCATATTATCGAATAGTGCTTATACAAAAAATTTTTTTAAAAGAAAACTAGCAAAGCTATCAGCTTAATTTTTTAATTAAAAATAATTAATTAATTTTTTTTTCTTATTTTTTTTATTTTTTTTTTTGTTTTTTTTTTTTTTTTTTTTTTTCCGCTTAAGTTTGGGAATGACCTTCCCCATGCCCCTGTTCGATTTGATCCATACTTCCAGGGACACCCTGGAATAGGTTGGTTTCCGCCCGCGTACAATTTTTTTATGTTTCATCGTAGAAATAATAAATGGACTACAGTCCATTTTGGACCCCCAAATATGCTTATGCAAAAATATTATCCCAACTAATATTACAAATGCGAAAAAATTAAAGTGTTTGCGTGTGTATTCATCATCATCAGCCCGTAAACATCCCACTGCAGTGATATTAGGCCTTCCCTCGTATGAGGGAGTATGTGCCATAGTCCGTCACACTGGCCCAATGCCGGTTGGGGACTTCACAATTTTTATTTCTCGGGCATGCAGGTTTCCTCACGATGTTTTCCTTCACCGTTTAAGAGCAGCTGGATAAATGCACATAAGTAATTAAATGAAATTTAAAAACTCGTTATTACATGGCCTGCCTAGGAATCGAACCCGGACCTCCCAAATGGGGAGACCGCGTCTAACCGCTGAGCCACCGACGCTCCTGTGTGTGTATTTAGTGACAATAATAAAAGCCTCCTAGATAAGGTAGTGTTCCAGTTACATACCCAACTATTGGGTAGGTACTACAAGAGCCTAGCATAGGGGTTGCGCTGAAAACCAGCGCTGTCAATTGCCATAAGATATATTGGCAGCAAATGCTGATGCCCAATCCCTTTGCCACAAATACATTTAATTATGCAAAATATACCTTACGAAATTTTCTGTATTTGTTGGCAATAAACACTTTTCTTTCTTTCTTTTTTAAATTGAAGAAGAAAACTACCCTACAAATTGTTGTGCTAATTCGGTTTGAATGTATAGTTATTTCGGAATGATCTATTATTCTAAACAAGATCTTTAATTAGAACGGAAAGCCAACTTAATTTGCAGGGACCATGAATAACTAAGGCCCGTATAACTAAACCAATCTCAATAGAAGTCTTGAGGCTGTATCAACCGAGATGCGTTTGAAGCAGTTGACGCTATCTCAAGCTACGTGCTAATTTATAAAACAATCTTGAGGTCTACTCAACTGAGATCACTTCTCAAGTATTCGCCTCAGCGGCGAATGAATGATAGTCTTGAGTTTCGTTTATTAATAAGCGCACCTCTCAAGTGAGTATTGCTTGAGTATGCACGTGCTTTTCAGGTCTCAAGTTAGGTTAATCAACACGTTTACTTGAGACCGTTCACAAGACTGTTCTCAATCATGAGAATGGTTTATTAATGCGGACCTTAGACTCTGAGACTTTGTATGTATATATATATAGGTTCTTTCTTTATAATATCTTTAAGTTTAAGATTAGTAGGTACCTCTATATCTTTCTATAGTCTCTACACTTACTACCCTGTTAAGAAAGTAGGTACCGCAAAAAGATCTATTGATCTTTGTACACAAAATGTTAGTTATTCATCCTTTATTTTATCACCTTAAAAGTAAGCTCCTTCTGAAATTAATTAAAACATTTTTTAAACGCTTTTTCCGGAATTGAGTTCAGTTCTCGCCGCGAGTTCTCCTTTCCATCACCAAGATCCTGTTTTCTTTTACAATAAAGCTAAAGCATACCGCAAAAACCCTTTAACACGTATAAGAGTGTCACACACAGAGGAGAGTCATGGGTCATGCATGACCGCCGTTGGTCTGAAATATTGATTTTGCCTTAAAACTTCAACACTAGAGAACTGGCGGGGCCAGGACTGTTTTCAAGAAAGCATTCAACGATTGCGTACATTTCGGCTTAGAAGTCAGTTGCATATTGTCCCAGGCTGAACTTCTTGGTTTTCAATGTGCCTCTTAGCAATTGAACCTGCACAGCCATCTTTTATAGAGCCGTCTGTAGCCCCAAATACCCATCGTCCCATTCGGTTTGGTGCGCTATCTCAATTGAAAACTTCTTTCCAGATTTTGGACCTTGGCATGGTAATGATAGAAATTGTAATGAGGTCATTATGTAGTTTACTTCTTAATGATTATAAAGTCGAGTTACATCGTCTTTGAGATTTTGAATTTCAAACAAGGTCCCACATAAGTAAATTAAGCGGCGGCGGCGGCTTAAGGAGAGTTGACGAGGGTACGGAACGAGGAATATGGCTGTTAGTTGCCGAATCCAAAGCCAGTGAATGAGATACAATTATTTTTACATCTGTTTTAGTCTTAAAACGATGAGCGAAATGGCAACCTAAAGTTCAATTCAATGTGTTTATTTCATCAAACTAAGTAATGAGGAGGAACAGGCTCCTTAGATTAGTTGTTCTTGTTAGGTTTATATGTGCATTTATTTTGTAAAATTGATAGTAGTATACCTAGTATAGAATTTTATCTTATTAGGTACCTAGTTATTTAGTTCCATGTATATTCTCTAGTTCTGTAATTTATTGCTTTGTATTAAAAAAAAAACTTTATGACCATTATTCATTGAATTCTTTAACTAAATGCTTAATAACATCTTTTGCTAAAATCCAGGCAAAGGAAAACGAAAATGTAAAGCTAAAGAAAAAATCTGTTTCTGGCGTCTTTCGTGAAACATTCGCGTAAATTATTACTGTTCGAAATTTTATTTTTTGTGAACCATTTAGCCTGGAGCGTTGAATTTGGCCGCCCTGATATCAAGTTTTTATATTCCTTCATTTCATCCAGTAAATCCCACAGCACCAGGTACAATTCGCATTGGAATTAATGCTGAGATTCCAAAACTAAGAACTTTACTGTACACCTGGCAATACACTTTTGATTGGATTATACGCCATGTAATTTGGTGGCGACCGATTGGTGTAGTGGATAGTGACCATGTCAGCGAAACCAACGGTTGCGGGTTCGAATCCCGAATAAATATTTGTGTGATGAATATGATCATTTATTCCTGAGTCATGAATGTTTATATAAATATTTATGTATGGTTCATCCGTTATCTAGTATCCATAGTACAAGCTTTGCTTAGTTTGGGACTAGATGATTGGTGAAAGTGTCCGAAATATTTATAAAAAAAAAGAAAATTGTTTTCAATATAGCCTATTGCCACTGTAAATCTTACAGCTGGTTTTACCGACGAATAACCAAGCTGGCGAATAGAACTACTGACAAAATAACTTCTCAATAATCTACATCTTAAAAAACTGCCTAGATTCATCATCGATGTGGTGTGGCCAATGGGTCTACTGAATTTGAAGGGGTATTACGAACGATTCCTTTGCGGCTCCGATTCCCAGCTTAGGAGAGTTGGTCATAGGCTAGTTTTCGACGTCTGTCTGGTTACCTACCACCGTCTTATGTGTACCCTATGTAAATCTGCCGCCAAGCAGCAATGTTCATAACTGTCCCAGCAATTTGAGATAAGGTAGCCAGTCCCTCAAATCTTTACTTAACATCGATTTAATTGAGATCAAGTACTAACCTGTTGTAGATTAGTAAAATCGTGGAGTGTCTAGTTGTAATGTTTTTTTTTTAACGGTTTGGTACTTAACCTCAATCACACCTGATGTTAAGTGAAGATGAGGTCGAAGGTGGAAGCGTACTGACCCGGAAACACCAACACATTTGGGGGACTGGCTATCTTATCTCTGACAACCGGAACACAACAATGTTTTAACATTGCTGCTTGGCGGCAGATTTAGGTAAGATGGTGGTAGCTAGCCAGGCGGACATTTAAAATGCCCTACCACCAGCCAAACCGAGTACTTAAACATGTACCCCGCTGGGGATCGAACCTGCGTCAACCCAATATTGTTCACATTGAGCCACGGAGGCGGTTAAAATCATAGTCGAGCAGAAATTATACATAATGTCCTGTTTGATACCAAGAGTAGGTACCAAACGGTAGGTATACAGTACCTACTCACCTGCGTATATCACAAGACATATTCTTTATAATGAGGGTAGCAAATGTGCTACAACAAAATAAGTACAGTCTCTTAATAATTGACTGTCTGTTTCGTGCCATCGTTACAAGGCATTACAGAGGGTGTGGGTGGGAGGCAGGCACGGATTCAGAGTCAAACAATGCGAGAAATTGGGAGGTTATGAAAGCTTGTAACGTATATTTCGGAGCTTCGCAGCAGCTTATTTCGCTGCTTTCGGATTCCCATAAGAAGCCGCCAAAATCTTTGGTAAAGCATTCTGCCACTTTACTGAAGAATGACTTGACCGTGACTAGACCCTGTATACACCAAGTATACAATTAATGACTTGTTTTGACTGAGACTGACATCACTAAACTGAAGAAATAAGAGAAATGAGACATGGATGTTAGATCCCTTTGCCTTCTCCGAGAGGAGTGACTTACAACAATAAAAAAATATATTTGTACATATTTTTTTCTATTTTTTTTTTATCCACAACGGGTTAGCACTTGACCTCAATCACACCTGATGTTAGGTGAAGATGAGGCCGAAGGTGCAAACGCTTGTATACTTGGTGTATACAGGGTCTAGTCACGGTAAATTAATTGTATACTTGGTGTATACAGGGTCTAGTCACGGTCAAGTCATTCTTCAGTAAAGTGGCAGAATGCTTTACGAAAGATTTTGGCGGCTTCTTATGGGAATCCGAAAGCAGCGAAATAAGCTGCTGCGAAGCTCCGAAATATACGTCACAAGCTTTCATATCATAAAGTGAGAGAATGCTTTATGAAAGATTTTGGCGGCTTCTTGTGGGAATCCGAAAGCTTAGTTGCGCACTTTAATTTACACTTCCCTTCACTTGTACACCATAATTGACTTTTGCTACGCAGAGTTCCGCCATTACGAAGCTTCAAAACTTAGAATGCATAAATTGTAAGAAATAAAAACAAAAATGCAACATCACTCGCTGAGTTCCCGCCAAAATGCTATTTTTTATTATTATGTAAATTTTTTATTGAGGCTTAGAATCTATGATTATGTCAGCCATATCATCATAACCGTTAAACTACTGACCACTTATACTATCAATACTGTGTATATATAACAACACGTTATCCATTATTAACAGAGCCCCCTAAGAGTATTCGTCCAAGTACGTCTCTGCTAGAGAAACTGCCCATTTTGTCTTATTTTGTTACTTCTTTCTTGTACTGTAATACATTTTACTGTAACATAGTCGAAAGGGAAATTATTTGTTTAGGTGCAGAGACAGCCATTATGTCTGTGTTTTATGAAACAGGTACTATATCTACTGCAGACGGGCGTGTTTTTGTTCTCTGAGGGTCTAGACAAAGTTACTTTTCTACTAGCGTTAACTTTAACAGAAAGTGCGAAATGTATGGCAATGACATAAGCTTGCGAAATGTCACGTGGTCTATCGTTTACGAAACATAAGTTACATTGTCTACCAATCTATCATCGACTTCGTTAAAGCGTTAACGTTTTTAGAAATGGAATCGCCACTAAACAGTTGACACTTGTCTACCGCAGTTCCAACTATTTCGTCACAGTATTTTTTCAAAATCTGTAAAAAAAAAAATAGCATCTACCCATGCCAAATTACGCTTTCTAGTACTAAAGCCCGTATTAATAAACCATTCTCAAGATTATGAACAGTCTTGTGATCGATCTCAAGTAAACGTGTTGATTAATAAACCGAACTTGAGACCTGAAACGCACGTGCTTACTCAAGCAGTACTCACTTGACAGGTGCGCCGAGTTTAACGTATTAATAAGCGAAACTCAAGAGTCTCAAGACTATCATTCATTCGCCGCTGAAGCGAATACTTGAGAAGTGATCTCAGCTGAGTAGACCTCAAGATTGGTTTATAAATTAGCACGGAGCTTGAGATAGCGTCAACTTCTTAAGACGCGTCTCGGGTGATACGGCCTCAAGACTTGTATTGAGATGAGCATTTGAGCCAAGCAGCAGGCAGATAGATTGACATGACGAAACTAAAGGTTCTTTGTTGACTACGGATCTCTAATTAACGGTCTGATTCATTTCAAAATTGAATATTGGCAAACAAACGTGTAGGACATACATATAGGTTATAATATAGTAGAGTTGGCAGAGCTCACAGCTCTCGTTAGCTTAGAAGCTGTTAATGAAATCTGTAGCAACTGGGACGTGACTGAATCTGTAATAGGTTTTGGGATCTCTCTTTTGCAAAATAAATGAAAAGGAATATATATATATATATATAGACTAGCGGCCGCCCGCGACTTCGTCCACGTGGATTTCGGTCCTGGGGGCGGAGTGTGCGTTTTGTTTCGACGCGTTCACGTTTAGTGACGATTTGTATGGAGAAATGTGCATCACCTGTAGCGGATAGTTTGAAAAAAAAAATTTTCCAATAGGTACATTTTCCGAAAATACCCTATTATAGGAACTTCACATGTCTTAGAATTTTTGTTTCTCAGGTATGCAGGTTTCCTCACGATGGTTTCCTTCACCGTTTAAGAGCAGGAGGATAAATGCACATAAGTTATTATTATTTTTAGGAGCCCATACAGTCCCGCTGCTGGGCAAAGGCCTCCCACCTCTCTCTCCACGGCTCTCTATCTGGCCTCCTCCGACCAGTTGGTTAGGAACTTATCCAACTCATCCCGCCATCTCCTTTTCGGTCTGCCGCGACGCCTTCTTTCTAATGGTGGGCTCCAGGTGGTGGCGATTTTGGCCCACATGTCGTCTGGCATGCGACAAACATGGCCCGCCCAGTCCCACTTTAGCTAAATAAATAATTAAATTAAATTTATAAAGTCCCGCTCGTTACATGGCCCGCCTGGGAATCGAACCTGGACCTCCCAAATTCGGAGCCGCATCTTAACCGCTGAGCCACCAACACCCTGTATACTTATCACAAAAACGAAAAATATTAAAAAATGAAAAATGTTCTCCAAAAGGCTGCAATTTTGCAAGTGATTTTAGAAAAAAATCAGTAATAATTCATAATACGGATTATCAGCTGGAACGATATTTATAGGTGGGTTATTGACCCATTAACGAGGCAACTACAAAACATGAATAAATATTTATATTTTTAGACAGTGGGCCCTATTTTCGGCAGTCGCTTTCAGATTTGTTTTGGCAGATTTACCATAGCTCGGTCAAAAGGCACGACCTCACGCAATGTGCCGTGCTAAATTTTCCATTCATAACGCGATCGACTAGTGATGTGCGTAGGATTTACGCTGTTGACTGATTATATCGGTAATTTGAATTTTGACATTGCAATAAATATACCTAACAGTAGAAAAATAAGGTTTAATTAGTGATAGGCGTGGGCATGATGATTTTGTTATTAAAAATGAATACTATATGAGGGGTGGTTGGTGATGTGTGCGTAATTATGATGCTATACATCTGACTCCATAAAGTTAATATTCCGGAGCTGAGCTCAGACGGAAAGGGAAAACGTATTGTACCGACGGCAGACGTCGAATTTTTTTATTATACACAACGGGTTGGTACAATCACACCTGATGTTAAGTGAAGATGAGGTCGAAGGCGGAAGCGTACTTACTGTCCAGAGGAGAATGCTTCCCCCAAACACTAAACTCTACCATCTGGGATTGTCCACGCTGAAGGCGTGAGAATAGTCTCGTCCGACACAGCTGGGCTCCGGAAGGATAATAATCATAAAGACAGAATTGTCGCCACACAAAAATGGTTATAGCAAAATCAGCCATTATACAGACGTATGGCGCCTCCACAATAAAATCATAAAAAATAATAGCGTGGGAAAAGAATTTCCTTAAACAAAGTAGGTAGGCTATGTACTAGATAAAGTATGTTACAATATACTACATTATATCTAAGCACTTAATCCTATAACTAGTTTATTGTGTGACGCAGTCACCACACTATATTAAAATGTAGACATGTACAGTATAGATACTACTTATATTAAAATATAGTATAGACACATAAAATTGTGTATTGGCACAAATAATTGTATTTGGTCGTGTTATTCAGGCTGTTTAATATTTCATTATGTAATTTTCATAAATCAGGAAAGAAATTCAAATCATATACATATACAGGGCGTAATTGTAGTCGTGTAAATCGTACGTGAATCATTATTACCTACAATTTTCGATAAGCAACCACAGTCGATAACGCTGAAATTTTTAGACTTTAAATACGACCACCACTTAGGGCCTTTTTACACATATACTGTTTCAATTTATACGGCTACCTTCTATTTGCTGTAGAGCTGTCACACGCACGCGGTGGCGGTGCCCGATTCTAATATCAGGGGTAGTTGTGTGTTCTCTAAGGAAATAATATATAATTCTATACGGTTATATGTTATATATACAGATGCTATTTGCGACGTGACAGTAGAAGGGCAAATATATTAGATTCATCACTACGGAAGGAAGGTTTTATCCCATAACCGGACCAGATTATAGGAAAGCAAATTAATAAATCAACATATATTTGTTTATTCGATTTTTTAATCGTGTAAAACAAACACGAAAACAATAATGGCACCCGAAATGCCACGACCGTGCCGTGTCGAATCCGTGTGTGTGTGTAAAAGGAAATTCGCAATAGATCACGACGTGTGAAGGCTTGCACGGTAATGCCTCCATTACTAAACTGTGATGGTATCGTTCTACGGAAACCTTGTGTATGTGAAAAGGCCTCGGAGAACGGTATAGTTTGTGTAGTGCTAATCGAATTTTTTTCTGGTGGAATTTGACTATGATCCCATGGAGAAAGTAAACAAGTTGGTAAACATGACTGGATTCATCTATTACCAAGATATGCACGACTATATCTCAAACCTGCTTTTTTAATCATAGTAAGAAATTAAAATTGCTATGGATTCTCTGTTTGAATACAAAATAGTTTTATTTTATTTCATAAATCAATCAATTTTATATTATTACGGCTCCATTCTGAGCTAACTACTCGGGCGTACTAGTACACTTACCTTGCCAATAACATGCGCAATGTATGTTTCCCGACTACAAGGCGCCTGAATACGCTCTATATCGATTATGTGTGTGAGTGCTTTGACCTAGGAATAGAGTATGGGCTGACTATATGTCCACAAGGTTTTAAAGTAATTTTTGTATGTTTAAAGGTATATTCGGTATACTTAACTTAATAGCCAAGTGGCCTGGGGACACAAGTGAAATTTTTATAACATTACAACCTATATCCCAAATGGGGAGGTTGGATATATCCCAAATATTAGTGTTTGGGTGTTCCAAACATTAAAAGTTTAATGCTTCAAACAATATCCATTGTTCACTTTAAGAAATATACAGAAATGCACACGTGACAGGGGGTGGAACCATCGATGCTAAAACAAATAAGTATTTGCAACACAGGAATATAATCATTCTTAAATAACTCCAGTAATACATTTTTCCATTATTGATTGGTTAAGTGGCTATTTGAGAAGTTGTCAAGAATGTTTTCCTTTCATTGACCAAGGAAGGGTAGATAGAGTTCGATTACCTACTAAATCCAACAAGTATCGATAATGGAACGATAACATCACTTGTCGAATCAACTCGGCTATTGTGTGCATACAGGCCAATTGAATCAACGCTGTTAGTCTTGCTCTCTGCTACCATCAATTTCTTTCCTCATGCACTTTGCCGAGAATATATTCCTCATTTAGACACAAAAGTTTCAACGGGGTGAATAATTTATAAAGTTTTGGAGGACGGTATTATAAAGTAACATATGTTTGTTTAAATAAATGTTAAAAGATCTATGTTGCGTTTTTTCGCAGTGTTGGTGGTATGTTCAGTGCAAAGTCTTCAGTTGGAGAGTCAGGCTTCGACCCGGAAGCCGAGAGTGACGAAATATAGTAAAACTACAATGGCTCCGGGGGGGTCGACGGTAAGTTCAGACAATGTATGTGATATTTTTGAAGAGCTAGTAAGTACTATACTATAGTTACTATAAAGAAATATTAAGTCTTTATTATAAGTGAGGTGGCTAAACGGTGAAGCTGATTTCAATAAACGATGTTAAGTTGGTTTAGGATACTGCCGCCAGAGGCGCGGTTTTGTTTTCGTCTTGATCCCTAGTGTCATAGGAGGTCATAGGATATATTGTATGGTAATGAATCCAAAATGGCGCCCGCAAAATACAAAATATCGTGTCGTTTTTAACATTTTTATTTCCAAATAATATTTTAAAAACGTTTTATAGCCGTGTGGTAGAGTAGAAAGGAGCAAGGAGCATCCCTCTCTTCCAGTGAGTGTCGTAAAGGGCTACTAAGGGATAGTGAGTATAACTGCATAGATCAGAAATAGCATCATTGGTGTGAAACCTTCAATAATATACGATAGCCAACCCGTTTGACCAGCGTGGTGATTAGAGCAAATCCTTACATGGACTGCGGTGAAAATCGCGACATAGCAGAGGGCTTACTCCAACAGGGGGCTGTTGATGTATTTCATAACGAATTTAAACGGCCATACACCTCATCATTAGTAAGAGCGGTCAAATAAATATCTTAGGTTTAAAAAAACTGAAACGTAATCGCTTTATCCTTGGCTTATTATTATTATAGATTAATAGGCGAGCAGAAGAGGCTGATGTACCTATATTCAAAAAAAAAATATTTTTTGATTTTTATAGATGCCTATATCCAAAAAAAAATTTTTTTTTTTTAATAGATTAATAGGCGAGCAGCAGATGCTGATGTGCCTATATCTAAACTGGTGTATTGTTGAAACCAGAGAAAAAGTTCCAGTTTGGGGTTAATAGTCCTCATGATTTCAGAATTTGTCCTCTTTAACCATTTGTCAAGTCTGGTTTTCAAAGTTCTAAGGTTATTATTATTATTATTTAAATAAATGATTTTGTAACACAAAGATAAATACTTACTAAAATAAACAAACCATATAAATAAGTACAATAATAAAATACACATAAATATACAGGCCGTCCCAAAGTTATGGGACATGAAGGGGAAGTACCTTAAATATCGTAGATAGTGAATTTTGCTCAAAGAAGACTTTATGTTATTTTTAAAAGTTAGTAATTCTGCATTCATAGATTTTCTAAAAATTATTTGCTTCGGCTGGGAATCGAACCGACTCAAATGTGAAAAAAAAAACACCCTACTTTTATGATGCCAATCGAAAGAATAGCTAAAAAATAATAACTCTGCCTAAGTAACATAGTATTTTAAAAGAAAGGAACAACGTGAAATTAATCATTTTAATCAAATAAAAAACATACATGAAACTGCCGTAGTCAATTAAGTAGGTATTTTTTTGTAAATTAATTAATTAAATGCTCAAAATGTGATCCCTCTTGTCTTACGCAAATCGCCAATCTTTTAATGAGCCCGCTGCCTGTTGATTTTCTAATCATTTTATGGTGAACACTCGATGTGATATGGCACAATTCTGTTTGCAACTCGCCTACGTTCTCGTATCGCTTTTTGTATAGCATATCTTTCACGTATCCCCAAAAGAAGAAATCTAATGGTGTGAGGTCCGGGGATCTGGCCGGCCATCTAATCGGTCCATTTGTACCAATCCATGTAGGAAAACATTCATTTAGAAAATCTGCTGCTCTCCGACTATTATGAGCCGGAGCTCCATCTTGTTGGAAAATTAAAATAACTTTCTTGAAATTTGACTCAATCATTTTATGTTGTTCCTTTCTTTTAAAATACTATGTTACTTAGGCAGAGTTATTATTTTTTAGCTATTCTTTCGATTGGCATCATAAAAGTAGGGTGTTTTTTTTTTCACATTTAAGTCGGTTCGATTCCCAGCCGAAGCAAGTAATTTTTAGAAAATCTATGAATGCAGAATTACTAACTTTTAAAAATAACATAAAGTCTTCTTTGAGCAAAATTCACTATCTACAATATTTAAGGTACTTCCCCTTCATGTCCCATAACTTTGGGACGCCCTGTATACAATGTGTCCCGGAGAGAAGTGACCAGCGGGCGTAGTTTGAAAATTTATACAAAATTATCGATAAATCATTTAAATTTAGAGACCTAACTGCTTTTGTTTTTTAAAAATTGTTAATCCTTTTTTTTTAATAGACATGTCTGACCTTCTGCACTATTTTAGTCATAATTTCTTTGTTTTTACGTCTTTCCCAATTCTTTTTTTTTTAATTCAGTGCTGTTATTATTATTCATCAAATTAAGTTATGAAAATTATCCCAAAACAAATAAATAATTTATTAAAAAAGAAATAAACTTAAAATTCGACCAACAAAACTGTATTTCTTTAAGTTTAAAAATAAAAAAACGAAAAATGTCCCTATAACATCATGTTTTTTTTTAATTATTATGATACTACATGATATTCTCTAAAATATCCTCGAACAATGTTTTATGTTATTTCAAATAAATGTGAACGTACGAGACATTGTAATTGACCTTTTATGCTCCAGTAACTAGATAGAGATAAGTTTAAAAAAATTAAAGTAATGTTTTAAGCAGTTTATTTGCACATTTAAGTGTTTTGTTATTACAATGAATCATTTTGATTTTAACATGATAGTTTAATAATAAATAAAAGATACTTAATTTGTTAAAATGGTTGTTTATTAAGAAAAATCAGGTAATTAATTAATTATGTTTTCAAAATGACCGCCGTCAGCGATTATGCAGGCCAGGCCAATGAAAATTATCCAAGATGGATTGGCAGAGGCGGTCCAGTAGCATGGCCCCCGAGGTCACCAGACTTGACGCCTCTTGATTATTATTTCTGGGGCTACATGAAGCAAAAAGTTTATGCTGTGCCAATAATTTCAAGAGACCAGCTGAAACAGAGAATCGATGCTGCTGCCGCAGAAATAGCGCAGAATCATGCAGAAATAAGGCGAACTACACTAAGGATGTCATTTAGGGCCCTGGCCTGCATAACCGCTGACGGCGGTCATTTTGAAAACATAATTAATTAATTACCTGATTTTTCTTAATAAACAACCATTTTAACAAATTAAGTATCTTTTATTTATTATTAAACTATCATGTTAAAATCAAAATGATTCATTGTAATAACAAAACACTTAAATGTGCAAATAAACTGCTTAAAACATTACTTTCATTTTTTTAAACTTATCTCTATCTAGTTACTGGATCATAAAAGGTCAATTTCAATGTCTCGTACGTTCACATTTATTTGAAATAACTAAAAACATTGTTCGAGGATATTTTAGAGAATATCATGTAGTATCATAATAATTAAAAAAAAACATGATGTTATAGGGACATTTTTCGTTTTTTTATTTTTAAACTTAAAGAAATACAGTTTTGTTGGTCGAATTTTAAGTTTATTTCTTTTTTAATAAATTATTTATTTGTTTTGGGATAATTTTCATAACTTAATTTGATGAATAATAATAACAGCACTGAATTAAAAAAAAAGAATTGGGAAAGACGTAAAAACAAAGAAATTATGACTAAAATAGTGCAGAAGGTCAGAGATGTCTATTAAAAAAAAAGAATTAACAATTTTTAAAAAACAAAAGCAGTTAGGTCTCTAAATTTAAATGATTTATCGATAATTTTGTATAAATTTTCAAACTACGCCCGCTGGTCACTTCTCTCCGGGACACATTGTATAACAGTCGAATATTTTGTGGTAGGTTATTATAATTTGATCAGGTACATTCAGCCGTACAACATAACTGTTGGAAGTCTAGCTTACAGTGGAACAATAATCATCATCAGGTCATCATGCGGCTATCATGATGTGGAAAAGCTAGCACAATTTCTAGAATTTGACATTAAAGTACAAAACCATTATGTAGAGGATAAAGCGAACTTTCGATGGGCGTAAAAGATACTGCTGCTGCCTAATTATCTATTAACTTTTTTTAATAGATACCTAATTAGGCAAACGAACTTACCGACCACCTGATGGAAGTTGCACATATATTGTCGACCGTTGTGCACCTACCTCTTAAAGGTTCTTGTATTTTTCCTGTACCAAATGTATCATTTGCATTTCTCCAGGAGCCAGCAACGGAGAGGAGCCTCACGACGGCGACGTACCGGTTGCAGGGAGGTGGGGGGGAGACTTGCATCCTGCTGACAGTGGACGCGCTGTTGGACATCTCCTACATCACAAAGCTCAATGAACGCGCTGTGAGTGTTGACTTTTGTCTCTCCATAAGGATTCAGCCCAAACGCGCAAATTCAAAGCGGCGAGCGAACTTCCCGACTTTTTTATAACAATTGAAACAGAATGAATGTGTTCAGTTCAGTTCAGTTGCTACTTTGAAACATACAATTTGTTTTGATTACTAGTTTCCAGTACTTAACACATTCAGTTGCCAAACAGAATACCGGTAGGTTTGTCATTTAGGCAGCTTTTCTGATCGGTGGTAGTTCTTAATTACTTATTGTAATATACTTATTATCGTTTTATCTATCGCCAAATGGCATTGCATTATTGATACCACAAATATTATTATGACAATAATCTAACGAGCAGACAAAGAGCTTAAAGCAGAAAGAGAACTTCTGCATGTAACTCTAAAGATACAGAATCTGTCACAGGTGTTGCCAAATATGAGCTACAATCTTAGCTTTAAGTTTCGACAGGTCTTCTAACGTTTCATTGTACTATTTTCAGGACGCAAACACATTCGTGCCTAATAATGCAAACGTGGCTGGAGTCTGTAAGGAGGCCGACGCAGAAACACTAGTGTTAACGTTTAAGGAGTTCTCTTTAGAATTTCTTTTTGCTAAGGTAAGAAAGTAGAATCCTTAAAATAATTAATTTGTGATGTTGAATGGCACTGGACAGGTCGTATAATCCACAAATCTTAGCGACCATGTACATATAAGCGTACCGTTGGATTATCTTGAAGTGGGTAGTCCAACAACCTGAACAACACCACAGGAATCCGATGGAAATGACATTAAGATCTTTTGAAGTAAAGATTGGACTTGACTATAAATAGCAAAGTAAGATATTTCGAGGTACTTCTAAATTCTAATAGAGATTGAGGAATCAGGAATTGAGGAATTTTTGAAACCCGTACAAGCCGTAATATTGGTGCGAGTTGGCCCGTTTTCCAATCATTCACTGCTTCTTTTACTCAAGAAATATTAAATAATTCGTAGTACTTCAGGGTAAATGTCCTATGATCCGTTCTTCTTAATTTTTATTTGATTGTATTGTTGCTTTTACATAGTATGAATCTTGTAAAAGAGAACAGAGGACAAAGTTTATTTCATTTTTATTTAAAAATCTTTTAAGAATATGTGATGACTCCGTTATTAGTTGTCATGTTCTTGTAATCAAGAATCTTTGTCGTCGATAGTCGGTGCTCTCAATTAAGTAACCGTTGACTGATAATTAAGTTAATGATTTAATTAATGATTAGTTGAGCAGTTGGTAAGTTCAAAGTCGTTTAGCGAGCTATGGAAAGAGCTATTGTCGGTATTTCTCAACCAAAAGTTACAGATATGGATCAGAGAATTGATAACCTGAAATAGTCACATCTCGCATAACCGATGACCATTGAGGACATCGAGTTACGGAACGGAGACCACGTATCTGTAAAATTAGTATGGGACGTCCACTTACTAAATGGTGCGACGATTTGCGCAAGGAAACATGATTGGAAACGATGAACCAAAGATCATATTCAGTGGAAAGCCCTGTGGGAGTTGCCTATGTTCAGCAGTGGAGTAGGATAAGCTGATCGTTTCTAAATCTGCGCTCTGGAAAATCTTTACAGACTGGTAATTATTATTGCATACTTCACAGACTCCAGGGGGCGAACGCTGGTATGCGGACAATATTAGAGTAAGCTATAACTCAAGCGCAAGGATCTTAGAACATGCAGCTAAGCAAGGCCGACGTGTAACGCTGAGCACTGGCCCTAGAGCGCTATTATTTCCCACTCCTGTTGGCAAGTCTTTCTTTTGTCCTGAGGAGACGGTCGTTGAGCTAACCGAAGAAGAAGCAAGGTAAGTGATAGACGACATTTTAGAACCTTAGTTACAGTTTTCCAGGATAAACAGCCGTCTTAGTGGTTAAGGATTCTCTTTGGGGCACGAGAAGAGAGAAGCTTCAGCATCAGAACGAGGCATGTGCATTAGATTACTCCTAGCACAAGCTTAATACTTAGTTGGAGTAGAAACTACCTAATCATACTTAAAAAATATCAAGTAGCAGACGTCTGTCTCCAGTATGAGAGAAAGAAGAGTTTTGGCTAGCGTGGTGGCCTTAAGCTGACCCTTTCTAGTGAGAGAAGGACGTCCTCCTCAGCAATTCTAAAAGGACCAATGCTCTTGTTTGAGTGGTTTTCTGTTTGCCATGTTTTAAGAAGTTTTTAAGAGCACAATGCGTTGGGAGACTCTGAAGGAGCAGGTCCAATGGGCCTCTAAAAGTCTGAATCCCGTTGGTCAAGGTGGACTACGAGGATATACACTATAATTCCATCTCACATACAGACCATGTCCTGGATTAATACATAGATTAATAAATTTCAAATATATCTAGATAATGTAGGAAATAAAACTATATTGAAAAATTAAAAGGAGAATGTTTTATATTTTAAATGATACTATGTTATTTCCATTACAGTTCAAATGCCGGTCACCGCGCGAAGCTCTATCTCCGTCAGATGCGGCTCCAGGTATTCATGTACAAAAAGGACGGAGAATTTGGCCCTCCTTGGCATTGCTCAGACTCCGCCCGGGCAAGATCAGAGACTGCACCAGTGGCCGTCGGCGCAGCCCTAGCGATAGCAACAGCTGGGACTCTAGTCGGATACGCAATCTGGCGTTACTTGAAAGTAAAGAAGGTGCAATATGACACGATGGAGTGAGGGGGTGGTAGAACGTTCTGAACTCGTCTTTAGTTGTTTCTCTTGTAATCTGAATGTGCTTGTGCTTGGTCTTGACTGAGGCCGATGGAAGCGCATACAGTAACCTCACCGAGGATTGGCTATCGTATCTTAAACTACCAGGGCTTTGGGCGCGCTGTGGAAATTAAGCAGGAATATTAGTGCGCGACCTGCTTATTTGTCCGGCAGGGTTAGGTACGATAGCGGTAGTTACCCATATAGGGATTTAAAGCCCTGCAACCAGCCAAAAGTTATAATGTTTGCTATATTAATATATAGGATTTTATAAAGAATGATGACGTTACAATCATAGATAATTCAGTTTTGGAGTTCAATTACTGAGATTATAACTTTTATTTGTTCATTACTGTTGTATTGAAGTTCTAAATAACCGTGTTTAGGAAGAATCTGACTTACGGCAATCTTTTTTGTTATTATTTTATTCCTAATTCCTACTTAAGACAAACCTCGCAGTTTTATTTTAATGTTAAATGCTCTGAAAGTTC
Source organism: Oegoconia quadripuncta (assembly GCA_949316235.1). NCBI lineage: Eukaryota > Metazoa > Arthropoda > Insecta > Lepidoptera > Autostichidae > Oegoconia > Oegoconia quadripuncta. Next base: position 4,705,633 of record OX438746.1, read on the forward strand.
TAATACCTTAACCCCATAGAGACTTATGTTCCATCAGCAGAGATGAATGGAATATTTTTATTTGTGAGAAGGCCATTAGCGAAAGTTTAAAAATCTCGAGTATTCTACGTTTATTTCAAAATATTTCAACATTCCACCCTGTATATTATTATTTTAATTAGTGTCTCCAAATAGTTGCTGCCTATTAAATCAATGTTATTTATTCATATGACATTACATTATAATATGAAATTAAATCGAATTCCCTTGAGATTATTTGGAATAAGCAAAGAAAAAAGTTTTAGACGTTTTTTTTTTAATTTCTTAATGTTCAAGGTTTTGTCGCTGGGAAAAGGTTAGATTTACGCCCAACACGGTGTATATGATATATGTATACAGAATGTGGTTTTAAACAGTCTCCAATTCTGTAAGTGATTGAGCATCAATCTTTAAAAAAATAAGTTAAATAAATACAAAAAACTAATTTGTTTTGCAGTTATCTATTTTTTGCATTGGTGTTATCAAATGTCGAGAAATTGTGCCGCCTTTGGTCCGTTATTGTCTTTAGTTGCCTTAATTCAATATCGGTAGGTCGTTGACCCTGTGCATACATGTCAATTTCCGAGAAAATCGTGAAGTGTTACGCAAGGATGTCTGTGTCTTTGTTAATTTTTATATTAATTATAGCTCTATGCTCTACAGTTTTGTATAATTAAAGCATATTGTTTATATTTTTAATTTAGGGGGTTCAGAACGTAGTTTAGATAAGCTAGAGAGATCTCAGAATCTATGCCAATGTCGATACAATTCTTATTAGAATGGTAGACCAAACTGTTGTTGAATGAGCGAGAGGCGTGTCTCGACTCGATTTCCGGTGAGATATTATATTATAATATATTTAAATGTTAAAGTTCAGATAGCGATGCGCGACTGCGAATATAGTACACAATTAAAAGTTATAATTAGAAATAAATAAAACTTTGGCCTATGTAGAGCAGTGGACATCCTGTGTTTGACATGATGTTTATGACTTGAGTTGGTTCCGAAGTTTTATAAGGAACAGCTGATTTTTTCCCGATTTTAAAGTTGGCGCAAGTTTGTAAATGTTTGTCACATTTATCGATAAACAGTCTGTATTATCGGCAAACTTTTATGTCATGCTGTATATTATAAATTTTAGAGATTTTGTGCGCTTCTTTTAATTTAAGAGATAATTCCCGTAATAATTTATTAATGTACAATATTTATAAAAAATAATTATACAATTTATTGTAAAAAAAAAACACAAATAAAAAACTAGCCCCAAGTTTCTGGTTGGTGGAATGGTGGTAAGTTTTTGTGCGTGTGTTTGTTATGTTTTCTAGATAAATTACTAAATCGATATGTTCAAAATTTCACAGAGATGGTACAAGGCATATGTGCCGTCATAATGTCATGCGAGGGAAGTGTATCGCTGGTATAATTACATAGGTATGTAATGTAGGTAGGTAATTATCAAAATAATGTGAAACAGAAGACGTTCGCAGTCGTATATCGCTTGGTTAGGTTAGTCAGTCAGGCAGATTTAGATATTATTCATTTTGAAATTATCTATGATTTAATTTTAGTGATGTGCGTAAGATATCGATAAGATATAAAGTGATATTAAATTATCGAAGTGGTATAATTATTGAAAATGGAGTGATTAGAATTTATTAATGGAAATTATTCCTTTATTTTGAATTTTAAATACTTTGATGTAACATTATTTGTAATAATAAGAAATCTGCCTGTTCTTGTGTGTTGGACAGAAGGAGTAAAATATAAATTGTTTAAAAATGTTGTTGACGGTTGACTATAATGTAAAAATGTATGTAATCCTCATATAACCCCAAATATTCCATAGGCTAGAATTTTTTATATTTCTCCTTGCGTATATTAAGAAAATTGGCTTACAGTTATTCGGAAAAATGTTATTCTCTGTATAAACACTTTCTTGATTGTACATGATTTATTGAAAAGAGACAAACCCTCTGATCTTTTTTAGATGAGGACCAATCGCCGAACTATTCTTTTTCATTACGCAGAAGGCATATGGAACACGGATAATTGTTTTTGGTGGGATTTTACTTTCCACTAGCATGTTAATTGAGAGTAAGTCAGAAATAAGATGGATTTGATTTTAATGATAGGTTAGTTCTCGGCTGTTATTCAATGACAGCAAAGTATTTATATTTACGATTTATATTATTTTTTTAGTTTTAGTAAAATCGTGTAGAATCGACAGTGACGGAAGAAAATCGACGACAAGTGAGAAGTTAATCTACATAAATATTTTTGAAATATTTTGTTTTTAATATATACCTAAAAATAATAACTGATACATTATTACTAAGCAAACAATAAATGCACACGTTACCTAATAAACATATAAGATATTATCAAAACGCGTCAGTTCTCTTCCGTGACAAACTCCAGTAGAGTATTTTAGATATTAATCATAAAATCATGAATTCGTAAAACTATCATGATACATATCAGATGATAATAAAAATATAATTTAATTGAAAATCATTATTGTAATTAGTTATATTGAAGTAATATATTATTTGGGGGATGTATAATGGTATACCGAATTACACTACCCTGAAAAACGTTTGCCGAAGAACGGTTGATCGAGGGCCGAGCACATATTTGTTCATCATTAAAATTTTTAATTGAAACCAACTCCGCAATGTACTCGGTCTGTGATCAACCGTTCTTCGGTCAAACATTTTTCGGGGTAGTGTAATTCGGTATACCATGATACATTCTTATTTGAGATTGTTTGCGGTGTAGCGGACATTATTATATATCGAGATATTACGTGTACAAGCAATAAGTACGTTTTTATTGGATGCCGTCGTTAAGACACATATGGCTGAATTGATGTTGTATTGTGCGCAAAACTTGGATGTTACTAGTGTCAGATTAGCTTTAAGTTTATTAGTTTAAGGCTAGAGAGTAGGAACAGAATATCTATTATTTAAGACTCACGGCTATTCAATGTTTAATTTAATTTATAGTTATTAATACAGTTATTTGACATTAATATAAATAAATATTTCGGACATTCAACATAGAAACATTGATTCCAACTGCAACCGTTGGTTTCGCTGACAGAGTCACTATCCACTACACCAATCTATGTTTTATCTAAATGCATAGACGTATTAGGTATGGACTATTAAAAGTTTTTTAAACGACGTAAAAATCCATTGTGACTTGTCTCAAAATTATAACGGTCGACGTAGAAAGGTGTCGGAGGAGAGAAGTGTCGGAGTACGGAGTTATGTCGGAGTACAGTGTCACATTTAATTGCTTTGTTGATGATCTTCTGTGTATAGGTTTAACTTCCTTCTGTATCTTCCAATAGAATTTTTGCTAAGTTAAGGAAGTCTCATTTTTTGGGTAAGAATAGTTGAAGAGCCGGAGAAAAGAATAAGCGTTTTTAATCTTGGGATAATTAAAACATTTATACGCGGGCGGATTTCGGTTCTTTTAAATAAGGAAAAGAAATCTATGAATTGCTTGACCTTTATTTATGGTGTCGTAATTCATTGTTAGTCAAATATGGCTGATAACAACATTTGATATTCTACTACATGAAATTATGTAGTATAGTGAATGATATAAATATAAAGAATAGATATGTTACCAACCCTTTCAAAGTTAAGACGCGAAAATGCTCCCATTGTTGCATGTCCTTAATCCTTAATACAATCAAAGAGCAATTGTTTTCGGATGGATATCTTTTCATTACTCCACCGACAAGAGCATCGCTCTTAAATTGAAGAAGAAGATCTTTTTATTCTTGTACTTTCCGTTTGTTCTCACTCGTTTGTACATTGTAAACAACATTGGCAATTTTATAGGTATCATATGCAGCACGCACAGTTATTAATGGGATCGTAACATATCTATACTTTATAAATCATTGAGTATAGTTAATTTGAATAATTTACATATGTTAGTTTAACTATGCTTACTTTTAAGGGTTAAATAATATTCAGGGGAGACACTAGTGCACAAGTTTTGCTAGTTAAGGTGCGTTGTGTGTGAACGCTTTCCATTTACAAGTCGAGAGGCTTTCTATTCGTTTATTCTAATACCTAATACTCATCAATTACTATTAAACATATCGTTTCCATTGTAATCTCTAAGTTAATGTGACATGCGTTTTGTGATCACTGTTGTATTGTAAGTTGTAAGTTCGTGTCTTATTTGAACGAAGCTAGAGTTGGACTTAGCTTAAGTTAGTAATATAGTCCCTCATCCTATCTACGCTTCGGGCTGTAATATAGAGATAGCTTTTGTTTCGCCGAGTGATACAAACGTGGAGCTGAATGCAGCTTGTTTTTTATAATATGTACTTGGATTTTTCGATATATTTATACATACAATGACTTATTAAAGCTTTTTTCGTCTAATGTAAATATTTCTTGACTACAAGTAAGCCACTTTTCGAATTTTTCGATACGGATCGCACTATGGTTTCGACTTCAAAAAATATCAAGTCTAATGTACTAATGTTTAAATTCATTTTAAGAACTCTGATATTTCTGAAAACTTTTTCAATTAGATGAGATAAAATTCTATTTTCCTAATATTTTGTAATGACCTCCAGTAGTCGTTTTCTCAATAGTTTGGTAGCATTACGTACATATCGGTGCATATGTATTTAAAAAATAATATTATACTAAATTATTATATGCCATACGATTTGTCTTCCAGTAACATTGATCTTATAACAATAGCGTAAAGTATTGTAGCTTATTATATACATTAAATTATGAATATATCAAAAGTGGTAGTGTTATGACATTATTATTAACGTTAAGATATTTAAAATTGTCCCAAAACTAATACTATATTATATAAATGAGACTTTGACCGTAGTATCTATTTGTAAGGAGATTAATAAATGCAAAACACCAATATTTATTGATTATAAAAGTTAGTAACGACATAACATTTACCACTGGTTTTAAATCTAAGTGAAATATCTCAAATTATTGTAATTAGTGCGTTCATTTATTGAAATTGTCTTTATGAATAAATGACGTTAAAATGGGATGATTTATTTATTTTACATTTTGTAGTGGTGTACCTGGGTGACCGGGATATCATTCTTCTTCTTATTTTTGAGGATGGCAATCAGTCAACCTCACTGTCGAGGGACATTACTGCCAGTTTCGAGTGAAAAATTTTATTTCTCTTATTTCTTCAATTTTTATGTCAGTCTCAGTCAAAACAAGTAATTCGTCGTATACTTGGCGTATACAGAGTCTAGTCACGGTCAAGTCATTCTTCAGTAAAGTGGCAGATACGGTCGAAATTGAAGCATGCGATCTCTGTAAATACAGATGAACCACACGATTTTGGTAAATCATTGTTAAAAATAATTAATATGCAGCTAAATAAAGTATCGATAATTTGTGTCGACTTGTTATCCCTATTGGAAATAATACGTTTACGCCACCTATGTTCAAGAGGAAGAAGCTTCCCACAACTATAGCAAGCTTGGAATTTTTCTGTGTGGTAGTATTTATGGACGTTTTTTTCACGCATCATAGATGGCGCTGATGATTTAAATAGAAACCTCACATATTATAGTTAGTTTTTTTTTATTAGATAGAAGAAAATTTGGGTCCTTTATTATGTATCTTAAACGTGGCAATCATACATTATGAACAATGGCATATATTTTCCATGTAACTCTTTAGGTTCTAAATATTCATTATTTTTTATTTACTCAAATTTTTAATAATAAAACAATATAATTTTATTTTCTACTACAAAACTATTAAATTAATACAAATAAAGTAATCTTCTGAAAAGTTTACACTTTATAAGACCTAAAGAAGCAAACATAAACTCCCGTTTATTTCCCGGTCCCCCGTTTTAACATTTAATATGATTATATTGTATAATTAATTAGACAGAATATCGCCGAGCGGTCTATGTCCATGCTTGCTTATCATCCAGATAGTAGAAATTTTATAATAGCATTTAGTAAATAATGTCTGTTTCATGATGATTTTCAATTTATTTAAAGGGAAATTTTGAATGTCACCTGGAACCTTATTATAAAAGCGTATAAACTGCCCTTAAATGACTTAGTGACTTTTATATCTTGTATTAACATTATGTATAACTAAAACGGCTCTAACTCTAAAGTAAGAATAGTCTAACCCTCTTGTTCATAAAAATGTACAAACGCTTTATAAGCCTGTTTTAGATTTTTTTTTTCATGAATTCGCGTTTGACCACAATCTCACCTGATGGAAAGTGATGATGTGGTCGAAGATGAAGCACGCGATTCCAGTAAATGCCTATTCACTCTGCTCTTGAAGATCCCAAGGTTGTAGGATTCAGGAAAGACTGATGCCGGTAGGGAGTTCCATGCCTTGGATGTTCGGATGATGAATGAAGAATCGAACTTCTTAGTGCGAATGTTCGGTATATTAACTATATAATATAAGTAGTGGATTAATAGTTAAATAATATAGTTAAAGTATATAATATAAAAATAAAATAGTTATAAAGTATATTTTGTCACTTTCTTTCATTACAACATTTCCTTATGAACGACAGAGACAAAACACACTACAACTAAAACAGGCTTATAAAGCGTTTGTAAATTTTTATGTAACAGTATTATTAAAAACACCACTTGTCAAATAGGTACCTACATTTTATTTATTTCTTTATTGTTTTCAACTTACTATACTCCAGTAGTTGCACAATTTCAATAATACAATTTCCCTCGGTCCCTCCACCGACAAGAGCGTAGCTCTTAAATTAGTAGAAGAATAATGATACAAATGATATATAATACTTTAAATAAACAAAAGTGTCTGTTTAGAAGTCCACACGTGAACGAATTAGCAAGCAAATATTAAAAACTAACAAAACCTCTGTAACAGTCCTGATCATCATCCAATAGTAATTACGCTTCCATCTTCGACCTCATCTTCACTTGACATCAGGTGTGATTGAGGTCAAGTACCAAACCGTTATGCATAAAAAAAAAAAAAAAAAATTACACAAAAGCAATGTTAAAATGTTAAATATCTGATGTCTAAATTAAGTTAATACCTTATATTAATTAACAATATTAATAATATTTTAGTTGACCAGTTTTCACAATAAACAAATTGTAAAGTTACTGGCGTCAGTGGTGCCATGCCTACCACCGGTTCTATAAAAATCAAATGTCTCGAGTTGATGGGACACAGCCGCCTCGCCAGGAAGATGTACGACGGACCTGACAACTCCTCGCACCCCCTGCTGCAGAACATCGCTCCTCTGCACTCACGCCCTCCAGATGCCAGAGTCCGAGCTCTCCCAAGGGAGCTAGTGCAGCCAGACACGTAGACGGAGTCCCGGGTCCGAAGAGGATCCGACAACTAGGCAACCACCGACAACCCAACGCCCTGCCCGCAGCTACGGGCAGCGAAGGCAACTATTGTAGGGGGTCACCAACCCCGGAACAATTTTCCTTACTCCCCGATGGTAGTGAGAAGGAAGGCTTCTCTCTTGATGGGACAGTTCTTTATTGAAAATTGTTTTTTTTTTTTTTTTTTTTTTTTTTATATGAGAGGGCGGCAATTGTACGAATAAGGTGTCCACTCTGCTCAACATAAGTAATTTCCGTACTTAAAACCAGTGAGTTTTATTTCGTAGTTATACCTCATTCACCCTAAACTTGTCAAAAATTACACAAACCCCTCGCGTCATATTCGGGGGAAGATTCCCTTTGTAAGATTAGCACGGGCTATTATCTTGTCGACATGGTAGGGGAACAAATTGGAAATTATGTGGAAAATTTGGCCCAATTATCGATGTTTTTGCGTTTATTACATCCCTAAGGAGTGAATGGTGAAGGGTTTATTTTGTTATGCTACTGAATAGGACACTGTGTGACGAACACTTCTAAATTTAATTGGGCAGGTGATATAGTCCAGTGCAAGTACGCAATTTTTGTGTTGTAACTTCCTATAATCTTGAAGTTCCTGATTTTTTGTAGAAAGAGTACCCATCAGTTTTCTAACAATTCTATAGCTTGCTTGCTTCTTTGTATATGTATTAGTTATAAAACTTGGGTGTCCTTTAATTGGCATAATCTAATTGTCCTAATATAAATCAGCATAACAGACTTGACATAACGCAAATGCGCATAATATTAAATCCGCCTAATAATAAAATCACATAATACAAAAACTGCATAATAATAAAACCTAATATCTAATATCTAACCGCCTCCGTGGCTCAATGTAAACAACATTGGGTTTACGATTCGGAGGTCGCGGGTTCGATCCCCAGCGGGGTACATGTTTAAGTACTCGGTTTGGTTGGTGGTAGGGCATTTTAAATGTCCGCCTGGCTAGCTACCACCATCTTATCTAAATCTGCCGCCGAGCAGCAATGTTAATAGCATTGTCGTGTTCCGGTTGTCAGAGATAAGATAGCCAGTCCCCCAAATGTGTTGGGGTTTCCGGGTCAGTACGCTTCCATCTTCGACCTCATCTTCACTTAACATCAGGTGTGATTGAGGTCAAGTACCAACCCGTTATGCATAAAAAAAAAAAAAAAAAAAAAACTGCATAATATAAATGTGCATATCATTTTCTACCAGCAAACCTTAGAGATACATAATGTTTATTAGATTGGGCAGAAAATAGTGTACACAACAATTGAAAATTATTTTATAAAAAAATAAAATAAAAAATAACTTTTGACATTGGGTTAAAATATTGTCTAGTTAGATATAGACGATTTGTTTTATAAAACACTAAAAAGCATTTTGTAAAACATGATACAGCCGTAAATCATATGAAAACATAATTAACCGCCCCAATCCCGGGGGAGCCAATTAAATTTGTTAGCGAACGCTCAAATTGGTCAATTTGCAGGGTTGGGTAACAAATTACCTACTGAACTAACAGCTAAGTTGAAATGAAAAATTATTCTCGGCTAATTGGCTTTGATAGTTGGATCAACTATACTGTTTATTGTATCCTCATCCTCCATCATCATCAGTCCATAAACATCCCTCTGCAGGGATATAGCGACCTTCCCTCATATTGAGGGAGTATAGGCCATGGTCCGCCACGCTGGCCCAATGCGGGTTGGGGACTTCATATGCCTTCAATTTTTTTTTTAATTACTCAGGCATGTAGTACGCGATGTTTTCCTCCACCGTTTGAGAGCAGTCGGATAAATCTAAATATATATAACTCAAAGGTGACTGACATAGTGATCTATCAACGCCCAGCCCAAACCACTGGACGGATCGGGCTGAAATTTGGCATGCAGGTAGATGTTATGACGTAGGCATCCGCTAAGAAAGGATTTTGATAAATTCTACCCCCAAGAGGATAAAATAAGGGATGAAAGTTTGTTGTTTGTATTTTGATAAAATCTTCCACGCGGACGAAGTCGCGGGAGGAAAGCTAGTATTAAATAAATGTCCTTAGACATACACACAGCGCCATCTAGTTCCACAGTAAGCAACTATAGGCTTGTGTTGTGGATACCAGATGGTTGATAAACTACATAAATACATTTTTTTTTGTAAATAAATACTTATTATAAATGAAAACATCCATAACTCGGGTACAGATGTCCGTATTTATCACACAAACATATGTCCCTAGCGGGATTCGAACCCGCAACCTTTTGGTATAGTGATCTGAGTTGCTAACCACTACACCAAATAGGTCGTCAATAAATACATAATTAAATTAAATAAACTCATTGGTACATGGCCTGCCTGGATATCGAACATGGACCTCCCAAATTGGGACTGTGTCTCCTTCAGTGAGCCACCGACTTCTTCCTCGCTTTTCATATCACAAATAATGACATCTAGAAAGTAATGCATACATTTTTGTGTGAGGAACAATTGGTACTGGAGTTTTTTTTCTTTTTGTAACTATTAAAAAAAAATTGCCTTTAACCTTAAAAATAGACGCTATGTCGAGTCAAGTCAAAGAATTTATTGCTTGACACATTATTGTAAGGTGTAGGTACATTGGAACTTGTTATCGTACAAGGTGTTGGATACAATATAGCGCCCTGTAAGGGCATTGCAATGTTGAAGAGGGCTATTTAATGCTCTTTACATTAACATTTTATTACATTATGGCACCACATTAATAATATTATAAATATTACATTACAAATTACAAGAGTGTAAATCCACACAAACACACCCATCCACACAAACACACATTTATCCACACAAACACACCCATCCACACAAGCGAAGTACATTACTGCGATACACACAGTTTATCATTGCGAAGTACGTTGTCGCGAAAGTTATTTATTGCGATATACGTTACTGCGAAACTTTACCATTGCGAAGTACGTTGCCGCGAAAGTTCTTTACTGCGATATACGTTAATTACATTATTAACATTACATTCTATTACATTTAAATTCTATAAACATTATATATTTATCATTTGTATTTCTTATATCTACATAGAATTACAATAGTCAGTGCACAATATTAATATTTTGGAATAACAATGACACAATTAGGTAGTCTGCGCTTAAACGCATTTATGATATATTATTTTAACAATTTTATATTAGAGATCCAAACTTATTTATTTCATTATTTATCATTAAAGAGTTCATCTATAACTTTTTTTGACTAGGAAGTCGTATTGCAAGAAAATAGGTCGCAGTGATGGTTGTGCGTTGTACCTAACCGGAGCTGCATAATCGGCCGGCGCAGCAGTGGCAGCGACTGCCAGCACAGCGATCGCGTGCTGTGTGCTGGGTGAGGTCTCGCTTCTAGTGGGCCGGGATAATCCTGGACACCGGAACGCTCCGTGGTGTTCTTCGCCTCTTGTCCGTAGCTTGTTCGTGCGTGGGATCCCACTGTTTCTTTCCGCTACTGTGATCCTGGACCCTTTCCAGTAGGCGGCTGCTGATGGTATGGCTTCACCATCACTGTCGGCCGGCTTGGTGTTCGGCGTTTCGAGCTGTGCCGCTCGGTGTGGTCAACGTGGCAGGATGACATTTACTGCGATGTACAGAACCTAGTGTGCCGTCCTGCGGTCTCCCGCCACTTCAATCCTCAGGATTTTGGATGTTTATACGCCGTTGACTTCCATCTTTACTGCAAAATGTTCTGTTCTTCTATAATTCTCTCTTTTCTTTTTCCAGGCAGGAACGTGGAGGGGTCGTCATGCAATATTATATGTTGGTGTTAACGGTGCCGATCGAGGACGCGGGGTCCCATAATTGAGATGTGGCACGAACAAGACCCTTTAATTAATAACATGTGTATATAATATCAGTATAGTCGCTGACTAAGGGCTATGCGTCTAATTCGCAGGAAACCATTGCGCTACGGTTAGACGCAGAAATGAGGCAAGGTTATACTACTAAAACTATCAAGATAGAGAGATCGCTTTTAGTGATAAGGTCGTCAAATTGAAACGACCTGTTTGGTGTAGTGGTTAGCAACTCTGGCCACTATACCAAAAGGTTGCGGGTTCGAATCCCGCTAGGGACATATGTTTGTGTGATGAATACGGACATTGTGTACCCGAGTTATGGATGTTTTCATTTATAATAAGTATAAGTATTTATTTACAAAAAAAAATGTATTTATGTAGTATATCAACCATCTGGTATCCACACCACAAGCCTATAGTTGCTTACTGTGGAACTAGATGGCGTTGTGTGTATGTCTAAGGATATTTATTTATTTGTTATTTATTTATTTATATTTATATTGTATTGTATTGTATTGTATTGTATTGTATTGTATTGTATTGTATTGTATTGTATTGTATTGTATTGTATTGTATTGTATTGTATTGTATTGTATTGTATTGTATTGTATTGTATTGTATTGTATTGTATTGTATTGTATTGTATTGTATTGTATTGTATTGTATTGTATTGTATTGTACTGTACTGTACTGTACTGTACTGTACTGTACTGTACTGTACTGTACTGTACTGTACTGTACTGTACTGTACTGTACTGTACTGTACTGTATTGTATCGTATCGTATCGTATCGTATCGCATCGCATCGCATCGTATCGTATTGTATTGTAAGATAGCGTACAACTATTGTGATTTAGCAACGATATTCACGTCATTCTGAGTAACTCTTTGATTCTGAGTTCTGGGGTCTTGGTGGAGGAGGTTATAGCAACATTGTGTAAAACAAAATTTATTCGTATTCGTATTTATTCGTATATATGTATGTTTATGATTGGGAATATAAGTATGTGTACGGTATATATATTTATGTTGTTGTATAGTTTAGTGGGTACCTGTTATTGGCTTCCTGAATGGTGTAGTTTAAGAATTATATAAAGCTGTTGTTATCCTTAACACAATAAAACAAATAAAAATACATTACTAATCCGCTGGGTTATGTCGGTGACTTACCAGATTTTTTGGGGGTAAGTGACGATGTAGCCGGAATAAAGCACGCAGTTCCACCGTCGGCCTTATCTTCTTTAACATCATAACATCATACCTGTTGTGCATAAAATAACTCCTATTCTCACCCGAGATTGTAAGGTTTTTTTTAATGATTAACTGGATACGCGTTTGACCACAATCTCACCTGATGGAAAGTGACGATGTGGCCGAAGATGAAGCACGCGATCTCAGTAGATGCCTATTCACCCTGCTCTTGAAGATCTTGAATATTGCATCATTTAAGAAAAATAGTGATAAATATGATGTCAATACAAGAAATAAAGATAAACTTGCAGGTCACATAAGTCGCCTCCGCAAAGTCAGCTTCATTCAAAGGGCTGCGTATGTATAAGTTTTTCAATAAGGTTCCTGTTGATAAACAAAATCTTCCTTTCATACTTTAAAGATACTATTGAACAGAAAACTTATTAAAAAAGTATATTATAAAATATCAGATTATTAGATGATAATCATCGCTGGACATAACCAGCTCGTACGCATGTCAGGCTATTTCACAATATTATTGTGGCTTTTTGTAATACAAGAACGAGCAAAAAAGAGCAACCCCTAGAGTTTCTTGCTTGTTCTTCTAAGGGTAAAATTGCCTTTTGAACAAGCAGTAGTTTAAAAAATGTAAAATCTGACTATTTTAAGTGTACCCTGTGTTCCTACAAAATAAAGAATCTTTGACTTGAATGCATATATGTCACAAGTGCGTCACAAATGTTTTAGATAGAGTGTAAAAATGTTTAACCTTTAATTACACCTAATGGCTGAGGTAAGATTCACTTACAAGAGATGTGTGTGACACCTCATGACAGATTTATTGACACAAAAACTACTAAATGTGGCTGTGCATGCATCCCTTGACAACCCTAGCGATAACTGCCATACGTGAGCATAGTATAGATAAGACCTTATAACGACATCGGTGTCGATTCGGATGTACACCATTTGTTTTTTTTTTATGAGAGGGCGGCAAACGAGCATGCGGGTCACTTGATGGAAAGCAATCACCGCCGCCCATGGACATCCGCAACACCAAAAAGGTCACAGATGCGTTGCCGGCCTTTGAGGAAGGTGTAGGCTCGTTTCTTGAAGGTTCCAATGTCGTACTCGTTCGGGAATACCGCTGCCGGAAGTCCGTTCCACAGGGTGGTTGTACGTGGTATGAAGTTTCTACTAAGAACTAGACTAAACGACGCCAAAATTAGGTTTAGTTAAGTCAAATGACGTTTGCTATTCGGAAAATTTCAAACATAACAAATTTGACAGGTCTTGACTTATTTTAGTTTAGTCGAATTCAACTTAGTTTTTGCTATTCGAGATGACCAAATATCGTCTAAAATAAGAAACGTCAAAAGTAAATTAACCTATTTTTAGTCGATACATAATTTTGTGTGGACAAACAAACAAACAAACAAAATATTCTTTATTGTACAACAAACTAACTAAACAGTGGACTAACCTAACTAAACATTTGCAAACTTCTGGTCAGAAGTTTATCAATAATACGTCAAAAGGATACATTTTTGAATTGAGCTGGTTGGCTGGATAGGTGGTAGTGAGATGTGATCTACTAGGTACCTATCTACCTTGCAGATAAAAGTTTTACTTATTGATTGCGGCTCGCCTTTTTAAGTAAGTACATACTTAGTTACCTACTTAAAGCCTTTTCTCTGTCCGCTCCTAAATCCAAATTGTCAAAAATAAATACCTAATATGAAAACCGACAAGCGAAATGGTTTAATAACGCCAACATGTGAATGAAGTTCTTTTGGCAGATCAGGCTGTTAGAAAAAATGCTATATGCTAATAGCACATGCACTTGATTAAACTAATTTTAGTCGAATTTTGGTTAAGTTTAATTTCAGTTGGTTGTACATCCGAATTGACACCATTATCTAACTAAAATGATAAATGCGAAAGTTTGTTTGTTTGTTGCTCAATCACGGGGAAACGAATGAACGGATTTGGATGAAATTTGGTATATAGGTAGAATATACCCTAGATTAAGACATAGGAGTAAAGTGAGTAGTTCCTGCGGGATAAGAAAATTTCCAGGCAGGCGAAGCCGAGGGCGGAAAGGTATGGTCGGCTGGTCTAAATAGTGATAAAATTATCTTTGCTGTGGTGTCAACAATGACGGATGGCAAAATGTACCTAATAGGTACAGGTAAAGACGAAAGCAATACCTAATGCAATCAGATATCTCTTTTATTGCACAGGAAAAATCGAAGTTGGCTTATGACCTGAGGAAAATTCATTAATCAGATGCTTTTGTTTTTTTTAATTATGACATTAGCTATAGAATAATCATGATCCGATTATTACATGCCACGTTAGAAAAGAAATTTACTCTTCGCTGGTGTTATAAAAAGTCTTTCGTCAGAAATCTATCGATAATGCTTCTCGTTGCAGAAGAGAACACAATGATAGAACATTAGTTTACTATAACGAGAATTTGTGTGAATTTATGGTAACCCCACTTAGCCTAAGCAGCCAAAACCACGGAATGTTATACTACCCGTGCTTCTCGGTAGAATTAATTAAGATTGGTGTTTAGCTAACATTAGGCAGCCTATGCCTAGGTTTTTTTTTTTTTTTTTTTTTTATTTATTTATCTATAGAACATTATTTGAACAATCTTCACTATAAGACGCCTACGAAAACCTGTAAAGGTTTGTGTGTAGTGCGAATGAGGTCACTGACCCGCCACGTTATTAATTATTACAAAAGCAACTTAAAATATCTACATACATAATACATAACATTGATATACGAGAGCAAGTAGACATGTGTCTCGTTATCGAAATAAAATTTGTTGGAAAGGCACTTCCTACATATTTCCATCTATAAAGTACTTATTTAATGCATTTTTACATAGTTTTACGTTATGTGAATATAGTTCACCAGGAATACTATTTAAAATATCTGGTAAAATATAATCCCATATTCTCATGCCATATACATTTATGTAGTTAGAGAAAAGTGTCAATTAAGTATGTATCTAATATCTCAAAGTTAAGTAGGTACATTGTTTCAGCTTACTTTGACAAAGAATTATTGACTTATTGATACTAACATCGGTCAACTTCGCTTCTGAAGGTGAATTTTAAGTAAACTAATTGAACCGTCAAATATTAGCACAATAAACGACCTCATTAAGTTCTCTATATCTGGATTGCACAGTCAGATCTTCACCTGTATAGGGCCACCCTGCAGGTATAATATATACAAAACAATAATTATATATATAAAAAATTAACCAAATCATGTTATGTATGATACATAAAAAATATTTATAAAAATACAGTTAAATTAAGCAGTTCGTTCCTTTTTTATTTACATCAAAACTAACAACTTTTGGAAATAATTTAGAGATATAATCTGGTAAATCTAAATGTCCGCTTGGCTAGCTACCACCATCATATAAGTCTGTCGCCAAACAGCAATGTTAATAGCATTGTTGTGTTCCGGTTGTCAGAGGTAAGATAGCTAGTCCGTCAAATAAGATCGGGTTTCCGGGCCAGTATGCTTACAACTTCGGCCTCATCTTCACTGATTGAGGTCAAGTGTTAATCCGCTGTGTATAAAAAAGAAATAGGTAGATCCACAATATTCTTTCTCTAGTCCCTTCCCCCCGCTAAAAAATCAAGTCAGTAGCTATAATGAGGTGTCAGATATCCAAAAAAATAACGACATATAGTAGACATCACCAAAATAGCTTTTTAAAGAAATATTTAGAATTTTCAATAAAAACGTTAGCGCGCACTCGCACGCATGGCAGAGATTTTTGGGATAGATATTTTTTATGACCAATTTGTCATCTTTTTGCATGGTTATATAGGGTGTCGTAGTCAAACTGGATCCCTCATAGTTTCGCCATGTGCATCTGTCTGGTGTATTACACTATTGACTTTCCGCCCGCGGCTACTTCATCATTTCATTCATTCATTCGCGAAGATTTCATCAAAAGCATGTGTCATTGTGAAAATGAAATGAAAATCTTTATTATTATGCCATTAAACACTAATATTTAAACAAATGTTGTCGTGGCATCATTATCTGAGAAGTATATTAGCTGATAATAGATAATAGGTAATAGCTGAAAATCAGTGTTTTGCTCTCTGAGCAATTATATACACTGAGCTATGACCCATTTGTACGGCTGTAGCACACACATACTCTAGTGTATCCTGATGTTACTTTTATGAATTGTTATAAAATATGTTTATCCAATTGCTTTGGAACTTATGGTATGTGTGTGACTGGAGATACAAATAAACGATCTATCTATCTATCTATCTATCTATCTATCATATTACTTAAACTCTGTCTCCTACACCAGCCCTAGAACCGTATCACAGGAAGACAGTTACCTATGAAAAACAAATAAGTAGCCAAGTTACATTTTTATACATACAATCTGTGAGGCAAATAAAGATTTTTTTGGATATTAAATTTAAAGAAAAGAAGAAAATGTAACATCTCTGCAAGTGTAGTTTTGTGGGAATACATATGAGTGTTAATGTATATGTTTGTGTATGTGATTGCGTGTGTTCCTTTTTGTATATGTGATGGCGGGCTATGATATTGTGTTATGATATGGCAAGGATGGATGGTGCATTGACGTCATAAACGGTAACAATTTCCAAAGCAATTTAGTTAGGCGGTCTGACTGCAGGTAGCTGCAGCCCTCTGATCAACAGACACTCCTATCAGACCCGACGCCAGTTCTTTGACTAGCTGACGCGTCTCCGGTCACCACGGCGCCATGGCATCTACCCCAAAGAGCAGGGCTGCATAATATGCGGATATATTATATCCGCCTTTTGAGGTATTCCGCAGCGACCACCGCGGCTCCAGTTCTGTGAACGGGTGACTATGAAAGTCTGGCGATGCGGTGGCTGCCAAGAGCTCATCCTTGAGGACTGGATAGTGTCGAACATGTAAAAATGGTCTGGGGCAAGGACTTTGCGCTCCTATATTAAAGTGCGCACTCTTATAGCGTCGGTCGGTAGCGAAAGCGTCGGTGGTTCAGCGGTTAAGACGCGGTCTCCCAATTTGGGAGGTCCGGGTTCGATTCCCAGTCAGGCCATGTACCAATGACTTTTTTAAATTCAATTTAATTGCTTAAGTCCCTTTATCCGACTGCTCTTAAACGGCGAAGGAAAACATCGTGAAGAAAACTTCATGCCTGAGAAATAAAAATTCAAAGGCATGTGATGTCCCCAACCCGCATTGGGCCAGCGTGGCGGACTGTGGCCCATACTCCATTATACGAGGGAAGGCAGTGAGATGTTTACGGGCTGGTGATGATGATGATACAGGGTGTAATTTCTGTTTAGTGGTGACTCTACTCCTTATTACGAACAACTTTCCACTAGGACCCATAGCCGAATTCTGCCAAAAATTGTTGGAATTCCATACTAAAGGTGGTTTCAGAATGGTTTACTTTGTATGAGTAGTGGAAAATTTTTTGATTGTATTCGACTATGGTACCTTGGTGAAAGTTATTTGATGGTATTCGACTATGGTACCTTGGTGAAAGTTATTTGATTGTATTCGACTATGGTACCTTGGTGAAAGTTATTTGATTGTATTCGACTATGGTACCTTGGTGAAAGTTATTTGATTGTATTCGACTATTGTACCTTAGTGAAAGTTATTTGATTGTACTTATTCGATTATGGTACCTTGGTGAAAGTTATTTGATTGTATTCGACTATGGTACCTTGGTGAAAGTTATTTGATTGTATTCGACTATATGGTACCTTGGTGAAAGTTATGTGATTGTATTCGACTATGGTACCTTGGTGAAAGTTATTTGATTGTATTCGACTATGGTACCTTGGTGAAAGTTATTTGATTGTATTCGACTATGGTACCTTGGTGAAAGTTATTTGATTGTATTCGACTATGGTACCTTGGTGAAAGTTATTTGATTGTATTCGACTATGGTACCTTGGTGAAAGTTATTTGATTGTATTCGACTATGGTACCTTGGTGAAAGTTATTTGATTGTATTCGACTATTGTACCTTAGTGAAAGTTATTTGATTGTACTTATTCGATTATGGTACCTTGGTGAAAGTTATTTGATTGTATTCGACTATGGTACCTTGGTGAAAGTTATTTGATCGTATTCGACTATGGTACCTTGGTGAAAGTTATTTGATTGTATTCGACTATGGTACCTTAGTGAAAGTTATTTGATTGTATTTATTCGATTATGGTACCTTGGTGAAAGTTATGTGATTGTATTCGACTATGGTACCTTGGTGAAAGTTATTTGATTGTATTCGACTATGGTACCTTGGTGAAAGTTATTTGATTGTATTCGACTATGGTACCTTGGTGAAAGTTATTTGATTGTATTCGACTATGGTACCTTGGTGAAAGTTATTTGATTGTATTCGATTATGGTACCTTGGTGAAAGTTATGTGATTGTATTCGACTATGGTACCTTGGTGAAAGTTATTTGATTGTATTCGACTATGGTACCTTGGTGAAAGTTATTTGATTGTATTCGACTATGGTACCTTGGTGAAAGTTATTTGATTGTATTCGACTATGGTACCTTGGTGAAAGTTATTTGATTGTATTCGACTATGGTACCTTGGTGAAAGTTATGTGATTGTATTCGACTATGGTACCTTGGTGAAAGTTATTTGATTGTATTCGACTATGGTACCTTGGTGAAAGTTATTTGATTGTATTCGACTATGGTACCTTAGTGAAAGTTATTTGATTGTATTTATTCGATTATGGTACCTTGGTGAAAGTTATGTGATTGTATTCGACTATGGTACCTTGGTGAAAGTTATTTGATTGTATTCGACTATGGTACCTTGGTGAAAGTTATTTGATTGTATTCGACTATGGTACCTTGGTGAAAGTTATTTGATTGTATTCGACTATGGTACCTTGGTGAAAGTTATTTGATTGTATTCGACTATGGTACCTTGGTGAAAGTTATTTGATTGTATTCGACTATGGTACCTTGGTGAAAGTTATGTGATTGTATTCGACTATGGTACCTTGGTGAAAGTTATTTGATTGTATTCGACTATGGTACCTTGGTGAAAGTTATTTGATTGTATTCGACTATGGTACCTTGGTGAAAGTTATTTGATTGTATTCGACTATTGTACCTTAGTGAAAGTTATTTGATTGTACTTATTCGATTATGGTACCTTGGTGAAAGTTATTTGATTGTATTCGACTATGGTACCTTGGTGAAAGTTATTTGATTGTATTCGACTATATGGTACCTTGGTGAAAGTTATGTGATTGTATTCGACTATGGTACCTTGGTGAAAGTTATTTGATTGTATTCGACTATGGTACCTTGGTGAAAGTTATTTGATTGTATTCGACTATGGTACCTTGGTGAAAGTTATTTGATTGTATTCGACTATGGTACCTTGGTGAAAGTTATTTGATTGTATTCGACTATATGGTACCTTGGTGAAAGTTATGTGATTGTATTCGACTATGGTACCTTGGTGAAAGTTATTTGATTGTATTCGACTATGGTACCTTGGTGAAAGTTATTTGATTGTACTTATTCGATTATGGTACCTTGGTGAAAGTTATTTGATTGTATTCGACTATGGTACCTTGGTGAAAGTTATTTGATCGTATTCGACTATGGTACCTTGGTGAAAGTTATTTGATTGTATTCGACTATGGTACCTTAGTGAAAGTTATTTGATTGTATTTATTCGATTATGGTACCTTGGTGAAAGTTATGTGATTGTATTCGACTATGGTACCTTGGTGAAAGTTATTTGATTGTATTCGACTATGGTACCTTGGTGAAAGTTATTTGATTGTATTCGACTATGGTACCTTGGTGAAAGTTATTTGATTGTATTCGACTATGGTACCTTGGTGAAAGTTATTTGATTGTATTCGACTATGGTACCTTGGTGAAAGTTATTTGATTGTATTCGATTATGGTACCTTGGTGAAAGTTATGTGATTGTATTCGACTATGGTACCTTGGTGAAAGTTATTTGATTGTATTCGACTATGGTACCTTGGTGAAAGTTATTTGATTGTATTCGACTATGGTACCTTGGTGAAAGTTATTTGATTGTATTCGACTATGGTACCTTGGTGAAAGTTATTTGATTGTATTCGACTATGGTACCTTGGTGAAAGTTATGTGATTGTATTCGACTATGGTACCTTGGTGAAAGTTATTTGATTGTATTCGACTATGGTACCTTGGTGAAAGTTATTTGATTGTATTCGACTATGGTACCTTAGTGAAAGTTATTTGATTGTATTTATTCGATTATGGTACCTTGGTGAAAGTTATGTGATTGTATTCGACTATGGTACCTTGGTGAAAGTTATTTGATTGTATTCGACTATGGTACCTTGGTGAAAGTTATTTGATTGTATTCGACTATGGTACCTTGGTGAAAGTTATTTGATTGTATTCGACTATGGTACCTTGGTGAAAGTTATTTGATTGTATTCGACTATGGTACCTTGGTGAAAGTTATTTGATTGTATTCGACTATGGTACCTTGGTGAAAGTTATGTGATTGTATTCGACTATGGTACCTTGGTGAAAGTTATTTGATTGTATTCGACTATGGTACCTTGGTGAAAGTTATTTGATTGTATTCGACTATGGTACCTTAGTGAAAGTTATTTGATTGTATTTATTCGATTATGGTACCTTGGTGAAAGTTATGTGATTGTATTCGACTATGGTACCTTGGTGAAAGTTATTTGATTGTATTCGACTATGGTACCTTGGTGAAAGTTATGTGATTGTATTCGACTATGGTACCTTGGTGAAAGTTATTTGATTGTATTCGACTATGGTACCTTGGTGAAAGTTATTTGATTGTATTCGACTATGGTACCTTGGTGAAAGTTATTTGATTGTATTCGACTATGGTACCTTGGTGAAAGTTATGTGATTGTATTCGACTATGGTACCTTGGTGAAAGTTATTTGATTGTATTCGACTATGGTACCTTGGTGAAAGTTATTTGATTGTATTCGACTATGGTACCTTAGTGAAAGTTATTTGATTGTATTTATTCGATTATGGTACCTTGGTGAAAGTTATGTGATTGTATTCGACTATGGTACCTTGGTGAAAGTTATTTGATTGTATTCGACTATGGTACCTTGGTGAAAGTTATTTGATTGTATTCGACTATGGTACCTTGGTGAAAGTTATTTGATTGTATTCGACTATGGTACCTTGGTGAAAGTTATTTGATTGTATTCGATTATGGTACCTTGGTGAAAGTTATGTGATTGTATTCGACTATGGTATCTTGGTGAAAGTTATTTGATTGTATTCGACTATGGTACCTTGGTGAAAGTTATTTGATTGTATTCGACTATGGTACCTTGGTGAAAGTTATTTGATTGTATTCGACTATGGTACCTTGGTGAAAGTTATTTGATTGTATTCGACTATGGTACCTTGGTGAAAGTTATTTGATTGTATTCGACTATGGTACCTTGGTGAAAGTTATTTGATTGTATTAGACTATGGTACCTTGGTGAAAGTTATTTGATTGTATTCGACTATGGTACCTTGGTGAAAGTTATTTGATGGTATTCGACTATGGTACCTTGGTGAAAGTTATTTGATTGTATTCGACTATGGTACCTTGGTGAAAGTTATTTGATTGTATTCGACTATGGTACCTTGGTGAAAGGTATTTGTAACCAAGAGGGACGTCACCAGTTAATAGGAATTCACAAATTCACAAAGAGTCACCAGTAAACAAAACGAATTAAATTTTATATAAAGTCTCTGAATGTCACTCGCTGACTAAACCTAAGAAGCTGAAATTTGACAGGTAGGTAGGCTATATCCCTGCAGTGGGATGTTTACGGGCATCATCATCATCAGATGATGATGACTCTTATAGCATCCTGTGCGCACACTTACATAGCCGGTTGAGTAAGAGTGCGGATTTCTCTTGTTTTTATAATTTGGTTTTTGTGATGAAATTAATCGCATTAGAATTATTACTTACATGCTGATTTGTTCTGAGAGAACTAAAGACTTCTAATTAATATAGTTGATTTTCCTAAACATGATACCTATTTGTTTTATTATTAACGCTCGTTTCAAGAGTGCGCACTCTTGGAATAAAAAAAAAATAAAAAATAATAAAAAAATACATAAAAATACAAGCTTCTTGGCGGGATCTCGGCGAGTGAAGTTGCATTTTTCTTTATAAATTGTAATAATTTGTGCATTCTGGCTTTTGAAGATTTAATAATGGCAGAATAGTGTGCAGCAAAAGTTAGTGATGGTGTACAAGTGAAGGGAAGTGTAAATTAAAGTACGTAACGAAGCTTTCAGGTTCCCACAAGAAGCCGCCAAAATCTTTTGTAAAGCATTCTGCCACTTTACTGAACAATGACTTGACCGTGACTAGACTTTGTATACGCCAAGTATACGACAAATTACTTGTTTTGACTGAGACTGACTTATAAACTGAAGAAATAAGAAAAATAAGACATGGCTGTCATGGGCTAAGATCCCTTTGTTTGTCCTAGAGGAGAGAACAAAACATAAAAATACATACATATGAACATAAAAACTAATCCTTTTTTGGAGTAGGTGAAAACTAAACGATAATCTGATGCGACTGCGTCACGAATGTGTGCTAGTGCTACTTATATCCTAGAAATAATATTAGATGTATTAGTCAACACTAGTCACATGTACAGGGTTTACACGCGACTTGCAACAGACGTACCGTGAAATACAACTGTCACTTTGCGCGCAGACGAATGTGATACTTCTGTTATTTATAGAAGTGTTTCATTAGTCATTGTTTTCATGAGGAGTTTAGTGGTTTGATTAATTAGAAACATGATTTGCTTGCCTTTCTGTCATCCATCTTATATTAGTCTCACGTATGTGGCCTGGACGAGCTCCAAAATAATAAATAAACCATATATTATGTCCTTACCTATGAAATTGGCGTTTTGTATGAAGAATTTCATTAAGACTGTTTTCTCCATACAAATATTTTTGATTTTTTTTTTGGGAACGGCAAATCCAAATTTAGCTAAACTTTGTGTGTATTATCGGATAACATTAAGTTAAGTATAGGCAGCGTTAATTTTTAAAAGTAACCACTTTATAAAAGTTTCAGCGAATCTAAGAAATGATTATGAGAAAAGTAAAGAACATGAAAAGAGCTCTGTTCAATTTTTTTTTATTATGTGATTTAGCCCAGAAATTAAAAAATATTTCATGTGAAACCTTGAAATAATATTCCATTTTCCAAATAAAAAACAAATTTTGATATAGCTTTGAAAATAGCAGGAATTTGTACATAATATGATTAACGAAAAAAAAAAACTCCAATTTCATAGGTAAAGACCCAATATTTATGGTGGGAATATTATCTGGATACACGGTGTGTAAACTCGTGTACCTACTTACGTAAGTCTACAATGAGAAAGAAAGTATTTTTGTGATAGCTAATGAGGTACAGTATACCACCACCAGTGAACCCTTTAAGTCTTGCTATAAACGCTTCGATTGATTCGACGTAGAATTATTATTGTTAAATATTTTTAATAATGTGTTATTACGAAAAATCGCTCTGTTTAGTAATCTATTGATTATGAGGCAGAGTTGTTTCTTCTTGACGACCTGTTTGGTGTTTTGGCACAGATTACTAATAAGTTACTAAAGTGTATTGGTTAGAAACTCTGACCACTATACCAACAGGTCGCGGGTTCGAATCTCGCTAGGCGCATATGTTTGTGTGATGAATACGGACATGGGTACCCGAATTATGGATGCTTTCATTTATTAAACTTAAGTATTTATTTCCAAAAGAAATGTATTTATGTAGTATATCAACCATCTGGTAACCACAACACAAGCCTATAGTTGCTTACTGTGGCACTAGATGGCGCTGTGTGTATGTCTATGGATATTTATTTATTATTATTATTCTGAGGTGTGATTTAAATAGTCTTTCATGGAAGGATTTGCTGTTCTGGGGAGGGCAGGTCAGCGTTCGCAGACTATTATGTAGTCCTCGCAATGACGCTGCTCTTCATCAATGGTCAATGCTGTGTGGAAGCGTCATTACTAAACGGATCAATCAGAGCGCGAATCCTACATCGCGCTAACGAATGTGTTGTTGCGGAGTTTCTTGTCGCTTCTTCTCCCTAACCATAACACCTTGTGAAGCGATGTAGTTTAAAAAAAAATAACATGTTGACTTTCAATAACTGATATTTTTGTATCCTACATTGAATAAAATATTTTTGATTTTGATTTGAAGTTTCGCAGATTATTATGTAGTCCTCGCAATGACGCTGCTCTTCATCAATGGTCAAAGCTGTGTGGAAGCGTCATTACTAAACGGACCAATCAGAGCGCGAATCCTACATCGCGCTAACGAAGTATTCTAATTTTTTTTATAGGCAACACGCACTTACAACTAAAGATCCGGAGTCCCGGATACCTAGCGCCCGATGAACAATTTTCGCTATTCGTCCACACATGTCAATTCCCACAGCAGGGTGTCATATCAATCGTAATTTTCCTGCCGCATTATATATGACTCCCAATCGTAAAATTGGCCAGCTTTCTTGTCATGTTGGACTCCAGATGAAAGAATTTCATTAAATTCATCCTTATGACGAAGAAGATTAAAAAAAACCGACTTCACTGAAGCAGCCATTACAAAGTAAAAAATAATTATATATGTATTAACCGCCTCCGTGGCTTAATGTAAACAACACTGGGTTTACGATTCCCCAGCGGGGTACATGTTTAAGTACTCGGTTTGGTTGGTGGTAGGGCTTTTTAAATGTCCGCCTGGCTAGCTACCATCATCTTATCTAAATTTGCCGCCAAGCAGCAATGTTAATAGCATTGTTGTGTTCCGGTTGTCAGAGATAAAATAGCCAGTCCCCCAAATGTGTTGAGGTTTCCGGGTCAGTAAGCTTCCACATTCGACCTCATCTTCACCTAACATCTGGTGTGATTGAGATCAAGTACCAACCCGTCGTAAGTATAATTATTTTTACAACTTACAAGAAAAACTGTCTTTCGAAGTCGGCGCTACAATTGAATGTAAATCAATCTACATTATAATTACTGTTGTACCTACACATTGGCGCCGACATTTACAAAAAGAACCACGTGAATCGGCCTAAAACCCTCGGAGTAAATGATGTGCATACATTAAAAAAAATACGCCCCGAATACAGAACCTCCTCTTTTTTTGAAGTTGGTTAATTTGATGTTGCTGACGATTTGAAGTCCTACGTGTTCCATCTATGATTCTTACAGACACGGATAAACGACAGTGTGCGAACGCGACGTATCGTGAATGGGTTAAGATATCAAGTGTCGTACAAAACGGCGGCATTAGAGTCGGGTTGCGTCCATTTCACATGGACGGGAAATTAATGAGGTTATGTGAAACTGTCTTATCGCTGGTATTCTGTTACCGTATTGTGTCTGTATCTATGTGGTCTAAAGCCTGCTGTTGCCGGGGGAAGGAGACTAAATAAAATAAAGAGCGTCATAGGCCCGTATTAATAAATCAATCTCAATACAAGTCTTGAGGTTGTATCACCAGAGATGCGTCTTAAGAAGTTGACGCAATCTCAAGCTCCGTGCTAATTAATAAACCAATCTTGAGGTCTACTCAGCTGAGATCACTTCTCAAGTATTCGCCTCTGCGGCGAATGAATGATAGTCTTGAGTTTCTACGTGAAACTCGGCGCGGCGGTTTTTTTAAATTTTGGATAACTCGGGGTAGGTTCTGAGCCATGTTTGATGGAATCGGTTAAGCATCGAACATATTCAGCTTTTAGTTGATTTGGTTAGATGATAATAAAATAAGACAAGGTTTCCGGGTGAGTACGTTTCTACCTTCGGCCTTATCTATCTTCATTTAACATGGCATGATTGAGGTCACGTGCTAACCCATTGTGCCAAAAAAATAATTAGCTTTTTTTTGAGTTTTCATAATTTGCAATTTATAATTATTCTGATGAATAAACTCATCACCATTTAAATGTATTAAAATATTATCACTCGATAAAATGGAAAGTCACATATTCTACAGCAGATTGCTATCAAAGGAGATGATATTTTTTGCTATTTGGGATTTGAAAGGATGGTGCAAATGTGCGATAATCCCTCTAAACATTGTTACGGATGGGGGAGTTACGTAAAGATGTTAAGCGAAAGATGTTAGAGATTTAGTAATAGGGTTCTGCATAATTAACGTGACAATTCGTTTAGTCTATTTTTTTTAAATTCGATTTCACCCTGATTCTTCGTAATAAAAGAAGTTTTATTTATTGAGATTTCTTGTCTTATTTAATTTTAATATTTGTCATACACGCATACATAATAGTAGGCACGTAATGGTTTGCAAATGAAACGGATAACATACATTCATACTGCTTCATACGCACATAGCTTGTAAAAAGTAAGTCAGTTGTTTCACCAATTTTTGTCAGCTTAATTATAAAATATCAATGACCAATTGATTTTTGAAAATCTAATATATGTCAAAAAAAAATATAACATCATTTAGGAAAAATAGTGATAAACATGATGTCAATACAAGAAATAAATTTAAACTTGCAGGGCACATAAGTCGCTTCCACAAAGTCAGTAATTCATTCAAAGGGTTATGTATACGCTTTTTCAATAAAGTTCCTGTTGATATACAAAATCTTCCTTTCAATAAATTTAAAGATACAATAAAACAGAAACTTGTTAAGAAAGCATATTATAAAATATCAGATTATTTAGATGATAAACAATCATGGACATAACCAGGTTATTTCACAATTAATAATGAAATATTATAATATACAAGGACAATTGAATGCATGCTTGCATGCATTTCTTGATTTTCTGATGTCAAAATTGGACATTGTCAAATATTTGCATGTCATCATAGAGTAATAACACTACACCGAAATGTCATTATAATGACTGAATTAGGAGGATCTTATTGTAATAACACCTAATGTAATGTACCCTTATTAATTATTATTCTAAAATAATAATTAATAATTTTGTAATATAAAAACCTTTTTTTTTTAAAGAGCGACCTCTCGAGTTTCTTGCTTGTTCTTCTCAGGGGAAATTTGGCTTTTGAACAAGCAGTAGCTTTAAAAATGTAAAATCTGACTATTTTAAGTGTACCCTGTGTACCTACAAAATAAACCAATTTTTCATTTTGATTTGATTTTGGTGATACTTATAATTTTTGTATAGCTTTGAAGCTTCGTAAAGGACAATAATGATAATATTTCGAGCAGCGATTCGTTTTTTCTTTCATAAATAATACGGACCTTTAAAATGGAACTCGCTGCCAGCGTCTGTGTTCTCCGAACATAAGGTCAACAGGCATTTACAAATACAAATAATTTATTTGCTTTTGATTATGGGAATCTGTACACATGGGAATCTGTAGACATGGGCATCTGTAATATTGGAAATATGTAGACATGTAGATGCCTACAGTATCCTACTTCTACAGATTCCCATTTCTACAGAATGGGAATCTGTAGAAGTAGGATACTGTAGGCATCGGTATCTGTAGAGAGGGAATCTGTACACACAGGAATCTGTAGTGTTGTCAATCTGTTGACAAGGGTTTCTGTAATGGGAATCTCGAATGGGAATCTGTAGAAGTAGGATACTGTAGGCATGGGTATCTGTAGAGAGAGAATCTGTACACACGGGAATCTGTAGTGTTGTCAATCTGTTGACAAGGGTTTCTGTAATATTGGTAATCTGTAGAATTGGGCCTAGTCAACCACTTTTAATGGCATGCAAGTATTTATAAATTTTACAGCTATTACAGTTATTTATATTTTTTTTTATACGAGAGGGCGGCAAACGAGCATGCGGGTCACCTGATGGAAAGCAATCACCGCCGCCCATGGACACCCGCAACACCAAAAGGGTCACAGATGCGTTGCCGGCCTTTGTCTCTCTCCCTGGAACAGTACGATGCGACGGCACCACTCCAAGTTTTAGTTAGTTGGTGTACATCCGAATCGACACCATGCAGTATGTGATAATCATGATGGAGTATTAAAAGCTTATTTTTAAAAGTATTTTTAATCTTAATCTTAATCTTAATATCTTTATTGTACACAAAATCGTTACAGAAATATGCATTGTATATAAAATGTACAAAGGCGAGCTTAACTTTAATGTACAACTTATTGTACAACATGACATCCGTAGTTTTTTTCTCAATGATGCATGATAGATAAGGAGGTGAACGTAGTACTAACCTCGTCGAGTTTGGACTCCATTTATTTGTTGAGTAATGTAATGAGTTTAAATCTACAAGACGTATCCTTACAGAACCCTAAAACATTAAAACAAAACCATTTCCAAACCTGTTCCATTGAAATAAATTCGAATTTAGAACGCACAGTTTTTTTTAAACTTATTAGATCCGTCCAAGGCGCGACACTGTTAATCCGCAGTTACGAGTGTACGAACAAAAGCACAATGCGTCGAGTTCGGGAGCGAAATGAACAGCCCCCCATTGTATTTACGCAATAGTTTGAATTTGGAATGTGTACACTTGGATGACTGAGGCGACAAGGATTGTAACTTATTATTTAACTCTAATAATATATTACTGATGTACGTCGGAACTGTGGTAGGTTAGCAAGACGTAGAAATATTGTTTGAGGAGATAAAGAAATAATAAGTAGGTATGAGATTTTTGCCTCCGTCACCTATTTTAACTTTCCACCCAGCATACAAAAATTTCACGATGTCTGTCCAAAATGGCTTCGACACTTATATCAGTGCAAACAGTATTGGTAATTAATACAGTTAAAAAGCTTTAGGAGTATGAAATATAAAAACATACAATTTGCTTATATAACTCATATTTGACCTTTTGGTCTATTTGTATTTGTCACTCTGCTATTTAGGAATTAGTACAAACAAATAACGATATCAGTTGCAGATCGTTTAAGTCAAGTAGGTATCTAGTAACGTAGGTTATTTACCCGTTAACGCAAGAGGTAAGTACCAATAAACTACTAAACTAAATATTATTGCACATTGAGTTTGTGAGGAAGACACCACTATCAGTCACAACACTGCCCTTGTGCTCTTTAGTTCTGTAAGAAATTGGTTGTCTGTATATTTTATACATGCACTTTAGGGTGTATAGTAGAAGTAAAACAAATAATTAAATAATATGGGTGATTAAAGATATTTATTACTTTTTCCATTTACTAGCAAACCCTGTGTGTACAAGTAGCAAAGTAATAAGCATAGCAAATAATATTACAGTTCAGTTGGAATAATATAGTATCAATTGAACGAGATTCTTGTACTTATTAAGTTAGCTTATAATATAATGCAAGTTACAACATTTGTCCGCACATTCGAACGGACCAGAATTTTTGTCGCCCAATCTAACACACAACAATACAAATAAAATGTTGCGCATTTCAACCCCCGCCGTGTGTGCGTGTAATAATAACTATTGTACTATTTAACACGCCTTACACGGTACTTGACATCAATGCACAGAAAAAATTACATTATAATAATTTATTATTGCGCGGTCGGCCGGTCTAAGTAGTGATTAAATTCTCTTTGGTGTTTCGTCAACAATGACTGATGACAAAATGTAATAGGCACAGGTAAAGAAGTAGATAATTTTTTTTATGCACGACGGATTCGTATTTGACCTCAATCACACCTGATGTTAAGTGAAGATGAGGTCGAAGATGGAAGCGTACTAACCCGGTAACCCCAACACATTTGGGGGACTGGCTATCTATTATCTCTGACAACCGGAACACAACAATGCTCTTAACATTGCTGCTTGGCGGCAGATTTAAATAAGATGTTGGTAGCTAGCAAGGCGGTCATTTTAAAATGCCCTACCACCAACCAAACCGAGTACTTAAACATGTACCCCACTGGGGATCGAACCCGCGACCTGCGAATCGTAAACCCAATGTTGTTTACATTGAGCCACGGAGGCGGTAAAAATTTAATTAATAAGCATTAATTCCCTTGTAACACCTAATGCAATCAGCGAATCTCTTTTATTGTATAAAGAAAATCTTCTTATATGGTTGCTTGGAACATCAAACAACAACTTTCACTGTGGGAACTTCTCTGAAATTGAGAAAAAAAAATTGCTATTTCATTCATTTCACTTGAATGGGTAACTTTTGTATGAAACAGCTATTGGAACAGCTGTTTTTTTCTTCTCGACTAGAGTTTATGTAAACGATGAATCAGGTACGCTCTAGAGCATATTAATGTACCTGTTATTTAATTATGGCATTGGCAACAGAAATATCATGAGTCATTATTTTTTTTTTTATTTTTTTTTTTAATGGTAAACTGGATACGCATTTGACCACAATCTCACCTGATGGGAAGTGATGATGTGGCCGAAGATGAAGCACGCGATCTCAGTAGATGCATATTCACCCTGCTCTTGAAGATCCCAAGGTTGTAGGATTCAGGAAAGATTGACGCCGGAAGAGAGTTCCATGCCTTGGCTGTTCGGATGATGAATGAAGTACCTATCGAACTTCTTAGTGCCAATGTTCGCATTATGAATGAAGATTGAAGTCATATTAGAAAAAGGAAACACTTTTTTTTCGCTAGTTTGTAAAAAGTCTCATCAGAAATGGCCAGTTATTTTCTAATATCAAATGGAGTAGCGACCACGCTCGAACGGTGTACACTATATTACTATATCACCAAAGTTACGCGTGGTTGAGGATTAAACATCCAAATATTCGCATATTTATATAGTGGGACGAGTGGGCTATCACTTAATCCAATCTCTATCACTACTCTATTCTAAAAATTACGCAGAATCCAACATATTTCTTGGATTTGGTAAACACGATCTGATAAAGACTTGTCCTCACTCACGTGTTAATCTCTAAGGATGTATTCCCACGGATTTTGTTTTGCGCCAACTTACGAAAGCCTTCTATCGATGAATGCTAAATAGGATGCAGAGATTAGGAAAAGAATTTGTGTGGATATTGGGAAACTTTTTTTAGTTGCAAACTTTAATACCATGAATACCATTTATTTTCCACACATACATAAATAAAAATATATATAATCTAAAAAAAATAAGATAAAATATATATAAAAAAAAATTTTTTTTTAATAATTTTCAATTGTTGTGTACACTATTTTCTGCCCAATCTAATAAACACTATGTATCTCTAAGGTTTGATGGTAGAAAACTCTATCGGAGTTAAGCTCGCCTTTGTACATTTTATATACAATGCATATTTCTGTAATAATTTTGTGTATACAATAAAGATATTAAGATAAATTTAAGCTGTATATATTTCTGATGATACTTGAGATTATTCTTTTTCTTCCGTCTAATCTGAATTTGAACAGTATCAAATATATAATATATTATTGAGAGTGATTCGATCTCAATCCTGAGACTGCCCCGTCAATACGGCCCTTAGTTTTCAAAAAAAAAACAAAAAAGAAGCTATTTTACAAAAGACAATAATAAATAAAATAAACCTTTGACCTAGCTTAACAGAATTATTTATTATGTTATAGTGTGTAGGACACATATATAAAATGTTTTCCGCCAGAGTATAATTAGATTTGTACAAAGAAGAATAACATCTTCAAAAAAGAATTAGACTAAATCGTATTCGAAATTTCAAACTTTCCGAATCATTTAGAGAGCTAGTTGAAGTCTACAGAAAAAGAATGATTTCGAATTTGGAATCAATTTCCGTTTATTATTTAACTTTTTCATATAAAAACTTTTTAGATTAATTTTATCAATATGGCCGGTGTAGATATAGGTATTACCTGTAGCACCCAAAGCTATACAGCGGCCAGTGTTTTAAAATTAGATTTTTTTTTATAGTAGAACCTTATGGCTAGTATATTATAAAATTGCAAAATACTTTCGTTGATTTACTTCTTTTAATTGTATATTTTAGAGGAATGCGTTTGAACACTATTTTCTCAAATAAGTAAAATGATTATAGAGCATCCGTTCTACTCGAGTGGTACTCGTAATTTAACACCTATTCGGCACACCTGACTTCAGCTTTGCAGTGATTGGTTGGAATTTATAGAGGGTGAGTAGAATGCTGTCTGATTGGCCAACGCGCCGCGGGGGTTGGCCCTCTAGGGGTGTCGAATTTCGGTCCTTATTAAATGTGATTGCAGTGATTTAAGGATTTCATGGCAGTCACAAGAGTTATTGAGAGGAACTCAGTTTGGTATTTAATTAGTTTGAATTTCTATTTTCATTTTATTTATATTTTTCTGCGTAGTTATCCCTCGTGAAATATTAAAGATCATCTTTCCTAATGAAGGCAACTACAATTCAACCAAAAGTCACACAACAGATGGTTAGGTTTTAGATGGCTTTAGCGAAAGCCATAAAGAGAAACACGAATTTCAAATTCAAAGTTAAAAATATTTTAGTCAATGTAGGTTATAAAAATATCATTTATTGAAAGTCAACATGTTATTTTTTAAAACTACATCTACGACTTAGAATTCATTATCGCCTAAATAATCAATTAATTAAGTTTCTTTAATGTGACGTTAAAATATCTGCTCCGTTAAACCACAGATTAGTCTATAGTTACTACGTAAGTTAAACTATGTTCGAAGCATCTGCGTTGACGTGGCGACAAACCAATGATATTATATTATCATACTGTTTCCCCATATTACCTACTGTATTACTCTTTCATATATTTATAACATTTGACGACCGATTGGTGTAGTGGATAGTCACCCTATCAGCGAAACCAACGGTTGCGGGTTCGAATCCCGCGAGGGGTAAATGTTTGTATGATGAATACCAACATTTATTCTCGAGTCTTGGAAGTTTATATAAATATTTATGTATGTTTATCCGTTATCTAGTATCCATAGTACAAGCTTTGCTTAGTTTGGGACTAGATGATTGGTGTAAGTGTCCGAAATATTTATTTATTTATTCTTTGCTTCCTCATAATTTTATAAATTATCTGTATAAATATTCAGTATATATGTTAAATAATGTTTAATTTTATCTATATGCAACTGTTATATTTAGTTATATGGATGGATTTGCACAACTACTACAACTTTCCGCATCGCGTCGGAGGCTCTTGATGTTGGGCTCTTCTGAAAACCAGCGCTATAACAATTGCTACAGCATACGCTGAGATGGAGTCCATTTTTGACATCACACTGCACTCACCGCATCTCAAAATCTGTTTCTGTATATTGTGATAATTTTCTTGTTGTTATTAATATTGTTGTTGCTATAGCGTGGTGTCAAATAAATATATGTCTATGTCTATGTCCATAATACCAGGAGGCCGGAATGAGAGTCATACCACCGTGCCTCTTCCCATCGTCGCGTGTTATGCCGCTCGGCTCTAGAATTAGCCAGCTTGTTGACGGTGGAATTTTGTTATGAAATAAATCAGTCCCTCTGACCTTCATATTAATGGTCGTACCCAATAAACTCTTTAGGTAATGCCTTTGTACCGACAATCTACATACAATTAGTATTAAATATCAAATAAGTGCGCAGCAAGGTGTCACGTTTCAAAACAGTAGGTACCTAACAATAAAAATATTTAGACTAAGTAAGTGTATTTGTTACTCTTGCGCATAGAGCAAACTAGCTTTTGATTGTTGTGAGTTGCAGATAGCATAAATTATTTCATGATTGACTGGATTCGCGTTTGACCACAATCTCATGTCGAAAGTGATGATGTGGTCGATGATAATAGTCTAACTAATATTATGTTTGAGTGACGACCTGTTTGGCGTAGTGGGTAGAAACTGACTGCTTTACCAAGGGGTCACGGGTTCGAATCCCGCTAGGGGCATATGTTTGTATGATGAATACAGACATGTGTTCCCGAGTTATGGATGTTTTATATGTATTTATTTCCAAAAAAAAAAATGTATGTGTGTAGTTTATCAACCATCTGGTATCCATAACACAAGCCTAGATGCTTACTGTGGACCTAGATGGCGCTGTATGTATGTGTAAAGATATATATTTTTTATTTGTGTAATGTGAACGTTTGGATGTTTGTTTGTTACTCAATTACGGCGAAACGGATGAACGGATGTGGATGAAATTTGATACTTAGGTAGGACATAGCCTGGATAAGACATAGGATACTTTTTATCCCGATAAAGTGAGTATTTTCCACGGGATAAACAAATTTCGGCGACAAAGTTATTCCACGCAGGCGAAACCGCGGGCGGAAAGCCAGTTATTAATATAAATTGAAATTATTGTACGGTGGTTTCCCTACTTGCCTTCCGTACCGCAGTATGCCGGCCGAATTTCGCCCATCAATATCTGATCAAAAGCCCTTCCAGAACCCACTTCTTCGGCCTTCTGCCAGTACAAACTCCGCTGCTGTCCGGAAAGAAAGAAAAGAAAGAAAAAATTCTTTATTGTACACAGCTTAAATATACACAGTGATATTATTTAGTGGAATGCTTATTTGATGGCGGCATTTATTCGCCATGTCGCAATGTCGTCATTAAACTTTTGTAGTATTTTTTAGGTAAACGTGTCCCACTATACGCTTCCCACTACGTTCTGTTAACCTTGCCGCTGTGTTGTCGGGGACTGATTTTTTTTTTATTATTTAACTTATTTATTAATCAACTAATCTGGTTACATTTCAACTAGATCCCCACAAAACTATTTGAACAGTTTGTCTGCGGGAAATATAGGAGTCTCGCTATATAAAACGAATTAATTTTTATACAAAAATTTAAAGATTTTCATGAAAAAATTTTTTGAGCATGATGCCAAATTTACGTCTGCTGTTTTCGTTCCTAATGTCCGTTGGTAGGCTATTCAATAGATATGGTAATCGTTTTTTTAATGTTCTATCACCATAATAATTAGTAATACTCGGTACCTCATATTTACCCGTAGCTACAGATCTGGTAATTCTGTCATCATGCGCTTTCTTAATTAATGACCGCGCGGTGAGGTAATCACGGAACCACTGGTTCAGCGGCTGTCCCACCCCGCACTCCCTCATCGCGTTTAAACAATGTTTCATAATTTAACTTATTCGATATATTCGCAGCTAACCACCATACCTGATGGCTGTTCACTATCCGCAACCTGTGACCCCGTTGGTAGCCTACAGCTCAGCCCACAACAATTTGGTTGGGTTTGGGTTATTGGAATTCAAATTCGAAATTTTAAACTGACTGATGAACTGATGGATCCTTTTTTTTTGGCACATTGATTTCTAGATTTCAACTCAGTCGCAGTTTTAGTTCGAACCTCTGTACGACCTGTTTTATGCAATAAATAAGTTGGTGTGGTGATCCGTGTTCTGTTTTGACCCTGGCCAGAGCTGTCCCGCCTCTTCTGTACATATTCCCGACACTTACAACCTTGGGATCTTCAAGTCTAGAGTGAATAGGCATTTACTGGGTGCGCGTGATACATCTTCGGCTACATCGTCACTTTCCATCAGGTGAGATTGTAGCCAAACGCGAAACCAGTTTTTAATAAAAAAAAAAAAAAAAACATATACACCTCGTGACTCGACCCAGCTGGGCATAAGTGGACTGGGAAGGTCACAAGTTTATAGTAAAGATGCGCGACACAAGCATTTTCTTTCCTCTTCATTTCCTCTGAATCTTCTGACTCCATGTCCAGACCATCGTCATCATGTGTTGATAATGGAAAGTGCTCATGTCAACAAAACAAGACTATTCAAAATTCGACTATCTTGGCATCGGAGTTGTAGACCCTACATTCAGGTTCTATAATCAGATCAGCTCGATGGTACCATAATATTGTATGTCACCGAACTTACATGAAAATAGGGAAAATTTCAGCTCAATCAGATACCGGCAAGTGGATGATTTAAATGGACAACTTATAAACGAACATTACAGCTAAATTAAAGCTTGTAAAAATAGGAAGCATGTCCTTCTCCAGGTCCCAAACTCTCTGCCCAATATGATTGTTTTTTTTTATGTATAACGGATTGGTACTCAAGTACCAATCCGTTATATAAAAAGATTGAGGTCAACCTCAATCACACCTGATGTTAAGTGAAGATGAGGTCGAAGGTGGAAGCGTACTGACCCGGAAACCCTAACACACTTGGGGGACTGGCTATCTTATCTCTGACAACCGGAACACAACAATGCTATTAACATTGCTGCTTGGCGGCAGATTAAGATAAGATGGTGGTAGCTAGCCAGGCGGACATTTAAAATGCCCTACCACCAACCAAACCGAGTACTTAAACATGTACCCCGCTGGGGATCGAACCCGCGACCTCCGAACCGTAAACCCAATGTTGTTTACATTGAGCCACGGAGGCTCAGAAATTCAGTCGTGAAATCCGGACTGATAGACATTCGCATTTAAAATATTAGAACGGAGTAGCATGGAAGTGGCGCCATTAAATGTCGACCACCCAAGTCGGATCCTGACAAATTCGGCTCGACAAAGGAGGCCGACCATCGTAATAGCATTATATTTATGTAAACAATTTAATATGGAGTGAGTGATTGACATTTTTGCTGTGTTATCATTCACATTCGTAGCAGACCTACAAATAGTTGAAATGCAGGTCTTGGTGGAGAAAAATACCTTGTATCTTGCAGAATGAATTTTATTGTAATATGGGCAACCATACAGCTTTTTGATATTTGTTTAAGAGAGAGATAGAAGCATGAACGTCACAAACATTCTCTCCTTGTCTTACGAGGCACGTTCCGATAGATGGAAACCTTTATTGTGTTAATTATGGATTAAAACTCAACACAAATTACCTGCGGATTAGGAACTGTAATATGCCTCGCTTTGAAAACGGATTGCACAATCTCCAATGACTTGTCTAAAGACCGTTTTTAAAAATAGCTTCAGCACCTATTTTAGTTTTACGTTTCATAAAACGAAAAACCAAAAATGTTAAACTAAAAAAAAACGTAATATTCAGATTTTGCCCTTTTCTAGTACTATAATGTAAACATTCTTTGTTAACACGTTCCGGGACACATCGCCAGACACAATAGAAGTTTTATTATTCACATCGAGAGGCGGTTTGTGTCCCGGAACGTGTTAAGGCCATATTAGAAACTTTTGCTTAGAAAGGCCATATTAGAATCTTTTACAGGATCCACAGATCTTATGACATCATCAATCTCAGTCCACATCTACCCACTGCTGGGTAGATCTTGGTGTTTGATTAATTGATATCTTACCTACTGAAATAGGGTCGTGATGTACGAGTATGAACAGACGGAAGGGCAAATGATCTCGTAATGGCTGTTATTAAAGATATGCAAGTTAAACTTCAGGATTAGCCATTGTCCAGCAGTGGGCTTAAGTATCATACTTAAGTACGTCCGGATAAAGATTGAATATACACACACAATACCGTCAAATACACAACATCTGTTGTTATTCGTCGGGAGTTAATAATCAAATTCGTTTGAACGAGAACTGGATATGCGCTTACGAACTCGATTGTAGATAGACAGATAAATCGTTTATTTGTATCTCCAGTCACACACATACCATAAGTTCCAAAGCATTTGGATAAACAATAACATATCCTATAACAATCCAGAAAAGTAACATCAGGATACACTAGAGTATGCAGCCGTACAAATGGGTCATTGCTCAGTGTGTATAATTGCTCAGAGAGCAGAACACTGATTTTCAGCTATTACCCACTAGGAGACACTGGTACAAAAGAGAACAACCAGACAAGCATATTTTACTGTGCGCATCAGTGAATAGTGTCCTAGTTGTACCTACTTACCATTTCCTCTTGGCTTCCACATTGCTCTGTTACTTAGGGGATATCTGAAAATCTGTGTTTTGCTCAATGAGCAATCTAAATCAGTGAGCTATGATCCATTTAAACTACTGCAGCAACACATGCGTTAGTGTAACAAAATTATGTTATTGTTGTTGATTTGTTACCTTATCTGTAACAATATAAAGTAAATATAAATAATATAAAAAAATAATATATCAATAAATATTTATTTAGTACACCTATATATTTACGTTTGTATTTTGTTGCTATTTTATAAATGTTATGTTTAAGTAGGTATATTTGTCTATTGATCTATGTATATGTATGTGTATGTAAATATATGAAATTTATTCACGTAGATTGTATCTGTATCCCTATTTAATACCGCACAACCTACCTATTTCAAATGTACTGTCCTTATACCCAAAGGTTGCCTGGAAGAGATCGCTTTTAGTGATAAGGTCGCCAAATTGTACATTCTATTCTTACCACTTTTCCGAAACTGTATTTTCTTATCTGTTGTGCAATAAAGTATATTTGTATTGTAAATTAAAAAAAATAACAATAATATTTTATATGATGAAACCTGTAATTTGCCTTATTTTTTCCATTCGTACTTTGTAATATTTATTCACATCTGTAACGCTGTTGGTTTCTTTCAAATCAAATCAAAATATTTTATTTCATAGGATAAAATTATCACTTGAAAACGTCACTATTAATATTAATATTACATTTAAATTTACGGCTCATTCACAAAGCTGACTCCCCAGAGAAGAACGAACAAGAAAGTCGCTCTTTTAATAAATAAATAAATTTTACTTTATTATAGGTACGTTTACTTGATTACGTATTTCAAAAACATAATATAAGTATTTATCTATTACGTTAATTTACAATATTCTATTATTATAAACAATAATTATACATTATAAAAAAAAAAACACAAATAAAAAACTAGCCCCAACCCCAAGTCTTTGGTTGGTGGAATGGTACCCAGAAGGCTGGCCGCGTTGCCTCGCTGTGAATAAATAAATGTACGTATGTGAATCTCGAAACAAGTAAAGGCTTCATCTATCAAATGTTATAGATAAATCTCATTGTTACGAACGTACGCAGGTTCGTAGTACTAAGTACAATAAATAAAGACTTAAGTAACTTAATTTTATATTTCCTAGATCCGATATATTCACATTCTCACAAATCAAATAAGACAGACAGAAAATTGACGTAGTCCCATCAAACAAGAATAAAAAAGAAGTAAAGACTAAGGAGTTTACAACACTCATACTACATTTACGTAATGGAATTGTATGGAAGAGTAAATACAAGTACGTCAGAAATTGACGCCGCCGCTCCCGTTATCCAGCCGCAAAGGCCAGGGAAGCGTAATTCGAGACGCACTTACATAATCATTTGCAAAATAACTTGCTGTTATCATTACATTTCACCTATTTAAGTACAAAATCGTGGGAAATGATCTGACACAGCGTAATTATTTCGCAATACACAAGTTCAACGGTTCATTCAGCTAAATACCTGTAGGTTATTTAAAATAATACCTCGTAATACACATATAACCTCTCGTATGCAAAACTGGCGGAAGTTACGTACGAAATTAATGAATGAGTTTTGTTTTTGGTTGTAAAAAGTTAAATCTGCAAAATTGATCAAAACAATATTAGGTTCATTATGGTTTAACGTTCCATTTGACAGTTCCATAGAGTTTTTTTTTATTCTATATTTAATTTTAGGGACTTTTGTCCACATTTAGACATATCAGTCCCATTGACTCCCTAGTTTGCATGTATTTATATGGTCTTTACCTATGAAATTGGAGTTTTTTCTTCGTTAATCATATGTACCAATTCCTGCGATTTTCAAAGCTAGGTATATCCAAATTTGTTTTTTAATTGGAAAATGGAATATTATTTCAAGGTTTCACATGAAATATTATTTAATTTCTGGGCTAAATCACATAATAAAAAAAATTTGAACAGAGCTCTTTTCATGTGCTTCCCATATCATTTCTTAGATTCGTTGAACCTTTTAAAAAGCGGTTACTTTTAAAAATTAACGCTGCCTATACTTAACTTAATGTTAACCGATAATACACACAAAGTTTAGCTAAATTTGGATTTACCGTTCCCAAAACAAAAATCAAAAATTTTTCTATGGAGAAAATAGTCTTATTGAAATTCTTCATACAAAACACCAATTTCATAGATATGGACCTAATGTATAATTGGGTTAAGGTACTCTGAAGAGCAACTAAATTGCAAATAAATTGTTCTGTTTTGCTTCTTTCTCCTTTTAGAGTCGAGGCAAGTTTCAAATTTTATTGGACCAACACTTAGCCACTTTAACAGCACTCTCTGTGGCGTTAAGGAGGTCGTCAAAAAGGTGCAGCCATAGATTTGTGGTGCAGCTGTCAGAACACGCGGAGCAAGACAATAGGTGATTCACTGTCTGCGGGGAGACTCCGCACTCGCATCGATCACTACCGCCATCGGAGAAGCCCCACCTGCACAGATTATCTTTGCTGCGGCCAACCTGAGTCCGAAGCCGCTTTAAGGATTTCCATGTTGGCCATGGCAAATCGTGTCCAGGAGGAAGAGACTCCTCGAGCGGGAGGAACGACGCAAGACGGTATCATTGCCGCCACAGGCTGCAGCGAGCATTATGATGCGGCACGTTTCGTTCAGAGCTGTTCTGTTTTGCTAAAATGCTATGAATAATGCCAACATTGATTTCCAGTTTGCTCACCAGAGCGCCCCTCTCCCTCTGGTTCTTGACACATTCCATCAGCAGATGTTGCACGTCATCGACCGTACCATAAACATCGCAATTGGGAGAGTCCTCTTTCCTCATTATATGTGCAAACCAGCCTGAGGGAGTGTCCCGAACGCAACCTAAACAATGTTTCCAAATAAGGTCTACTAATCTTGACTTTAATAAACCATGGCACTCGAGGAGGCTGACTTTGCAGTGTTATGTACCTGGCTAGCTACCACCATCTTATCTAAATCTGCCGCCATGCAGCAATGTTAATAGCATTGTTGTGTTCCGGTTGTCAGAGATAAGATAGCCAGTCCCCCAAATGTGTTGGGGTTTCCGGGTCAGTACGCTTCCACCTTCGACCTCATCTTCACTTAATATCAGGTGTGATTGAGGTCAACTACCAACCCGTTGTGCATTAAAAAAAATAGATATAGAGATTGTCATTTTATTTAAATTTGTCTGTCTTTTCCTGTAAAAGGTGACGCTGAGATCATAATTATAGTCCGCGAACCAAGCCCGTCTGTCACATGGATCGTAAGCTTCATGATATTCACGGGATTAGAAAAGACTTACCAACATAAAGACATATATATTTATTAAATTTACAAAGAGCTCCGCTTTAAACAGTCGTTCTAATACATGAAACCGTGTACAATAATTTTATTTTAACTATAATTTTATTATGGTCTTATAGTTTTAAGCTTATTACCAACTATTTATTATTTCTATTTTATATATACATATTTGCGGCATTGCTTAGCAGCGGTTTCACACACTGCAGGTGCCACGGAAGATCAGCGCTGCTAGAGCGACCGCTACTGTGGCTTATGCTGAGTGGTAACCTTTTTTGATAAATCAATGTTCCTGTGTTTAGTTACCACCATTTGCACTAACTTTTACTATTATAATTATTATTTTATTAAGGGCCCATAGTGTCCCACTGCTGGGCAAAGGCCTCCCACATCTGTTTCCAGTAATTTCTGTTCTTGGTGAGCACAAACCATCCCTTATTAAAACTGTCAAGCTCGTCTCTCCACCGTTTTCGCGGTCTGCCACGTTTGCGTCTGGCGGTTGTAGGAGCCCAAATAGTGGACGCATTTGCCCACAACTCGCACGGCATGCGGCCCACGTGACCCGCCCAGTCCCACTTCAACGTTGCCTCTTTTTTCCCGACGTCAAAGATCCGAGTCCGTGAGCGTAGTGTAGCATTTCTGACGCGGTCGATCAGTTTGACTCCCAATATGCTACGTTCCATGGTCCTCTGGCAAACCCTGAGTTTTGATTTCTGACGTATTAATGTTATCAAAATAAATAACTTTCTTTCTTTTTACCCAGCGTGGTTATAAGGACAATCCTCCCATGGAAAGCGATGCGAATCCTGCAATGGGAGAAGTTTGTGTTCAGTAGTGTATTTTTATAAGCAGTTAAAGAATTGTGGTACTCATAATGTGTTCCACGCCCTGATATCGCCAATTTAATAATTTCGATTATATGATTGTTTTATTTATGGACCATGATGTTTTTTATGCACGACGTGTTAGCACTTGACCTCAATCACACTTGATGTTAAGTGAAGATGAGGCCGGATATTGTAGCGTACTGATCCGGAAACCCCATCTTATTTGGGGAACTGGCTATCTTATCTCTGACAACCGGAACACAACAATGCTATTAATATTGCTGTTTGGCGGCGATTTAGAAAGAAAAGAAAGAAACTGTTTATTCGCCACTTTGACACATAAACAACAATTGTTAGGCAAGTAAAATAACAGAACACTCAGATACTCAGATACAGAGACACTCAGATTTAGATAAGATGGTGGTAGCTAGCCAGGCGGACATTAACATTGAGTATCGGTGCCATCATCGACAACAACGATCATCCCTATGTCTAGCTCGATCAGTCTTTAAGGGTCTATTACACCATTATAAATGCAGAGACACAGGCTGCCCGCCCACGGCCGATAATCAGTGACCGATTTTTTGTAGGAGAAAAATGGAACGTACTGATTGCAATGTTTCAACGCCACCGTCCTACAAAAAATCGGTCATAATATCGGTGATAAAAGTATTGACGAAAAAATGGGATTATCGGCCCTACAAAAATTCGGTCGTGGGCGGGCACACTAATTCAGCATACCTCGCTGGGAGGCTTGGTGTGTGCAGTAGGTAAATATAAAAATAAATATTTCGGACACTTACACCAATCATGTAGTCCCAAACTAAGAAAAGCTTGTACTATGAATACTAAATAACGAATAAATAAACATAATAATATTTATGTAAACATCCATGACTCGGGATAAATGTTCGTATTCATTACAAATATTTACCCCTCGCAGGAAACCGAATCCGCAACCGTTGGTTTGCTGACAGGGTCACTATCCACTACACCAATCGGTCGTCAATATATGCGTAATATTTTATGGCCATGACTCTACTCTTTGTTAGGGACGGCGTAAGACGTTAGGGCGTTTTCCTTTAACCGGTTTCAGGACCTCCCAGACAAGCCATAACAACAATTCCCATAAACCTGTATGTCTGTCTTCATATCCATAAGTGTGAGAGCGGGTGTCGTGTGTCTCGCTCGCCGCCGTACCTGGAAGCACGTGGGAACACAACACCTACAACTATACCGCGAATCCGTGGTTCTGAACATAAGGAAACGCTACCATTGGAGGTCACTGAGAAGTCGCATTTTTATGTTAAACCGCGACTTTTGTGTGACTTTATCAATCAATCAATCAAGTACACTTTATTGCATAAAATTCTACAATACACTTCTTAAATATAGCTTCAAAAAAAATAATAATTTACTTTATTTTGTAGATCTTG
Organism: Oegoconia quadripuncta; assembly: GCA_949316235.1. Classification (NCBI taxonomy): domain Eukaryota; kingdom Metazoa; phylum Arthropoda; class Insecta; order Lepidoptera; family Autostichidae; genus Oegoconia; species Oegoconia quadripuncta. The sequence continues at coordinate 4,749,564 of OX438746.1, forward strand.
TGATCTGTCATCGATGAGACGTCACTAACGCTTATATTAAGGTAATATTTTCGTTCGAGTTTATTATCACGTTTATTTTCGTTTAACAATAAAACAAATAGTTTAATTAACTGTCCGCTAGTGGCACTATACATTTCTTGATACAAATAATCAATGCGATAATAAAGTTAAATCAGTATAAAACTCAAACTACGGCTACAATATTGGCCTAGTAAGAGACAATAGTATGCAGGATGTTATAATATTCCGGCCCATCTTTAATTAGCTAAAATGACAGGGAGTTATCGATGTAACTATATCACTGATACCTAATGATAGTAGAGCAACGCCACTGGAATCAACCTCCCAAAATGCTACAGATATGATGTATATGAAAAACAACATTGCAGGAAGAATGTACTGCAATAAGTATCTAGATGATAAGGATATTGCAATGAGCTGATATAATTTTTCTATATCTTTCAAAGTTTTAAATTTATAATTGTGTCACCATTATTAGTGTCCTTTTTTTGACATAATTTGATTTGACATTCGCACTTGCTTTAACAATAAAACTGAAGATTATCTACACGACATTTACATTTAATTTGGCATTTTGTTATCTATAAAACTTCAGTAATTATTGTACGCCATAAAGACAAATCATAATGGTTCACTGTATATAATAGTTTACGTCTGTTTCTATATTCCTGTGATTATGCAAAAAAAAAGAATTATGATTATGTTTAATCTCTTACTGAGCTGGAATTGGCCATGACCATGATCATCATGATGCGATTTGTCATTTGTGACTTAGCAGAGTGAGGTACATAACGTGATTATATATCTTTAACTATGACAAATGAAGGACAAAATTATCTCACAGAGTACATTTTGCATTCTGTAGTATCTTGTCGCTTGTTCACCCTAAAAATTAGCATGTTGACTTTCAATATATATTTTTGTACCCACAATGAATAAAATACATTTTTGATTTAATTTTTTAATTTTAATTTAATTAATTAATTAATTGATGTAATTTGCATGCACGACGCACCAGTCCATTGCTCTAATTTTAATACTGACTTTCGTGTGAGTTTCCGTGGTAGTGCGGGGGGAACAATAACGATTGTGTTTCTTCAAAATAATTGGTTCATTTTTATTTCCATTCTCTCCATTTTATGGCTTAGTAGCCGCGCAATCCCTTTTTATTTTAAGAAATGCAGAGTTGGATAAATGCTATCCCACCAAAATCCTAAACATGAATAACTATAGATTGATAAGTCGGTGGCCTACAGATATTGTCAGGTGGCCACTAGTCTCACACAAATGGGCCCGTGTTTTTTTTTTATGATTGACTGGATTCGCGTTTGACCACAATCTCACCTGATGGAAAGTGACGATGTGGTCGAAGATGAAGCACGCGATCCCAGTAAATGCCTATTCACTCTGCTCTTGAATCTCAATCCCAAGGTTGTAAGATTCAGTAAAGACTGACGCCGGAAGGGAGTTCCATGCCTTGGCTGTTCGGATGATGAATGAAGATTCGAACTTCTTAGTGCGAATTTTCGGTATATTAACTATATACGAGTGGATTAATTGTTAAATAATATAGTTAAAGTATATAATATAAAAATAAAATAGTTATAAAGTATATTTTGTCACTTTCTTTCATTACAACATTTCCTTATGAACGACAGAGACAAAACACACTATAACTAAAACAGGCTTAAGTATAAAGCGTTTGTAAATTTTTATGTAACAGTATTATTAAAAACACCACTTGTCAATAGGTACCTACATTTTATTTATTTCTTTATTGTTTTCAACTTACTATTTGTCAAAATTATTACAGCCATTTCCAGTAGTTTCGAAGATTCGAACTTCTTAGTGCGAATTGCGGTGGATTATGGCCCATACCCTCTCTCATTGAGAGGAGGCTGTGCCCCAACAGTGGGTACGTGGAAGGCAAGGTGCCTAGGGTCTTAAAATAGGGCAAAACCCAAAGATTTTTACACAGCTAGTGAAATTACGCACGACGCACGACGTTTCAGTTCGACAAGTGCGAATGTTTAATTCAAAGATTTCCTATACGTTTAAATAGTTAATAGTCATCGAGTATTCAGTAAGGCCACTTTTGTGCTTATATGAAGGTACCGTCACTGGTGTAAGCAACAGCCTTATCCTCAGTCTCATCAACAGATAATGATAGATTTTTTTTTTTTTAATCTTTATTAAAAGAGCTTGGTCACTTTTGTGACTATGTCGCTCTATACGTACGCCTACCTTAAGGTTGAAATTAAGACAACATGGAATTTATCTTAATTTCAACCCTAACCTAACCAATTTATACAGCGCTCGTGCCGCTGCCGATAGCGGCGAGGCCAGCGCCGTATTACATCCTCCGACCTCCTTAATATTCTTATATTCTACGAAAATTTGGAATCTGTAGGACTCGTTCCGGACACACTCCATCATTATGTGGTATGCGTCTTGATAATGATAGATTGCTGTCGATGATGATAGAATGATAATTTAGAAAACCCGCGAGAGTTGATTTTAAAACAGTTTAACCTATTTTCATCAAACCTGACTAAGAATTTACTGAGATCGCGTGCTTCATCTTCCATCACATCGTCACTTTCCATCAGGTGAGATTGTGGTCAAAGGCGAATCCAGTCAATCATAAAAAAAAAATTCGTAAATGAAAATCAGTTTTCATAAGAATTGAACGTTATCAAATTGTGTTATAATAAGACGGTGGCGAAATATAATTCTTTATGCGAGTTTTCGCCTTCAAATTTTTTCATAATTTTTAGTTTTGCGACTTGCCCCCCAACATACATTTAAAAGCGCTTTATCCTATCTGCAATCTAACTAATATTATAAATGCGAAAGTTTGGATGTTTGTTTGTATAATTGTTTGTTTGTTGCTCCATCACAGCGAAATGGATGAACGAATTTGGATCAAACTTGGTATATAGGTAGAACATACCCTGGATATTTTTTATTCCGATAAGTGAGTAGTTCCCGCGGGATAAACCGGATAAACAAAATTTCCGCGATAAATCCACGCAGGCGAAGCCGCGGGCGGAAGGCTAGTAAGATAATAAAGATATTTTTTTTTTTCAGTATGAACTATTCTAAATACAAATTGAGCGTAGCAAAACAAAATTATAGAATTCTAATAACATGTCACCGCCTCCGTGGCTCAATGTAAACAACATTGGGTATACGTTTCGGAGGTCGCGGGTTCGATCGGATCGGATTTTTTGCAAAATGGACAGAGTACAGTGAATAAAGATATTTTCTAACAAATCGGTAGCTTGCTTTAGATATAGTAGGTATAGGTATTTAATAATAAAACATAGACTATTATATTAAAATTACCACTGTGAATTTCATTGTCGGAGAATATACTGAGAATTCCTGTAACTATTTTCAAAAAAATCAATCAATAACTTCTTTCATTTTATGAAAAATTTCAACGACGGCAAATTATCACGACTCAATGAACTATTTTTAGAAAATATAAAGTAGCAATTGGTTATTTTTTTTAGAAAATTGTTTTAAGAGATCTTAGCATCTTCTACAACGCAATGAAGTTCACAGTGGTTACTTTAACTTAATATTGTAGGTTTTATAACTAAATACCTATACTATACTTAAAGCAAGCTACAGAATGGTTAGAACACATATTTATTCTATTACTGATGGGTACTCTAACATTCTACAAAAAATCAGGAACTTGAAGATTATTATTTATTTATTTATTTATTATTTATTATTATTATTACGATACATTACCATTACAGTCGAAGCCAATGCAATAATGTACGAACCAGCTAAATAGTATAATAGTTAATATATAAAACAATAAAATTTTAATTTAGGCATACTAATCATTAGCTACTTATATAACATACAACATATGGCGCGACTTTTGTGAATTCACTCAGAGGACATGAGAACAAGTCTATTCTCTCCGCTACCTCGTTTAAAATTTGAATCGCTCGCGTCAAGGGAGCCTTCCTCAACAAGTTGGATTGGAAATTATACGAAGTTACATAACAAAAATTACGTATTTTTTATTGGAATAATAGACATATCCACAAAAAATCAAATTTTCACAAAAAGCAAAAATAACAGCATTTCAAAATCTGTTTCTGTATATATTGTGATAATTTTCTTGTTTTTATTAATATTGTTGTTGCTATAGTGTGGTGTCAAATTAATATATGTCTATGTCTATGTCTAAAAAGATGAGGCGCTGCATGACTTAAACATTAGTTTGATTAAAAGTCTTGCTAAAAACGTTGAAAATTACAAGCAAAACGGGCTCCAAAAGGCGGGTCTTTGCGAGGTCAAAAAATAAAAAAGTATAACAAGAATGTCAAACTTCGAACACCGGGCTCCGGACGCCCCGCCCCCTACCTATCTCTGTCACTCGCGCTCTCTACTCTATCGTGCTCTTTGAAATGAAACCACCTTTGTTATTTGACCCCATATCTTCGACGGGTGAGGGTGTATTTTTAAACAGACAATTTTTTCTAATCGAACTGTGAGACAATTTTGTGTGAAGTGATATATGAGAAGTGCAATACAATTGTGAATATTTATTATTAGTTTGAAAGGTGAGTGCCTATCGTTAGATAGAAATATATTAATATTTGTTAGGGTGTAGTGGTAACTGAGGCAAAAAATAAAACAATTTTTTTCCGGCCCGAAGGCTACACCGTGACCAACAAAAGTGTAAGTTATCTGAGTTTTTTTTGCGCCCCCTTATCGACATTCGGACTCTCAGCATAGGTATTTACTAAATTATTGCAAAAATAATTAGTTACCTATCAATTTATATACGGCAAAGAGGTTTGTTTTTTAAACAGTGTGGTAAAGTATATTTAACGGTTTTTGGGATTTTTAAATTGGAAATATAATTATTCTACTGCCGCATAGGTAATTCTTTTAGATTCTAACTCGTGGCCACAATGTTTTTAGACTTAATTTGGTTTTCTTTTAAGTTCCGCGTATTTATTTACAGTTTAATTTTTTTTATAAATAATTTTTTACATTATGTTTTCAATACAAAAAATACCTTCATGGCTTGATTATCAAACGCATATCAATAAAGTATCTAATCGTTTAAAGTGTTATTTTAATTATTTTCGTCACTTGTTGACTATAATATTTTATATTTGCCTTTGTACATTTTATATACAATGCATATTTCTGTAATAATTTTGTGTACAATAAAGATATTAAGATATATTATCACTTTTTGTTAAAACGTAGTATATTTATTTTTAAAAACAATATTATCTCAGTTTTCATTTTTCAATTATGAATTTATAACGATCTTAGTTATATATCTTAACGATAAGTATAAAAATTCTTGTAATACCAATTAAAAAAAAAATCACAATGTAATTGTCCCCGTTCTGTCAAACAACTAACGGAATTTTAGGAAGTGAACGTATATTTCACTCGAAATTCATGTTTTCAACAAAATGTCCGGTTCATGTCACAGGTGTTTTCATAACAATGGCTCAGTATTTTTACGCGAGCGGCCGAAATTTTTAAATAATATTTATTATGAAACGGATAGACGACATCCGTTTGAATGGTCCGATGGGTTATGCCATTCATTTTGTGAATAGACAGTTATTTAAAACATTGCAATGTTCGTATTAGAGTAGACAAGGAGTTTGTCTACAAAACTAGATTTTAAATTGTAAAATACAAGATGACTGTTTCACAGTGGCACCAATATTCTTTAAAATTAAAAAAAACTATTTGTGTTCTATTGACCTATTTAAAATTTTGTTAAGTACTTATAGTAAATTTAATTAATTAATCTTAAACATTAATAAACGTTTATAACTGCCTATTTCTAAAACCAGACAACACCAGTTAAAACAAAGCTTTCTTTTTCAGATTAAAAAAAATTGTTATGAAATCAACAAACATGGAATCCTGCTCAGACCGCCTCAGTCCGTCCAGTGACTTGACCAGTGAATCCGAAACATCGCTGCCGCCTTTCCCTTACGACCACCAAAACGGCAACTTTTATTCCCAAGCAGATATAAATGAGAAACAGTATTTCTCTTGCAAACAAAAATCAAGAAACGACGATAAAAACGTTAAAGATTACCTACAGGAAAGTAACAAAATCGTCTTCGAAAATTACCTAACGCCACAGAAAAACAAAAAATATTTAAACTTCGAACTGAAACTCCCGCCGACAGATAATTTTTTTAATCAAATCGAGAACGACGAGCGTATGCGTTCTGGCTACTTCAACGAACAGAATCTAAAGAGTTGCGTTCAAAATGAAAACAATCCGAATTTGGAATTGAAAATAAATAATCAGCAAATATTTGATAGTGTTGCCAGTGTAGGAAATAGTGAAAGGGAAAGGATTCCGCAGGCCTATTTTGCTGAAAGCGACAGTGGAAATATGCGACGGTGTTTGAATTTTAACTCTGAACAAGTGCAGTGTTTATGTGAGGCGTTACAACAGAAGGGCGACATCGAGAAACTAGCTGCGTTCTTGTGGAGTTTACCACCAAGTGAACTTTTGCGAGGCAATGAAACTGTTCTCAGGTAACCTTTAGGTTTTTATTTTTTATCAGCCACCCGCTCGACTTTGAATGGTTGCTAGTAATAGCAACGCCAATTTCATAGGTCCTAATATAATACATTTAGAAAGTAATTTCTAAATGTATTATATTAGGTCCTTACCTATGAAATTGGCGTTTTGTATGAAGAATTTCATTAAGACTGTTTTCTCCGTACAAACATTTTTGAGTTTTTTTTTTCGAACGGCAAATCCAAATTTAGCTAAACTTTGTGTGTATTATCGGATAACATTAAATTAAGTATAGGCAGCGTTATTTTTCAAAAGTAACCGCTTTATAAAAGTTTCAACGAATCTAAGAAATGATTATGGGAAGAACATGAAAAGAGCTCTGTTAAAATTTTTTTTATTATGTGATTTAGCCCAGAAATTAAAATATATTTCATGTGAAACCTTGAAATAATGTTCCATTTTCCAAATAAAAAACAAATTTGGGTATAGCTTTGAAAATCGCAGGAATTGGTAGTGGGTACTAAATATTCGCATCACCTCCACGACGGTAGCGAAACGTCTTGGCAACATTTTACATGAAATGTTTTTGGTGGGATTTCAGTTCTTTTTTTGTAAGTTTAGTCTTTTTAGTGTTTATTTTTTTCTTATTTTTTTGGGGTGTAGGAGGTGATGCGAATATTTAGTTTCTGATATAAGTAACGAAACAGCCAAGCCATACATATTTACTGATATGTAGAATTTGTTGAAGTTGGGGTCGGTAGAGTTAGGCCGTGTAGATTCAGAAGCTTGGCTCTACATGAGATCTGATATCTTTTTCACAGGACAAACCTTATGTGGTCGTCTTGGCAACATTTTACATGAAATGTTTTTGGTGGGATTTCAGTTCTTTTTGTAAGTTGCTAGGCAGTCTTTTTAGTGTTTAGTTTTTTCTTCTTTTTTTGGGGTGTATTTCTTGCACATCAGCAGTACCGGTTTTCATAGCCCATTCTCTGTCTTTGCCTTTTTTCTTTGATGGTTTACTGATTACCATAAGCGATAAATCAGGGCGATATTTTGCTCCTAAGCGATTATATTCTATATATTGTATAGCTGTATTCTATAGCTGACTGTTGTGCTTTAATTCTAGCAAAGTCTATATTTATAAGGTGAACACCTTGTAAATTGGTAACTCTAGAGAGTGCTACATAAGCTTGACCACAACCCCGCGATTCTTCATGATCCACAGAGTATGTTGGTTGAAGTTGGTCTTGGTATTGTCTCTATGAATGTGTTTTTATTTGGGGGGGCCCTATTCTTCATGATCTTCATGATATGTTGGTTGAAGTTGGTCTTGGTATTGTCTCTATGAATGTCTTTTTATACCCCAACCCCCCGATTCTTCATGATCCACAGAGTATGTTGGTTGAAGTTGGTGTTGGGATTATCTCTTTTAATGTCTTTTTCTTTTTTTTTAATTCTTAAGTACGCCTAACCTTATTTTGGCTAACTCTATGGTTGACTGGAAGAAATCCCTGTATGGGATAAGTCCGCCTTTGTACTTTAATATTTCTACTAATTACCTATTTGAATGTCTTAAGTACACCCAACCTTATTTTGGCTAACTCAATGGTTGACTGGAAGAAATTCCTGTATGGGATAAGCCCGCCTTTGTACTTGAATATTTCTACTAAATACCTATAATGTATTTTCGTTATCTTTGCAATAAAGACGCGCGCCAGCACTTCCGAGCTGACCAGAAACAGCATAATATCTTGACCCCCGCTTCCATACGATTACTATGGTAGGAGGGTTTTTTCGACTCTTTATGAAAAGATTATAATAATTCTCTATTTTTCGATTTTTTCCTTTGTATACACGCTATTACCTAGATGGATACCAAATTTCAAGTTTCTAAGTCATCTGGAAGTGGGTTAGGTTTTTGATGATGAGTCAGTGAGTCAGTGGTAAAAATGTAAATGTAAAGGTATGGTTCATAAGAAGATAATCATCTCGGCCCGCAAACATGCTACTGCAGGAATAAAGGCCTTCCCTCGTATATAGAAGGAGTAAGGGGCCATAGTCCACCATACAGACATCAGACAATCGGAAACACTATCAGACGTATATTCCCGGCCAGGTTTGTTGCTTGGTACGGTCATAGTATGATGTGGTCACTTATTTGCAGGGCTCGAGCGTTAGTGGCGTTCCACAGGGGCGTTTTCCAAGAACTCTACGCCATCTTGGAGGCTCACACGTTCCCTCCAAGGCACCATGCTGCTCTGCAAACATTGTGGTTCAAAGCACACTATAAAGAAGCTGAGAAGGTCAGAGGGAGGGCTTTAGGTAAGTAATTAACATAGATTTACAGCTGTTCACACTCTATGAGGCATGAAGTAGAAGATCTTCTCTTTTAACCTATCTATTGAATCCATAACAATACGGTTTATTCCCGTCTAAACCAAGTTATTATTCAAAATATCCTTTACGTGAATGCATTATATTTATATTTAAATTCCATCTCTTTATTTGTTACTGTTTTTAAATAAATATTACATTATGCATTATTATTAATAATAATAAAACATAAATATTTTGGATACTTGCACCAATTATCTAAAGCTAATATGGATACTAGATAATAAATAAACATTACATAAATATTTATATAAACATCTATGATCTAAATGTTAGCATTCGTCGCACAACATTTTGTCCATAGCGGGATTCGAATACTAGACCACTCGGTTCAAATGAGGCTTCATTTCAGTAATATTTGCTGTTTTAAATTAGTTTTTTTTTTAATTGATAAAAATACTCATATTTATGTATTCTTTTTTTTATCTATCTGCTGGCGGCTAAACGGGCGCTAAACACTAAGCTATAACAAGTAAATGTAAGTAAAATAAACGTAACAACAATTTAATTTTAATTTGCACTTATTTAATCAATCAAGTACACTTTATTGCACAAAATTTTACAATACACTTCTTAAATATAGCTTCAAAAGAAAATAATAATTGTACAACCAAGCTGTCTTATCGCTATTAAGCGATTTCTACCAGACAACCTTTGGGTAGTGAAAAAAGTAGAACGGGATAAAAGCAAGTAGGTTTGTGCACTAATGATTTATTAATTTCATTTGATTTAATGGATCTTGTTATCTCATAATAAAATGAATTTATTAGTTATTTATTAATTAAGCAACCCTTAGCCGCCGCAGGGGTAAAAAAATTAAATAGAACTAATAAAAAAAGATGCAAGTAAAAAAAATTGGAAACCTCCTCCTTTTTTGTACGTCGGTTGAAAATAGTGAAATGATAATGATATTGTTTAATTTTTAGGAGCAGTAGATAAATATAGGCTAAGGAAAAAATATCCGTTGCCCAAAACCATATGGGACGGTGAGGAAACAGTGTACTGCTTCAAAGAGAAAAGTAGAAACGCTTTGAAGGACTGCTATTACAGGAACAGGTTAGATAACTCTCTTTTTTTAATATGTCGAATTATTTTCAGGCCTGACACCGGTAGGCTTAGCAAATATATAAAAAGAAAAATTCAATGATTTTGATTGTCCCCGAGTACATATTTTTCATTATTTTTATTTTCATTTATTTATAAAGAATATACAAAACTAATTTCTTTAGATTCAGCATGCTACGTCCCATTGCTCTTTGGAAGGTGGTTACTCCATGCTTTAGGTATATTATTCGTGAATTTTCATGTTTGGCAAGCATAATTATGAGACATGGGAGCAAGCATGTGTCCATGACTTTTTTTTTGGTTTGGGTTTTGAATAACTCTTTCTGGCTCCAATATTTATTCCATGAGTTAATTACCCTTCGTTCGATTTCAGATTCATTCTGTTATTAAAACTGATTAGCTTCCATAAAGAAATACAGGGTCAAATTAGTGTAATTCCTGTTTGCTGGTGACCCCACACCTGATTTCGATCAACTTTTCACCAGGAACCATAGCCGAATTCAACCGAAAATTGTTGGCTTCAATACTAAAGGTGGTTTCAGAATGATGTACTTCGTATCGGTAATCGAAAATGGTTCTTTGGGGCAAGTTGTTCGTGATCAAGTGTAGCGTCACCATTTAAAATGGTAATTACACGAATTCATATTCATCCTGTAGTTTGCTCATCATTTTTCACTTATCAGATTACGAATTTATTAATACCCTAATATCTCGTAAGTGTTATGTTCGGAAACAACAAATACTATAAAAATTGTCGTAGTTGAAATAAATCTTTATGTGGAAAGGCTGACAAATAAGCAGCCAGCTCACCTGATGGAAAATGATTACGCGTCCATGATGCGTTTTTATAACCCCCAAAAGATAAGGTTCAATTTAGTCTTCAAACCCTTGTAATAAATGTCGCGTGCCTCCTGCGGTGCACCGCATATCCTCCAAAGCACAGACTCGTTTGTATGTCAGTGAGTGCCCACCCATCCCGGAACAGAAACACTCATTGTGGCTGAAATTTGGTGGTGTTTTTTTTAAAGGATCAAGTTGACAAACTTGGCTCTCTTTTCACAAGTTCTGCTGCTGAAGGTTTAAGTACCTAGGTATGTAACTATTGTTAACGTATTCTAGGGAACAGTGTACTTCTTTACACTTATATCATTACTCTTAAGTAATAATCAGAATAATTGTGATAATATACCGGATAAGTTTTTTATCGTAAGGAAAAAAATAGGGCATAGGTATTAGGTAAGTGAATTAGAAGGTATTGGCATAGGTAGTTTATTTTTTTAAACACCGTAATCGAATTAAGCGTTGTGTCATTTGACGGTCGTGTTTGTAGCCTATTCCACGTAATTACATAATTAAATTAAATAAATAATAAAAAAAACTTGGAGAAAATATGAGTTCAAATAAATTTCGCAAAATTTCTACGGCCGACGTGTGAGTCGATGATGGTTTTGAAACAAAAATAAAAAATAAATATTAACCGCCTCCGTGGCTCAAAGTAAACAACGTTGGGTTTACGATTCGGAGGTCGCGGGTTCGATCCCCAGCGGGGGTACATGTTTAAGTACTCGGTTTGGTTGGTGGTAGGGCTGGCTAGCTACCACCATCTTATCTAAATCTGCCGCCAAGCAACAATGTTAATAGCATGTCTGTGTTCCGGTTGTCAGTGATAAGATAGCCAGTCCCCCAAATGTGTTGGGGTTTCCGGGTCTGTACATTTCCACCTTCGACCTCATCTTCACTTAACATCAGGTGTGATTGAGGTCAAGTACCAATCCGTTATGCATAAAAAAAAAGAAGCATATACATAAATATTAAATAAACATCCATGACTCGGAAATAAATGTTCGTATCATCACACAAACCTTTACCCCTCGCGGGATTCGAACCCGCAACCGTTGGTTTCGCTGATAGGGTCACTATCCATTACACCAATCGGTCGTCAATTTCTCTCAAAATATTATAATTTCTACTATTATCCAGGTATCCAACCCCTGACGAGAAGCGAGCCTTGGCCCAGAAAACAGGCTTGACTCTGACCCAGGTCTCGAATTGGTTCAAGAACCGGCGGCAGAGGGATCGCACACCACAGCAGCAGCCAAACAGACCGTGAGTACCTGTCACCAGCAAAACATTATATCTCGCCAATCATAAATCCGAAAATCGTTCATTTTAAATCTTTCGTGGAATTAATACGCGACAAACTAGATACTTCATAGTTTGACATAATTTGAATAAATTGACATTCAACAAATGATATCATGTATCTTACGTTGAAATAAATGCTTGAAGTTTGAAGTTCGTCTATGTAACTAACTCAACTAATGTTTCATGTCAATGCGTGGAACTTTCAGTATGAAAAGACGCTTTGAAAGCAATTATCACTGCCCGCGTCGGTTTTTCCCGACACTTACAACCTTGGGATCTTCAAGTCTAGAGTGAATAGGCATTTACTGGGTGCGCGTGATACATCTTCGGCTACATCGTCACTTTCCATCAGGTGAGATTGTAGCCAAACGCGAAACCAGTTTTTAATAAAAAAAAAAAAAATTATTGTAAATTATTTTGTACAATAAAAAGTATTTGTGTTGTATTGTATTGTTTTAAACACTGATTCAATACCGACCGATTGGTGTAGTGGATAGTGACCCTGTCAGCGAAACCAACGGTTGCGGGTTCGAATCCCGCGACGGGTAAACGTTTGTGTGATGAATATGAACATTTATTCCTGAATCATGGATGTTTATATAAATATTTATGTATGTTTATCCGTTATCTAGTATCCATAGTACAAGCTTAGCTTAGTTTGGTACTAGATGATTGGTGTAAGTTTCCGAAATATTTATTATTATTATTATTATGTAGGATGTCTATGCAGGATTTCAAATAAATAGAAACCACAAAATGTGATGTACAATAATAAATAAATAATAAAATATCTTTGCACATACACACAGCGCCATCTAGGTCCACAGTAAGCATCTAGGCTTGTGTTATGCATACCAGATGGTTGATAAACTACACAAATACATTTTTTTTTATAAATAAATACATATATAAATTAAAATATCGCATTAAATCGCATATAACCCGCAGCTCTTTAAAGTCAGGTTAAATAGGCATCTTCTGGGAAAGCTCGTTCCATCGTAAACCTTATCTCGACATTAGTTCAGATTAAGGTCAAGAGCGATCCCATTTATACCACAAAAATAAGTTGAGATAAGAGTGAAAGTTATTTAGCACTGTATAGTTTCGGCACTTTAAGTCGAACTAACCCGTCTCTTCCCGTGGGTGTCTTAAATGGCGACTATGAATACAATAGAATAGAATTTATTTGCTGTGAATAGGTAGGTACATAATATCTAGGTGTTACAATTATTTTACAAAAATAAGTCTCTTATATTCAGCTAAAATACAGTAGCATACAAATATAACTTTTTTTTTATTTTACGGGTTGGTACTTGGCCTCAATCACACCTGATGTTAAGTGAAGATGAGGTCGAAGGTGGAAGCGTACTGATCCGGAAACCCCAACACATTTGGGGGACTGGCTATTTTATCTCTGACAACCGGAACACGACAATGCTATTACTCGTAACATTGCTGCTTGGCGGCAGATTAAAGGTCTTAGCATACGTGACATGTTTATTCTCGTGCCGGACGGAACGGGACGATTTTTTGACATCGTTGCATTTAAAAACATAGCAATAAAATACACGTGGCGAGAAACACGGGCGGAACGGGACGGCAATAGAAAAAACATCGTTATGGCATCTTCTTCATCTAATACTACGGCAACCATTGCTAGTTCTTCAAAAGTAAAATCGAATATTTTGTGCTGAAATATGGTTGCAGCACTAGCACGACTATCGTTGAACACCGTCACTGTACGTATGTTTTAAAACCACTTTCACGTTAGGAACTATACCTGTCCCGTCTCCGTTTCGTCCGAGAAATTACCCGTCACGTATGCTAAGACCTTTAGATAACTTTCAGTAATATGGGACGGGACGTACAACCAAAAAACATTAACATAATTATGCCCGTTTTAACGGCGATGCTCTCACCTCCTGTCACGTGTGCATTTCTGAATATTTCGAAAGTTGAACTGTATAGTTGTTTTTATATATATTATTTATATTATATTATATTAGGAGCCCATACTGTCCCACTGCTGGGCAAAGGCCTCCCTCCTCTCTCTCCACGGCTCTCTATTGCAGGCCTCCTCCGACCAGTTGGTTAGGAACTTATCCAACTCATCCCTCCATCTCCTTTTCGGTCTGCCGCGACGCCTTCTTTCTAATGGTGGGCTCCAGGTGGTGGCGATTTTAGCCCACATATCGTCTGGCATGCGACAAACATGGCCCGCCCAGTCCCACTTCAGCTTAGCGGCCGTTGTGGCTATGTCAGCAACAAGGGTCTTAGAGCGAAGTGTAGTCAGTCAGTTTAACATTTAGTATACTGCGCTCCATGGCTCGTTGGCAAACCTTGAGGCTGGACCCTTGGGCTTCTGTCAAAGACCAAGTCTGAGCGCCATATGTGAGGATCGGGAGAATGCACACGTCCATGAGTTTGCGCTTTGTTTTTATATAGCATTCAAATCCAAATTATTTATTTTGCCAGAATATAGGTACAAACAGCAACATAACTGAAATGAGAGATCATTACACTGCTCGAAAGGGATAGAGACAATAATATGTCTGCCAATTTCGATGTTATTTATTTTTAATATTAAAACACCCTTCTGCACCCAAGGGTGTTTTAATATTAAAAATAAGGCCCATTACATTCTGCCTTTTGAGCTTGCAAAATTTAACGAATATTTAATTATATCTAATTATAATTACCTATTGTTAATGAATTATACAATTTTAAATAACCTAACTTGCAAGGAATGTTCAAAAATTGTCAACGTTACAAAATTAACGACAAATCTTCAAATGAATGTCAAAATTATAGACAATTAGAAATAATTTCAAAATCAATAAAAGGAAAGAAAGAAAACTTCTTGACACACTTTACTTTACGGTTTACATATAGGTAGGTAGTTTGGGATATCTCTGATCAGTCCATTTGGGATAAAAGTCTTACCTAATGTAAACCGTTAGTATTTTGTTTGGATACAAGCAAAATTTATAGATAGATAGATAGATAAGCATTTATTTGCATCCATGTACACACACATAACAAATTTTACATATGAAAAATACAACTAAAACAATGAAACACAAGTACAGAAACAACAAATTATTATATAGGTATTTGAAAAGTGCCTATACAATCTGAACCAGATTATAAACATTTACAGCGAGGCGTAATACAGACGAAGTTTTCTCAGGTACTTTTAGAATGTTGTACAAATAAAAATATGTATAACATACATGGATAGAGACATAAACAAAAGGTTACTCGAAAAGTACGAAGCGACTATCCCGTATCAGTGTGCGAAGTGTAAGTTTTGTCTCGTTTTTAACTTTACCATCGCGTTCGCGTTTACGAAAAAAGTCCCTATGAAAAAAATCGTTTTGCAAACTATCCGCTAGAGGCGCTGCACATTTCTCCATACAAATCTTCACGTAAACGTGAACGCGGTAGTTCCGCCCTCAGGGGTCTACTCTTTAACGAAAATAGTTTCGGGCGGCCGTAACTTCGGACTTTTTCTTTTGCTAAGAATCCTTTACTTGCATAACTTCAGACGTTCCTTACGTCCCATACCAACTTGTGATATACAACAAAAGTAAAATAATGACGATTGCTTTATAATTGACACAGCAAACTGCAAAAGAAAAAGTCCGAACTTTTTTTTTATTTTTTTATGCGTGACGGGTTCGTGATTGACCTCAATCATACCTGATGTTAAGTGAAGATGAGGTCGAAGGTGGAAGCATACTGACCCGGAAACCCCAACACATTTGGGGGACTGGCTATCTTACTCGTATCTCTGACAACCGGAACAGAACAATGCTATTAACATTGCTGCTTGGCGGCAGATTTAGATAAGATGGTGGTAGCTAGCCAGGCGGATATTTTAAAATGCCCTACCACCAACCAAACCGAGTACTTTTACATGTACCCCGCTGGGGATCGAACCTGCGACCTTCGAACCGTAAACCCAATGTTGTTTACATTGAGCCACGGAGGCGGTTCAAAAGTTACGGCCGTCCGAAGCTATTTTCGTTAGAGAGTAGACCTCAGTGCTTGGAAATTATAGCAACTCTACTATATCTATCCATATACTGTTACTACCGTTGTCCTTGAGACGAAAACTCTTAAAGCATATCGACATAATTCTAAAACAATGGTCCCACACAACCGTCGAAAATAAACTCACGGATTGTTATTTACTTTGAACGACAATAAACTTAAACTTGACCCGACACTAAACCGTATAAGAATAATAAATAACGTTTTTGTCAGACATTATTACATGTTTACTTTTAAAAAAGGTAAGGTACCCTAGGTATAGTTATCGAGTGATATCAGTCGAACTGCGCAGGCTACTGCACGAAGTTATTCAAAATAAATGTTAGACAATGTTCATAAAAAACCGGGCAAGGGCGAGTCGCACAAAGGATTCCGTTACGTAGGGTGGTACAGTCAACCGCATATCAGACTTCATAGTCCAGTAAGGATACACTTTTAACGTCCTATAATTTTAAAGGCCGTGGTTTTTTGCGCATGGATAGAATACCTGTCAGTGATAGAATAATTTTTTTTTAACAAATCGGTAGTTTGCTTTACTTTGATATAGTATTAGTATTTAGTATTTTTTTTTTTTAATCTTTATTTAATTTAGGGATTTGAGTACTTCTAGACATGACAGTCCCATCGTACCCTGACCAAGATTCACTGATGAGAAGATACAAACATATTATATAATAATCTGGCCGCTATTGATCCAGGTTTACCCAAAATTGATTGAGCCAAACCTACAGCGTATTGACTCAGCTTTAATTGTCTCATCAGTGTATCTCTTTCATTTCGGTTTCTAGCACATTCCATCAACATGTGTTGGACATCTTCGGTATTTAGTAATAAAACATAGACCTCATGTAACAATTTTCAAAAAAATGCTCAATTGATGGGTTTCTTTAAATTCAAAACATTTAGGGAAATTATCTTTACAGAATATTAGGTCTCATTTTTATTTCATAAGCAATGCAGCTCGACGACATTTTCAGCTAAAACACATGCATGCCTAACTATAACATGCTTAGTTTTTTATCCATCAATAAGTGTTTAACAAAAGTTTACACGTGTGTGTGTGTGTGTACACTTTATGTCTACCTTTTATATCAAATTTCGCTCTCACGGGTTTGCTGGAAGAGATCTCTTATAGAGATAAGTTCGCCCTTTGTACATTTTTCTAAAATATATGTTAATGACCATTTCTTTGTGTGTGTGTACAATAAAGTGTTAAAATAAATAAATAAATAAAAGTCTGCCTAATTAAATATCAGTTAGTATTTATTGTTATTAAGATACTAATTTAAGATAGGGTTTTTTTTTTTTTTTTCGTTACATTCTCTCCTCTAGGAGAAGGCAAAGGGATCTAGCCCATAACAGCCATGTCTTATTTCTCTTATTTCTTCAGTTTGTAAGTCAGTCTCAGTCAAAACAAGTAATTCGTCGTATACTTGGCGTATACAGAGTCTAGTCACGGTCAAGTCATTCTTCAGTAAAGTGGCAGAATGCTTTACAAAAGATTTTGGCGGCTTCTTGTGGGAACCCGAAAGCTCCGTTACGCACTTTAATTTACACTTCCCTTCACTTGTACACCATCACTAACGTTTGCTGCACAATATTCTGCCATTATTAAGCTTCAAAAGTTAGAATGCACAAATTATAAGTCTTATAAAGAAAAATGCTAGTTCACTCGCCGAGTTCCCGCCAAAAAAAGCCCCATAGGGTTTTCTAAAAAAATATAGACTAAGCGCTCGTTTGTTTTTAGGCTTTATTATTCAAAATTACATCTCTAATATGGGTATACCCGTAGCATATACAAGATACAAGTCGGTACCGGTATTTTCCCTGGGCTACAAGTCGTGTTTCTATTTCTAAATAAGTACGCTTCCACCTTCGGCCTCATCTTCACTAACATCAGGTGTGATTGAGACCAATTTGAGATTGAGATTGTCAAGTGAATAGAATAGAATTTACTTGCTGTGAATAGGTAGATCCATAATATCTAGGTGTTACAATTATTTTACATAAATAAGTCTCTTCTATTCAGCTAAAATACAGTAGCAGTAATATAACTTTCAGTAATAAAATATAATTTACCAATAATATCCTTTTAAAAATTCGTCAATATTAAAAAACAGGAATCCGAGAGCCATTATTACAATTTAGGATGAACAAACTCAAAGTAACAAGCGCCGTAAATATGCGTCAATATCTATAAACCACGAGTTTGCGGCACTTGCAGTGGAGACATTGGGCCCGTGGTCTTCTGACACGAAACATTTTGTAAAGGATTTATCCGTTAGACTGGTCCACGCCTCTGTAGATGTGAGAGCTGGTACCTACTTTGCTCAGCAGCTGAGCTTATGCATTCAGCGGGGCAATAGCGCTAGCGTACTAGGTACTATGCCTCACGGAAGCGAGTTGGACGGCGTATTTTTTCTATAAGATATAGGTATTTTTAATTGTGTTTTATAAATTTGTTGTTTTATGAAAATATATTCGGAACATACCTATTTTGGAACTCCATAAAAAAAAATAAGAGATCTCTTCCAGCAAACCTCAGTAAGGAGACAAATGAGAATTGGGAAACTTAAAAGTATAGACAAATATTATACTTACAAAAACAGAAGCTTAGCTAAGTTATAAATAAACATACAACATATTTAGGATTATTGTATATCTACTTAAAAATTTATTAACACTATAAAAGCAGAAATTCAACAGCCACTGGTACAATTTTGTATTCATGAGTTTAAGCGGTAGGTTCCTGATATTTTTAGGAATTTTATTAAACACTATAGCAATTCTCATGATACAATGTGAGTCTTGGACAATGGTCTAATGCGACTATCTGGGGTCCATGTTTCTAGGATACACTTCTCGTGCTGTTTTAAATAATTGGATGTTCTTTTACATATTTGCATATCTCAAAAATATAGTGCTACGACCATTGTGCATAAAAAAATGTTCAATTACAATAATAATAAGTCAAAGTCAAAGTCAAAAAATAATCACTTGAAAACGTCACATTTTTTATATTAATATTAAAATTATTGACATTATTGCTCATTCGCAAAGCGGATTCCCCAGAGAAGAACAACGTGTATTATAGTACTCTTTGAGAACAACCAAGAAACTCAAGGGTTGCTCTTTTAAATAAGTTTAGGTTACAATTATATTATATTGTATAATTAGGCTGAATATCCTTGCTTGCTTTAGGAAGATAGAAGATTGTCGGAAGTTTCGTAGGTAGGTAGGTATATTGTTATGGATGTTTTCATTTAAAATAAGTATTTATTTACCAAAAACATATTTATGTATTATATCAACCATCTGATATCCACAACAAAAGCATATAGTTGCTTACTTTGGAACTAGCTGGCGCTGTGTGTATGTCAAAGGATATTTATTTATTATTATTATTGTGGGTGAGGAAGCGCGGGTCGCTCGTCGGTCTCCTCATAATCATGTCGATTCGGATGTACACCAACTAAACTAAAACCAGTTTTGGAGTGGTGCCGTCGCATCGTACTGTTCCAGGGAGAAAGAGACAGTACTACTATAAAACTGGTTTTAGTTTAGTTGGTGTACATCCGAATCGACACGAGTATCACTCTCTCTCTTTTGACATTTGCCCTTGATTTTTTTGTCATCCCTTCCGACCCATTGTCTTTCGGTATGGTCATCAAAAGTCATTAATCAATCTATTCTAAAGAAATACCGACGTTTACGCACATGTGCGTCGAACAAGTGGGCAGTTCAGTGTTTTTTTTTAAAGTTCAGTAATTTGTTCTCTGTAAATCGGTTTATTAACTGACACGTGCAGGAACTATTTGGAAATTTATGACAAGGGGTCAATGTTGTTATGCAGATATATGAAGAACTACATCTAAAACAACACTAGTATTGAAGAATGCGTGGACATGAACCGCTCGGCAATATCCAGTATATTTTATTCTTATTTTTCTTTGTCGAATCATAAATTTTACAATTAATTCAAATCATATTTGTATCAACTTATTTAAAAAGAGCAACCCCGGAGTTTCTTACTCGTTCTTCTCTGGGGAGACTGCCTAGTGAATGAGCGATAACTGTATGTCATGGCATGACGATTTCAAATGTTATTCTTAAAACTTACGAAATAAAACATTTTTGATTTTGATTTAGCCGCGGGTTAGCCCGCGTGGAATATGTTTACATGTGTTTTTTTTTTTATTTTTACAAAATTAACTTGCTATGTCCGTATTTAAGTTGTCCGTTTCAAAATTTGCTAAATTGAGAACCTTTTCGTGTTTACCTGAGGAGTTGAAATTTTGCACACACGTTCAGTTCTGATGATAAAAGCCAGGATCGTCTCCTCGCGAGGGGAACTCCTTAACGGTTAATAGCAAGGATACAAAATTTTGCATACACGTATAGTTTATTGATAGATCAACATGTTTTTCACTATGACCTAGGGGCCAATCGCTCTAAGTTTGAACGATAAAACCAAAGCTAAACCATAACCAAAAACGTTATTTCGTATCGCGCTAATCATTTGAACGGAAATTAAACTACTTTTCCCGAGATGCGTCTTAAGAAGTTGACGCTATCTCAAGCTCCGTGCTAATTTATAAACCAAACTCGAGGTCTACTCAGCTGAGATCACTTCTCAAGTATTCGCCTAACGGCGAATGAATGATGGTCTTGACTTGAGTTTTGTTTATTAACACGCGAAACTCGGCGCACCTCTGAAGTGAGGACTGCTTGAGAATCCACGTGCGTTTCATATCTCATGTTAGGTTTATTAATCAACACGTTTACTTGAGACCGATCACAAGACTGTTCTAAATCTTGAGAAAGGTTTATTAATACGGGCCTTACTTTGGCAGCATCAACGATATAGGTAATCGTTTACAATAAATAGCGCGATATCATTTTTTACATCAGATAAACTACGCTAAAACCGTTGAAAAATAGCGCGATTGGTCCCCTGAAGCTGCAGCTAGGATTGTTCCCCCCACGTGGGAACTCCTCTACAATTAATAACACGGATATTAAATTTTGCATACACGGTTAGACTTCAATAATCTGTAATAATCATAACGGAGTATTAAATGTTTGTTTTTAAAAATATTTTTAATGTAGAACTTATTTTGAAAACTAATTATTTAACATTTACACGGACAGTGAATTAGACACAACAGAAGTTTTATTGTTATAAGTCTATAGGCGCTCAGTGTATGCGAGAGTGTTAAGAAACATAAATAAGTGACACTGATGGAAATTAAAAAAAAACATGTCATTAAATATAATATCCCTGTGTTTGTTCTTTGAGCACTATTAGGCACTATTTCGGCACTAATTATTGACATAGTTGACATCACCGAAATCGACTGTGCGCAACTATGACCACAAAATAATAACCTACACAATAGGTGACACTTCCAAAGTAAAGTGCTTATTACACTATCCTGTTTGTAGAACCAATCCGTTGTGCATATATAAAAAAAATCTAATTAGGAAATATTGGAATCTAATAAGGATTGGAAGGTCCCGCCCGACCACACTACTTTCATCCTAAATGCAGAGACTAATTCGGCATACATGGCTGGGATGCTTGGTTCTGTTAATTCAAATATCCTTACATCAACCAGCAATGTATGCCGAATTAGTCTCTGCATTTAGAATGGTGTTTATAACTTCCGATTTCCTAATTAGAGTGTTCCTAATTAAATTTCCTAAAAATACGATAGTGTAATAAGCGCTTGGTATCGCTGCGCTATGTTCACATTCTGTCTCGCAGCCAATTTAACTAATTTAACAACGAAATGACTAATTTTTGATTTATTTTATTTGCAGGGAAATGCTGGTACCTGCCCAATACGCAGGGCCTCAGGGCGGTTTAGCTCAAGCTCTTCTACCCAATGCCTACTACCATCAACTACAAGACCCTACGCATTACCTTCACGGAGGAGCCTAGTCCACATAATGCCATAGATATTAAAACGTAAAAAAATATTTTGTAACCTGTGGTTGACTGCCATTTTTAATGTCTGTTGCCTTGTCTGTTGCTTAGAGCATTTAACCTAAATGCTCTAAGGTCTGTTGTGGTCATAGAAAATGCTACCAAATAGTAGTTTTTGTTTAAAAGTAGATTGGTCCTTATTTGTCCACAGTTTTAGTTCCTATCCTTACGATATAGTGGTTGAAAATAGGTACATTATAAAAAGTTATTTTATTATGAACTAAGATTATTATTAAGTATTTAAAAACAGAGGCTTTTTGAATATTTTCTAGGTAGGTACTTTGAAAGAACTTCCTGTCTAATTATGAAAATTATAAAATAAGTAACAAGATTTATCATACTTCATTTGAATAAAATTACATTGTAATAAGTAGTGTCATTACAATTTTTAGCTTGTTTATCTTTTCACACTATGTAAATAAACTAAATGCATAGCTTCTTTTTATACCAAACACTTTGTACTTCCTTCCAGTAACCAATCACTTTGTAACACGATTACGTCTGCTCTGGGATTGGTTAACGAATTCACCAGACACTGAATATGCTATCGCGTCGGACGTTACAAATGTTTTAATAATTTTGTTTTCACGCAACATGACGTGATTTTTGTGCTAGGATATTCCACACTTCAGACCTTATCTTCCAATTAATTCTGTAATGTTTATTTTTAATATAAGGAATTAAATATTGGAGAACTGACTAGGGTGTCTGTGTCACTTTTTTTTTCAAACTGAAATACCAGATACGAACAGTGATATAAACTAATATACTGTTCGGAAACTAATGTAATTTGTGAATTAGTGGAGTTTAACTTAGGCAGCATTTCAGAGATTATTCTCCTTTTATTTTAGGTTGGTGTTGACAAATGCATATCACTGTAAATATTAAACTTAGGTGCTGTTTTATTCAAATCATTGTATTCTAGTCTACATATGAATAAAAGTTCTGTAAGAATCAACATTGAGTTTTTATTATCAATTGTTTATCTACATACAACCATAGAGGAATAACACTACCCTATCTAAAATGCCGACCTGTTTGGTGTAGTGGTTAGCAACTCTGACCACTATACCAAAAGGTTGCGGGTTCGAATCCCGCTAGGGGCATATGTTTGTGTGATGAATACGGACATGTGTACCCGAGTTATGGATGTTTTCATTTATAATAAGTATTTATTTACAAAAAAATGTATTTATGTAGTATATCAACCACCTGGTATCCACAACACAAGCCTATAGTTGCTTACTGTGGAGCTAGATGGCGCTGTGTCTAAGGATATTTATATTATATTTATATTTATATATATATTCTTTATTGCACCAAAATATTACAATAACAGAGCACAAACAATTGGTCACGTTTATTTTTATTACTTTTTTTATTATTATTATATTTATTTATATTTATACAAAAGACGCAGTGGGCACCGCCGCCTATGCAGGGTGATTTCAATAATGGAAGTGTCACTGAACATCGAAATACAAACGTGCGAAGAACTAAAGTGCGAAATATCGTAGTTCCGATACTCTGTCATCGACACATTGCTTTAACGATAAACCATACAGCAACAGAATACTCCTTCGTAGAATGCTAGTGCGAAAGAGACCTCTTTAGCGAGCGAGTGAAGCGAGCGAACTAGATCGCTCGGAGCACACCCACACTGTTGGTTAGGTTAGCACTAGCGTTCGTTGAAGAAGTATTCTGTCGCTGTATGGTTTATCGCACAAGCAATGTGTTGACCAACGAGTACCACGAGCATTGTGTCGACCAACGAGTATAAGGGCCCGGCCATCATCGCATGTCAGCTTCATTTTAAGTGTTAGTAGATGCTACAAAATGTCTACTTATGATACCTACCTAACCCAACAAAATAGTAATTGAAAACATCACGATTAATGGAATATTTTCATTGGCTGTGCCGCAGAGTACTCGGAACTCTTTGGAACCACCAGTTCTTCGCACGTTTGTATTTCGATGTTCAGTTACGGACTCGATTCTTACCAATGGAGACATGGCATAGAAGTAGGCAACTATCTTAAATAGGAACGTAATAAAAAGAACTAAAAGGAAATTCTATGGAGAGGCCTATGTTCAGCAGTGGACGTCCTGTGGCTGATATGATGATGATGATGAAAAGGAGAAAAAGTAACTTTATAACTCCCATACAAATCTAACATAAGGCTTACATAGACAGTAAGTACTTAGTTTGGTACTTACATGTTAGTTACGCGGTAGGTAGACAAAATATTTTACCATTTAAAAGAGGTTAGAAAGACGTATGCGTTGCTAGAATACACAAAGTGGAAAAAAGCTGAATTCCACTGTGTTAATTCCAACATCACGCACGTTTAGAAAGAGGTCTAATCGATATTGAAAATGAAGTCAAAGAAAAGACGAAGTCAAGATATGTTCATGAAAGATTTTGTGGAACACTGAAAAACTATAAAATGAATGGTAGTTTCCTATATTATTTTCTGGCAATGTTGTAAATGCAAAATCACCAATAACGATGTCACTGGGGCTTTTTGGCGGGAACTCGGCTAGTGAAGTAGCATTTTTCTTTATAATTCTTATAATTTGTGCATTCTAACTTTTGAAGCTTAATAATGGCAGAATATTGTGCAGCAAACGTTAGTGATGGTGTACAAGTGAAGGGAAGTGTAAATTAAAGTGCGTAACGGAGCTTTCGGGTTCCCACAAGAAGCCGCCAAAATCTTTTGTAAAGCATTCTGCCACTTTACTGAAGAATGACTTGACCGTGACTAGACTGTATACGCCAAGTATACGACGAATTACTTGTTTTGACTGAGACTGACTTACAAACTGAAGAAATAAAAGAAATAAGACATGGCTGTTATGGGCTAGATCCCTTTGCCTTCTCCTAGAGGAGAGAATGAAACGATAAAAAAAAAACGATGTCACTGGCGCATACAGTCATGGTTTTTTTTTGACCATTGCCAACAAAGACTGAATCATCGTCAAACACGATGGAGCCATAAAACCTCCAAAAAGTGAAGTGAAGTGATAATCATTACGAACATAGGGTCGGTTGAGCTTCATCACTGTCAAGAATAATTTTTCTTTGGTCAGATATTAGAATTTTCTAATTAGGATAATTTAAGGTTTTCACTGAAGAGTCGGACCTTTTACCTACTTGATTTGTAGGAGATTGTATTTATTTAAAGAATTTTGAAAGAAAAAATGGTCGCTTTTACCACAGATATAATCACACCATGGACATGGACGCTGATAGTATCCTTATATAGTCTGAGCTTAAGATTGAATGGCACGGATGATGACAGATGTCGTTTCTTTGTACTGTTGTGGTTTGACCCTGTCTACGGTTTCACCATAAGATAGGAAATATGAATTATTAGTTAATCTGTGGTATTACTCTATTTTTGAGAGAGCATACCAAACAAATGAAGGCAAGGCTGTATGGTCTATGATTTTTGTCTGCCATGAGGTGGCAAATACAACAACAACGGCATACCAAAATGGCATCACACATGGCGTCTTATCTACTCGTTTATCCCAGCTTTTTTGAATGCTGGTTTTTTGGTTCCCCTGTCGCCGCTACCCACACACCAACAGAGGTTTTGATCTGTGCCGCTACCGGACCATGCTAAGATTACGGCGTGATTCTTTCTTGAGGTTAACGAAATGTTGTTTCGTAATTGCATGATTGAACATATCGTTTCGTGCAAAATTGAAGAGGGCGATAATAGTAAAATAATTTTTGAAATAGCAGCAGAAAACTGTTACTTTTATTTCTATGAAAAGAGCTAGAATATGAAGTCTATGGCGACAACACTTCTATTTATTATGTTATTTCGAAACTATACTTGCTGATTTCACTAATCCTAAATTTTACTAAAATAACAGGAAAAAATTGCACGAAATAGTCAACATATTAGCTACATAATAGCAGTGTAAAATTTCGTGTGCGTAATTATATTGTCACGTGATCCGACTAATGAAATATTTATATATTATTTGACCAATCACAGGCACTCGTACGTACTCGATCGTACGCAATCGTACGGCTATTTTTGTCGCGCTCATGCTCAACGATTCCAATTCTATTTTGGTGGAATGGTAAATAAAAAATGTACCATACATGATATGATACAATCAGACCGGAAGTATTCCGAAAGTAGCGTCAAAATGAAACCTTTCTGTTCGTGTGGCATCGGACAAACAAAAGAGACTTTAGTTCACTACCTACCGCACTTACCTACGCATTATCGTCTTTTTTTGTAAGCGTGCTTGTCATGATTTTGACTTTTTCGCGCGCTGGGTAGTATACTACCCATTGGCCCTTTAGCGGCGGTATTTACTCTTTCCTAACTCTCTAGTTAAAGCGACACTTAACTATTTCGGTTCATGTTTATATTGCCATGTCCTTACCGAGGTGCGTTGCTTTTTTTTTTAGGATCACTTGATCTCCTTAAAATCATTACAACTTATTTTCTCAAGATAATATTTATTGATATTATTACTGGAGGAAAATTCACTAAAATAACAAAATACCAAGAAAATTAGAGATTAGAGGTATTTATTTATTTATTATACAATTATGTCATGTTTTTTTGTACCTACCTAACTGAAGAAATAAAATAAATAAGACATGGCTGTTATTAGCTAGATCCCTTTGCCTTCTCCTAGAGCAGAGAATGAAACGAAAAAAAAAACTAGTATGGAAAAAAAATACTGAAGACGAGGCTGTCTGCATGAGGCCTTAGCCTTTTCATTCAGACAGAGCACAAATTAAAAAATAAAAGGGATTTTGTCGTGGAATTTTCTTTGTTTGATGTGATTTAAAGATTTTTGGAAAATTTTAAAAGAAACTCAAGGGGACTTTTCGTTATCTCCCTAGCTGTTAAAAGTATTATTTGAATACAAGTGATACCTACTGCCCTTTTCATTGAGAAGTGTTGTTTCCATGACGTAATAGTGAAGTACTTCGGTTTTCCAAAATGAGTGATACAAAATCCTTTGTGAATTTCTCCTGTCAGCGATGTCTGCAGCCGTTGAAACTGGACGAATCTCTCAATAACCTCGGTGAGCACACCATCGCCGACTTAACGTTGCAGATACGTCGTAATAACGAGACTGACTTAGACCTACTATCTTCAAGTCTAGAACATTATGTGCCCCCTTTTCGTATGTCAGAATCAGGTAACGGCGCCAACGGGTTCATGGTTATTTCCGACGGATGGGAGACCACCTCCTTAGGCCATCAGTTACATGTCAAAGCTACGTTGTTCGATCTTTTATCCAACAACTCTGATGTAGATCATCCTTTATGTGATGAATGCACAGACACACTCCTAGAGTTAATGGACAATCAGTTAAGGCTAACAGAAGCTGAATGGAAAGACTATAGTGATTATTTAAAGAAGTTAGAGGATGATAGGGAAGATTTAAACTTAGAAGGATTAGAAAAGGAGCTGGATGACTGGAAACAAGAACAATCTAGGCTGTTGCAAGAACTATCGGCTTTACAGAAGGAAGAAAAGGCTATGAAAGATGAGATAGATGTCCAAGAGAAGGAGAAGGAGAGATTAGAAAAGGAACAAGATATTTACTGGCGTGAATACACAAGGTACCGCAAAGATTTAATGACTACAGAAGATCAAATGAAGTTTTATGAATGTCAACTTACATACACACAAACACAGTTAGAGAAATTAAAAAAGACAAATGTATTCAAAGCTACGTTTCATATCTCTGACTCTGGACAATTCGGTATCATTAATAACTTCAGGCTGGGTCGTTTGCCAACGGCACCAGTGGATTGGTCAGAAATTAATGCTGCTTGGGGTCAGACTGTGCTACTCCTCTCATCATTAGCAAGAAAAATAAACTTCTGTTTTCAACGGTATCGTTTAGTTCCGTATGGTAATCATTCCTACGTAGAAGTACTTGAAGACCAGAAAGTTTTGCCTCTATATGGTTCTGGTGGATTCCGATTGCTATGGGACACTAAGTTTGATGCGGCAATGGTAGCATTTCTAGATTGCCTCCAGCAGTTTAAGGAGCAAGTTGAGATGGGAAATACGGGATTCTGTCTGCCTTATCGGATAGATAAAGGGAAGATAGAGGATACAGCATCACCGCCACATGCTTATTCTATCAAAATTCAGTTTAACTCCGAGGAACATTGGACGAAAGCTTTGAAATACATGCTGACAAATTTGAAATGGGCATTGACATGGATTTCTTCACAGTTCAGTGAAGATAAGGGAGATAGTCACATTGTTTAGAGTTTACTACTTACTGTGATATTATGTAATATGTATTACATGCAATTATTAGTAAAATTTGTAAATAAAGTCATTTTAGTCAGTCAATATCAGACATTATAAAAGTGCTAACGAAACCATAAACAAACACAAAGTAATTAACTATTGAAGTGCATACAATTGGTATCATTATTGCATGCAATCCCAACTTAAATGAATGAGTTTTCTTCAAACATACTTGTATGGCAAGTAATGAGTACTATTCTTATGTAGGGGTATTTCATTGTTTCAGGTGTTAGATTTGTATGCCTGAAACATCTTTTTTAGGGTTACCTAAGAAATCCTTATTCGAATCATTTTGTAGTGAAATATAAACAATCATTCAGCTAAACTAAAAGCCAAATATTTCGAAACGGCTTAACCGATTTTGCATATAACATGGCTAAGAATTAAGGAAGGCTTTATAATACACTCAGATATGCTGACAAACAGACAGTCATATACTTTAAACTCTCTTAAGCTAAGGTTTGTATAACTGTATGCCTCCTCTGGATTTATATTCCAACCTTGTCTTTTCCCTAAGAATATGTATTTATCTCTTTTGAGCTAGTTTTAAATAGAGATCAACTCTTGAATTGGGTCCTGTAATATGGGCTTACGCACCTACATATATTTTTACACAAGTTGCATAGGTTTCTTAACTTCTTCATGTTAATGTATTAATATTACACTATCCTATTTGTAGGAAATCTAATTAGTAAATAGGAAGGTGTATTCGAATTTAGAACAGTTAGATACCGATTTAGTGAATTGGAAGGTCCCAACTGCACTATTTCTACCCTGAATGCAGAGACTAATTCGGCATACATTGGGAACGCTTGGTTCGGTTAATTCAAATATCCTTACTGCAACCAGCAATGTATGCCGAATTAGTCTCTGTAATTATTGGTATTGGGGATTCTGTAGGCTACAGAAGAATCGGTCTACTTGTGGGACTATTATATCCAATTACTTTGCGGAGCATTGGTTACTGTGAGCCTGGTTCAGTCCGTCCACGAAATCTTCCAGTCTTCTTGCAGAACTTTGTGATGTCTTCGTATTTCAGGTGCTGTAATTCTTCCTCTTTAATTTCTCATCTTAGTCTGGAGTAGACCACACACTTAGGAAATGTTGCCTGGTTTCTTCTATTCTGCACTCGGTTATGATGAATCTGAAATTAATCTTAGTAGTGATAGGTGTCTATTTAATCTACAGTTACCTATGATGATGCCCACCAGTGTGATTCAGGATATACCTGCAGTTAGTCTTGTTGGTGTTCTTAAGGAACATTTTAGACCGTCTGCATCCCTCAATATTTCATCAATGTACCTATTTCTTTGTGGTGAGATAATAAATATTTATTATTATTTCTTTTTTTTTATTGGCATGCAGAATTTCTTTCACTTATTAATTTATTATTATTTAAAATTAAATTATTATACTTATATTAGTCGAATTTATACAAATTAATTTTTACAAATTACATTACTACATATAAGTACATTATTCACTTATTGATTTGAATTAATTGAAATTTTTTAAATGTAGCAGGTTATTTATGTTTCTTCTCCATCGTAACACCAGCAGTTTGTCTTCCGACACTCATCTAAGGCTTTCCACTCCTTTCTGTCCTGTGCCTTCCTCGTCCAACATGTTCCTGCGACTTTTTTAATATCATCCACCCACTTTCGTATCTTCCTCCCTCTTCTTCTCATATCCTCTCTAGGATACCAGTAAGTCACTTTTTGGGACCATTTATTTGTTCCTCTCACCATGTGTGCCGTCCATCTATTTCATCTTGTGTATTACGTAAGTTATTGGGGTGGTTTTCGTTTTTTGTCTTATATCCTTGTTTATTACCTCTTTTGTAATAAGCTCATCCTAGCTTCCGATTTCGTAATTAGAGCGTTCCTAATTAGATTTCCTGCAAATACGATGGTGTAATATGCGCTTTAGAGTTCGTAATATGTACCTACCTTAGATTATCCTACTTATAGTGTTAAAAAGTGTATTGTTAATATTACTGCCACCTGTGGGGTATACACAAAATATATTTTATTTACAAAGACTAAAAATCGTTAATACTGCCATTCCACTGTGGCTCTGCTTGTGTAGAATCAGTGGGTTCCTTTACAATCGGCACCGCAGTTTATCTTACCGCTTTAGGAGAGCTATGAATATATAAAGAATGTCAGGATGAGAATATAAATTATCCGTGAAATGTAACATGCAAGGATATCGCTGTTGACTGCATGTTTAGTCACCTTAGAACTTCATTTCAAAAATCTTATCCTGACATCTCGGCAAAAGGCACATTAAAATCGTTAAGGTTATTTTTGCTTAGATCTCATAATATATTTTACTGCTCTTGCCGCTTCTGGTCCATTCATACAGAAGAAAATAATAAAATATTCATATTTTAAATAAAGAGTGTTTCATTTTGATGTTTATAGCTGAACCACAGCTGAACAGTCCTAAACAGACATATTACAGGACTGCAAATGCAAATTATATTTTTTTCAGGAAATCTTAAATTTTGGGAAAAGAATTATGGATAAAAAAATTTTGGATAATTTCTTGTTTAGTCACAGCGTAAAAGAATATAACCGACCAGTCTCTTCCCATGGGTGTCGTACAAGGCGACTAAGGGACTTTCCACCAAAGAACATCTATACATTTGCATGTTTTAACCGTGATAGGTTCACCCTGTTACAGTTTGGTGAATTGTGGATGTTTCAAGTATATGTTAATGTTTGGAACACCCAAACGCTAATGTATGGGACATCTCTGACCGCTTCATTTGGGATAAAGGTCGTAACGTTATATAAGGTCTAACAAAATTAACCCGACCAACATTGCAGTGTATGTATAGGACGAAAAAAATAAAACTTTAAAGTTAACAGATTTTATTCAAAAAATAAAATTTTATAAATATCAATGAAACGTTGCCTGTTTTTATAATTAAGTATTTTTTTCTTTCTAAATAATGTTAATAGTAGTACCATGGGTAAAAATATTTATCTTGGTACTACTTCGGGTAGTGTTATTATTACTACTATTCCAGTAGATCCAGTACCAATACAATTTTATATTTTTATAATGAAGGTCCGATTGATAGAACCACAGGCAAAAAAAATTACCCATGGATCGCTCAGTAGAACTCGGCGATCGGACCACGGGCACTAAACAGTTTTTTCTCATTGATAAATTACATTTAATTTTTTTACTCGGAAACAAAGGTTTTTAAGGTTAGTTTTTTTTTATGAATATATTATTTTATTTTTTAGTTTTTCGGATTAATTTTGTTAGACCCTGTATATGTATATTACTCAGTTTAACAATACTGAATGTACTTACTGTGGAAAAATATTCACGATTTCCTTTTTTTTAATTCCCAGTTTTCGCTGTCAACAGCGGGACATTCTGTGACGATTTTGGGTTCACTTTCCCCACTTTCATAGAAGTAATCAGTGGTACTGCTACGTCATAGATCTTGAGACAATGAACCTGCGCCTGCCTTGTCTTGGGTTTATTTATATTTATTTCTAATGAGTTTGTATGATGGAGCAATGTCTGCAGTTATTTCTATTTCGTCCTTGATAGTGACGTGAGTAGTTTAGACGATTTCCTGAGAAAACTTTGTTCATACAAATTGCCGGGCTGTAAGGGTTTACATGTTAAATATGTTTCAGACTGTGTACTACCCCCTAGAAAGTATGATTAAATTAGCATCCAGTGAAATGTGTTAAATTTCTAGCTAGCTTTCGAAGAAAAAAAATTCAGTTCAGACGTTTTGGTGTCACAAAAAAGACAGGCAGGTTTCAAACTAATCACACCCTACTTTTTGCGTCGGGGGTTAAAAATAGAATAGAATTCCTCCTCCATCCTCCTCCAACAGTTTAAAAGAAAATAAACTTGATACAAAAATATTCGACGCAACAATAATTCTGCTTGGTGTTATTCTTACGAAATGTAGCCTTATTTCACAGTAATAAAAATAAAAACAAAAATTAGGTACAACTGTTACAACTTATAATAGAGTTGTATGTGTATCTGTACCACAAGAAGAAGAAAAGAAGTTGCGTACTAATCGCCCAGATTGACGATAGAACAAATGAGAATTAATTTGAAATTTCGGACCGTGTCCGAGCTGGACATGCACATTCTTTAAGAGTTTCTTTCATGACTTTTCTAGTTCAGTCTGTCATCAACAACCTTTAAACAGCGGTCCACTGTTGGACATACCTAAGCCTCATCTATAGCGTCGGATTGGCTCGCGATCGCAGTTTACTGGGAGCTCCACATCTATGACGCCGCAGCCATCAAAGGTCTTTGGTGTTACACTCGGTACCCTGCAATACGATATTGATCCTTATTGGAAAGACATACCGCGTAACTTTTAATTTTGTCTATCTATATTATTACTTCACTAAGTTATGGTTAGGTCATGGTTAGTAGACAATAAGTTTTCCTTAAATGGTGGTTAAGGCTGTTTGTAATAGGTAGGTAACTTCTGCGTAGTTACAGAAGCAAAGGCTCTGCTCGTATTTTTAATTTTTTTTATTATAGCGCCATCTGTTAGTGTTCGGCGAAACCAGCGGAAATAGTGATGTGTTGTTGGCATGTCGCAAGAAACGTCATAGTCGTAAACGTTTCGTGTGTAATGTCATAGATGGCGTTTTTAACAAAAAGTCACGCTTTGTAATTTGTACTTGTACAACGATATTTTAACATTTATCACACTGTTGGTCTAAAAGGTTTTTGTGTACATATTGCGCTACAAATAGTTTATTGTTCTGTTGTTTAAATTTAAAGGTTATAATACAATATGTTTGCGATACACCCTCATAATGTAGGCAGGTATTGCAGAAGCACCTTACATATTACCTACCTAAGTAATGTATTCATAACATGATTAAAACTTCTTCCAAGTCTATTTATAAAGTAATTTTTCATTAAATAAAAAATACGGACATTTTGTCTGTTACTCGTTTTTTTTTTTATGCAAAACGTGTTCGTACTTGACCTCAATCACACCTGATGTTAAGTGAAGATGAGGTCGAAGGTGGAAGCGTACTGACCCGGAAACCCCAACGCATTTGGGGGACTGGCTATCTTATCTCTGACAACCGGAACATAACAATGCTATTAATATTGCTGCTTGGCGGCAGATTTAGATAAGATAGTGGTAGCTAGCCAGGCGGACATTTAAAATGTCCTACCACCAATCAAACCGAGTACTTTAACATGTGCCCCGCTGGGGATCGAACCCGCGACCGCCGAATCGTAAACCCAATGTTGTTTACATTGAGCCACGGAGGCGGTTACGTTTTTATACTAGAATAATATGTGACAATCAAAATGGAATGTTAAAAGCTTGCTTTTAAAAATTTACACCTTCTAACATCTTCAAAACGGTCACGAGAGTCAGGGCCGCGGCTGAGGAAGCCCAGCTACTCAAGCGTCACAAATACTCATCTGAGTTTGAAAAAACCATATGAGTTTGTAGGGCTTGTTGAGAATACGGGTCCGTGGTCATTGGACACGCAGAAGTTCGTCCACGATCGATTGGTTCTGGCCTCGTGTGACCTACGGGCTGGCGCGTACCTCGCTCCACGTTTTACGCCTGTATTAATAAACCGTTCTCAAGATTGACATGGCCTCAAGTTGACGCTTGAGAATCTGTTGCTTATTAAAACAGCATCAGAAAAAATAGTCTTGAGACTGAGATGCGATCTCAAACTCAAGAACCATTTATTAATACGGGCCACAGTCTAGCTGTTCTTCGTTAGTTTAGCTTTATTGCTTTGTATTTAAAAAAAAAGTACATACAGGCTGAATTTAAATTCGTGTATCACACTCTTGATTATGAAATTGGAGTTTTTTCTTCGTTAATCATATGTACCAATTCCTGCGATTTTCAAAGCTATATCCAAATTTGTTATTTATTTGGAAAATGGAATATTATTTCAAGGTTTCGCATGAAATATTTTTTAATTTCTGGGCTAAATCCCATAATAAAAAAAATTTGAACAGAGCTCTTTTCATGTGCTTCCCATAATCATTTCTTAGATTCGCTGAAACTTTTATAAAGCCGTTACTTTTAAAAATTAACGCTGCCTATAGATACTTAACTTAATGTTATCCGATAATACACACAAAGTTTAGCTAAATTTGGATTTGCCGTTCCCAAAAAAATATCAAAAATGTTTGTATGGAGAAAACAGTCTTAATAAAATTCTTCATACAAAACGCCAATTTCATAGGTAAGCACCTAATATCCTAAATTATCAATAGAGAGCGCCACTGGGATAAATTCGTTACTGAAACCAAACCTAACACAATACATGTCCACTTTTTCCTCGAGCGTGATCTTCGAATTTCAAACTGGAATTAAAGAGTATCTCAATTCAAAACATCCATGCACATCTACATGGTACGTGATTAGAGAGATAGAATGTATGTAGCGTTTGTAACGCGAACGCCTTTGTGCCACAAAGAGCAGGAAAAGGACGCGAGGCGACCCGGGCGGGCGCCATTTTTAAAGTAGCTCGCAGAATATTGCACTTTATTATGTCTAAAAGTGTTTTGTTGAGTGACTGTGGTATCTAGCTGTTAGTTTGTTTGTCTTTACTTTACTCAACAGCGGACCCTGCCTTTGAGTTCCAGATATGTTACGATGGTATGTTAGAATTCAGCTATATTGACAATGTCAAAAAACTGTACCTACTGAAATAGTGCCAAATTGTACACTCGTATTGCAAATCCTTTGCAACTTCACTGCAAGAGACTTGTAACTTGTATGAATTAGGCTGTTAATGTTTAAAACACCCAAACGTGTATGTTTTAGGACAAAGGTAGTGAAGTTACGTACGATATTGATGTCGATTTGGATGTACACCAACTAAACTAAATTAACCGCCTCCGTGGCTCAATGTAAACAATATTGAGTTTACGTTACGGAGGTCGCGGGTTCGATCCCCAGCGGGGTTTCCCCAGTACTCGGTTTGGTTGGTGGTAGCTGGCTAGCTACCGCCATGTTATCTATATCTGCCGCCACACAACAATTTTAATAGCATTGTTGTGTTCCGTTTGTCAGAGATAAGATAGCCAGTCCCCCAAATAAGATGGGGTTTCCGTGTCAGTACGCTTCCACCTTCGACCTCATCTTCACTTAACATCAGGTTTGGTTGAGGTCAAGTACCAATCCGTTGTACTTAAAAAAAAACAAGTTTGTTACACGCGTGCGATTCTCTATTCCCTAACATGGCAGGGTCGCCATATAGGATTGGTGATTAAACATACGTACGCATACATTGATAAATTCATGCCTCTTTCCCCTAGGAGTAGCCAGAGACCATAGAATTCCACTTGCTACGATCCTGACACACTTTCTTGCTTCATTCACTCTCCTAAGGTTGTTCATACATCGTCGGTTTAGGGTACTCCTGACTTGGTCTTTCTTTAAGACGTCCCGATTTGATCATGGTACGTTCGCCGTGGTCTTTCCATCCACATTCCATCGTATATCTCTTTCGTTAGTCTTCTTCCGTTTATCCTCTTCACATGGCCAAACCATCTCAACCAACCTTTTTCAAATCTTTGTCACTACGTCTTCTTTCACACTGCTTAACTCCCTGCCGGTTAAATACTGAATTTATTGTATTAATCTGTTACATAATCTCATCTCCAGTAGAAATTCCAGATAACAAGGAGATTTTAATCAGATAGGATAATATTTTCCAGTAGGTAAAGTATTGCGGAACCCTGAAGTTTCATTATTTCAAATAACCAACAACTAACGTTTCCAACTCAGTCATTCGCTACTATTCAATGCATTTAAATCGACTGATTCTGCGTTCGTAAACTCATTTCAAAGAGTCAACTGTAATTTTTTATCTCTATAACTTCTCCGATATTTCGCAACTGTATTGGTTACGGGTGAATCGACCATACTCCCAATAACAGGCGTAAGTTGAAAGTGAAACAGGTGAAAGTTTCTTGGTAGAACCATACAAGGTTTAGATTTTTTTATCATCCCAAACCCTTCCATCTATTTCTTTCCTTGGCGGTTTCCCACCATCCCTTCTCCGTGGCTCAATGTAAACAACATTGCGTTTACGATTCGGAGGTCGGGGAACGATCCCCAGCAGGGTACATGTTTACGTACTCGGTTTGGTTGGTGGTAGGGCATTTTAAATGTCCGCCTGGCTAGCTACCACCATCTTATCTAAATCTGCCGCCAAGCAGCAATGTTAATAGCATTGTTGTGTTCCGGTTGTCAGAGATAAGATAGCCAGTCCCCCAAATGTGTTGGGGTTTCCGGGTCAGTACGCTTCCACCTTCGACCTCATCTTCACTTAACATCAGGTGTGATTGAGGTCAAGTATACTCGTTGTGCATAAAAAAAAATATTTTAAAGGACATTTTGCGCACACTTGTTATGGTGTCTTACGATTGTAGATTATCTGTGAAGCACGATTCCCCATTACGATTACCCACTTAAATCGGGATAGTTGGTACAAGTAGGTTGGGATCTATGAGATCATCAGCATAAGGAGATTCATCACAGTGGACAGACTAGACCATTACCATTGCATATTTAAGTCAATCTATTTCTAAACCATCATCAACATCAGCCCTTAAATATCCCACTGCAGAGATATAGGCCTTCCCTCGTATAATGATCACCACGCTGGCCCAATGCAGGTTGGGGACTTCACATGCCTTTGATTTTTATTTCTCAGACGTGCAGGTTTCCTCACGATGTTTTCCTTCACCGTTTAAGAGCAGTCGAATAAATGCACATAAGTAATTAAATGAAGAGATGGAAATTAAATATAAACTAGAACAAATGTAAAAAATTGGGGCCGCAAGGCAAGGTACTCAAAACGCTGGCAGCGTTTCCTCGTTGTATGCAGATACTTATGCGTTGAGCGAGGAAACAACCAGCTCTCGGGTCACCAGTGACATCGACTAAGCGCTTTGAAATATTAAATAAAAATTTAAGAGGGCCCGGCCCCCAAGGACCTAAAGTTTCGACTCCGAAAGCAAGGAAAATGTACTGGGAACCGATGTCTCTATCTTTGTTAATTTTGATTTTTTTGATTCTTTGATTCTTTGTCACCTGGCCTCCTTGAGGTTCCTTGGAGGTGAGACGGGGCGAGAGTGTCGACACAACTGGCATCTCACACTAAGGCCCGACCCATACTCCAAGGAATCAAGGTCATTCCGTCCGGTCTCTTTCCGTCGTCCCGTAAAATACCATTCGGTTCAAGAACAAGTAATTAAATTAAATTTAAAACCTCATTATTACATGGCCTGCTTGGGAATCGAACCCGGTCCTCCCAAATTGGGAGACCGCGTCTAACCGCTGAGCCACCGACGCTCCTGTGTGTGTATTATTTATTAGTGACATAATAATAAAAGCTCCTAGATAAGGTAGTGTTCCAGTTACATACCCAACTATTGGGTAGGTACTACAAGAAGTTGGGGTTGCGCTGAAAACCAGCGCTGTCAATTGCCATAAGACATATTGGCAGCAAATGCTGATGCCCAATCCTTTTGCCACAAATACATTGCAATAAATACTTTTCTTTCTTTCTTTCTTAAATTGAAGAAGAAAACTACCCTACAAATTGTTGTGCTAAGTCGGTTTGCATGTATAGTTATTTCAGAATGCTCTATACTGCATTATACTGAGAAATACTTCTTCTCGCTCTATGCCGATTTTCCAAGTGTGATGTTTTGTTAAAGCGTTTTCTCGACTCTACCCTATTGTACGAATTTACACTTTCGCGTGCAATCGTGAGGAATAATTTTCCATCCTGTTTAGTCGCGGAGTAATTGCATTTTTATTGGGTTTTGTATCGGCCAGGAAATTGAATGTTCAGAAAATGGGAGAGAAAAAAATCACCTCGTTACTGGGAAAGAAGTGAAGTATTTGTGGCTCGATAAACGACCCCGTTTAGCACCCGCTATTGAAAATGTTCGACAAAGTATAAATTACTTGGATTGGACCCATCCAATTTTTAACCGAATTCAAAAAGGAGGAGATTTTAAATTAGGCAGCAATATATTTTCGATATCTCCGAGATTTGGCGGTTGATTCGCGTGATTCTTTTTGTAAACGAAAGGCGATACCGTTAAATCGGTACCACTACAATTTCAGCACAATCAGTTCAGTCGTTTTTTAATAATTATATATACGATAGTGATAGTGAGCGTCGGTGGCGCAGCGGTTAGGACGCGGTCTCCCAATTTAGGACCTCCTAAACTAAAGAAGAAGGAGGAGGAGGTGACGAGGAACATTGTTAGAGAAGGAACATTGGAGAAGTTATAGATCGATTTTTTTGAAAAGAATTAAAGGAGTTCGACGTATATTCTCCGACGCTTCGAGTCTATGATTTTATTACCAAATAGCTATACTATATCTGAAGCAAGCTACCGATTTGTTAGAACAGATTTTTTTTATATCACTCATAGGTACTCTTTTCATGTGCAAAATATAACAGCCTTTAAGATTATAGGAAGTTAAAAAGTGTATACTTTGAGCACTAAAACGAAGAAATTCTCTAAGTTGTAGTGAAAACCGTATAAAAATCTATTGCGTAGTAAGCTAATGAGCGAACTTTCCACCTTTGTCCTACCTCACCTTCACTTAACATCAAGTATGAGGTCAAACGTTAACCCGTTGCCCGTAAAAATAAATATCAAAGTCCTGTTCCAACTTATAAGGGTTTCTTGTTTATTACAGCTCAAAATACTAAAACACGGCGTAATATAGACTTCATGGTCTTTTTACTGTTATTCTAGAAACTGTACGTGCTTGCCCTAATCCAGAATACGCGGTCAGCAGTTCAGTTACTTATACAGGGTGTCCCAGATTAATGAGACACGAACGGATAGTATAATTATTAGTACGAGTAATTAGGTGTTTTTCG
Organism: Oegoconia quadripuncta; assembly: GCA_949316235.1. Lineage (NCBI taxonomy): Eukaryota > Metazoa > Arthropoda > Insecta > Lepidoptera > Autostichidae > Oegoconia > Oegoconia quadripuncta. The sequence continues at coordinate 4,789,011 of OX438746.1, forward strand.
CCAATTATTATTATTTAAAGTTTTATTTCTCTCCTAAGTTTTGGTCATTTATTGCTTGCTTGCATATAGCTTGTGTAGCCAATAGTATTGTAGTGTGCAACAACTTCTGACGTGTTATGCGTTCTGTTATCAGTGAATACACGAGGTGGAGACTGAAAAACAGCTATTTTGCTGAGGCTCCAACCTATTTGTCCACTAAGTTAGAAAATTTAACTATAATTAATGATCATGTAGTATATTTTTTTTTTGTGGATGAATAAATATCTTTTTATTTATTTAGTTTCATTTTATGATACTAAAAGGTAACGTAATTTTAAAGATAAGAAGGATTAGTTACCATTTTATTGTTTTCTTTTATGCAATTCGAATTTGTGATAAAATTTTAAGACACAAATTTGTGTGGTTTCGGCGCGTAATGGAATATAACCGACCCGTCTCTTCCCGTGGTGGGTGTCGTAAAGGCCACTGAGGGACTTTCCACCAGAAAACATATTATGGATTTGCGTATTTTAACGTCGATATTCTCACCAGCTGTCACATGTACATTCCTGTATATTCGAAAGATGAACCGTGAATGTTGTTTAAAGTATTAAAATTAAAAAAACACTAAAGTTTGGGATATCTCTGACCATCCAATTTGGGATAAAGGTCATAACGTTATGTGTGCACAACATAAATCACAAAAGTACTCATAGGGGGCACTCGAAAAAATACTTAAATAGCTTTGTTTCTGACTGTTATCGAGAAATTCGAATAATTGATAAAACCGGCCACTTCTATTTATAATTTGAAATTCTCGAAACCAGTAGGAATCAACGAAGAAAAAAAGATATTATTTAGTGGTAGTTTAAATTGATCTGTGTCCCAGCACGTTGATATTTCGGACACTTACACCAATCATCTAATCCCAAACTAAGCAAAGCTTGTGCTATGGATACTAGATAACGGATAAACATATATAAATATTTATGTAAATATCCATGACTTGGGAATAAATGTTCGTATTATCACACAAACATTTACCCCTCTCGGTATTCGAACGTTGGTTTCCCTGATAGGGTCACTATCCACTACACCAATCGGTCGCCAATGATATAGGGTCGCTATAAAATGAAGCCTATGGAAGTCAGAAAAACCCATAACCAAGCAAATTAGTGTACTGTCGTCAGCTGATAGGCATAGTAAAAATGTTATGAAAGGCCTGAAATTTATGTCCCAGAAAATCCGGCTACAGAGGATGTTCGCACAACAGTAGACATTAAAGATTTAAGTACAGGCCTGTACAAACATAATTTTGCGCTGTCAAAAGTTGGAGCAAAGGCTAAATTACTATTATATACCTACATCAGAAAGTAGAATACATGTGGCTGAGATGAGAATGCTAAGATGGATGTTTGGACGTGACTAAAATGGATAAGATCAGTAATTAGGTTAGCATGGTTTGGGCACATTGATGAACGTCACGTAACGAGACGAGTGCTAAATATATGAAGGGTCAAAATCAAAGTCAAAAATGCTTTATTTTGTAGGTACACAGAGCACACTTAAAATAGTCAATTTTACATTTTTTAAGCTATTGCTTGTTCAAAATGCAATTTTCCCCTGAGAAGAACAAGCAAGTAACTTGAAGGGTTGCTATTTTAAAATCGGGCGTTGATTTTACAAAAAGGTTTTTATATTACAAAAAGGTTTTTATATTAGAAAAAGGTTTTTATATTTCATTATAAATTGTGAAATAGCCTGGCATGCGAACGATCTGATTATGTGCAGGGATGATTATCATCTAAATAGTCTGATATTTTATAATATGCTTTGTTAATAAGTTTCTGTTTTATAGTATCTTTAAATTTATTGAGAGGAAGATTTTGTATATCAACTGGAACCTTATTGAAAAAGCGTATACATAACCCTTTGAATGAATGGGTAAAGGAAGACCGAAGGAGGTGTGCGTAGACTGCGTGAGGAATGATATGTGTGTGAAAGGGGTGAGTACGGAGATGACGGCTGGTAGAGAAGAGTGGAAGAGGATGACATGTTGTGCCGACCCCACCTAGAGTGGGATAAGGGCAGGAAAATGATGATCAGTTACTAGTGTTTAGCTGAAACCTCGCTTGCGCCAAGATTTATTTATTTATTTAATAAGACACACCAACAGCACACATATTACAACTCACATAACAAACAGGTTCAAGTATAAACAGGTCTGATATATGTGCCAATAATAGGCGTGTACAACATTCAAGAGATATACAAAACATAATTAAGTTATTACAAGTCTAGTAACGATTACAAACGGTTATTACAACGATTAACGGTTGGTGGTAGGGCATTTTAAATGTCCGCCTGGCTTATATACCACCATCTTATCTAAATCTCTGTTCTGTTCCGGTTGTCAGAGACACCATAAGACATAATACGGTGAAAGTAGCTGACTGCTCAAATACTCTTCAAGTATAAGTTATATCAAGTATCAAGTTCAAATAAACTGTATATTATACCGGATGAGTTTTTTCACTTTAAGGAAAAAAATAGGGCACATAGTCCAGGAAAAATACGCAATTTTTGTAATGTAAACTTCCTCTAATTTTAAAGTTCCTATTTTTTGGTTGAAGAAATAAATATGTGTTATAACAATTCGGTAGCTTGCTTTAGGTATAGTAATAGGTATTCAGTTATAAAACCTACATTGGTGTCGATTCGTATGTACACCAACTAAACTAAACTAAAATAAAACCAGTTTTGGAATGGTGCCGTCGCATCGTACTGTTCCAGGGAGAAAGACAGTACTACTTTGCGGGTGTCCATGGGCGGCGGTGATTGCTTTCCATCAGTGTGCGAAGTGTGAGTTTTGTCTCGTTTTTAACTTTACCATCGCGTTCGCGTTTACAAAAAAAGTCCCTATGAAAAAAATCGTTTTGTAAACTATCCGCTAAAGGCGCTGCACGAGTTAAGTCGAAACAAAACTCACACTCCGCCCTCAGGTGACCCGAATGCTCGTTTGCCGCCCTCTCATATAAAAAAAAAACGCCACATCCGTGTGTAAACCCCTTTCCACTCAGCTTCAGCTTCGTAGAAATAATTACGCAGCAATATCGATAATAATACACAGTGCAATTAGGCGTTTGCCTCAATTATAACGTTCCCACAAATTATCTCAGACGCTATAATAACGCAACGTTATTCGATACAGCCAATTATTATCACGTGCCGTACGGCTTGTAGTCACAGTGAAACCTTAACAGTAGGCGAACTGAGCTTTTAAGAGGGCTTAATCCGTCAAGTGGCACTCTCATTTTATAAATTAAGATTTCTTATTAAGTAATAATTGCAAAAAATCGCTCTGACCTGCACTCGAGAAGCCTCGAGAAGAAAATATTTTTTTTTTATAGTTAACTGGATAATATAATATAATAATAATAATAACTTTATTCCAAAAAAGTTTACAGTTTATCTTATAATTTATATTAAGCTAGTAATTTTGTATTCCAATAATATAGCCCCTGTTGCCGAACTGGGTTGAAAAACCTGTATTTTAGCATACAGTGCCCTTCCCCACAGGACAGTATCACTAGCCTTATAGTCATCATAGCTAAAAACATAATAATAACATTATTGACACGTGTAGGGATACAACTTGGCTCTCGACATATAAAACAATAAAAAGCATATTGTGTCTGATGCAGTATCCCAAAACGTGTCACAAATATCGATTAACTTAAAAACTAACATTAAACTTTCACTTTCACTTTTTATTTTAATGGCAACTACTACTTTTTAGTAATTCTGCCAAATACTGGTGTTTGAAGAGGCTAGCGTATGTTTAGCCAAAGAACGGTATTCGCTGACACACTGCGTATCTAAAACAAACAACAACACATGGACGATCACAATTTGTTAGTTGTTATAGTTTTATATTGTTAATTGTAATAAATTTAGATAAAATAGGAATAATAGGGGAGTTTATAAACGAATATGTAAGGAGAGATTTAAATATAATAGGACGAGGGAAATCGGTAGGGGGAAGTAAACATTAAACTTAAGAATTATAAAATATTTGGCAATTGATAAGTATAGGCGAAGTGTATTATGAGTTATGTACAATGTATATGTATGAGTACAATGTATTATGTACAATACAATGTATGAGTATGGATACGCGTCTACAATCTCACCTGATGGTAAGTGACGATGTGGCCGAAGATGAAGCACGCGATCTCAGTAGATGCCTATTCAAGATCCCGAGGTTGTAGGATTCAGGAAAGACTGACGCCGGAAGGGAGTTCTATGCCTTGACTGTTCGCATTATGAATGAAGAGTCGAACCGCTTAGCGCGAATGTTCCGTATGTTAACTACATCCCCTCGCCTAGTAGTCCGAAGATGTAATGGCGATGGTGGAATAAGATTATTTAATTGTGTATATTTCAGGCACCTACATGAATCATGTACTGTGAAACTGAGCAAAGCTTGTGCTATGGATACTAGATAATGGATAAGCATACATAAATATTTATATAAACATCCATGACTCGGGAATAAATGTTCGTATTCATCACATCGTTGGTTTCGCTGATAAGGGTCACTATGCACTACATCGGTCGTCTTTTCATATTTATTTTAGGCGCGTATTTTCAAATTAACGAAATTTATTCTGTTAATAAGTTAGTACTTGCAAAGGCAAGCTCAGCGCCCCCATCAGGCTCTAGTAACATAGAAATCTACATACTTCTACTACCTGTGTATACATGCATCAGATTTTAATAGAATAGCAATTTACCTTCTCGTGTCTAGCTTTTTATGGTTTATCACTTGCAGTTGATTTTAGATATAGATTTTTGTTTTCGTTTACTTATTTATTTGACTGTATCTCACTATTTTGCTGTCTCTTTGTTAGACATTTTTGGATAGAATCGACGGTATTTGGGACCGCGCATCGGATATGTACACGCCATTAGATAACATATGTAGCTTGCTAATTTTCGATAAGTCACACCTGTTTCTTTAGGGGTAGGCAGCGACCCCAGACTTTCACTTGCTACGATCCTGACACACCTTTTCTGCTTCATTCACTCTCATAAGATTGTTCATACATGCTCGTCGTTTAGGGTACTCTTGACTTTGCCATTCTTTAAAATGTTCCCAATTTGATCATGGTAAGTTCTCTTTCGTTAGTCATCTTTCATTCACCCTCTTCACATATCTTATTCAATATTTGTCACTGCGTCTTCTTTCACACAGCATAACTCCCTAAAAACGGTATCATATCGCCTAGGTATCTCCTTGCCTTACTAAACATCTGCTTAAGCTTCTCAGTTCATTTACTGTTCAGTATCTTTTATTTACTCTGGTTCTACTGTTTATGTTTTCATATCATACGTAATTATTTTGCTTAATTTTCCCGAATTTCATACAGCAGACCAAATCAAATAAAAATATTTTATTTCATAGGATAAAATTATCACTTGAAAACGTCGCTATTAATATTAATATTACATTTAAATTTACTGCTCATTCACAAAGCTGAGTTCTTCTCTGGAAGAACGAAGAAGAAACTCTAGGGTTGCTCTTTTAAACGTTTACAAGACGCGTCTCTTCTCTGCCATGCAATTTTCAATTATCGCCGCGATAACTACAAATTGGTCATACTTCACCACTATCTGACCAGTTTTAGCCGTAGTACTTGTACATAATGTTCATGAATCTTATATTGTTTACAATTTTATTTACTGTGGCTTACGGAATGCGGGGGGAGCCTTTTGGCGGCGGCTATGAGGTTCGTATTTCTTTTTAAGCTCGAAAAACTGTTGGGGGGCCAACAGCCATTAAAATTCTCGGGTGAAGACGACGCACCAGCAAGCGCAGCGTAGGATGCTCACTCACAAGGTGGACAGACGATGGATGGAGGTGGCTTCCAACCGGTCGCTCTATAATCCTCTATGTTCAGCAGTGAACATGCTGAGGCAGGTATGATGATTTCTTTATAACCGACTCAGATAGACATGCTTAGCGTTTTAGTGGGAAAATGTCATAGAATCAAGAAGACTGACATTGCCTCGGCTGATTCTTTGTGCAAAATATAAGGCATTATTGCAGGTACTTAAGTAACTCTTTAAAGAGTGCGTCAGCACCTCATCCTCACGGCCCAAGCATTTCTAAGCCAAACGGCGCATACAGGTGATCTCCACTGGCACCGGGATTGACACAGTATAATGCCGATGTGCAAAATGCCATCGGTGACCGTGGCGTGAGCGCGCCCAGTGTTCCTCCGTTGCGTACCTGTACCACTCATGTTTGTGCACATCCTTTCACCACCTTTTGGGAAGTCGGTTAATTCATAAATCATATAATATAAATTAAAAATAAAACAAACTATAAATAAAACAGTGAATAGTTTTTTGAATTTTATTGCATACACTAGTGAACTTACCTCTGATCTATATTAGTACAGTCAGATACAAATATACGTGGTGATTCCAAATATACCACCACTACAACAACCTTTCCTACTGAGATGATAAAATGGATGGCAGCTGAAGGAGCTGTAATATTTGCAGTTGGAAGATGGGGTTGCAAGTGTAGCGGCGAGCGACATGCTGAGACCTGCAGTTTTCCACTCGCGTGTGCGCGCATGTGAAGCGTTAGCCAGCCGTTCCCCGTCCGGTGGCCTATATTTCCTACGTATATTTATGTATGTAATTGTGTGCCTTTGTTTTGTGTTCTATTGTCACTTTAAAGGGTGTACACAAAACAAAGGCACACATTCACATAGATAAGTATAGGTAGGAAACTGGACGGGACGTGCAATGGGGGACGACTGGCTAACGCTTCATCGTGCGTGGAAAATGCATGTCTCAGCATGTCGCTCCCAAACCCTGCCTGCACAATTTGTGATTTAACATGTCTGTTGGTTTTCCTTAACATAAATAAATAAATAAATAAAATGTATACCTTTCAGAATATACATTATGAAAAAGGTCAACTCATTGGTGATCATGGTGTGATAAAGAAGTCGCGGCCGGCAGTGAGTATACCTACCTATCAATTTTATATAATAGCTAGCCTCCCGCCCGCGGATTCGCCTTAATCGTGGTCTTTTTCAAGATGAAAAGTTGTCTATGTTGTTCTCCACGTACCAGGCTACTTCTATCCACAATTCAAATGTACAGATACTCATGAAAATGTAACAGACAGACGTACAGAGTTACTTTCGCATTTGAATAATTTCTACGTTATCGCACCGTATTGCTACCATTTTGTACTTTTTACTCCACATGTCACTATCGTTAGACATCAATAGGTTTGTCACTTTTGCACTCGCCTGTAAGTGCTGTAAGTGTGAAAGAGATAGACATGCCAATCTCGACAGTGACAAGTCGAGTGTGTGAGAATTGGGATCCTGGGGTCTCCATTGAGCAACTGTATACCTTTGAGCAACTGTATACCTTCCTTATTGAGCAACTGTGTATCTTGCAATTGAGCAACTGTATTCCTTGCTTATTGAGGATCTGTATACCCTGCGTATTGAGCAACTGTATACCTTTCTTATTGAGCAACTGTACAACTTACTTATTGAGCACCTGTAGGTATATCTTGCTTATTGCCTAGAAATGCAGTAAACGTTATATTAAGCATCAAATTTGTCTCTTATTTCTTTCAGCCCTCATTATCACATGACTCCTGGCAATATAAGCAAGCTCATTACAATCATCATCCACCGGTGAGTCTTTATTTTTTTCCAAACTGCCATAGTCTCATTTGTTTTTTAACCGAGTTCAAAGAAGGAAGAGGTTATCAATTCGATTGCAATTTAGAATTAAATGTTTTATATTTGTTACTTAGTCCTTTACTATAAACCGATTCGGATTTTTTTTTATTTAATAGGACACTTCCAGGGTGGTTCCATGTTCATCATAATCCTGTTCTGATGATGGGATCTTTGAGGAATTGAGGGAACTCCTCACATATTATAGGCACACATATAGCGATTTCATTATTTACACCAATGACTTATTAACCGACTTTAAAAAGGAGGAGGTTCTCAATACGGTTCTTTGTATGTTCCAGCCGATTGAAGAACCAGGAACTAATATGGCCGAAGCGGATGCAAGCGAAGATGATGACGGGAATTTCTTAGCTGATATAGTAAGTATAAACTCAAACTCAAAAAAGTTTTATTTCGTAAGTTTTAATAATTCAAAGGCATGTGAAGTCACCAAACCGCATTGGGCCAGCGTGGTGGACTATGGCCCATACTCATCATATACGAGAGAGGGCCTATATCCCTGCAGTGGGATGTTTACGGGCTAGTGGTCGTGTGTTGTGAAACATAACATTAACACTTTTACATTAATAAATAATATTTTATCGTTAATAAAAAAAAAACTAAAAATACGTTTGCAAACGTCATGAAATAGAATTATTGCTCATTCACAAGGCAGACTCCAGAGAAGAATGAGCGAGAAACTCAATGAGCAAGAGCAGAAAACAAATGAGCCACTGCAGTTGAAGAGTTATACAAATTATTAGTTATAATTCTAGCGTTACGTGATGCTGGAATTTTTATTACTCGTACCTACTCAAATACTGAATACATAGAAATAATTGACTATGATTTCAAATTGTGTCCCAAAAAACCTGTCTAAATAGTAACCCCGAATTATACAATTTCCATAAATAATACTTCAAGAACCAAGAAGTACTACTTTACAAGTAGTACATTTTGTTCAGCGGAATTTTTTTGTCCTCCGTGTGCGTTATGCATAGAATTCCTTGGACAAAATTATTCAGTCCCGATTTTTTTTCTTGGGAATGCTTTTGAGAGAGAAGTACCGCGAGGTATTGGCTCCTTATATATCGTGTCTGTTTCCACTTGTGGTATCCATGGTGTGAATCGTGAAGGTCGGCCTCAACGGCGATAGCTGACGAAAATGTGGCTACTAAAGGCGGTTAAATGAAGAAAATTGACGTTTTACCTTGAAGATATTAAAAAAACTACATTAAAATTACTAACCAATAAGTTTTTTTTAGGAGCTTAAGATGAAATCTGTTGGGAAGGTAAGTAAATTAATTAGTATCCTTTAGTGTTAAGTCATCATCATAAACTTACCCATTGGATACTGCAATTAAATTACGATGATACTGAAAATCTCTTAAAACTTAAAACTTTAATTTACAGGTTAGATACACTTACCTACACATCCACGCACACGCACACGCACACGCACACGCACACGCACGCGCACGCGCACGCGCACGCACACGCGCACGCGCACGCACACGCGCACGCGCACACACACACACACACACACACACACACAGACAGAGAGAGAGAGAGAGAGAGAGAGAGAGAGAGAGAGAGAGAGAGAGAGAGAGAGAGAGACATAAACATATACATACACCGTTCTTTCATATTTTTTTGTTTTTGTATAAGTCCTTTTGTTTGTAAATTTTTAGTTCCAATCCGCTGGGTGGAGGCCTGGAGTCCTGAAATACACACTTTTATAGTCTAGCTCAGGCTCCAGTCCACCACATCTAATAATTTTGTGATCTTTTCTATTTTTGGTTTTCTTGTTAGTGGAACAGATCTTTTCTTGTTAGAAGAACAGTGTGAAAATAAAGTTTTTTTTTTTTTAATAAGTAGGAAGGTATGTATACAGGGTGAATTTGAATTCATGTAATTTCCATTTACGGGTGACGCCACTCTTGATTACGAACAGCTGTCCTCAAGGAACCATACTCGTATTCGATCAAATAAAAGTCGATTACCCATACAAAGTAAATCATTCTGAAATGACCTTTAGTATGTAATGGAAGGCCTACAATTTTCGGTTGGTGACTCCACTTCTGTTTACAATCAACATTCCACTAGGAGCCATAGGCGAAGTACGAAGTGTGCGAAGTGTAAGTTATGTCTCGTTTTTAACTTTACCATCGCGTTCGCGTTTACGAAAAAAGTCCCTATGAAAAAAATCGTTTTGCAAACTATCCGCTAGAGGCGCTGCACATTTCTTTATACAAATCGTCACGTAAACGTGAACGCGGTAGTAAAGTTATGTCGAAACAAAACTCACACTCTGCCCTCTGGACTGATATCATAAGATGATGGTACTCAGTAAGCAAAATTAATAATAATTTCAAGTAATTTACAATAATATCAAGTAAATTACTGGACATGACGGTGTTAATCGAAATTATATCTTCTAACTAAAGAATAACAGCATTAGTAGCATGAGAGGCGAGATAAATGTTGTCCTGCTCATTCTCTTGGACGAAATATAAAACTATCCCACTCTCACTCCTACGGGGGTTAGTCTACGTCCATCCTCTGGCAGATGTAATGATAATTATGTAATGTTTGTTTCAGTACGACGACTTTGTGGAAGAAATATTTAAGGAAAGGGTAAGAATAACTTTAAATACATAACTAATAACCGTTTAGTTTTAATATAAATATGTACATCCACCTCCTGGCTCCACCATCAGGTCAGCTCCAAGAAAGCTAATTATAGTATTGTCATCCGAACTACATATACGTACCAAGTTTCATTTCGATACGACAATTAGAAATAGGTCAAAATTGGTGTCGATTCGGATGTACAACGAACTAACTAAATTTAAAGCAGATACATCCTTTTCTAACACTATTAACATGAAAGGGACGACTATAAATTAAGGCCTGTCAAATTAAGTTAAGAGCTGTCAAAACAAGTCGCTCCATAGTATTTTAATCGTGACGTCGCTAGGTGTACACCTAATATTGATAAAGAAGTGCTTGTTTTGATCCTTTTACTTAATTTGACAGGACTTAATTATATGTCGTCCTTTTCATGTATTAGTGGTTAGAAAAGGATACATATAATTTAAATTTAGTTAGTTCGTTGTACATCCGAATCGACACCATTGACTTCCAAAATTTGTTATTCAGTTTCAAATGAAGCTAATATAAAAGCCGACCACGCATTACTGAGTTACATCCGAACAAAAATGAATAAATACAAACACGGTGTTTGAAACACACACACACACACACACAACGCTGTGAGACAAATAACACCCGTCGTTTTTCGTCGGGGGTCAATAAGGCTAACAACCGAATTCATAGAAGTTAAAACGCTCCTGCAATGGATTTACAAAGCGTTTGCAAGACGAGTGTACAAAATCGTGATTCAAAGACGCTAAAACCCATTTTATCTCAATTGTAACCTGATTGCAAGCTTACAATAGTTACATAGGCGTTTTAGGTTCATTCATCATCATCATCAGCCCGTAAACATCCCACTGCAGGGATATAGGCCTTACCTCGTATAATGAGAGAGTACGGGGCCATAGTCCGCCACGCTGGCCTAAAGCCGGTTGGGGACTTCACATGCCTTTGAATTTTTATTTCTCAGGCATGTATGTTTTCCTTCACCGTTTAAGAGCAGTCGGATAAATGCACATAAGTAGGGTATTATTGGGCACGCTATCCCACCTGTAGTTCGGACGATGTCTCGTCCTCGATAAGGTGTGTCAGCTTGCCCAATAATATATGCAACCATTTATTTGTGATCAGAGATATTTCAAATGTACGTATCTATATTTATGTGTATAGATATGTGTAGACGAGTAATTACAATATTTGTAGATGGGTGATTATATTATTGGGCAGGCTGACACACCTTAATGAGGACGAGACGTCGTCCGAACTACAGGTGAGACAGCGTGCCCAATAATACCCTACTCACATAAGTAATTAAATTAAATTTAAAAACTCATTGGTACATGGCATACCAATCTGCACCGGGCCCGCGTTATGGTTTATGGCCGTGGAGAGCCTAGTGAGAGGAGGCTGTGTCCCACAGTGAGGATATGTAAGGAAAGCTGTTGATGATGGACTGTAAATTATAATTTTTGCTATGGCGTGGAATAAAAGTAGAGAGACGTGGTCATTACTCCACCGACAAGAGCATAGCTCTTAAATTGAAGTAGATGAGGTGGAATGTGGAACGGCTTACTTGAGTGTTGCATGCCGGCCGGCGGCCTTCCACCGTCGAAACGAAGTTTGTCGTACTTAAGGCGCTTTGCACACACATTTGAAATATAGTTTTAACACTAGATTTTTATGGTGTCTTAATAATTATAGCTGCACAACTTAATCAATCAATCAAATACGCTTCATTGTTTAAATAAGGAAGGTACATTCAAATATATTATAGAAACTACAAATTGAGGATGAATGAAAGCAAATTTACGAAAGATATATACAAAGCGATGTGGATGGTAGTGTTGGTAGGGGAATACCACGACGAACGTACCATGATCAAATCGGGGACGTCTTAAAGAAAGGCCAAGTCAAGAGTACCCTAAACCGACGAGCATATACTACTCTGTGTAAAAAGTATCGGGAATATGTCAATAAAAAGACCCGCGTAAAAGAGGTCGTTCTAATTTTTTTACTGCATGTTGGTAGCACTGTACTGATTTAGCGCGCAAAATTTGAGCGGGATCTGTCATTTAATTTGTTTTAAACTACACTTTTTGTTGGTCATAGTTTTGAGTCCTCGGCGATTTTTACAATGGAAAATATTGTTGAACAAAGAGTGTGCCTTAAATTTTGTGTTTCAAATGATATTTCATGTGGTGAATCACTAAAAATGTTGCGAAATACCTACGGCGAATCGTGTATATCGAAAACAAGGGCTTATGAATGGTATAAGGCTTTTAAAGAAGGCCGAGAAGTAGTAATAGACTTGCCTCGTTCTGGTAGACCTTCAACCGCTACGACCAAAGAAAACATCGACAGAATCAAGAAGCTAGTGCTCGAAAATCGACGTATGAGTCTGAGAGAGTTGGCTAGTGAGGTGAACATATCTTTTAAGTCCGTCCACAACAATCTCATTGACATTTTAGGCATGAAACGCGTCGCCGCTCGACTAGTTCCAAAAGAGCTCAATTTTGTTCAAAAAGCGCAGCGATCCGACCTTTATGAAACGTATAATAACTGGCGACGAGACATGGGTTTATGAGTACGACATGCAAACAAGCCAACAGTCTTCAGAATGGCGTCTCGAAAACGAGCCGAAACCCAAAAAACCGCGGCAAAGTCGCTCCAAAATCAAGGTGATGCTGACAGTTTTTTTTGACTACCGTGGTGTGGTTCACTCCGAATTCCTTCCAGAGGGAGAAACAGTGAATAAAGAATATTATTTAGGCGTCATGAAGCGTTTGCGTGAGAGTATCCGCCGAAAACGTCCAGATTTGTGGCAACACAACTCATGGATGCTGCACCATGATAATGCACCATCACACACAGCCATTATAGTGAAAGAGTTTTTAGCGAAAAATTCAACAAAAGTTCTCGACCAAGCACCGTATTCACCTGATATGGCTCCGTCTGACTTTTTTTTATTTCCCAAGTTAAAATTACCACTTCGAGGAAAACGTTTTGAGTCGATAGAAGCCATAAAAGAAAATTCGCTGAATGAGCTAAAGGCCATACCGCAAATAGCCTATGAAAAATGTATGGAAGACTGGGTGAAGCGGTGGAGATGTTGTATTGCAAGCGATGGGGCCTACTTTGAAGGCGATAAAATAAATTTAGATGAATAATTTGTATTTTTTGTTTTATTGACAAATTCCCGATACTTAGTACACTGAAGTATATGAACAACCTTATGAGAGTGAAGGAAGCAGAAGAGGTGTGTCAGGGTCGTAGCAAGTGGAAGTCTGTGGTCTCTGCCTACCCCTGTTTCCCTGGCGTGACATTATGTATGTATGTAAACTACAAATTAGGCGGCCTTATACTAGGTAATATTTGATGATATGAAAAATGGAGCACATATGTTTGGTTGTCTTCGTGCCAGTGGTGGAATGAGAGGGGCAAAATAGGACAGATAGTATGACGTTAGGTTGGAATGACAAAATGCGGGAAATTAAAAGAAACCTTTTCACAATTAATAATGAAATATAAAAACCTTTATGTAAAATCAAAGCTTGATTTTAAAAGAGCAACCTCTCGAGTTTCTTGCTTGTTCTTCTCAGGGGAATATTGCATTTTGAACAAGTAGTAGCTCAAAAAATGTAAAATTGACTATTTTAAGTGTAGTCTGTGTACCTACAAAATAAAGCATTTTTGACTTTGACTTTACCTTATTGTTGACTTTACTTAGAGATGTTTCTTTTATAATTTATTAATTACGTAATTAATGATTTAGGAAGAAGATGCAGGGAAGCCTCGGGAGCCTGTATGTATAATTTGTAGTTGTCTATTAATTAACTCGGGATCAGCGATGGAAGATTTATTTATTTATTTATTAAAGAATCCAACAGCGTTACAGATGTGTATAAATATTACACAGTACGAATGCAAAAAATGAGGCAAATTACAGGTTTCATCATATAAACTATAATTATTTTTTTTTTAATTTCATGCTAAACAGTTAGGAACTACGTAATGGGTAGCTTTATGGACATTAAGACAACGCTGAAAATAATGCCGAGTATTCGTATGATACGTGCAGCTGTAGATACCCACAATTGTATAATAATATAAATAAATATCTTGGCATATACACACAGCGCCATCTAGATCCACACTAAGCAACTATAGGCTTGTATTATGGATACCAGATGGTTGATAAACTACACATATACATATTTTTTTTTGTAAATAAATACATATATAACATAAGTGAAATGCTATCTTTTTTCACAGTATGAAGTGGCGGCAACTAAGATGGAAGTAAGAATCCTTTCTTTGCTAAATTCAAATTCAAATTCAAATTATTTATTTTGCCAGAATATAGGTACACAATGGTGTTTTCGTGTTAAAAATAAGGCCCATTATATTCTGCCTTTTGAGCATGCAAAATTTAACGAATTATATCTAATTATGACTACCTATTATTAATTAATTATACACTTTTTTTTTACAATTATACGCTATTTTTTTACGTGGGGAAATGTACTATAATATTACTATTAGTATGTGGATTACTCACCTTTAGTAATAATTACTTATTGCCTTATTTTTTCAGCGTTGGACAAAAAAAATGTACAAAGAAGGACTCAGAGAGGTATTTCAAGACAGGTACTGTAAATGGTTTTTCGGGGGCCCAACTAAAATGAAGAAATGCAAAGTAATACCGACTGTAGATAGTGACAGTATGCATAAAGCTAGGAATTCTAAGGCAAGGTAGTATTTTACACCTAAACTGCAGTGCTCTACCAGCCGTATCAAACAAAGGTGTTTGCGTTCGATTGTTAAACAATTGCCGCTCGCTTGTGTGTGCGTGCGTGCAAGCATGCGTGCGTGCGTACGTGCGTGCGTGCGTGCATGCTTACATGTGTGTATGTTTATATTACACTTACAACAATCTTTGGAGTCAAGTGCAGGGTGAACAGGAATTGGAGTCGCGTGCTTCATTACGTGAGATAGTGTTCAAATGCATCTAGTCCTTCATAAAAAAAGTTGACAACTTTAGTCCGAAAGAGGGTACGAAACCGAGAGTGGGTTAGACTTCATAAACAGATGAACTTCAAACTTCAAGCATTTATTTCAACGTAAAGTAGTAAGATATCATTTGTTGAATGTGAGGCCGACACTAAAAATTTTTTTAAAACTTGCCACTTTTATACGATTTTATAAAAAATGAGCTCAAATTTTGCTCAAGTTAAAAAAAACAAATTACTTGCCAATATTACTGTATATGTATTTCATTAATTTGTCATTTGTGGCGGCAAATTGAAAATTGTCTGTGTCACGTCAGCATGAATTTAACGCGAGAAAATGTTCGTGCAATGATTTTTTTATGACTTCGATGTCATTTAGGTCATATACCCCATCATAGGTATAGGAGGATGAGCTGAGCTGAACTGAGATGGGCATCATAATATGAAAAGTTAAGTCATATATTCTAGTCTCAAATAGACATAGGTCTTACTACAATCATTCAATTTACAGCGACAGCAAGAGAAAGAAAAAGAGGAGGCAATGGTAAAGCACATTGAGGTGAGTTCTTCAAATTCCCGTCAAAACTCCTAACCTATTTGTAAGTAGGTTATAATATGTAAAAAAATGTAGTCCAAAACACCTCAGTGCTCGAAGACGAAAGTCTTTAATCAAAGTGCGTTACCAGTGCCGACTTATGTGCACCTCACAAGAAACCTCAATATCAGGAAACATGCTATGAAGAATTTAGTAAAATGTTCGACGGTTTCAAATTCACTACGACCCAGAATAGGCCCCTAATTCTCGCTCATTCGAAATTTCAAAATTGAAAGAGATCCACAGCTCTGTCGCTTTTGCACTTGCTCATGTAGTATATTGATAACCTCGCCTTATTTCGCTGTTTAACCGTAGCGTAATGGTTTACTGCAACACAAACCGCCTCCGTGGTTCGATCCCCAGCGGGGTACATGTTTAAGTACTCGGTTTGGTTGGTGGTAAAGATTTTAAATGTCCGCCTGGCTAGCTAGCACTATCTTATCTAAATCTGCCGCCAAGCAGCAATGTTAATAGCATTGTTGTGTTCCGGTTGTCAGAGATAAGATAGCCAGTCCCCCAAATGTGTTGGGGTTTCCGGGTCAGTACGCTTCCACCTTCGACCTCATCTTCACTTAATATCAGGTGCGATTGAGGTCAAGTACCAACCAAAAGTTACTCTGGAATTCTATGGGGGATGCCTATGTTCAGCAGTGGGCGTCCTGTGGCTGATATGATGATGATGATAAATGTAATTTCAGGCCGAAGAAAACCATAGAAAACCAAATCCAGGGGTAATTATTGTATTCCTAAATATGACACAACTAGCTTTCCGCCCGCGGCTTCACCTGCTTGGAATAGCTTTATCGCGGATATGTTTAATTTTTTTATTCCGCGGCAACTACTCACTTTATCGGCATAAAAAGTATCCTATGTCTTAATCCAGGGTATATTCTACCTATATACCAAATTTCATCCATATCCGTTCAGCTGTTTCGCCGTGATTGAGCAACAAACGAACATTTGGTTGGTGGTAGGGCATTGTAAATGTCCGCCTGGCTAGCTACCTAAATCTGCCGCCAAGCAGCAATGTTAATAGCATTGTTGTGTTCCGGTTGTCAGAGATAAGATAGCCAGTCCCCCAAAAAATGTGTTGGGGTTTCCCGGACAGTACGCTTCCACCTTGAGGTCAAGTACCAACCCGTTGTGCATAAAGAAAAAACAACATCCAACCTTTCGCATTTATAATATTAGTTAGATTTCACTCAAGACTCAGAATTCACTCAAGACTCAGAATTCCAGGGTTGAGGTTTCAGTATGAGAAAAGGTAATTAAGGATTTAAGGATAAGATAAGCATAAAAACAATTTCATTCCGAACAATTTCAATAAAATTATTAATAACTAGATGTAAGAATGAAAGCTCAAAACCAGTGTTGCCAGCACAAAAATCAAAAAAGACAGGAAGCTTTCTTAAAAAAGGCTGACTTTTGGCACGGATGCCGACTATTGGCACGAAAGTTGTATAGTTACAGAGAGAATCTATGAAATGAACCGTAAATATAAGTTTGTCGCAACGTGGATGTTGTTTCAAGCATTTAACTCTTAATGTTTGGAATACCCAAACATTAAAGTTTGGGATATTTCTGACCACCCCATTTGGGATAACGGTCGTGACGTTATATATGTATGTATAAATACTTATTCCAATAAATAGTGGAATATATCAGTAATTTACAGTTTTATGTTAACAGATGGGAATGTATTGGGGTAATGACTACCCAGATACCAATACAAAGAAAGAGGTAAAATTAATATTACAATAATAGACATTGTATTACACAATGACTTATTTGATTACTTGTATTTATTAATCTTCTTCTTAATATCTTTATCTTTATTGTACACAAAATTGTTACAGAAATATGCATTGTATATAAAATGTACGAAATAATCTATTTATTTAGTCATGAATTTTAATCCATAATTGTGGAACCAATTTATTTGCCTGGTCACACCGTCAAACTTTAGAATCCTGCAATAAAAAATCATAGACTTTATATAATCAATTGGCTATAATTATGTAATTTGTGATGTTTGATGAAAATTAAATGAATAATCGTTTTTTTTCAGATACTGGTAAGGTTTTCTCTTTTTGCTTTCTCGACGTAGAAGAATGACATGTTGTTATGTAACTATGTAATCTAACGTAATGTAATGCTTACATTGTTACAGACCACAGCTAAACCTAAAAAAGTCGTAAGTCGTATATGTTCTCGTTTAGTATTCCTTCACAAGTCTCGTAAAATTTACGTAGTTAATTTATTAATTATTAGTTACTTCAGTCGCTTCCTAAAATTTTATAATGAAAGTAAAGTACGCAAGACCCTTTGGCTCAACTCAACACAACTCAACGAGTGATGTTGCAAGTTTGTGAATACTACAGAAGACTAGGCTGTATGGGCTCAGATCCCTTTGCCTTCCAACATTGTTGGAGAATAAATAAAAAGAAAATTAAGTACGCAACAAATAGTTTTAGTATTAGCACAGAATTAATATAGTAAGTAATTAGGAGTATTTGCACCATTTAATAATATATTACACATATATAAGTATATATTTCATTGTAGCGATGAGAGTACTGAACCGATTTTCATAAGTGAGGTGTAGTTTAATTTGTTATAATGTGACGACTGTAAAAATATTTTCGGCGTCCGATTAAAATAAGTCGGTATTGTACTGTACTATTAAAAAAATCGGACGTCACGTATATCTTGGGTGTAGATTTCTATGTTAGCCTAGAACTTGTAGGCTTCACTTGAAGTGCAGGGAAGGTTCGTCTTGGCCCCCAGACTGCCATAAAAACCTGTTATGGTAGAAAATTCAACATAGCCCACGCAAAATACAAAATATGCTATCGTTTTTGGTTTTGATGCCTCACTGTAGTTCATAGAAACTTTGAAGTTAAAATTTTTCGAAATTAATAAACCGATCCTAATGAAACTTTATACGCATACTTTATGCGTATAAAGTTTCATAAAATTGTTATTTAAGAGCGTTTATGCCTCACTGTAGTTCATAGAAACTTTGAAGTTAAAATTTTTCGAAATGAATAAACCGATCCTAATGAAACTTTATACGCATAAAGTGCGTAGGTACATAGCTCTATAAAGTTACTAGAGAAAATTTTTGAAAAAGAGTATTATAACAATATTAGAGCGATTTTAAGATTTCCATATTAACAGGAAAAATACAATATACTTTTAGGATTCGTTGTCGTGCGTCCTAATCGCACGGATAACATAGATGTGTACCGGAGGGACGTAAATAACAAGCACTTGCTAGAATGTACTAAAACTGTGTATTTGATATTAAATACTTCGGAACAAGAAAATAAGAAACAGTCGCGGGCAGAGCCACAGAGTAGAGAGAGAATATAATTATCAATGACAATCGACAATGTTGCCATATTAAGAACTAAAGTTCGCCACATACTCTTTTAAATTCTATTAATAAATAAAATAAATAAATTTACAATGAGCCACGGAGGCGGAGGCGGCGGAGAGGAACTGAATTTGTACAGTGATACTAAAGGAAATAAACACATGTAAAGTTAACCTCCAGCCAGCGGAAAACTACATAAGGTGATAAACTTCAGATTGATCTCAAACTACAGTTTTGTGTCATTTCTACCATAATAGAAAAAAAAATATCGGTCATAATTTTAGAAATAATTTACTTTATAATTAAAACTTACGTACGTATTTTATTTAATATTAAATAGGTATTTATTTTATTATATTTTAAGTATTATTATTATAGTCTTTTGATTTCAAATTGATTATTGACACTTTTTTCTCAGTGTACGTATGTATGTCCATCCTATCGAACCTGTTTTCCTTCACATTTGCAGGGTCTTGCTGGAAGAAATCTCTTTTTAGAGATAAGCTAGTGCCTTTTCTATATTTTGTATCTAGTCTGTATTTGACATTTATGTGTACTCGTGTGCAATTAAATATAAAAATAAATAAATATTTGAATTGAAAGAAACCTACAACCAGCGGACTTTTTTCCAAAAGCGTTCATGATTTCCTGCTGGCCTGTAGAGGTATCTCTGCTTCAGACTGTACTTATAGTATCCAAGTACTCATACCTTAAATTGTCTCTGATTTTAGCTAACTGGTGAACAAGTCAGACAATTGGGGAGGCAAAGGCTTGAGGTAAGCTGTCTAGCTATATTAAGACCACATAGGCACAACTCTCATTTGACTCTTCTTCTTTTCGAATCGAGGCAAGTTTCAAATTTTATTGGACCAAAAAATTGGTTTTCTACCTTGCTTAGTTCTCGGGGCTGAAAACGTGTTTTGGAGTCTTTGATTGATTTATTTTTACTTTTCTATATTCTGATTTTTTGGTGTATGTTATAAGTAGTTTGTTTGTCTTATTAGTAAATAATTTTACTTATTGTCTATAATGTCTATGATACAGGTGTCCGATGCTTCTATATTTTGTTATTTTTATCTTTTTGGCCACATCTGCATCCACACCAGCTTTAGCTTAATTAATTATGCTGCATTTGTTTATTTCCAATTTTATTTTGACAGCAATTACAAAACGAAATGAAGGGTCTGACGAATAAGAATTCGCCAATGCCACCTGAACAGGTAAGTAACATTACATGGAATAACTGTCAAAGCCAAAAATGTTTTATGCAATGTAGGACACAAAAATGTTTTATGCAATGTAGGACACAACAATGTTTTATGCAATGTGGGACAAACAAAAATGTTTTATGCAATGTAGGACACAAAAATGTTTTATGCAATGTTTTTTTTTTCCTCAGTTTCATCTACAATCAGTTCTTTAACTATAAGTAGATTTTTTGTAGGTCCTTCATACATTTTGTGTGCATCCTCCAGCGAGGATATCTACCCGTATTCAAATTACGCATAGGAGGTCTTTTAGTCACTAAAGCCATCTTTTCGTTTCAGACGTTTGTTGTAGGTACGGTTTGTCAATTGTGTATAGCCAGTTCATTGGGATTATGCAATGTAGGACACCAAAATATCACTTCTTGAAAGTCAATGTGTTTTTAAACTACATCGCTTTATAAGTTGCTATGGCTAGGGAGAAGAAGCGACAAGAAACTCCTTAACAACACATCTTTTATGTTTGCATCTTTACAAACAATTTATGATGTGAGAAAAACTATAAATTATGAATGTCAAAAAAACTAAATATGTTCGAAATGGCTTAATCGATTTTCATCAAACATAGCTAAGTATCCGAGTTTAATTTTAGGCAAGTAAATGAAAAAATATTAGAAAACCCTTTAAATACACCAAACCATGATGTTAAAGGTTAAATATCTTCGAAAGGGCTTAGCCGATTTCTATCGAACATAGCTTTAACATGTGCATGTGCCGTCGTTTAATCTTTAATATAGAAAAAACTGCACTCAAATCGGGCTGCTCATTACTGAGATACATCCGGATAAAGACTGGGCTCACAACGGCGTTAAACACGTAAAGACGATATTACACGGTTCACTTGAAGCAACCAAATTGAATCATGTGAACTTAAAAGTGAATCGGTCAATGTCCATGTTCAATAGCAGAGTATATTAAAAATCTATAAGTAGAACATCTTACCGATAAATAGGCGACACAAGTGGGACACAAAGGACACTTGATTGCGATTACTACGGGAGTGCCGCCGCAGTTCGGGTTAGAACGCCATGCGCGCGCGCTCCAAATACTTTGTCAATAA
This sequence comes from Oegoconia quadripuncta, assembly GCA_949316235.1. Taxonomy (NCBI): domain Eukaryota; kingdom Metazoa; phylum Arthropoda; class Insecta; order Lepidoptera; family Autostichidae; genus Oegoconia; species Oegoconia quadripuncta. Next base: position 4,810,737 of record OX438746.1, read on the forward strand.
TACCTTTGACTTCTGCGCCTATCAACCAAAGTAAATCAATTTTCGTTGGCGGTTTTAAACTGAAGTTTCACGACAATTGTGTGAACAGTTTCGTTCGAAGTTACTTACATACAGCTTGTATGTACCTACACTAAATAAATAACTGCAATAAAGCTGTAAAACTTAATTTTATAGATAAAATAAATTTTTTTTTTTTCAAGAATAAAAAATCGAGTCAACGGCTATATGCGCCATTGCCACCTGAACGGGTAAGTAAATAGCAGGATACTTAATCAAATCAAATATTTTATTCCGGATAATTCCATATTAGGTTAGTAAATCTTAGTTTATGTTAGTATAAAATTGGTCACACAACAACAATAATAAATATAAATAAAATTTAGAAAAATGTCAAATTCAGTGTCGTCCAGTGGCTAGCAATAGGACCGTGTTAAAGCCGTATGTATCCCTCTCAATACAATTTATTTGATGCCTCAAGTGTCCTAATTTTTCGAAGTGAACTGATTCTAATGAAATTCATCTAAGCAGGATACGCAGACCTAAAAAGGTAGTAGAAAGCATCAAGTTAACCACGAATTCAAATTCATCCTGTATTGAAATAAAACGCGAACTTTACGTAAATTCATTTTCCTTTGAAACAAGAAATCAATTGTATGAAGTTTTTAACTATTTGTTATTGCAATTCTCTATCATTTATTATTAAACAAAAACATTTGCGTTTGTAAAGGAATTTGTATAGGATTTATCCGTTAGACTGGTCCACGCCTCTGGAGATGTGAGAGCTGGTGCCTTTGCTCAGCAGCTGAGCTTATGCATTCAGCGGGGCAAAAGCGCTAGCGTACTAGGTACTATGCCTCACGGAAGCGAGTTGGACGGCGTATTTTTTCTATAACATATAGGTATTTTCAATTGTGTTTGTTTCATGTACATACTTAATTAAATTTGCGTTTCATTTATTATCGGATAATTAGTAATAATATTTTTCTTTTTAAGAATAAAAAAATCAGTGAAGTTCTATATGCGCCACTGCCACCTGACACGGTAAGTATGCTTATATCTAGGGATGTGGCACAGTCGCAAAAAAAACTATAAATTAAGAAATAATCTATTATTTTTAAGAATAAACCATCACCACCACCACCATCACCACAATTGCCACCGAAACCGGTAAGTACTTTCATCATTATTTTAATGCAGTATATATACTTTTCTTTTTTTTATGCACGACGGTTCGTATACTTAACCTCAATCACACCTGATATTAAGTGAAGATGAGGTCGAAGGTGGAAGCGTACTGACCCGGAAACCCCAACACATTTGGGGGACTGGCTATCTTATCTCTGACAACCGGAACACAACAATGCTATTAACATTGTTGCTTGGCGGCAGATTTAGATAAGATGGTGGTAACTAGCCAGGCGGACATTTTAAAATGCCCTACCACCAACCAAACTGAGTACATGAAAATGTACCCCGCTGGGAATCGAACCCACGACCTCCGAATCGTAAACCCAATGTTGTTTACATTGAGCCACGGAGGCGGTAATACATAGTTGTGTACTTATATAACTTTTGACTTGGTCTTTATCATTTAATGCCGCGATATTCACCACAGGTCCACTCACTAACGAAAATAGCTTCGGACGGCCGCAACTTCGGACTTTTTCTTCTGCTCAGAATCCTTTATTTGCATAACTTCTGACGTTCCTTACGTCCCTTACTAACTTGTGATGTCCAACTATACAGGGCGTCCCAAAGTTATGGGACATGAAGGGGAAGTACCTTAAATATTGTAGATAGTGAATTTTGCTCAAAGAAGACTTTATGTTATTTTTAAAAGTTAGTAATTCTGCATTCATAGATTTTCTAAAAATTACTTGCTTCGGCTGGGAATCGAACCGACTTAAATGTGAAAAAAAAAACACCCTACTTTTATGATGCCAATCGAAAGAATAGCTAAAAAATAATAACTCTGCCTAAGTAACATAGTATTTTAAAAGAAAGGAACAACATAAAATGATTGAGTCAAATTTCAAGAAAGTTATTTATTGCCGACGCCTTCAAATTTTAAGGGATAAGATAAGAAACCATTCCGCGGCGGAGCAAGAAAACTTAATTTTCCAACAAGATGGAGCTCCGGCTCATAATAGTCGGAGAGCAGCAGATTTTCTAAATGAATGTTTTCCTACATGGATTGGTACAAATGGACCGATTAGATGGCCGGCCAGATCCCCGGACCTCACACCATTAGATTTCTTCTTTTGGGGATACGTGAAAGATATGCTATACAAAAAGCGATACGAGAACGTAGGCGAGTTGCAAACAGAATTGTGCCATATCACATCGAGTGTTCACCATAAAATGATTAGAAAATCAACAGGCAGCGGGCTCATTAAAAGATTGGCGATTTGCGTAAGACAAGAGGGATCACATTTTGAGCATTTAATTAATTAATTTACAAAAAAATACCTACTTAATTGACTACGGCAGTTTCATGTATGTTTTTTATTTGATTAAAATGATTAATTTCACGTTGTTCCTTTCTTTTAAAATACTATGTTACTTAGGCAGAGTTATTATTTTTTAGCTATTCTTTCGATTGGCATCATAAAAGTAGGGTGTTTTTTTTTTCACATTTGAGTCGGTTCGATTCCCAGCCGAAGCAAATAATTTTTAGAAAATCTATGAATGCAGAATTACTAACTTTTAAAAATAACATAAAGTCTTCTTTGAGCAAAATTCACTATCTACGATATTTAAGGTACTTCCCCTTCATGTCCCATAACTTTGGGACGCCCTGTATACTGTATAAGAGTAGATCTTACTCAGAAACGAAATACTAGATTGTATGGATAGAAGTTTATTAAATACTTGGAACACTATTTAACTATATGCAAACACTATATCGCAGAAGACCGACGTCTGAGTAGTGGCATTTTGCCACTGCGCTTCGTCCGGTGAGCGAGGGCGCCGGAGGCCCACCTTCCAGTCTCTCTCCAGAATGGTAGCGGTATTTAAAGAGTTAGTACCCCAGGAGGGTACCAGCACTGCTGGAGAATCCCTCATCGCTCAGGCTGCCCTACTTATTCTGGGGTGGACACCTTCCTCAAAGGCCGGCAACGCATCTGTGACCCTTTTGGTGTTGCGGGTGCCCATGGGCGGCGGTGATTGCTTTCCATCAGGTGACCCGCATGCTCGTTTGCCGCCCTCTCATATAAAAAAAAAAAAAAAAAACTATGGCAGCTGGAGCGAAAAAGTGACGTCCCGAATCCAACCGTCGACCTCCTGGTGAGCTTGTACGAAGGTAGCCGATGTTGACCGATCGCCAGTCGTAGGTGTTACCAGGTGTATGTTGACGTTTTCCTCTCAATACAACAAACGTAAAATAATGACGATTGGTTTATAAATTGACACAGCGAACTGCAAAAGAAAAAGTCCGAAGTCGAAGTATAAGTATTAATAATCTATCGCGCGCTTCTATTACTTTGCCGTAGTTACGGCCGTCCGAAGCTATTTTGGTTGGAGAGTAGACACCCTGATTTGTTGTGACAAACAAAATATTTCTTATTGCTCTACAATAACAAACATAAAACAAGGTTAAACGATGATTACAAAAAACTACTGAACCGATTGCGCTAAAATTGCAATGGAACCAATTTTACGGTAGCTCCTTTCATTTACAAAATCTTTTTATATTTCTATATATATATCGGTCGGTGTAAATACATAATAAAAAACATACAAAGGACCGAATTGAAAACGTCCTCCTTTTTTAAGTCGGTTAACAAAAGCGAACAGTCCATGTTAAGCGAGCACACAGTAAATGATAATAAAAACGCATTATGCACGACAGAAATCATAGGTATAAAATTATTATTGCAATAATTATTACTAACAATTAATTACGACATACATACCAAAAATTCCTTGTAACTTATGTCGTTTATGCATATGTAGTTATAATTTTTTATTTATGAACTTTTGTAAGAGACTAATTTATAATAAATATGTCTTTAATTATGTCTTTGCATAAACACACAGCGCCATCTGTGTCCACAGTAAGCATCTATGTTTGTGTTATGGATACCAGATTTTTGTTTGTAAATAAATACATGTATCAATGAAAAACATCCACAACTTGGGAACAGATGTCTGTATTCATCATACAAACATATGCCCCTAGCGGGATTCGAACCCGCGACCATTCGGTATAGTAGCAGAGTTTCTGACCACTACACCAAACAGGTCGTCAAAAATTTATAGAAACACAAAATAAAAAACAAAAAAAAAACACTCCATCACTATGAAAGGTAAAATACGTGATCGAGGTCCGAACCGTGCGGGAGGGTGCCCAAAAGACTGGCGACGTTACGGGGTAACGTCGCCAGTCGTCGTCGTCAATGGCAAGACTAATTCGCTGCCCGAGGTAGCTGCCAGCTCTTTAATCACCCGTGGTCTCATTTAAGCGCGACGACAGATCTTTAAAAAAAGTCGTCGCGCTTCAGATGCGTATTGTATACGAGTAATATTGTGTTTCTAAGGCAAATAATATATTTTTTCAGAAAATCCCAAAATTAAATAAAGGATTTCTGGAAAGTTTCGGCACCAACATGCCTCCTGGATTACAGAAAGAATGGGATGAACAACATAGTTCACAGGCAAGTGCACTCAAACATAACACTCCAGCCTTATATGCATAGAATGATATAAGGATGATAATGAGGTTACGAGATGGATGGATGGAGATGGACGTTCAGAAAATAATCACACCATGATTGATAGTTGTAGAGCACTGCCCACGGTATTACGCTGTAAGACTCTTTAATATAATGTCCGTAGAATTTAAGTCTATAAATAAATAAATATTTCGCACACTTACACAAATCATCTAGTCCCAAATTAAGCAAAACTTGTGGTATGGATACTAAATAACGGATAAACATACATAAATATTTATATAAACATCCATGACTCATTGACATTTGACATGACTCATGAACCTGTGTTTTGACATTGTTCCAGGAACATGACATTAATGTTCATATTCATCACACAAACATTTACCCGTCGCGGGATTCGAACCAGCAACCGTTGGTTTCGCTGACAGGGTCACACTATCCACTACACCAATCGGTCGTTTATAAAAAGTTAAACTCATTTAAAGAAAAATTAAGGGCACTGTTGTTGAAAAGGTGTGGCTATTCCATTGACGAATTTTAAAAGAAAAATGTATCGATTAAGCTAATGATATTTTATTTAAATAATTACCAATCTTTTGTGAATAATTTTGTTAATTGACATATTATTTTATTATAATATTTTTGGGAATATTTAACATATCTAATGATTGGCCATATCTTAACTATGAATATATTAAAAAAACTAGGTTAATCAAAAATTATTAGCGCGATACGAAATGTGCTTAACGTAACGTTTAATTGGTTTGGTTTAGCGTTGGTATTATCGTTCAAACGTAGCGCGATCGGCCCCCTGGAAAAAAAAGTACAAACGCCTGAATTGAGAACTCCTCTTTGCAGTCGTTTAAAATGCTAGTACCTACTTATCATCATGATTCATGTATATATGTCGGGAAGGCGGGCGGTTGCTTGCGACCGGGACGTCGCCAGACAGCTCGTGGTATAGGGTCGCTCGGGCAATTGCAAAGCTACTATAGGTGAATATGATATCGGAATGGTCTGCTACTGATAGAACACAGGCCCGATCACCTTAAACTGTGTGAGGAGACAGACCACTTATCCGTACACAAATAATAAGTAATCAACCCACGCTCATTGATGCGCTAAGTGTAGGTCCATCACCTTCGACGGCCGGTAGCATTACGAATGATCCTTAGTGTTGTGCAGATCTAACATTACTGTAAACGTCACTGCGCCGTTTCCGGCGATTCCAGCGCCCTTGGTTCATTTCCCGTAGCAAACCGCGTACTGTGATAGTCATGCTACGGTCCCTATTATACATTCTGTCGCTAATCTATCGCTATCTCCGACATATATATATACAGTGACGCACTAGTGGCACAGTCACATTCGCTATTCGTTTTAGATTAGCCAAGTTAAGCAATGTCTGACGCGGCAAGTCCTTGGATGGTTGACCACTAGTGGCAATTTAATTGAAGGTATTCGTTAAGCTAAGTCGGTGGCCTACTGGGGTGGCTTAAAAACACTAATTGTTAGGCTCACCAATCCGCACTGGGCTCACGTGGTGGATTACGGCCCAAACTCTCTCCCAGTGAGAGGAGGCTGTGATTCAGCAGTGGAGACTTTTAATGATGTTAATGACGATTCTTTGTTATATTTTTTACAGCCTAAATCCATGCGAAAACAGCAAATCCTGAAGCAACAGATACAACAACACGAACAACAATCGAAACAAGACGAAGCGAAGCTACAAGAAGAACAAGAACACCACAGACAATACATGTTACAACAGCAAGCTGTACGCCAACAGTTACAACAGGAACAAAAACAAGCAAGCCTTCAGGAGAATCAACAAAAAGAGCAGGAGATCTTGGAAATGATGCAGAAGAACCGGTATATGTTACAGCAACAACAGATGTATAGTCCACCGTATCAACCACAATATAACCAGTATAGTCAACAGCCCTACGGTCAACAGTTCTATGGTCAAGAACCGTATGGCCAACAGCCGTTTGTCCAACAGCCGTATGGCCAACAGTCGTATGGCCAACAGCCGTATGTCCAACAGCCGTATGGTCAACAGCCGTATGGTCAACAGCCGTATGGTCAACAGCCGTATGGCCAACAGCAATATTATCAACAATATAATCAGCAACCTTACCAGCTATCGTACAACCAACAGGCGTTTAACCAACAGCCGTATGATCAACCGCCGAATAACCAACAGTCTGATAATCGTCAGCAGAATCAGAAACAGGAACAATTGCAACAAGAAGAGCCTGCTCCTCCTGTAAGTTACCAATGGAGTGAATAGAAATCGCAGGGTGATTAAAAATGTGTTTGGGCTGTTATTTTTTGATATATCTTTAATTCCTTTCTATTTATTATTCATAATTCCTTGGCGGAAAGTTTTAAGCGACCCAAATATACCGGGTCTTAGTGGAGATCACCTATTTGCGCCGTTTGGCGCAGCCACGCTTGAGCCATGTGCTTATGCTCTTCACACAGTTATCTGAGCGTCTGGTTGATGCATCGCACGATCAGAGGGTTGGCCAATACTTTGGACAGCGAATCAGTCTTACTAGACAGCGTGGCAATGCGTCCAGAATTCTGGATACGATTCCACCAATCAGGGACTTGGAGCAAGTTTTTTATTTGTTACTTTTTAATACCATTTATTTTCCACACACACATAAATATAAATAAATAAGTGTATATAAGTATATAAGTGTAACCAGACATTAAGGAAGGCTCGTACTAATAAAACTATCCCAAGACTGAGAAAAACTTATAGAATGATATTTGAGATTATTCTATTTCTTTCGTCTAATCTGAATTTGAACAGTATCAAATATATGATATATTATTGAGAGTGAGATTCGATCTCAATCCTGAGACTGCCCCGTCAATACGGCCCTTAGTTTTCAAAAAAAGAAGCTATTTTACAAAAGATAATAATAAATGCGTGTGTGGTGGGAACAGACTCAGCGTACGCTAGCGGCGCAGCCACACAGCACTCATTTTCAGGTTGCCCCTGACTATAGAAACAACAGTTTCTTTTTTATTTACGCACACACGCTTTCATGAACAAATTGTATCACTATTATTGCTGTAGTTGTTAATAATTTATAAATATCTTTGCACCGACCAGGTCGACGTCAGAAGAAAGGAACAAGAAGAGGAAACAGAAGTAAGATAGACTTACAGTTTGGCTTGTGGCAACTCTTTGAGTTTCGCCAATGTAGGATCTATGAAATTAACCGCAAATATTAGGTCCTTACCTATGAAATTGGCGTTTTGTATGAAGAATTTTATTAAGACTGTTTTCTCCATACAAACATTTTTGATTTTTTTTTTGGGAACGGCATATCCATATTTAGCTAAACTTTGTGTGTATTATCGGATAACATTAAGTTAAGTATAGGCAGCGTTAATTTTTAAAAGTAACCGCTTTATAAAAGTTTCAGCGAATCTAAGAAATGATTATGGGAAGCACATGAAAAGGGCTCTGTTCAAATTTTTTTTATTGTGTGATTTAGCCCAGAAATAAAAAAATATTTCATGTGAAACCTTGAAATAATATTCCATTTTCCAAATAAAAAACAAATTTGGATGTAGTTTTGAAAATCGCAGGAATTGGTACATATGATTAACGAAGAAAAAAACTCCAATTTCGTAGGTAAAGACCCAATATAACTTTGTCCCGTATTAATTCTAGGAAGGGTTTAAAATTAAAGATTTTCGGATTTATTCTTTTCCATGTGCCTTCGAGCCAAATTTTAAGATTGTAGGGCACTTAAAATACACTCGGACAGCAGACAGAGGGACAACGACGTGCTCCTGTAACGGTTACGTTTTTCCACGACGTACTACCTTCAATAAAAATAAATAAAATATTCAATGTCACGACATGCGTACGAACCCAACCGAGTAGTACCTTAACTGTATCACACATAGGTCGAGTCTTGTGTAACAAATAATCAACAATCTAAGTTCTTGATTTTGTTTGACTTCAGTCAGTTTGAGTAAGGGCCTAAAGAATATTCAAGTTATATAATTTACAAACTTTCATGGTTCATTTCTCAAACAGAATTTTAGATTGTAGAGCTTGTTTTTCTCTTTTATGTGTTCTTCGTAGGGTTGAAATTAATATATACAAGCTGCTATGAAAATACTTGCTTTTTAGTGTAATTTATACGACCCTGAAAAGCATATTTTTATGCTAAATAAAAAAATAACTTCGCAGACATAATCAGTTGTGGCAATGGGAGATGGATTCAGTGCTTTGCTGACAGAGTTCACTGCACAGCGCTGGTTTTCATCTATTGCCGTCTGTTCATACAAATTTCAATAGCAAGGACGCACAACCTACATTGTAGTAGTAGTGTGTGTGTGTACTAAAAGGACAAATCACTGGCACAATCACTGGCAAATCACCAAAACCTATAGAGTACCTTATGTGAAGGACAGAAATCATTAATTGCAAATCCCATGTAGAATTATTACGAGACAAATATTATTTGCGGTTAATCTCATTAGATTATCTATGTAACTACACACATATTTAAGTTTGTCGGATTATTAGGGCTGTCAACGATGATGCACGAAACCCTGAGGCAAGATCCGAGGCCTATTCACACTTGAACGTTTCTTTAGGGTTCTGTAAGCACGTTGTACGTCTGTCTGTTTTTTTGAATAAGCTTTATTGTACTTCATAACATAACATTTTACAACATCACTTAAAACAAAGTACAAAGGTCTGTATAAGTCTGTATGTGTGTCAATACCTTCTTTCTCAAGTGGTAGTATTAAGTTGAAATTATACTTAGGTCTACGGCAAAGAGTATAGTAACTATTACAAAGAGTATAGTAATTTCTTTAAATTAGCTATGAAAAACAAGTGTAACAAAAACAAACAACAAATTAACAAAAATCTGAACTTTTACAAGAACTTTCAAAAGGAAATCGACGTTGACTGATGAGCTCGACATGACATCACCCACTGATAAGATGGCGGCTGCTGCCACAGAACACTAATAACGGTTAGTTCGTCAACCGCAGTTCAGAGGTCGCAGTCTGCTATGAAAATTGATGACATTTGAAGTGTGCCCCCCCTGGTCTACGGTCCCTAGGAGCTGTAAAAATCGAGCTCCTAAGTCAACGTAATCCAAAAATAAGGCCATTTTGACACTCGCAAATAAATCAAAACCTATGGGGTAGTAGGTAGGTACCTACTTCTCGTTGACTTAAAATCATGAATTTTGGCAAGAAACAAGGTCTTACAGTACAAATAAAGCAAAAAAAAAAAATCGTTTCTTTTTTTTATGCACAACGCGTTAGCACTTGACCTCAATCACACCTGATGTTAAGTGAAGATGAGGCCGAAGGTGGAAGTTACTGACCCGGAAACCCCATCTTTTTTGGGGGACTGGCTGTCTTATCTCTGACAACTGGAACACAACAATGCTATTAACATTGCTGTTTGGCGGCAGATTTAGATAAGATGGTGGTAGCTAGCCAGGCGGACATTTAAAATGCCCTACCAATGTAGTTTTATACCCACGGTGCCCGAGTCAGATTTGCACTTGACCGTCTTTTTTTAAATACATTGCGAATATAGGTAAGTCAATATTTAGCTAATTAAATAGAAAGTATATGTACATCCTCCTTCTTGCAGGCAACCACAACAGACAAATCAAAGCAACAATTGAATCAATTATATGGAAAAGCTTATGCTGTAAGTAGTAATTACTCTTTGACACCGGCTTAGAAACAGTAAGAGAATATCAGATTTTAAAATATCTATCACATCGTTTTAGAACTTGAAAGTATCACTTATTACTGTTAAGTGTCACACTAAATATTAATTGCATAAAATATAATAAGTTAACGTGCATAAAATAGTGCTATATCTAAAAAACTACCGCGATTTAATCGAATCTCCAATTGTACAAGTGAGTGACACGTGTACTACCTACGGGCGCATACATGCTACTCTACAGGTCACATGTGCATAGAAACGAGTTTGACGTTCGGCGGCCAATTAGGCAAAGATTAATAGAACAGAAGTTGCGTGACTTTGACCTTTCTTATGAGGCCAGTAGTGAGAGATCACGTTTCAGCGCCATAAGTCATCACTGATTAGAGACTTTCTTCTTCAAGCACTGAAGTATTTTGGACGAGAAGACGCGGCACTGTTTCCCGAAGGCTACCGATTCGCGTTGAATTCGTCGATTAGCCTCTGTCGAAGTTGGACCTGTCTAGTCTGTCTGTGTAGAAATGATTTTCATTTCATTTCATTTTCATTCATTTCGCTTACAACTTCGAGAATGGAGTTCCTACTGATATTGGTGTGGATAGACTATCTATTTTATATTTTTGATTAATATCTAATTTATATTTGTTATAATTACGCAGATGTTTAAGTCCAATAATGCAGTGGGTCCTTTACTGAAGCCTCCTGGCCCAGCTTATGTAAGTAAATAGCTTAAAATAGTAAGAGAATGGATATTGCTATGCGTATTCCAGAGAGGTAATACTGCTGGCATCTTGGGCATACCACACGGGCTAAATCTGTACTACGTAATCTAAGTGATGAGTTTACATGGGCTCTTTAGGTTACTTGTTTAAGTTAGGCTCTCATTTCACTTATAATTTTATTCTGAGTAGGTATTTGGATGATATGTCCATGCTGACATAGGCCACCGACAACATTGATGGAACAACTTATTATATCGTCATGCATGGGTAGCATGACCACACGCAGTATAGTTCAGCACACGTTATATCGCGCACATCTGTCAAAATGCTGCTGTACGTTATGTCGCTCATTTTGACAGATCACCGCGATAAAAAGTGTGATAAACTATATCACAAGTTGTCATATATAAATATACTGTTAAAAGCAAAGCACAAAAGGTGAGCCTCGTTGTTCAACGAGGCAAAGCCTCAGCAACTCGGGACGCTTCTGGTCATGCCAAATCGGAGACATTTTTTTTTATATTTTTTTTTATTTTTAACATAATATTAATAAACGTTTGATACAATAATAATGTAAATAGACCGGCGATATTAAACAGTGATTTTTTAATCAATTCGAAAATGTATATATTTAATCGCCATAAATTGCAACTTTATTAGATAAATCATGTATTGCATTATTAGGAGCAAACAATAATATTTTAGTTTAATCAAATGAATTCAACATTCAATGGATCTAGTCAGATAATTATAAAAAAACTGATTAATTTGATTAAAAAACAATTGGACATTAACCAACCTAACAAAATATTTTTATTATTTTATTTTCAGGATAATTTAAAGGAACACAAACCGCATCCTAGTAACTCAACTCCCACCAGCATACCATTCGTGGTAAGTAATGCTGTGACCAGGCGCTCATATTTTCCTAGCGAGTCCCCCTTGTTCTTCCTACTATTGGCAATATCAGCATCTTCGGGGGACATTTCTGCCAGTGTCATGTGTTCTAAGTTCAGTTAATAAATTATTCGTATTTTTATCATCCATGAGGTGACAGTGTCTTACGAAAAATTTTGGCGACTTGTGAGAACATACAGGCTCATACAATCATTGACTTACTGCACAATATTCTGCCTTTTTTACGCATCAATTTTTTTTTTTAGCACGACGGGTAGGTACTTAACCTCAATCACACCTGATGTTAAGTGAAGATGAGGTCGAAGGTGGGAGCGTACAGACAGGAACACAACAATGCTATCAACTTTGCTGTTTGGCGGCAGATTTAGATAAGATGGTGGGAGTTAGCCAGGCGGACATTTAAAATGCCCTACCACCAACCAAATCCAGTACTTATTGCATATTTTATTATTTACAAATTGTAGGAAGTTAAAATAAGTAGTATGTGTGGCGTGACTTTGAATGGTAGATTAAGGATTTGTGTAATTAGAGAAAGGTGTGGCGTGCAATATGACGCAGTGAGTAAGAAAGAGATATGTTAAGACAGCTGCACCTTTAACGACCTCCTTAACGCCACAGACAATGCTGTTAGAGTGGCTAAGTTTTAGTTCAATAAAATTTGAAACTCGCCTCGACATGAAAAGAAGAAGAAGAAGGTGGATTTGTGCATATGGAACGAATGAAAGGAGAACAACGAAAGCGTGACTGGAAGCGTCAGTAAAGGTCCACCAAGGAGGACGTACGTCAATCAACTGACTGACGTACTCACAAAGCTGGTGCGGTCAACCGCTAATCGACGAGCGTGTACGAAGCATTTATGAGAATGGTGGAAGCAAAAGTAATTATGTCAGGATCGTTGCAAGAGGAAATTATTAACCTCTGCCTACTCCAATGGGAAATGTTGCTTTTAACATGTATGTATATAAAAAAGTAACATCACTCGCGGAAAAGCACTTTAGAGTATCTGAGCCTCTGGAAAACGTATCACACGACTTACGACTGGCCAATAGTTTGCCCAAATAAACTTCAATATACACCGGGACAATGCGGCCAGCCTTTGGTTACTATTTTTCCTCACTCGGGACTCGGGACTCTTAGCAAATTTTTAAATATTTAATCACAAATATCTTGTCGGTGAGTCTTATTGAGGCTTGTGGTGACCACAGAGTGCGGCTTTCTAGCGCAGAGAATAACTCTCGCTGTTCAGCGCGGGAACGCTGCTTGCCTGTTGGAAGCACTATGGCGTTGGGAAGAGATATTTTGTAATTTCCAAAAAATAATTACAAGTTTTAGTCTAATTATCCTCAAACTAGGTCAAACCTGTATCTTGAGGATCAGTTCCTTATCCACATAGGTGGTAGCGGAACTACTGTAATATATACATAAATAAGTAAATATGCTTGGACATGCTCACAATGCCATGTAGTTCCACTTTAAGCAACTATATGCTTGTGTTGTGGATGCCAGATGGTTGATTGATATACTAAATAAATACATTTTTTTTTGTAAATAAATACTTATTATAAATGAAACATCCATAACTCGGGGTATACATGTCCGTATTCATCACACAAACATGTGCCCCTAGCGGGATTCGAACCCGCGGGCTTTTGGGATAGTGACTACACCAAACAGGTCGTCTATATAAATACAAGTAAAGTTAAGACATTATACAATAACTGTAATAGCCAGCAATTCAGAGAAAATAAATAAATAAAACAGTTTATATGATAGGTACCTATAGCATTTAAACAGTTTGCCAAATTTTGAGAATACGAGTAAGTGAACTACGACTGCATTTGCCATAATATAATTAACATTCGACTCATTTTTTTACTTATGACGGATGTATTCATTATAAAAATATGTATTAATTATTATCCTAAATTTCTAAGTATGAATAAATTTATTATATTTTAAAAAAAAAAGTTCTTATAATATATTTTTGCACACAGGATGACTTCGGCTCTCCCGTACGCTGGGTCAAGTATACATCGGTAAATAAATTATATAGATTACTTTTTACTATAAATGACTATTTTTAATCATCTGCAAAAAAAGGGCAGTTTCTATGTTCGTAAATATTGTATATTTTTTAATGCATGTTCACCCATTTTTAAACGACTTCAAAAAAGGAGGAGGTTCTGTATTCGGGGCGTTTTTTTTTTTTATGTTAATTGTTAATCGATTTTGATGATTGACAGTGTATTGGAAAGTAAAATCTATTCCCTGCTGTCAAATTCCTTAAAATATAATTCAATCAAAGGGCTATGTATACGCTTTTTCAATAAGGTTTCTGTTGCTACAGCCATGGTTAGAAATTTTTAAGAAAAGAGTAAAAGAATTATACGTTATAATGTATAACTTAAAACATAATTTGCAAATTTTGCGTGCACACTATTTTCTGTCTAATCAAATAAACATTATGTATCTCTAAGGTTTGCTGGTAGAAACTCTATAACTTATTATACTATATTATAAATAGCAGACAGTTTAGATGATAATCATCCCTGGACATAACCAGCATATGCCAGGCTATTTCACAATTAATATTGTGCTTTTTGTAATATGAAAATCAGTTTTTAAAAGGACAATCCTTCGAATTTCTTGCTTGATCTTCTCAAAGCAAAATTGGCTTTTGAACAAGCAGTAGCTCAAAAAATTGAAGACTTTTAAATTGTGTGTGTATAATTATGTACCCTGTATACCTACAATAAAGCGTTTTGGGCTTTGACTTCGTTGAATACTTGATTGTTTGATTGTATTACTTTTTCTTCCGTTACAGAATGATACTGCGGATGGCTTAGCAAAGTTAACTGTAAGTATTTTTTGAATTAAGACCACACTGAAGATTTACTTGTGGTGATGAAATAATTATAATATTTTATATGTTTGTAAATTATTTATCATTTTACAATAAAAATTTCATATATAAAATAATAATAAAAACATACTAAAAAAGAGAAAAAAAAGTAGAGCCACGTACGTAGAACACATGTTCCAGGTCACTGCTTTGAGGTAGGGTACCCAGAAGGCTAGTGGTGTTGCCACATTGTATGGACAGGCTTATGCGCTGGCCCAGGTAGCTGGTAAATCACAATAGGTACTTCAACAAAAACCGATTTATAACTAAACTAGCCTTTGCCCGCGACTTCGTTCGTTTTTATTTACCTATATGTTAATCCAGGTCCTAATCTGTCTACCAACCAAATTTCATCCAAACCCGTCCAACCGTTTAGGCGTGAAGAGGTAACAAACATACATATACACACACAAATTTTCGCATTTATAATATTAGTTGAGATGATATACAAAAAAGGTTTCTCTTATAAACAAATAAATATGTACAAATATGTAACCGGAACTCCATACATGTTCCCATATTTTCGTCAATTGGTAACCGATTTTGATGATTGTTTTTTTGTTGGATAGGGTTTATCACTTTTGGTTAAGATTTGTATAAAATCCTGCGTAGCATAACATCGTTTGTCGCACGCGATGTAGGAGTGAGAGTGGGATAGATGTATATTTGGTTCAAGTGAATGAGCAGAACAAATGTTATATCGCGCGACATAAACGTTTATCGCGCCTATCATTGTACGGGGCTAACGATGTATTGGAGATAGAGACTGGACTCATACTGACGTCGGTTGTTTTGTATTTTTTTGCGTTTATTCCCAATGTTCCCGCTATTTGTCCACTACTGGTGGACATCGAGAAAAAAAGTTGCTATATCCACCAGTGGACAACGCTACTGAAATCTTCCCGTTGGACCCTACTGGTTGACACTGAGAGGAAAGGAGTAGTTGAGAGCGGAGTTTCTTGTCGCTTCTTCTCCCTAACCATAACACCTTGTGCAGCGCGGCCCTGTAATGACAAAACACTGCAACCTGGGTTACAGCGTTTTGTGATAACATAGCTTAAAATAATCTACTTGATGTAAGCTTGATACTAGTTTGATCCACAATTCAATACAAAGTTCTATAAGCAAAATATTCTATGTAATATTTAACTGTAACCTAAAGAGTGCAACAATTGTTTTTGCAAAACGCTGTACGCAAGGTTGCATCATTTTACCATGATAGGAGACGGGAGAATAAGCGCGTGCAAGCACCGGCCGGCCGCAGACTTATTTTTGCATAACACTGCAAACTCAGTTTGCCGCGTTTTGTCAAAATAATAATAACGCTAACTGTTAATGCGCAGAGCATTCCTGCCCACTACTCCGATTTTCTGGCGTCCTTTAGTAATTCCCCCATTGATGCTATTCTTGTGTCTGAATCCTGGTTGAAGGTATCCCTGCCTTCTACCCAGTTTCCTCTCCCTGGCTTTAATTTAATCCGCAATGACCGAGCGGGCAAGGGAGGCGGAGGCGTTGCGATCTATCTGCGCGGAGACATTATTCACAAGGTGGTCAGTGTGTCCCCCAATGATTATTCACGCTCTGCTGAACATCTTTTTATTGAGATCACACTTCACCACAAAAAGATATTACTCGCCGTGTATTATAGTCCCTCGCGTGAGATTGATTATTTCAACACTTTAGAAAATCTACTTGGTGATCACTGTCCCAATTACGACCACATACTTCTGCTTGGTGACTTAAACACGTGCCTGCTCAAAGATGATCACCGCGCTCATAAACTTCAGTCTCTCTTGACCTCGGTTAACTTGCATATTCTCCCTCTGTCTGCCACCCATCACACCCCTAACTGCACCCCTTCTCTTCTCGATCTAATCAATCTGATAAAATCTGGCGTTTTCTCCGTACGCTGGGAGTTGGCAACACAGCAGTTCACTCCATAGCGGCTTCTCTTAATCTCGATGCGCTGAACGATCACTTTGCTACCCCTCCTGTGAACCTTGAGTCAAAGCTGACACCATCTCACGTATATGTAGCCAAACTCTCCCAGCGTGCTCTTGCTTCTGTTTTAAACCTGTCGCGGAGGAGGAGGTTAGAAAGCATATTTCATCCATCACTTCTAATGCTGTGGGCAATGATAACCTGTGCTCCCGTATGATTAATCTCATTCTCCCTGAACTCTTACCCATACTTACACATGTTTTTAACCACTCCTTGGTCACGAGTTCTTTCCCATTGGCGTGGAAGCTCGCCAGCATCATCCCACTTCCTAAAACCAACAATCCTACCTCATTTTCAGAGTTCTGTCCTATATCAATTCTCCCCTTCCTATCCAAGGTCCTTGAACATATTGTGCACAAGCAGCTAGCTGACTACATAACATCTAATGCTCTACTATCTCCTCTTCAGTCTGGTTTTCGACCAGGCCACAGTACCGTTACTGCTTTGATTAAGGTCACGGATGATATCCGTCTGGCGATGGAAAACAAGTCAGTGACCATCCTCGCGTTGTTGGACTTCAGCAGTGCTTTCAATTCAGTTGACTTTGATGTTCTTCTGGCTATTCTTCGCTCTCTCAATATCTCTTCCTCTGCGATAGACTGGTTTGATTCTTACCTTCGTGGTCGCTTGCAGCGGGTTCGCTATGATGATACTTCATAGGATTGGCGTGACCTAGTAGCTGGCGTACCGCAGGGTGGCGTTCTCTCTCCCCTTCTCTTCTCTATTTTCATCAATACTGTTACACCAGTCATTTCCTCCAACTCCCATCTCTACGCAGACGACTTGCAAATTTACTGTAGCTCCAGTGTCATGAGCATTAGTGATGCTATCGACTGCATTAATCAGGACCTTAGGCGCATTGCTCGATGGGCTGAAACATTCGGTTTACTAGTAAATCCTAAAAAATCACAGGCTATGCTTATTGGAAGCAGTTACATGTGCAACCAAATTGATATTGCTGCGCTACCACCTATCTGTTACAGTGGTACGCCCATTACCTTTACCAAAACCGCCAAGAATCTAGGTGTAATGTTGGACTCTGGCCTGGCCTGGTCTGCGCACGTAGGTGAGGTGAGCAAGAAGGTTCACTTTTCTTTCCACTCTCTCAAACGTCTCCAAAGCTTTTTGCCCCTAAACACTAAGATCACTCTTGTGCAATCTCTCATCTTCCCAATATTCGACTACGGCGACTCTTGCTATTTGGACGCCACCGAGGAGCTTCTTAACAAACTTGAACGTCTCCAAAACTTGTGCATACGATTCATTTTCGGACTGCGCAAGTACGACCATGTGTCCCATCTTCGTTCGCAGCTCAAGTGGCTCCCGATTCGTCTTCGTAGGAATGCTCATGTCGTCTCTCTTCTCTATAATATCTTGCATAATCCTTCTTCCCCTTCTTATTTGCGTGAGCGCTTTTCTTTTTCGCGGCCACAGGATGAGCCCTGCCGTTCTAATGTCAGGACTCTGCTATGTATCCCTTCTCACCGCTCAGACTTCTACTCACACTCTTTCACTGTGCATGCTGCCAGGCTGTGGAATTCTCTTCCTCACACTATCCGTGCCAGTCCATCGATCGCTGTCTTTAGGAAAAGAGTTAAGGAACATTACCTTTCCATTTCATAGTGTTATTCCGTGTATTATATGTATGTTATACTTTATATTCGTATGTATTGAAATATGTACTTATTTATGTATTTATGTACTTATTAGTATGTAGTTACATTTATATTCAGTTAGGTTTTTTTTTATCTAACATATTTATCCATTTTTTAGATTGTGCACGTCTTATCTGCCTCTTCCAGTCATATCTCTCTTTCGTAGGTCTGCTGGAAGAAATTTCATTGTAGAAATAAGCAGAACCTGTTGTGTCGTTTCTATTATGTTGTATCTGTATGTTTTTTTCTTGTGTGCAATAAATGATAAATAAACAAATTAATAAATAAATTAATCCAGGTCCTAGTCTGTCTACCAAACAAATTTTATCCAAATCCGTCCAGCCGTTTAGGCTTGAAGAGGTAACAAACATATATACACACATACCTACACCCTCAAACTTTCGCATTTACAATTTTAGTTGGGATGGAATTGGAATTAGAGACATACATGTAGCACTAAGTTATTATTAACAATAATTTATTACTACAAAATGATGTAAGCTGGGATTACATTGATATGTTACAATACTGACGAGCATTGGCTAGCTATATGTCATCGTAACAAAACGTGTTTTTCAAACATTGTAAGGTTTCTTTAAAAAATATGATAATATGATGTTCAAATAAAAAATAGCAAATAATATGACTAATTGTTTACGAAAAGAATAATAATATTATCTAAATTAGATAACATTTTGGAACGAGTTAAAGTTGAAAACTTTTAGACGCGTTTTTCGTCTTTTGACGTTTCACAGATTGCAACGTTTTGTTATAACAGGGTCGAGCGATGTAGTTAAAAAAAAAATAACATGTTGATTTTCAATAAGTGATATTTTTGTGTCCTACATTGAATAAAGTATTTTTGATTTGATTTTGATTTGAGTTGCTCCGTTCCTTAGTGGTGGACATCGAAACCAATAAAGTTCCGTTGTCACCACTGTTTGTCTTGTTTTCATGATTATTTATTTCGCATTCTGGGGTTGGTGGTTACCTCCCTCTTAGCTCAGTCATATTTTATTTCACAATCAATGTTATTAATATACCAGTGCTCGGAGATATCAAATATCCATCACTGATAGCACGCTCCTTTAACAAATCACATTTTTATATAATGCCTACGTTGCGCGTTACGGTAATAAATAACACAATCATATAGCTATCGTAACTATGATAGCAGAGAGAATGGACTCAGTCTGTTAACAGGTTTATTTTTATTTACTAGGGACAATAAACAGTTTTATATAACTTAAGCAAGATAGTTATAACCAGATTCACATGCCTTTGAATTTTTATTTCTCAGGTATGCAGGTTTCCTCACGATATTTTCCTTTACTATTATATTATCCATTATATTATCGACTAAATACTAACAATTCAGTACTATAATGGACACTCTGGTCCTCAAGAATTTGATATTTTTGCCATCGACTCGCTAAGAAGAAGAAAAGCACTACACGAGTTTAGTATGGAACATTGCAATATTATTGAAACTTTGAACAGCATATGAACTTCTAGTCAAAACTCTTAAAGCGACTAAACATCGGTTGAAGGCTGATTTAAGGTTTATTGTTAAATCGTGTATAACATAAAATAAACATATTGTTACTTTACAGGACCCAGAGACTGGGAAAAATCGTCAAATTACTTATAAGGTAAGTGTGTTATCGCCGTGCCATGTGGTTCCCGTCGGAGTAGAATAGGAACATCCCTCTATTCCTGTGAGTGTCTTAAAGGTGACTAAAGGATTATAAGCATAACAGCATAGACTAGTGATGGGCAGCAGCGTCATCGTTGTCGCCCTTCGACGCCCATTTCTAGGCGTTTGTAGTGCGAGCCCCGACAGAACTGCTGGCCACATTTACAAGAGGGGATTCCTGGCCGAAAGGCGTGATGTTCCGACAATTCAACCGCCTCCGTGGCTCCGTACCTTTCAAAAATTTCCTCGAGGATATCGCTTATGTCTGAATGGACCTTAAAATGCCCTCCGAGTTATTTACTTATTCAGAATACAGAACATGTTTTCTATGCTTATTTATATACCATTCGAATATGGTATCCAAAAGCTTTATCCCTGGAGTATTTCTTCATTTTTAATTCCTTTTTAAATTTCAGGGTTCTGTATATGTTCCGATTACTGACTACAACATGTCACGTTTGGGAATTGAGGTAAGTTGCGGCGACGTCGATCACGTTTTCATTAAGGTTTCCATTTAAAATTCACACTTGAGAAGCTTCTTGGGCGAATTTAATCAAAACTCACGATTATAGCAGCGACTTTGGCGACTCCGTTCAAAATTCATATTTGAGAAGCTTTTTGGGTGACTTTGAGGTTGTTCAAAATCATATTTGACAAGTTTTTTAGGTGACTTTAAGGTTTCCGTTCAAAATTTAACAAGTTACTTGAGCGACTTTATTGTTTCCGTACAAAATCATAGTTGAGAAGCTTCTTGGGCAACTTTAAGCTTTTAATTCAAAATTCATTTTTAGAGGCTTCTTGGACGACTTTAATTAAAACTCTCGCTTATAGAAGCGTCTTTGGCGACTTAAGATTTCCGTTCAAAATCATTCTTGAGAAGCCTCTTGGGAGACTTTAAGGTGTTCGTAGGTACAATGTCATACTTGTGAAGCTTTTTGGGGGAGTTTAAGGTGTTCGTAGGTACAAAATCATGCTTGTGAAGCTTTTTGGGGGACTTTAAGGTGTTCTTAGGTACAAAATCATACTTGAGAAGCTTCTTCGGGAACTTTAAGGTTATAATTCAAAATTCATACTTTAGAAGCTTCTTGGGTGACTTTAATCAAAACTCACGCTTATAGAAGCGTCTTTGGCGACTTAAGGTTTCAGTTCAAAATCAAACTTGAGAAGCTTCTTGGGAGACTTTAAGGTGTTCGTAGGTACAAAATCATACTTAAGAAGTTTCTTGGGCGACTTTAAGGTTTCCGTAGGTACAAAATCATACTGAGAAGTTTCTTGGGCGACTTTAAGGTTTCCGTAGGTACAAAATCATACTGAGAAGTTTCTTGGGCGACTTTAAGGTTTCCGTAGGTACAAAATCATACTTGAGAAGTTTCTTGGGCGACTTTAAGGTTTCCGTAGGTACAAAATCATACTGAGAAG
The DNA here is from genome assembly GCA_949316235.1 of Oegoconia quadripuncta. Classification (NCBI taxonomy): domain Eukaryota; kingdom Metazoa; phylum Arthropoda; class Insecta; order Lepidoptera; family Autostichidae; genus Oegoconia; species Oegoconia quadripuncta. The sequence continues at coordinate 4,832,466 of OX438746.1, forward strand.
TTTCTTGGGCGACTTTAAGGTTTCCGTAGGTACAAAATCATACTTGAGAAGTTTCTTGGGCGACTTTAAGGTTTCCGTAGGTACAAAATCATACTGAGAAGTTTCTTGGGCGACTTTAAGGTTTCCGTAGGTATAAAATCATACTGAGAAGTTTCTTGGGCGACTTTAAGGTTTCCGTGGGTACAAAATCATACTTGAGAAGTTTCTTGGGCGACTTTAAGGTTTCCGTAGATACAAAATCATACTTGAGAAGTTTCTTGGGCGACTTTAAGGTTTCCGTAGGTATTCGCATATAAGCTGAACGATATTAAAATTTAATTTAATAATAAATAAAAAAGGAAATTATAAAAAAAGCAACTGCATATGTTAATATAAAAAAATCGTATGCGACAAAATTGTTAGCTGACTGCGGCAATATTATTTCCCTTAAAAAGTATGTTCTCCTTTTGTATAATAAAGTGTATTTGTATTGTATTGTATTGTATTGTATTGTATTGTATTGTATTGTATTGTATTGTATTGTATTGTATTGTATTGTATTGTATTGTATTGTATTGTATTGTATTGTATTGTATTGTATTGTATTGTATTGTATTGTATTGTATTGTATTGTATTGTATTGTATTGTATTGTATTGTATTGTATTGTATTGTATTGTATTGTATTGTATTGTATTGTATTGTATTGTATTGTATTGTATTGTATTGTATTGTATTGTATTGCATTGCATTGCACTGCACTGCATTGCATTGCACTGCATTGCACTGCATTGCATTGCATTGCATTGCATTGTATTGTATTGTATTGTATATCTTAACACCCCCGCAATTATGACGTGACTAACGCCACCCCATTTTTAAAATCCGTCATGCTATTCAGATGCGCCACAGGAACGATTAACTTCGAAACATTACCGTCCTTCTGATGGTAGAGAATATCATGTAAACATTCTACCGATGCCTTCGATGTCACATATTCTTTGTGTTTGTGTCTTGCAAAATCAAGATTATGTTTTCTACGCTATTATACAGCCTGTTTAAGAATTACACAACCTGATACTTGTGTCGGTAACATCTCTACATATCTCTTTTTGTCCGTAATGTTTCCATATTTTTTTTAATTTAAAATTTTTGAATTTGCAGACAACAGCTCCACCGACTGAGGCTCCACGAATCCCGGCCACAACTGATAAGATGATCAATGTGGTGCTTCGAAGTGTTGACGCGAAAGACGCTAAAGACGACGACTGGTTGCTCTGGGAGTCCATTCTGGGTGGGAGAGCTGCGGACGACAGGGTAGGTAGCCCAGGGTTATGTACGTATTTTTGGCGCCTATTATGAAATTTAAAGTATTACCAGACGTTAACCGCCTCCGTGGCTCAATGTAAACAACACTGAGTTTACGATTCGGAGGTCGCGGGTTCGATCCCCAGCGGGGTACATGTTTAAGTACTCGGTTTGGTTGGTGGTAGGGCATATAATGTCCGCCTGGCTAGCTACCACCATCTCATCTAAATCTGCCGCCAAGCAGCAATGTTAATAGCATTGTTGTGTTCCGGTTGTCAGAGATAAGATAGCCAGTCCCCCAAATGTGTTGGGGTTTCCGGGTTAGTAGGCTTCCACCTTCGACCTCATCTTCACTTAACATCAGGTGTGATTGAGGTCAAGTACGAACCCGTCGTGCATAAAAAAAAAAAACGTATGTACAAGTATCAAAATCTATTCATCAGTTAGCCTACGTAATTGAATTAAGAATAATGAATTTGTGTTTTCAGTGTGATGACGAAGGTTGTCAAGGACGAGTAAGTATATGTAACTTTATATACAGGGTGGTTGGTGAAAGTATAGATTCCGTTCTGTAGTAGATCTCATTTGAAACAATTAAAACAATATAAAATCTTCGTGAGAGCATTCTTAATACATATTTTACAGGGTGAATTTGAATTCGTGCAATTCCCATAAACTGGTGACGCCACTCTCCATTACGAACAACTTTGCCCAAGGCACCATCAAAAAATTATCGATTACCCATACCCAGACTGGAAAAAATCCCGCTTTGCGATAAGTCCGCCTTAGTGCATAGATTTAAGCAAATTTGTTATGTATTTATTTTCTTTTGTACAATAAAGCGTTTACAAATAAGCAAAGTCCACCTTTGATCTCATCTTCATTTAACATCAGGTGTGATTGAGGTCAAGTACGAAACCGCCGTGCATAAAAAAAAAAAAACGGGACACAATGCTATTCACATTGCTGCTTGGCGGCAGATTTAGATAAGATGGTGGTAGCTAGTCAGGCGGATATTTAAAATGCGCTACCACCAACCAAACCGAGTACTTAAACATGTACCCCGCTGGGGATCGAACCCGCGACCTCCGAATCGTAAACCCAATGTTAATTACATTGAGCCACGGAGGCGGCACGTTTTGTAGTCTAAATTTGGAATGAGGATAGTGGAATGTGATTGTGAAGATTCAAAGCACATTCACCGAAATGCATCTTATAAAATACTTATAGGAGACGTTATGACGATGTCCAAGGTTTTTTTCATTGACCATAGAAGTCGCATAAGTAATGCGAAAATCAGTAGTTCAAAAGACCTTCAACATTGTTAAAACAATTTTTTGAATATAATGTCTTTTTCCAGTGTCACCACTCGGGTTGTGATACTTCGGTAAGTATGTCGCTGAAAACTGGTGTTATGATAAGAATTTTTTTTTGGTGTTAGAAAAAGAAATTTTACACCGTAACGAAAAAAGAATATATAGTGAAATAAAAGGTATTGGCATAGGTAGTTTATTTTTTTCAAAACCATCATCGAATAAAGCGTTGTGTCATTTGACCGTCGTGTTTGTAGCACATTATAAACATCATTAAATTGAATAATTAAAACAAAACTTGGGGAAAATTTTACACATTACCTAGTAATATCTCGTTTTACAATTACAGTCAAAATTCAGTTCGGATCCAGTCTCGATCTCCTAAATGTCAAATACGACATTAAATATAAACATTCGTAATGTAATTATATCGAAATGTGATCGAAAGCTGAACAAAGCTCTCACTATTAATTGTTCAGTATTGCCCAGCTGAAGTGATATAAGTAGTTTTTTGACAAATGTGAAAGAGAATAAATAGAAGGAAGCAAGCGCATATTTGACGAACTGTCAATTTTTTAAAACTCGAACTTGATGTTAAAAGCTTTGTTCAACTTTCGATCACATTTCGATATAATCACATTACAAACCTTTATATTGTAGTACGAGAATGACGTATTTGACATTTGGAGACCGAGACTAGATCCGAACTGAATTTTGACTGTAATTGTAATAAGAGATATTACGAGAATTGCCTTTCCGGATACCCTTTTAACTTCCGATAATCGTAAAAGCCGTGATTTTTAGAGTGTTAGAGTACCTGTCAGTGATAAATAAAAATGTTTTCTAAGAAATCGGTAGCTTGTTTTCATCACGACTCAATAAACTATATTTAGAAAATATGAAGTAGCCATTGATTAATTTTTTAGAATACACAGTGGTAAATTTAATTCAATATTGTAGGTTTTATAACTAAACACCAAAGCACCAACACAAAGCAAGCTACAGAATGGTTAAAAACATTTTTATTCGTTTTATTGGACGACCGATTGGTGTTGTGGATAGAGACCCTGTCAGCGAAACTAACGGTTGGTTCGAATCCCGCGACGGGTAAATGTTTGTATGATGAATATGAACATTTATTCCTGAGTAATGGATGTTTATATAAATATGTATGTATGTTTATCCGTTATCTAGTATCCATAGTACAAGCTTTGCTTAGTTTGGGACTAGATGATTGGTGTAAGTGTCCGAAATATTTATTTATTATTTTCTATTTCTGATGGGGTACTCCATCCTTCTACGAAAAATTCTTCTAGAAAAAATCGGGAACTTTAAAGAATGTTATAATAAATAAATGTTACACCACAATAATTACGTATTTTTACTGGACTAATAAATAAGAGCCAACCTTTCATTTAAATCTGTGCCAAGAAGAGGTGTAGAATATCAGAAATACTTTCTGTTCAGTACAGAACATACAAAAATGGCAATGGTTGTCTGTGAGGTTGAGTGGCATCACCAACGTTATTCAACTCAACGGGCACCTGTTCATAGGTCAGGTGCAAGACGAAGAGCGCGAACAACGTTGGTGTTGCCACTCAACAAAAATATATAAAAAAGGGCTGTTCACAGACAACCATTGTCATTTTTGTATGTTCTGTACTGAACACTTTCCACGCAAGCATTTTGTAAATAGCATAAAATGGATAATTTAAAAAGATTCTGGTTTTGCCATTTGGCTACGGAACCCCAGTATAGTGTAGTAGCTGAGATCCCAAACATTACCAGCCCCTGTAGTATGACATCGTTTGACGCGCGCGACGTGGTAGTGAAAGTGGGATAGTTGTATAAATCCTCCAAGCGAATGAGCAGGACAAATATTATCTCGTACGCCCACGTTTATCGCTCCTATCATGCTACTAGTGCTGTGTACCTGGGCCACAGAATTAATATAGTATGCCTGGGCAGTGATTTTTTTTTATGCACGATGGGTTGGTACTTGACCTCAATCACACCTGATGCTAAGTGAAGATGAGGTCGAAGGTGGAAGCGTACTGAACCGGAAACCCCAACACATTTGGGGGACTGGCTATCTTTTCTCTGACAACCGGAACACAACAATGATTCTCACACGTTCGAGATTCCAACGTCGATATATATTTCAAAGCCCGCGTCCTACAAAAAATCGGTCACAATATTGATGAAAAAATCGGCCGATTATCGGTCCTACAAAAAGTTGCTCGTAATGAATAAGTGTATAATGACAAACCTATGGATGTTTACCGATATTTCAACAGTTTTGGCGCTACAATGTCGCAGACAGACAGACGTTTTAAACTTATAACACCTCTGCTTGCGTTTGGGATACAAAAACATTTTTATTAGTATCATAAAAGACGACTATGGCACATTCCACCAAAAACATCAGACTTGCACGTTGCAATGGAGATGAGCTCACCCCCTGTAACTTGTGCATTTCTGTATATTTCGAGAGGTGAACTTTTAATGTTTTGGGATATATCTGACCTCATTTGGGATAAAAGTTGTAACGTTATGTATATGTAATTTCAATCAATAGGAAGATAATTATCACTGCAGAGGGATGTTTACGGGCTGATGATGAAATAAAAAAAGAATTTTCCGAATCGGTTTATAAATGACTAAGTTCTGAGGTAACAAACAAAAAAATAACAACCGAATTGCTAACCATTTCCTTTTTGAAGTCGGTTAAAATGGTATGAAAACTCGTAAAAGTATGTAGATAAACGTATAAATATTTTTGTTCCAGTGTTCCGGCGAATCGTGTGGAGCTGGGGTAATGAATTTAATCCCTAAGCGTTCACGGGCATTGCCTATTGATGTTAGCTGTAATTTATTATTATAGCCTACCGTAATATCATTCGCCATACGTATTCTTTCTTTTTGATTGCCAAAATGAATAAAGGATGCCACAGGCTCGTGGGGTGACTGTCAAAGTGAGAATGAGGAATAGTGAATTTAGAGAGGGAGCATAGACATAAATATTAGGCCCTTACCTATGAAATTGGCGTTTTGTATGAAGAATTGCATTAAGACCGTATTCTTAACACAAACATTTTTTTATTTTTGGGAACGGCAAATTCAAATTTAACTAAACTTTGTGTGTATTATCGGATAACATTAAGTTAAGTATAGGCAACGTTAAAGTAACCTCTTTATAAAAGTTTCAGGGAATCTAAGAAATGATTATGGGAAGCACATGAAAAGAGCTCTGTTCAAATTTTTTTTATTATGTGATTTAGCCCAGAAATTAAAAAATATTTCATGTGAAACCTTGAAATAATATTCCATTTTCCAAATAAAAAACAAATTTGGATATAGCTTTGAAAATCGCAGGAATTGGTACATATGATTAACGAAGAAAAAAAAACTCCAATTTCATAGGTAAAGACCCAATATTACTGCGTGTGGACCGGGTCGTTAATAATTAAAATGGCTCCACATCATTGGTGTTAAAAAGGGAGTTTGGTACCAATGGGAACTCAGTGGGCAGAAAAAATAAAGGAATGGCGGTTACTCCACCGCCAAGAGCGTAGCTCTTAAATTGGAAGAAGAAGAGGGAACTCAGTATCAGATGCTAATTTATATTGTAATTTTTTTAAGCACAACGGGTTAGCACTTGACCTTAATCACATCTGATGTTATATGAAGATGAGGCCGAAGGTGGGAGCGTGCTGACCCGGAAACCCAAAATTTGAGGAACTGGCTATCTTATTACTGACAACCGGAACATAACAATGCTATTAACATTGTTGTTTGGCGGCAGATTTAGATAAGATGGTGGTAGCTAGCCAGGCGGACATTTAAAATGCCCTACCACCAACCAAATCGAGTACTAAACATGTACCCCGCTGGGGATCGAACCCGCGACCTCCGAATCGTAAACCCAATGTTGTTTACATTGAGCCACGGAGGCGGTTAAATGTAATAAATGAAAATGTAGTTTGTGTGTTTGTAAACGCTTTATTGTACAAAAGAAAATAAATACAAAACAAATTTACTTAAAACTATGCACAAATGCTCGACTTTAAGAGGGTTTATTCCGCCCAGAGGCGCCCTCATTGGATGGATGGATTTTGAAATACAGAATAAAACAAAAATATCTCTCCGACCTGCATTCGAGAAGCCTCAAAGCTAACCTCCTCCGCGACCTCCGATTCGTAACCCCTATGTTGTTTTACATTGAGCCACGGAGGCGGTTAAAAGCATAATTAACGACAGAAAAGTTACCAAACAATATGCGAGTATTTTTTAACTGTAACAAACAGAATGTATTACTGGTAAAAAAAAAAATTCTCTTGCAAAATTGTGATCGATGATGTCTTGAGCACAAACTAAAATTTGTATAGATTCTCGGCGCCACACGACTAGACGCGTAGAACGCACATTGCACATACCATTGATTGGTAAATAAATTGTACCCATCGTACGAGTAATGTCAAAGGGAAAGAGATCTACCACTTGGTAAGCCACCAGGTGAAAGGGTTAACTTATACATACGTACTTCCTTAATAAGAATTGGAAAGTTATTTTGCATTATAATTAAATTGAGTTATTAGCTTGTACATGTAGGGGTACATGTTTAAGTACTCGGTTTGGTTGGTGGTAGGGCATTTTAAAATGTCCGCCTGGCTAGCCACCACTATCTTATCTAAATCTGCCGCCAATTAATAGCATTGTTGTGTTATTGTTGTCAGAGATAAGCTAGCCAGTTCCCCAAATGTGTTGGGGTTTCCGGGTCAATACTCTTCCACCTTCGACCTCATCTTCACTTAACACCAGGTGTGATTGAGGTCAAGTACGAGCCCGTCGTGCATAAAAAAAAAGCTTCAAAAAACTTTCATTACGTTTTCAGTGTGTCGGATCCATGTGTAATGCATTCGTAAGTATTTAGATTTCAGTTTCCATTCATTTGAAAAGGTGAGTTTTTATTAAGGTCATATAAAGTAAGTCGAGTTACCACCCACTCGGGAAAAATACTTTCTGGTAGAATATACTTGCATATACGAACTATGTCGTATGCTAAATTCAGTGTTTAAGTACGTTGCCAAGAACCCAGGAGACTACGCCATGTGCTTGGGAAAATACTTTGTGGAAGAATATACTTGCTACTTTGATCTATAAGTGAAACATTCCTGTTATTTTTATAAAATGATATCTTACCACCAAACAGGGATGAGATAGAAGTACCTATTATGTGAACTGTTTTTTGGTGTTGTCGTTTTTGCTGCCAACTCATATCTGATGGGGCTTTCCGGGTGGCAACGGTCTCTCGCTCAACGAATGCCGTTGATTTGGAATAATGTCAATACAAGGAACAAAAATCAATTAGCTGTACCTTTTAGTAGACTTAGTATAGTTAGTAAGTCATTCAGAGGTCAATGTGTGCGCTTCTATACTTAGCTTAACTTATTATAAAACAATAATTATATAAAAATGATAGTAATCCATGGGATTAAACGGCTCCTCTACACGATATATAAAAATTGTTGTAACCTTTCTAGATTGTAAATGACTGATTAAAAAGAGACAAACCCTCTGAGTTTCTCGCTAGCTCTTCTCACTAGTGGTCGCGTTCCAAGCTAGTGGTAGTTTAAAAAACAAGTGACGTTCATAAAAGCATATTGTATTGCCTACATGAATATATGATTTTCATTTCATTTCAATCGAAGGCCTGGGAATAACGCTTATAAACATATTATTTACATAGTAAATCAAACAATTTCAACTGTTTATTCCATGATCCTCAACCCGCATTGGGCCAGCGTTATGGACTCTGGCCCATGCTCCCATCATTATACGAGGGAACATCGATATCCTCGTAGTAGGATTTTTACGGGCTGAAGATGATGATTCCATGATTGATAGATGGACAAACAAGGCACAGATTAATAATGAGTTGAGTTGTCGGCTTGAAAACCCTTCATTCTATGGTCTGAGGCAACAAACCATACTTACAAGCTTCGGTCTAATCGATTACTTTTATCTACGGTACAAAGTTCACTGTGTTCACTGGCTTATGTTTCCGGTATTCTACGGCGATCTGGATTTAAACAGACACAAGTTCCGAGCTTCAAGCGTTTTTACCATTCGTGTTACTGGCACTATTACTCGCGGTAGCCTTCTGCTACCGCCACGCTCACTACATCTAGGCGCAGTCCGTGGTGTATACGAAAGCAGGAGGCCGAGCTTCACTCGCCTTCCTTCCCCATAGGGATGGCCCTAGTGCCATGTTACATTTCATTAGCTACACTCCCATTTGCCAAGGGGGGAAGTGGGAAAACTTTTTTTACTTACACAGTCACGTAGGGCACCGTCTACCTTCAGTAGGCGCCGTGTCGAGTACCACTGTCGATCCTGGCTTATAGGAGTTACAGTGGGAGGAGTGTGTAGGTGGGATTGGCAAATGTTTGTGTGTCGCTAAATGGGTCAAATAAACTATTCTATTTCTCTTCTTCTTAATATCATTATAAAAATATCATTATCATTATCATCATTGGCATTCTAATTCTTATGCTATACATATACGAACGTGATAGCTAAATTTAGTGTTTAAGTACATTGCAAAGTACCCAGGAGACTACGCCAGGTACTAAATTTAGTGTCTAAGTTTATTTTCAAGCTTCAACAATTGCTTAAAGCTACGTAATTTGCTAAATTTGATGGTTAAATGGATTTGCAAGCTCCGAGGAGACAAACTAATTTGCTAAAGTTGATGATTAAGTGTATTTTCAAGCTTAAAGGAGACTACGTCATTTGTCAAAGGTGGTGTTTGCATTTAAACATCACCTTTTCAAGCTCCAAGGAGACTACGTCATTTGCTGAATTTGGTGATTAAGTGTACTTTCAAGCTTCAGCGAGACTACGTAATTTGCTAAAGTTGGTGATTAAGTGTATTTTCAAGCTCGAAGGAGACTACGTAATTTGCGGTAGTTGGTAATTAAGTGTACTTTCAAGGTTCAACGTGACTAGATAATTTGCTAAAGTTGGTCATTAAGTGTATTTTCAACTCCAAACGTCATATCCTAAAGTTGGAGATTAATTGTTTTGTCAAGATTAAAGGAGACTACGCCAAGTGCTAAGTTTGTGCTTCATCATCAGTTGGTGTTTAAGTTTGATAACCTCTCAGGAAACTACACCATGTCCTAAAGTTAAGGCAGATTTACATTGACCATGCAGTCACTACTGGACGTGTTGATCACCTGTCCAGTCAGTCGTGTGTTATTGTAATGTTTTTGTCCAACACAACCTACGTAGCTGCACCAGCGAAGCTACGTATTCAGACGTGTGTTGTTTCAATACGGGCGGAGGTTAAGACAAAATAAGACAGGCGTTCTATATGCTCCAGTGCTGTCTGCCAGCGTTGTACTGGCTCGAAGTGTTTACACGATTTCACTGTCGTCAGCTACTAAGTCAATATAAACTTTTAGCATCTATCTAGTTGAGCGGTAGACTCCGCACCGTAGTAATTATATGAACCCTCTTGGTAATACTGTCCGACGCCCGCCGAGAGTAAAGTAAATAATTTTTAAATTTGTTTTCCAGTGCAGAGGATCTGGTTGCTTTGCTATGGTAAATATACATTCAAGCTACTTTCTATTCAACTTTAATTATTCGTCAGGTTTAGAGGATAAAGTAGCGTAGAGCGTGCGCGGACCAGCGGACCCAAAATTTTGTATGACGGTATATGAAGTGTACGTGCGCGTCCATTGTAAAAGTATATATACCTGTACTAGTAGCATGACAGGGGCGATAAACGTTTATGTCGCGTGAGATAATACTTGTCCTGCTCATTCGCTTGGATGTAATATACAACTATCCCACTCTCTCTCCTACCTCGCGCGCCAGTAACGATGACATGCCGAGCCCCCCTTCGTCATGTCTCTATCGGAGACGCGGTGCATCCGCCTCCGTTACGTACCCGCTGCGGCATGCGGCTCTTATGTTGTTTTATAACAGGTTCAGATACCATGACCCCGATGCTGAATTTTATCTAATCAAATCCGCTTCATTGTTTAAAAAAGGAAGATACATTTAAATATCTTATAGAAACTACAAATTAGGCGGCCTTATCGCTAACAGCGATCTCTTCGAGGCAAACCTATCATCACAGAATTCAATACGAGTAATTAAGTGGGTTAGCACAAATAATTTCCTAATTGTTAAGTACATCTGAAAGTTATGTAATACAAAAATAATTTATTTAATGCACTTTTATAATACATCTAATTCTGGTAAAAATAAAGCAGTAGATACTGGAGCCCGCCTGTAGGTCATAGTGAACTAATTTTGTATCAAACAAAATAAAGCCAGAAGCGATAGAAATGGGAGTGGGAAGGGGGAGGGCCAGTGACGCAACTGCCGATCACTGTACCAAGACGTCGAACACTATTCTATCCATTGGTTGCGTCGTACGACACCCTCGGGATATAATGGGTTGGTTTTATTTTGCTCGGCTAGAAACCAGGTTAAGGTGCATAATTCAAGACTTATGTTCCCAGTAGTTCTGTTGGACAGTTCTGTTGGCCGAACTAATGGGAATTTTTGTCTCACTAGTTCTATCAACAGAACAAATGGTACTAGGGATTCCCAGTAGTTCTGTCGAGTTCTAATTCGAGTGCGAGCGAAGCGAGCACGGCAGTTTATTGGCACCCCGACATGGATAGGTTAGGTTCGAAGGGTCGCTCGCTCTGCTCGCCCGGCTCGCTTCCGCCATAAAATTGCATTTTTTTTTTGTTTTTATTGATAAACTTCAACCGCCGCCTCCGTGGCTCAATGTAAACAACATTGGGTTTACGATTCGGAGGTCGCAGGTTCGATCCCCAGCAGGGTACTCGTTTTGGTTGGTGGTAGGGCATTTTAAATGTCCGCCTGGCTAGCTACCACCATCTTATCTAAATCTGCAGCCAAGCAGCAATGTTAATAGCATTGTTGTGTTCCGGTTGTCAGAGATAAGATAGCCACATTTGGAGAATGTATTGGGGTTTCCGGGTCAGTCCGCTTCCATCTTTGAGCTCATCTTCACTTAACATCAGGTGTGATTGAGGTCATGTATCAACCCGTTGCGCATAAAAAAAAATTTTAAACGTAACGTAATTAAAACACAAAGTTAAAATAAAAAGCAAAAACAGTGAAACAGACCCGAAAACCCCTCTACTGTCCATAACTATTAAGGTAGAGATCGTGTTCGAAATTCAGATCGTTGCGGGCACCCAAAAGACTGGCAGAATCACCCCCGTTGAAAGGCATAATTCGGTGCCCGAGGTAGCTGCAAGCTCTTTTGTCACCCGAGGTCTCATTTAAGCGCAGATTTTTTGTGTTTGTTTTACAGTGCATCGGGGAAAATTGTCTTGCTAAGGTATGTAACTGGTGACGTATCACCTGCTAACCTTATACTTTTTACATTCTTTTGATACACGGTGAAATTTAATTCGTGTAATTCATGGTTACTGGTGATTCCACTCCTGATTACGAACAACTTTCCCCCAGAAACCATAGTCGAATTCGATCAAAAAACCTTTAGATAGATATAGTTAAGCATTTATTTGCATCCATGTACACATACATAACAAATTTTACATATGAAAAATACAACTAAAACAATAAAATACAAGTAAAGAAACAACAAATATTATGTGTGTGCCGCAGTATACAAAAAGGCTACAGCTCAGTGTATGGATTTGCCCGAGGCGGGCAAAACACTGGTATTCTGCTGAAACCTGAGGGTTGGTCTGGGACAAATGGAATTTTGAAATGTGTTTGGTGTTATCAAACTAACGTTATTGGTAAATGAATTTTGTGTAAGATTATTCAATTAATAAAATATATCTAATTAAGTTATTGAACCAATTATTATTATTATTATAGAATAAATTGATAATCAATGAAAAATTGAGAAATTATTGCAATTTTCGATTTCATATTCTATACACGTTGTAATTTGGAAGTTTTGGAAGTTTGGAAATCCGCCAATTTTCGGCTGAAGGCGGCTTGGCTTAGGAGTGGAGTTTTACGACTTCTACGACATCCACGGGAAGAGACGAGTTGGTTCTATATCCACGTACCGAAACCATATGACTCCGCTACGTTTAAAGTAATTTATTTATTCTTTCCCGGAAGATTTCTCTTCCGGAATTACTTTCGTACCTTGTGATATTCCCCAGGTTTCAGGTTATTATTGTGATAAATTAATATAACACAGGTATAGTCAGTATCAGTAACAATGAGCTCGTCCCCTACATAGCACTATAAGAACAAAAATGTTGTACTCAGGGATGCTATGGATGTGAAATTTCGGATCTGGATACGGATATTTTATTTTATAAAGTTACAGCGAATTTAACCATTTTTAAATGGTGAATATTATCCGTAATAAACCCTTTACAAGTTTCCCCGTGTGGGAACCTTATTTGGTTAGTACTTAAAAACCACAAAACCCGAAAGCATTTTTTTTTCTGCGGACGCCCGTCATGTCAAATTATTTACCATAAAATGTATCCCTTGACAGCTCTCAAGACGAATCTACTCGTAATGACATTATGCACTTCGAAAACGGTCAAGCCGCTTAGGATACAGGATGCGTCAAAGGAACGGACATACATACATACTTACATACATACATACATACTTACATACATACATACATACATACATACTTACGTACATACATACATACATGTGGTGGAAAATATATAGGATGTGTAGGTAGTTTTTCATGCCAACTATGCCATTTATTTGATAAGAAAAAATACGTCAGTATTCTAATTTTGTTATGATTGGAATTATTTCAGATTTCAAATCCTTTTTTGTTAGTATACAGTTTGCTTAGCCCTAATGTTAGTAACAATATTATACCGGTTTCAGATACGGATATGAAACTATTTCGGATTATTCGTTATTTTCGGATAGTTTCGGTAACGGATATTAGATTTTTAAGAAATAGTAAAAGTAAAATGCAATTTAGTTAAATGATTTAATTATTTGTAGCTTATCATTTTACCGATCACCGGCTCGGCTCTGCAGTAACAAAAACCTGTAAAAAACTTTTATATTGGGTTAGTTACGGTTTGATGAACCGAAAGACGACCACTACTGGACAAAGACCTCCCCAGAGATCTCCACAATGGCCGGTTCCGCGCTGCCGCATCCAGCGGCTTCCAGCGATCTTTACTAAATCGTCGATCCACCAAGGGGGGGCCTGCCCACTGTTACGGCTCCTGGGGGTTTACTCTCTAACGACAATATTTTTGGACGGCCGTAACTTCCGATTTTTTCTTTTGCTAAGAATCCTTTTGCATAACTCAGACGTTCCTTGCGTCCTGTACTAACTTGTGATGTCCAACTATACAGGGCGTCCCACGGCTATGCCACATGGAGGAAAAGTACCTTGAATTTTGTAGATGGAACATTTTACTGAAAGAAGACATTATTTTAATTTAAAAAACAATTTAAACTGCATTCATAGATTTTTAAATAAGTACATGGTTGAACCGGGAATCGAACCATTTATTTATAAAAAAAAATTACCATGTAGCTTTATCATACCGATCGAAAGGCTTCATCATAAGGATTATTTTTTTGCTAAATAACATATTATCAGAAATAAAAGGAAGACCATGAATTTTAACATTAGATGTTCAATTTTGTTCAGAAAAATGAAAAGCTGACATTGCCGTAAGGACATACAACTGACATTATCATTACTAATACTAATTACCCACTCGAGAAGTATGCATCATTTCCCTATTATAATTTAAGTTCATGATAAAATGATAAAGAGATACGTAATTAGTAAGTAGGACTATCTCAATGAACATTTTCTTTCCTGGATCGGGACAAATGGACGAAAAAATGGCCGCCGAGATCCTCAGATCTAACCCCGTTAGATTTTTTTTATGGGGTTATGTAAAAAATTTACTTTACAAGAACCAGTGTCAAAGTGTCCACGAGCTACAAACTGAACTTCGACGTATTATTCTAAATATCCACCACAACATGATCAAAAAATCGACAGGGAGCGAAATAATCAAAAGAGTGCGACTTTGTATTGAACAGGATGGGACTCATTTTGAGCATTTGATAAATTTGATTAATTTTGTATTAAAAATGTTAAAATTCATGGTCTTCCTTTTATTTCTGACACTATGTTATTTAGCAAAAAATTATCCTTATGATGAAGCCTTTCGATCGGTATGATAAAGTTACATGGTAATTTTTTTTTTATAAATAAAGGGTTCGATTCCCGGTTCAACCATGTACTTATTTAAAAATCTATGAATGCAGTTTAAATTGTTTTTTAAATTAAAATAATGTCTTCTTTCAGTAAAATGTTCCATCTACAAAATTCAAGGTACTTTCCCTCCATGTGGCATAGCCGTGGGACGCCCTGTATACAACAAAAGTAAAATAATGACGATTGCTTTATTTTATTTTTATTTTATTTTATTTGGGATAACAACAGCTAACATTACATTAATTTACAACAAATAGTTACTTCTCATACAGCCAAAACAGTTATCCACTACTTACATAATACACACAATTTGTTGTTGAGAGAAACATCTGATACACAAAGCTTTGTAGAAAGTAGGCTGCAATTATACAAATCATTATACAAATTTATAATTGACACAGCAAACTGCAAAAGAAAAAGTCCGAAGTTACGGCCGTTCGAAGCGATTTTCGTTAGTGTAGACCCCGTGGTTATGGTTAGGTTTTTATTTCGGATATCCGATAGTTTCGGTTACGTTACAGATGTCCATAACATCCCTAGTTGCACTATACAACCGTTTGTATAATACTGGACTCCATTGTCCACAATTCGAATCGACTTCGCTTTTATGAGTTGAAAGAGTAACTGCTGAGACATTTTTCTCGCGTTTTGCGAGAAGATTCTTGGCGTCGTGAGAATATTTCCTCTCTTGTTTTGAAATGGAGGTATTGTTGCTTATTTACAGTGCGAAGGACAGGCTTGCGATGCTAGAGTAAGTGCAGCTATTGTTATAATTAACAATAAGTCTTTAAAAATAAAAACCCGACTACATATAAAAGAGGAAACTAAAGACTATTATTGCTACCTCAAAATCCGCCTAGCCATTCGCTGGAATATTAGGATGCAGCCGCCATCTTGTATTTTACGGGCACCATTTTAGATTTTTTTATAATAAAATATATCATTTGATACTTATGCACCACTTGTTAGCTATCACAACACAATCATATCTGATGTTAAGTGAAGATGAAGCCGAAGGTGAAAGCGTACTGACCTGGAACCCAAGTAATATGGAGTATATGTTGTTCACAATACAATACAATACAAATACTCTTTATTGCGCAAAATAATTTACAATAATTTTTGATGATAACAATAGAACACAATTAGGCGGCCTTATCACTAAAAGCGATCTCTTCCAGGCACACCCACAGCCATGGGACATTTGTAGGTAGAAAAACAGGTAGGGTGCACGATACTACCAACTAAAGAAATAACTAAAGAAAGAAATAATGTTCACATTGAGCCACGGACGGTTGAAATGGAAAGGTTTGTTATAATTGCCAAACTAACCAGGCAGTGATCGCAGATTGCTAGCACCTTCATCCAAATGTTGCTGCTGCCTATGGTTTGCATTTCGAATCCGTAATAAATTTCTGAATCGCAAGTAATATACACTTAAGCGATATTGATATATCGGGCAGGCTGAGCGCTTATAAGCTACGTGTGGACAATCTATTGTATATTCACCTACAGTTAAAAGTAAGTAAAGCTGCTTTCACATATCCGTTAGCGTCGCGCGGCCAGCTTATACTGCACGCTTGATAGGTGGGATAAACGTTTATGTCGCGCGATATAATAGTTGTCCTGCTCATTCGCTTGGACGAAATACACAACTATCCCACTCTCACTCCTATGTCGCGCGCGACAAACGATGTGCTGTCGATCAAAAATATTCGACCGTATAATTTTTAATATTGTCTGATAAGTAAGTAAAGGTTGTCTGCTAGAAATCGCTTAATAGCGATAAGACCGCCTCGTTGTACAATTTTTTTTTTTTTGAAGCTATATTTAAGAAGTGTGTTGTAGAATTTTGTGCAATAAAGTGTACTTGATTGATTGATTGAATTTTTAATATTATATCAGCAAATATCAATAATGTAAAAATTAGTTGTTATGAAAAGGATCTTTAGGTCTTTTTACTTACGGCGAAGCCAAAGGGTGGATAATGCATTCATCGCGTTTCTATGTGTATTTCTCAGTGTTATCACTTGCAGCCTAAAAGCGTCAGCTGATATGGACAAATGAGGTGTTAGGTTAGGCTGGTGGTAGGGGGAAGTGTCATAGGTATATGACGTCATGATAAATCCATTATGGAGGTCGCCAGCAGTAGTGTTATCACACTTGACAATAAATAATACCAGTGCTCATTTATAAAAGCAGGTATCATTGTGTACATTAAAAAAAAATCATAAAATCTCAATGGAGTTGAAATGAAATGAAAATGAAAAAACTCAATGGATTTAGGTTGGAGTCGGAGGTCACATAAGCATTTCACTCCAATACACGAATCACTAATTGATCGAAGCGCACGGCTAAAAAATATTTACATACGAGTTTATTTATTTATTGGGCCTTATTTTGATTTTTATAAGTATGTAGGTATTTATTATCGTAGTCGGGTTTTAACTTTTTTTAAGGCTTTTATTGTAAGTTAGAATTGTAATTTTATTATGTTTAAGACTATTTATGTTCTAAATAAAATAAAATAATTAATTTTTCAGTGTCGTGGCAAAGGATGCAAGGCTAAGGTACTATTTTAATTATCTTTATCCATTGATTAATGATGATGAATTGAAACACGATTTTGACCTTTTCTCCCAGTGGTTCAATCAACGGCGTTATGAGAAAACACTAGTGAAGATAACGGCCCATTAAAAATTCATATAGGAGCAAAGAAAACGGGTCACTCAATATGCGTTACCTTCAAACAACTACTTTACAAACTAGTTGAAAATTTGGAAAACTAACTGTACTATTTTTTTGGTTTCGGGTACGGAAAAGCGATCTTTTGTCTCTATAGTCAATACCGATTTTTTCATATAAATTAATAAATATCTTTGCACATACACACAGCGCCATCTAGGTCCAAAGTAAGCTTCTAGGCCTGCGTTATAGATACCAGATGGTTGATAAACTACACAAATACATTTTTTTCTTGTAAATAAATACATATATAAATGAAAAACATCCATAACTCGGGAACACATGTCCGTATTCGTCATACAAACATATGTCCCTAGCGGTATTCAAACCCGCGACGTTTTGGTATAGTGGTCAGTTTCTAACCCACTACACCAAACAGTCGTTAAATATCATATAAACATTGGGTTTGCCCAATTCTTTGTTCGTATGTGTAGGTTTGCTTTCAACTATCAAGTTGATCGCGAGCGTAGCGAGATCCGCTACGCGCGTAGCCCTCAGCTACGGACGTAGCAAAACATGTAGCGGCATAGTGAACTCGTAACGTAAACAAAAAGTGGGGTAACCATAAATATCGACGGGTTCCGGGCTATTTGTATTAACCGCCATTTTTGAAACTTCACACCAGAGCAGTTTAAAGTTTCGATTTTCAGAAAAAAAATCATAACTTTAGCAAATCGCATTATTTTTTCAAAGCAAAGGAAATTTCTGTTTCTGTTACACATTATTCATATTTTGATTAATGTTTTTTTCTGATATTCCTATTTTTAACGAAAATAAATGTCGATTAATACAAAATGACCCACATTTTCCTTTTTTTTGTTTCAGGCTAAATGACTTAACCGCCTAGGTTTATTAATATATGTTCCAAGCTACTTGACTTAACCGCCTAAGTTTATTAATACATGTTCCAAGCTACTTGACATAACCGCCTAGGTTTATTAATACATGTTCCAAGCTACTTGCATCAACCGCCTAGGTTTATTAATACATGTTCCAAGCTACTTGACTCAACCGCCTAGGTTTATTAATACATGTTCCAAGCTACTTGACTTAAGTACCTAGGATTGCAAATAATAGCTCTAAGCTAAGTGCTTTAACCAATGAGTTGGTCATATTTCAAACCTAAGCTAATTGATTTAAATACCATATCTCAAACTTATTGATGTATGGCTAATTAGTTTATGTGACTTATTTCTTTTTTTTACATTGTTTGCAATCATACTAAAATAATAAGGTGTGCAGAAATTGACGGCTAAAACATTGATTAATTAAAAGGTACGTTGAAATAATAGGGGGTTTCACCTATCTTGTTAATTATTATGAAATGAAAAATAAAACATAGGTAATAAATTGTTCAAAGATAAGTTTTTTATTTACACTAACAATTACCTAGAAACAGCAATAACTTTTTAGCTTACTAAGGTAACAACTAAGAAATTATCACGTCATATTTTTAGGAATCACAAGTTAAACAGCCTTTTTATTAGATATTTGGTAAACAGTCTTTTCCCTGAAATTATAATTCTAATTATTTGAGATAATATTGCAGTTACTCATTCTTCTTTATTGTTAATCTTTAACATTTAGAACTGTTCCTATCCTAATTCTAAACAAGTTAAAGAAAAATCTATTCAATGACGCGGCGCGGGGGAGACGCCTCAAGCGCCCGCGCGCCTTGGCCCCCGGTATTCGAACTCGCGCGGTTAATCACGCTGGCGCCAAAATCAATGTTTTAACCAACGTCTTAATAGTCAATCCATACAAAATTTCGATTGTATTAATGTGTATACTATACTTATTCCGTTGAAAATAAACTGTTTGATGTACTAGAACTTTACTTTTGTTATAGCTGAAACGACAGTGCAAATCAAATATAGACTAAGAAAAATAGGTTTAACCATTATCTGTAAATGTTTACTGTTGAAACCATAAATAGTTCATGCGACCGGTATACCATAATCTACTACAAGCTAAATGGTTGAAGTGACAACATCTAGCATTTCAAGTACCAAGCTTAATGTATGAACCGACACTGGACATAAATTTGACAAAGATGCTAGTTGTATTAAGCGACACTGGATATGAATTTAAATAAGAACCTAATTGTATTAAGCGACAATGGAATAAGAATTTAACTAAGAGGCTAATTGCATGAAGCGACATTTCTATATATTTATAAGGTCAGGCTAAATGCTTGAACGTACACTGCCTGTAAATTGTTGCTCCAGGAAAAAAGGTTTAAACGACTATGTAGTATTTGGTAGTGAGCTTAAGTACACAAGTCTTAAATTTGACAATATTTTGTGTCGGTCCATACATTGCAGTGCAAAATAGGCCAAAAAAATGCGGTTGTATTAAGCGACATTTTTATGCTCCGATCGTCACCTAACTGAGCTCAAACGACGCAGAAAAATTCGCTGATTCCAAATATACAGGGCGTCCCAAAGTTATGGGACATGAAGGGGAAGTACCTTAAATATCGTAGATAGTGAATTTTGCTCAAAGAAGACTTTATGTTATTTTTAAAAGTTAGTAATTCTGCATTCATAGATTTTCTAAAAATTATTTGCTTCGGCTGGGAATCGAACCGACTCAAATGTGAAAAAAAAAACACCCTACTTTTATGATGCCAATCGAAAGAATAGCTAAAAAATAATAACTCTGCCTAAGTAACATAGTATTTTAAAAGAAAGGAACAACGTGAAATTAATCATTTTAATCAAATAAAAAACATACATGAAACTGCCGTAGTCAATTAAGTAGGTATTTTTTTGTAAATTAATTAATTAAATGCTCAAAATGTGATCCCTCTTGTCTTACGCAAATCGCCAATCTTTTAATGAGCCCGCTGCCTGTTGATTTTCTAATCATTTTATGGTGAACACTCGATGTGATATGGCACAATTCTGTTTGCAACTCGCCTACGTTCTCGTATCGCTTTTTGTATAGCATATCTTTCACGTATCCCCAAAAGAAGAAATCACTTTAGCAATAAATAACTTTCTTGAAATTTGACTCAATCATTTTATGTTGTTCCTTTCTTTTAAAATACTATGTTACTTAGGCAGAGTTATTATTTTTTAGCTATTCTTTCGATTGGCATCATAAAAGTAGGGTGTTTTTTTTTTCACATTTGAGTCGGTTCGATTCCCAGCCGAAGCAAATAATTTTTAGAAAATCTATGAATGCAGAATTACTAACTTTTAAAAATAACATAAAGTCTTCTTTGAGCAAAATTCACTATCTACAATATTTAAGGTACTTCCCCTTCATGTCCCATAACTTTGGGACGCCCTGTATATAAAAGTCTAATAGCAAAAAAATGGCGGTTAATTCAAATAGCCCGGAACCCGTCGATATGATTGTCGGAGCCACTCCTGAAGGAAGTGCCCA
Source organism: Oegoconia quadripuncta (assembly GCA_949316235.1). Taxonomy (NCBI): domain Eukaryota; kingdom Metazoa; phylum Arthropoda; class Insecta; order Lepidoptera; family Autostichidae; genus Oegoconia; species Oegoconia quadripuncta. Next base: position 4,853,474 of record OX438746.1, read on the forward strand.
TGAACTGCGAGTGGATTTAGGAAATGGGGTTCCATCCTACGCTGTTTAATTTCATCTGGTGTGCATATGGGTGGTGGCTTACTTGGATTTAGCTGGCCGATGCTGGGCTGGCTGGAGAGTCCTTCGCTGGTCTTCCTGGGGGGCGCTGCACGCCTTAATACAGCACCCACCTTACTCGTCACATCACCAGATACCCGTACACCTCAGTATGGTTTCCCAAGGAAGCTTAATACGCCCGCGCACACAAGAGTGCCAGTAAAATTACCCGGTTGGGAAGTTAATCACCGCAACAAAAAGCAAACCGCGTGCCGCGCGAAAAAACTGCCTTTTCTTTTTAATTAGGCGGGGTTGCCACCGTAAAATTGCTTGGCCTGGATTCACGCATATTGGCGTAAACAATGATGATACGCCAAATTATTTTTGTTATGTATAAAACAAAAATACTTTTTTTATCAAATTGCCAAGTAAAATAGTGGAATAGAATATTTCGGCTCGGGATTGGCCAGAATTAAGGATCGGTGAAGATGGTCGTCTACCATCATGGTTGGCATTGTCGACCGCTCGGCGCGCTATGACTTTATAGCCAGTCGCACGCTTCCCACCACTACACGTCGCCTGATTCACAGAGTGACACATAGACGTCACATTGGCGTGTTTGCATCGAAGTAAACAACTATGACAGCTGTCTTTGATGGTATATTTATGTTTACGTAAACAAGTTAACAGCCAACGCCGACAAATACAATAGCTTACTATCAAAAACAATTAAATGATCTTATTTATAAATTACACTTTGACATATTCTCTACAGGGTGAATTTGAATTCGTGTAAATTCCCATTAATTGGTGACGCTATTTTTTTTTTTTTTATGCATAATGGGTTGGTACTTGACCTCAATCACACCTGATGTTAAGTGAAGATGAGGTCGAAGATGGAAGCGTACTGACCCGGATACCCCAACACATTTGGGGGACTGGCTATCTTATCTCTGACAACCGGAACACGACAATGCTATTAACATTGCTGCTTGGCGGCAGATTTAGATAAGATGGTGGTAGCTAGCCAGGCGGACATTTAAAATGCCCTACCACCAACCAAACCGAGTACTTAAACATGTAAAATTTCGATTAATCCTACAGAGTAAACCATTCTGAAACCACCTTTGGTCTGCAAGTTCAACAATTTTCGGCTAAATTCGGCTATGATTCCTAATGGAAAGTTATTCGTAATCAGGAGTGGAGTCACTAGCCAACTTGTTGGCCTTTCGCACTAAAGGTAGTTGTTAGTTGCTGAGGCTAAACCCTATATACCTCGGTTGCATCATACAAAGTTAACTGTTACACAACTGGAGAATAGTTAATTTTAGTGAAAGAAAACCTTAAATTATTTTTAAAGTAGATCGTAATTGCATAGATGCATACATTATTTTCTTTAAACGACAAACGTTTGGTGTTATGTATATTATTTGACGGCGTTGTGTGTGTGTTGTCTAGTCTTTGTCCGGATGTATTTATTAATGCTGTGTGTCAGGATCGCAGCAAGTGGAAGTCTGTGGTCTCTGCCTACCTTTATGGGAAACATGCGTGTCATTAGGTATGTACAGGCTCGGATTTCGAGACCCAGCGCCCCTAGACGCTTGGCATTTTGCGCCCCATCACGAAGTCATGTTAAAAATTTTGCGAATAAAAGGTACTAGTACAGAATATGACATTTAATCGACTTACATTATGCGGCGCCGAACTTTCTTCTGTGCAAAAGAACGTATGACGTCATCATAGTCAATAAACTGCATTATTTTTTACTCTATGTACATTACAGAGAGTGAATTCAGCCTGTTCTTTCGTATGCTAGATTTTAAGTAATTCTTTACTCTCTTTAGCGCTGGAAATTACCGTTCTGCTGGGCAGTTTGATGCTGGTGTACACAACAGCAATTCTTACATTGGGATCCAAAAAGCCTTTTTCACATAAGAATAAGCAAAAAAGGAAGGAACACCCATCTTCTAAACTTTGTCGGAAAGCACAGGCTCCATAATTTTGTATATTGCCAGATTAGTCGCCAAATTATTAGATGGGTGGGTGGGGCGCTCCTGGCGGCGCACGCGACCCTAGGCCCGGGCCTTATAGGCCTGTGCATGCATAAATACGTAATTTTTGTGGTATAAGTTCCTATAATCTTAAAGGTGGTTTGCCATATTTGATGGATATCGGTTACGTCATTTCGAAGATATTTAGCTTTCAACAAATTTCCGAGGGTTTTCTTTTTTATATTTAAGTTTAAACCCAGAGATACGTTGTTAGCCATGTTTAATGGAAATCTGTTAAGCCGATTGGAAGATATTTAGCTTTTAACTATTGGAAGACTGGGCAATGTACCTGGACCATAATAATCATTTGCAATCAATGTTTAGGGTTTTTTTTCTATTTTTAGTTATATATATTTTTTTAATATTTCGGACACTTACATCAATCATCTAGTCCCAAACTAAGCTAAGCTTGTGCTATGGATACTAGATAATGGATAAACATACATAAATATTTATATAAACATCCATGACTCTGGAATAATGTTCGTATTCATGAATGGAATTTTACCCCTCGCTGGATTCGAACCCGCGACCATTGGTTTCGCTAACAGGGTCACTATCCACTACAGCAACCGGTCGTCCAAATGTCGTCGTTATGTAAGATCTTGAAATGAAAATCAATTTTGTATTTTAGATTTTTGAAAAATAACATTACATTATTTTGCAGTGTGACAGCTTCAACTGCTACATGGCTTCAAATGGCGTTTTCCATGTAAACCGTGGAAAAAATTGGAATCCGAATTATTCTAATTACTAACTTTATACATAACTTGTAGAAATAATTTTTTAATTATATATTACACAACATAAGCTTAGTTTGTTGTTATTTTATCCGATTTTTTACGGGTTAGCGTTTTACCTCAATCACCTGATGTAAAGTTAAGATGAGGCCGAAGGTGGAAGGGTGCTCACCCGTAACCCTACTTATTTACTGGCTATCTTATCTCGCATAGCCGGAATACAAAGGTAATGGTTTAGTGAAACATACTATGACGTTAGACTTCACGCCCCAAGAACCAAGAATTTCAATTCAAACTCAAACTCAAACTCAAATCATTTATTGCATTCCTTATGTTTTGTTGTGATGACATTATAGTGTACTGTATCAATAAGGACCTTGTGAAGGCACAGCAACATGAGAGAGTAGCATGCACTAATTTAAATAATTACAAAAAAGTCTTAATACATTATTTACAAGCTAGATATTTAACCTATTATATTATCATATGTATTTTTACCTTTATATTCCAATTATATTATTATTTTTCTTTTAAATTATTTATTAATATGAATTATATATATATATATCTATTTATATTGTATTATTATTTATTTATGTCATTTATTCATATTATATTATTAATTATTAATTCCAAAAGAAACATTACATTGGTACCCGATGCTTCTATATTTTGTTATTTTGAACTTTTCTGCCGACCAACCAGTAACTTCCCGTGGAAAAAAACAACTTCTCACCAAAAAACATCAGTAGACATTCAAAGTACGATGGGTCACCCCATGTCAATGTGTGCAATTGTGTTTATATGTAGAAAGGTGAGTGACGAGGATGGATAAAATAAGGAACAAGTATGTAAGAGGGATAGAATCTTCGAGAACTAATAGGACTGCTGCATATACACATTGTAACTAGGTGATATAGCTTTTGAGATCCCACATTTGAGATATTTGAGTGATATTTGAGATCCCACAGACTAACTGTACAAACGGTTTTGTAATTTCAACGGCGATAGGTTATCCCCTGTCAATGTGTGCAATTGTTTATATGTAGAAAGGTGAGTGACGTGGATGGATAAAATAACGAATAAGTATGTAAGAGCGAGTTTTAAGTTGAAAGAAAATCGTTTAGGTTGAAACGCATGTCACTAAGAGAGTGATGAATATGGATGGTTGGAAAGGAAGAGGAAGACCACGGAAAAGATGGGTGGATTATGTGAGGGGTGTGATATGAACGAGAAGGGCATGAATGATGAGGTAACGGCTGATAGAGGAGATTGAAAAACAGAAACTTATTAACAAAGCATATTATAAAATATCAGACTATTTAGATGATAATCATCCCTGGACATAATCAGATCGTTCGCATGCCATGCTATTTCACAATTAATAATGAAATATGAAAACCTTTTTGTAATATAAAAACCTTTATGTAAAATCAAAGACTGATTTTAAAAGAGCAACCCTTCGAGTTTTTTGCTTGTTTTTCTCATGGGAATATTGCATTTTGAACAAGCAGTGCCTAAAAAATGTAAAATTGACTATTCTAAGTGTACTCTGTGTACCACAAAGTAAAGCATTTTTGACTTTGACTTTGGAAGAAAAAGACGTACTGCGCCGACCCCAAATAAATTGGGTCCAGGGCAAGAAGATGATGAGTAGAAAGGTGAAACGTGGATGTTATTTCAAGAAAATTTTTGAACACCCAAATGCTTATGTTTGGGATATCTTTGATACAACTGTTCATATCCGCATGAAACAGCTTTCTTGACAATGCATTTCGAAGAAATCTTACAATTTGCTAGGGTAGACACTGCCTTTCTACCTGTATGGACGGCACTCCACTGTCTCTCCATTTCGGATGAAGGTCTTGACGATATGTATGTATGTATGTAAACAACATTGGGTTTACGTTTCGGAGGTCGCGGGTTCGATCCCCAGCGGGGTACATATTTTTAGTACTCGGTTTGGTTGGTGGTAGGGCTTGGCTAGCTACCACTATCTTATCTAAATCTGCCGCCAAACAGCAATGTTAATAGCATTGTTGTGTTCCGGTTGTCAGAGATAAGATGAGGTTTCCGGGTCGGTACGCTACTACCTTCGGCCTCATCTTCACTTAATATCAGGTGTGATTGAGGTCAAGTGCTAACCCGTTGTGGATAAAAAAAATGTATAAATTTGTATGCTATTTAATTTACCTACGTACTTTACCTACGTTAATTAATCTAGGTAAGGTACCTACTGTAGAATCTTTCTCTACAGAAAACCAGCGTTGTAGTGAACGGCTACAACCCATGCTGAGTTGGAGACCTTTTTGACTTCACCTTGCGACACCGACAATTAGATGGCAAACACAATGTTATTTTTTGCATATGTCTCGACAGTGTGATATTTGTACCTGAAGGGCAATTCTCGCAATGTTTCTTATTACAATTACAGTCAAAATTCAGTTCGGATCTAGTCTCGGTCTCCAAATGTCAAATACGTTATTCTCGTACTACAATATAAAGGTTTGTAATGTAATTATATCGAAATGTGATCGAAAGTTGAACATCAAGTTCGAGATTAAAAAAATTGACAGTTCGTCAAATATGCGCTTGCTTCCTTCTATTTATTCTCTTTCACATTTGTCAAAAAACTACTTATATCACTTCAGCTGGGCAATACTGAACAATTAATAGTGAGAGCTTTGTTCAACTTTCGATCACATTTCGATATAATTACATTACGAATCTTTATATTTAATGTCGTATTTGACATTTAGGAGATCGAGACTGGATCCGAACTGAATTTTGACTGTAATTGTAATACGAGATATTACGAGAATTGCCCTTCTGATTGTTTGTGTCATGAGATGGGTTTAAATATTTTTTTCTTTCTTTCTTTCTTTCCAATGTATATTTATGCTTCTCATTGTTGTGCAATAAACAATATTTTGTTTGTTTGTTTGTTTGTATTTAATTTTGGTACTAGGTATTTACATCCACACTAAGTAATTGTACACCAGTCTTTGTTGTGCCTAAGAATTCGATTTGGGAACCTTTTTAAGTGGCCTTTAGGACTTCCTGTCAGTCTGAAGGCTCTTAGCTAGCACCCATATCAACCTGAACAATCCATTAGGCGTAAGAACCTTCGTTTTTTTAGCTTAAAAGTTTTCTAACTTTTCTATTATGTTATAAAAATAATGAAGTGAAGTAATCGGGTCTTGCTTTAAAAGGATTTGTCTTGCTTAGTTATTTTTACCCGACTGCCCATGGAAGGAGGGTAATGTTTTTCGAGTGTATCTAGGTATGTATGTATGTCCGTTCTTTTGGCGCATTCTGTAGCCTAAACGGCTTGACCAATTTCGAAGTGCATGGTGTCGTTAGATTCGTCTTGGTACCCGGAGTGTCATAGGATACATTTTGTGGTACAAAATCCAAAATGGCGCCCGTAAAATACGAAATATGCTGTCGGGATTTTTGGATATTAAATACTTTTAAATAGTTAATAGTGAACATTTTTAATGTGGCTAAACATGGCAAAACGGAACCCCAGTATTTGTCCGTCTGTCATCGCCAGTTACTTTGAAAAATATCAGACATTTATATAATTGTAGAAAATGGTGGGTTTTGAAGCTGAATGCAATATTGTACAAAAATAAATCATATACTCGTCGCGCAGTTGCATTCGTTTTCAATAAACGAAGTTAAGCAATGGCGTGATCACTTCTTGCAGGAGTGACATTTTAATACGAGTGTTTCCATACTTCGGCTGGCATCTTAAATAGTCGGTCCCAGTTTTGTTCAATTGAAAGCAGTTGTTAAGTCAAGTCGATTGCTTACAGGACACCAACTATCAGGTGATCAGTAGTCTGAGACAAATTCACCACGTGGTCGTCTCCCAGTGAGAGGAAGCTGTGCCCCAAAAGTGGGGATGTATAAGGCTGATGAATATCAATGAAGATTTTTTGTTTTTTGAAGTTTGAAGAATAATACCACCACATTTGTATTCCATGCCTCCGAAAGAGAGCGTGCTTCTTAAAGAGCTTCTTAGTGTTGGTGTTCTTACAGAGTTTCGATCTGGAGATTCAGTCATCGCCCGAGACACTTTGTTGTTTTTCAACTGTTTGAGCCCTAAAAGCTAAAAGATATTGCAATCGGGGATAATGCCAATAGAATTTGACCATTTCCCTCAATAAATCTGCTCTCGTTTCTACTACTTTGCCGCCGTCCTTCTTCAGCATGGTCAACTGGCTGTGCCCAATATATATATTCCTTGCGAACACTTTGGAGCCTATGTCCCACTCTTTATCAATTGGGATCTTTCGGGTTCATTATTATTCGGCGATCATTCATTGCAATCATTCGCCCCTTTGTAGTCAAGATGAATTCTATCACATTTCTGATGGAAGCATCCAGTTTGGGGAGGAGTTGAATATGAGGCTGGGCAAGAGAAGTGATTTGAGTGGGGAATTTCGGATATAGGGAACGGAATTCCAGGGTACGGAGGATGGTTGACTTTATAGAGAAAGTGGGACTCTTTGCGATGAACTCCATCTTTCAGCAGACCTACAGGAAATGGACCTGGTCAAAGTCAAATTCAAAAAATTCTTTATTTCGCAAAATAATCACATTGCTGAATTTGGTTTACTAGTCCAAACACCCAAAGGTCTATTCTGCTCGACAACCAATTTGCTCACTCAGTCTCCGAGTGTCTATTACAAAAACATAGAATGCACTTAATATTTAATTCTTCTGCGCGCCGAGCTCTCAGTACCATGCAAGTGCAACGGCGTCAGTTCTGAATCTCTGAGCATTTGTTTGCTGCTATCGTGGATATCTTTCTGGCACCTCGGTCCCACACACTGTGGAGAAAGGATAATTTGAGAAGTTGAAGGAAACAAATCATGAATTGGTAAAAGAACCCACCTCTAGTTGTCACTTGTGTACTTACTGGCATACCTATTTAGCGGAACAAGAAACAAAACTTTGTGAACTCTTTGAAGGTGGTTTTGGGTTTGATTTCACGCGAAGTAGGTTTAATATTCAATTTCGACATACGTGGTGCTAGAAATACAATACAATACAATACAATACAATACAATACAATGCAATGCAATGCAATGCAATGCAATACAATACAATACAACACAGATACACTTTATTGCACGAAAGGAGAATATACATTTTACAAAGCACAATACTGAAATGAGTACAATTAGGCGGCCTTATCACTAAGGGAAATACAAAGTGGAATCCAGCTATTTTAACAATGCCAAGAAACTGTGCTGAAATAATGCTAATTAGTGCCCAAAAGGAAAAAAATGTGCCATTGTAGTTGAGTTATTCAATATTTTAAGTGAGCATTCTGGCGTCGCGTGTTGATGGAATTCTCATTTTCATACGCAGGACTGCTTTACTTATGATTGTATCCCTAAAAGTTGTGCCCAAATAGTGCCATCGAAATATACAAAATACCATAAATAGTTCTTCAGAACAACGAAGTTATTTAGATGGCTTTGTGAAAAGGCGCAGCGTAGATGACGGACCTTTTGTGGGCCTTGTTTCCACTTCGCATGCCGCCTTATCTTCACTAAATCTCAGATGTGATTGAAGTAGGTATACCTCTAACCATATTATAGAAAATATCTTACGTGTGCTGCGCATGTGCTTCCTATACACTATAAAAATAAAAGAATATGAGACATTTTAATATCTATGATGCAAATTACACACGATAAATAAATAATAAATATTTCGGCAAAATTTAGCAAAGCTTGTATGGGGTTATACTATACTAGATAATGGATAAACATACATGTCACGGATAACGATAAATTAGCGACGGAATGTAATAATTTAAAAGTCGCATGAATACCATGGTGCGCGGTTTGCTACAAGAAGTGTAGGTACCCGATGGCGCTGGTATCACCGGAAATGGCGAGGTGACGACGTTTACTTAATATATTAGGTCTGCACATCAAAATGAGAGGACATTTTGCTACCAGTCGTCAAAGGGGACCACCAACTAACACATCAACTCTGATTACCTACTATCACAGACCCTTGGAAGAATCCGGTGAGTCGTTACTAATGAGAAGTTGGTCATTGAATTTGAGCAAGGAGGAATGTAGACTACTCGGGCTCAATTCTACAGACTGCACGCGAGGGCAAAGTTGTATGGCATGAGGGGCTTGCATATGTTTACTCTTCACCAGTAAGCGTCTCGGGTCCATTATCATAATTTACTATTAATATTTATGTGAGGGTAAGTGGTCTGTAATACCATCTTACTCAAAGACTTAAGGTTATCGGGCCTAGTGTCGTGCTGATATCCTATTCGCCTGTATTGGTTTGACATTATATTGCAATTTCCCGAGCAACCCTATACCACGAGAGTCTGGCGCCGTTCCTGTCGGGCAACGCCCGCGTTTCCCCGACATACATAAATATTTATATAAATATCCATTACTCGGGAATAAGTGTTCGCATTCATCACACAAACATTTACCCCTTGCGGGATTTGAATCCGCAACCATTGGTTTCGCTGACAGGGTCACTATCCACTACACCAATCAGTCCTCGAACATATGTAGGTATAGAGGATGTTTAAAAAACTATTCAATTAATGAAAGAGGCAACGTTTTTCTCAAAACCGAGGTATCATATTTAGTACTTGGCAGTGGGGTTTTTTAAATATCCACCTGGTCAGCTACTGCCATCTTGTCGAAGTCTTCCGCCAAGCAGTAATGTTGATAATATTGTTGTGTTCGATCTGTTTACCTACATTGCTAAAGCTGTTCCATAGAGTACCTCTCGGTAACAGAATAAAAATGTTTTCTAGCAAATCGGTAGTTTGCTTCAGATATTTGATAAAATTGAAATTCCACAATTTAGACTTAGCAAGGTTAGCACATCCTTTGTGGGACACAGCATACGCTTTTACAATAAAATACCAGAACATGTATTGAGTTTAACAGAGCAGAAATTTAAACGCCACATTAAAGAAACTCTGTGTTTCTTACACAGGGTTATTACAGGATAGATGATTATTTAGGCGATAAGGAGGTCTGGTGTTAGCTGGTCGTTATGTTAATTGCTATTGTTTTGTAATATGTAATATTAAAATGTAATATTATTGTAAAGATGGAAACAAATTGAAAAGATGTGTTGTTGCGGAGTTTCTTGTCGCTTCTTCTCCCTAACCATAACACCTTGCGAAGCGATGTAGTTTAAAAAATAATAATAACATGTTGACTGTCAATAAGTGATATTTTTGTATCCTACATTGAATAAAATATTTTTGATTTTGATTTTTGATTTTGATATAGTATAGGTGTTTAGTGATAAAACATAGACTATTAAAAGGTAGATTAAAATTACCACTGTGAATTTCATTGCCTCCGAGGATATACGTAAAACTCCTGTAACTATTTTCAAAAAAAAATCGATTAATGTTCTTTATATTTATGAAAAATTTCACCGAGAGCAAATATCACGACTCAATGAATTATTGTAGAAAATATAAAGGACCCATTGATTACTTCTTTAGAAAAATGTTTTGGGAGATCTTAGCATCGTCTATTACGCAATGAAGTTGACAGTGGTTACTTTAATTTAATATTGTAGGTTTTATAAATAAATACCTATACTATAATTATAGCAACCTATTTTCAGGCTATTTAAGGTTTTGCAAAATAATCAAGAAGTTTAAGATTACAGGAAGTTATACCACAAAAATTTAAGTATTTCTTTCTTAATATCTTTATTGTACACAAAATTATTACAGAAATATGCATTGTATATAAAATGTGAGCTTAACTCCGATAGAGTTTTCTACCAGCAAACCTTAGAGATCCATAGTGTTTATTACATTGGGCAGAAAATAGTGTACACAACAATTGAAAATTATATTATAAAAAAATAAGATAAAAAAATAATATATATAAATAAATATACCTATCCAATACACATATATATAGTACGAAGTATAAACAAGTATATACATTATCAATACTCATATTATTATTTTAATATATCATATTCTTTAATTTAATATTGTAGGTTTTATAACTAAATACCTATGCTATACCTAAAGCAAGATAAAGAATGGTTAAAAAACATTTTTATTCGATTGCAAAATAATCAGGAACTTTAAGATTACCGCACACCACAAAAATTACAATACAAATCAAATCAAATCAAAAATGCTTTATTTTGTAGGTACACAGGGTACACTTAAAATCGTCAACTTTACATTTTTAAAGCTACTGCTTGTTTAAAACAATGCAGTACAAATACACTTTATTGCACAACAGAAAAGAAAATACAGTTTCATAAAAGTGGTAAGAATAGAATGTAAAATTTGGCGACCTTGTCACTAAAAGTGATCTCTTCCAGGCAACCGTTGGGTATAATATAAATATATTTGAAATAGGTAGGTTGTGCGGTATTAAATAGGGATGCAGATACGAACTACGTGAATAAATTTCATATATTTACATACACATACATACATAGATCAATAGACAAATATACCTACTTAAACATAACATCTATAAAATAGCAACAAAATACAAACGCAAATATATAGGTGTACTAAACAAATATTTATTGATATATAATTACGTATTTATACTGGGCTAAAAGCACATAATTTCGATTCTCTTCTTAGATCTTTCTCTTCACCAATATCCCAACAATAATTGCGTAAAGTTCAGTGGCGTTGGGGTTGAGTACTAACAATCCCTGTGAACCGACTCGAATATCTCTCCGGGAGTTGATTGGAGCGAAAAACTCACGAAAGCATTCAGACACGTGCACGTATATTTTATCATTTACCTTATTGCGCCAAAATTCGGGCTTAACGTGAAAAGACAAATGATAATCATTACTTGAGATCCTATCCTAGTCCATGGCTGATTATAGGCGGTGTCGAACCCTTAACCATCAGATTCCAATGGAATTTCCAGGACATATACCCACTTTGTGTTACTTCAAAATATTTTATTCTATTGCTTTTATGCACAACAAGTTAGTACTTGACCTCGTGACAAGGTGGCAGCGTATTGATCCGGAAACGCCATTTTATTTGGGGGACAGGTTATGTTATCTCTGAGAACCGGAACACAACGATGTTATTAACATTGTAGATTTACGGCAGACTTAAATAAGATGGTGGTAGCTAGCTAGGTGGACACTTAAAATGCCCTACCACCAACCAAACCGAGTACTAAACATGTACCCCTCTGGTGCTTACGTTAAGCCACGGAAGGGGTTAAAATATTTACCCTGTAGTTTTTATGGCCTAAATGTTAAATATATACTTATATATATAATATAATAATAAATAATAATAAATATTTCGGACACTTACACCAATCATCTAGTCCCAAATTAAGCAAAGCTTGTGCTATGGATACTAGATAACGGATAAACATACATAAATATTTATATAAACATCCATGACTCAGGAATAAATGTTCATATTCATCACACAAACATCGGGATTCGAACCCGCAACCGTTGGTTTCGCTGACAGGGTCACTATCCACTACACCAATCGGTCGTCAAATATATTAATACTCCATAATAATTCTTGTGCATATGTAGTATGCAACGGAATAAAGGGTGTAAACGAGATGGATACTATGGAAAAGATCAGGATGGCCTGACTGAATGTGTGTCTTGGAACGAGATGTTTTTTTTATATGAGAGGGCGGCAACCGAGCATGCGGGTCACCTGATGGAAAGCAATCACCGCCGCCCATGGACACCCGCAACACCAAAAGGGTCACAGATGCGTTGCCGGCCTTTGAGGAAGGTGTAGGCTCTGTCTGTCTGTCAAATAATAAATAAAATAAATAAATAAATATTTCCGACACTTACACCAATCATCTAGTCCCAAACTAAGCAAAGCTTGTACTATGGATACTATTAGACGAATAACGTTTCGTCGGTGTAACAGTCCTTTTCATACATTGGTAAAATGATCTAAACTGTCTCCTAAAAAGAAATTACAATTAGGTTAGAAGAATTAGGTAAGTACTATACAAAAAATTTATAGAGCGGGAGCGAGCGAAGCGAGCACGGGAGTTCGCGGCACCCCGACATCTGTTGGTTAAGGGTTTGTTGGCAAAGTGATAATCAGCCAAACAATTATCGGCGAAAAGGCAGAGAACCATACATTTAAGACTTGTGGGATGTGACTTTATCTAACTATATGTGTGAACAAGATGTATATAAGGAAAGAGCAGAGTATGACCGATGGCGATCCGGACGACCCGAGAGAAATTAATGAAGTGTGAAGAAGGCATGAGGGGATTGACCATCAGCGATCAGTCCATAGGCGGCGGTGATTGCTTTCCATTAGGTCACCCGCATGCTCGTTTGCCGCCCTCTCATATAAAAAAAAAAGACGATAAATGTTCCAAGCGTTCTGTGTCATTATAATAATCAGCTTAACAATAATTCTACCAAATGAAACGTTGTCATACAAAAATTTACTAAAGAAAGAAAGAAATAAATACCCTTAGACATATACACAGCGCCATCTAGTTCCACAGTAAGCAACTATAGGCTTGTGTTGTGAATACCAGATAGTTGAACTACATAAATACATTTTTTTTTGTTAATAAATACTTAATTTAAATGAAAACGTCCATAACTCGGGTACACATGTCCGTATTCATCACAAAAACATATGCCCCGAGCGGGATTCGAACCCGAGACCATATATAGTGGTCAGAGTTTCTAACAACTACACCAAACAGGTCGTCCAGGTACTAATCGTTAGTTGTCAAAGTGAAACGTTTTTTGGCAAGTGATAATCGACCAAACAATTTTCGGCGAAAAAGTAGGATCCCCTAATACATTATATATTTTGTTATTAAAAACCCTTACCGTTGCTATACAATCTTCGCCAGTACACTGCAATATTTCAGACCCAGTTAAAATAATGACAAAATGGTAGCAAGTTAGGATCGTCAAGTCATAAGAAATTGTCATACGATAAACATAAACATGAAGCGTTTGGTTTTTAGAATTTCCGCCTGGTTAGCTACCACCATCTTATCTAAATCTACCGCCAAGCAGCAATGTTAATAGCATTGTTGTGTTCCGGTTGTCAGGTGGAAGCGTACTGACCCGGAAACCCCAACACATTTGGGGCTCTGGCTATCTTATCTCTAATACCACCAACCAAACCGAGTACTTAAACATGTACCCCGTTGGGGTCGAACCCGCGACCTCCGAATCGCAAACCCAATGTTGTTTACATTGAGCCACGGAGGCGGTTAGAATCTGATCTTTTATAATAACGTCCATTTAAGACTCATCGCCTAATCGTTAGTCATTATTTTGTATCTAACTGGTGCTGATGATGATAATTAATGATCGTGCTCACAACGAAATATTAAATTGATAAGTGAAAAATTCTTACGTTAGCTGTACAGATGTCACCAGTGCACTAAACAAAAATAAATGAAAAAAAAGAGAAATTTACTGACACAAAAAAAAAAATCAGGAAATTAACAAAGCGTTAAACATTCATCATCAATCATCATACATCCCACTGCAGGGATATAGGCCTTCCTTTGTTTAATGAGGGAGTATGGGCCATAGTCCACCACGCTGGCCCAATGCCGGTTGGGGACTTCACATGCCTTAGAATTTTTATTTCTCGGGCATGCATGTTTCCTCACAACCGCCGCTGCTCCAAACAAGGACCGAGGGTGATTTCCACCCTCGGGGTCCTGGGGCTGCCACGAGGACATGGCGCAGCACACCCCTGAGGGATGCCCAGTTTGGGCAGGGGAGCGCCATGACCTCGTCGCAGCGGTAGGGGACGACCTCTCCTTGCCGGCCATAGAGTAAGCTGTGGCCGCCGACGAGAGGTCGTAGGAAGCGGTCCTGCGGAGAGTGAGAGGGATATCGATCCCTCCTCTCCGCCGCAGTGGTGCTGGGACCCGGAGGAGATTTATCTCCTCCCCCTACCAGGCGAGGCCGGGTGGTGATTCGGGGGAATCACCACCCTCACGCAGGCCTCGCGAGAAGGCGTGCGTGGTGTTCCCACGCGCCTTCTAGAGGTGGCTGGACCAGGCGATTCCTCCCTGCTCCAGCCCAGAGGTGGGCCCGCCGCCGCGTTTCGCTGGCGTGGCTGCGGACGATTACCGAGGGGTACCCGTGGCCACGCCGCACAGGCGAAGGAACACCGGTGGGTTTTTAGTGGGTAGGACCGCTCCGATCTGGAGCGCGGAGTCCCACATATCCCTGCTGCCGGCCCCCGCCGGCGGCGGGTCGAACGCGTAAATGCGTTTTCCCACCGTCGCCTTCGTTTAATGAGGGAGTATGGGCCATAGTCCACCACGTTTTTTTTTTTTTTTTTTTTTTATGCACGACGGGTTCGTACCGGCCCAATGCCGGTTGGGGACTTCACATGCTTTAGAATTTTTATTTCTCAGGCATGCAGGTTTCCTCACTATGTTTTCCTTCACCGTTTAAGAGCAGTCGGATAAATGCACATAAGTAATTAAATTAAGTTAAGCATTCTCTTTGTATTAATTACCTAATGGCCACATTCTGGTCCTCAAGATTTTGACGTATTTGCCATCGACTCGCTAAGAAGAAGAATTACGTAATAGAAGACAGTATTTATACCAGTGAACATGTATGTCGAAAACACAATACCTATATAAGTTAACGGTACGAAAATAAATGAAAACATTTCTTTGAAAGCAGTGGCGCCCTCAGATTTAAATCTAACGAATATTATATTGGATGTATATTTATTTGTTTATTTGTTGGTTTGTTGGTTGCTCAATCGCGGCGAAACGGATGAACGGATTTGAATGAAATTTGGTACATAGGTAGAATATACCCTTAATTAAGACATGGGATATTTTTTATTACGATTAAGTAAGTAGTACCCGCGGGATAAACAAATATCCGTGATAAAATTATTCCACGCAGGCGAAGCTGCGGGGGGACAGGTAGTACAGAATAAATAAAAAAAAGCGCTCACACCTGCGCTCGAGATGCCTAAAAGCTTTTTTTTTATTATTTTTTTTTATGCATAACGGGTTGGTATTTGACCCCAATCACACCTGATGTTAAGTGAAGATGAGGTCGAAGGTAGAAGCGTACTGACCCGGAAACCCCAACACATAAAGTAGAACTAGATGGCATTGTGCGCATGTCCAAGGATATTTATTTATTAATAGTGAAGACTCACTTGAACTTGGCAAGCATCACCTACGCACTGTAAATATAAAAACATTTTTTGAGTGTGGTCATAAATGAAAAATATTGGAAAAAAATGAAAGCCTCCTTTCCCTTCCTTCTCTGTTGTGCAATAAAGCGTATTTGTATTGTATTGTGTTGTGTTGTGTTGTGTTGTGTTGTGTTGTATTGCATTGTATTGCATTGCATTGCATTGTATTGTAGTCAAAATCTATATCTTCAACTCACCTCGGAATGAGCTTTACTGCCGAGCGCCTGAAACGTTATGAAGTAGTTTTCGAAAGACAAATATTCTGTGTGCGAAGTGCGAGTTTTGTCTCGTTTTTAACTTTACCATCGCGTTCGCGTTTACGCAAAAAGTATCTATGAAAAAAATCGTTTTGCAAACTATCCGCTAGAGGCGCTGCACAATTCTTCATATAAATAGTCACGTAAACGTGAACGCGGTAGTAAAGTTAAGTAGAAACAAAACTCACACTCCGCCCTCTGTATGTTAGTAATTACAATTAAAGATCTATGTGCAATTTTGATTATTTTTTTGATATTCGATATCACAATATATATTGAAAATATTTTCACTTTCGGATTTTCGCATAAAACTTAATACTCAACCAATAATACAGGGTGAAATTGAATTCGTGTATTTCCTGTTTACTGGTTAAATTTTTTTATAGAATTCGACTATGGTTCATTATAGGGAAAGTTGTTCGTAATCAAGAGTGGCGTCATCAGTTAATGGGAATTACGCGAATTCAAATTCACCCTGTATAGGTATACATATATAAAAAAAAAACAAAAATGTAGGAAACTACTTTACCTTGTCTTTAACATAATTAATGAGTTTTTTATAACTTACTTCAGACATACAAGCACCTCCATCGCACTGAAAAAAATAAACTCTACTTTTAATTTGAAATTTTAAATTTTCGAAGTTAAAGCCAATTATGTAATTTTTAAGTCATTATATTTACGCCTCTCGTCCCGTAGTACAATACAATACAAATACACTTTATTGCACAATAGAAAAGAATAGAGTTTCAGAAAAGTGGCAAGGATAAAATGTACAATTTGGCGACTTTATCACTAAAAGCGATCTCTTCCAGGCAACCTTTGGGTATAAGGATAGTATATTTGAAATAGGTAGGTCGTGCGGTATTAAAATGCGTGTGCTTGGTATCATAAAAGGCGACTAAGAGACTTCACATCAAATGCATTTATAGACTTGCGTGTTTAACTGGCAATAGGTTCCATCCTGTCATGTCATTTCTGTATATTTCGTAAGGTGTACAGTGGATATTGTGCCTTTATATTTTTAATATTTTGGCCATCCAAACGCTAACTAATGGATAATTAAACGATGGCCCACCTCATACAAACACATCGATCGCTCCGAGATACCGTAGCGTATTTGTGTGATTCTTTTTGTATTGAAAAGAAGATAATTTCGAGGTAGTCACATTGAAGTTTCATCAAGATCTAATGATGGAGTACCGATGGGCAGACTCCTTAACAGTTGACCACAAAAATGAATTCGACAGAAATTTTTTCGACTTAAAAACTAAGTTGTCCGAGAAAACGGTGGGATATACTTCGTAGCTTCGTAAACAACAACGGGTTCATGCTCGGATTGGATTTTTAAATGTTCATCTGGCAAGTTACCATCAGCTTGTCTAAGTCTGCCGGCAAACAACAATGTTGATTGTAGTATTGAGTTTTGATTTTTCGAGATAAGATAGCCAGCTCTTTAATGAAAATCTTCATTTAAGGGAGTTTATCCCGTACGGTATTCCATACAAACTTTCAAGTTCAAATTTTTCGAAATGAATAACTCGATTCTAATGAAGACAGTAGTAGAGAACATTTTCAAAAAAGAGTAATGTAACTAAATTGTAAATGAAAAAAAAAATGCAATAACCACCACCATAACGCACTTACATATATCGTAATGTACTATTAAATTTGATATTTAGACTAACGTTTGGGATAAATCCTCTTAATTTTTTTTGACTCAACTGTTGGTAACGGCTTTAATTACAAACGTACCAAAACTTATTTTGACATGTATAGATGTATGTGTGTCGCTACATGGGTACACACAATTCTTATTATTATACATATATCTAAATCTCCGATAATCACCTCGGAATAGCAGTTCCCTCCGTCACACTGAAAATAAGTGAATTGTGATTATCACTCAAAATAGGATGTATAATGGTGTACCGAATTACACTACCCCGGCAAACGTTTGACCGAAGACCCATTAATCGGAAAATGAAGTACATTGCGGAGTTTGCTCATCTTTAAAAAAAATAATTAAAACAAACTCCGTAATGTATTTCGTTTTCGAACAGTCGTTTTTCGATCAAACGTTTGCCGGGGTAGTGTAATTCGGTACACCATTATGCATCCCTCGACATATGTGACATCATCCGAAGGGCCCTTGCCACCGTAAACGTGCCGGCTATTCTAGAGTCGAATGGTATAGTAAGCGACTACTTTTATAATAAGGTTCCAGTAGACATTCAAAATTTGCCTTTAAATAAATTTAAAGCAATCATAAAACAGAAATTATTAGCAAAAGGCTATTATAAAATCACTGACTATTTGAATGATAAGTAAACATGGATATAGCTGTCTTATTATTCATATAATTATAAAATCACAATTGTAAATTGTAATCTGTGTGCGAAGTGTGAGTTTTGTCTCGTTTTTAACTTTACCATCGCGTTCGCGTTTCCGAAAAAAGTCCCTATGAAAAAAATCGTTTTGGAAACTATCCGCTAGAGACGCTGCATATTTCTTCATACGAATCGTTACGTAAACGTGAACGCAGTAGTAAAGTTAAGTCAAAACAAAACTCACACTCCGCCCTCTGTTCAAAAGAACAACCCTAGAGTTTCTTGCTCGTTCTTCTCTGGGGAGTCAGCTTTGTGAATGAGCAGTAAATTTAAATGTAATTAATATTAATAGTGACGTTTTCAAGTGACAATTTTATTCTATGAAATAAAATATTTTGTTTTGATTTGATGGGAAGATGCCCAATGGCTCTCGGTGACCGCCGCGGCTCCTATACTTGTGGAGGTGATGACTAATTGGGAGACGCGGGATAGCATCCCATACTAGCGGCTTCTAATGCCTCCATGGAATGAGATCATCGGGCCTCTTCCCATCATCACGTGTTATACCATTCGGTTCTAGAATAGCGGGCACGTTGCCCGCTATTCTAGAGCCCTTCGGATGATATCATATTGAATGTTATCCGGCGGGCCTTCACATCTGCTGGTGCGTTGGCCATTTTGAAACCAGTAAGGTCTGGCACGTGATAATGGGAAGAGACCCGATGGTATGACTAATAAGTAACGTCTAATAACGTGGATCTGCAGCCGCAACTGCTGAGAACCTCAAACGGCGCAAATATGCTAGTCTCAGTAGAGATTATATTTTTGCTCCGTTTCGGGTGGAAACCCTTGGGCCGTGGTGGCTAGGCGCTCATTATCATTTTCGAGAGATATTCTGAGCGTCTGATCGAAACTTCAAATGATCGGAAGGCTGGCTTTTATTTCGGTCAGAGGCTAAGTCTCTTTCTAAAGAGGAAACGCACTTAGACTCTTAGGCACCCTTCCGGTTCAGCAAGATCTGGGACAAATGTTTTATTTGTGTAATAATAATAAATAAATATCCTTAGACATACACACAGCGCCATCTAATTCCATAGTAAGCTACAATAGGCTTATGTTGTAGATACCAGATGGTTGATATACTACATAAATACATTTTTTTTTGTAAATAAATACTTAATATAAATGAAAACATCCATAACTCGGGTACACATGTCCGTATTCATCACAAAAACATATGCCCCTAGCGGAATTCGAAGCCGCGACCTTTTGGTATAGTGGTCAGAGTTGCTAACCACTACACCAAACAGGTAAAACAGGTAAACGTAGGTCTGCTGGAAGAAATTTCATTGTAGAAATAAGCAGAACCTGTTGTGTCGTCTCTATTATGTATATGTATATTTTGTATATGTATTTTTTTTTCTTGTGTGCAATAAATGATAAAATATATAATATATAAATAAATAAATGTGTATATCTATTTCATTTTTGTAAATATGTACAAAATTATTTACTATTATAAAGGCTTATACATCATCATATCATTTATTGCCTCATATGGTTACATATATTACATTGCCCCTTTAAGTTAGTGAGTTAGTGACTTTGTGTATATAACTTTTACTTACCTTTGATTGGCATACGCCACCTTTGCACTGTAACATTAATAAACAAATATATTACAAATCTGACTATTTAAATAATAAGCGAAAATGGACATAAACTGCTCGGCTCAGAAATGTTGTCATGTTGGTATTACTTCGGGTGAAACGGTGACAGTTGTTTGTGGCGCCTTGCCTATATTAAGACTGTGTAGGATTCGTATTGTGAATGTCCGGATTAGTTAATAATAATAATAAGAAATATATTTGCACATAAACACAGCGCCATCTAGTTCCACACTAAGCAACTAGGCTTGTATAATGGATACCAGATAGTAGATATACTACCCAAGTAATTTTTTTTGGTAAATGAAATCGCCGTATCTTACGAATAAGGCCCCTATCGCCGCAGTGGCTTTTTATTGTGAAATTGAAATCTACTCCCTATTTGCAATCATTCTATAAACAAAATAAGTATAATATTACCCTAGTATTGAAAGATTTAAAAAAGCCACAACTACTACTCTGCTGTATGCAACATAGAAGAAGGCAATAAGTACCATCAGCGCTCTACTCTCGGGAGAATGCGGGAGCGAAGTGAGCGCGACCGATCGCCTTAATTGCGCGGATGGACCTCGGTAGCGGACGGCAGACAGCTAATCTTTATTTCTTACTTTAGTACTCACTATTTATGATATTTGCAAGCTATCATCAGCCGAAAGATGTCCACTGCAGGATAAAGGCCTCCCCCAAAGATCTCCACACCGATCGGTAAGTTATGTTTTTATGTAAAATTAAGCCAATTAATGAATAAAATAATGTGTTTATAGGGAAAAGATGTAGCCCTTGTGTCGTTTGTATCCTTATTCCGCGTACTTATTTTAGTTTTTCATATTTATTTACGCTTTAGCATTTTCCAAAATTTTTGGGTTACAATTTAATATAAAAAATGTATTTTACTAATTTTCCAGATGTTTAATTGATTTGTAGGGGAAATTTTTCTACATAATCACTAGGGGCTCTTATGGCGGTTATGGCTTTTTACAATGGATTTTATTCATACAAATTCTACTTTCAGGTAATGATAAGAAATTGTATACTATCGCTGACTTAGAAGGAGGATTTTTGTTGTAGGGCTTTGCTTAAAATAAATAAATAACAAATATTTCGAACACACCAAGCATTTAGTCCCGAATTAAGCAATGCTTGTTCTATGGATACTAGAACTGGATAACGGATAAACATACATAAATATTCATATAAACATCCATGACTTGGGAATAAATGTTCGTATTCATCACACAAACATTTTCCTTTCACGGGATTCGAACCCGCAACCGTTGGTTTCGCTGATTGGGTCACTATCCACTATACCAATCAGTCGTCTTAATTTCGGACTAGTGGCACAGATTACCAATAAGTTACTAAAGTAAATAAGTTACTAAAGTAACAGATACATCACTTCCCTGCAAAACGACAAATACCTACGCATTCTTTCTAGCTGTCAAGCGAACGCGAGGAAAAATGAACTTAACGGCTTTGACTCAACGGAGCGTTTCCAAGCGCACAACGCGCGATGACGTTTTGCCGATGCGAGAATACGTTAGGGTTGGTCCAATGAAATAAAACACGAAATTGTTTTATAAATGATTTAATTTTACAAAATGGTCAATTTGTTTTTTACCCTCCCTAAACTTTGCATTTGTAAATTTAATAACGGCAAAAATTCGGAATCTGACAAAAAGTTTAATTAAATAATCATGTGGGAAGCATGGCCACAAAGAATTAAATTATATTGATTTTAATATATCATACAAATTGCTCCCAGGCCGGCCCATTAAGTTCGATGAAAAGTTTTTTGTAAAAATATACCGAAAAATAAACACTTACATTACACTCTTTTGGCAATGTGAAAAACGACAACGGCGATACCGCACAACAATGTCGTGAATTCGACATTGTTAAAACGCTTGTGTATATTTTAATAGTATATTTCGTACGGCTTTTTCTTACCCCAGTAACTAGTTCGATTCAGCATACAAAAAAAATGACGCTGAAAAATTCGAGATTCATTGTTTTGTCACTAGCCGCTAGGTTTTTAATAATGGGCGCCGCCGCGCGGCGCAAAGTGAGTGGCCAGTGTCATTGTGACAGCGCGCGCCGCGCCGGGTCTGTCTGCCGGGACGGCCCGGCGCGGCGCGGGCGCTAATAACTGGCTGGTATTATCTGTGGTATTACTGCCAGTGGGAGACGCGGGTTTTTCTCGCTCTACGCTCTTTTCTTACGTACCGACCTGAGAGTCATTTTGAGTATGTAATTTTACTCAAGGTAGTAGAAATAATCACCCGCCAAAAAATTGGCAAAACAACCGACTTCGAAACTTCCTCCTTTTTTTTGTAGTCGGTTATGATCCGATGGTACCACCCTTGAGCTATACCCTTCTCATAAAAAAAGAATCATTAAAATCGGTTCATAATTGCCGGAGATACCTATCGCGTAACATACACACGAAAAAAAATACACCCGAATTGAGAACCTCCTTTCCAGAAGAGATTTTTTGGAACTCAGTTAAAAATTTATAAAGATCCAATAATACGCAGTAAGGTAGATAAGTACATGCCGCGCGGCGCGCTTGTGGCACCCCTGTGCTCAATTGTGTGTTCGAACGCACGGCTAGCCGGTAGGTACTTATCGCGCGACTTTGAGCGAGTGACGGAGGCCTGCTAGTGGTGTAAGTGTCCCGAAATATTATTATAATATTTATTATTTATTATAATAAATATTAAAATATTAATTATAATAACTTACATGAGAAGTACACTGTTCCCCATAGCACTAGAATAAATAGAACAAAATATAATAAAAAAATAAAATAAAACGTTTCTTTGAATGTTTTTTTTATATACGACGGGTTCGTACTTGACCTCAATCACACCTGATGTTAAGTGAAGATGAGGTCGAAGGAGGAAACGTACTGACCCGGAAACCCCAACACATTTGGGGGACTGGCTATCCTATCTCTGACAACCACAACACAACAATGCTATTAACATTGCTGCTTGGCGGCAGATTTAGATAAGATGGTGGTAGCTCGCCAGGCGGACATTTAAAATGCCCTACCACCAACCAAACCGAGTTCTTAAACATGTACCCCGCTGGGGATCGAACCCTCGACTTCCGAATCGTAAACCCAATGTTGTTTACATTGAGCTACGAAGGCGATTTCTTTTACAGAGTTACATTATTTCACATACTTCTACCAAACTATAAACAGTTTATGGACAGAAAATATACTCCCTTGATATGATATATATGATTGTATCTCTCATAAAAACATGATTGATATCTTTTTTAAAAAGCATTTTATTTCCATGTCTAGAATAGTTCGCTAAAATATTACTTACCGACGATTCACATACACCTCCTGTACACTGTTGTAAAAGGAGACAAGAGGGGGTATTTAGTCTAACTACAGGAAAAACTATAAATATTAATATTGGCAATACCAAGACTAAATAGTCAAAATGTAAACTCGTTCCTTCATGATATCATAAATTGTTGTTCGCACTGCATTTTGCTTACATTTATTACGGTAGATTTTTCTTTTATGCACGGGTTGGTACTTGACCTCAATTACACCTGATGTTAAGTGAAGATGAGGTCGAAGGTGGAAGCGTACTGATCCGGAAACCCCAACACAATTGGAGGACTGGCTATCTTATCTCTGAAAACCGGAACACAACAATTCTATTAACATTGCTGCTTGGCGGCAGATTTAGATAAGATGGTGGTAGCTAGCGAGGCTAGTCATATTCGATTTCCTTACCTCTGAAGAGCAGTTCTTATCATAGCACTGGAAACATAAAATGAATACTAAATATAGATTTGCCCCTACACCTTAATATATCTCGCGATTTACCGATTACTTAATTAAAAAATTTAAGAATGTGTGTAAAGTCCTTTAAAAACAAAATGTAATGATAAACTCGCCATTGAGTTACATTAAATAGATCAAACAAACAATTAATTCCTTTATTATTGAATCACAACATTTGTTGTAGCTTTAATATAACTGGTCGACAAGCCTGTGCCTCGGCTTTCGCGTGTATACAAGAGTACTCAGTGGCTTTCGCTTAAATGTGTTCAAGTTTGGGGCATTTTTTCCTTCATCACTTAGCCGACGAAAAACGAGATGTAAATAGTATGTGTGTGTCCAGTCTTTGTCCAGATGCATTGCAATAATACATAGTCCGATTTCAGTGCGGTTTTCTTTGTGTTAACGACTACATGAGAGGACAGGTTATTAGCTAATGGTTAAGCCGTTTCGAAGTAATCTGGGGGCACGGCCGTGCCCCCACCAAGTCGAGCAAAAAAGCGTCACGGCCGTACCATCCTTTTCTCGAAGCAATTCAGACCATTTTCGACCCCCTGTAACTTCGTTGTGGATAAAAATAGAAGACTGAAATTTTCAGTAACTATGCAGGCATTGTAAAGACACGTATATTTAAAATTTCATTCAATTTGAACCAGTATTTTAAGAATTATAAGGGGTCAAATTTCTTAATTTTGTCAGTCACTGACTCACCGATCATCAAAATTCTAAGGCACTTCTAGCAGACCTAGAAGCTTCAAATTTAGAATATAAGTAGTGTTTGGTGTATGAATCAAGGAAAAACTAAAAAATCTAGAAAAGACAGCAAAGAAAATTAAGCCCATACAGCCAAGTCTTCAGTTAATTAAATTTTTCAATGTTTTATTTTACGGCAATTATTATTATTGCGTGCGAAGCCGCGGGTTTAAGCTAGTCCCATATAAATATAGGCGCATGGTAGTGCCCCTGCCAAATCGAGCAAAAAATGGGTATTCCGGTGATGAAAACACGTGTATTAAATTATTTATTAATGCAAAAAACGTACCTACGTGCGTATTCGTACTTATTACGAGTGCGTAAGGTTGTATAATTATATACCACGCGCTGCGATGCTAGCGAGTGAGCGCGGGCCGTTACTACGCGCTGCGCGGTGCTAGCGCGAGGGCGCGGGGCGGGGACAGTGGCGGGGCGCGCGGAAAGGTGAATGTCGCCGAGCGAGCAGCAGCCGCGCTCATACGCGCGAGCGACCCAATGCTGTTCGGATGTGCCCAGAATTCTTACCTATAAGTTTGCGATTTTCATTGATAATTTCGATTGCTATATTAGTTTGACGACTAAAGGCTACTCTCATTGGTTTACTGATATTATTTGCTTACAATTTGGACGTTGTTCGGATAAATAATTTAAATAAATTAAATATTGATACTTTAAGTACCTAAGTATCTACAAAATACAAAAAGAAATGAGATCCCCATCAAAAACAATACTTGTCAAAAAAACCAAGTCTCGCAACTCAGTTGTTCTGCGGTAAAAAGTTGTGAGATCCATGTAATACCAAGTCGGTTGTTAATTTATTCAGTCTCTACTTAAGCGACTTTCTGTCTTAATACGTCCAGTCTCTAAGACCACGATCGTGGTCCATAACAATTGAAAATCATTTGTGTCTGGAATCTCCGTACTCGAAGCATTAAGTTATTACGTAATAATTAACAGCATCTTATAGTGACGCATATCAATATTAAAATTCTTTAATGTTTTATATAAATATATTGAGACTTGGCCATCGCCTGAAAAGACGTGTAAATTCAATCGCCTGAAAACACATGTAAATTCAATTATTTAGTGCGATGGCCAAGTCTCGATATATTTATATAAAACATTAAAGAATTTTAATATTGATATGCGTCACTATAAGATGCTGTTAATTATTACGTAATAACTTAATGCTTCGAGTACGGAGATTCCAGACACAAATGATTTTCAATTGTTATGGACCACGATCGTGGTCTTAGAGACTGGACGTATTAAGACAGAAAGTCGCTTAAGTAGAGACTGAATAAATTAACAACCGACTTGGTATTACATGGATCTCACAACTTTTTACCGCAGAACAACTGAGTTGCGAGACTTGGTTTTTTTGACAAGTATTGTTTTTGATGGGATTAGCTTTTAGCACAGTCGTTTGGTGTATTTGAATGACATCAGAAGTTTTTCTGGGCTTGTAAATACATACACAACGGCATGACCTCTATCCCAAATGGGGTGGTCAGAGATATCCCAAACATTAGTGTTTGGGTGTTCAAACATTAAGAGAAAGAAAGAAAGAAAGAAAAAATTCTTTATTGTACACAGCTTAAAAATATACACAGTGATATTATTTTAACCGGTGTACAAAGGCGGTCTTATCGCTTATAGCGATCTCTTCCAGACAACCATGGCAAAGAAACTTAATATAATACACTACTACTGCGTAGCGTAAAGCAAACTACAAAAGTAAAACATATCTAAATCCTTATACCATAATATATATAAATGATAAATATACCTAACATTCAAACAATAGTAATAATATATAATCATAATTATAAATACAGACTAATGGGCATAACTACATAAAATACTACAAAATATATAAATATATACTTACATAAACAAAATAAATACCATTATAATGTTTTAACATCAAAGCGATAAGTAATGCTCTCTTAAACGCCGTTTAAACACCGCTAGCGACTCAGCGCAACGAATAATGCGAGGCAACTCATTCCACAATTGGACAGATTTTGCTGCATAGGAGTCATAAAAATAGCTGGTACGACAGCTGACAGGCTTTAACAAATTGTCGAATTTGGACCTTAAATTCACGTTATGATCTGATCCCAAAAATTTGAACTGCTCTTTGAGATAAGGGGGATAAGAGTTTAATAATTGAAACAACATCTACGGTTCACCTTATGAAATATACAGACATGCACACGTGACAGGTGGTGAGCCAATCGCCGTTGAAATGTGCAAATCTATAGATGGTTTTTGGTGGAAAGTCCCTTAGTCGCCTTTTACAACACCCACGAAAGGGACGGGTTAGTTCTATTTGAGTGCCGAAACCACGCAGTACTTCTGGGTTGTACATTTATTCATACAAATTCTCAAGGAAAATACATATCCTATAGTAAAAATACGCCGTCCAACTCGCTTCCGTGAGGCATAGTGCCTAACACGCTAGCGTTATTATCCCGCTGAATGCATTAGCTCAGCTGCTGAGCAAAGTTGGCACTAGCTCTCACATCTCCAGTGGCGTGGACCAGTCTAACGGATAAATCCTTTACAAATTGTTTCGTGTCAGAAGACCAAGGGCGCAACTCTCCACTGCAAGCGCCGCAAACTCGTTGTTTATAGAGATTGACGCATATTTCGAATGTGAATGTTTCAATCTAAAATTTCCTATACTGTATAAATAGTTAATCGAGTATTTAGTAAGGCAAGCCGGGCTTTTTGTTACATGAAGGTACCGCCACTATGAGCTCCTAAAAATCGATCATCGTCTGGCGTAGCGATTAAACCAAACCCTCCATGGGAGAATCATTTGGTCAGTACTAGATTTTTATAAGGTGATAAAACGAGTTTTCATGAAGTTGTATTACTGTTAAATATTTATGTGTAACGTATCAATTATTGTGTGCAGCAGTTAACTCAATTAAGTTCGCGTGAACGTGTTTATAACTTGTAGATGTAACTCGAATAATTTGGTTTGGTTCATGCGGCGCGTCGAGCACAGGTAAACTATGGAATTAAGTTTACCCGAGGCATAAAGGGGGTTTACGTCGTACTTATAGAGATATTCAGGTGTATACCCACCACCATCATACACTAACTATCACACACACTAACTCTTACACACACAGACACTCACAACACACATATTTTGTACATATTTATAGATCTATAATTTTGACATTTTCATTTGGCTTATTTCACTTTCATAGATATATTTTACTCATATTTAGACATATTAACATAACGACTCGTAAATCACTGAGGATTTGATTTGCTTTCATTGATATTTATATAATAATATTATAATTAATAATGTAATAGTCCGAATTTTACTGAAATTTAATTAAAACATTACCCATTCAATGTTAAGGTAACCATTGTCAGTAACATAATAAGAATCTTTAATTGGCATATGTTTGTTATTTGTTTTCTGTATAACAATTTGTAATAATGCTGTTGATTCTATGTAAATAAATAAAATAAAAAATACCGGATGAGGTTTTTTAACGTAAGAATAACGTAACGAACGTAACGTATAGAATGTATTGACATAGGCAGTCTTATTTTATTTTTGCAAAACCATCACGACACGCCCTCGGGCCGGAGATCGATATGCGACTGGTCGGATTCGGAAGAATGGTTATTACAGGATAGATGATTATTTAGGCGATAAGGAGGTCTGGTGTTAGCTGGTCGTTATGTTAATTGCTATTGTTTTGTAATATGTAATATAAGATGTAGTATTGTTGTAAGGATGGAGACTAGTTGAAAAGATGTGTTGTTGCGGAGTTTCTTGTCGCTTCTTCTCCCTAACCATAACACCTTGTGAAGCGATGTAATTAAAAAAAGAAAAATAGCATGTTGACTTTCAATGAGTGATATTTTTGTATCCTACATTGAATAAAATATTTTTGATTTTGATTTTTGATTTTGATTTCGTAGTGTTCCTATTATGCGAAATTTATTTACACTAATTTTATTTAATGATGTAATTTCTCAGGCATGCAGGTTTCCTCACGATGTTTTCCTTCACCGACTAAGAGCAAACCCACCACCTTCCCATGGCCCCATCAACCATCTTGGTTATACGGGCCGAATCGTTGAGAGATGTGCCCGGTACTTGCGCGAGGCTCTTTCCCGGTGGCACATTTTCTTGACTCTCGACAAGTTATTTAAGTTCTGTATCCTTGTCCCTAGTTGTCAATTCTCCCCTTTCTGGGGCTTGACGTTCACGGCACAGTGGTTGTGCGACTTCGCGCCCCCTGCAGCTCTTTTTGGGTGTTTATTCTCCTATCCTTCCTCAAATTCGAGCCGGGCTCGCCTTCTGTGCCACGCGTGTGCGTATCTTGAGAAATACCGACTAAGAGCAGTCGGATAAATGCATATAAGTAATAAAATTTAAGAACTCATTGCTACATGGCCTGCCTGGGAATGGGATTCAAAGCATGTGAAGTCCACAACCCGCATTGGGCTAGCGTGGTGGACTATGGCCCGTACTCCTTCATTAAACGAGGGAAGGCCTATATCCCTGCAGTGGTATGTTTACTGGCTGAGATGATGATGAATGATGTAATTATGTGGAATAGGCTACAAACGCGACCATCAAATGACACAACGCTTTATTAGATTATGGTTTTGAAAAAAAAAACAAATTTCATCCAAATCCGAACGGATATGATTTCTTTTTAAATCGAATGTAACTTTTAATTATAAATGAGAAATTTGGGATGTATTTGATTGTTGCTCAATCACGGCAAAACGGATGAACAAATTTCTCATTTATAATTAAAAGTTACATTCGATTTAAAAAGAAATCATACTTTATCAATGAGGTCGGCGCCATTGGACGGGATAGACCCTCTTAATTGCCGACGTACCGATTTACTTTTAATTTAACAAACAAACAAAATATTCTTTATTGTACAACAATAAGAAACATATGAAAAAGGGGATAGTACAATTTGGCGGCCTTATCACTAAACAATTAACTTTAAACTAACTTATCTTTAAAATAACTATATTAATTTTAGAAATTAAACAAATAACAATTTAAATCTTTATATAAATCATAATAATACTCGTACGATGATATCATATGATGGTTAAACAGATTTTTTTTTTATGAACAACGGGTTGGTTGGTACTTGACCTCAATCACACCTGATGTTAAGTGAAGATGAGGTCGAAGGTCGAAGCGTACTGACCCGGAAACACCAACACATTTGGTGGACTGGCTATCTTATCTCTGACAACCGGAACACAACAATGCCATTAACATTGCTGCTTGGCGGCAGATTTAGATAAGATGGTGGTAGCTAGCCGGCGGACATTTAAAATGCCCTACCACCGACCAAACCGAGTACTTAAACATGTACCCCGCTGGGGATCGAACCCGCGACCTCCGAATCGTAAACCCACTGTTGTTTACATTGAGCCACGGAGGCGGTTAAGGCAGATACACTTTAGGTAATATCTATTTGCGTGAAATGAAAAACTTCTAATGGAGTTTTGACATAAAGATTTATGAATGGGCGCACATTTGAGATCATAATGAAGAACTTTCTGGATATTTCGATACGTATACAATGTGAACAACACATTATAAGTTATAACATAAATTTGAAAGTTTCGTACGGTCTGTCCAATACCAATGGCCCATGAAGGTGAACTACTTGCACCTTCAACCGCCTCCGTGGTCCAATGTTGTTTATTGGGTGTATGAATCGGAGGTCGCGGGTTCGACCTCCAGCGGGGTACATGTTTAAGTACTCGGTTTGATAGGGCATTTTAAAAGTCCGCCTGGCTAGCTACCACCATCTTATCTAAATCTGCCGCCAAACAGCAATGTTAATAGCATAACTGTGTTCCGGTTGTCAGAGATAAGATAGCCAGTCCCCCAA
Source organism: Oegoconia quadripuncta (assembly GCA_949316235.1). NCBI lineage: Eukaryota > Metazoa > Arthropoda > Insecta > Lepidoptera > Autostichidae > Oegoconia > Oegoconia quadripuncta. Next base: position 4,884,280 of record OX438746.1, read on the forward strand.
ATAAGATGGGGTTTCCGGGTCAGAACGCTACCACCTTCGGGCTTATCTTCACACTTAACATTAGGTGTGATTGAGGTCAAATGCTAACCCGTTGTGTATAAAACAAAAAAACCTTTCTTGTTATACAGGGTTATTTTTACCTACCAGCCCGAAGGAGGGTAATGTTTTTCGAGTGTATGCATGTTCTATGTTATCCCCTATAGCCTAAATGGCGTGATAGATTCCTCTTAATATCTTAATACATTTCATACATAGGAAAAATCCAACGTGGAGCCCGAAAAATTATAGTCTGTAGTTAGTTTATAAATATATAAGTATGTAATAGTATTAAGATAAATACGTCCCTCCTCATTACATGGTCATACCAAGCCAAACGATTTCGCTTCAACTTTTCGATTCAATTCAATTCCTTATTGCATTCCATAATATTATTACGGCAATTGCGTTCGCATCTACGTAATATTATTGTATTCTGTCACGGGTGTCACTTTAAACTCCCTCTTACATACTCATTCCTTAATTTTATCCATCCTCGTCACTACATTCATCCATGGCAACATTATCATCTGCGCTGCATGCTATTTTCTTTTATGGTGAAAATATGATATATTGAGAATATTTTCTTACCAAAGAACTGCATTTTCCGCCCTGGCTCTACAATTAAAACAGATACATTATTTTAATCAAATCAAATCAAATCACATCAAATCAAAATATTTTATTTCATTAATATTAATATTACATTTAAATTTACTGCTCATTCACAAAGCTGACTCCCCAGAGAAGAACGACCAAGAAACTCTAGGGTTGCTCTTTTAAATAGATTATGGGTTGCGATTTGATAATTATATGAATAATAAGATAGCCTATGTCCATGCTTGCTTATCATTCAAATAGTCAGTGATTTTATAATAGCCTTTTGTTAATAGTTTCTGTTTTATGATTGCTTTAAATTTATTTAAAGGTAAATTTTCAAATTGAATATGCCATGGAGTTTTGTTACTAGCTTTACCATTATAATCTCTTTCGTTATAAAAGTATTGTGAAATTTTTAAATATCTGTCTATCATAGTGTAGAGTATCTTTTGGTTCTAATAAAATTACTTCATTTTATTTGTCCGGTAAGTAATCGGTTAATGTGAGACATGGACATTAACACAACGGATAGGGAAAGGTTAGAGGCATTCGAGATGTGGTGCTAGAGACGAATGGAGGGAATAAACTGGATCGAGAAGAGAACAAATGAAGAGGTGTTAATGATAGTAAAGGAGAAGAGATGCCTATGAGCCACAGTTGAGAACCGAAGAGGAAAGATGATAGGTCACTTGATACGACACGATATTTTTTTGAAGAACATAATTGAGGGAAAGATTGAAGGAAAGAGAGGAAGGGGAAGACCTAGGCGTAATTACTTTGACCAAGTGAAAGAAAAGGTGAATGTCGTGTCGTACCAAGAGGTTAAAACTGGTCTTTACTCCACTGACAAGAGCATAGCTCTTAAATTGAAGAAGTAATCGGTAATGATTATGCTTCTACGATCCTAAGCTCTACCATAAAACATGGAAAATTGTATTGCCATCAGTGGCATGTTGCATGACAACTTGCGATACAGTTTATCACACTTTTATTAGTGGTTGGTGGTAGGACATTTTAAAATGTCCGCCTGGCTACCACCATCTTATCTAAGTATGCCGCCAAGGCAACGTTAATAGCATTGTTGTGTTCTGGTTGTCAGATATAAGATAGCCAGTCCCCAAATGTTCTGGGTCAGTACGCTTCCACCTTTGGCGTCATTTTCACTTATCATCAGGTGTTATTAAGGCCAAGTACATTAAAAAAACACATTTAATCGAGGTTATTTGTCAAAATGACCTATATACTTGGACCTATCTCCTTGGGCTACCTTGGACCCCAGAGTAATTAAAGAAAGAAAGTAAGAAAAAGGTTTCCCACTTCCCCCTTGGCAAATGGGAGTGTAGTCAATGAAATGACTTGGCCCTGTGACCATGGGGCCATGCATGACGGAAGACATGGAACTAGGATCATTCCTATGGAGAAGAAGGGCGAGTGAAGCTCGGCCTCCTGATTTCGTATACACCTCCGTTGCTCAATGTAAACAACATTTTTTTTACGATTACGACGGCGGTCGCGGGTTCGGTCCCCAGCGGGGTACATGTTTAAGTACTCGGTTTGGTGGGTGGTAGGGCATCTTCATCATATGTAAATCTGCCGCCAAGCAGCAATGTTAATAGTATTGTTGTGTTCCGGTTGTCAGAGATAAGATAGCCAGTCCCCCAAATGTGTACGCTTCCATCTTCGACCTCATCTTCACTTAACATCAGGTGTGATTGAGGTCAAGTACGAATCCGTCGTGCATAAAAAAAAAAAAACACCACAGACTGCGCCTAGATGCAGTGAGCGTGGCGGTAGCAGAAGGCAACCGCGACTAATAGTGCCAGTAATACGAGTGGCAAAAACGCTTGAAAGCTCGGAAGTAACTATATCGCGTGAAGTCATGCTACCCATGCAGCTCGCTTTGTTACTGTAATTTCAGCCAATGGTATAACGTGATCCCTAATCAAGCTATACTTTGCGCAGTGGTATAAAACGATTCAGACAAGAGGGTCATTTTAAAGAACTGCGATTGGTATAACTTGAGTAGGCATAAGCCTGTATTTAATCTGTAAAACAGACATGTCGAGAGGAATTGAAACTCACCAATGCCAAGGAATACTCTCCTCTTGTCTGTAAATGGTTAAGAACAACCCTATATTGAGTTTTTTATCGTAAGGAAAAATATTTGAAATAGACGATATTGGCATAGGTATTTTCTTTTTATTTCTTCTTTCAAAATCATCGTCGATTAAAGCGTTGTGTCATGTGACGGTAGCGTTTGTAGCATATTTCAAATAATTAACAAAACTTGGAGAAAGTATGACTTTTGAATAAATGTCGCTTGATAGAAACCCTACGAAACCTAGTGGATTTGAATTGGGATTAATATATTTAGAATTAATATATAGATTAGAATTTTAATAAAAGAATGGCGTGTCATTTTATTCCTGTTTTACTACATTACTCTCTAGTGACGTAATCCAGCTACACCCGGAGAAGCCAATTCATTCATTATAATACCTAATTGATAGATGTTGAATCATTATTATTTGCAGAGCGTGATATATGGGTTTTCTGGATAAACTCATCAATATAAATAAACGGAGAACGGCCACTATAATATTTATAATTATAAATTCTCGAAAATAGCATATTTTAGATATAATAACAAAATAATAAAAATCTTTATTGCAGGAACTTGTCCCATATCAATTTAAATTACAATTTAAATTTAAAATTTACATTCAAATTAGAAATTTAAAAATGACATTTTTTTTTCTTCTAAATTATTACATTTTACGATTATTATTATAATTGTGTCATTAGTATCTATAATTTAGTCATTTACATATTACATACATATATTTAAATAGTTTGTACTTTATATTATTAAAATTATCATCTAGTATATAAATATTATATACAGCCATAATTATTTTATTTCTGGATGATCTTGCACTCTGCTCGAATGACGCAATAATATAGGATCCGTCACTTAGTCTTAGTTTATCCTAGATTTAAACATAATGTTATAGCTGCTAATATTAGCGACAGTTGCAGCCATGTCTTATTTTTCTTATTTCTTCAGTCTATAAGTCAGTCTCAGTCAAAACAAGTAATTCGTCGTATACTTGGCGCATACAGAGTCTAGTCACGGTCAAGTCATTCTTCAGTAAAGTGGCAGAATGCTATTCAAAAGATTTTGGTGGCTTCTTGTGGGCACCCGAAAGCTCAGTTACGCACTTTAATTTACACTTCCCTTCACTTGTACACCATCACTAACTTTTGCTGCACAATATCCTGCCATTATTAAGCTTTAAAAGTCAGAATGCACAAATTTATAAGAATTATAAAGAAAAATGCAAACTTCACTCGCCGAGATCCTACCAAAAAGTCACAGATGCCTAAGTACATTCAATCGTGCGACATCTATCGGGGGAAAAGGGGTATGACGTTTAATTTGAGAACAGAACTATCTATTTGGTTTGGCTTGGAAACGCTAAATGAATATAGCAGTTGTAATTCAGCTCTGCAGTTCTTATATTACAAGTAAAGCGAGCCGGTGACCTATTATTTTTCTACACTTTCTGACCATGCTATATGTAATTTACATACCGCAGCTTGACAATAAGCGCCATTACACTGGAAGAGATAGAAAAAAGTATTTTCATAACATGTCTAGAATAGAGAAATAGGTCCCTGGAATATATTAAAAAGAGTGTTAAATTAACTTTGTGGTGAATAAATACTTGTTATTTATTTATTTATTATTTATGTTACGTACACTATCACAATTTTTTTAGATGTTTAAAAAAGGTAAGAAAAGCGTTTTTATTAAAATGATGGAGTAAAAGCTAAAAAATTTTAAGGTATGGGTAACAAATGGGTATCCCCTACACAATACTTTTTAATTATTTAACTACATAGATATGTAAGTAGTAGTAGGAAAAAGTAGATACTTTGCTGTAATAAATATGATATAAAATACCACACATGGCATAATTATTATAATGGTTTATATATATATTTACCCATCATAGATGAGTGGAACGTAAAGCGAATCGCAGTTTTTAGTTACAACCCCTACGAGTGCATAAGTATACGTTGTTGTATCTGGCTTGCGAATTTGCCGCCGGTGGCGTGCTGACTTGAAATTATAGGCGGCGGCGGCACGCCGCGCCGTGGGCCCCGTTTTTTAAAGGGATATATTTTTTTAAGTCTAAGGGAAAAAAAAGAAACAAAAGCATTAAAATTAAAGAGTTTTATTACAAAATTTTAGAAATAACTTTAGATGTGAAGAAAACAGTGTTTGTATTCATTAGCTTAACTCGCAATTATCGTGTATGAATAATAACTTATGAACTCTCACGGGCACAGGCGAGACCTTTGGCACTTACACTAAGGCCGGCAATAGCATACAAAAAAAAGTGGACAAAATACATAAAAACAGACGGTTCTTAAAAAAAACAAAATCGGCTCAGAGAGTTGCTAGACTCGGATGTCTAGTCTGGCTTAATAAACACTCGTATTCCATAATACATTTACATATATACAGTCGGCAACACAATTGAGGTAGCAGGCCTAAACAATATCATAATAACTATAAATTAAAACTTTAGAAAACCTCCGACTACATTGATGTAACAGATGATTATATCGTCCAAGACCAGAAGATGGTGGCTAAGTATCTCAGAAAAGGCTTAAACGATTTCCAACAAACATGGTAACGTATAACATAACATGGTAAATATAAAAAAAATATTTGAAAATAAATATCTTTGCACATAAACACAGCGCCATCTAGTTCCACATTAAGCAACTATACTTGTATTACGGATACCAGATGGTTGATAAACCACACAAGTCCTTTTTTTTGGTAAATATATATACGTATAAATATGTCGTAGATAGCGATAAATTAGTGATAGAATTCACTATTCGAACGGTCAACTGACTATCATAATACGCGGTTTACTATGGGAAGTAAACCTGGTGGCTCTGGTATCGCCGGAAATGGTGCGGTGACGACGTGTTTTTTTTTTTATATGAGAGGAAGTAATATTAGGTCTGCACATCGAAAATAAGAGGGACTTTGCGATTAGCTGTCAAAGGTGTCGGACCACCACTTAATATTAACGACCGTGAGTGACTTTGATTATCTACTATCACCGACGCTTGGCAGAATCCGGTGAGTCGTTATTAATAAGAAGTTGATCATGGGATTTGAGCAAGGAGGAATTATAAAGTAGGTTCGGTTGAATTCCACAAACTGCACGCGTGGGCCAAGTTGTATGCCATGAGGGGCGTGCAAATGTTTACTATTCACCAGTAAGCATATCAGGTTTCATGATCATAATCGAATGTGAATACGTTGCTATTCGTCTATAGTAGCTTGCTATAATATCGCCATTGCCCGAGCTACCCTTTACCACGCGACTGGCACCGTCCCGGTCGCTAGCAACGCCCTCCCGCTCATGTATGATATATATATATATATATAACTCGGCAACACATGTCTGTATTCATCATACAAACATACACACATATGCCCCTAGCGGGAATCGAACCCTCGAAGGAGTATGATATCATCGAAATACACTAAAAAGCTGTATTAAAATCTAAATTTCCTTGAAACGGCTTAACCGATATTTATCAAACATGGCTCCTCGATTAGTCTCAATTCGAACCACGCATTACTGATATGTTCGGATAAAGACTGAACAGTTTTCGTCGGGGATTAAAAATTAAACCTGATACTACCTTAATTGTGTTGCTCACTGTACATATATATAGATTAGTATAATTAAGCTCACAAACTGCGCTAGCAAAACAAAGCTCACGTAATGTAAATATGTGCACATCTGTCTAGCTTCAGACACATAGTGCTAAAACCGCTTTGTGGATTTTACTACTAGCGTTAGATAAGCCTTCGTCTCGTGGTATATTATTGGTCCAATTATTACCGACATTGTCTAAACTTAACATATATGGAATTACCATCTGGCTGACAGACCACTCCAGACCAGGGTCAATCGCGCTAAGTTTGAAAGATAATGGTGTCGATTCGGATGTACACCAACTAAACTAAACTAAACTAAAACCAGTTTTAAAGTAATACTGTCTCTTTCTCCCTGGAACAGTACGATGCGACGGCACTTTTTTGTTTTTTTTTTTTATATGAGAGGGCGGCAAACGAGCATGTGGGTCACCTGATGGAAAGCAATCACCGCCGCCCATGGACACCCGCAACACCAAAAGGGTCACAGATGCGTTGCCGGCCTTTGAGGAAGGTGTAGGCTCGTTTCTTGAAGGTTCCAATGTCGTACTCGTTCGGGAATACCGCTGCCGGAAGTCCATTCCACAGGGTGGTTGTACGTGGTAAGAAGTTTCTTGAGAAACGTACAGTGGTAGACTTCTCCAAAACTGGTTTTAATTTAGTTTAGTTTAGTTGGTGTACATCCGAATCGACACCAATATCCGCCTTTGTGCATAGGGTTAAGATTTGTTTTGCATTTTTTTGGTTCGGCATCTTAAAATTAACATTTGCTTGTAGACAAGTTGTTGATTTGACATTCGATAACACTGGCAGGTCAAACTAATAAAAATTTTAGCTCAACTATTCATAATCAAATCAAAATATTTTATTTCATAGGATAAAATTATCACTTCAAAACGTCACGATTAATATTACATTTAAATTTACTGCTCATTCACAAACCTGACTCCCTGGAGAAGAACGACCAAGAAACTCTAGGGTTGCTCTTTTAACTAGATTTTGGGTTACAATTTGTGATTTGATAATTTTATGAATAATAAGAAAGCTGTGTCCATGCTTGCTTATCATTCAAATAGTCAGTGATTTTATAATAGCCTTTTGCTAATAATTTCTGTCTTATGATTGCTTTAAATTTATTTAAAGGCAAATTTTGTATGTCTACTGGAACCTTATTATAAAAGCGTATACATTATACATTACCCTTTGAAGGATTTACTAACTTTGTGAAGTCGGCTAACATAAACAGATAACTGGTTCTTATTTCTTGTATTAACTTTGTGCCTATCACTAATTTTAGCGAATAAGGTTATATTTTTTTTTGCACATAACAAATTCTCATAAATGTATTGATATGCCATTGTTAAGACATTAATTTCCTTAAACTTATCTCTAAGAGACACTCTAGGTCCTAATTTATAAATGGCACGAATAGTCAAGGAACACTAGTTCGGCTAAATATGAACCCTGTCGTCAAAGAGTTAAGCATAGTTTTCTATGCATTTGGGTGTGTTACTTAGTATAGAAAGGTAAGCAAGCACATCTAAGTATCAAATTAAAGTATTTGAAAACTGACGAACTTCTTCATTCCGTGACTGTACCTTATAACAAAGCGCTTACAAACAACAATGTAAACAGCATTGGGTTTACGATTCGGATGTCGTGGGTTCGATCCCCAGCGGGGTACATGTTTAGTACTCGGTTTGGTTGGTGGTAGAGCTTTTTAAATGTCCGCCTGGCTAGCTACCACCATTTTATCTAAATCTGCCGCCAAGCAGCAATGTTAATAGCATTGTTGTATTCCGGTTGTCACAGATAAGATAGCTAGTCCCCCAAATGTGTTGGGGTTTCCGGGTCAGTATGCTTCCACCTTCGACCTTATCCTCAGTTAACATCAGGTGTGATTGAGGTCAAACAAACTAAACCATAACCAGAAACGTTACTTTTCCTATCACGTTAATCATTTGAAAAGTTGAAACCTAGTATTCACTTCGGCATTCCTACACTATATTTTCAGCGAAAGGGCAGCATCGCCATGGTGTCGTGAGTTTTGGGACAATGTCACTGATTGATTGGGTTTAGATTCGGTTTACCTAATGTAAAAAAGGTATCGCGCAAGTTTTTCTGAAGAACTGAATCATTGACATTACCGTTTAGAGCTTACCGTGATTAGCGCGATACGAAACGTGATTAACGTAACGTTTTTGGTTGTGGTTTAGATTTGGTAATATCTTTCAAAGTTAGGACGATTGGCCCCCAGTACAGGAGGCCTCCTGTAAAGGGAACGAAAGGATGTGGATCTGTGTGTAATATTATAATTTTCTGTATAACTCACCACTGCTGTGCCTTGGAATCCTAGACACTGGAAATGTGATAAGTTTAGTTAAAACCAACCAAGTGTCCACGCAGTGGAGATCTATATTTCGGATATGCATTATGAAATACAAAATGACGACCTGTTTGGTGTAGTGGTTAGAAACTCTGCTGCTATACCAAAAGGTCGCGGGTTCGAATCCCGCTAGGAGCAAATGTTTGTATGATGAATACGGACATGTGTTCCCGAGTTATGGATGTTTTTCATTGCTTAGTGTGGATCTAGATGGCGCTGTGTGTATGTGCAAAGATATTTATTATTTATTGTTATTAAAGATAGCTTTGTAGTAGATTTATGACATTTTCTGTGGAGTTTCGAGTTGCTTAGCCATAACACCAGACTTTAGTAACTTATTAGTAATCTGTGACACAAGTTAGTTGACTTATTACTCGTCAAGTTACTACTTAATTAGCTGAAACTATGACACATGGAGCGTCGGTGGCTCAGTGGAGGAGACACAGTCTCCCAATTTGGCAGGTCCAGGTTTGATCTCCAGGCAGGCTATTCAACAATGAGTTTTATAATTTAATTACTTATGTGCATTTATCCGACTGTTCTTAAACGGTGAAGGAAAACATCGTGAGGAAACCTGCATGTCTGAGGAATTAAAGAAAAAAAAAATCGAAGGTGTTTGAAGTCCCCAACCCGCACTGGGCCAGCATGGCGGACTAATGGCCCATACTCCCTCAATATGAGGGAAGGTCTATATCCCTGCAGTGGCATGTTTACGGGCTGATGATGATGACATATGCTCTTTCACAATAAGTTTGACACAAAAGATACTTTTAAAAATAAGGTTTCAATTGCTGTTGTAAGAATACGTTACAATAATTTTAAGAATACCCACTAAGTTTTTTGTTATGAAAGGAAACAATAAATAATGTTATTTATTGTTTCTTATAAATATAATCTTACTTACTTACTTACTTTTAGTTCTGCGAGCTTTTTGAAGATGGTTCCTATTTTCTTCATATTATAATGTAACTTAAGAAGAAATAAATACGAGTATAATGAATCACGATTGTCACATAATATTCTAAAAGTAACATAAAGACCGACCTCGAAAGTTTTTAAAATATAACCTTGCTCTATCTTCTGCCTCCATCGCCAGACCCTGAATACGAGCCCAAACTCGTTGGGGTGGCATTGTTTTGAGTTCTGTGGTCACCTTCTGGTACCATCCAGCTCATGGACAGACCATGTTTAGTTATCAAAACTAACCGTGTATACAAACTTCGCATCTGTGTTATTAACCGTTAAGGAATTCTCCTGGTGAGGAGACGATCCTAGCTGCAGAATCAGTTTCATGTATTGTAGTCAAACCTGACCGAGTTAAGCAAAACTTCTGCTAAACAGGAAATTGATCTAACCTAATGGAGAGTGACGATGTGGTCGAAGATGAACTACGCTACTAGTAAATGCCTATTCACTCTGCTCTTGAAGGTTGTAGGATTCAGGAAAGACTGCCGCCGGAAGGACTCATACGAAGCACGTTAAAGGAAAGCTTGTAAAAATAATTTTTAAAAGCGGTAGGAGGTGGGGTAATGAACTCTAACAAGTAATAACTGGGTAATAGGGTAGGGGTGGGTGCTTGCTCGTTCATTGCGCATTTTTAATGCACTGAGCTATGACCTTGTTGCATGACTGTTGCACACATGGGCATAATGAATCGGCAGGTCTTGAAGGTATTGGGAAAATTTTAATTGTTATGGTACATATCTTTACATATGTTTGTATTTGTTAAAAATTGTATGTCTCTTGTTGTTTTCTATGTGTGTCTTGTGTTTAATGTAGTATTTATGTTTCTCTCTTGTATGTGTGCCAGATTATGCAATAAACTTTTTATCTATCTATCTAAATCAACCGCCAAAAATTATGAAAACAATCAACTTCAGTAATGTCGAATATGCTATTGATCATGTAAATGCCCTGTATGGTTAATTATGGAACCAACTGTACAAAAATTCCAATTTACTTACTTGAACTTTGCAATTCGGTATTCGACACTGAAAATGAATTAATTATTTATGAGTCATAATTTCGTTATGAAAACAAAAGCAATTATCAGTTGGAGACGCCCTGGTCCGTGGTCATAAAGTTATTCCATCCTAAAAAACAATATATTTTTCAAGATTTTATTTTACCAGTTTGTCGGCGTGATTAATATGTATATCTATGCTAAATTACAGCTTCCTAGTACTAAGAGCCTCTGAACAACTTTAGTATGTTGTATGTCATCTTACCTCTCTTTCACATTTCTCAGCCACGAACGGATCATTTCGTCTGGAGCTGAGCCAGGAAAACTGAAAAAAGTAATGTTTTAGTAAGTTGACTTGTAAAGACTTTTCTAATTTAGAGTTTTTTTTTGGCTTTTTGGCGGGAGTGAAGTGGCAATTTTCTTTATAATTCTTATAATTTGTGCATTCTGGCTTTTGAGGCTTAATAATGGCAGGATAATGCAGCAAAAGTTAGTGAAGGTGTACAAGTGAAGGGAAGTGTAAAGCCTGGCTAGCTACCACCATTTAAATCTGCCGCCAAGCAGCAATGTGAATAGCATTGTTGTGTTCCGGTTGTCAGAGATAAGATAGCCAGTACTCCAAATGTGTTGGGGTTTCCGGGTCAGTACGCTTCCACCTTCGACCTCATCTTCACCTCACATCAGGTCTGATTGAGGTCAAGGACGAACCCGTCGTGCATTAAAAAAAAAACCACCATCTTATCTAAATCTGCAGCCAAGTAGCAATGTTAATAACATTGTTGTGTTCCGGTTGTCAGAGATAAGATAGCCAGTCCCCCAAATATGTTGGGTTTTCCTGGTCAGTACGCTTCCACCTTCGACCTCATCTTCACTTAACATCAGGTGTGATTGAGGTCAAGTATATTGATACTTTTTGCAATTTTTTTTTATGCACAACGGATTGCCGTTGTGCATAAAAAAAAATTGCTCGAAGAATTGCCAAACTTAGTGGTAGTGGGCGGGGCACATTTCTCGTAGGACCCACGGCCGTTTGGGCGGAAAGGTTCTCGAGTGGCGACCACGCATCGGAAGACAGCGTGGGCAGGCCCCGCATGAGGTGGACCGACGATTTGATAAAGATCGCAGGAAGCTGCTGGATGCGGGCAGTGTAGAACCCATCGTTGTGGACCACTTTGTGGAAGGCCTTTGTTCACCTGTATTTGCCATTAAAAATTCACCTTCACTTTAAACTAAAATTTATACATATTATTAAGTTACAATTTACATTCAATAGGATAAGCGATCCTTACCGGGTGTGAGGTATTGTCTGCCCAATTGTTTAAGTGAATCTGTTTTAGGCAAGAGAAAGAAAAAGTAATATTAATAAAAAAAAACATAAGTGTTTAAGTATTTACTGACGACCTGTTTGGTGTAGTGGTTAGAAACTGCTACTATACCAAATGGTCGCTGGTTCGAATCCCGCTAGGGGCATATATTTGTATGATGAATACAGACACGTGTTCTCGAATTATGGATGTTTTTTCATTTATACATGTATTTATTTACAAAAAAAAATATGTATTTGTGTAGTTTATCAACCATCTGGTATCCATAACACAAGCCTAGATGCTTACTGTGGACCTAGATGGCGTTGTGTGTTTGTGCAAAGACATTTATTATTTATTATTTGAAAACCAAAAAATTCGACAGCATATATTGTATTTTGCTGACGCCATGTTGGATTTTTTACTATAAAAAGACACCATGACACTCCAGGTTTCAAGACGATTCTAACGACAACATGCACTTCGAAATCGGCCAATCCATTTAGACTAAAGGATGCGCCAAAGGAACGGACATACATACATAGGTACTTAATACTCGTACACACTCACATACATACACTCGAAAAACTTAAACCTCCTTTTTTCGGGTCGGGTAACAGCGCGACTTATGTCACGAATAATGTCAAATACGATCTATTTCATATAGGTTAGAGACCTTGACCATTATATCTAGCGATTGTGGGTTCGAATCCCGCATGTTCATTTTCACCATGCAAATATAGGTATGGCCTTCATATGTTTAAATAAATAAATAATAAATATTTCGGATACTTACACCAATCATCTAGTCCCAAACTAAGCAAAGCTTGTGCTATGGATAATAGATAACGGATAAATATTAATATTAACATCCATGACTCGGGAATAAATGTTCGTATTCATCACACAAACATTTACCCCTCGCGGGATTCGAACCCGCAACCGTTGGTTTCGCTGACAGGGTCACTATCCACTACACCAACCGGTCGTCAGTTTGTATGATGAAACTAAATGGTTATTTAATAAAAATAATGTCCATAATAAAAGCCTGGTTACTTAATATGGAACTAGATGGCGCTGTGTGTCCAATGATATTTATTTATTTATATAATAAGGAAACGCCTCCAATCTATTAAATCAAAAAACAATTAAGCATTTTATCTGAATCTCGTATTGGACGTTCGTTGTTCGCTTTTAAAGCATTGACTTTATTTTATTTATTTTATATTTAAAAAGACATCTTATGTAGTTATCTCATGTATCTTATGTATCAAGAAAGACATGTAAATATTAGAGACAATCGCTACTATAGAATAGCGTTGTCTCTAATATTTTCTCTAATATTTACATTTGGATAAATTAAGATGTCTTTTTAAATACAGAATAAAAAAAAACGTTCTGACATGCACTCGAGTAGCCTAAAACACTGTTTGAAACAAATCCATCAATTCACAAGCCCGTGTGGCGTGTTGAGACTCAGAGCCCCACCAGTGAGAGGAGGCTGTGCCCCAACAGTAAAGACGTGTAAGACGATGATGAAACGTACCTACCGCATTGGTAATAAACACAAATATACCTATATAGACACAGTAAACAAGCTTTCCTAACACCATAGTCGTTTAACCAATGATTGAAAATAACACTGTTTGATTGGAAATTCGATTTGGTATCCTTAATTATAACCCGTTAAATCAATTTCGCATGGTACGCCATCACTGCAATCAATGAAGGCAGACTGCTATGAGGTACATATGTAGGACGTACTATAAACCTGAGGAATATACAGCATATGCCGTAGACGCAGCGTAGACATAGAATAGATGTAGCGTAAACGTGGTTTAGACGTAGCGAAGTATACTACCAGAAATGAAATGAAATCACGTTATTTGCATTGATTTTTGGTGGCGTGTGTGGTAAATATATTACAAAATTTCCCCAAAAACCTGCCTATATGAGGCGTGCAAATATTGAAGGCTTAAATTACAAATTTTATGCAAATGTGGATGCACTCAATCATAGCTATTGTGAAAATATTGTAATAAATAATTGTGCGCGAAAGATCTTAGGACGACGACGACGTAAGGGACCGACTGAAAATCAGCGTCCGTCCAAGTGGGCAGACACTATGCTGAGTCGTACCCTTATTTTAGTCGGCTGTAGCATTTTGCACCGTTTTTGTAATCATGTTTTAGTTTTACTCTGTGTTGTGCTATAGTACGGCTAAATAAAAGTATTTTCTTTCTTTCTTTCTTCTTTCTTTCTTTTATAATTTCGACTATTTTACGTAGCTAAGTGATAACGTACTGATGTTATAGCATAGACGAAGGTTAGACATAACGTGTGTGTAAATGCGTGGACTTATTTGAGTGTGGTTTATTTATTTATTTATTTATTTATTTAACACTTTATTGCATACACAAAAAAAACAATTACAGTGATACTTAAGAGTAAGATATACAAAAGGCGATCTTATCCCTAAAAGAGATATCTTCCAGCAAACCCAACATAGGAAATAACAATAGTGAAGGGGAAACATAGAGTGCACACAAGTAAAATGAAAATAAGAAAATAAATATTAAGTACATAATAATAAATACATAAATAAGCCTACGAATATGTAAATGAATATATATTTTATAATTTATGTTAAAGACTAAACGAGATGATACATTATTTATTACGTTGCATCAAAATCGGCTAAACTGTTTCGAAGCTTTTAACATTAAGACCATATTCTGAATTTTCATTTTTTTTAATTTAAATTTGTATGAAGGTTTAGGTGAACCTTTTCATTGTTTGTTCCAGTTAGATCTTTCGGACAAGGAACCCTAAAACAAGTATACCATACTAAGTAAAGATCTCAACGACTAGTTTAAAGAAAAGCCCAATGTTAGTATAATACTTTCTCATACAGCTTATACTGCTCTTACATAGAGCTTATGCTCTCAAGCAAGCTTTACATAAGCTGTTAATACTGGAGAGCTGGGAACTTTGAGAGGAAGTTTAATGGAAGCACGAACTTCGATGTTTCTAGTCGTGTGTTATATCTATATGTACCTTAAGGATATGCATTACTTTGTCAGGTGGGTTATCCTCAAATTAAAGCTACTCTAGTCTAATCTTATTAACTTTATAGTCTAATCTTACTAACTGGTATACTTGTTAACTACTTAAATCTAGTCTATCTTACTTACAACATACTTAGCTTCATAAAAATTATAACTATTGGCAATTGAAACGATATTATTAACATAAAAATCCCTTTCCTCCATATTGCCATGACTGACAAGGTACATGTGTATGTTAGTACTTACCTATGTATTGTAACTATGACATGTGTAATACAATAAATATATGAATTATTAATTACTAATATTCTATCTAATCTAACTAATATTATGAATGCAAAAGTTTGGATGTTTATTTGTTTATTTGTTTGTTTCTTTACTCAATCACGGCGAAACGGATAAACAGATTTGGGTGAAATTTGATATATTAGTAGAACTCACTCTGGATTAAAACATATTTCATCCCGATGAAGGGAGTAGTTACCGCGGCATCAAATTAAACATATCCGCGATAAAAATATCTCTGTTCAAATCGGTATGAATCAGCCTTGACAATATTTCAAGGAAAACTTACAGCCACCTCAAAAATCTGAACTAAGTATTAAACACGGCCTGCCTTCTGGGTACCATTCCACCAACCAAAGACTTGGGGCTAGTTTTTTATTTGTGTTTTTTTTTTAATAAATTGTATAATTATTGTTTAAAAATATTGTACAAATGTTAGTAATTAATTCAAAACAAAAAGTGTATGAATTAATTAAACTTTGATAAATAAATAATAATAAATAAATATCCTTCGTCATACACACAGCGCCATCTAGATCCACAGTAAGCAACTGACTTATGTTGTGGATACCAGATGGTTGATATACTACATAAATACATCGTTTTTTGTAAATAAATACTTATTATAAATGAAAGCATCCATAACTCGGGACCACATGTCCGTATTCATCACACAAACATCTGCCCGTAGCGGTATTCGAACCCGCAACCTTTTGGTGTAGTGGTCAGAGTTGCTAACCACTACACCAAACAGGTCGTCAAATATTGTTTTATGCTAAAAATATTAAATTATAAAGTCGAATTATAAATAAATAATGATAATAAATAAATATTTTTGCACATACACACAGCGCCATCTAGATCCACGGTAAGCATCTAGGCTTGTGTTATGGATACCAGATGGTTGATAAACTACACAAATACATATTTTTTTGTAAATAAATACATATATAAATGAAAAACATCCATAACTCGGGAACACATGTCTGTATTCATCATACAAACATACAGTCAGATAACTTGTGCATCTTGTGATACTTGTATATAAGACAGCTGCCTGCCTACCCTAGGGTAAGCAGTGCCTTTCTGCCTGTATGAATGCCACGCCTTATATTGCAAATAAAAAGAACAGAACCAACTCATTCTTTCCCGTGGGTGTGGCAAAAGGCGACTAAGGGTTTCTCCACCAAAAAACATTACCCAATTGCACGTTTTAATTTTGATGAGCTCATCCCCTGGTGAACCGCGGATGTTGATTCGAGCATTAATCTTTTAATGTTTGGAACAACCAAACGCTTTAGATTGGGATATCTTTGATCACTCCATTTGGGATGATTCTGATAAGGAATGACATGAATGCATGAGTTCACAAAGCAGTAATTTGCTATTTAAGTAAAATGCTAACTTAAAGAAAATCTACATGATAATTATTATATCATAGAAGGTCCTATTTCAAATATGCAACAGAAAGGGTAATATCAAACCGAAAGGGTCGAGCATTATCTCATTCAGAGCCTCTGTGCGTGATTTCAAACCAAATGCAAATAATAAATAAATGATAATAAATATTTGGTGCACTTACACTTAACGGATAAACATACATAAATATTTATAAAAACATCCATGACTCGGGAAAAAATATTCATCATACAAACATTTAACCCTCGCGGGATTCGAACCCGCAACCGTTGGTTTCGCTGACAGGGTCACTATCCACTACACCAATCGGTCGCCAATACCAATGATAATAAAAATTATAAATTTTCATCGATTATTTATTAATCTTACATCAGAAATATGTGCCAACACTATGCGGCCATTGAATTTGGAACGTGAAACAGAGTCGTACTGCTGATCTTAATGTTGTGCAGATGTCGATAAAAACCTAATTGTGTACCAAACTTTTTTATTATTAGGTAGTATAGTGTAGGTCATAGACGATTAAAAAGTGATTCAGCTAGTTTAAAACCATTAACAAGCCTCGTAGTTTTCGGCTTGTTATACCTACCACTTTCGTTGCACGTTGTAGATATTATAGTCTATGGCAGTATCGTGTCGAACGCCGACGATGAAGTAACGATCGAAGAGGAAATTAAACAGTTAGGACAGTTTTCGTTTACAATATACGATTTCCATCGAAAGAAACTAACTGTTCAAACATTAATTAAAAACTTTCTGATAGACTGGAGACGCGTTTAATCACAGTCTCTATATACCAGTTAGGAAGTGATGATGAGCCCATAATGAAGTGGGTGAATTTGTATTTGTATCTATTTATTATCTAAAAGATAGATATATTTACAGGTGGAAATGAAAGAAATCTCCTCATCGTGCGCTTCTAAATAACCGCCTCCGTGGCTCAATCTAAACAACATTGGATTTACGAATCGGAGGTCGTACATGTTTAAGTACTCGGTTTGGTTGGTGGTAGAGCATTTTAAATGTCCGCCTGGCTAGCTACCACTATTTTATCTAAATTTGCCGCTAAGCAACAATGTTAATAGCATTGTTGTGCTCCGGTTGTCAGAGATAAGATAGCCAGTCCCCCAAATGTGTTGAGGTTTCCGGGTCAGTACGCTTCCACCTTCGACCTCATCTTCACTTAACATCAGGTATGATTGAGGTCAAGTTCTTACTTACCGTAATGCATAAAAAAAACCTTATCCATAATATCTATAATCAATCAATGCATGCGTTTTAGTTTTTCAAACGTTTGTCATTTGTTTCTAAATCGTGAAGTATAAAGTAGTTCACCTAGAACGCGTGCAAAAGAGAGTGACTATGTAGTAGAGTTACGAAGTGACTAGTCGTCCGTTGCTTTTCGTCATTGGATCTAACTGGACAAAACTGCTTGTTGAAGGGTTGTTTGATTGGAAGCTCGGCTCTTAAAGTAGGATGTCTATGTATACGAATGACCTACTATTAAGAGTAAGCTAAAGTTTCTATAACAACAAGATATTAGTCTTTACCTACAAAATTGCCGTTTTGTATGAAAAAATTTAAACGAATTTTTTTCATGTATTTTTTATTTGCATTGATCGAAGTAATCACCCATGCAATCAATGCATCTTTGCCAACGCAGTGGCAGTTTATTGATGCCCTTCTTAAAGAAATCAGCTGGACGGGAGGCAACAAATTCTTCAAAGGCATTTTGTACTGCCTCTCGGGTATTGATTTTTTTTCCTGCCAAGAAGTTATCCAAACTCTGGAAAAAGTAGTAGTCTGTAGGCGCAAGGTCTGGTGAGTAGGGCGGATGACGGAGAGCTTCCAACCCCAGTTCTTGCAACTTGGAAACCGTCTGCTGTGCAGTATGAGGTCGCGCGTTGTCGTGCAGGAGCAGCGGAGAGGAGCGATTGACCAATGCTGGTTGGAGATGTGCCAGCTTCTCCATCATTGTGTTCAGTTCTTCACAGTACACATCTGCAGTAATGCTCATCCCGTTTGGTAAGAAGCTGTGATGAATCACAGCGGCGCTAGACCACCAAACAGTGACCATCACTTTTCTAGGGGTAAGTTTTCGTTTAGGGCATTGTTTAGGTGCTGAACCAGGATCCAACCAACTTGCTGAGCGCTTGCGATTATCAAACAGAATCCATTTTTCATCGCAGGTAATAATGAGGTTCAATATTCCTTCATTTGTGTGTCTGTTGAGCAGTCATTGAGTTCGTGGGGCACCCATTTGTCAAGCTTTTTTTGCCAATTTGGCGCAAATGGACAAATATTGTTTTGACGTTAAAATCGAAACCTGCTGCTAATTCAGCCGTAGATTGAGTATCATCAGCTTCCACAATCGCCTTTAATTCGTCATTGTCGACCAAAGTCTTCGGACGACCGCGAGGTTCTTTTTCAGGTCGAAATTCCCAGAACGGAAGCGAGCAAACCAATAACAAGGTGGTGCGTTGGTTTTTAGTGTTAGCTCCGTAAACGTCGTTGATGTTGCGTGCCGCTTGTGCCGCGTTGCTGCCACGACGGTACTCATATTCCATAATTACTCGAATTTTTAAAGTATCCATGATGACGAAAAAGATTGAAATGCGATGAAAATGTAACACTAATCAATAAACAAATGACTACTTTTGGAAAAAGAATTCCATGTTTTTAAAATAAAATTAATTCGAAATTAGAATTCTTAGCCAAACAAAAATTATTTTGATTTGAAATGGCCAGTACTGCAGAACGGCAATTTCATAGGTAAAGACCTATTATATACTTTTTTACCAACCCAACTAACCCAAATATTTGGGTTTCCGGGCCAGTAGGCTTCCACTTCGGCCCCATCTTCACTTAACATCAGGTGTGATTGAGGTCAAGTGCTAACCCGTGGTGTATAAAGAAAAAGATATTCACTTAAGAATGTAAAAATTCGTTGAAGAAGTTAAATGGGTCAAATAAACGAATCTTATCAATGTTAATAGCATTGTTGTTCCGGTTTTGCAAGGTGGAAGATCTTAGGCCTCATCTCGGGAAAAAAAATGTTCGTATTCATCACACAAACATTTACCCGTCGCGGGATTCGAACCCGCAACCGTTGGTTTCTCTGACAGGTTCACTATCCACTACACCAACCGGTCGTCTAATTTCAATTCGTGTAATTTCCATTAACGGGTCACGTCACTCTTCCATACGAACACTTTCCCGAAGGATAACCATAGTCGAAATTGAACAAAGAATTTTCGATTACGCATTTACAGTAAAATTCTGAAACTACGTTTAGTATTCCAAACTAAACTACATACATATCTACATAACTACATAAAATCCAAGTCCAAGTTGTTCGTAATCAGGAGTGGAATCACCAGTAAGCAGGATTTACACGAATTAAATATCACCCTGTATATGCAATAATGCTCATTCCGCTTCTTGCGCACGAAAAAACATAGCTTAGTATTTCATATTATTCTGAAAAAAAATGTAAAGCATATGAGCATTAGAAAACATTTGATTTAGTTGTTACTCTAAAGATTCGTGATTCTACATAAAGTATTTATGTAATGGCACCCGTTCATTTGTACTTTCACACTTAGGTAACTTTGGATTTTTTATCTATAGAGAGGGTACAATACAATACAATACAATACAATACAATACAATACAATACAATACAATACAATACAAATACACTTTATTGTACAAAAGGAGAACATACATTTTACAAAACACAATACTGATAAGAGTACAAATACTTGAATAAGTACCTATTCGTATTCAAGTGTGTTAATTATGTAAATAATACAAAGGAATGCCTCCGTGGCTCAATGTAAACAACATTGGGTTTACGATTCGGAGGTCGCGGGTTCGATCCCCAGCGGGGTACATGTTTAAGTACTCAGTTTGGTTGGTGGTAGGGCATTTTAAATGTCCGCCTGGCTAGCTACCACCATCTTATCTAAATCTGCCGCTAAGCAGCAATGTTAATAGCATTGTTGTGTTCCGGTTGTCAGAGATAAGATAGCCAGTCCCCCAAATGTGTTGGGGTTTCCGGATCAGTACGCTTCCACCTTCGACCTCATCTTCACTTAACATCAGGTGTGATTGAGGTCAAGTACCAACCCGTTATGCATAAAAAAAAATGCTTAGTGCATTGTGAGCTCTAATCGCCTCTTTAAGGGTCTAAAATACAAAATAACGTTTCCCATTTATAAGTTGTAACCTTCATAATAATCATTTATTTTGCTGAAAATATAGTGAACAAGATGGTAACAATACATTATTATATGAAGTTCGCATATTTTACCTTATGTGGCATGCATATATACATTTTTAATAAGTATTACCAAAAAAAATATAGGTCAATAAAATATAGATACTAATAAATAAATAAATATCCTTAGACATACACACAGCGCCATCTAGTTCCACAGTAAGCAACTATAGGCTTGTGTTTTGGATACCAGATGGTTGATATACTACATTAATACATTTTTTTTTGTAAATGAATACATATTATAAATGAAAACATCCATAACTCGGGTACACATGTCCGTATTCATCAAACAAACGTATGCCCCTAGCGGGATTCGAACCCGCGACCATTTGGTATAGTAGCAGAGTTGCTAACCACTACACCAAACAGGTTGTCAAATGTCAATTAAAATTCGATTTAACGTTAAAAAAGTCATACGATGCAAATATTACATTCAAGTAAGTCAGTAAATACGAAATAAATACGAAATTTACGTTTAAAATCAAGCACTAAGCGGTCCTGTGTGTCAGTTCCCTGTATTATTTACAGGACTCTATTAGCATAATTTTATGGTCCATAACTGTCGGAAACACGAGACAAAGTTTTTCAGTTCTAATTTTGTTTCTAAGCTCCTGAGCTATAAATGTCAAGTACATGGTTTTATTTTCCCCCGCAATCTTTACAAGACATTCTATTACCGTAAATAATCTCAAATGTTTGGGCCACAACAAAAAATATAATATGAGGGAACATTGATTTTTTTTAGGAAAAAAGCAGATATCCATATTTGCCACTTACTGTTTGGACAAATTACAAATACCACGTTAATTAGTTATGTAAATACTTCATATTTATCTTTACTATTTTTCGTTACGTAATTACTAATATAATGATGACTCGGCGTGGCTAGCTACCACCATCTTATCTAAATCTGCCGACAAGCAGCAATGATAATAGCATTGTTGTGTTCCGGTTGTCAGAGATAAGATAGCCAGTCCCCCAAATGTCTTGGGGTTTCCGGGTCAGTACGCTTCCACCTTCGGCCTCATTTTCACTTAACATCAGGTGTGATTGAGGTTAAGTACCAACCCGTTGTGCATAAAAAAAAAAATAAAAAAAAGTCTCCTCATAGGTGACCGTATAGGTGAAAGAGCTCTCTTGTTACATAGACTAGATAAAACGTAGACCCCACAACCCATATACTTCGAAGGCTATGGGATACAGACAGACAGCCCGCATGCTCGTTTGCCGCCCTATCATATAAAAAAAACAAAAAATAATAATAATAATAATAATAAATATTGCGGACACTTACACCAATCATCTAGTCCCAAACTAAGCAAAGCTTGTGCTATGGATACTAGATAACGGATAAACATACATAAATATTTATATAAACATCCAAGACTCGGGAATAAATGTTCGTATTGACGACCTGTTTGGTGTAGTGGTTAGAAACTCTGCTGCTATACCAAAAGGTCGCGGGTTCGAATCCCGCTAGGGGCATATGTTTGTATGATGAATACAGACATGTGTTCCCGAGTTATGGATGTTTTTCATTTATATATGTATTTATTTACAAAAAAAAAAATGTATTTGTGTAGTTTATCAACCATCTGGTATCCATAACACAAGCCTAGATGCTTACTGTGGACCTAGATGGCGCTGTGTGTTTGTGCAAAGACATTTATTATTATTTATTATCATACAAACATTTACCCCTCGCGGGATTCGAACCCGCAACCGTTGGTTTCGCTGATAGGGTGACTATCCACTACACCAAAAAAGAAAGACATTCGCGTTTAAATAAATATTTCGGTCCCTACATCAATCATGGATACTACACAAATGTTTATACAAGTACTAGCTTTGTCCCCGCGGTTTCGCCTGCGCGGGATAACTTTATCGTGGATATGTCTCAATTGTTACTACTCACTTTATCGGGAACAAAAATATATTATGTTTTAATCCAGGTACTATATTAATTTTGTGTACTTTTTTTTTATGCACAACGGGTTGGTACTTGATCTCAATCACACCTGATGTTAAGTGAAGATGAGGCCGAAGGTGGAAGCGTACTGACCCGGAAACCCCAAGACATTTGGGGGACTGGCTATCCTATCTCTGACAACCGGAACATAACAATGCTATTAACATTGCTGCTTGGCGGCAGATTTAGATAAGATGGTGGTAGCTAGCCAGGCGGACATTTAAAATGCCCTACCACCAACCAAACCGAGTACTTAAACATGTACCCCGCTGGGAATCGAACCCGCGACCTCCGAATCGTAAATCCAATTGGTTAAATTGAGCCACGGAGGCGGTTAAATGCAGGGTATGTTTTACCTATATACCAAATTGCATCCAAATGGGTTCATACGTTTCGCTGTGATTGATCGACAAACGAATATTCAAACTTTCGCATTTATAACATTCTGATGAAAGTGTGATTCCATTAACATATTATCAATGTATTGTTGGTCGAATCCCGCTGGGGAATAAATTTGTGTTTTGAATACGGACATGTGTAACCGAGTTATGGATATTTCCATTTATAACAAGTATTTATTTACAAAAAAAAAATGAATATATGTAACCATCTGGTATCCACAACACAAGCCCATTGTTGCTTAATGTGGAACTAGATGACATTGTGTGTATGTCCAAATTATTTATTTATATTGCAAACTAAAATTTCATCAAGTTGAATCTTTGAGAATATCATACTCTGTATTAATTAACTTTTTCTTTTTCCCAAAACATTGTTTATTTATGGGTTAAGACGGAGGTTAATATTGTTGTAAAATAGTTTTTGTGGGTGATCCTCACGATACAGGTCCGCCTAGTGTGGGGATCACAGGCAATACTCCTAGGTATCCATTACAACAATAGAGGGCATGTTTAACATATTATAGTGTCTATTTTAAGATAGAAAATTTGTTAGTACTTGCATGTTCTGTTGTTGTGAAATTAAATATTTTTTCAATTTTCTTTTTTTTTTCATATATCAGCTTATTGTACTACTTTTCAAGCGAAATAAAATACTTACAATAAACAACGTCCAAAAACGTCGTCCGTCTATTCAGAGTTGCAGAAGTGGAAAACATTTCTTCCCACGTACTAGTTGTGCTAGTGCCGTCGGAGGGGCGCCCATATTACCCGGTAGTCGGCCATATTTGCGTTTGAATGGCCCATTCTCAACTTAAATTGAATCCATTTATACGAGGCGCCCGATTCATGTTTTCGACGGGATTTTGTACCTAATGGCTTCACAGATTTTGAACTAATTTACAGCTGGTGTTGATTTGAGGTCTGATGTAGGTAGAAGTACCGCTATATATACATAGTTTCCTTATCGTCGGTGCTATCGTTACACAGTCACACTGTTGACTAGCTGTGTGAGAGACTCCTTCAGTGTATGCTAGCCTGGTACCAGCGGTTACTCAAGGTCCTCATGAAGCAATAAAACGGTGCGGCACACTGTCTCTTCAGCCAGTGGCATCAAATGACCTATCTATTATTGCAATTAATGTAAATACGAGGTATAAAAATAAACTTGCTGTTCGTCTTAGCCATTTACACATTTAGGCTTTTAAAGGGGCAATGAAACGCGGTCGTTGCTAGCGACCGGGACGATGCCAGCAGTCTCATGACATGACTCAGGCAATTGTGATATTATGTCAAGCTACTAAAAGCGAATAGGATATCAGAATGACACTAGGAATTTAATAGATCTTTCAGGAGACAATTACAGATCACTTACCCACGCACAAAACATAAGATTCAATTGTGGTCATGGAACCTGAGATGCTTACCGGTGAAGGGTAAACATTTGCATGCACCTTCGATGTACAGACATAACATTACTGTAAACGCCACCGCGCCATTTTCGGCTATAGCAGCACCACCAGATTCATCACACAAACAACCGCAACCGCAACCCGCAACCGTTGGTTTCGCTGATAGGGTCACTTAGGCAATATTCCACTAGACATTAAAAATTTGCCTTTAGATAAATTTAAATCATAATAAAACAGAAATTATTTCCAAAAGGCCAAAATATGTAACTTGCTCATTAGGCGTACAATACAATAAGAAATTTAAACAAATTGGTTCTCTCTAATCAAATTAAGACAACCCAGACTTACATAAATGTCATTCATATTCATCTATAATTCGTAAAGTCTAGGGTAGTAGATATTAAATTTTAAATAATTATTAATTAATACTACAAATTATTCAGTTGACAAAAAAATTGTCAACTGAATAATACACATTTATTTACTAGGATGTAAAATAATCTAAACTTCAAACAAGAAAAGTAATGTACTATTCCCATTTTCTGTTCAGTTTTTTAAAATATAGAACATTATATATCTCAGTACTACGTTACGGAGATCACATTATCCGGTAGGTGAGCGCCATTTGTATATGAATGGAACGTTCCCAACTTAAATTCCATTGACACCCGCCACGACGCCAAGCGCAGGTTGTATTAAAATTCTCTGAACACTTTTTTAGGTTAAACTTTATTGTGAAGTAAAAAATTACTGGCCCTTTAAGCCTTCTGCTACCGCCTCGCTCACTGTGGTATTTATGAAATCGGAAGGCCGAGCTTTAAGGTCATAGCTCATTAGACCCACCCGGCACCCACTCTGCTCCGCCTCGTCGCACGGCGTCCACTCGTTGTATACAGGTGATCCACGGGTGGACGCCGCGTTATCATCAATAAACTTCGCGCGGTAAACCAGCGGACCTAGTGTCGTCAACCAGTGAACCCCGCGTGGTCAACGAGTGGACGTCGTTTGGTCTACGAATTTTCGAGAAGTCTGTTAACAATTGGCACTTGGTCTACACGTGAAATCATTCGCGGGCAGCGCGCAGTCCACTCGGGACCCGCGCGTTGGCATTGCGCAGTCAACGCAAGGTAAGCATGCGAGCAACGAGTTGTCACCGAGTGGTCCACTCGCCGTCCGCGCGTGGAGGGCTTACGACTAAGGCGATCCGGTGACGCTACAGAGTTGATGTATGTGAGCGCATACCCATATAAGTCCATAAAGAATACTAACCGCACGAGGCGAGGCGGTGCGGAGTGGGTGTCGGGTGGGTCTAATGAGCTATGACCTTTACTCATCCTCCTTCCTCATAGGATTAGCCTCAGTGCCGCTTTGCATTTCATTGACTACACTTCCATTTACCGAGAGGGAAGTGGGAAACTTCTTTCTCCTATCTTACACATCCTATTTCTTTATTTAATTAGTTTGGGGCCCAAGGTAGCAATAGAGTCATGTACCATCTACCTTCAGTAGGCATCGTATGGAGAACCACCGTTGATTCTAGCTTATAGGAGTTAGCGTCGGAGGAGTGTGGAGATGGATTTTACCGCAGTTGCATTCGCTATTCCTTTGCGATTATCGAGGTTAAGCTATGCCTGGCGCGGTCACTCCAGTTGTTTTCAATTGATGGCATTTCTTAAGTCAAGATGGTGGCCTACAAGAGCGGCTGAAAACACTGTTAGTGTCCCCAGTGAGTGGAGACTGTGCTCCAACAGGGAGAACGTGTGAGGCTGATGATGTTTATGGGGTCCACAAACATCGCAATTAGGTGAATCTGCCTTTTTCATTAAAAATGCAAATTTTCCTGATTGGAAAAACTGAACAAAATGAAACAAATTGAAGACATGCAACACTTACTGATGGAATGTGCCAAGAACAGTAGAGAGAGACATATGTTTATTAGAAAATTTAATGTGACCAGACTTGATGTAGGCATTATTCAAAGCATACTAGTTGTTCCTACTTCTGACGCAATTTTGTCCTTGTATAGTCTGATGAAGGCTTGTCATCAATAATTCTCTCTTTCACTATTTAGGTTAGGTACAATGGGATTGATATATCCAAAAGGATAAAAATGTCAAAATAAAGTAAGATAAAAAAAATGTTTATGGGGTGTTGGAATTTGTCAAGTATGACAAAATGGCTGCTAGCGACCGTTGACATATATTCCACGATACTCCTGGTAGTAGTACGAAAACGACACCTTACTTGTCTAAGTCAGCTAAACCCCTAGGCTGTAGGCACATATAGGCACGTATGTATACACATATAGACACGTCCTTTCGACGTAGTAGGATAATAAGACGCCATTTTCAAATCGGTTTAATCGTTTTGGCGCTACAACGCCACAGACACACAGAGACAGACAAACATACATTCTAAACATTATAACACTCTTGTGTTAGAGATATAAAAAAATTATACACACCTTTGAAAACGACCACTCTACTCATGTTCTGTTCGGCAAAATGGTTTCCATATGACCGACATAATAACATTGATTGATTATTTTGTAGCTTCCATTATTAACTTCCTATTATTATTCTGTTCAAATAATTCATATCAACAATGGTGCATTCAAAGCATTTTAAAGCGAATGACGTGAAATAAGAATAGGCTTGTACATAGACATACAATTTCCTTAATTAATTCCTGATATGCCTTCAGTATAAGGTGGCAGTAAGGGTGGTTTGAAAAGACGAATGAAAGTCACGGATATAGCCCAGCGGATTAGTAAGTTGAAGTGGCAATGGGCAGGGCACATAGCTCGAGGAGTGTCTCTGATGAACCGCCCATCAAAGCATCGCATCAGCGGCGGCGGTAGAATCCATAAATGATCCTTCACCACCCCACATAAACGCAGGGGGCTCGCTTTTTTTATGCACGACGTGTTCCTACTTGACCTCAATCACACGTGATGTTAAGTGAAGATGAGGCGTACTGACCCGAAACCCCAACACATTTGGGGAACTGGCTATCTTATCTCTGACAATCGGAACACAACAATGTTATTAACATTGCTGATTGGCGGCAGATTTAGATAAGATGGTGGTAGCTAGCCAGGTGAACATTTAAAATGCCCTACCACCAACCAAACCGAGTACTTAAACATGTACTCCGCCGGGGATCGAATCTGCGACCTCCGAATCGTAAAACCAATGTTGTTTACATTAAGCCACGGAGGTGGTTTTAGTGGGTACAAATTTAAAACCACCGATACCACTATGTGTCAAAGCCTATTATAAAATTTCTGACTATCTAGATGATAAGAATGTGGACAGGAACCGCTCGGGCGATATCCAGTCTATTATTTTCTTTGTTGAATCATAAATTGTAAAAATACATATTTAAAAAGAGCAACCCTGAGTGTCTTGTTCGTTCTACTCTGGGGTGTCTTTTTTTTAATTACAACGATATTTAATATCATAAGTACACCAAGAATTTTGTACATATTTACAAAAACGAAATAGTAAATACATATTTACAAATTAAAAAATAATACATATATAAAACACACATTTACAAATAAAAAATTTGTCGCAGATCTTGTAGAAACGGAAGGGTGCCTATGAGGTTAAGTGCGTTTCCTCTTTGGACAGCCAGACTTAGCCTCTAAGCGAAATAGAAGCCAGCCTTCCGATCATCTCTCGAAAAAGACAATGAGCGCCTGGCCCCCACGGCCCAAGGGTTTCCACCCCAAACGGAGCAAACTTCAAACTTCAAACTTAAACTTCAAGCATTTATTTCAAGTAAGATACATGATATCATTTGTTGAGTGTCAATTTAAATCTATTGGAAATAAAAATAGGGCCTAAGCATTTTTCGGTCAGTCAGTATGTCCAAGCTTCGAAAAGGGAAATCATCAGTGGGAAAAGAAGCGGCGCAAGAAACCCACAGGATTATTTTTCTTTTCTTTTTTTATTTTTATTTTAGCAAAAATATAATCTCCACTGATACTAGCATATTGGCGCCGTTTGAGGTTCTGAGGAGGATTTTTTTTTTGAATTTGAATAATACCGAGCTTGCCGAGTCCCACATAACCGCGCGGCCTTCCCCCGAGGGTGTGGCTCATAGCTAGTCACAAAGTGGACTCTGTAATTTGAAAGATAGTGATAGGATAGTAAGGTTGCAATGGATTCCGTCACATGTTGGAATCGAGGGAAATGAGGAAGCGGACCTACTTGCAAATCAAGCGGCGATAAATGGAGAAAGAATAAATGTTTCACCTTTTTACACTGATTGTTTGTACGCAGTAAAACAGCAATGTTATAATTACTGGAAACAATACTTCGATGAGAGGTCCTTGACAAAAGGAATATGGTACAAAACAATCCAATGCGAACTTCCTCATTTCCCTTGGTTCGATCATTGTGAAATGGATCGACGACAAATTGTAACGGCTTTCAGACTTCGGTCCGGTCATATTCCGTTGAACAAATTTGCCTTCCTAATGGGAAAAACGTCATCACCCATTTGCACAGAATGTGATGTGGAGGAGGATGTGATGCATGTGTTGACGGAGTGTGACCGGACAGAAGCTCTTAGAAGCTCAATGATTATGGGAGGCTATCTGTGCTTAAATAATGTAGGCGCCTGTAATACCGTTGTGGCTTCACCCTACACTAGTGAAGCGAGGATGCTTTACAGGCTACTGTCATTAGCTATTAATAACCATAACGTTTAGTACCTATATGGTAAATGTCTATACAGACCGACATGTTCAAGTTAATGAACAAGGTCTTTAAACCAAGATTAAAAAGTTGCGGGTTAGAATCCCGCGACGGGTTAATGTTTGTGTAATGAATATGAACATTTATTCCTGAGTCGTGGATGTTTATATAAATATTTATGTATGTTTATCCGTTATCTATATAGTATCCATAGTAAGTGTAAGTGTCCGAAATATTTATTTATTTATTTATATAAAAAAAATTTTCAGCAGTGTCTGTGGCGTATGATGATGAAGGATAATTTGAGTGGCGAGACGTGAATGGAAAGTCGATTGGAAAGTCTAGAGGTGGCATTTCAATCACCACAATCGGTCTTCTGCTTATCGTCCCTACGTTCCAAGCATCTCAAACATGGTTAAGTAAAAATACTAGATTTAGGAGTATACTAGAAACAAAAAGCATTCCAAATTTTTAAAGTTTCCGAAATCGAAACGAACCTCAACTGTCGAGCAAATTAGAATACTAACTTCTATACTGTCCCTACTGTGCCAAATTAATTATTATTACTTACCCGACTCGCACCTACCAGAAAACAATAAAAGCCCTTTGGAAATGCGACTGCTAATTTATGTAAGGTATTCAGAACGGCAGTGTTTCAAATGATTTTCAGGGAAGCTGTTATTTATTGGAATTCTGTGGCAGCCAAAAACAATTTTGCAATGATATCTTAATTACTTTTCAGTTGGGAAATGAGAATTGTTATTATAAATGAAGTGAACAAAAATAGATGAGACAATTGGGAAGAAAAAGGATATCTTGATATTTTAACGAAAAGCTTTGATCAATCCTTGTCTACAAGATAACAATGTGTTGAACCTGGGACTATTAAACTGAAGTACTGAGTTGTGGAATTTTAATTTGAGAGTGAAATATTCAAGTGTAGTAAATACACGAGTATCATCATCATCAGCCCGTAAACATCCCACTGCAGGGATATAGGCCTTCCCTCGTATAATGTGGGAGTATGGGCCGTAGTCCACCACGCTGGTCCAAGGCGGGTTGGAGACTTCACATGCCTTTGAATTTTTATTTCTCAGGCATACACGTTTCCTTACGATGTTTTCCTTCACCGTTTTAAGAGCAGTCGGATAAATGCACATAAGTAATTAAATTAAATTTGAAAACTCATTGGTTCATGGCATGTCTAGAAATCGAACCCGGACCTCCCAAATTGGGAGACCGCACCGACGCTCGAATACACGAGTGTATTAGACTGCATTTCATTGGCTACACTCCCATTTGCCGAGGGGGGAGTGGGAAAACACTTTTCCTACTTGCACACCCTATTTCTTTCTTTAATTAGTATGGTGTCCAATATACCAATAGGGTCACGTAGGGCTCCGTCTACCTTTAGTAGGCGCCGTTTAGTGTATACCACTGTTGATCCTAGCTTATAGGAGTTGAGGCTAAGAAGCTTGGCATTCTCCTTAAGGTCAGGCGATATTTCACACCAAAACAACTTTTGGTGCTTTACCTGGCTCAAGTTCGCTCGTGCATGGAATACTGGGATAGGAGGGATTCCACCCGTATATAGTTAATATACCGAACATTCGCACTATGAAGTTCGATTCTTCATTCATCATCCGAACAGCCAAGGCATGGAACTCCCTTCCGGCGTCAGTCTTTCCTGAATCCTACAACCTTGGGATCTTCAAGAGCAGAGTGAATAGGTATTTACTGAGATCGCGTGCTTCATCTCCGACCACATCGTCACTTTCCATCAGGTGAGATTGTGGTCAAACGCGAATCCAGTCAATCATAAAAAAAAAAGGCGTGAATGTATTTATTCGAGTGTATTTCTAAAATTTTGAGTACACAAGTGTACTCAAAAAATTTAAAAGTGTAAAGGCAATATTGCGTGGTTTCTACACGTAAAAGAATAGAACCAACCCGTCTCTTCCCCTGAGTGTCGTAAAAGGCGACTATGAGACTTTTCACCAAAAACTTCTATAAACTTACATGTTTTAACGGCGATGGGCCCACCCACTGTCACTATCAAGTGAAACGAGGATGTTGTTTAAAGCATTAAACTTTTAGTGTTTGGAACACCCAAACTCTTATGTTTGGGATATTTTTGACCACCTTGTTTGGGATTAAGGTCGTGATGTCATGTATGTAAGTGTAAAGGCAATCCATGCTACATATTCATTAAAGCAAAGAATGTCTTACTGAGAGACAAGAGGTGCTAAATCGTTCTGAACTTTTGCCGCATTTTTCTATTTTCTGAATGACTAAGTAAGTATTCCATATTTAAAAAAAATACTTGACACCGTCCTCTATCACAAATTTCTAAATATCAATTGAAAATCAAAAATAAAAAACATATGTAGCCACTTGATTTTTTCGTTTCGAGATATGTTTTAGGTACCTATACATTTTAACTTGACTTCAATATTACAGTTCCCACCTATTATTTCGTATGCACCGATAAATTAAGTAAGAGCTACATTTATGAAAAATTTCGCCGAGGACAAATATCACGACTCTATAACCTATTTCTAAAAAATATAGAGTACCCATTAATTAATTTTTTAGAAAATTGCTTTAGATCTTAGCATCTTCTACAATGCAATGAAGTTCACAGTGGTAACTTTAATTTAATATTGTATATATAACTACACTACGCTCACGGACTCGGATCTTTGACGTAGGGAAAAAAGCGGCAACGTTGAAGTGGGACTGGGCGGGTCACGTGGGCCGCATGCCGTGCGAGTTGTGGGCAAATGCGTCCACTATTTGGACTCCTACAACCGCCAGACGCAAACGTGGCAGACCGCGAAAATAATAAATAATAATAAATAAATATTTCGGACATTTACACCAATCATCTAGTCCCAAACTAAGCAACTATGGATACTAGATAACGGATAAACATACATAAATATTTATATAAACATCCAAGACTCGGGAATAAATGTTCGTATTCATCACACAAACAGTTACCCCTCGCGGGATTCGAACCCGCAACCGTTGGTTTCACTGATAGGGTTACTATCCACTACACCAATCGGTCGTCGTGTAGAATGACGTGTGAAATGGTGGAGAGACGAACTTGACAGTTTTAATAAGGGATGGTTTGTGCTCGCCAAGAACAGAAACGACTGGAAACAGATGAGGGAGGCCTTTGCCCAGCAGTGGGACACTATGGGATCTTAATAATAATAAATAATATATAACTAAATATCTATACTATGCCTAAAGCAAGCCCCAGAATTGTTAGAAAACATCATTTGACCACTGATGGGTACTCCATCCTTATACCAAAAATCACGAAAGCGTTAAAGTTACGCCACAAAAATTGCGTAGTTTTACTAGACTTTACAGTATTAGACAGAAACAAAAAGAAAACAACTCTGATCCGTCAAATAAAAGGATTATTTTCCATAACATTCATTTGTTATCGTTAGACGTTATAAATGGTTCGTATCTCCAAGTTGACAATTTTATAATTTCCCAGAACCGAGAG
Organism: Oegoconia quadripuncta; assembly: GCA_949316235.1. Classification (NCBI taxonomy): domain Eukaryota; kingdom Metazoa; phylum Arthropoda; class Insecta; order Lepidoptera; family Autostichidae; genus Oegoconia; species Oegoconia quadripuncta. The sequence goes on from OX438746.1 coordinate 4,917,392, forward strand.
ACGATCATCTGTCCTCAGATAAATGAGCTCTTGTCATTTCGCGATAGCGAACAGCTTCGTTTCAGATAATTTTAAGGATAAATCCTAAATCACTTCAAAATTATCGTCTCATTTTATGCTACAAAATAGAGAGGCATCCTTCTTTTCTTTTTGCTTGACAAACAAGCAAGCGGCTTTGTTCCTTTGTGAATTGAATCTAATTGGCTATATGTATATCTATGTATAGAGCTGATGACGAGACGAGTCGACGTCTCAGGTGACTTAAGAGCCACCACTTACCTCGCTCAAAGAATGCCATCCGGCGAGATAATGCAGAGTAGAGTTAAGCACCTTGGCCATTTTTTAAAGTAAGTGATAAGGTGTCCGAGATGAAAAGCCGAGATTTTGGGAGTTGTATATTTTTGGGATATAACTTATAATTAGACCTATATAATTTTATTTTTATTTATTTATTTAGGATCACCAACAGTTGTTACACTAGTACATAGTCCATTTAACAATTAATGTAGTTGGTATTAAATTTAAATGTACAACCTTTTATAGGTGAACACATCATGCAAAAACCTTTAAAATCAGATAACAGTAAAACAAGAACTTATTACTCTAAATTTACCTCTATTAAGCTTTGATTGGTTGAGCAGTTCCGTGCCAAGTTGCGGTGTTAAGGTAGTGAAATAGTAACTAGAGAGTATAATATATTATGTCATATAATATATAATGTCAATGACAATGCTGTTTACGTGCTAATTACTGAGCTCCAAAAATAAAACAAAAAGACGAAGAATTATAATCATTGTTTTTTTATGTACGACGGGTTCGTACTTGACCTCAATCACACCTGATGTTAAGTGAAGATGAGGTCGAAGGTGGAAGCGTACTGACCCGGAAACCCCCACACATTTGGGGGACCGGCTATCTTATCTCTGACAACCGGAACACAACAATGCTATTAATATTGCTGCTTGGCGGCAGACTTAGATAAGCGGGTGGTAGCTAGCCAGGCGTACATTTAAAATGCCCTACCACCAACCAAACCGAGTACTTAAACATGTACCCCGCTGAGGATCGAACCCGCGACCTCCGAATCGTAAACCCAATGTTGTTTACATTGAGCCACTGCGTATGAGAATGAGGATCCCAACAACAACGGACACCAGAATGCTCACATAAAACATTGAATAACTCTTACATTACAGTGGCACAATTTTTTTCCTTTAGGCACTATTTAAGCACAATATTATTGCAATAACTGAAATCCACTTTTTGTTTTTTAGCATCACGGCTGTGACCCACTTGATCAACGATGACAACGCAACTGTCAGTGACCCAAGGATTACGAATCAAAAGAAAAAAGAATTTTTTGCATTGTAACCCTATACTGAAATAAGCTTAAACTTTCCAGCAATTGTAGCTGCGAAGGAACTACAAGAAGGTGATAACCAATTTTTGTTATTCTACAGAATGTCAAAAAATGAAAGATATCTACAATATACTATTTTGTTCGTTAGCTATAGCGCGACGCAATTCGTATGATATTCAAGTTGTATGCAATTAGTACAGCAATCTCGAACGCCTGCGGAGGGGCCATAACAATTACAATGCAGTTTACTGTTACACTGAGATGCGCTTCCTCAACTATATAAGGTCTAACAAAATTAACCCGATAAACTTTGCAGAGTGTATGTATAGGATGTACCTATTACGAAAAAAATTAAATATAAAACATTAAAGTTAACAGATTTTATTAAAAAAATAAAATGTAGAAATGTAAATTTTGTGAGTTGGACCTTAATGGCCGCGCGCTCTAAGTACTTTGCCACAACACACAAACACGGGCCGCGGTATCTTTGCCGAAAGGCGACCAAAAGCCGCTCGCCGCCGGCGCTTGCCCCGGCGCCGCCGCGACTTGCTGCGATTGGTTCCGCCCTGTGCCCCGCCACCCCCTTTGGCGTCTTCCATATGAACGTTGCCTTTTTTTTTCATTGATAAAATAAGGTACAATCGAAATGAAGTAAGTATGTTAATATGTATTTTCATTTGCACTTACATTTAATTTTTTTACGCGGAAACAAAGTTATTAAGGCTAGTTTTTTTAATGAATATATTAATCTATTGTCATGTATGTGCAATTGCCAAAGTTTGTCGGGTTGATTTTGTTAGACCCTATATACAGGAGTTGTTGAAGCACTAGTATTTGTATTTATTTATTTATCTAGAACGTAAAAATGTCACAAAGACTTATATAGATTTATCTGAACACCGTACCAGTGTCATCATTGGACACTCATGCATGACATAGTGATTTCTATTATAGCTTACAATAAGTCATTTATTTATTTATATCCCAGTAGAAAAGAACAAATCTCTTCGCCTGAGTGTCGGGTCTTCGCACCAAAATATATATATATAGACTTGAACGTTTTAAAAGCGATGCATTTATTACCTCGAAAAGACAGCATGCTACCATTGTAGAGAACTGCGGATGATATAGCTAACCATAGACTCAAACTCAAATCATTTATTGCATTCCTTATGTTTTGTTTTCATAATTTACATTATGATTATTATTCTTCCTTAATCCTTCCAATTTGAATAACTAACATCTTTAAATTTTGGGAGGACTTCCGAATAAACAGGTAATAAATTAACTACTGTCCCATCTAAATTTGATGTTACAAAATTGTTATTGTTGTTGATTTGTTACCTTACATGTGTATGTCAATATGTATCAGTACTCTCTCTTATCTTATCAGTATTGTGTTTTGTAAAATGTATGTTCTCCTTTTGTACAATAAAGTGTATTTGTATTGTATTGTATTGTATATGCTAAATGATTGTGACTGTGGAAGAAAATAAAGGCTTGATCTATCTATCTATCTAATAACAACTTCCAGAGTGATTACCAGGAAATCCGATTACGTTTATAGAAGGATACCTTGCATAATTTTACCTAAGTCAACTTAATGCCCCATTTAACTTGGGATTAACATAAGGAAACGATAATTGAAGGTCAAACGACCTCATTTGCTCCATCGAGTGATCACCAATTTTCGGAGCAATAAATTTCATGTTAAAGGTAAAATATACTAGTCGAAATAAGTAGGTTAGGAAGTAGTAACTGGAAGAAATCGCTCAGACACTGAGCTGTGACCCATTTGTGCTACTGCAGCATACATATACTTTAGTTGTTCTATATCTAGTACCTACCTTTCAAGTTCTTTTTAAGAAATACTCTTAAAACTTTATGTATGTGTGTGTTTGGAGTAACAAATAAATGATTTATCTATCTATCTTTTAGTGATAAGACCGCCTAATTATGTTCTATTGTTATCAATAAAAATTATTGTAAATATATAGCAATAGTCGCCGGTACATATGCGGTTTTTCATGTTTAAAAAAAGGGTAAAGTTTTTAATTTTCGTTTAAGACCGCTCAACCCAGACCTTGTTGTAACAACTGCTGTCCTATCTGTACATGATGTATTTTCTTAATATTTTGTTATGAACAATGAATCGCCGTTGGTTTCTCTCTTAAAATGCATTCACACCCACATATAGACAGACTCACACACATATGCACGCGCAATCTGTAAAATTGCAATAGACTAATGATAGTACAGAAGTAGCATTAGTATATTGAAATTTTACAGATTGCGCGTGATTTGTTTTTTATTTTCTGTTGTACAATAAAGCGTATACAAACAAACAAGACATCGTTGGTGTATATTTTTTTAATGTTATTATAGAAAAGCCTATCTTACAGTTAGAAGACAATTCCTTAGGAATACACAAGCCCGTTTTCGATACAATGATTTCTTTGCAAGTAACTACGAGTACAGACTTAAAAATATTCATTATTATTCCATGCTTATACGAAGAGTACGTGTCTAGAATAAAGACACTTTGACCCTATTATTATGTTTATGTCACTCAGTCCTATCTTTTATGATCCACCAACAGAAAAGATTCGTTGCCATGGACGCCTTATTTCGACAGTAGATGGGAGGCGGCGGAAGACTAGAATTGTAATTTGTCCCAGCGAAAATATACCGCAAAGAGTATTACGGGTACGTTTTATATGGGTTCTTCTTATTATTCATATTCTATGGTTGATTGATGGATAAAGGATTAAGACACAGAGTTTACATCTAACCGCCACCGTGGCTCAATGTAAACAACATTTCGGTTCGATCCCCAGCAGGGTACATGTTTAGTACTCGGTTTGGTTGGTGGTAGAGCATTTTAAATGTCCGCCTGGCTAGCTACCACCATCTTATCTAAATCTGCCGCCAAGCAGCAATGTTAATAGCATTGTTGTGTTCCGGTTGTCAGATATAAGATAGCCAGTCCCCCAAATGTGTTGGGGTTTCCGGGCCCACCTACGGGGTACTCTTCCACCTTCGACCTCATCTTCACTTAACAGCATGTGTGAATGAAGTCAAGTACTAACCCGTTGATCATATAAAAAAATTAAAGTGAATAATTTACCCGCCAAAAATTTACAAAACAACCGACTTCAGAGCTTAGCAACAATCATTACGTCATCAAAGTACACAACTAAATACCTACATAATATTTGGGACTATCTCCTCGGTGCAACACCGATTTTAACCAAATCAAACAAAAGAATAATCATAAAAATCTGTATACAATGAACGAAAATCAGGATGAACGTACAAAGACTACAGACGCACATAGAACCTCCCCCTTTTTGAAAGTAGTTTTAAAAGAGCGGTCCCGGTAATATCGGTGTTCTACAGGGGCGGCTTGGCTTAACGATTAGCGACTGCTTTCAATAGTAAACAACTCCAACCGAATACCTACGTAACGTGCCATCCGAGGGATAAATATCTTGGAAAAAAAATAACCGATTTTCATCAAATATAGCTCTCACATCTCTAGTCTACATGGCTTTGTCTCTATCCCAATCCCCACTCAAATCGGACCACGCATTATTGACATACATCCGGACAAAATCTGGATACCGCCGTCAAACACATAAAATCCATAGTTTTTTGTTGAGGGTTAAAAAATGCCAAATCCAACGCAAGTCACTCAAGGGCTGATCGCGTCAGATATTGCTTCATTTCGCTAATCGAGAACGAATAGCGATTGCGGCTTCTCTACGAGTGCGAGTAGCAGAATCGCGTATACGTCATCGACGTAAGTACTGGAGATTAAATTGGTTCAATAACTTAATTAGGTATATTTTATTAATTGAATCCAATATGTTACGGGAATAATCTTACACAATATTCATTTACCAATAATGTTAGTTTTAATTTAATAACACCAAACACATTTCAAAATTCCATTTGTCCCAGACCAACCCTCAGGTTTCAGCAGAATACCAGTGTAAATATATAATAGACTTTGACGTCTATTCACTGAGCTGTAGCCTTTTTGTATACTGCGGCACACACATAATATTTGTTGTTTCTGTACTTGTGATTTATTGTTTTGGTTGTATTTTTCATATGTAAAATTTGTTATGTGTGTGTACATGGATGCAAATAAATGCTAGATAAGCATCTAATAATGCTGATATCACAAAGATATAGTTTACTTTTTCGCTCTGCCAACTCTAATCCTTTTACACGGACCCCTAGTACGAGACGGGAATCTGTCACCGCTATGTGACGAGGGACTCCCAATCATTTGTTACGACCATCATTATTCTGGCTTGGGCTTAAGTTTTGATAAATACACCTCCATGACACGGTTGTATTCTTTGTAGAGAAATATGATTTAGAGAAAAGTTTTTTTTAAATATTTTTTTATGCACTACGGGTTCGTACTTGACCTCAATCACATCTGATGTTAAGTGAAGATGAGGTCAACGGTGGAAGCGTACTGACCCGGAAACCCCAACACATTTGGGGAACTGGCTATCTTATCTCTGACAACCGGAACACAATAATGCTATTAACATTGTTGCTTGGCGGCAGGTTTTGATAAGATGGTGGTAGCTAGCCAGGCGGACATTTAAAGTAGTTAAAGCTTTAATGCAGAATTATTAACAAATGTTGTACCTAGTTTCGTTGACTGCCAGTAATTAGAAGTAGAATTTAAGTATGTTATAGCATTTAAATAAATATACCTACCAACATAATTTTAATTCTTCACATCAAGTTCTCCGTGTTCACTGAGGTGGCTCATGTTATAAATGCGAAAGTTTGGTTGTTTGTTTGTTTGTTACTAAATCACGGCTATCTAGGTAGAACATATCCTGGATTAAAACATTGAATACTTTTTATCCCGATAAAGTGAGTAGTTTCCGCGTGAAGGTATTTCACGAAAGCGAAGTAGCGGGCGAAAAGCTATTTTAAAGAATATTATAAACATAGCGGTTTTGACAAAACCTCTTCAATATATAAAAAAAACTACACTCAAGTCGGACCACGCATCACACACACACACGTTTTAACCGCCTACGTGGCTCAATGTAAATAACATTGGGTTTACGATTCGGAGGTCGCGGGTTCGATCCCTAGCGGGGTACATGTTTAAGTACTCGGTTTGGTTGGTGGTAGGGCATTTTAAATGTCCACCTGGCTAGCTACTATCATCTTATCTAAATCTGCCGCCAAACAGCAATGTTAATAGCATTGTTAAGATAGCCAGTCCCCAATGTGTTGGGGTTTCCGGAGCAGTACGCTTCCACCTTCGACCTCATCTTCAATTACCATCTAGTGTGATTGAGGTCAAGTTATCTAAATCTGCCGCCAAGCAGCAATGTTAATAGCATTGTTGTGTTCCGGTTATCAGAGATAAGATAGCCGGTCCCCCAAATGTGTTGGGGTTTCAGGGGCAGTACGCTTCCACCTTCGACCTCATCTTCACTTAATATCAGGTTTGATTGAGGCCAAGTACGAACCCGTCGTGCATAAAAAGAAAGACACACACATACATACCCACACATACACGTAGACTCCCGCAGTTTCTTCTTCGGGGGTTAAAAACGTATACCTATAATATGCTATGAGAGTATATATTGACTAAAAGTATAGTTCACTATATCAATCCCTTTATTGGAAATAGCTACTATCGGACAAGTTCTTTGAATAGGAATTCCAATATACAACCCAGTAGACTGTGTCACACTATTGGAATTAAATTCACTGCATTTTTAGTTGGAAACGTCCAAAGATCATCTATAAACAGTGTAGATCTTCTAAACTACGCAATGGGTTTTGAAACGGCTTTTACCGTCATGTAAATAATTTTACTATCAGGAAGGTTTATGTATAAAAATAAATAAAATAAAAAAACTTTCATTTAACTTTGCGATAACTTTAAAAAGTTATAATATTCTAATCTTTCCGTCACAGGACCCGATTTCGAAAGACATATAAGCGAAAGCCATTTGTGCGACGCTAGATAATCGAAGTGCCATATGAACGAAACGTCATTTAGCCGATCGAAAAGACAAATATGCCGAAACCATAAGATCGAATGTACAGAATCTGTAGCGAGCAAGCAATATGGGTCGGGGCACCCCGACACAGTTGGTTAGGTTCAGAAGATTAAGGCGGGAGCGAAGCGATGTTAGGTTGAACGCATATTCGTTTATTGCCCGTGGTCCGATCGCTAAGTTCTACTGGTCGATCCATGGGCAATTGTTTTTGCCTGTGGTTCTATCAATCGGACCACGGGCAAATCAAATTGCCCGTGGTTCTATCAATCGGACCACGGGCAAATCAAATTGCCCGTAGTCCTATCAGTAGTACTAAGGGCAACTTCGTTTACCCGTAGTTCTATTAACGTGTGTAAATTCTCTTTGTGTGTAAACTTCATGCAGGGAAATTGTTTAAAATTAAAAATAAATCCTAATTTATTTGAATTTATATTCCTAAATATATTTTATCCTAGACCGTTTTCCACAATGAATGTCGATTTAGGTGATATTTGTTTCATTAATAGAAAAGGTGGTACAATAATTTTATTTGGCGATTACCAGTATTATAAAATGGAGAAAACCTACATAACTTTATTTAATCTCATCAGATCGGAAATGCCGCATTTTGAACCCCTAAAAATACATTGCGACTATGAGATGGCGACAATTAAAGCCATTTCCGAAGTTTTTGCCGAATCAAAAATTATAGGATGTTATTTTTGTGTTGGGGTTTCCGGGTCAGTACGCTTCCACCTTCGACCTCATCTTCACTTAACATCAGGTGTAATTGAGGTCAAGTACCAACCCGTTGTGCATGAAAAAAAAAAAAAAAAAAAATATTTTCGAACTCATCGCACAACTGTACATTGTTTATGTTTATGGCTTTCGCATATTTGTCATTTCAATTAAATGGCCCACCGGCTAAATGGCGTTTCGTTTATATGGCACTTCGATTATCTGGCGTCGCACAAATGACTTTCGCTTACATGTCTTTCGAAATCGGGTCCTAAACCCTTCCGTCACAGTACATTTTTGAAAATGTAATGCAAGGTGAAATTTTATTCGTGGTAATTCCCGGTTACTGGTGACTCCCCTTCTGATTACGAACAACTTTTATTATTATACAGGGTGTAACGGTTAAGTGTAGTCATATTTTAAGGGCTTGTTCTACCCATCAATACGAACAACTTTTACTATGGGGGCAACTTCGAAATCGCGAAAAAAAAATCAGCTGTTTCATACATTGCATCGGGAGGTTATTGAAATTTTCTATGGAACAGCTCATTTTTTTTTCGCGATTTCGAAGTTGCCCCCATAGTAAAAGTTGTTCGTATTGATGGGTAGAACAAGCCCTTAAAATATGACTACACTTAACCGTTACACGGTGTATATATATAATAGATTATTATTATTATTTGTGTACATTTGTTTAAGTATATATCATATTTATTTATAGGTTTTCTATTTATTTTTATCATATTAGATTATATATTTTATTATATTTATTTATATTATAACAACACCATAATTCAAGTATGTATATCATCGACATGGTTGTTATTTTCTCTATTTATTAGATGTATGTTTGTTTATAACTACTCGCTGTCTACTTTTACGTTATCTCATCAATTTGTCTCCTTACTGAGGTTTGCTGGAAGAGATCTCTTATAGAGATAAGCTCGCCTTTTGTATATTTTAATATTCTCCTGTTTTTTTTTGTTTTGTTTGACGTGTATGCTTATATACGATAAAGTGTTAAATAAATAAATAAATAAACTTTCCACTGGGGACCATAGCCGAATTCAGCTGAAAATTGTTGGGACTTCCACGATAAAGGTGGTTTTAGATAGTTTACTTTGTATGGAAATCGAAAATGTTTTGATCGAATTCGGCTATGGGTTCTTTTTTTTTTTTTTTTTTTATATGAGAGGGCGGCAAACGAGCCTGCGGGTCACCTGATGGAAAGCAATCACCGCCGCCCATGGGCACCCGCAACACCAAAAGGGTCACAGATGCGTTGCCGGCCTTTGAGGAAGGTGTCCACCCCAGAATAAGTAGTTCTAGTAAGTAAGGTTCCAGAGTAAGGTTCTAGTTGAAAGTTGATCGTAATCAGGTGTGGAGTCACCAGTCGAAAATTATTGGATTTCAGATTGGCGAATGGAAAAAGAAAATAAACTACCTATGTCAATAACTTTGTTTTTTTTATCCTCAACGGGTTGGCACTTGACCTCAATCACACCTGATGTTAAGTGAAGATGAGGTCGAAGGTGGAAGCGTATACTCACCCGGAAACCCCAACACATTTGGAGGACTGGCTATCTTATCTCTGACAACCGGAACACAACAATGCTATTAACATTGCTGTTTGGCGGCAGATTTAGATAAGATGGTGGTAGCTAGCCAGGCGGACATTTAATATGCCCTACCACCAACCAAACCGAGTAGTAAATATGTACCCCGCTGGGGATCGACCCCGCGACCTCCGAAACGTAAACCCAATGTTGTTTACATTGAGCCACGGAGGCGGTTAAAATTGTATTTTACTTACCCAATATATCCTATTTTTTTCCTTACGGTAAATAAAACTCATCCGGTATAAATAAATAAATATTAAAAATATTCTAATAAATATTAAATATACACAGCGCCATCTAGTTCTATACTAAACATATCGATACCAGATGGTTGAAGACACAAATACATTTTTTTAATAAATAATTACATATATAATAATAATAATAATAATAATAATAATGATAAGGTAATACCCTCAAAAGAGGAGAAAATTTATATAATAATAATAATAATAATAAATAATAAATATCCTTAGACATACACACAGCGCCATCTAGTTTCACAGTAAGCAACTATAGACTTGTGTTGTGGATACCAAATGGTTGATATACTACATAAATACATTTTTGTTTTTTTTTTGTAAATAAATACTTATTATAAATGAAAACATCCATAACTCGGGTACACATGTCCGTATTCATCACACAAACATATATAAACCCGCACTGGGCCAATGTGGCGGACTATGGCCCATACTCCCTCAATATGAGGGAAGGTCTATATCCCTGTAGTGGGATGTTTACGAACTGATGATGAGTGATGACATATAATATAAATAAAAAACATAACTCGGGTACACGTGTCTGTATTCATCATACAAACATATGCTCCTAGCGGGATTCCAGCCGAAAATGGGTCAAATAAACGATTCTTATTGTTATGAATATACAGATCTAACTAAGGGTAAAAGAATCTAGCTGAGGGTGACTGTACTTGGCTGGTTTCTGTACAGTCCATATGTTATCCCAGCAAATAATTAATGGTTTAGTCACAGTATAAGAACTTTGGTATTATCTCAGATAGAGCAGATTGATGATGTAACAGATCGTTACAATTAATTTTACCGAATAATGTACGTGGGTACTTATTACTCTATCTATGAATGATAGAATCAAATCTCGACCTTAGACGCATAGCTTGTTATTACAAAAGATGGTCTAAGTCAAGTCTAAACATAAGTCTGGTTTTTTTATTATTACAAAACCAAGTTTTTCTACTTAGATCAGGCTTATCTCTGGTTTAAAATTAGACCTGGCAACCACCTAGTTTATCTATGGTCTAAAGTGATATGACATATTTGAGTTTGTAGGTTAGCTTTGGTTGTGTATTGTATTTTAAAGATTTTACGGTGTATAAATAACGAAATTTGGCTTGAAAATGGATTTGGATATGTTAGATGATATGGATTTCGACGATATTGGAATAATTAACGCTATTGGGGCGCGACAACCATCAAGGCCTCGTGTGAGATTTAATCCTTTTACGGAGCTCGAGGACGAGGAATTTAGATATAAATATCGTTTTACCAAAAGGTTTTCGAAAAAGTTTTCACTAGCTAGGTACTTAGTTCACTTTTTTATCGGCTCCCGCCCGCAAATGCAAACTGTTGACATTTACGTTTCGTTACACGTACGTGTTTCATCGACACAAATGCCTAAGGCACAAGCTCAATAAAATGTTGTAGGTAGATAGCGTCAAAAAGCCCTTAAATAAGTGAAACAAATATTATTTCTTAATACTATTCACTATTTTATTTTATGAATATTATTTCAGGTAAAAAATATAGTAGAGTATAAATAATGCGTGTACAGGAATACAAAAGTGAGCAATGATTGATGAACGAATGATAATACTTAGACTTAGGATGGACTCGAGTTTATCTAAACTATAGTTTTACATTTTTTTGTAATGAAGCCAGGGATTAAACCTAAGTCTATTTTTGAACTAGGTTTAAGCCAGGACTTTATAGGCCTAGTTTAAACTTGGGTTTATCAATTTTTTTGTAATAAGACTATAAGGTCTAATGTGTTAATTGACAGGTTTTCAGTAGATCGGAAATAAAATTGTCAGACAAATCGACTTATAGTCTTTTATTTTATAACCTTTACGAAACACTTTTTTTTTTATTTTAGCATAGACCCTTTATCTTTTAGATTTGAATGTTATACATTTCAAACTATTGTAGATTAATAAAACAAAAAAAAAACAAACAAATATGGTACATTTGACTTAATGTTTCTTAATTTAAACAATACTGATACTGCTGATCTTTACATAGAAGCAAGCTTACAAGAAGAATGACAACTGAAGACATTAGAGTAAAACTATTAACTCATAAAGTCGAATAATAATTAAATAATATTTAAACTACTGTTTGGTGTAATGGTTAGAAAATCTGACCACTATACTAAAACGTCGCGACTTCGAATCCCGCTAGAGGCATATGTTTGTATGATGAATACAGACATGTGTTCCCGGGTTATGGATGTTTTTCATTTATATATGTATTTATTTACAAAAAATATGTATTTATGTAGTTTATCAACCATTTGGTATCCATAACACAAGCCTAGATGCTTACCGTGGATCTAGATGGCGCTGTGTGTATGTGCAAATATATTTATTTATTATCATTATTTATTTATAATTCGACTTTATAATTTAATATTTTTAGCATAAAACAATATTTGACGACCTGTTTGGTGTAGTGGTTAACAATTCTGATCACTATACCAAAAGGTTGCGGGTTCGAATCCCGCTAGGGGCATATGTTTGTGTGATGAATACGGACATGTGTACCCGAGTTATGGATGTTTTCATTTATAATAAGTATTTATATCCAAAAAAATGTATTTATGTAGTATATCAACCATCTGGTATCCACAACACAAGCCTATAGTTGCTTACTGTGGAACTAGATGGCGCTGTGTGTAAAGGATATTTAAGGATTTAAGAATTTTAAGAATAGAAGCTTAAGGCTACACATTAAGTTAGAACCAACATAAAAGTAAAATGTTAGAGGCAAAAAGATCTATCTAAATATTTTGAGGCATTACAACTTAAATGTATGAGTGTAAACGTATGTATGTATGTTTGTATGTTTTCAATTAACGTATGTATTTATATGGGTGATTTATTTATTCAATTAAAATTAGTTTACCGCGCACGCTACCTACATATCATGTGCGTAATGCTTCCTAACACAAAGGTTGCCGGGAAGTTTGTACTATCCCTTTTTTTATATTTATCGTTGTGTTATGCTTCTTATTTTTGTGCAATAAAGAATATTTTGTTTTGTTTATTTGTTTAAATATAAATGGACCATTATTTGGAAGTAGAATAATTTATGAAGCATAATAACACATGTTCACATCCATTGCATCTAGAGTGTCAATATTTTTATCAACAAAAATGAAAATAAAAAGAAGACTTTCTGGGTCGTGACGAATTCGAAAACTAATATACATTATGTAGCTGTGTATCTTTGGAACTAAGAAAGTAATAAATACTGTTGTCAGTTTGTTAGAAAGAGAAAAAAATACTAACCTTCCTAGGAAAAAAAAGGTCAGATGTTGACTTCAGACCTTATGCGTCTAAGGTAAATATTTCCTGTACATTTTACTTTGTGGTTTTGCCGTCAAAATTGGCAAAACAAACGATTTCTGTAACTCTATCTCCGAAGTTGATCATCAGACGTAACCAAATTTATATTGAACACATGGCGGTTAACAGGGATTATTCCGTCCAGTGGCGCCCTCACTGTATAAATTTCTTTTTAAATACAGAATAAGCCAGAAAAATCGTAAAGTCAGAAATATGTGCACCGCAATATTTCTGACTGTACGATTTTTCTGACTTATTCTGCAATGCAATGTGCAATAATGCATCGACTGATAGTCGATGCAATTCTGTACCGAATTGTGTCATGTGGACAGTTCCTAACTGTAGTGGGCACAAAAACAGCAAAAAAAAATCGACTTCAATCAACGAAATGCTCTTTTGTACGCGGCAGTACACACGTTATCAGTCTTTTTTTTTTATATGCACGACGGGTTCGTACTTGACCTCAATCACACCTGATGTTAAGTGAAGATGAGGTCGAAGATGGAAGCGTACTGACCCGGAAACCCCAACATATTTGGGGGACTATCTTATCTCTGACAACCGGCAGTACCGGCACACAACAATGCTATTAACATTGCTGCTTGGCGGCAGATTTAGATAAGATGGTGGTAGCTAGCCAGGCGGACATTTTAAATGCCCTACCACCAACCAAAGCGAGTACTTAAACATGTACCCCGCTGGGGATCGAACCCGCGACCTCCGAATCGTAAACCCAATGTTGTTTACATTGAACCACGGAGGCAGAAGTCTAGATTATCAAAACTAAACTTTGTCGAAATATGATAATCAGTCTCTTTTCAATTATGTATACATACAGCTCTGTATCTATCGGTTTTTTGAATCTTAAATCAAACGATGACTATGTAGTAGGTTCACGTAAACGACCGCGATCAACAAATCATGGTTCTTATCATAAAATCTGATACTGTGCAAACATTTCTTCCGAGAAGGCCGCTTCAATCGGCTAGTCGGTGAGCAAATTTTTCCGGCAAGACGTCAGAGGGGTCCGGCGGGGCGAGGGGGAAAAATCAACTGTTTCAGGCAAGGAAGGATGCCAAACTACAGCCAGGTCAGTCAGTCTATTCCCGACCGTCGCGACGAGCTGACGTGTGTATGGTCCGCAGATTCACGAAATTCGCGCGCCGTATTTTGTTATTAAAATAATATATTTTCGCACGAGTGTTTTCATAAAATATTCGATTCATCAGTGTATGTGATAGTTTATTTATACAGTTCGCGTGTTTATTAAAAAGGTGCGCAATTTTTTAAAATTTATAAATAACTATACTTTGATTGATAAAGTTGTTTGGTATGAACAAAACAAGAGAATAGTGTTGAGTTAATGTGAACATTTTAGAGTTTCGTTTTTGTTTTTTTTTTGTGGAACAGTCTGTACCAGGTAAGTTGTTTGTTCATTATATTTATGAAAGGTGTTAGTACTAAACGAATTTATTTCCTTATTATTAAATATAGGAGAACGAATAGGTGTCATTCGTGAAAACTGGTATTATCCGGCTCCTTTTATTATTTATTATTTTCTATTTACTTTGTATATTAATTAAGTGACATTCTTTTAATAATTATGTAAGTATATCATATATACTTACTTGATATGCTAACGATATCAGTATTTGTTTATTTACTTATTTATTTCCTTTTTGGAGTATATTAAGCATGTCTTGCGAAGGCTACACCGTGACCCTTGACTTGACTTTCCACCAAAAAACATTTATAACCCCCTGTCACGTGTGCAATTTTGTATATTTCATAATTTTTAACAAATTACTATCTGTAGAGACTATTTTGGTCTATGCAATGACTATTTTGTTTTACTTTACATTAAAATGTAACGACTGTCAGTTTCCCGAAAAATAAATAAATAAATGGCGAACCGTGGATGTTGTTTCAATCACTAAACTTCTAATGTTTGGAACACCCAAACACTATTCTTTGGGATATCTCTGACCACCCCATTTGGGATAAATAAACGTTATGTGTGTATGTATGTAAGAATGTTGTCAAATAATTCCCTTATTTAAATTGAAAATATTTATAGGTATGAATTTGAAGGTTACATCTTTATACAAGTCATTAGCATGGTTTGAGGAATTTACAAGACCTTCGTAACTCCGTGATATAATCTTATTTAGGTATAAATATAGCAGGCAAGTTGCTTTAATTATTCAGACATTTTATAAAGCTTTTGTTGAAGTCTTTGAATTCCTTTCATAAGAACAGAGGTATCTATCTATTTTATTTAAAAAAAATTCTTGAATATTTTATAAAATTATAATAAGAAATCTCTTCCTCGTTCCTTAAACCTTGTTAGACGAAAACATTGTTACAGCGTTTTTACCAAAAAAAAAACTACGTAGGAATTTTGTCGTAACAAGACTGTTTATATTAATGACATGTTTATATTAAGGGTATATAGTAAGGGTAAGGGTAAGGGTAATATATAAGGTATATTATATTAAGTTAAACTGACCGATCGCGTCCGAAACACTACACTTCGCTCTAAGACCCTTGTTGCTGACATAGCCACAACGGCCGCCAAGCTGAAGTGGGACTGGGCGGGCCATGTTTGTCGCATGCCAGACGATATGTGGGCCAAAATAGCCACCACCTGGAGCCCACCATTAGAAAGAAGGCGTCGCGGCAGACCGAAAAGGAGATGGAGGGATGAGTTGGATAAGTTCCTAACCAACTGGTCGGAGGAGGCCTGGGATAGAGAGCCTTGGAGAGAGAGGAGGGAGGCCTTTGCCCAGCAGTGGGACAGTATGGGCTCCTAATAAAAAAAATAATGATTATATTAAGGGTCCAATTTAATTTTGTTATTTTTTCCTAACAAGCTTATTCACTTTAGAAAAATAAACAAAATAGATAAAGTATTTCATATTATAAAATGCAAATCCTCATCTAGTTCTGGACTATGATTTTCTGACTTAAAGATAAGCGTCGTCCGTCTTTCACAAAATCCTAACCTTGGATTCTTCAAGAGCAGGGTGAATAGGCATTTATTGAGATCACGTGCTTTATTTTCGACCACATCATTACTTTCCAACAAGTAAGATTGTGGTCAAACGCGTATATGAAAGCTTTCGGCCCGCGACTTCGTTCGCGTGGAACATTACATCAAAACCGATTTAGCAAAAAAATTTGCCTATATGTTAATACAAATCCTAATCTGTCTACCAACCAAATTTTATCCAAATCCATCTAACTGAGCCGTGAAGTGGTAACAAACATACATACATACACACAAACTTTCGCATTAATAATATTAGTTGGGATTATATACTTGGGATTGGGATATAAAAAAGTTTTTATTGTCGCACTCTATCTGTATGCCATATTTCAGCAAAATCAGTTCAGTCGTTTCACAGTGATTGCGCAAAAAAACAAACATTCATTGTGAAAAAATTCATAGTGATTATATTGTCCATCACACAGGATTATTACACGTCTATTGATAGCATTACACGTCTATTGAGGTGGTGTGTGATGGATATGTGATGCATATTTAGCAACTGACATCAATGCTCATCTGTCAATACAAGTATTTTTCTTTCCCTACCTTAACCCGTGACAACAGTGTTACGTCGACAACCACCGTACCAGGCTATCAACCGCGACCGCGATATCTACGCGCGCGTTCGTACACTCATCTCATCACTAACTTAAGGACTTCGACCCTAACGCCGCTGTTAAGAACCAAGCCCACGAACTATATAGGCAAATCAGTCACAGGCTTATTATTTTCCCATCATCTTTCCTTAACAGTGTGTGTACGCTGTTATGCTGCAAACCTTACGCATCTGGTGTGACCCGGGCTTAACACGAGTCCAATGCGTGCTTTGAATGATAAACGATGATAACTGATGACTACGCACACCGATGGACATGTATCTGACCTTACAGGTATCGACCGAACCATGTTGAACCCCTTGTATAGATTTAAGAAATTACACCCCGTTTTTGCGTCATTAAATTTTATAACTGTTGCGGTGAACTTTATATGTTCTCATAAAGTGGGCTATGAACCTTGCGAACATTAACGGCTCCTCACATAACTATTGGAAGCTATAAACTGAAAATTAAAAATACGTTTGAGGGTAGGTTTATTTTTACCACCACAAAACAAGGCAATTCAATCTGCTTCTAAACGCCCCGGTGACCTTGAGTTGCTGTTGTCTCAGGAAATCATAGTGGGTAGAAGACTTCTCGCTCAGTTCTGTTAGCCTAGTACCGATGGTACTCAATTAAGGGTACTTAATCATGTAGTCATAGAGCCGTGTTGGTGGATCGATCTTGAGATTGGAATCGCGTCTCGGTCGCAATACTATATATATTTTTTGATACTGTTTTAATATGCATGGCCATCTCAATCTCAAGAGCGGTTTGTTGGATGCGGGCCTTAATCAACTCTGTTTTGGTTGTATGTTGTTGTGGTTTTTTTTTGGGGTGTGGCAATAAATAGTTCAAATGGTAAGTGGTCAAGGGACCAAGGTAGACTATAGAATCATAGTCGACTTCTGGGAAAGCACGTTAGCTGTTGCTGGCTGTGTTGCCTGTGGCGTCTGGCATAAGAGTTTATTCAAAAACTGATATCTATTTGCTAGTATTTCCTACCGTTCCTAAATAATTGCTATCAACGATATATTCATAGAAATATGAAATATAATTTGACCAGCCATTCTGATATCAGGGTGATGGCCTCTTTGTTCAGCATGAAGGGTGCAGAGTTCCTAAATAATTTGTGGTTACAATAATTGATATTTGCTAGTTTTACGGAGTCCTGTCGAATGTTTTTGACTTTAAAACCGTGATGTCAGGTCTATTTTTTTTTACTCGTATGTCCGCCATCTTTCTTTGACTTTCTTTATTCAACTGAATACGCGTTTGACACACCCTCACCTGATGGAAAGTGACGGTGTTGTCGACGGTGAAGCACGCAATCCCAGTAAATGCCTAACGTTGTAGAATTCAGGAAAGGCTGATGCTGAAAGTGAGTTCCATGCCTTGGCTGTTCATTTATGAATGAAGATTCGAACTTCTTGTGGAATCCCTCCCCGCTCCTAGTAGTCCGAAGAAGGAAAGGCGAGACGATGGAATCAGATTATGTAATTCTAACGCACACTCACCAATCTATTACCAGATTAATCATATGTTTTAAAAAATAACATTGTGTTTGCCATCTAATTGATGGTGTCGCAAGGTGGAGTCAAAAAGGTCTCCAACTCAGCATGGGTTGTAGCCGTTCACTACAACGCTGGTTTTCATTCATCATTCATTCATCAGTACATGTCAAACAAGAGAAGAAACCTATAATTATCTCAATGCTCACGGGTGATACAGAAAACCATAGCCTCGCTCTTCGAACAAAGCAATACCCTAGTCGTTACCCATTCACTACTGCGTCACAGTAGTTCTTATTTTGTTAGTTCTATCATAGTTCTTAACAATGTGATTTCTAGTATTGTAAATTGTTTTGGTCCAATAAAATTTGAAATTTGCGTCGACTCGAAAAGAAGTTTCTAAATTGTATTATGATTATTGTTAATTAATTTATTGTATTATGCTTAATGCGGGCGAAACGAGGCATTGAGGCGACAACTCGGTTTAAGAAATTATAATGTAGGCACAGTAAACAGCCTTCTGTCTACTCCAGATTCTGAAGTGGCCAAGAAGCTTCATGAATCGGTTAAAATTTGCTTTTGTAATAGAACTACCTAACTATAGTCATGTGGTACATGTATGTATATTTATTAGGTAACCTAATGTAAGATAGCCACGATGAGGATAACATATACAAAATTCCGCTCTAAAAAAACTTTTTTTGAAAGGAAATGAAATTTTAAATAATTATTTATTTTTACATATTTAAAAGAAAACACTAAAGAAATACTTAAATATACATTTTCAATGAAAAAATTGTCCCTGATCTTGCTGAACCGGATACCTGCCTAAGACGCTAAGTGCGCTACATTCTGAGAAATATAAAATAAAGAAACTATTCTCTTTCTCTATATATTTTTATATTAACTGACTTCTGAACTTTGGAGCCTGTTGAAGGTCACTTATTCTTTGACGCAACAATTACACTGTTGCAAATTTTAATCTCATATAATAAATAATATTTATGTACTCTACATGGCCGACCCTGACAGAATTTATATTGATATTACATACACCTTAAGTGTGTACGAGTACATATAAACTCTTTTATAACATTAGCCTCCGCATGGATAATTTATTAACCTACAACGAAAAACGCCAGGTATCCTATGTGTTTGACGGAGTTATGTGTGCAAAAAATAAATAAATATTTCGTACACTTCCACCAATCATCTAGTCCCAAACTTAGCAAATCAAATTATTATATTAGGTCCTTCCCTATGAAATTGGCGTTTTGTATGAAGAATTTCATTAAGACTGTTTTCTCCATCCTCCTTTCTCCTCCATTAATTTTTAAAAGTAACCGCTTTTTAAAAGTTTAAGCGAATCTAAGAAATGATTATCTGTTTTCACTCTACCTGTTTTCTACCTACAAATGTCCCATAGCTGTGGGTTGTCTGGAAGAGATCGCCTTTAGTGATAAGACCGCCGCATTGCGTTCTATTGTTATCATCAAAAATTATTGTAAATTATTTTGCGCAATAAAGAGTATTTGTATTGTATTGTATAAGGGAAGCACACGAAAAGAGCTCTGTTAATTTTTTTTTTATTATGTGATTTTGCCCAGAAATTAAAAAATATTTCATATGAAAACTTCAAATAATATTCCATTTTCCAAATAAAAAACCAATTTGGACATAGCTTTGAAAATCGCAGGAATTGGTACATATGATTAACGAAGAAAAAAAAACTCCAATGTCAAAGGTAAAGACCATATCCATCACACACCACCTCAATAGACGTGTAATGCGAATATATTCTTTGAAAAAGTTAATGTCAAATTAAAGTATGATGATATCAATCAATCAATCAATCAATCAATCAAATCATTTATTTGCAGTAAATGTGGTTTATAAGGTTGGAATAGTATGTAGAGTAGTTCTCACATTTAACCTTTACCGGCATGCAACATTTTAGGTAACTTATTGCTAAATACTATATTTATATTACATTTACATAACATTTGATACCCACTTGTCATTTCATATTATATTGTCCATTAAACATCATAATTAAAATACTATTTAGGTGAATGTCTGATAGTTTACAGGCCAAAGGTGATTTATTATTAATGCTATGAATATAGGAATGAATATGGTTGATAGATTATCGATAAACTTTTGCTACCGTCTGCAACCGAGCACGCGTCAAGCTATACACCTGCAGACTAATGTATGGCGACATTCAAATGAGTTTGCAGACGTACAGAATCTTTAAATCAATAATAACTAAAGTTGAATATTATGAAATATTGGACACCTAAGAACATTGCTACGATTCTAACACATCTCTTTTGGTTCATTCACTCTCGTAACATTGTTCGTACATGTCGGTTTGACGTAGGTAACTCGTGACTTGATCTTGTTTTAATTACTTTATTATAAATATAAATAAATATCCTTAGATATACACACAGCACCATCTAGTTCCACAGTAAGCAACTATAAGCTTGTGTTGTTGATACCAGATGGTTGATATACTACATAAATACATTTTTTTTTGTAAATAAATACTTATTATAAATGAAAACATCCATAACTCGGGTACACATGTCCGTATTCATCACACAAACATATGCCCCTAGCGGGATTCGAACCCGCAACCTTTTGCATTATTAAGCACTATCTAATCTAACTAATATTAGGATGCTTGTTTGTTTGTTTGTTTGTGGAATAAATTTGGAATATAGGTAGAATATAGGCCAGATTAAGACATAGATAGAACATTCGCACTAAGAAGTTCGATCCTTCATTCACCATCCGAACAGCCGAGGCATGGAACTCCCTTCCGGCGTCAGTCTTTCCTGAATCCTACAACCTTGGGATCTTCAACAGCAGAGTGAATAGGCATTTACTGGGATCGCGTGCTTCATCTTCGACCACATCGTCACTTTCCATCAGGTGAGATTGTGGTCAAACGCGAATACAGTAAATCATAAAAAAAATAAATAGGATATTTATTAATTATTTATAAGTTATTCCAAGCAGGCGAAGCGAAATAATATTAACTTCCAATAATCATAAAAATGTTGAACAGTAATTCAATAAAACAATACATTATTAAAATAACTAGCATTCAAAATACCCATAGTTTTACGTACGTATGCCCTAAGCGTTCAATTTATGATAAAATTTAAATTAGGAATAATTTAAAATTCATTAAACCACACAGAAAGGATGCAAGGTGAATAAATTAAGTTGATTTGTTGAAGGAAAGCCGTTTTAGTACCATGGATGTAGGTATAATTTGTATACCGTCTGTCTGACAATAATTTATGAAAGACAAATACCGTTCAGCGTCATAATGTGAACATAAATTTGGCACGGTTCAGTACTTACATCGATTTATGAACATTTTTATTATGTAGTAATCTTACTCCACAATCCTCGGACTACAAGGTGTGGGGAGGGTTTCCACTAGGCTTATCAACTGTCCCGGATTTTCTGCTCTGTTTCTGGGTCAACTTTAGGCCGTCAAATAGGGACGCCCTTTGTCCTGCAAATAAAATATTACATATTGTAAATTATTTGAAAATACACTACTTACCCTGCGTCTTGCGGTGCGTGGTCGCCACTTGAGAACCTTTCCGCCCCAACGGCCGTCGTCGGGAAGCCGCTGGATGCGGGTAGCGCAGGACCGATCGTTGCGGAGATCTTTGGGGGAGGCCTTTGCCCAGCACTGGACGTCTTTCGGCTGATAATTGATAAAAAAATATCTAGAAATCACCGCTAGAAATCCTGCTTACAAATAAAAAAGCCGCATTCAAATCGGTTCGCCCGTTTAAGAGTTACGGTGGCACAGACAGACACACACACTTACTTATGACACCCTCTTTTGTGTCGGGGATTAATAATAAATAAATATCCTTGGACATACACACAGCGCCATCTAGTTGAACAGTAAGCACCTTTAGGCTTGTGTTGTGGATACCAGATGATTGATATACTACATAAATACATTTTTTTTTGTACATAATTACTTATAATACATGAACACATCCATAACTCGGGTACACATGTCCGTATTGATCACACAAACATGTGCCCCCAGCGGGATTAGAACCGATTAAGAGTTCAGAGTTTCTAATGACTACACCATATAGGTCGTCAAATGATTAAAATATTTGATTTTTGTTTGTTTATTCTATTTGTATATCAAATCAACTTCGTTTTGGTTGCAACAGAATTATACATTGTGTCCCGCGTCATATATCCAAGTCCCGGATACCGAGCTCAGTAATCCCGGAAATGCCTTTGTTGGAGTTAGCAAACCTAGTTCTAGATTAGATTTCTTTATTGCATGTCAGACAGTAGATAAATTAAATGCAAAAAAATGCTACTGCTTCCGGTTATCGCGAAAACCATGTTTCCTGTCAAAACTAACAGTGAGTCGATGAAGGTTTGAAAAAAAAACTACCTATGCCAATACCTTCTATTTCACTTACCTAATATGCCTTATTTTTTTCCTTACGGTAAAAAAACTCATCCGGTAAAATATAATTTTATCGATAATTTGGTATAGATGTCCAATTATCGACATTTCATGGACTATCGATAAATCTAGTGAGAATTTTTTATTTTTTTTTATTTGAGAGGGCCGCAAAAGAGCATGCGGGTCACCTGATGGGATGCAATCACCGCCGCCCATAGGGTGTCCAAACACCAAAAGGGTCACAGATGCGTTGCCGGCCTTTGAGGAAGGCCTACAGGCTCGTTTCTTGAAGGTTCCAATGTCGTACTCGTTCGGGATTACCGCTGCAGGAAGTCCGTTCCACAGGGTGGTCGTACGTGGTAGGAAGTTTCTTGAGAAACGTACATTGGTAGTTGAAATATATCGATAACAGTCCTTGTTGTGGACATTATGATTTTGACTGTACGTTACCAATATTACCTAATAAATCTATTAGATGGTCGCGAAAGTTGCACGACCCATGTATCATTTCGGTGTGTTCACAAACCATTATCATGTAGAGGCCCGTTAGTGGTGTGACATTCACTCATAATTCGATGAACACGAGTCATTGAGGTAACAAACACGAGTCGATTCCGATAGGTTAGGTATTTGGCAGTGACATGTCCAAAGCCGGCTCCAAACTATCGTCCAACAGTCCAACCAACACTCGAACTTGATTCCAATCCGTCCCAACTCACGATCAACCAAATGACGACCTTTTTGGTGTAGTGGTTAGAAACTCTACCACTATACCGAAAGGTCGCGGGTTCGAATCCTGCTAGGGAATATGTATGATGAATGTTATGGATGTTTTTCATTTATACATGTATTTATTTACAAAAAAAAAGTATTTGTGTAGTTTATCAACCATCTGGTATCCTACACAACACTACAACACAATTCTAGATGCTTACTGTGGACCTAGATGGCGCTGTGTGTATGTGCAAAGATATTTATTTATTTATAAAAAAAAAATGTATACTTCGAAAATGTAATCACTAGATCCTAATTGGTCTAATTATCACTCAAAGTTTCGTGATTCTTTATAAGGTATTTACGTAATGACAGTTATTTATAATCAAAACAGACTCCCCACACTTAGACAAACTTAGAGATGTCGGGGAAAGAGTCGTGTACGAACTGTACTGTCGGTGAATCGTCCATCGGACTAGCAGCTGTCGGAGAATGGTTGCGGAATATCGTCGTGGAGGGTCTGCTTGAGTGAATTGGCCAACTCCTTTAATCGGTACGATTCACCGCCATCGGAGCGATTGCGCGCCAACACGAATGAACATCGTCAAACATGCACGAAATATACACGTGGAAGGTTGGACGGCAAGTTGAGATGTCGGACGATAGTTTGGAGCCGGCATAAAGTTGCCAGCATAGGCTTAAAACTACAATTACACCAGTTTATCCGTTTATCCGCTCACATAAAGGACGATAAGTCATTTATTTATTTACGTAGAATCAACAACATTATTACAGAAATTCTTATATAGTAAACTAATACCAAACTTATTCCAATCAGTGATTCTTAACATGTTACTGAAAATGATTATCGTTATAATTGAATGGGTAACGTTTTAATTATATTACAATAAAATTGGTACTTTTACATTATTATTATTATTAATATGTACATTCGGGTACATAAATAAAATAAATAAATAAATAAATCATCTGTGGACATCTGTCTATATTCATCATACATATGGCCCTATCGGGATTCACACCCGCGACCTCTACATATAGTGGTGATCTCCAATCACTACATCAACCACATCGTCAGTATTAACCCCCGGATAGGTTTAAAATAAACAGTTCTATATTTGATTCATATTGACTGCAGTCTGATTAATCTGATAAATACGAAATATATTATCTATATAGGTAATGTACAATGAATTAAGTTACATTGGTGTCGATTCGGATGTACACCAACTAAACTAAACTAAAACCAGTTTTGGAGTGGTGCCGTCGCATCGTACGGTTCCAGGGAGAAAGAGACAGCACTACTTTAAAACTGGTTTTAGTTTAGTTTAGCTGGTGTATATCCGAATCGACGCCAATAACATACTAACATATGTACCCTAGTACGTCGACCCTAATATCCCAACATGCTGTTGATTCTGTATGACTAAATAAAATAAAAGAATATCCCGAGCTTGGTGACTATATGCTCTCCCCTCTACCTTGTATTTATCATGCCTTTGGGTAGGAAGGAAGGAAAGCAGGGGTCTAAAGAAACATTGAAGTTGAAGTGACACAAGTAGTTGTACACACATGCTACCGACTGACAACACTGACTTGTTTTTTATGCACAGCGGGTTAGCACAAATACAAATAATTTATTCGCAGGTACAATCATTGATGAACACTCATTTTAGAACAAGCGTGTTGTGTCATCCAATGGTATGTAACGTCAAGATAATTTTACACTAGGTCACAATCATTATCAGCCCGTAAACACCCCACTGCGGGGATATAGGCTTTTCCTCGTATAATGAGGGAGTATGGGTCATAGTCCGCCACGCTCGCCCAATGCGGGTTGGGGACTTCACATGCCTTTGAATTTTTATTTCTCAGGCGTGCAGGTTTCCTCACGATGTTTTCCTTCACCGTTTAAGAACAGCGGTCGGATAAATGCATATTAGTAATTAAATTAAATTTAAAAACTCATTGGTACATGGCCTGGCTGGGAATGGGAATGATTATCATCTAAATAGTCTGATATTTTATAATATGCCTTGTTAATAAGTTTCTGTTTTATAGTATCTTCTTTATTCTTTATTGCACATAAAAAACATGTTGACAATCAGTCGGAAATATTGTACAAAGGTGAGCTTATCTCTATAGAGATCTCTTCCAGCCAACCTCAGTGGTGGTTAGATCATTATCTTTAAATTTATTGAGAGGAAGATTTTGTATATCAACCGGAACCTTATTGAAAATATATACGACATAATCTTTTGAGTGAATTAAGATAAGGAGGTATGGTGTGCGATAAACTAATTTAAATAGGTAGCATAGGTGACTACAAAAGAGCCCGTAACAACCCTGTTTCTGTCAGGTAACTAATGATATCTCAAGAAGTTGTTAAACAAGATGCGTACATAAGACATACATACACACAGCTGTATTTTGTAAGGGTCTTAGATAACCCTAATAAACTCGAGTAACATTCAAAGGTTGTAGCAATCTCGGAACGTCTCAATATGAAATGCTATTTTAAAGGGAGATTACATAATTTATACTCCTACTAACTTTCCAAGACTCTGTGTGTGCAAATCGAGAAATAAATGCTAATTATCTAGCTGTTTTATGGAATGTCTTCAGCTACGTAGAATAACTTTATCGCGGCTATGTTTAATTCGTTTATCCCGCGGGAACTACTCACTTTATCGGGATAAAAACTATCCTGTTTTAATCCAGGTTATGTTCTAGCTTGTACCAAATTTCATTCAAATCCGTTCATTCGTTTCGCCCTGTAAGCAACGAACAAACATCCAAACTTTCGCATTTATTATAAATATTAGTTAGATTTCGTTGTTTTATAGAATATCGTCGGTCAAATCACGAGGTGACGTATCTATTTCTACTTTTTTAGGAGAGCGGTTTTAAGGAATAATGTTTGCACTTGAGGATCTCCTACAGAATTATAGGCCTTAATGGAGGTGATAATGTTTTTACTTGAAAACATAATTATCCCTTTAATTGTACGTATATTGGTTTATAGTAGAGATGCACTAATTTCTGAGATATTTAAAATTTTCTGAAAATCGATTTAGATACGTATATTCGTGATGAATGAAATCCGAGCTAAGGTCGTTTACGTCAATGAAATAGTTTTAATAAAACACTAAAGTATGTTCCTTATTGTTTATTACAACGAAGAAAAAAAACCTTGCGTTATATATATACAGGGTGTAATCGTTAAGTGTGCACATGCGATTATTCCGTAACTATTATAGATATCAAAAGACTTTAAACTGATATCGAAAATACTTTACCTAATGAGTAAAATGACATTAATAACTTTTTAAAAATAAAACGAGAAATATTCAAAAAAATTACATTAAACACTCCCATACATTTAGCATGAGATAGTAGAGATTTTAGTTTCCTTATTTTAAGTGGAATAGTATCAACTCATTTTACCCTTATCATTTTATAAATACGTATTATGACAGTGATGAATTTCAAGTAGATACACGTGTAGGTTAATTATCTTACTACTTCAAATTAATAATAAACTTTGTTTCAATATCGCATTGATTTGAACTGGCTGAAAAGCAACATACTAAATAAAAACAAAAAAAAAGATACTATTTGGTGTTCGTTCTAAATTCAAATTCTTTATCGCGGATTCTCGTTCCCGCCAATTTATTGCGTTTTTTCAATTTGCGTCAATAATCGTGATTGTTGCATTTATTAATTAAAAAATGGCATATTCCAATACAGAAAAAGGGACATGTTAAAAATGTACTACAAACATGATTGTAACAATAGGGCAGCCATTATTGCCTACAGAAGAGAGTACCCAGATAGAGAAGTTCCTTCTGGTACGTATTTACGTTAGCTGGATCATAGTATTGCACAACGAGGACGTCACTTCGAACATCTGCTTTGAATAGGTAAAAAAATTGTACTTATTAAGAAATAAAATGTATGGGAGTGTTTAATATATATTTTTTTGATATTTCTCGTTTTATTTTTAAAAAGTTATTAATGTCATTTTACTCATTAGGTAAAGTACTTTCGATATCAGTTTAAAGTCTTTTGATATCTATAATAGTTACGGAATAATCGCCTGTGCACACTTAACGATTACACCCTGTATATATATAACGCAAGGTTTTTTTTCTTCGTTGTAATAAACAATAAGGAACATACTTTAGTGTTTTATTAAAACTATTTCATTGATGTAAACGACCTTAACTCGGATTTCATTCATCACGAATATACGTATCTAAATCGATTTTCAGAAAATTTTAAATATCTCAGAAATTAGTGCATCTCTACTATAAACCAATATACGTACAATTAAAGGGATAATTATGTTTTCAAGTAAAAACATTATCACCTCCATTAAGGCCTATAATTCTGTAGGAGATCCTCAAGTGCAAACATTATTCCTTAAAACCGCTCTCCTAAAAAAGTAGAAATAGATACGTCACCTCGTGATTTGACCGACGATATTCTATAAAACAACGAAATCTAACTAATATTTATAATAAATGCGAAAGTTTGGATGTTTGTTCGTTGCTTACAGGGCGAAACGAATGAACGGATTTGAATGAAATTTGGTACTAGCTAGAACATAACCTGGATTAAAACAGGATAGTTTTTATCCCGATAAAGTGAGTAGTTCCCGCGGGATAAACGAATTAAACATAGCCGCGATAAAGTTATTCTACGCAGTCGAAAACATTCCAACCATACAAGAACCCCAACACATTTGGGGGATTGGCTATCTTATCTCTGACAACCGGAACACAACAATGCCATTAACATTGCTGCTTGGCGGCAGATTTAGATAAGATGGTGCTAGCTAGCCAGGCGGACATTTAAAATGACCTACCCCCAACCAAACCGAGTACTTAAACATGTACCCTGCTGGGGATCGAACCCGCGACCTCCGATTCATACACCCAATGTTGTTTACATTGAGCCACGGAGGAATTTGCTTTGGAATTTGATTGAGGAATAATGCGTCAATTTCCTTGCTCGTAAGTCGACTTTTAACATAAGCCAAGCTTGTTGCTGGACTCATTGAAACACAGACTAGATCTTGTAATAATTCAGGAGTAAAGTAGCGTAACAATGAATCTGGATTTCCTAATTCTCTAACCTGACCTATTTCGTGATATGTCAGTTTTAGTTAGTAATACTTGAAGTATTTTTGGCTTTTGACACCACATTTCCCCTTTAAAATGACCTACCACCAACCAAACTGAGTACCTACTAAACATGTACCCCGCTGAGAATCGAAGCCGCGACCTCCGATTGTTGGTGGTCGAAGTTAAAGGTCAAGTACCCTAAAATCTGCGTTCATCAATCCACTTCTTAGACGTCACAAGGAAATTCCCTCTGGAACAAGAAATACGGCGTCAAATCGAGAATCGTCTTATGTGATTTACATTCAAAAAGTCTGTTTTCCGATCTTCACCCATGCCTATAGCTTATTTTTGACGTTGAAGGTCTTGAATAATAATATAAGTAATCAGGCGTCCTGAATAGAAATTTCTTAAGACACAGTGTATACTGCAAACCGTAACTCAACTCAACAGTAAATCAATTATATACGCTGTCATTAATATAGTTCTGAAAAATGGATTTCTATTGTTCGCCCGAATATTATATGCAATAATACTCATATGCCTGAATTTTACTTGCCCGAATTTTTTTTTTTTTTTTTTTTATTGAAGAGGTGGGCAAACGAGCAAGAGGCGCACCTGATGGTAAGTGTCACCGCTGCCCATAACCATTTGCCCGAATGTTTTGTTTACCATAAAAGATATGTGACATACTCTTGTTTACCCGTACATTAGGTTCCATAATGATACGAGTGCCATATGTATTGTTATCCATTTATTAATTGCAATAATATTTGACGACGATTGACTTTCTGGCACTTCGACGGCTGCTGCCGCGGCGCGCTCGCATGGTTCGCTCGGGTCGTGCGTTGTCTTTCATATCTTTTTTTTTTATCCACAACGGGTTAGCTCTTGACCTCAATCACACCTGATGTTAAGTGAAGATGAGGCCGAACTACTCTCTGATTGACTATGCTGACTGGCCATCTTATCTCTGACAACCGGAACACAACAATGGTATTAATGTTAATAGCATTGTTGTGTTCCGGTTGTCGGAGATAAGATAGTCAGTGCGCCAAATGTGTTGGGGTTTCCGGGTCAGTGCGCTTCCACCTTCGACATGGAGGCGGTTATGTGTCTTATCGACGAACAGTAAAATAATAAACATAAAGAAATAACACATCATCTAAGATAAATATGGAAGCTTAATATTATGGTATATTGTTAAAATATTTGCCTTATGAAAGTCTGGTGTCTGTACTAGGATATACCCGTTTCACAGATCACCAGGCTCCCACTCTTCGGAAACCGCTAGACATAAGCTTATATAAACAGGTCGATATATAAGATATCATGTGTATAAAGCCGGTGAAAACAAGTCCGTCGGAGTAGCGGCTGCCTGAGAAAGGTTGTGTATTCGGAAACTTATGAAATATTAGGTCCTTACCTATGAAATTGGCGTTTTGTATGAAGAATTTCATTAAGACTGTTTTGTCCATACAAAGATTTAGAATTTTTTTTGGGAACGGCCAATCCAAATTTAGCTAAACTTTGTGTGTATTATCGGATAATATTGAGTTAAATATAGACAGTGTTAATTTTTAAAAGTAACCGCTTTATAAAAGTTTCTGCGAATCTAAGAAATAATATGGGCAGCTCATGAAAGAGCTGTGTTCAAGTTTTTTTTATTATGTGATTTAGCTCAGACATTAAAAAATATTTCATGTGAAACCTTGAAAATATATTCTATTTTCCAATTAAAAAACAAATTTGGAAATAGCTATAGAATCGTAGGAGTTGGTACATATGATAATTTATCATATCTATTTATTATTCGTTTATCATTGATAAACGAAGAAAAAAATCTCCAATTTCTTAGGTAAAGACCTAATACATGTAAGGATTAATTGAAAACGACTAGAAAATGAGTCTGCGCCACATGTGATTCGAGATTGTGCCAACAGCGCTATGTCTCATCGGACATAATGTTGTGTTTCTGCTCATGTTGAAAGTCTATGGTAAGAGTTTCCATTCTTTTCCTATTTTATTATTCAAATAGCATAACAATTCGATTTATCAACGATAAAAGATTGAATTATTTCCCCCAGTAATTTATTGCGTTTTTATTAAAAAAATTCCTTTATGAGCAACATCTCACGGCATTTCGTAAAAAAATCAAATTCAAAATGTTCGAAACCAATAGAAAATGATTCTAGGCAACGTTTTGAACTCAAGAAAAATATTCAGTCTACAAAGTTATTGAGGGTTATTTTTGGAAAATAGTATAGACACTAAATTAGAGCAATTTTTGATTTTCCATTTAGAAATATAAAAAAATTTCTCTGTTAACTTTGTAGACTTATGTATCCTGTTTATGTGCAGAATCGGTTCATTGCAAACTTTAATAAAGCGAATGAATATCTTGACATCATCGCTATAGGCTATCTGTCGTAAGATAGGTATGAATATCTTCACAATTAACATCCTTAGCACAGGTTACTTATTTGGGGTCGGAAAGCGCGACGATTTTTATGAATAAATAAAAAGATATTTTTTCATCCCATAATTAACAAAATTAATTCGCTATCTAATAGTATATTAGAACTAGGACAAGATGGACTTGAGATGACAGGGTAGGGACTTAGCAAAGCTGCTGATTTTCAGTCCCCCCCAGCAGGGTAGTTGTTGCCACTAAAGAATGTATTTAAGGCACTTGCAATAATTATACGTAAAATGTTATAAAGTTTATTAGGACGATTTGTACTATGGAGCTAAATGTGGTAGGTTATTATTTTATAAAAGAGAAGAAAACAGAGGACTCTAACAAAACAAGTAATAAACACAGGTGCTTGGCAGGATTAATATTAAATTTAATTTTCGATTATTCGTACAAAGTACACCATCCCGAAACCATCTTTAGTATGACCACTATACCAAAAGGTTGCGGGTTCGAATCCCACTAGGGGCATATGGTTGTGTGATGAATACGGACATGTGTACCCGAGTTATGGATGTTTTCATTTATAATAAGTATTTATTTACAAAAAAATATGTATCAACCATCTGGCATCCAGAACACAAGCCTATAGTTGCTTACTGTCGAACTAGATGGCGCTATGTGTAGGATATATTTATTATATTTATTATTATTTTTGAAGTTTCAACAATTGAAAGTTATTCGTAATCATGAATGGACTCACTAGTAAACACAAATTTCGCGAATTAAATTTCAACCTGTATATCGTCTAAGCGGAATGTATAGAGAAGTGTGGAAGGGACTCCACTGACAAGAGTATAGCTCTTAAATTGAAAAGAGGAAGTAT
This sequence comes from Oegoconia quadripuncta, assembly GCA_949316235.1. NCBI lineage: Eukaryota > Metazoa > Arthropoda > Insecta > Lepidoptera > Autostichidae > Oegoconia > Oegoconia quadripuncta. Next base: position 4,949,541 of record OX438746.1, read on the forward strand.
GATAAAGGTATATAATTTTACCTATGAAATTGGAGGTTTTTTTCTTCGTTAATCATATGTACCAATTCCTGCGATTTTCTAAGCTATATCCAAATTTGTTTTTTATTTGGAAAATGGAATATTATTTCAAGGCTTCACATGAAATATTTTTTAATTTGTGGGCTAAATCACATAATAAAAAAAATTTGAACAGAGCTCTTTTCAATGTGCTTGCCATAATCATTTCTTAGATTCGCTGAAACTTTTATAAAGCGGTTACTTTTAAAAATTAACGCTGCCTATACTTAACTTAATGTTATCCGATAATACACACAAAGTTTAGCTAAATTAGGGATTGCCGTTCCCAAAAAAAAAATCAAAAATGTTCGTAAGGAGAAAACAGTCTTAATGAAATTCTTCATACAAAACGCCAATTTCATAGGTAAGGACCTAATATATATTATTTATTAATCATCATCTAGTGGATTTCACTCCCATAGGATCAAAACACGATTGTGTTACCTACGTTAATAGAAAGAAATCTCAAAGGCAAACTAAGCCGGCAGCGCATGACCGATCGTTGTGGAGATGTATACAATATAAATGTAACAAATTAATTGAATATTTCGATCAAATAAATGGCCAAGAAACTCAATTGTCATGTGAACTCTACACAAAGAAAATTTACATCTAAAATATCTTTCCTCCACGTTCAAAAACCTATCCTTTGCACAATGTTTTTACAATCGTTCATGCATGTAGCATAAGAATAACAATATGCATGATAGTTAATGTTGTCTGTTTTTCTATTATAGCATTTGCAGCAGATGTCAGTCAAATGAAATCAAATCAAAAATGCTTTATTTTGTAGGTACACTCAAAAAAAGTCAGATTTTACATTTTTAAAGCTACTGCTTCTTCAAAAGCCAATTTTCCCCTGAGAAGAACAAGCAAGAAACTCGAGAGGTTGCTCTTAAAAAAAAAAAAGGTTTTTTATGTTACAAAATTATTAATTATTATTTTATATTGTAATATTTCATTATTAATTGGGAAATTGCCTTTTTATGCGAACAGGCTGGTTATGTCCATGAATGTTTATCATCTAAATAATCTGATATTTTATAATATACTTTCTTAATAAGTTCCTGTTTTATTATCTTTAAATTTATTGAAAGGAAGATTATGTATATGAACAGGAACCTTATTGAAAAAGCGTATACATAACCCTTTGAATGAATTACTGACTTTGCGGAGGCGACTTATGTGACCTGCAAGTTTATCTTTATTTCTTGTATTGACATCATGTTTATCACTATTTTTCCTAAATGATGCTATATTTTTTTTAATATATATTAGATTTCCAAAAATGTACTGTAACGAAAAGGTTAGAATATTATACTCTTTAAATCTGTCTCTAAGTGACATTGCAGGTCTCAATTGATAAATATTGCGCGAACGGCTCGTTTTTGTAAAACAAAAATTGTATTTATATCCGCGGTATTTCCCCACAGCAAGACACCGTAAGACATCAATAAGGCTATGGAAATAACTAAAATATACTAATCTAGCAGTATTTATGTCCGATATTTGTCTAATTTTTTTGACTGCATACGCTGCAGAGCTGAGCTTCTTCGCCAATTTATGGATATGAGGACCCCATTGTAATTTGGCGTCTAAATGCCCAAAAATACCGTGGAATTAACAAGGTCTAGAGTGACATTTTTTATCATTATACTTGTGGGCACCTCACTGATATTAGGTAGTAAATTAAATCTTTACTTAGTACTACATTAAATATACTTTAAAAACAAGTCTTTGATGCTTCATCATGATTACACAAAGTCACAGATTTATACAAAAACAAGTAACATAAAGACCATCAAGGAGTTCCAGTGGCAATCTTCTGGTTCCGTCTCTAGACCTTCGTCAATCCTATGTAATGGAAAGTGCTCATGACAACAAAACAACAAACTAGCCCAAATTCGACAATGTTACCATTTACCATCAGGGTCTTATAAAGAAAAGGACAACAATGATCCTGTGGATTTCTTGCGCCGCTTCTTTTACCACAGATGATTTCCCTTTCCGAAGCGGTAGTAGCTTGGACATACTGACTCACAGATAAATGCAATAAGCCCTTTGAACAATCTTATAAGAGTGAATGAACCAAAAGAGGTGAGTCAGGATCGTGGCACGTAGAAGTCTGTGGTATCGGCCTACCGCTACGGGAAACAGGCGTGACTGTATGTAGGTATTGCCTTTTATTTCCAGTAGATTTAAATGGACATTCAACAAATGATTTCACGTATCTTACGTGGAAATGATATGCCAAATCAATCAACCCATATGCCAAATTTCAACTCAATCAGAGTTGAAAAATGGTTGGCAAATTTTGTAACGAACAATCAATCAATCAATCAATCACGTACACTTTATGACACAAAAATTCTACAATACACTTCATAAATATAGCTTCAAAAAAATAATAATTGTACAACCAGGCGTCTTATCGCTATTAAGCTTTCTACCATACAATCTTTGGGTGAAGGAAAACAGGTTCGATAGGATAGGATAGGATCTTCGATCAAAGAGTCACATTGCAATGTCTATTTGCCTACCACCCGCAGCCGCAAGGGTTTGGGATATCAGTCGCGACTGTACGAGCTATGTTTTCATAGATTACGATTCGAGGCGACCTCGGTGAGTGCTGGCGCAGCAGCGCAAATCGCTTAAGTCAGGCTGCCGTATTGCGCTTTTTGGTGTAGAGACAATGGCCGTCATGGAGGCTAGAAGCGCCCGAATTGATTACAGACCGTTTACTGAAACATATCCGATGAACAGACGGCAGCCAGCGCATCTGCTTCGCCACTCAAATAGGGTTAGTTAGCTTTTGGAAGACATTTGCATTCTGTTGCAGAAAGATATTGATGCGATTTATCTTTGGTGCTGCCCAAATGCTTTGTATAGTCTAATGGTAGCACCTGCTTTGTGACGTCGTTCTGCTGTGCTTCAAAGCATGTATGTTATAACTGCCTCCTGGGGACAGATTTCGACTCACGCATTGAAACTATTTACGGATTCACAAATGATGTTCCATGAACTGGTCAAGTTATTTGCTTGCAGCTGACTTATTTCCTAGTCTTGGCTTTTGTTCTCCGGAGTGCAAGTGTCATGTCTATGTCATAATCAAAAGTGCAATAGGTCAGGAATGACTACCATAAAATTCATGCAAATGATGCAGAAAGCTTTTCTGTGGGCACTTTAGTTATTCTTTCATGTGTCACACAAAGTTCTTATGGGGCATGTTGAGTTATAACTCTTTAGAAACTTGGCGTACTTTCACCATAATGGTTACCGAATGCCGCATTCTTCGTAGCGATATCAAATGTCTGGAGTTGATCGAGTAAGTTTGCTGACTTTCGGCCCCCGTTAATATGGCGGCTAGAGGTCACAGGTTGTTCGGGCTGCTCATCGTGCGTACAATGCTCACCAAAACTCTCTTATTGTGACGGACCCCTCTGCGCGTTGCCCGACGTGAACTTGGCCGCTTTTTATTTTGAATTAACAGCTAGGCTTGCAATCCTTTTCACGTTCTGCAAATGTGCTAACTATGCTGATGATGAGCACTCCTCGTCAGGTGGCCCATCAGTTCAATCTTGTAGAGAAAAAAACATGCGAGAAGTTAATCTTGGAACTATAGCTGTTGAAGCAATAGCTTTGTTATTGTCAAGAGTTTATTTTAAAGTCTCATTACATGCGTATAAAAAACGCGCAGTGAAAATCGCCTTTGATGTAGAGTATGAATTTTAAAAATACGTTTTATATTTCTACAGGGCCGTTGCAAGGCGGTTTTTTTTTGCGCCTCGGTCAGAACTTTACTTTTTACTCTAAGCTGAAATAATTAAGTAATTATGAAGCCATATCAGCAGATAAACGAAACTTTTTAATTTCGTTAAGACTTTCAGTTAATTTGTCATCGATTTACTACCAGACTACTGACACTATTCACATTTACATTAATACTTATATCAATATAATTTATAGCCCAAAAAATTGTGCATAAATAGTGCACCGATATATGCAAGTCCCATAAATAGTGCTTCAAAAACAACGAAGTTATTTAGATGTCTTAGGGAAAAGGGGCAAAAAATCCAAATCAAACAATTTGTAAGAATTTTGATGGAATATAATGTATGTATTCCATGCACACACATGGAGCACAACAAAGTGCGGCTGACAAAATTCCGTCTGACAAAGATATCTGAAACCTAAATAACTTCGATTTTATACAACGATTTATTGGACTTGTCTATATTGGTGAGACTATTTATGCACAATTTTCGGGATATAAATCTTAATCGTAGGTAAAGCAGTCTCTGCGTATGAGAATGCTCACTTAAAATATTGAATACGAGCTTAAACTACAGTGACATAATTTTTTTCCCTTAGGCAGTATATCGGCAGTTTTTTGACATTGGTGTCGTTTCGGATGTACACCAACTAAACTAAACTACAACCAGTTTTAAATTAGTACTGTCTCCTTCTCCCCGGAACAGTAAGATGCGACAGTTGGTGTACATCCGAATCGACACCATTGTCAAAATACCTGAATTATACTGTGAATTCTAGCATCACGCACGTGTTTGCCTGGTGCCCGTGAGAATTTTATAAAATCTTTTCTTACTTCGTATCAAGTATCCCGTGGAACACATCTTTCAAATTTTATCAGCATCGATCAATCAATCAATCAATTTATTGCTTTCACATGGGTTTTAAGGTCTTAGGTTTACGTAATATTAGTATCACGTGTGTACCCCTTAGGGTGTAAGCAATAGAGAGAGACCGAGGCTTTATTGTTGGATGCTAATTTTTATTGTGTCATGGTCGACGAATAAATTATATTATTATCAATCAATTCAATATTTATTAAGTTTAATAGATATTTAATAGATCTATGCATTTGAGTTGTGCGTTGATAGATAGAAGTTCTAGTGTCTGTTTTTTTATATAAAAACAAGCGTTTCAATGTCCAATTAAGACAAATTAATATATGAACAAACGGAATAACGCTTTTCGTCTTTCATTCGGGTCCGAAATTGCGAAATAACTTTCCGCAGGCCCCAGGGATTCCATTTTAGAAATGTTTCAAAATACAAATAACTGAAATCGAGTAAATACCTCTTCATTTAAATGCCTCTACAAATACCGTAACCCGTTCGACGAAGATTCTTTAATTTTTAAAAGTAGAAAGAATTCGAGCGTCCCTAAAATTGCCCCCATATCTGTTATTTACGTCACGTATGTACTTACGAGTGATGACGTAATCTCTATCCAGAAAGTTTGTACAAAAAAGGTTTCATAAACTTTTTTTATATTCGGCTCATGAATACAGCCTGATGTCCGATATAGAGGGAGTCGCGGAGGTCACGTCAATAAATTGATAATGTTTCAGACTAGTATACCTGGACCGCTTATTGCTTGCGGACAGAGACTGGACATACATACACACATAACGCCAACAAACACATAACACCCGTCGTTTTTCGTCGGGGGTTAAAAACAGTGCACAACACGACAACTCCACTGCAAAAACCAGGTCTTATGTTTCGTGATTTCCTTCTCGTTTGTTTCTTTCCTTATGTGTTTCTTCCTCAATCACCATATTTAACATCCATCTGCTCTAATACACCATGTCCGTCCGTAGCTGGGTGGGCCTGGTGACCTGTAATTCTAGTTCTTCCTTTTCAGGCACCAGACTTAGGAAACATTAATATAGGAAAGAGCTACAAATTTCTTCGACCGAAGGCGCGTTAGCTATTCAAAAAGCCGATGACGGGACTGGTCGAATTATCGGGTCATCAGATAACCTGGGCCAGAGCAAAACATGGGCACCTCAGTACCTCATAATACCACATATTTATTTAATATAATTAATAAGGCGTGTGCAGTTGAGCGGTTTCTCCCGGCGGACGACCGATAGCTATGGTTCCCGCTGCGAAAGCTCGGCAAGACAACACACAACAGTTTTTCCAAGCTTTTATTTAACTTGCAATGTTCGTATGTGAGTTGTCCGTTTGAAATTTGCAAGTAAAATTTGAACTATTTCCAGTTTACATAAGGAGCTGCAATTATGCACACTCGTTCAGTTCTAATGACAATATATTTACATGATAGACATGAACTGATGCTGCAGCCAGGATCGTCTCCAACGAGGGGAACTCCTTAACGGTTAAAAGCACGAATAAGAAATTTCTAACCGATTATAATAATATGTGATAATCATTTATTCTCCCTGTTCCGGTCATTTGCAGATGGAGAGCAAATCATATTTTATGGGATTGCGAATATTGGAGTAAGGAGCGCGAACTCATGCTTGACGACTTAAATTCAGAAATCCATCCGGTGATCTAGGGCAATCTGATTAAATCAACAAATAAAAGTAAACAAATAAAATTAAATCAACAAAAAAAAGACAAATAAAATCAAAATCAAAAATATTTTATTCAATGTAGGATACAAAAATATCACTTATTGAAAGTCAGCATATTTTTTTAAAACTACATCGCTTCACAAGGTGGTATGGTTAGGGCAAAGAAGCGACAAGACACTCCGCAATAACACATCTTTTCAGTTGGTTTCCATCTTTGTAATAATATTACATATTACAAAACAAAAGCAATTAACATAACGACCAGCTAACACCAGACCTCCTTATCTCCAAAATAATCATCTATCCTGTAATAACCATTCTTCTGCTTCTGCTCTGTTAAACTCAATACATGTTCTGGTATTTTATTGTAAAAGCGTATGCTGTGTCTCATAAAGGATGTGCTAACCTGGCTAAGTCTGAATTGTGGAATTTCAATTTTATTTTTGTTTCCAGTATTCCAATTATGATTATCAGAATGTTATAATCAGTGGTCGGATAATAGCGCTGTTTTTTGCTACTTGCGGACATAACATGGATATGCCAAATATTTCCTGGAATCCCGGGAATTCTCGGAATTAAAAAACCATTGTTTAAGTAGTTTTTATAGGAGTAGGTAGAGCTATTTTTGTTATTTAGAGTTATTTAGCTTTGTTAGAGAAAGACACAAAACATTTTCTAAATATTAACTACAAGAAAAATAGTATATGTAGGTAATTAAAAAAAAACTCTTTACATCCTTTTTCATTCTGATGATTGACAATTTCAAAACCCCGGATTTCAGAGGCATATCCATGTAACATCAATGTTATTCACCCCAAACAGCTCTACCTACTCCGACCACTGGTTATAATAGATAAAACGTCCAAGCTTCCAAGTCTTTTAGCCACTTGTATTACTGACACTATTACTTCTGCTACCGCCACGCTCACTGCATCAGGCGCAGTCCGTGGTGTATACAAAAGCAAGAGGCCCAGCTTTACTCGATCACCTTCCCCATAGGGTTGGCCCTAGTGCCATGTTACATTTAATTGGCTAAACTCCCATTTGCCAAGGGAGGAAGCGGGAATCTTTTTTCCTACTTACACACCCTACTTCTTTCTTTAATTAGTCTGGGGTTCAAAGTACCAATAGAGTCACGTAGGGCACCGTCTAACTGCCTTCCGCGTCGACCACTGTCGATCCTAGGTTATAGGAGTTACAGTGGGAGGAGTGTGGAGGCGCGTTTGTTCCGGTTATATAGGATAAATCGCTTTTCCTAAACCCAATTGCTCAAAATATTATACAAAAGCTAATATAATACGACTTCATTTATGAGTATGACCTCATTTATTTATGAGTATGACTGTTACAAAAACTAACTTGTTACACGCACGATCAGCCTATCTTGTTCTCTGCTGTCCATTGACATAAATGAATCCAGAACAATTAGACCTCTCTAACCTCTTACCGTTCTGACCTACTCACGGATGATGCGGCTCCTCTTATTTTGGTCAGCGATGGGCAGCTAGAATTGTAACGAAATTAAGGTTATATCTAATCAAGTTGGGGAATTCGGTAGGGCTGTCACTGATTGCCAATAACTTTTCGTACTATATTTTATGGTTTGTTTACCGGTTTATTTTTAATAATCAGCTGCGTGTTTCATTTAGGTTGGCTCTACCTTAACCTTCAAAACCGGTTTTCATTGCACACTTACCGACGTCTCTATCACTACAAACTTCAAATGACACCGATGCATTCACTGCCTATCTGGATTAAACCGGTTTTTTAAGATTTTCTTGTCCGGTGAACTTTGGGGGAGGCCTTTATCCAGCAGTGGACGTCTTTCGGCTGATATGATGATGACGGTTAAGGTTTTCAGAAACTTTTTCAAAAAGGCGGTGCAAATTTAATTTACCGGTTATTTCGAAATCGGTTACAAGCCCTGCTATATTTGTTTAGTTCAGATTAAATTAATTTAGTTTGGGTGGGTAGACAGAGACAAATTGGTGGGAATTATACAGTTGATAAAGGTTTGTTAAAGTAAACAGCAGAATCGCATTAGCTACTTTGATGAATGAAATATTCTCCCAGAGGAAGATTAGATGCAGTTTTGATTTTGTATGGGAAAAGTGTAAAGCAATAGATTTATGTGGAAGGTCATCAGTCGGGCTGGTATACCCTAACTACCCAAGAAAGGTCTGACTTTTTTTACAGTTGCAACCTCAAATGTACAGCGAATGCGTGACATGTCAATTTTTTTTACATATCCAAGTGAGTGAGAACCCTATGTATCCCGCAGGGAAAACCAATTTGTACACGGTCAGTAACCGGGTAGGATATGTGGATGGACATGCGACATGTCCTTTAGCGAACGGATTATAATTGAGGGCATATTTATCGTGTTTTTTATGTCGTGAAATCGTGAAACGTGATCTCTCCGGCTGAGGGCCGCGATTTGCCTGTTTAATGAAATGTATTGGAAAATGTTGTAAAAGCTTTAAGCCTTGACGTAATTTGGGATATTCTGAGTCCTCCAATGAAATGCGTACCATCGTAGGACTAAGCAGCTGTTTTAAGTTGAATATAGACATACTTGCCTCGCTCTGTTGTAGGTATTGTATAAAAGACGATTATTACAATACACACACACACACACACATTATCTACATACACACTCTTCCACATACACTTTTCACTCTATACATACACTTTACACTGTATTCTATAATTTTACCTATTTTTTTTGCGTTTACATATATTAAGAATAAGAATAACTTTATTTAGCTAACTTACCCGTAAATTCACATGGTACTGGGAAACTTAGTTTGGAACTCAGAACTCCATTTTTACTGAGGCGCGTAATAATAAAGCGTTCTCAAGATTGAGATGAACTGACGGCATATCCCTACTAGGGACCCCTATCCGTGGGCGCATGGCAGGACTTCGGAATGGGACGCTACCTGCGTGGACACCGCAGCTCCGTTCCACCTCCAAGAGACTTCGAGCTGTGCAGGCGCAGCGGCGTTTACCGCCGAGGGCTCTAAGCTCCGAAATTATGCAAACGTTGGCACAGGCAACGTTTTTGTACCGTTTGGAGTCGAAACCTTAAGCCATTTTTTTTTTTTTATATGAGAGTGCGGCAAACGAGCATGCGGGTCACCTGATGGAAAGCAATCACCGCCGCCCATGGACACCCGCAACACCAAAAGGGTCACAGATGCGTTGCCGGCCTTTGAGGAAGGTGTAGGCTCGTTTCTTGAAGGTTCTAATGTCGTACTCGTTCGGGAATACCGGTGCCGGAAGTCCGTTCCACAGGGTGGTCGTACGTGGTAAGAAGTTTCTTGAGAAACGTACGGTGGTAGACTTCCACTCATCCAGGTGATGTGGATGGAAATTTAATTTTCTCCGAGAAGTGTATCGGTTAAATTGAGCAGCGGGTATTAGCTCGAACAGTTTCTTCAGAACACGGGGGTCACGAAGCGCGAAGATTTTTTAAAGATCTGTCGTCGCGCTTATATAAGACGCCGCCAGTCTTTTGGGCACCCTCCCGCACGGTTCGAACTTCGACCACGTTATTTTCCTCTCATAGTTATGGAGACTAGAGGGCGTACCTAACGCTTTAAACAGTGGACATTTTGATTTTTTAGCCGACTGTCTAAGAAAGGAAGGTAATGTTTTTTTTTAATAAATAAATAAATAGTATATATCTTTGCACATACACACAGCGCCATCTAGTTCCACACTAAGCAACTGGGTTTGTATTATGGATACCAGATGGTTGATAATTACACAAATACATTTTTTTTTGTAAATTAATACGTAAATAAATGAATGAAAAACATCCATAACTCGGGAACACATGTCTGTATTCATCATACAAACATATGCCCCTAGCGGGATTCGAACCCGCGACCTTTTGGTATAGCAGTCAGAATTTTTAACCACTACACCAAACAGGTCGTCTTTCGAGTGTATGTATATGTCCGTTCCTTTGATGCATCCTGTAGTCTAAACGGCTTGACGGTCGTTAAATTCGTTGTGATACCTAGAGTGTCATAGAATATATTTTATGGTAAAAAAATCCAACATGGCGTCCACATATAAAATATGCTGCCGGATTTGATTTTTTATTTGGTTTTTATATACTTAAATAGTTTTGATCTTGGTCAGTACTGATCATTGTTTTAACAACATTTTAGCACGTGTTTAGTCGGTCATGTGAATTTACCTGTTGTTTACATTTCAGTGTTAATCTGTTAAGTGTGTCGTGGAGTGATTGTGCATAAATGTTGGTGACCTCGTGTGAATGACGCAGACTCAGTAACGGAGAGTCCGTTAGCCTCCATTGTCTTATTTTAATAGTAATAATCGCAGTTCTACTTTGGGTGCCCTTTATCATGTCCACAACAGCGATTTGGTAAACATCGCGGGAAGCCGCTGGATGCGAGTAGTGCCTGACCGATCGTTGTGGAGATCCTTGGCGGAGGCCTTTGTCCAGCAGTGAGTGTCTGTTATGATGATGATGTTCCTTTGGCGCATCCTGTAGCGTAAATGGCTTGACCGATTTCGGAGTACGTGGTGTGGTTAGATTCGTCTTGATTTCCAGAGTGTCATAGATACATTTTATGAAGAAAAATCCAACAAATCCGCAAAATACTTAAATATAGTTATTTAAGCTTCTGCTCGTTCAAAAGACAATTTTCCCCTGAGAAGAAGAAGTAAGAAATTCGAGGTCTTGCTCTTTTTAAAATAAGTTTTTATATTACAAAAAGGCATAATAATATTTCATTATTAATTGTGAAATGGCCGCGAACGAGCTGGTTACGTCCATGGTTGATTATCATCCAAATAGTCTGTCTAGTCTTTGTCTGGATGTATATCACACAGTAATGCGTGGTTCAATTTGTGTGCAGTTTTTTTTATACAGGGTGAATTCGAATATGTGTAATTTCTTTTAACTGGTGACGCCACTCTTCATTTCGAACTACTTTCCCTAAGGAACCATAGTCGAATTCGATCAAAAAACGTTCGATTACCGATACAAAGTATACAATTCTGACACCATCTTTAGTATGGAAGTCCAACAATTTTCGGCTGGTGAATCCATGTCTGTTTTCGAACAACTTTCCACTAGGAACCATTGCCGAAATTCACCCTATATATCACAGACTAAACGAGGCAACAGGTAATAACCTGTGTGTTAGTGCTTTCGTTTCAGAGATATTTGGCTTTATTGTTAGACTATATCATATTCTTGTGGGTGTTTTCTAAAATCTCTTTATTTGGGACAAACCATTCAAAATTAAAAAAAGACCTTCTTGAATCGATTGTGAGCCCTGCTGATCGCGCTCGTTTCCTTACGGCTAGTAGGTACACGCGAACCTAGGTCCCTAGTTTAATTCGTTTTCTTCAACTTCTTTTTTTTAACGCATTACGCGTACCTACCGCTCGCCTGGGGGAGGGCGAGACAGTTATGTGGGACTCCCCTCCCTATCGGGAGGGATACCCACTAAAACCCCGCGGCGACCTTCTTCGCCAGTAGGGAGGACCTGAGAACGCATAAGCGGCTCCAGACGTCCCCGACCCGCCCCCGCTCACAATGGCAGGCCCACCCTCCGTAGAGGGCGCTGTCGTGCCTCACACCGCGATCAGCTTGCGGTAAGCCAATGCGACGACACCCCCCCGGTCGCTCCGGTTCTTCAACTTCTCTAGTTTTTTATATTCTGAATTTTATATGCAGTTTAGTTTGTTTTATTAGTAAAAAATACTTTCTCATGTATCTTATGTTGTACATAACGCAATATTTATAAATTTTTTTATAATTAACTGGATACGCGTTTCATTACAATCTCACCTGATGGAAAGTGACGATGTGGCCGATAATGAACAACTGGATCTCAATAAATACCTATTCACCTTGCTCTTGAGGATCAGAATGTTGTAGGATTCTTTTATTTTAAATAAAAATATAAGTATACAATCCCCTTTATCCCATCTTTTCCAGAATAATTGAGTGGTTCCGTATCACTGATTTTTCCTACTTTAATGTTGTGAAGAACCTTTGAATTATTTGCACTGTAGGTAAATGTCCAAGAAATTAAGAGGTCTTTTATGAATTTCCCTTGAAACGAACCCGGAATCTGGATGATGATATATATCTTGTCACTAGTCTTTTATTATAATGTTTTAGTAAATCTTTGGGCAGAGTATTTCTACTTCTCTGGATTATATCAAAAAGTTTAACTAAATTAGGTACTCTTATACATTGATTTTAATATACATATAAGTTTATGCTTAGACGACCGGTTGGTGCAGTGGTTAGTGATCCTGTCAGCGAAACTGTTTCATCAGGTAATGAATATGTAATGAATAATAAGGTGTTTGTGTGATGAATAAATAAAAAATAAATGTTCGTCATTTTTCCCGAGTCATGGATGTTTATATAAATATTTATGTATGTTTATCCGTTATCTAGTATCCATAGTACAAGCTTTGCTTAGTTTGAAACTAGATGATTGGTGTAAGTGTCCTAAATATTTATTATTATTATGTTTTTACCTATATAAAAAAATTTATAAATTATATAAGTTTTTTTGCTTAAGCAATTGACCTCAATCACACCTGATGTTAAGTGAAAATGAGGCCGAAGGTGGAAGCGTACTGACCCGGTAACCCCATCCTATTTGAGGGACTAGCTATTTTATTTCTGAGACATTACATGAGAACCTGCTCGGTTTGGTTAATGGTAGGGCTTTTTAAATGTCCGCCTGGCTATCTACCACCGATTAATCTAAGACTGTCGCCCAACAGCAATGTTAACAGCATTGTTGTGTTCCGGTTGTTATAGATAAGATAACCCGTTTTCAAAAAATGATGTGGTTTCTGGGTCAGTTCGCTTCCACCCGGCCTCATCTTCACTTAACATCAGGTGTGGTTGAGGTCAAGTGCTAACCCGTTGTGCATAAAAACACGCATCTCTTTCTGCGGGTATAGCAAAAAGCAACTACGTACTTTACACCAAATAGACTTGCTTTCAACGGCGACTTGCTCTCCCTGTCACGTGTGCATTGCTGTATATGGAAAGGTGAAACGTGGATGTTGCTTGGGATATATCTGACCACCCCATTCGGCATAAAGGGCATGACTATACGTATGTAAAGATTATAGTGATATTTGAATCCCGCATATTCACTGATTAATACATGAATTGCTTAGGGCATTTCTCTGCAAGTTTGACACACTAAATTAATTAGTGGGTTCAAACTTGAGCCTGCCCGAGTAAAAATAGGTTAAAGAAGTTGTAAACAAAATTAAATTTAAGGAATAAATCAGTCATCCTTCAGAAGTTTTACTCTCAGTAGAAAAAATTACCACAAAAAGTTTCGAATTTCCTCGGTCGCGTAATAGAATTTACTTTCCCTATTATTATTTCTTACATACATACATAAAGCCACGACCTTTATCCCAAACGGGGTGGTCTCACATATCCCAAACATTAGCGTTTGGGGGTTCCAATCATTAAAAGTTTGATGTTTAAACAACAGTTCACCTTATAGAAATTCAAACGTGACAGGTGATGAGCTCATCGCCGTTAAAATGTGCAAATCTAGATGACTTCACGTGCAAAGTCCCATAGTCACCATTAACGATACCCACGGGAAGAGACTGGTAGGTTCTATTTTTTTACGTACTATAATTTAATTTGAGGGAAACTCGCTATTTACAGACTATAACCTGATTCTGTTTCAAAGTCACCCCCCTCATACTTTTTTTTTACTCGTCCCGTAAACTAAATTATCTCCTATACAAAACTATTTGGGCCGATTTTAATGAATCTTAAGCAGGACACGAAATGTAAGGAGTGCATTATGGGCCTCTCGTCGACAAATCGAACTCAGCGGTCAACGTGGTCTGAAAGCCTGCTACTTCATAGTGCATTAGCGCTCGGGGATTTTTTAGGGATGAGGTCGAAGGTGGAAGCGTATTGACCCGGAAACCGAAAACTTCTCAATGCTTTCATTTCCACTGCATTAATTCTACTTTCAGTCTTCTTTTGACATACCCTGCATTCACTCCTGTAAATCAGTGTTGGAACTAGCACCCGCCATGAACCGCCCGAAGAGCTTTTTTGGACACATTCTGGCTCCTCCTAAAGGCATGTAGTGCTTCATTCCACTCTTCTATTGATGTCCTTGTCACAGTTTCCATTCCTTGTAAACTGCTTCATGTTTTTCCATCTATCAAATTACTGCTTTGACGCATAAGATAGGTTAACTTAGGATTGCTACAAATACTGTAACTTAAAAAAATAGTTTTTTTTTTATGCACAACCTGTTGGTTCTTGACCTCAATCACACCTGATGTTAAGTGAAGATGAGGTCGAAGGTGACAGCGTGCTGACCCGGAAACCCCAACACATTTGGGTGACTCTGACAACTCTGACTCTTATCTCTGACAACCGGAACACAATAATGCTATTAACATTGCTGCTTGGCGGCAGATTTAGACAAGATGGTGGTAGCTAGCCAGGCGGACATTTAAAATGCCCTACCACCAACCAAACCGAGTACTTAAACATGTACCCCGCTGAGGATCGCACCCGCGACCTCCAAATCGCAAACCCAATGTTGTTTACATTGACCCACGGAGGTGGTTAAAGATTTATCTTCTACAATGACGCCGTGGTAATTTTGATTGATAGTAGATTTTACAACTAAATACACTAAAGTAATCTAAAGCAAGCAACTACTCTAGATTTTCATTGCACGTCTCTCAAATATCATAACTTAATAATATAACTTAATATTAAGTTAAATAAATATCTCCTTAACAAAGCATGGCAGTCAATGTTTCTAACAATCATTATAAACCTCTTTGGATACAAAAAAGGGGCAATTTCACCGCCTTTCGTTAACAATTCGGGGAATAAATTTTCTTTTCGACGCCAGACGGTTGATAATTATCTCTGAAAGGCATCTTTTCGCGAAGGCGAGACTTCTGGACTCATTTTGATAAGATGTTGTTATTGAAATTGTTAGAATGCAAATCCTGTTGGAGTTAGCGGAGATTATGCCGACCTGTTTGGTGTAGTGGTTAGAAACTCTGCTGCTATACCAAAAGGTCGCGGTGTCGAATCCCGCTAGGGGCATATGTTTGTATGATGAATACGGACATGTGTTCCCGAATTATGGACGTTTTTCATTTATATATGTATTTATTTACAAAAAAAAATGTATTTGTGTAGTTTATCAACCATCTGGTATCTATAATACAAGCCTAGTTGCTTAGTGTGGAACTAGATGGCGCTGTGTGTATGTGCAAAGATATTTATTTTAGATATTTATATTTATTATTGTTTTCGTACTTGTTGATTTTCCATCACGCAGTGGCAGTTGTTGTTGAGAACTAGGCGATGATTAGCGATGATTGGCAGGAATGTTGGCCACTGTGATTTTTCCATATTGTTTCCATCTTATTCTGTGTGTGTGCTGTTGGTTCTACCAACTCGTTTTTTCCAGTAGGTGTCGTAAAGGCGACTAAAGGCCTTACAGCAAGAAACATCTATGCATCTATGACAACCCCATTTGGGATAAAGGCCATTACGTGATGTATGTACTTACATGCTATCCACCTATTGAATGCTGCGTTAGAATAACATCATCGCGGACATGTTTAATTTGCTTATGTTTAACTATACTCAGTATATCGGGATAAAAAATATCCTATGACTTCTAGGGTATATTCTACCTATATACCAAATTTCATCTAAATCCGTTCACCCGTTTCGCCGCGGTTGAGCAATAAACAAACAATCATCCAAACTTTCGAATCCAACTAATATTATAAATGCGCAAGTTTGGATGTTCGTTTATTTGTTTATATAGTTTATAAAATAAAGACAAACAAACGTATGTTTATTATTAATGCGTGGCTGTCAAAATTTTTCTTTGTTGATATTTGAGATAAGTATTCAATAGGATGAATCATACATACATGATTATGACGATATGATATGATGCCTTAACAACCTGTTTGGTGTGATGGTTAGAAACGTTGACTGCTACACCAAAAGGTCGCGGGTTCGAATCCCGCTGGGGGCATATATTTGTATGTTGAACACGGACATGTGTACCCGAGTTATGGATGTTTTTCATTTATATATGTATCTATTTACAAAAATAAAATGTATTTGTGCAGTACTTATATCAACCATTATCTGCCTATCACTAATACTATAATTAATACTATAATGGATGGATGGACGGACGGACGGATGGATGGATGGATGGATAGATAAAATTAGTATTCTTTGTTCAGATACCGAAAATTACTGATTCAGTCTTAATCCTTATTTGCTATTATATACATATGAGCCTATGATGGTTTTAAAAAAAAAACTACTAATGCCAATAACTTTTTTTATTTTTATTATTTATTTGGGTTAACAAACAATGTTACAATGTATATTACACACCACAATTATATCAATAGCATTACTAAATGTAACATCAACAACATTAACTACAGATTACTATCACTTGTTGTTGCTGTCAATCAAGAACAATGTTTTAGGTCAATTTAAATAACATAAAAGAAAAAAAAAACATTAAGTTTATAGTAGATAGGGTGTTTGAGTTATAAATAATTATACGTACAAACCATAAATATTTATAAATACACAATTATTACGTAATAAGAAAATATAAAATAGATTTAGTAAAACGTTCAGAAATGCTGTAACAATTTATATATACAGTACATATACACTACATACAATATACATATACCACAAACTTATATGTCACTTACCAAATATGCCCTATTTTTTTCTTGCGGTAAAAATACTCATCCGGTATAATTACTGGACCTACTATTGTATGGCTTTTTGTAGTTGACCAACATTTAATACAGGTGTGTTATATGTATAAAGGAAATGTTAAACCGTGTTATAATATATTATTCTCTACAATGCACACACCTAAGCAATTCCTAAGCGGCTCTCAAACGGGCCATATAATATTATAAGCATATATACATACATACATACCCGTATTCAATACATGCATCTGTCGTAAAACGCGTTTACGATAGTCTAGTATATAGAGCTTGGAAGTATCATAAAGGAGAAACAAAAAGCTTTTTTTTTTTAATAAAAATAATTTATTGTATAGCCTTGGTTTTTTTTAGTGCTTGACCTCAATCACACCTGATGTTAAGTGAAGATGAGGCCGAAGGTGTAAAGTTTTTCGGTGTAGTGTATTTCGGTATACCATTATTCATCCAATGTAAACATTTAAAAAAGTCAAAAGAAATACTGGACGAAACAAATTTAGTTTTGTGGATCGAAATATTAACTTTATGAAATTTTCAGGACTCATATTTATTTATTTGTGAATATACCTACAAAGATACAAAATAATAATTACTCATCTACATTCAACTTAAAAAAGTATACAATGCAAAACGGACTCTTGCAAATGCTGTGTTAAAAAAAATTGGGTAACATTTAAAAAATTTCAAGAGACGGAACTAAAAGCGTATGAGTTAGACTCTTACTTGTCCGGTTAATTTTCATATACATTTCCCTAAAATTTCACCCAATTATTGAAATACAATTCTCAAAAATTTTGAATAAGTTAGGTATAATAAAGATATTCTGTTGAAGAATATAATTGAGGGAAAGATTGAAGGAAAGAGAGGAAGGGGAAGACCTAGGCGCAATTACTTTGACCAAGTGAAAGAAAAGGTGAATGTCTTGTCGTACCAAGAGGTTAAAACGAGGGCGGAAAGTAAAGACACGTGGTCAATACTAAAGTAGCTCTTAAATTGAAGAAGAAGAAGGCTTCCCTTTTCACAAGTTCAAATAACTAAATTATTCGCCATTGAACTTGTGCGTCATGCGCATGCGTCTACACGGAATCGTGGTATTGTGGTTGGAGTCAATTTGCGACTCCAAATAGAGTCATGGAAAGAGAACGTGTCGTCTTAATTTGGATGGGAGAACCCCTTTGCCTAGACTAGACTCTAAACATGTTGTACGGTATCGTACAGTGTGTTGGGGTTTCCGGGTCAGTACGCTTCCACCTTCGACCTCATCTTCACTTAACATCAAGTGTGATTGAGGTCAAGTAGCAACCCGTTGTGCATAAAAAAAAAGTATATTTGGACTTTGCATCGATTTAATTTATTTACTCGAGACAAACAATTCAACATATAAAAGTTCAAGTAAAAAAACTAATTTTGGCAAATGCAGTCGTAGTTCACTTACTTTTATATCCAAATTTGGGAACTATATAAATGCTATAGGTACCTATCATATAAACTATTTTATTTACTTATTTTCTCTGACTTGCTGGCTGAATGGTTACAGTTGTTGTATGATGTCTTAAATTGTATACCTACTTGTATTTATGTATATGTATATTACAGTAGTTCTACTACCACCTATGTGTACTCGTATATTGCAGGTTTTTCAATAAGGTTCCACTTGATATACAAAATCTTCCTCTCAATAAATTTAAAGATACTATAAAACAGAAACTTATTAACAAAGCATATTATAAAATATCAGACTATTTAGATGATAATCATCCCTGGACATAATCGGAACGTTCGCATGCCAGGCTATTTCACAATTATTAATGAAATATAAAAACATTTTTGTAATATAAAAACCTTTATGTAAAATCAATGCCTGATTTTAAAAGAGCAACCGTCGAGTTTCTTGCTTGTTCTTCTCAGGGGAAAATTGCATTTTGAACAAGCAGTAGCTTAAAAAATGTAAAATTGGCTATATTAAGTGCACTCTGTGTACCTACAAAATAAAGCATTTTTGGCTTTGACTTTAATCCTCAAGATACAGGTTTGACCTAGATTGAGGATCAGAGTCCAAGCATTAGAAACTTTAAGTACATTAGTAATTAGACTTCATACTCCACCGACAAGAGCGTAGCTCTTAAATTAAGAGAAGAAGTAATTAGACTGATTTTTTTGGAAATAAACAAATACAAAAAAAAAATTAATAACTATGACTTTCCTTCGGCTTAGCAAGTTGAAGTGGCATAGCTCGAAGAACTGATGCCCGGGAAAGATTAAGTTCTCGAGGGGAATACGCACCGGTAGACAGACGACCTGATTAAGGTCGCAG
Organism: Oegoconia quadripuncta; assembly: GCA_949316235.1. Taxonomy (NCBI): domain Eukaryota; kingdom Metazoa; phylum Arthropoda; class Insecta; order Lepidoptera; family Autostichidae; genus Oegoconia; species Oegoconia quadripuncta. The sequence goes on from OX438746.1 coordinate 4,969,079, forward strand.
GAAATTGCTGGATGCCGACTGCTTCCAACCGGTTGCTCTGGAATTCTATGGGGGAGGCGTATGATCAGCAGTTGACGTCCTGTGCCTGATATGATGATGATATAACCGACATCAACTTAAAAGAAAGAAAGGATAAGTATAATTAATAGATATAATTTTTTGAGCTCGGTACCCGCCAACATGGCTTGGAGCAATGTCAACGTACTTACCAATAAATTGTTCTAGCTGCCTCAAAAATATTATAAGTAATAATTATTTGTACCTTTTAAGTTGAAATCGGTTTCAATATTGTCTGGGGTATATCAGTGACCTTCATCCGCCTACGGATTTTCTTATTCCTGCTTCGATCACGTAGTGAAACGCCTAATGCTGCATCCTAAATTATACAAAAACAAAACCAACTTTCGTCCAAGATTTATGCTTTGCCATATAAAGTACCATTTCAGAATGTGGCCCCATTTGCTTCTTCTCAATTAAATGGTTGACAAGCACGCTAGAAACAGCTTGGAGGATTTATGTAGCTATCCACCTTATTCAGCATGCAAATATAGTTTAATACTCACGAATAGCTGACAATACGGGACGTGGATTTCGAGCAATAACTTACCACAGGTTATGTGTTGATGCCATGAAAGCCTCTGTCTATGACCATTCCTATAATTATAATTATTTTACATACTGGAAATGGCGAGTCTCTTATAAAATTTGGTAAATGTATGACGTTATAATATTTTCAATTAAAATTGATTTTACGCGATTGGCCTAGGAAGGTTGATAATGTGTTTTGGGTATAAAACAAAGAATTCGAATTAAAACTTGAGGTCCAAACCATTATCCAGACCTTTCATCTATGGCATAGACCTTAACACACTGGGTTACCATGCGGAACAACCAGACTGAGGCGTTGAGCAAGCGCTCTAACGCGTAGATATCACGAGGATTTTTTTTATATAATTATTTTGGACGGGTCTATATTAAAACGCATACAATACTCCTATTTTTAGCTCGCATAACATAATCCGCATAATTTTAAAACCGCATAATCTTAATGTGCATAATATTAATAATCATAACAATAACAAAGCATAAATTTAATAAGTATAATGTTAGTTTTCATACTCATGAAAAATTCGAATTATACGTTCAACCTAACATCGAAGGCTAAGGCGGGAGGCGAAGCTTCGCTTTGCTCCCGCCTTAACCTTCTGAACCTAACCAACAGTGTCGTGGTGCTCCGACCCATCTTGCACGCTCGCTTCGCTCGCTCGCTCGCCACAATATGATGAGCAAGTTTTATACAGCCTTAAATAACTATGTATGGGTACTCGGTAATGTGTTATGTAAATTGATTTTATAAATATTAAAGTTATACTAGATAATGATATGCACATTTATATTATGCAGTTTTATTATTATGCAGTATTATGTGATTTTATTATTAGGCGGATTTAATATTATGCGCATTTGCGAAAGCCAAGTCTGTTATGCGGATTTATATTAGGACAATTACATTATGCCAATTGAAGGACACCCATTTTGGACACTTATAGGTTCCAGGTCTTATATTTATAGTACAAATATATAAAATGAAGAAGCACTTATATAGTCGTTTCATATAAGTTAACAACTCTACGGCAAGCATTGTGCCAACGACACCGCCGGAGGTATAGCTTAGGGGTGACATTGACAGTGAATGAAAAAATCATTTGAATGTAGCTTTATGATTAAATACGAATTCTACTCGTATTCTTAAATATTACGCAACCTCTACTAGGAATACGTAAGAATGTCCGTCGGCTATTCCTACGAGTACCTACGTTCAGGTCGGTTTTATAATAGATACCCAGAGCCGGTGAAAAGTTTAATAAACCATGGCGAAGGCAGCTTGTATATTCCTTGAGGGAAATTGCAATATAAGACGGAAGGTAAAGGGGAAAGCGGGGAGTAAAGACGAAGCGGATCGATTGTGCTAATAAGGATATAGGGGGTTGCGGGGTGACGAGACACGTTTGTCTTTTTCACGTTTCATGAGGTTGAATTTTGGCGGTGTTATGTGTCATTTGTTTTATTAACACCTCAGAATGTTGTCTTTATGGAAAGATGTTGTGTGAGGAGATTGATGAGAGTGAGTGAGAGGTAAATGGTGGCAGGATCATAACCCGTCTATTGTCTCCATTTCGTGTGCCAATCTTTTCCGGTTACGAGAGTGATTTACGTCCCTTTCTTGCGCATCATTTCTAACACATTTACTTCTCATCTTCCTTCCCTAGTTTCAGTTTGTCAGCGCAATATATCTTTTGCTTCCATTCTCCTCTGTTAGCTGTCACCTTATCATTTAATACCTTCCATCTTTTCCGAGATCCTCTTTCCCCCCTTCCAAAAAAATCAATATCAAGCCAAACGATTCTCTTTAAACGTTTCTGGCACTGATGCCAGTTTAAAAATTCCTCTTGTATACCTTATTTTATCCATCCTCGTCACTCCACTCATCCATCTCAACCTTCTCATCTCCGTTGCATACAATTTTCTTTCATCAGTCATCTTCAAGGCCCAACACTCCTATCCGTATACGACAAGTCCTATTACAGATTTGAAATTACGCCCTTTTACCTGAGGGGCATACATATTGTTCCCGTCACCTGTCACCATTTCACCCTACCCGCGTTGAGCCGATTTGGAACACCCTAATTCTGACCGTACATGAATAAACTTCACAAGTTCAACCATATTTACCATATCCAAAATTATAACAGTTATAAGTTTTCATGATGACGTAGCTCAGTCGCATTCGTTATTTGTTCTCGGTTAGCGAAGTTAAGCAATGTCTGGCGCGGTCAGTCCTTAAATGGGTGACCACTAGGGGGCATTTTAATACGTGTGGTAGGTACCTTGCAGCGGTTAAGCTAAGTCGATGACATAAGGTGGCAACTAGTCTGAAATAATTTCATCAATTTGCAAGGCCCAAAGATTATGGCCCATATTGTCCATGATTGTAAGGCTGTTGATATTGATTCATAGTCCGTACATAGGTATATATTATTTATTCGACGACTGTCAAGGCGTAACGATTTTAAACTGTGACTGCTACACAAATGTCTCTAGTTCTATAAAATTTTCTTAGGTCACAGAATTTTAAGTAATATATTTTAGGGTAAATTATTTTGTAATGCTACTAACTATATTTAGATACTTATATTGTAATAACTGTAGGTAATATTGTGAAACTTAGTTTAGGTATATACAACTTTTGGTGTAAAATTAAACCAATTTTGTACTACTGTTTATATCTTCGAAATAGTAACCTGTGGATAACGTTGCTGGTTGTACAATGTTCCACATCATTTTGTAAAACTAGATTAACTATATAAATTGTGCAGCTGTTTGATGTCCTTAATAAAATAAAATATTTTTTTTTATGCACAACGGGTTAGCACTTGTCCACAAAAACTTGCTGTTAAGTGAAGATGAGGCGAAGGTGGTAGCGTACTGACCCGGAAACCCCATCTTATTTGGGGGACTGGCTATCTTATCTCTGACAACCGGAACACAACAATACTAAAATGCCCTACCACCAACCAATAAATAAAATAAAATTTTAAGTAATGCCTCAAAACTCGTAACCTGATTCTCATGTCGCAATCTAGTTTGAGGTGATAGAATAGGTGTATCTATCATTAAAATACTTAGACTAATTAAAAGTATTAATACTCCCTCCAAATGTAAATATAAAGTTTCACGCAGGCTAAGGCAGCGGGCTTGCTGTTTGTCACGGAGTGGGATTACTCCCCTACCTACCCAACTTGATTGCCGAAGGGTGCCATTTTCAGTTTGCCCAAACTTTCTACCTTATTACTCTATGAACTATTTGGGACTTTATTTGACTTTGACCTTTTTAGTGTATTATAAATACTTAGGTAACGAACGTTGACCTTATAGATGGGTCATATCAATTAGGAATTCCTTGTCAGAATAAATATTAGGTCCTTACATGTGAAATTGGCGTTTTGTCGTACTAGCCACTTTGATCACAAATATCTCCTCTTTGGTTAGGTTAATAAAAAATTGAAAATGGAATATTTTCAAATTTACACAGCTATTTACTCATGCATTTGTTTTTCGAAAACCGTAATCCATATGTATTTTCCATCTTTGGTTTTTTCTTTGCGTCACTCGGTTTACAAAATTGAAACCTTAAAATATTGCGTTATTTACGAGTACAAGTTCCGCCGTGGCACCAGTGCTGCAGAAACTGCTCGGCTTCCTAAGTCTGTTTCTTGGATGAACAGCGTCTGGGAAATTGCGTAACGTTTTCTCGTCTAAAATGCATGCATAAAATGAAAGTCTTTAATCACACTGTGTTACCAGTAATGAGTTATGGCACTGAAACGTGGTCTCTCACTTATGGGTCTCAAAGAAAAGAGCTCAAGGTCACGCAACGAGCTTCAGAGAGGGCGATGCTCGGCGTTTTACTACGTAATCGAATCAGGAATGAAGAACTCCTTAGGCAAGCGAAGGTCACTGACATGGCCCAGCGGATTTGCAAGTCGAAGTTGGCAGGGCATATAGCTGGATGAATTAAAGTTCTCGACTGGAGACCACACACCGGCACGCGCAGCATATGACGTCCACTCACAAGGTGGACAGACGACCTGATGAAGGTCACGGGAAATCGCTGGATGTACGCCGCATCTATCACTCTGGAATTCTATGGGTGAGGCCTAGGATCAGCATTGGACGTCCGGTGGCTGATATGATGATGGTGAACTCTGTTTCTAAGCTAAGCGTTCACTAGATTTCGGATAACAGTCGAATATACCTTGTCAAAATCAAAATAAAAAATGCATTATTTTGTAGGTACACAGGGTACACTTAAAATAGTCAGATTTTACATTTTTTTAAGATACTGCTATTTTTAATTGTGTTTTTATAAATTTGTTGTTTCATGTACATACTTAATTAAATCTAGTTAATTTAAATTTTCCAAAATATAATATCACGCGTAAGTAACTTTCTACTATGAGCAACTGCTTGTTCAAAAGGCAATTTTCTCCTGAGAAAAATAAGCAAGAAATTCAGGAGGTTGCTCTTTTTTTAATTAACTTCTTGTGTCTAAATAACTTCTTTATTTTTAAAGTACCTACTGTTTATGGGACTTGTTTATTTCAGTGGCACTATTTACGCACACATTTTTGGGATGCAAATTATAATCATAGTTAAAGCAGTCTCTGCGTGTGAGAAATGGGGATTCCAGTAATTCGTGACGCCAGAATGCTCATTTAATATTTTGAATAACTCTTAAGCTACAGTGGCAGTATTTTGTAAAGCACTATTTTTTGACATTATCATAATAGCTAAATTGAGTGTATTACGTTTGTGTTTAATTGGGACTGTACAGATGCTATGGGCCGCAAATTTGACAATCATAGATTTTTCTTTTCTTTTTCAGATTTCTATTTCTGCTTGTCATCAGAACGACTTCAATACATGTGAGGTAAGTCTATATTTATTTCATTATTTTGTTAGATATCCAATGAAGGCTGGATTGAAAGGGAGACTAATCAAGAAGCACAAATGATAAATCAAAAGACGGAAGACGTAAAAAACTGAGACACGTTCGGACAAGGCCATCTTATCTATATCTGCCGCCAAGCAGCAATGTTAATAGCATTGTTGTGTTCCGGTTGTCAGAGATAAGATAGCCAGTCCCCCAAATGCGTTGGAGTTTCCGGGTCAGTACGTTTCCACTTTCGACCTCATCTTCATTTAACATCAGGTGTGATTGAGGTCACATAAGAACCCGTCATAAGTAAAAAAAAGTCCAAAGACTTGAACACATACACAACGCCATCAAATAGATAACACCCGTCGTTTTTCCTCACGGGGAAAAATATATACATTTATCATGGCATTCTTCTCCAAATCTTATCGCTTCAAAAAACTATATGTATACTTGACAACAAAAGCGAGACCCAAACAGTACATGAATGAGACGTCGGAGCGAAGTATGTGACATTGGATATCAGACGCAATGACGGCTGCTGATACGGAGACGACACTATATTTGATAGAAATGTCGACAATGAAAATGGTTCGGAGTTCTTTTTCAAACCCGATAAAAAGACTGTTATATTGTTTTTTTAAGAAAACGAAATAATATTAGGTCCTTACCTATGAAATTGGCGTTTTGTATGAAGAATTTCATTAAGACTGTTTTCCTCATACAAACATTTTTGATTTTTTTTTTGGGAATGGCAAATCCAAATTTAGCTAAACTTTGTGTGTATTATCGGATAACATTAAGTTAAGTATAGGCAGCGTTAATTTTTAAAAGTAACCGCTTTATAAAAGTTTCAGCGAATCTGAGAAATGGTTATGGGAAGCACATGAAAAGAGCTCTGTTAAAATTTATTTTCTAAGTATACTCTCCGACGACGCAATGAAATTCACACCGGTAATTTTAATCTAATATTCTATGTTTTATTATAAAATACCTATATTATATCTGGAGCAAGCTACCGATTTTAACAAATCGGTAAAAAAAATTAAAACAAACAACAATTATCACATTCTATTATCTTGCAAACATTTGTATTTTATCACTGCCAGGTGATTTCTCTGTTTCTCAATAAGGTTCCTGTTGATATTCAAAATATTCCTTTAAATAAATTTAAAGATACTTTTAAACAAACTTATTAAGAAATCATATTATAAAATATCATATTATTTAGATGATAAACAACCTTGGACATAACCAGCTCGTTCGCATAACCTGGCTATTTCACAATTAATAATGAATTATTATTGTGCCTTATGTAGGTATTATAAAAACTTTTTTTAAAAGAGCAACCTCTTGAGTTTCTTGCTTGTTCTTCTCAGGGAAAAATTGCTTTTTGAACAAAGAGTAGCTTTAAAAATGTAAAATCTGACTATTTTAAGTGTACCCTGTGTAAAAAAATAAAGCATTTTTGACTTTGACTAGTACAAAAAATCGCCGCCAATAAGATTATAGGAAGTTAAAAGTATGTATCCTTATTCTGGACTAATATGCAATTAGCTGTATACTGTTGTAGGTAGCGCAGACGACTGACTTTTTGAAGCTGGACCAAAAAATCTAGATCTGGATAAACAAATTAAACATATCCGCGATATAGTTATTCCAGGCAGGCGAAGCCGCGGGCGGAAAGCTAGTTATAATCTTAGGTAAAACGAGGATTCCAGCAACACGTGATCCCAGAGTACTCATTTAAAATATTGAACTCTTAAACCGTGTCACATTTTTTTTCCTTTGGTCACTATTTGGCACTATTTGGCACTATTTGGTACTATTTGGGACTATTTGGCACTATTTAACACTATTTAGGACTATTCGGCACTATTTAGCATTATTTTAGCATAATTTTTTGACACTATGAAAATAACTGAATTCCCCTTTGTGTATTACCATCACGTGTACGCCTGGCTCGCTCCTCTCGCTGCCTGCGTAAATCAGTCATTGGCAGTCTCAGATATTCCTTTCCATATTCATCAAGCTACCCACCTTAATACCTATCCTGGTAATAACAGTTACGATCGGATAACAATACAATACAACCATGTTAATGCCCTCCCGTCTAAAACAGATTGAGGGCTGAAAGAGTGACAGCTATTTGGCGTTGCGTAAAAATGATGGATCTTGCTTGGAAAGAAATAACGTTGGTATCAAGTCAAACAATAGGCTTGTGGCTTTTTCTGTGGGAATATATACCTTGATGACTTGAGCCCTAAGCTCTGGAGGAACACCGTAGCTCAATGTAAACAACATAGTGTTTACGAATCGGGGGTCATTCAAATGGGTCATTAAAAAGGGTAAAAAAAATTAAAATTTAAACATTAAAAGTTCGACTCTTCGTTCATAATGCGAACAGCCAAGGCATGGAACTCTCTTCCGGCGCCAGTCTTTCCTGAATCTTACAACCTCGGGATCTTGAAGAGCACGGTGAATAGGCATCTACTGAGATCGCGTGCTTCATTTTCGGGCACATCGTCACTTTCCATCCGGTGAGATTGTGGTCGTTTAATGACTGAAACCGCCTCCGTGGCTCAATGTAAACAACATTGGGTTTACGATTTGGAGGTCGCGGGTTCGATCCCCAGCCGGGTACATGTTGAAGTACTCGGTTTGGTTGGTGGTAGGGCATTTTAAATGTCCGACTGGCTAGCTACCACCATCTTATCTAAACTACAGCCAAGCAGCAATGTTAAAAGCATTGTTCTGTTCCGGTTGTTAGAGATAAGATAGGCAGTCCCCCTAATGAGTTGGGGGTTTCCGGGTCAGTACGCTTCCACCTTCGACCTCATCTTCACTTAACATCAGGTGTGATTGAGGTCAAGTACCAACCCGTTGTGCATAAAAAAAAAAGTAACAACATCCACGGTTCACCTTGTGAAATAAACAGAAGTGCATACGTGACAGGGGGTGAGCCCAACGTCGTTGAAACGTGCGAATCTATAGATGTTTTTGGAGGAAAGTCGCCCTTTACGAGACCCACGGGAACAGACGGATTGGTTCTATTCTATTTGAATGCCGAAACCACACAGCACTGGAGATATACTTATTATAGACAAATCAATCAATCAATCAAATACTCTTTATTGCACAATTAACAAAAGCTACATGAAGAATACAGCGTACATCATTAATCGCACAAAAAGGCGGCTTTATTGCTAACAGCGATCTTTTCCAGGCAAACCTTAGGGTAAAGATACAAGCTACTAGTAGATGAGGTTTGCACTAATAGGAGCAATACGGGTGTATTTTATAGTTGGTAATTATTATATTACGTAACGATAAAAATACATAAACTAAGCCTACAAACCATAACTACACTTAAAACATATAATATATTATTGACCACATAACACATATAAATTTATATATATACATATATATTAAATATATAAAATTATATACTCAGGCACTACCTACCTACTGCCCGGAATAAACTGGTCTGCACATTTTTCCATGTAACGGAAACAACTTGGCCCAAATCCAATATGGTGTCACGGTATTGCCATAAAGCATATGCTATTAAATTTATCTCTATGTATAAGATAAAGTTAATATATGGGATAACAGGATTTATCTTTATTATTATTGGTTTTATTGCATTACACATTACCGTATGCTATGCACTTATTCAGATAATTTATATCAACTTGTTAGGGTTACTTAGAATTGTGATCTATCTCTGCTATACCTATATATTAGTTGAGACAGTTTTGCGCACAAAGTTCGGGGATATACAACAAAATTAATAAATTACTTTCCATTTATGAACTGTATCGGTTTGAAGCTAAATCAAAGATTCAAAATTGGCTGTTCAGGCTTACATATGTAATTACATAATTACATAATCTCATTCCACCGTCGCGCTTCCATCTTCGGACCACAACGTGTGGGGAGCGATTCCACCCATATATAGTTAATATACCGAACATTCGCACTAAGAAGTTCGATTCTTCTTTCTTCATCCGAACAGCCAAGGCATGGAACTCCCTTCCGGCGTCAGTCTTTCCTGAATCCTACAACCTTGGGATCTTCAAGAGCACAGTGAATAGGCATTTGCAGGGATCGCGTGCTTCATCTTCGACCACATCGACACTTTACATCCGGTGAGATCTCTAGATTGTAGTCAAACGCGAAAACAGTCAATCATAAAAAAAACATATAATGACACTGAAGATTTACTTAAAACTGTTCAGTGAAATGCTTAACTTGCTGAGATAGCCTTGTCTCTATATAGGTATACGCACAAACACATATCTTTACAAGTTTGTGGAAGCTGTCACATTTCGGCAGTTCCGAACTCAAGACATGAAGACAACTGAATTGAATAAATAGTGACCAAAGGAAAAACAGTGCCACTATAGTTTAAGAGTTGTTCAATATTTTAAGTAAGCATTCTGGCATCATGGTGCATCATCATCATCATCAAGCATGGTTGCTGGAATCTTTATTCTCATACGCAGAATCTTTTCTACCTATGATTATAATTTATATAAAATTGCCTTTTGAACAAGCAGTAGCTTTAAAAATGTAAAATCTGACTATTTTAAGTGTACCCTGTGTATCTACAAAATAAAGCATTTTTTGATTTTGATATTAATCCCAAAAACTGAACATAAATAGCGTCATAGAAACATACAAGTCCCTAAATAGTTAATACTGAATGTCGCCATATGCTATCACAGAGTATTTATTTCGATATTTTACTAAATAGTTATTTTATGTTTTATTATGCACAATATAATTTACAATATTCTATATTTATAAACAATAATTATACACGATAAAAAATAAAAAAATAATAAAAACTAGCCCCAAGTCTCTGGTTGGTGGAATGGTACCCAGAAGGCTGGCCGCGTTCTCTCGCTGTATAGCAAGGCTGATTCTTTGACCGATATTCAATTCATCGCCTCCGTAATTCAATGTAAACAACATAAGGTTTACGAATGTGAAGTCACGGGTTCGACTCCCAGCGGCGTTACATGTTTAGTACTCGGTTTGGTTAGTGGTATGGCATTTTAAAATATTATCCAAGTCTGCCGCCAAACAGCAATGATAATATCATTGTTGTGTTCCGGTTGTCAGAGATAAGATAGCCAGTTCCCCAAATAAGATGTGGTAAAATAGTTCTTCAAAAACAACGAAGTTATTTAGACGTCTGTGAAAAGAGGCAGCGCGGACGACGGACTTTTTGTCGGCCGCATTTTTTTGTTCTCCCTGTGTGTTGTATAGAATACCACACATTCCACCCTCACAGACAAGCACTATTTCTGCACAGTTTTTTGACAATGTCAAAATAGCTGAATTCCATTGTGTGTGTTTTAGCATCACGCGCGTCTGAACAAGGCAATTTGCGTGAAATCCGTCGGGGAGATAACGCTATCGCGACAAGCCACGGAAGCGCGGATGAGGCAACACACTATCGCGCACACAAGCGTTTTCCTATATAACAAAAAAGAGGAAACTTTAGAAATCTGGCATCTTTTGATGGAATATGAGCGGAACGCGGCCAAACATGAGATATACAATAATTAACCCTTAACACCACTCGCGGGGGAGCATAGTCCCCCACCTAGCACGTTTTCGTAAATATCACACCTGATGTTAAGTGAAGATGAGGTCGAAGGTGGAAGCGTACTGACCCGGAAACCCCAACACATTTGGAAGACTGGCTATCTTATCGCTGACAACCGGAACACAACAATGCTATTAACATTGCTGCTTGGCGGCAGATTCAGATAAGATGGTGGTAGCTAGCCAGGCGGACATGTAAAATGCCCTACCACCAACCAAACCGAGTACTTAAACATGTACCCCGCTGGGGATCGAACCCGCGACCTCCGAATCGTAAACCCAATGATGTTTACATTGAGCCACGGAGGCGGTTAAAAATTGTGTTCATAGCTAAATATTTTCGAACTGGGTTAACCGACTTCCAGTTTAATCCTAGAAAACTCTCGATAGACTATGTTGCTAACGAAATACACCAAAAAACTATGTTCTTCTTCTTTTCGAGTCAATGACAGAAATTATAATAATAAATAAATAAACATACAGCGCCATCTAGGTCCACAGTAAGCATCTAGGCTTGTGTTATGGATACCAGACGGTTGATAAAGTACACATTTTTTTTTGTTAATAATAAATGAAAAACATCCATAACTCGGGAACAGATGTCTGTATATGCCCCTAGCGGGATTCGAACCCGCGACCATTTGGTATAGTAGCAGAGTTTCTAACCACTACACCAACAAATATAGATAGGGTAACATCTATTTCCTTATTTATATCCCCCATTTTCTGCTTGCCCGATTGAAAATAGATTGCCCTGTAATAGATGAATAATGTTTAATAGTTTTTGTCTGAACAAATAAACTATACACCGTAATGGCTCGGTGCGAACAGTTATGTTGCCTCTATATTTAGGTACGTAAGTAGATAGGTAATTCTACAGTTACTTCACGGTTAGTTAGTACACGGTTTGTCCGGCAACGTACATCTTAAAAACGATACAATATAAAAACTAAAAAAACACGCTATATTTCCACCATCCATCTCCTGACTCCATCATCAGATCGTCGACACCAATATTGGACTCATCAAAACGAATCATATGAGCCCAAACTCGAGGGGTTTATGTAGCCACTGAAGAATTTTACCATCCACCGCAAATTTCGCGCAAATGAACGTTCGCGCCTTTGTGTATCGCGAAATTGAATTTTCGCGCAAATGAACCATCGCGCAATTAAAATTTCGAGCAATGGTACTTTCGCAATATCGTCTTTGCGTTGTTGTCATTCGAGCTATCGTCTTTCGCTATTGCGTAGTACACCCCTTTGAGACACTGAGTTGTTGATCCGATCGGTGACTACAAGCAATTTATATTAAATATTAACGATTAATAGACCTCCTACCGTTGAGTGACGTGCTCATAATACCTAAATAATGATTGGTAAAATTGTTTACTTTCTTTCTTATGTTCATTCAATCGCTCTTGATTTATATGTCCGTAAGTTTTCGAAATGCTAAGATATGACATTGAAAAAGAGTTGAAATGTGTACATATAACAAAACACACATAATACACGACAAGATAACTCACATCAATACAATACACATCACAACAACACAATACAATACACAACGCATTACAATATACAACAATAGTCATAGTCCTACGAGTACTCATAATATTTATTGCCTGACATACAAGGTAAGGGCAATACAATATATGTATTCTTATAAATTATTAATCTAATACAATGTCAATCATAAATTATATACATTCAGCCCAAATTCTATTTATAATAATAATAGATTGTTCATTAAATAAAGATTGGTGACGACCGATTGGTGTAGTGGATAGTGACCCTGTCAGCGAAACCAATGGTTGCGGGTTCGAATCCCGCGACGGGTAAATGTTTGTGTGATGAATATGAACATTTATTCCTGAGTCTTGGATGTTTATATAAATATTTATGTATGTTTATCCGTTATCTAGTATCCATAGTACAAGCTTTGCTTAGTTTGGGACTAGATGATTGGCGTAAGTGTCCGAAATATTTATTTATTTATTTACTATTAATATAAATACACACTGAATTAAATACAAATTAAATGCGATTAAGGATAAGTGCTAACTCGCTCCAAAAATGATAACGTTATTGGAGGGTGGTGTGAACTGATGTGGTGTTAGATACTCTTGGTGTACTCTGGATGGTAAGAACTCCTCGTCTCTACTGCCTCCTTTGATAGCGGCTGGGCCAGGACTGCTTTACGAGCACCTTTACGAAGGGCACCTTAAATGAACGGAAATGCGTAAGATCCACTTAAAAGAATTCGGCTCCAGGAATACCGTGGCCACTGATAAAAAAAAATGCAAATTATTATCTTCCTTACACAGCTGCTATTGTATCCATAATAATATAATGCTAATATTGGGGGCCAAGTCATTAAGTTGCGCCAAAATTTGATCTTATTCTAAACATGTATCAGAAAGAAAAAGTTCACATTTAGAAAAAAATTGTTCTGAACCTACAGCATCGAGTTCCTGGACCAAAAGCTTTAAATCTGCCAGAACCATTTTTGAAGCGCCACCCAAGGTTCCATCGTCCAAAAACCATATGTTGATTTTTTTTTATCCACAACAGGTTACCACTTGACCTCAATCACATCTGATGTTAAGTGAAGATAAGTAAGTGTTTTTGAATTTAATCTTTGGATAATAGGATGGATCGCGAGGCTGAAAATAGCTGGCCCAAGGGGATCGCCTTGCTGACACCCTACCGAAGAGTGTAACAAATTATTTTTATATAATAACTTTGAAGGCGCTTTGTGATAGAAAATTATAAACGATTGGTATTTTTTCAAGGTCCCCGGTCTAGAGAATTAAAAGCATTTTTGATATCTACCTTCAATAAAACCTCCCCTCCTCGATTGTGAAGAAAAGTGCATAAAGAATGGACAGCAGTTTCCACCATCTCTTAAGTCAAAACCCAATTGTGTGGGTTGAAAATAACTCGACAATGACTCTGTTGTATTATGACAGCATAATTTGGCCATTAAACGGCGGTAGGTTGGGCCAACAGCGATGGGTCTAATTACGCCGTCCGTTTTCTTTAAAGCGCAAAGGTTGGAACTGCAGAGCACATCAATAATCTGGTCATTGACTGTACCCGACAGCATGTAAGATCTGTTAAAGCTCCCAAAAGTACAGTACCTATTTCACCAGAGTTTCCGCCGAGGAGGTCTTTGTTAAAACAAAGAAGGTTTGAATTATTAATCTCACTGCATAGCATATGTCATTCAGGTATGGAATGGAAGCTTTGCTTTTAATTTCAAAAAGTGTGTGAATTTTTGACATCGAAGTTGTCAGGAAAATTTGATACTTCACCTGTGTTTATTATTTATTTGTAAAACTATAAATAAAACATTCTAGATACGAATTTGGAAAGTTATTCGAATGATCAACGGACTCGGAAACACTCGGATATGTAACAGTACAACAGGATAATAAAATAAAATTGCTCGGAATTGACATCATACTTGGACTTGACTTGATGCTCGGATTTTAATGGGAAAAATACCCGGATAAGAAATAATTATAAAAGATTTGGCTTTTAGCCTTATAATAAATATCGTAAATAAAATAAACTTAAGAACAGGCTGTATGGCTCAGTCCCATTGCCTATCCTTTGCTGGGATAAATTAAAACAACAACCACATAAAATATTCTTGCAATTTCTTGCTTAAATTGCGTTTGTATATGCTCTGCTAGTACTAGAGATAATACTTTAGATAAATTGGTACTGATAGGGTTCAGTACTTCAATAGTCTTTAAGGTGTTGTGGAGTTAAACCATCGGTACCGCCAGCAGAACCACTCTGGAAAGCAAAACCTGCCTGACAGACATCATCGGGCGAGACATGCAGCGAGTCATCCGTATTATTGGGAGCTTCATGGAGACGGAGGTTGCACAAATTAATTTATTTGTTCAATATTTGCCGCTCTCTTATGATAGTGTACGGCCTATAAGTATTAGGTCCTTACCTATGAAATTGGCGTTTTGAATGAAGAATTTTATTAAGACTGTTTTCTCCATACAAACATTTTGATTTTTTTTTTGGGAAAGGCAAATCAAAATTTAGCTAAACTTTATGTGTATTATCGGATAACATTAAGTTAAGTATAGGCAGCGTTAATTTTTAAAAGTAACCGCTTTATAAAAATTTCAGAGAATCTAAGAAATGATTATGGGTAGCACATGAAAAGAGCTCTGTTTAAACTTTTTTTATTATGAGATTTAGCCCAGAAATTAAAAAATATTTCATTGTGCAACCTTGAAATAATATTCCATTTTCCAAATAAAAAACAAATTTGGATATAGCTTTGAAAATTACACGAATTGGTACATAAATGATTAACGTATTTCATGTGCAACCTTGAAATAATATTCCATTTTCCAAATAAAAAACAAATTTGGATATAGCTTTGAAAATGGCAGGAATTGGTACATTTAACGAAGAAAAAAAACTCCAATTTCATAGGTAAAGACCCAATATATGTATACCTCTGGGGAAGCAATCTCATGTCGTGCGTGATATTTATGGCACCATTGCCTTATTTTGATTCGATTGACCGTACCCTACCCGACCTTGTATTAACATAATGTTTATCAAATTTTTATCAAACTTCCGAACACGTCGCCATCGGCAAAGCCAGTTTTCCAATATAAACAAAGATAATTCGCTATGGAAACCGTTGCGTGACTTTGTTCGTAACATTGTTTAACGATGCAGATTAAGCTCTATCTATACTTACCTATACTATAAATTGTAAATTCAAAACACCGCCAACAACATTGATTGAACAAATGATTATATACTCCAGCATGGGTAGCATGACCACACGCGATATAGTTTCATCACGCGTTGGATCTTGCGCATCTGTCAAAATGCTACTGTACGACTGCATTTTGACAGATAACCGCGATAAAATGTGTGATAAACAATATCGCAAATGGGCTTTTTGGCGGGAACTCGGCGAGTGAAGTAGCAATTTTCTTTACAATTCTTATAATTTGTGCATTCTAACTTTTGAAGCTTAATAATGGCAGAATATTGTGCAGCAAACGTTAGTGATGGTGTACAAGTGAAGGGAAGTGTAAATTAAAGTGCGTAATGGAGCCTTTCGGGTTCCCACAAGAAGCCGCCAAAATCTTTTGTAAAGCATTCTGCCACTTTACTGAAGAATGACTTGACCGTGACTAGACTCTGTATACGCCAAGTATACGTGACGAATTACTTGTTTTGACTGAGACTGACTTACAAACTGAAGAAATAAAAGAAATAAGACATGGATGTTATGGGCTAGATCCCTTTGCCTTCTCCTAGAGGAGAAAAAAAAACTAAAAAAATAATATCGCAAATGTCATGTTACCACTGCTGGTAGACCTAGACCGAAAAGTAGTGTTATAAATATCTTGGAAAAGGCTTAACCGATTTTTAACAAACATGACTAAGAAAATATCCGAGTTTAGTTATAAATATAAAAAACCGCACTCTAAACAGCATAGTGGATATAATCTAATCGGACCACGTATTACTGAGATGCGTCCGGATTAATTGTCCAACAACAAAAAACCCCCTTCTAAGTCCGCATATTGTGAGGGCGAGTACAGTACTTTCCGTTGAAAATTATTTGTCAAACAACAAAAACCCCCTTCTAAATCCGCATATTATGAGGGCAAGTACGGTTGTCTCCGTTGAAAATTATTTGTCAAACAACAAAAACCC
This sequence comes from Oegoconia quadripuncta, assembly GCA_949316235.1. Taxonomy (NCBI): domain Eukaryota; kingdom Metazoa; phylum Arthropoda; class Insecta; order Lepidoptera; family Autostichidae; genus Oegoconia; species Oegoconia quadripuncta. The sequence continues at coordinate 4,985,918 of OX438746.1, forward strand.
CCTTCTAAGTCCGCATATTATGAGGGCAAGTACAGTACTTTCCGTTGGAAATTATTTGTCAAACAACAAAAAGCCCCCTTTTAAGTTCCCGTGCAAAATTATTTGTCAATCAACAAAAAGTCTCTTTCTAAATCCGCATATTATGAGGGCAAGTACGGTACTTTCCGTTGAAAATTATTTGCGAAACAAAAAAAGCCCCCTTTTAAGTCCGCGTGTTGTGAGGACGGATCCCTACACTGCGCGAGGCCCGACACACACTTGGTCGGTTTTTCGTTATTTTGAAGGCATAATCAGGAGTGGCCATTTACTCAGTACTTACCCTACATCGATTTAATACAAAATCAACAAACAACTGGTACGTTAATTTCAAATCAAAAATGGCTGCCAGTGAACTGGGGGCAATCAATCGTCTCTGATTGGTTGACAACGGAAGATTAAACGATAACACCTTTATACAGTTTTTGGGTTAAGATAATATTATTAAGAGAAAGGCTACGCTCTGTGCTGACGTTTCGATTATATAGTTATCAAGAGCTAATTAATCTAAGAAGCTTATGCTTTTGATTGGTTTATTGGTTATCTACAGTCGACAACACGGCAAATGTAACACTACCAGTGTAAACTGGCCGACGACGCTATGGAAAATGTGAACGGAGCGAGACCTGGGGGCCCATCGCGCTAAGTTTGAACGATAATACCAATGCTAAACCATAACCAAAAACGTTACGTTAAGCACATTTCGTATCGCGCTTATCATTTGAACGGAAATTAACCTAGTTTTCTTTTTTGATACTCGTGGGTAGTTCTATATATTTTGGGTTTGGTTTTACTTTGGTAACGGCAACGATATAATCTTTCACAAAAAATGGCGCGATACCATTTTTTACATCAGCTAAACTAAAGCTAAACCAAAACCAAAAACGCTCCGTTCGAACGGTAAAACAGTTGTAAAATAGCGCGATTGGTCCCCAGTTTATATTTTATGGTCGTGCGACCACGTGTATAGTCGGTAACATAATTAAGGTAACAGGTTGTAAATTTATAAAGTCAAAGTCAAAAAATATTTATTTCGTAGGATAAAGATTATCACTTGAAAACGTCACATTTTTTATCTTAATATTAAAATTATTGACATTATTGCTCATTCGCAAAGCAGATTCCCCAGAGAAGAACAAGCAAGAAACTCATGGGTTGCCTTTTAAATAAGTTTGGGTTACAATTATATTATATTGTATAATTAAGCTGAATATCGCCGAGCGGTCTATGTCCATGCTTGCTTATCATTCAGATAGTCAGAAATTTTATAATAGCCTTTGGTAAGTAATGTCTGTTTTATGATGGTTTTGAATTTATTTAAAGGTAAATTTTGAATGTCCACTGGAACCTTATTATAAAAGCTACCTTAATATATTTAGCAGAAAGTGTAAAGGGAAGTTTTATTCAAGTTTAACCGAAAATTATCTATCACATGATAGGTGTAAAGGAAAATATAACAAATCTGTCCAAGACAATCCAAACAATATCATAAAAGTTAAGCCTTAATTGTGTTACAAGGTACAAGCGCACGTCAATCGTAATCCGTCACTGACGTAAAGTTGTATATTTATTATACCCGACGAAAAATGACGGGTGTTATGTGTTTGCGCGCGTTGTCTGTGTGTCTAGTCATTTTCTGGACGCATGTGGTCCGAATTGAGTGTGTTTTTTTTTTAATAAAAGACTAGTTAAAGGTGTGAAGTAGGAAAGAAGTCGCGCCCCCCCCCCCCCCCCCCCCCGGCAAATGGAAGTGTAGCTAAATAAAGCACTAAGGCTTAACCTATGGGGAAGGGGATTAACCTATGAGGGGGGATCAGGGTCTTAGTGTTTGTTGAAAATCGATTAAGCTGTTTCGTATTTAGCTTTAAACAGTTTTTTGTGATGTAATTGTCTTTCGAAGGTTTTCTAAAAACTCGGGGATGATTTACCCATATTTGATGGAATTCGGTTAAGCCGTTTAGAAGGTATTTACATTTTAACATAGGTATGGTTTATCTACATGATAATATCGACGGGTTCCGGGCTATTTGAATTAACCGCCATTTTTTTGCTATTAGACTTTTATATATATTTGGAATCAGCGAATTTTTCTGCGTCGTTTGAGCTCAGTTAGGTGACGATCGGAGCATAAAAATGTCGCTTAATACAACCGCATTTTTTTGGCCTATTTTGCACTGCAATGTATGGACCGACACAAAATATTGTCAAATTTAAGACTTGTGTACTTAAGCTCACTACCAAATACTACATAGTCGTTTAAACCTATTTTCCTGGAGCAACAATTTACAGGCAGTGTACGTTCAAGCATTTAGCCCGACCTTATAAATATATAGAAATGTCGCTTCATGCAATTAGCCTCTTAGTTAAATTCTTATCCATTGTCGCTTAATACAATTAGGTTCTTATTTAAATTCATATCCAGTGTCGCTTAATATAACTAGCATCTTTGTCAAATTTATGTCCAGTGTCGGTTCATACATTAAGCTTGATACTTGAAATGCTAGATGTTGTCACTTCAACCATTTAGCTTGTAGTAGATTATGGTATACCGGTCGCATGAACTATTTATGGTTTCAACAGTAAACATTTACAGATAATGGTTAAACCTATTTTTCTTAGTCTATATTTGATTTGCACTGTCGTTTCAGCTATAACAAAAGTAAAGTTCTAGTACATCAAACAGTTTATTTTCAACGGAATAAGTATAGTATACACATTAATACAATCGAAATTTTGTATGGATTGACTATTAAGACGTTGGTTAAAACATTGATTTTGGCGCCAGCGTGATTAACCGCGCGAGTTCGAATACCGGGGACCAAGGCGCGCGGGCGCTAGAGGCGTCTCCCCCGCGCCGCGTCATTGAAGAGATTTTTCTTTAACTTGTTTAGAATTAGGATAGGAACAGTTCTAAATGTTAAAGATTAACAATAAAGAAGAATGAGTAACTGCAATATTATCTCAAATAATTAGAATTATAATTTCAGGGAAAAGACTGTTTACCAATTATCTAATAAAAAGGCTGTTTAACTTGTGATTCCTAAAAAAATGACGTGATAATTTCTTAGTTGTTACCTTAGTAAGCTAAAAAGTTATTGCTGTTTCTAGGTAATTGTTAGTTTAAATAAAAAATTTATCTTTGAACAATTTATTACCTATGTTTTATTTTTCATTTCATAATAATTAACAAGATAGGTGAAACCCCCTATTATTTCAACGTACCTTTTAATTAATCAATGTTTTAGCCGTCAATTTCTGCACACCTTATTATTTTAGTAAGATTGCAAACAATTTAAAAAAAAAGAAATAAGTCACATAAACTAATTAGCCATACATCAATAAGTTTGAGATATGGTATTTAAATCAATTAGCTTAGGTTTGAAATATGACCAACTCATTGGTTAAAGCACTTAGCTTACAGCTATTATTTGCAATCCTAGGTACTTAAGTCAAGTAGCTTGGAACATGTATTAATAAACCTAGGCGGTTGAGTCAAGTAGCTTGGAACATGTATTAATAAACCTAGGCGGTTATGTCAAGTAGCTTGGAACATGTATTAATAAACCTAGGCGGTTATGTCAAGTAGCTTGGAACATGTATTAATAAACCTAGGCGGTTATGTCAAGTAGCTTGGAACATGTATTAATAAACCTAGGCGGTTATGTCAAGTAGCTTGGAACATGTATTAATAAACTTAGGCGGTTAAGTCAAGTAGCTTGGAACATATATTAATAAACCTAGGCGGTTAAGTCATTTAGCCTGGAACAAAAAAAAGGAAAATGTGGGTCATTTTGTATTAATCGACATTTATTTTCGTTAAAAATAGGAATATCAGAAAAAAACATTAATCAAAATATGAATAATGTGTAACAGAAACAGAAATTTCCTTTGCTTTGAAAAAATAATGCGATTTGCTAAAGTTATGATTTTTTTTCTGAAAATCGAAACTTTAAACTGCTCTGGTGTGAAGTTTCAAAAATGGCGGTTAATACAAATAGCCCGGAACCCGTCGATATAATCATTGGTTTTCTCGGGAGTTTTATATGCGTTTTTTAATAATTGGTAAATATATTCATTTTAGCCTTAGTCCACTATCCACAAGCTTCAACATGTATACTTTAAGCATCATATTGCGTCACTTAGATAATGTATTCTCAATGCTCTTGTTGCAATGCCTAATAGTAAGGGTGTGAGAGCCTGTAGATCTGTAGCACAGGTTTCGGACCTATTTCAGACTCCAGTCTCTCACAAAGAGATTTGTTTTTGTATTTACCCAACATTACTATTTAATCAATGTACCTATTTCTTTGTGGTGAGATAATAAATATTTATTATTATTATTATATTACTTTCATACGGTTTTTCGTCCTGATTTCCTGGTATTAAATAATTTCTAACAATTGAAATATTTCCCTCAGCCTCCGAATAATTCTCAGAGCTTCCAGTCACCTCAAATTGCCTTGGAACAGTTCATTACAAGCTATTCAAATACGTATCCGAAGTAACAAGCCACTGTATCGTTCTTGACTAGGGGTGTGAATAAGTACCTGCTACTCCGAAAACCGATTATTGTGTTGTATCGGTTTATCGCTTCTACAAATAACCTTTTATTTAAAATAAGAATATATCACAATATTTTATCTCTTAGTGAAAGTGATACACGGACTCGAGGAAAATCGGACCCTTTATAGATTGCTTTGTTGTTCTTGTGCGTCAATAAGATTATCCACACGAATTGATGGTATCAAGAATTTTGTCACATTTATGAGTCTTGGCTCGCATAACTTATAAAACCATTATTGTGACGCGGGAAGTAAATAACGTTTATTTCATTTATGCATCGCATATTTAAATTCTGTAAACCACAGACGTGCTGAAAAGTTTGTATCACCTGAAAGCAGCAAAAAGTGGTCGATAAACCGAATATTATTTCCACGAAGGACGCTACGGGTGCGGAGATATTTGAAATATAAGCTAGCAGTATAGCTAAGGGCAGAGTGGTTTTATTTCAGAAACTATGGAAGACCATAAATTGAGGAAAATAAAAAATAAAGTGTTTATATTTTGCCAGGACGATAATATGGTCTACCTAGAATTAAGCTTTTAATGAACAAATATATGTACCGGATGAGTTTTTTTTTACCGTAAGGAACAAAATAGGGCATATTGGGTACATAAGTGAAATAGAAGGTATTGGCATAGTTAGTTCTTTTTTTTCAAAACCATCATCGACCCACGCGTCTGCCGGAGATATGATATGCGGCTGGCGGGATTCCTAGGGTTCCTAAAATGAGAATTTTAATTGGAACTCATATTTTTTTTTTTTTTTTTTATCTTATTTATTTTATAAGCCATACATCATATGATTAAGCCGGCTTCTCCAACTCATTTAATTTACTTAATGATGTAATTATGTGCAATAGGCTACATGCGCGATTTTATGGTTGTAAAGAAAAAAATAAATAAACTACCTATGCCAATACCTTCTATTTCACTTACCTAATATGCCCTATTTTTATCCTTACGGAAAAAAACTAATCCAGTATAAATGCCATAACTTTGCAGTCACGTTGTGAAAGAAGATCGTATACGTTTAGTTCAAATATTCAGTAATGTCAATGACGAGTAAATTACAACTGATATTTACCTGCTTATTATCTCTTCTGTGTGTCTTAACATCTCTCTTTTTACGGATTCCTGCCGCGTTACCTACCTGCATAAAAAGTATTTGCGTTTTGTTGTAAAATGATAAAATAAAATATCGGTCAAAACCATAACGAATTACGAAATTAAAGATAGCGGAGACATAAGTGCACTATCAAAACTTAGACTTTTAAAATTGAGTTGAAATTACGGTATTTTTTAATAACCGGTATATTCGGGAATTAATATCACCAGCTCTATCTATTACATTTGCGAAACAAAGTTAGCTCGAACCATAGGGAAGTTCCTGGACTTCTGGAACTACTTTACACGTAATAAATTAAAGGCGTATAGGTTACCTTCTTGCCAGCAAATTGGAATACATTTTCATGATATTGTTACTATATCGTTATATACATACATAAATATATACATAATGTCACGCCTGTTTCCCGTAGGGGTAGGCAGAGACCACAGACTTCCACTTGCTACAATCCTGACACACCTCTTTTGCTACATTCACTCTCATAAGGTTGTTCATACATGCTCGTCGGTTTAGAAAACTCTTGATTTGGCCTTTCTTTACACGTCCCCGATTTTTTCATGGTCCGTTCGCCGTGGTCCTACCCTACCAACACTACCATCCACATTCGCTTTTTATATCTCTTTCGTAAGTCTTCTTTCATTCATGTAGAATGTACAAACCATTCTTTGTATGTATATGCTTACATAATACATCCCAATATTACAACTTTCTCTGCTGAACTAATCACGTTGAAATTTGGCAGAAAGGTAGCCTGGAAACCGGAGAAGGACATAGACTATTTTTAGGTTTCCGTAGTCAATCCTTATAATAATAATAATATCCTTAGACATACACACAGCGCCATTTAGTTCCACGGTAAGCAACTATAAGCTTGTGTTGTGGTTACCAGATGGTTGATATATTACATAAATACATTTTTTTATAAATAAATACTTTTTATAAAAGAAAACATCCATAACTCGGGTACACATGTCCGTATTCATCACACAAACATATGCCCCTAGTGGGATTCGAACCCGCAACCTTTTGGTATAGTGGCCAGAGTTGCATGTACAGATGTAGTACATCAATCAGGTCGTCAAATATAGTATCACCATAAACATAGTATATATATCACCATATTCGTTTGTCTGTCTGTATGTCTGTCCGCGGCTTAGCTCAGAGGCTCTTAGTACTAGAAAACTATAATTTGCAGTGGCGTGCCTAGTTTCAAAATAGAGGAAGCCCGAAAATGTTCTCGTGGTTTTTACACAGCTAGTGAAATTAGATAGGTAACCACAGACGTTTTACTTTGACAAGTGCGAACGTTTACATCATAGATTTCCAATATCGCTGAACGAGTATTTAGTAGTAGCCTTTTTAGGCTAATATGAAGGTACCGCCACTGAATTTGGCGTGGGTATACAACATTGGGTTTACGATTCGGTACCCCAGCGGGGTACATGTTTAAGTACTCGGTTTGGTTGGTGTTAGGGCATTTTAAATGTCCGCCTGGCTAGCTATACCACCATCTTATCTAAATCTGCCGCCAAGCAGCAATGTTAATAGCATTGTTGTGTTCCGGTTGCCGGAGATAAGATAGCCAGTCCCCCAAATGTGTTGGGGTTTCCGGGTCAATACGCTTCCACCTTCGACCTTATCTTCACTTAACATCAGGTGTGATTGAGGTCAAGTACCAACCCGTTGTGCATAGTTTATAAACCCAGACATGTAACAAGTTGTATAGTGATTTACTTGGTGGGTCGATTTTTTTTGATGACCAGTATATACAGGGTGAAATTTAAGTAATGTAATTTCGGTTTCCTGGTGACTTTAATCGTGATTACGAACAACTTTCCATTGGGAACCATAGCCGAGATCGATAAAAAAAAATCTATTACCCATACAAAGTAAACTATTCTGAAACCACAAACCACTTTTAGTATGATAGAAGTCCAGCAATTTTCGGTTGAATTGGTGGCTATTGCTATTCGGGTATATGTATATGGGTATTCGGCTAGTGGAAAGTTTTCCGTAATTAGGAGTGGAATCACCAACCGAAAATTGTTGGAGTTCCATAGTAAAGGTGGATTCAGAATGGCTTACAGTATGGGTGATCGAAAATGTTTTGATCGAATTCGACTATGATTCCTTGGGGAAAGTTGTTTGTAATCAGGAGTGAGGTCACCAGTTAATGGGAATTACACAAATTCAATTTCACCCTGTATAGTGGGTACTAGGGGTTTCGCGTACCCGACTTTTTTTGAGACCCGGGTATCGGGTATTATTTTTTCAAATACCCGGGTACCCGGCTATTTGCAAAGTATGGAGAAAAAGAGGCAATTTTCTTGTAATTTCTTGTAATCATGGTTTATTTTATTACGAAAGAGTTGAAGTATGTCAGTAAGTCTCCTTGACTTATAGTCAATCAGTCACACTGTTATACAGTCTTGTTCTCATGAACTAATTAGGAACTAAATTGATTTTATGCTACAATAAATTCTAAAAAAAATAACTAAGTGAACTTTCTTCTTAAAAATCACGCACAGTTAAAGTCTTGTCTTTATAAGCTGATAAAAATATTGTTATCACAAAAACTTTTTGTTGTGATATAAAATAAAAAATATTACTTAATAAACTTTCTTCTAAGAATAAACAATTTTAAAATAAATCAACATAAACCACATAGTTAAAAAAAAACTTATTATAGATTTGAGGTAAGGGGCTCTTTTTCGTCTTAACAGAAAATGATTTTCAAGAGTACTATTGCGTTATATTTTTAAGTTTTATGTTAGTAATAATTTTTCGAAAATTTTGGTAATTTTTTTAATCAAAGTGGGTACCCGGAACTTACAGTGAAATAGAAGGCGGGTGCTAAAAATTTCATATACCCGAGTATACCCGGATCCAGCTACCCGGGTAGAAAACCCTAGTAGATACACCAGAAAAACACTACCCTCCTTACTGGACTAGTCGGGTAAAAGCGGCAAGAATCTAAATATTCATTATTTTCTTACAGATCAGACGATAGTTCACGAAGTTTATTCCTTTAGGACCTGAATACACGTCTAAACTTCCACAGTCACAAACTGAGACAAGATGGCGGTGCCCGTGGGATAAATCCTCGTTTTATGTCAAGTATAAACTTGAAATTTCTTATTTGGTAATATAATTTTGCTTCGCCGCAATTTGTGTTCGACTCTATCAAATATTTAACTCTGTGTTCATGTTAGACGAAGGCAGTTTAGTGACCGTTGAGGTAGTTGCCCTGATAGCAACGTAGCGAATAATTAGACTGTCTGAATCAGTTAGAACAACGTTGATTTTGTGTGTGGGAAACAGTTTAAAACAAACCTATTTCAGTGGCAGAGAAATGATTTTATTCCATAACTGAATTTATAGCATAAAGTAGAGCTTGATACATTTATACCGATTGACATATAAGCACTGACAGGGAAATTTATATGGGTGAGCTATTTTTTTTTATCCACAACGTGTTAGCACTTGACTTAAATCACACCTGATGTTAAGTGAAGATGAGGCCGAAGGTGGTAGCGCACTGACCCGGAAATCCCTGGCTATCTTATCTCTGACAACCGGAACACAACAATGCTATTAACATTGCTGTTTGGCGGCAGATTTAGATAAGATGGTGGTAGCTAGCCAGGCGGACATTTAATATGTCCTACCACCAACCAAACCGAATACTAAATATGTACCCCGCTGGGGATCGAACCCGCGACCTCCGAAACGTAAACCCAACGTTGTTACGGCCACGGAGGCGGTTACTATTTATTATAATACACACATATATATGTATCTGACTGTTCTTAAACGGTGAAGGAAAACATCGTGAGGAAACCTTCATGCCTGAGAAATAACTCTAAGGCAGGTGAAGTACGACCCGCATTGGGCCAGCGTGCGGACTATGGCCCATACTCCGGCATATTAGGAGGGAAAGCCTATTTCCTTGCAGTGGGATGTTTACGGACTGATGATGATGATGGTACACATAAAGTTTTTTTTTTAATACAAAGCAATAAAACTAAAGCTTGACTAAAGGACGAAAACATAATCCTGACCTCCGGTTTGAGGCATGGACTCTAACACACTTGCCACGTTGCTTCGCTGAACAGCTATCGATCGAGGTACGCGCCAGCCCGTAAAAGATAAACACAATTAGTGAAAAAAAAAACACTTTCCTTTGTAGTTTTAGAGGTGAAACGCGATTATAAATGCGAGACATGTCCTTTGAAATTACATTTTTTGAATTTCTTTGTTCAAGTTTAATTATACCGTGTGGTTTCGGTATACAATTATAATAGAACAAACCCATCTCTTCCAGTGGATGTCGTAAAAGGTGACTATGGGACTTTACACCAAAAAAACATCTTATCTTATCATTAGACTTCCACGTTTCAACGGCGATGGGCTCACCCCCTATCACGTGTGCATTTCATTGAACTCTTAATGTTTGGAACACTCAAACGCTTACGTTTGGGATATCCCTGACCACCCCATTAGGGACAAAGGTCGTGAGTTTATGACAATTTTCATTTCATTTATATACTTAATACCTTTAAATTGGTCTTTTTTCTAAGCACTGACTACTTACCATTTCACCTACATTTCTTCCAAGTGAAATCAAATACCTGTAACATTATTAAAACAAGAAAAGAAAAAGAGACAAAGCCCGTTAATTACGAGAAACGCGTCTCACAAAAAATATTAGAATTCCCGTCAAATATACCCACGTCATAGTCTTTTGCAAGACTTTGAATAAGTTCCCAAATTGCTTTTGGGGTATCACTGCGAAATTCCGTTTCAGTGTCATCACAGTAAACCCATATTTTGTAATAAATGTGTATAAAACAACTTCACAAAAACAAAAATCCACACATTTGAAACTAACAAACAAACAAAATATTCTTTATTGCACGAAATTGTTGGACTTCCATACTAAACTGGTTTCAGAATGGTTTATTTTGTGTGGGTAACCGCCTCCGTGGCTCAATGTAAACAACGTTGGATTTACGGTTCGGAGGTCGGGGGGTTCGATCCCCAGCGGGGTACATGTTTAAGTACACGGTTTGGTTGGTGGTAGGGCATCTTATCTAAATCTGCCGCCAATCAACAATGTTAATAGCATTGTCGTGTTCCGGTTGTCAGAGATAAGATAGCCAGTCCCCCAAATGTGTTGGGGTTTCCGGGTCAGTACGCTTCCATCTTCGACCTCATCTTCACTTAACATCAGGTGTGATTGAGGTCAAGTACCAATCCGTTGTGCATAAAAAAATGGGTAATCAAATTCGCTACGGTTCTTTGCGGAAAATTGTTCGTATTCAAGAGCGGCGTCATCAGTTAATGGGTATTACACGAATTCAAATTCACCCTGTATTTCGAAAGGTGACCCGTAGTTGTTTGAATCGTCTGCGTGGAATAACTTTATCGTGAAAATTTGTTTATCCCGCAGGAATTACTCATATATCAGGATAAAAAATTTCCAGGTTTTGTTCTACCTATACAGGTTTTTTTTTTTTTTATATGAGAGGGCGGCAAACTAGCGTGCGGGTCACCTGATGGAAAGCAATCACTGCGGCCCATGGACAACCGCAACACCAAAAGGGTCACAGATGCATTGCCGGTCTTTGAGAAAGGTGTAGGCTCGTTTCTTGAAGGTTCCAATGTCGTACTCGTTCGGGAATATCGGTTGTAATTTAATTCGTGTAATTCCTATTTATTTATTGGTGACTCCACTTCTGATTACGAACAACTTTCCCCGAGGAACCATAGCCAAGTTCGACCAAACAATTTTCGGTTACCGATACAAAGTAAACCATTCTAAAACCACTTTTAGTATGATAGAAGTCCAATAATTTTCGGCTGAATTCGGCTATCGTTCCTGGTGGAAAGTGGTTCGTAATCACAAGTTGAGTCACCAGCCGAAAAATGTAGAACTTCCATACTAAATGTGGTTTCAGAATGGCTTACAGTATCGGTGATCGAAAATTTTTTGATCGAATTCGACTATGATCGTTGGGGAAAATTGTTCGTAATCAGGAGTGAGGTGACCAGTTAATGGGAATTACATAAATTCAATTTCACCCTATATAGTGGGTACTAGGGGTTTCGCGTACCCGACTTTTTTGAGACCCGGGTATCGGGTATTATTTTTTCAAATACCCGGGTATATACCCGGCTATTTGCAAAGTATGGAGAAAAAGAGGCAATTTTCTTGTAATCATGGTTTATTTTATTACGAAAGAGTTGAAGTACGTCAGTAAGTCTCCTTGACTTATAGTACAATCAGTCACACTGTTTATACAGTCTCGTTCTATTTTGTATTTGTAATCGAAAATTTATCGATCGAATTCGACTATGGTTTCTTGGGTAAGTTGTTCATATTCAAGAACCGCCTCCGTGGCTCAATGTAAAGAACATTGGGTTTACGATTCGGAGGTCGCGGGTTCGATCCCCAGCGGGGTACATGTTTAAGTACTCGGTTTGGTTGGTGGTAGGGCATTTTAAATGTCCGCCTGGCTAGCTACCACCATCTTATCTAAATCTGCCGCCAAGCAGCAATGTTAATAGCATTGTCGTGTTCCGGTTGTCAGAGATAAGATAGCCAGTCCCCCAAATGTGTTGGGGTTTCCGGGTCAGTACGCTTCCATCTTCAACCTCATCTTCATTTAACATCAGGTGTGATTGAGGTCAAGTACCAACCCGTTATGCATAAAAAAAAAAAAAAAAAAGACCAACAATTAAATAAACCAACAAACAAACATCCAAACTTTCGCGTTTATAATATTAATACTCAATTCTTTAGTTCTCTAGCAATTCTTTGAATTTTGCCAGTGTCGAGTGAGGCACGACGGTGACACGAAATATTTTTTTTTTTTTTTTTATGCACGACGGTTTCGTACTTGACCTCAATCACCTGATGTTAAGTGAAGATGAGGTCGAAGTTGGAAGCGTACTGGCCCGGAAACCCCAATACATTTGGGGGACTGGCTATCTTATACTCTGACAACCGGAACACAACAATGCTATTAACATTGCTGTTTGGCGGCAGATTTAGATAAGATGGTGGTAGCTAGCCAGGCGGACATTTAAAATGCCCTACCACCAACCAAACCGAGTACTTAAACATGTACCCCGCTGGGGATCGAACCCGCGACCTCCGAATCGTAAACCCAATGTTGTTTACATTGAGCCACGGAGGCGGTTATATTAATGTTTAGCCAAAAATGCACCGCGATGGTACTCCCATCTGGGCAGTCTAAAACAGAAGACAACACAACACAAATTAAGCCATCACCAGGGGTTCTATTACATATTTCATCGACATCGTCATCGGTTCCATTCTGACATGTGATTGGTTGGTCCATCGCTCGCTCGGCAATTTGACGGTTTCTCATTGGTCAACGTTATCGATGACGATATCGGTGAAGTTACATAATCTAAAGGCAGGTTAGTATTACAGCTACTACAATTTAATATTGTTAATTCTAATATGAAATGATAGGAATTGGACGATAGGGGTGAATACCATTGATAGTAAAAGCTTAAGGTTAACGGGACGAGGAATGTCAGGGGGAAGAATGACAAATAGGGAGGATGTTAATTTAGAGCAGTTGAAAAAAGTGTTCCTTCATCCAGACCACATTCGCACAACTAACTATCCCGTCTAAGTTTAGCAAGAAACACTGGAGAGCAAACATGCCTAAGGCGTAAACGGCATATCTTTATAAATGTATATTAATATCTTAATATCTTTATTGTACACAAAATTATTATAGAAATATGCATTGTATATAAAATGTACAAAGGCGAGCTTAATTCCGATAGAGTTTTCTACCAGCAAACCTTAGAGATACATAGTGTTTATTAGATTGGACAGAAAATAGTGTACACAACAATTGAAAATTATTTTATATAAAAAAAATAATAATAATATAAAAATAAATATACCACACATGTATATTAGTTAGATTAGATTCAATTCTGTTTTTACTTTCCAGAGTGTCAACTTATGATGTTATCATACTACACAATAATGTTATCAAAATCAGCCAAGCACAAATAGTATAACAAAAGACATTTAACTACAACTGCATACGTACAAAATAACAAAAGTCTTATTATCCTAACATATTTCAGTTCCATGAGATTAATGTCGGAAAAAATATGATGGAGCTATACAGACTGGGATAAAGGGAAGGAATACTTTTTGGCGGAAATTCGGAGAATGACGTTGCGTTTGGCACGTTACCTGCAATTTACATATTTTGAGGTTTGGAGTGAAATAAAGGCAACAAATTTTGCTGCAAAATTCAGTGATAGTGTAAAAGTGAATGGACAGGTAAATACCTATAAGTGGCTGATATGTTGCCACAAAAAGCCGGTTAACGACGACTAAACTAAACTTTAACGACCTGTTTGGTGTAATAGTTAGAAACACTGACTGCTATATCAAAAGGTCGCGGATTCGAATCGCCCGCGGGCATGTTTGTATGTAAACTACGGAGACGTTTACCCGAATTATGGATGTTTTAATTTATAGGTGTATTTATTTACAAAAATAATGCATTTGTGTAGTACATCAACCATCTGGTATCCATAATACAAGCCTAACTGCTTAGTGTGGAAATAGATGACGCTGTGTACATGTACAAGGATTTTTATATAGATATAGAACCAAAGACAATTTTGTTTTGAAATAGGTTTAGACACAAATATGCAGTGGTAGTGATCGACTGCTCCGATCTCCTCGAGCTGATGATAGCTCCCAGCCCTTATTCCTATAGAATGAGATGGACACACAGATAGTCAAAGAAAGCACGGAAAGAATGCAGAAGGTCTCCGATTGCGAAAAGCACCAAAGCACAGTAACTTTTCGCTACAGCGCGCAAGGTCTCTGCTCCACTGTCAGAGGACGACAGTAGGAGGGGGTGGGTGCGGGGAAAGGGGTACGTAAAGTACATCAAAGAACATGACATGGACAAGTTGACCACAGATTGCTACTTGCATCTAAATATTCGAAAAACAAAACTACTCTTACACAACAAACCCAAGCTTTTGAAAATAAAAAGACCATTGCAAGTGTATTCAGGCGTTTTGGTGATACAAAGGTTTATAATAAGGTTCCAGTAGACATTCAAAATTTGCCTTTAAATAAATTTAAATCATAAAACGGAAATTATTAGCAAAAGGCTATTATAAAATCACTGACTATTTGAATGGTAAGCAAGCATTGACAATAGCTGTTTTATTATTCATGTAATTATCAAATCACAAATTGTAATCCATAATCTGTTTAAAAGAGCAATCCTACAGTTTCTTGCTGGTACTTCTCTGGGGAGTCAGCTTTGTGAATGAGCAGTAAATTTAAATGTAACATTAATATTAACAGTGACGTTTTCAAGTGATAATTTTATCCTATGAAATAAAATATTTTGATTTGATTTGATTTGAGTGCCACAGATAAACGACATGTTTTCCTCATATATTATCTACATAACGCACCTATAATAAAACTGTCGAGAGAATGAAGGTTTAAACACCATATAAAGGCAACTAAAATGGTTAAACAGTCCGAGTCTGCTGTCTGGCACTAGAAACCGAGAATTGGCTTAACAACTGCCATCTACGGGTGACAACCTTGTCTGGATTTAGGGTTGCCACATAGATTGTGAATTATGATGCGGATATGATTTAAATTTGTTAAATTAGTAATAATAATTTGAGAACAATTAAATTCACTGGCACACAAGTATTGAAATTTTACTAAATACCTACCTATATGATACCTTCTCGTGTCTAGCTTTTTATGGTTTATCACTTTCAGTAACAACTGAAATAATTTAACAAGTAATTAATTGATAATAAATTATCTAAATATAGATTTTTGTTTACTGTTAGTTAATGTTTAAATTTATTCATAGAGTAATGGTAATTAATTCCTTGGTGGCAGCAAGTACTCTACTAGGGGGGACTGAAAATCAGCAAATCTGCTGAATTCCTACCTTTTCATCACAGTTAGACCTAATTTATTATCAATTAATTACTTGTTAAATTATCTTTTTGGCGAATAAATACCTTTTATTTATTTATTATTAAACTAACAAACAACCCTTTTGGTGTTGCGGGTGTCCATGGGCGGCGGTGATTGCTTTCCATCAGGTGACCCGCATGCTCGATTGCCGCCCTCTCATATAAAAAAAAAATTAAAAAAAAATTGTTTTCATTAACCATCGAAAGTGTATTCTAATACGCATTAAAAAAACGACAGCCCATTGGCAGAAAAAAAAATCTAAAATTAGTGTATTTGTTTATTTAAACTAGAAATCAGAATCGACAGCAGTACTTACATAATATAGTTCAAGTTAATACGCAGCTTCCGAAAAGACTATGGACATCATCTGCATTAAACGCAAAATTCTTCGAAATTGCTCAACCGCTTTTCATCAACCATTGGTAAAAACCTTTCCCCGAATTTAATATTTAATATAGAAAAAACTGCACTCAAATTAGAGAACGCATTACTGAAAGATATCCGAACAAAGAGTGGACACACAAACACATATTATAACAACTGTCGTTTTTTGATGGGGGTTATAAAGTGTTATATTCCAAACATTATTATCGGATTTAGCGTATTCTTTGTGCGCATTTCAGATTTTTTAATCCCTAATTTTGTTAAAATAATCTAACTGATACAATAGACATGATCGATGTATCCGAAATCTGTTTTAAATGATTTGGCGTATTGGTACAAGGATTTCTAAGTGATTGCAGTTTACTAAAGCTCTGAACGAAAACCACGCGAGTGCCAACCCTATAGTTAAAAGCTGGCACGTTGTTCATTAAGCAGTCACAGACCAGGTGGATTGTGGTTAAGTCCCAGCTTAATGGTTATTAGACGTTAGTTAAAACAAGATAAACGGACCTGCTACTTAACTATATAATAGTTAGGTAACATACTTTTGACGTCAATTCTATGAACGTCTTATGTTTAGTTCGAATATTGACCAAAACTGACATCAAATACAGGAATAGTATAAAGTAAAAAGTACTTATTGAATTAAGAAGATAAAAGTACAGAAAACGAAAACCTGGTATGTTTTTACCCGAAAGCTCCAAAAAGTTATATTTTTCGAGTGTATGTATGTATGTAGAGTTCCTGTAGTCTAAACGGCTTTACCGATTTTGAAATGCAAGGTGTCGTTCGATTCGTCTTGATCCCTAGAGTGTCATAGGATATGTTTTATGGTAATAAATCCGTGATTAAAATAACTGTCGGGTTTTTTGGTTTCTAAATACTTAAAAAAAAGTTATTTATTTAGGAAACAAGCAATCATATAAAACATCACATAATTCCTGTCTCCACGTTTAGTCCCTCAAATCGGACCACGCATTACTGATGTACGGACGAAAGATAGGACACACACAGTGCCGTCA
Source organism: Oegoconia quadripuncta (assembly GCA_949316235.1). NCBI lineage: Eukaryota > Metazoa > Arthropoda > Insecta > Lepidoptera > Autostichidae > Oegoconia > Oegoconia quadripuncta. The sequence continues at coordinate 5,003,082 of OX438746.1, forward strand.
AATACATAACACCCGTCGTTTTTCGTTCGGGGGTAAATCTAACTTCTAATATTATAAAGCGAATGTTTGGATGTTTGTTTTGTGGCTCATTCACGGTGAAACGGATGAACGGATTTGGATGAAATTTGGTATATAGGTAGAACATACTCGGATTAAGATATAGGATATTTTTTATTCCGATAAAGTGAGTAGTTCCCGCGGGATAAACAAATTAAACATATCCGCGATAAAGTTACTCTACGCAGGCGAAGCCGCGGGTGGAAAGCTAGTATAGTAATAAGGTAGGTACGTTGTGGTGTAATAGACAACCATTTACCAGTACTCCTCACAATAGGTCACAGTCCATCGATCGCTGTCTTTAGGAAAAGAGTTAAGGAACATTACCTCTCCATTTCATAGTGTTATTCCGTGTATTATATGTATGTTATATTTTATATTCGTATGTATTGAAATATGTACTTATTTATGTATTTATGTACTTATTAGTATGTAGTTATATGTATATTCAGTTAGGTTTTTTATCTATCATATTTATACATTTCTTCAGATTTCCATTGTGCACGTCTTATCTGCCTCTTCCAGTCATATCTCTCTTTCGTAGGTCTGCTGGAAGAAATTTCTTTGTAAAAATAAGCAGAACCCGTTGTGTCGTTTCTATTATGTTGTATCTGTATGGTTTTTTTTTGTTGTGTGGCATAAATGATAGAAATAAAAATTAAATAGGCAGAGCCTGTGTCGTGGCCTACATAATGTATAACAAAAAATTAGATGCCAGTACTAGTGCGGCGATCATGTATCCTTTATCCCAAATCAAATCCATTAACATACACACATAAACTCGTATTGAAATCGACCACTCGCCTATGCGCCATGAATAATGTATACGTTCTCGACTCCTGATATTTTTACTAGATCTATAATGGAATCAGAGCGTCAGGTCACAGGAAATGGCAGTAACACTACTTATACAAATTTGGTCTAATTAGTATACGCTAAATCAGCTAGAGGCCGAAAAATGGTTACACGAGCACGATCTGCGACAAAAGTGAAGCCATTAACGGCAATGCTGACGGCAAAACATAGCTGTCTTATTATTCATATAATTATCAAATCGCAACCTATAATCTGTTTAAAAGAGCAACCCTAGAGTTTCTTGCTCGTTCTTCTCTGGGGAGTCGGCTTTGTGAATGAGCAGTAAATTTAAACTATAATGTAATATTAATATTAATAGTGACGTTTTCAAGTGATAATTTTATCCTATGAAATAAAATATTTTGATTGATTGATTGAATGGTGATGATATTTACACTCAGTAATCATTCGCAACATAACCAAACCACACACATCTCAGACACGTTTAGAAAAGTGGTTTCACTTTACTCTAAATTTCGCTTCTAAATTTCTGCTTTTCTTAGTTTGAGATGGAAATAATTATTTAATTCCAAAGAGTAACTATGTTTATTTCAAGATTGCAATTCGAATATAAGTATTTATTTATGTATTGTTCAATTTATATTAACATAAAATGTACTATAAAAATATATATTACTTATAAAAGAAACTGTTTATACAGGGTTGAATTTGAATTCGTGTAATTCCCATTAGCTGGTGATACCACTCTTGATGACAAACAACTTTCCCCGAGGAACCATAGCCAAGTTCGACCAAACAATTTTCGGTTACCGATACAAAGTAAACCATTCTAAAACCACCTTTAGTATGTAATTTCAAAAACTTTCGGCTGAATTCAGCTATGGTTCCTAATGGAAAGTGGTTCGTAATCAGAAGTGGAGTCACCAGCCGAAAAATGTTGGACTTCCACACTAAAGGTGGTGTCAGAATAGTCTATTTTGTATTTGTAAGTGTTTGTTTGTCTATTTTCGGTTACCCATACAAAGTAAACTATTCACTACCTTTAGTATGGAAGTCCAATCATTTTCGCCTGAATTCGGCAATGTTTCATTGTGGAAAGTGTTTCATAATCAGGAGTGGAGTCACCAGTAAAGAAGAATTACACGCATTAAATTTCACCCTGTAGACACCAGAATTCAGGATATTGAAAACTAGAAAAAAACCATCATGTTTCTAATTTGATTTAAATAAAGATATTTAGAAAGGAAACAAAGTGCAGCAAATACGAGTATATTAATCAAATAAATTGCAGAGCTTTGAACACCGTCGCAAGGTCGTTTGTCTCTCAGTCTTTTACAGGTACTTCGGTGAGTGTGCGTTGGAATTACACAATCTTATTCCACCATCGCCATTTCATCTTCGGACTACTAGGCGTGGGGAGGGATTCCACCTGTATGTAGTTAACATACCGAACATTCGCACTAAGCCGTTCGACTTTTCATTCATAATGCGAACAGCCAAGGCATGGAACTCCCTTCCGGCGTCAGTCGTTCCTGAATCCTACAACCTTGGGATCTTCAAGAGCAGGGTGAATAGGCGCGTACTGTATACTGTAGGGCGTATAGGAGTACGGAGATCGCGTGCTTCATCTTCTGCCACATTGTTACTTCCCATCAGGTGAGATTCTGGTCAAACGCGTATCCAATTAACCATAAAAAAAAATTACCAATTAAAAGCCAAATATCTTCGATAACCTGAACACACATCCAACAAATATGTCTAAAAGTACCCCTTTATCTTTTTGTATCTTTCGTGGTGTAATTATATAACTAAATTAAGATAAGCCACGCTCACCTTAAACTCACTCCTTATTTGGGAAACTACCTTATCTCAAAGGCGCAACACAACATTGCGATTTGGTAGCAGATTCAGATAAGATGGTGTTAGCCAGGCAGACATTTGCAAATGCCATACTATAGTTGATTTACTGTCAGTAAAATCAACTATGACTAGGCCACGCTTATTTATTAAAAACCGCAAAGGGATACGCCTCGGGTCAGGCATAAAATAAATTCAGTTACATTTCCCCCCGACGATTTGAGAAATATGTATTTTATTTGGTTGGCCTTTGGAAATTACCATTTTGACGTAGGGCTGTGCATTAACGGCCCGTGTTGAGTTGAAACCTCTTTTTGACGGAACATAATTTATTAAATATGTAAAAAGTATTTAAGTGCCGCGGTAATCGAAACCTTTCACCTATATCTATCGGTACAGTCGAATACATAATAAGTAGACCTAATTTTCAATGGTCTGTGGTTTCGGCACTCAAATGGAATAGAACCATTCTCTCTCTTAACCGTGGATGTCGTAAAAGGCGACTAAGGGACTTTCCACTAAAAACATTAACAACAACATAGATTTGCACGTCGCAACGGCGATGGGCTCACCCCCTGTCACGTGTGCATTTCTGTATATTTCTTAAGGTGAACCGTGGATGTTGTTTCAATCACTAAACTCTTAATGTTTGGAACACCCAAACACTATTGTTTGGTATAGCTCTGACCACCCTATTTGGGATAAAGGTCGTGACAATATGTATGTAATAAATATTATAATAATAATAAAATACATACATAATAATAATATTATATAATATGATATGATATAATATAATATAATTGCATTGCATTGTATTGTATTGTATTGTATTATATTATGTATGTATTTTATTTTTTCATATGTAAAATTTGTTATGTGTGTGTACATGGATGCAAATAACTGCTTATCTATCTCTCTATCTGTCTAATAAGATTTTCAATGTTAGCTAAGTCTAGTAACGCCAAGGAGCAAGGCTTGTTTACCGGTTTATTTATAAGCCTAAATTACCCTCAAGTAATTACAAGTGTTTTATTTAGTTTCGGCTCTACCTTAACCTGAAATCCGATTTCTGGAGCGAAACCAAGTAGGCTTGAATTAACTAAGCGGTTTTCAGTGGTTTTCATTTCGCTCTTACCAACGACCGTATCTCTACAAACTTTAAACGATACTGACGCGTGCACTGTCTCGATTAAACAAAGTCGCAAAGTCGCCTGTCTCTCAGTTTTTTATAGGATGCATTTCGGGGAGTGTGCGTTGGAATTACATAATCTTATTCCACCGTCGCCTTTCCATCTTCGGACCACTAGGCGTGGGGAGGGATTCCACCCGTATATAGTTAATACATATACCGAACATTCGCCTTCATTCACCATCCGAACTGCCAAGGCATGAAACTCCCTTCCGGCGTCAGTCTTTCCTGAATCCTACAACCTTGGGATCTTCAAGAGCAGAGTGAATAGGCATTTACTGGGATCGCGTGCTTCATCTTCGACCACATCGTCACTTTCCATCAGGTGAGATTGTGGTCAAACGCGAATCCAGTCAATCATAAATTAAAAAAAACCGGTGTATTAAAGTTTTAGGTAGCGCTCTCATATCGCGATACCTTTTTAAATCTGTTATTTATATTACCGGTATTTGTATTATATTAATTTATATTACCCGTATTTATATTTACCGGTAAATAAAGGTTAAGGCCTGCCAAGGGGTAATTAATTAACAAAACACTCAGTAGAAAGTTTTGTATTTTACTGGTATGTTGGGTTAATGATACTTTGCACTTTAGGTCAAGACCCGAATAACATTACCCTCTTTCGGGGGATGGTCGAGCAAAAACGGAAGTCCTAGGATTACTTTGTTAACCGTCTGCGTAAAATATTCAGGTAATCTTTCATACATTTGGTTGATTAACTTTTGAGTGTAAAACTTAAAGTGGAAACACCTTCTCTTGTCAATCTATTATCAATGATTGCTGATTCGTTTACACATCAGTGCGTTCCCTTTGTGGTAGGCTAGGGCCTAATCTGAACTCGTTGATCTGTAGCCGTAATCGTTTGCGATCGATTGCTAAATTTGGTACCCCATAAGCGTCCTGGAAGTAAATTTTGGTAACGCAAGTTACGAACTTCATGTAAAAAACAGTGGTAACATCTACAAACCCATTGGTTTTGCTAACTTGCGTAACAAGCCCGCAATACAAAGATATAATTGTAACATACAGTAAAAGCTCCCTATTCGCGCTTCCGTCATTCGCGTATTCACTATTCGCGGATTAAAAAAATGCAACCCAATTTCTTCATTCGCGGCAAAAAATTTCTTTATTCGCGGATCTAAAATTTCATACAAAATTCCAATAGGTGTTTAACGCAATATCTTTGGCAAGTGCCGTCAAATGGTACCGCCGAGCACTTTGACCTAAGGCGCCTTTGTCGCATTTGCCGCAAACACCGCTGTCGGCGTTTTTGAAAATGTAAACAAACAGAAGAAAGCAACCTTATTTCTGAAGGAATAAAGTATATTTTTAAATGTTGCTGTTCCGTTCTTTGGTAAAAGCCACTTTGCCTATTTTCTCTGAATATATCTGTCTGTCTGAATTGTCGGAGCTATTAAAAACTGCCAAGCAAGAGAAAATAACAAAATTCTTCAAACCATTGCCTAAGCCTGAGGATAATGATTAATCAAAATGTTCAATAACATCAATAAAATTGATTTTCTTATATATTTGTGTTTTTTATTTTGGCACCTAGGAACGTATCCCCTATAAACCCATATAAATTACCATTCTGTATTCACGGTTTCTGTATTCGCGGTATATTTATGGAACATATACCCCGCGAATAAAGAGATTTTACTGTATAGCAGAACATAGGGCAGACTGAAAACCAGTGCTGAGCAATTTATGTTGCTGTGTGGGGGACACACGCACTCATTGTAGTACCTAGTTAGTCATAGAGCCGTGTTGATGGATCGATCTTGAGATTGGGATCGCATCTCGGTCTCGATATTATAGTTTTCTTTTTTGTCTTTTTTGTTTTTTTCGATACTGTTTCAATATGCAACAGATTCTCAAGCGTCAACTTGTGGCCATCTCAGTCTCGAGAGCGGTTTGTGGGATACGGGCTTTAGTCACCTCTGTTTTTGATTTCTTTTATGTTAGTAGGGTATTATTGGGCACGCTGTCCCACCTGTAGTTCGGACGATGTCTCGTCCTCGCTAAGGTGTGTCAGCCTGCCCAATAATATATGCCACCATTTATTTGTGATTAGAGATATTTCAAATATACGTAATCCAACGTAGTGTTAACCACGAATGAATAGACTTAATTTAATTACAGAGCGCCTGTAGTTTTCTATATTCAAATCAGCTGACTGGTTTGTTTCAACGCTGTCGTTCAAACTATATAAACTAATTGCGGGATGTGATTTCTCCATTCAGCAAATAAGTTATGATCAGTAAATAGATATGAAATTTATTAAACAGTCCAGATGCCTGAATGTAGAGAAAATTTATTCTGATACCGTTAAGAAGAATCCTCGACATGGAAGCCTCTTACCGGATACGATACGGTGTATTATTTCTGGTCCTTCTAACTGTGGCAAAACAAACTTAATGATTGGTCTGCTTTTACATGAAAATGGATTACGTTATCGACATGTATACCTATACTCTAAAACTTTGTTTCAACCGAAGTACATTTTTTTAGAAAAAGTGTTTCAAAAAGTCCCAAGCGTATCTTTTACAAAATATCGGGAAAACGAGGAAGTCCTTAATCCTGAAAATGCAGCTCCTGATTCGGTGATGATTTTTGATGATGTTGCTGGTGAAAATCAGAATAATATTCGAAACTACTTTGCAATGGGTAGACATAAGAATATCGATTGTTTTTATTTAAATCAGACATATAGTAAAATTCCCAAACAATTAATACGTGATAATGCAAACCTTATCATTCTTTTTAAGCAGGATGATATCAACTTACGCCATGTTTATGATGAACATGTTAATACAGATATGAGTTGGAAGCAGTTTCGAGACATGTGTGCAAATATATGGAATATGCGTTACAGTTATTTAGTCATAGACAAAGATTGTGAAAAAAACAAAGGATGCTATAGAATGAAGTTCGACACATTTGTAATATTAGATTAACGATGTAATAAGACCCACAGGTACTTCAATTTTCACTTCATTATTATTTATATCACCATAAGGTACAAACATGGATAACGAACAACAGCTAAAAAGAGAAATAATTAAATCTGCTGAGTGTGTTAAAAAGAAACTTAAAAAGATGCGCGATATTAAAACAAACAATGATATTGTTATGGAGTCTGTACTAAAACCTATAACAGAACCACTCAGCCGCATAGCTATCAAAGATGTGCCAAATAACATTCCTAATATAAACACTGCATCAAACGGTAAAAAAAATATAAAAAAATTTAAGCACACAGGTACCATTAAAAAATTTAAACTAAGCTCTGGTGATTCACACGATGATGAACTAAGTGATTACGTCGAAGAAACTGATGATAACGTCAGTACAAATGATATAGCAGTTGAAACAACAGAGTCCGAGGATGATGATAAATATAATACAAGTGGATCATCTTTTAGAACACCTAATAATGTTAGTCCTGGAAATTCTTGGTCAATGTCTACCGAAACGATCGAAAATATACCGTTTGGTGTAAGAAGAGAAAGAGGTAAACTTTTTATGGGAACTTCAAGGGTAAATATTTATGATCATAGTCTTGTTGTTGGTGGACGTACTTACATGAAAACAGACGGTTTAATGGAATTATTATTTAAAAAATCTCCTAACATTAACACGATCACTGAAGAGGACAAAATAAATTATAAAACAATGTTGATAGATACAAATGTTCATCACCGAGATTATGATGTTTCTAAACCTATAAAAAGTAATAAAGGTGTAAAATATACACAAATAATAAAACCACTGTTCAAATTTTCTAAAACTTATGACGCCTCAAGTAATGAAAACTTGAATATTCAAGGGGCGGGTCTACCAACTATAAAAAAGTGGAAAAAAGATGTGGATTATGTTTATTGGGATGATCCTAATGAATTAGTATATCGATTAAAATTATTATGGGCTTCACGTGATGCGGGTAATACTGGTGTGAATAATGAAATAATCTCTATAATTGAAGAGTTAAAAGAAAATGGTATTATTAGTTAAATATAAGCCAAGTAATTCATTGATTCCGTTAGTTTTATTTCATTCTTTCCATAGTGCGGTTCTAAAAATAATGAATATTGATAAATTTGGACACCACGTGCATAAACGTTTACGGAGATCCGAATCATATTTTGATCCTAAGGTCGTATTATTTAAATCAGAAAACGGAGATTTTGATTTGCATTTTGTGAGATTGAGAGGAGTAAAGTCTCCATCATCTGCAGATGATGCTGTAAATAAAGATTACGTTGATAAATTGTTAAGTACAAAAGAGGAACTAATAGATCTTAAGAAGCTACTATTTAAAACGAAGAAAGGGGAGTTTGAGTTAAATTTATCAAGATTAAAAGGACTTAAATACCCCACAGTTGCTGATGAAGCGGTGAATAAAAAGTATGTTGATGTCGTGATTGACAAATTTTATAGCAAAGAAGATATCACTACTAAACTGAATATTTTAAAAACTGACATATTGTCAACAGTTGAGAAACAATTACAAAACTATTACACTAAGTCTGAAGTTGATTTTGAACTTGTTAACAAGCAATGAGTAAGTTACAGGTTGTTAATGAACTTCATAGAGCAGCAAGAAAAAATTTCATTCGTCGTTCTGTAACTTTAAAAGGCATAGATGATTTATGGCAAGCTGACTTAATAGACATGCAAGGTGTTACCAAAGTCAATAAGGGTTTTAATTACATTTTGGTAATTATAGATACGTTCTCAAAATTTGTTTGGACTGTTCCAGTAAAAAGAAAAAACAAATCTGAAATAACTAAATCGTTTCAAGGTATCCTTGCCAAAACTGCTCGAAGTCCTCGTAACTTGCAAACAGATTTAGGGAAAGAATTTTACAATGATGATTTTATAAGATTAATGTCTTCCTATAAAATAAATCACTACTCGACGTATTCTATAAAAAAAGCATCAATCGTTGAAAGAGTGATCAGAACTTTGAAAACCAAACTTTATAAATATTTTAGTCTTACAGGTAACTATAAATGGGTTGGTAAACCTTTGACAACTATTGTTGATTCTTATAACGATACTTTACATCGGATCATAAAATGTAAACCAAATGAAGTTTGTTCTAACAACGAGTTAATTATTTTAAATAATATTACAAAATCGTATAAAAAACATACAACAAGAAATCAAAAGTTTAATGAAAGTGATTATGTTCGGATTAGTAAACACAAGAGCGAATTCGAAAAAGGGTATACTCCCAATTGGTCTGCTGAAATATTTAAAATTACAAAAGTAAATAAAACGAATCCAACCACTTATCAAATTAAAGATCAAAGAGATCAAATTATATCAGGATCATTTTATGAACAAGAACTTCAAAAAACCAAACATTCAGATGTTTATTTAGTTGAAAAAGTTTTAAAAAGAAAAGGTAACAAGCTGTTTGTTAAATGGTTAGGTTTTAATGAAAACGAAAATAGTTGGATTGACGAAAAGGCAGTTGTGTAATTGAAGGAATAATTCTTTATATTAATTACTGAATATCTCAAATCAGTCATTGGCTGCAAAGATATGATAGGCGGAGGACTTCTCAACAGTGCAATAAACAATCTCCCGTTTGAATTACATTTACCTGGATATAGTTACTGTGGACCTGGAACAAGATTACGAGAACGTTTATTACGAGGTGACAAAGGTATTAATGAATTGGATAACGCTTGTATGCAACACGACATAGCATATTCAAATAATTCCGACCTCCAAAATCGGCATAGAGCAGATTTAGAGCTGCTAAATATGGCAAGAAAAAGAATTAAAGCAAAAAATACAAGAACCGGCGAAAAACTTGCGTCTTGGTTGGTCAGTAAAGTAATGAAGACAAAGTTAAAGATTGGAGCAGGATTTAAAGGTTTTAAGACAATTGTTTCTAAAATACGCTCTCAACTAAAAAAATATAAACCGAAAAGTAATGCTTCAGCTATAAAATTTGCATACATTGCTGCTAAAAAACTGCTACCTAAAAATGTAAAAGTTCGTTTACCGCGTATTGTACCAGTTCCAAAAACGGGAGGGATTTTGCCGTTGATACCAATTTTTGCAGGATTATCTGCATTGGGATCATTGGCTGGTGGTGCAGCAGGTATCGCGAAAACTATAAGTGATTATAAATCAGCCCAGAAAAATTTTGAAGAAAATAATCGACATAATAAGATGATGGAATCCATTGCACTAGGCAAGGGGTTATACATGAAGCCATACAAAAAAGGCAATGGTTTATTTTTGTCGACTTCAAAAAACTAAATAAACGGCTACCCAAACGTGCTCTAAGCAATTTAGACATTATTCAACATGCTCGAAACATTCCATACTTTCGAGGTGTTTTTATGAGAGATAAGTTACCGAAAAAGCCAAAACAAATTGAGTGCGGTATAGTTAATTTAGACAGTGATAGAAATGAGGGAACTCATTGGGTAGCTTACGTAAAATTTAATAATTATTGCGAATACTTTGATAGTTTTGGGGACTTAAAACCTCCTGTAGAATTTTCTAATTATATGAATAATAAAGATATATTTTATAATTATCACACCTATCAAAAATTTGATTCCGTCAATTGCGGACATTTATGTTTAAAATATCTAAAGAACTTCTGGGAGAATATTTAAATTGCTGCAAAATTCATATCTACTTTATTACCAAAATGACATTCACGCTGTCAATATCTGATACTACATCGTCTTTGTTGACAAATTATTCGCCTGCTTTACAATTAGAAGGTGAATATGAGTGCGGTCTTTTATATTTTTCTACGTTTAATTCGATACCAAACGTAGATAAGAGAAATAATAAGTTCTATTACGGTGAAAATGAAATCATAGAAATACCTGAAGGATCCTACGAACTTTTGGACATAAGTGATTATTTACAAAAGAACGTGTTAGATTGTACTTTGAAAATATCGTGTAACAACAATACGCTAAAAATCACAATTAAGTGTTCAAAAGATATTCATTTCGAAAAACAAGATTCGATTGGGAAAATATTAGGTTTTGGAAAAGAATTGTTAAAGGCCAATATATTACACGAGTCGCGTTATCCAGTCAACATTCTATCAACATCCGTGCTAAGAATCGAATGTGACATTGTTAGTGGTTCATTTGTAAACGGAAAACCGAGTCACATAATTCATGAATTTGTTCCTAATATACCACCGGGTTACAGGATAATAGAAATACCAAGAAATATCATATATTTTCCTGTAAATCAAAACAGCATCACTTCAATTAATATAAGAGTGTTAGATGTAAATAATAGCCTGGTTAATTTACGAGAAGAAGAAATTCAAATCTATTTACACCTGAAAAGAAAATGTTAGATTTTAATAAATATCCGACACCAAAACTATCAAGTATTAGAACTAATCTTACCATTGAAGGAGGAACATCGTGCAACTGTTTTAGTCATAAAATTAAATCAACAAAAAAAAAGTATTTCGCCAAGAACAAACTAACAAAAGAAAATCAACAATTCCTCAAGATTATTGGACTATTAAAATGAATATTTTGAACGTAACAGATCCTGTAACATACGACAACTCTATTGAAAGCTTTGAATACCATACCTACAAACCTTACGTAACAAGTTTTAACGTCAACGATGAGATACGAATACCAATAAATCAACAAGATTTATATGTATTGCCATCGGCTAGTTCATTATACGTAGAGGGAAATATTAAGATTGTTAATAGTGATCCTAAAATAAAGGTAACAGATTTCCATTTAACAAACAATCCTATACTTTTTTTGTTTCAAGATATTCGCTATGAAATTAACGGAGTTGAAATTGATAAAGTTAAAAATGTAGGTATTACTACAACAATGAAATCCCTCTTGTCTATGAATGAAGGTGAATCAAAAATGTCGAAGCATTGGGGATGGGATATTGATGAAACCCCATGCACGGATGGTTATTTCGCAGCAAGCATACCGCTTAATAAGATTTTAGGATTCGCAGAAGACTACAACAAAATTTTATTAAATTGCAAACATGAACTTATTTTATTGCGAAGTAATACGAACGTCAATGCAGTGAAACTAGAGCCAAATGAAAGTGTAGAGGATATTGTAATCAGTAAAATTGTTTGGCGTGTACCTCACGTAAAAGTCTCTGATCGTGAAAGAATTAATTTACTACGTTATTTGGAAAAAGACCGTGCATTAAATATTATGTTTAGAAACTGGGATCTCTATGAATATCCAGTACTTCCTAGGACTTCAAAACATACGTGGTCTATAAAGACATCGTCTCAAATAGAAAAACCTAGATACGTAATTATAGGATTTCAAACTAGTCGTAAGAATCATGTAAATAGGAATATGACGCAATTTGATCATTGTAATTTGAGAAATGTCAAAGTATATCTTAACTCTACCTATTTTCCATATGAAAACCTAAATTTAAATTTTAAAAATAATAACTATGCTTTAATATACGAACAGTATGCAAAATTTCAACAGTCTTATTATGGACGCCGACCGGAACCAATGTTGAGCTACAAAGATTTTAAAATTAAAACACCATTATTTGTGATTGATTGTTCTCGACAAGTAGAGAACTTAAAGTCAGGAGGATCCGTCGACGTTAGAGTAGAATTTGAAAGTGATAAAGATATACCTGATCAAACATCAGCGTATTGCCTAATATTAAACGACTGTTTATTTGAATATAAACCTTTGAGCAACATCGTGAAGAAAATATCATGAATGCTACAACTGTTATTGTTGATGTCCAAGGATTTAAGGATTTAAAAAACAATTTTATTGTCAAAGAATTAGCCATAGGGACTCAAGAATATACTCAAATATTTTTGGTCAAACCTCCTTACTGTTTTAATTACTTATCAAAAGAGGAAAAGAAACAAGTCAGGTGGATAGAAAAAAATTATGGAATATATTGGAGTGAAGGATTTATTGACTTCCGCGAGTTTAAACGCATAATTATTCCATACCTAAGCAATAAAAAAATATTAACAAAAGGTTTTGAAAAAATGAAATGGATCAAGGAATTGTCAGGAAATTGTGAAATAATAGATATTGGAGAGAAAGGCTGTCCAAATTTTTTAAGGTTGCGTGAAAATTATTGTAAAAGTGATGGTAATTTGAATTGTATTGAACATACAAAAAAATGTGCATTAAGTAATGTTCTATTAATAAAAAAATGGTATATTGACAATCATATTTATGATTATATTAATTAAACTAGATTAAAACTATTTTACAGATATCTACTTTATTAAGAAAATATTATCTTGAATTATTGTAAATTTATTTAGCGACATTGATTTGATTTTAAATAAAGTTTGTCATATTTACAAAATATTTTCTTTCATTTTTATAACCTACCTCTTAGTTTTAAAGCACACTATGAAATAAAAAAACTGAACGATTTTTTAGTTTGAATTTATTGAGAAAGTGAAGTAAAATAAACAAATTGTATTTAACAATGAAGAAATATATTAATAAGAAATTTTACAATTCTATGTACAAGAAATTTTACATGTATGCTTAAGTACTATTTATTTACAAACACAATTATACACAAATAATTACACACAATCATGAGCACATAGTTTTTTAGATATACTTTTGATCAATGTTTCCGTATGATCCATTATATCATCATAAACGTCTTTTACTACATACTGCGCACGCAGCATAACATCACTGTCACTGCTATTATCAGCATCACTATCAATATTCCTCGGTATTGGATTCGACAAGTCCAATACCTTTACTTTAATCAACTTTAATCCTTGTAGTTTTTCTTTTGTAATTACATACGACAAGGAATGTTGATGTAATGTTTTCTTTATATGCGGCTTACTGCTTGCACTACGCTTGACTTTCTTTTGTTTAGGTTCTCGTTGACGTTTAGTTAAATCTGGAAACGATTCATCGAAGTTAACCCAATAGTCTTGTACATTTTGCTCGCAGGCATATGCAGGTGAATATGAAGGTGATCCGTCAGACATTTCTGTAACAAACAATTTATTAAGTTTAAAATAGGTATTTAAAGCATCTGATTTAATTAATTTACCCAGATTCATATAAACTTACCAATATGTCAAAGATTTTCTGATTATTTTAATTTTTTGTGGTACCACTATGCTGTCGGCTTCTATGTAAGAGATGATCGTCCAAGACTCTCGGGTGCAGACAATTGAATGACTATTGTATGTGTAGTACACATCGACAATAATGCAAATTTAGGTTAACCATGTCATCAAAAATATTTTACAATTACGTAACCCGCTAAACCCTTGTAGTGTCACATTCTGCTGACATGATTGCAACAAGTTTATACACGTTTTGTCAGTATTTACTACGTAATTAAATTTTCCCCTCTCTCTGCCAGGGTGTTGTATAAGGCTACTAAGGGACCTATGATAACATCTATCTATCTATGTACATAATCAGAATCACCGTTGGCTTTCACACGTATAGAGTAGGTACTTAGTCAATTCCAAAAAGTGGTTAAAGAAAGTAATCATAAAATCATGTTGGTAATTATTTATTTCACATTCTTTACACAGTGAGCAGTAGTATATTAAATCACTTAGTTCTAACTACAATACATGGCAGGTAGGTACACAACATAACAAGTAGAATAGGTAAATATGATGTAACAGATCATGTAGGTTTATGTCGCTTTAAAAATATACATAATAGTTATAAAAATATATATTTAGTGATACTAACTTATTACATTAATAATCTTATTGTAAAAAAAAAAAACATTTCACTGACAAGTATTCTTAAATATAATTGAATTAACATTTTAAAATCCACGAACTACCCCATGCCTTAGTGGATATTTTGTCATTTGAAATGAATCTTTTGTCGTCATTGCCAGAAAGAGCGATTTTATTAACATTTCTTGTAAATATCTCGTGTTTTATTGATCGAAATAAAATATTCTTTTTTCGTATTATTTCTTTATTGTAAAGAACCGACTTATAATCCGATAACTCCAAATCGCGAACTACGTAAGACTTCACCCCCTTTGCTTTCTTAACAATTTCATCTTTAGTTGTTAGACAATACAGTTTTGACCGGAGTCCTACAAATTCTGATACGATTTGTCCTGCCATTTCATCCTTAAACAATCCTGGAACCTTTTTATTTTTAAGAGGAATGTCATATATATTTTCGTCTCCATAATTACTGCTATCAAAGTAATTTAAAAAATATTTATTTATGTCATTATAAAAATCGGCGCAGTTAATGGAATAAATAAAACTGTCCGTATCCGTATAGCACAATTGAACACGATCTTCATAAAATGGTTTGATAACATTATAATGGAAATTATACATGTGTGTTTTAGATAACTCTAAAACCGTGAAGCCAATGTAGATCGGCTTATCCAAGATAATTTGTTCGGGCTTCATTTGAACAGCCACCAAATTATCGGTAAAAACAGAAACGCTATGAAAATATGGACTGGCAATTAAACTATCTGCACCAGTTTTCTTTTTTGTTTTGTTGAGGGTGTCATGCCATTGATTTACCAAGTGTACACTAACTCTACGCTCAGTATTCTCAAGAGTCTTTCCAAACACTGAATTATTCAACAGTTTAAAAAAATCTTGTTCAAATGTAGATTTTGCTTTTTGACGCAGTTGAGTATTTAATTCAATATATTTCTTAAGATATGAGCTCTGTTTGAAAGTAATTGCTCTGTGAATTTTACACAGTATTAAACCATGCTCTAAACACTTTTTTAAGTGAACATAATGAATCACATAGTTATATTTGTTGTATAAATTGAGCACAAGCTTTTTATTTTTGCCTCCGGGTGGGATACATTTCTCTGGACAGAATGGTAAATCATTATGATATTGATGTAAGTAGTCTGGATAAAGCAAATCAACTTCGAGTATATAGCCGTATTCGGATTCATCTTCTATGTTTAGTACATTTAAATTTTCTATTTCATTATATTCTAAAAATCTAAAGTCTGATTGAGGAAGGGTTTGACACATACTATAACCATATAAATTATTACAATCGATGTATGCTATGTATGAATCTTGTTGTGTAGGGTCGTAATCAGGGATATATTTATGGTTTGCTTTAGCATAACGATGCGGACACATACACATTCCCCCCCTTATGCCGCTTTGAATCATTCGGATAATTTCTAAGTCCGCTATTAATTCCAACTCAACGCCAGTTTTTAGAAGCATTGCATCGAAGGATAGGCTTGGGAGAGTAATGTAAAATGATGGATCTAATTTATAGTGTTGTTTACATGTATCGCGAAAATGTTCGAAGATGTCGCTCAGTAACAATACGTCTGATTTAAGATAGAGATCAGTATACTCGCCTAAATCTTTTATGTTAAATTTGGACCAAACTAGCTGAGCGTGTTCGAAATCATCATCAGAAATGTGTTCACCAGTTAATGTATTATAAAACTGTGATTTTCGAGGCAAACTAGACTCTAAATAAGTCTTCCAGTCAGTCATATAATTGTATGGGTAAACACCTTTTCGAGATAGTAACTTAAATTGTAAGTCATCAGGAAAATGACTGCGAAGATATTTTAAATCAGATTTCGCCATAGTTTTAGCTAATTTATCTAAACTCGTTCCTAAAAATTTTAAAGAATCAGTAAAACGCAATTGAATATATTTATTATCCGAAACGGGTAAGAACTTGGAAAAAGAAATATAATTTTCTTTAGTTTTTGGTAAAATTTTAATGTTCCCAGGGAGTTCACCTAATTCTTTAATAAATAAATGACTATCATATCCCGAAAGGTTATGAAAAAATACAGGAATACATTTTGGAACTTTGTATTGTAAGTTGCAATGCATATGAGCTGCACCACGAAAACGCCCCGTGATGTGACAGTGATCTTTGACTCTATCGTTCCACAACAAGTGATTACATATGTGACATCGTGTGGCATTGTCAAAATCCTTAGAATTTTGCTCAGTAAACAATATAGGCTCAGTAGAATTTAAGATTGATTGAATTTTTTTGGCGTCATTATGTAGTGAAGTTATAAATTTCGAAACACAATTTTTACCCCGATAAGTCACAAATCGATTGTATTTGTCATCAACGTTACACACGATGTTGTACGCAAATGCGATAGGTATGTGACGTTGCAAATCGCAAGTACTAGCAACACTCGGATCAGGTTCGCAGCCGTAAATCGGTTGTAACATAGTCTCGAAATCCGCATACACAACAAACGGCACATTTTGTTTTCGTTCATAGTTTTTAAATTTAAGTACAGCACCTTTTTGAGGTAATACGGTAACAACGCCACCACAACTGTGGTTCTCGAGTTCAACTTCTTTCGGAAAAAACAAGAAACAGGTTTCGCAAAAATATAATTTTCCATGATGACTGGTTACTTGATTTCTAACGAGACGAGGAAGATCTTTAATTAAGCAATAATGAGATGAAGTATTATTTTCTAACAAGAGCAAATGAACGCGCTTAGTGTTTTTAAGGAGGGACTCAGATTTATACAGCGGTCCCGTAATATATCTTTTATTGTTTAACCCGTAAATAAAAATACTAATATTCGGGTTATTTTTCTGAAAAATGGATACATCTTTAAAAGTGACAGGAAAAGACATATCTTTAATATTGAATAACTGTCGGAAATGGGGGTACGAGGACACGCGCTCGGGGTGTTTACTGGTAGGGTAGAGAGAAGCTGTAACTGACCACAAGAAACAGTATTCATCTTTGTTATTTATATTTAAACAAGCCTTCTTATTTTTTATGAATGCTGGTAAATTAATATAGCTAGATCCTCTCAAAGGTTGATATTTATTGATATTTATTTCAAAGTGAGAGTTGTGTAAAAAAGTCCAACCACTATCTCTTTCTTGAAACTCTTCCATTTTTTTCATTATACTATTTTCAACTTCTGTAAATGTTTCATTAAAATTATAATTTAAATGAAGTGAAAGGTTTTTCGTTGTAAACGATTTCTGCTCTTGTAAATTATTTTTGATCAACAAAAAACTTGAAAACAACTCAAAATTGACTTTTATATTTGTATGAATTCTTATTGACTTAGCTAAAAGGGGCTCAATTTTACGACGCAAATTTATAAAAAAAGAGCGCGTAGAATAAAGTTCATCATCGCCTTCCGCCACTACCCTATAGGTGACAATACGTCCCCGAAACGCAGTGTGCACCAGTAAAACGTTCTCGACACCCACCATCAACGGAGGGATATCATTGTTCTTATGTGCGTTACTGCGCAAGTGACCTATCCACCGCGTTTTTTTCACTAAGACGTTGCACACAGAACAAAATGGCATTTTAATGAATTCAAATACTAGCTATATACTCTAATTGAATCTCAACAATCCTTATATAAGATTAAGATTTCCTCTGGAAACTATAAAGTCGATATAATATAATTTAATGTAACCCAGCAGATTACCAACAATTACAATGGGAGCACCTGAAACTAAATTTTCACCACGTACTAAGCTGTATTATGAATTAACTCACTTAAATTAACAAATATAGGTAATACCTAGATTAATAATAATATGTATTTTTTTTATGCTTTCATTTAAAGTAAACATAAAATTTAAAGTTGATTAGTTTGAGTACCCTATTGCAACCCACTGCTGAGCATCACACGGCAAATATAAGTATACTTATAATACAAGTATACTTATTTTATTTGACTGCAAGTAAATTAAGCATCTAAGTATTTATACTATGTTAGGAAGTACCTATATTCTGTTTAATAAATAGTAAGTAATAATAGTTCTTTGCTAACTTTAATTTACAAAGTACGGGTAATCTTTAATCATACGCCTTTTTGTTTTATATCAAACAAAAAGGGGTATTCGTATTATTTAGATGTGTAATATATAGAAAATTATGGAATTTAATTAAATCACGATTACCTATACTTACCACTTAAAAGAACTATTTTTACTAATGCATGTGAACTATGTGAATTAGAGTACCAAATAATAAAACCAATACCAAAATTATAGACAATTACCATATGAAAATTAGAAATTTATTTATAGTTAACATTTAAGCACGTCTTATACTTATTTTATCGGAATAAAATGTTCGATCAGCGTCCTCAAATAAAATGTGTGCTTGCTTTACGAAGCGCTGCAGCGCTGTCCACTGTGCAGATTCTTCCTTGATCTGACAGCATAAGCGTAGGAGTGCTTTCTTCCAACGATCCTCGGATGTAGTAAGCTCAGCGTCGATACGGTCGTAGACCCGCAACTCGATATAGAAGTCGCCGGCAGTGGGAGCGACGCGTCTTTGCACCCCGTTCGCTACGCGAGATGAGATGTATGACAGCAGCTTTAGTTTGTTGTCTACGGGGTGCGCACACTCTTCACGGTCGTCGTCTTCACAGAGACCAAAAATGTCTGCCAACTGCGATTTCGTTTTCGTAGCGCTGCAAAAGGAAATTTTTATTATTTACCTTATCAGATTTTTACTTATCATGTTATAGCTACTTCGCTAAAAAAGTTACTCAAATAAAACAACTTTATGTGATTTCTGCGCTCAAGGTAGCGATTTTTGAAAGTCAACGCATGGTGAGAAAATATCTTCTATATGACCAATTGTAACTGTTTATGGTCAAACGGGAACAGAAATCTCGTAACACATGTCAAATGGTAGGAACAAAATGATGTACGAAATTATTTCTTGCCGTTGAATTCTATGATAGTGTCAATAGGTAATTTCTGTGATTGAGTCACTTGTAATATAGAAAGGTCGAAGGACGCGCTATATAGATACACTGTTAATATAAGTACAGACCTACTTTCACTACCGGCAAAATATAGCGCGTCTTGTGACCTAGGTAACATACAATAATGTAAATAAAGATTACATAAAATAGGTACATGTTATATTTATTTACCTGGAGGTGTTTTTGCGTTTTGATGCCACCGACGCCGATGGGACTCTCTTCGCTTTTTTAGGCAACAGCGATTTTGATGGGGCCACAGATTCGCAATCGGATTCAGACCTGAAATGAAATAACATTGAATTAGAAAAATATATTATGAAATGCACTTGAAATCGAGGGAATCTCCTTCAGATACTCATTCAAACTATTTACTTCGACTAAGAAATGGAGGAGAAATGACATAGGTAACTGGCATGCTAAATCTAAAAAACAAAAATAAAAAATATTTAAGAATACAATTTGACAATTACCTAGTCTTTAGATAGAAATTTATTAGAGTAATATTTAATTGTAAAGATATACTTTGGTTAAATTGAGAAATAATCAATGTATATTATGGTATATTGATTTGGAATATTTATAGCAACTATCTAAAGAATAGAAACAACTAATTAAAAATATCCATTATTTGGTGAGAAAATTTTGGGTCTAACAACTATGCATTCTTTTTATCTATAGGTACGTAATAATTCAAAACAATTTCATAAAACAAGAATAAAATTACAGTAGCTTAGTATACTTACTAACATTTTAGTAGGTTGAGATCGTTTCGTAATCAGCTGCGCACGGCGCTGACCGAGGATTGCGAGATTTGGGATCACGTTGCGGGCACGGAATCACGAGCCTTGTGAGCGCGGTCGGGGCGGGGCGCTGGATAGAGCTGGTGTGGTCGGTGCCAGGCGCTGGGTAGAGCTGTAGGTGCGGCCGGTGCGGGTACAGCTGGTGCGGTCGGTGCGAGTCGCTGGATAGAGCTGTAGGTGCGGCAGGCGCGGGGCGCGGGGTAGAGCTGCAGTTCTTCACTCGAAACACGGGCGGGGCACTGGATAGAGCTGGTGTTGGCGGTGCCAGGCGCTGGGTAGAGCTGTAGGTTTCTTCCGGTGCGGGTACAGCTGGTGCGGTCGGTGCGAGTCCCTGGATAGAGCTGTAGCTGCGGCAGGTGCGGGGGGCGGGGTAGAGCTGTAGTTCTTCACTCGAAACACGACGGAGACAAAAAGGTAACAAATACCCAAAATCCGGAGGTTTTATCCATAATAATTTGATATGTCTGCAGTTTATTCTCGCATTAAATAAAATCATATATCACACGTAGTTGTTATATTAGCATAAGCGTTATTACTACATAATTATTAAAATCAAGAAAATGCATTTGATACTTTAACATACGACATTTGTATTCTGAATAAGAAATAATATGTCGGTGGTGTGGTGTGCAACAGTAAATCTATTAATCGGCAATAATTACCAATGCGAAAAACAATTGTATCACATTACAATGCGTGACGAAATACGTTTCCGCTAAAGGTGACCGCGTGGTGAATTTGATAATAATATTTGACAACAATAAAATAATCTGTTATACTCTCAGCCTCACAGAAAATAGTATTAATCACCACTGGTTAGCTACTTATCCTATAATATCCCTATAGTATATATCCATCTCACCGCAGGGCACAAAGGGCTTCCTCATTTTATGGGAGTATGGCTGTAGTCCTCCACGCGAGGCTGATGTGAATTGGGGGCATGCACAAATAGGTATGTACTGTCAAGAGCATACCTCTGTGACTATAAATCGGGGAATTATCAAGCTACTCATAAAAAAATTAAATTGAAAATGTTCAGATATGAGGATTACACTCTTATTCAAATCAATCATAATATATTTATTCCATTTAAATAGATATATTAAATGATCTATTATTAATCACTTTCTTTTTCATAAATAATTACAGTACAGTCATCAACATAAATATCTTTAAGTAGGTACGTACCTGATTACCGAAAGACAATATTGAATATTTTGTAACTTGATAAGCATAAACTGACAATAAAAAATAAATATAAATGAATATGAATATAATAAATGAATATACAAAACTTACTAATACCTATTAGGGCATTACGGAGTTTATGTTTCATGTATATATAATTAACAAAATAGCATAATATGTTATAATGTAAATTCTATTGCCTCATTACTATGCAATTTTTGTCAACCCTTACAATTAATTTATTTAATTCACATATCTCAACACCAATAACGGAACGTGAATATCCAACTGCTGGGAAAGATCTCGTCTATAGGATCGTGAATATGTAAGTAAGGACTTAGACTATCCACCACCAATGTAATTGGGGCATACATACTTTCTACTTACTAGAGTCAGTCAATCACATTCAAACCCAACCACAGGTTTTTGATGGGTCAGTTTTTTTTACTGCAGCTGACTGTACTAAGTAAAATACACATACTTATCTTTTATTCTGATACACGTATGTATTTTACGTGATATCCCGATATTACACAGTTACAACATGTGACGGTGCAGTAATGCACACCTTGCGTTAGGGTTCCTTACGAAGAAGGTACAAATGTACCTTGATTCATAACAATGAGTATCCTTTACACGATTTAAAATAGGTGATAAGAAATGACGGACAACTACAGTAACAGTTATGGTTTCCGACACGTAAGAAGAATTTAACCAACCCATCTTATCGCGTGGCGATGTTAAAGGTTAACTAAGGTAATGAATAGCCAAAAACTATATACACTTGCACGTTTTGATACAACCTTTAAACCATATGCGCGTTGTATGTGGCCGGTACGTTACAAGTTCTCAGCTGACAGTTTTACGTCTAATGTGCAGTTGAACGGTGAAATGTGGATATAAACACTTAATGTTTGGGATAGGGATTAAGGTTGTGAATATAATTATGTATGATAGAAACATGACAAGTAAAAATACACGAAAAATAAATCGATGACGACGAGAATAACGCGATTTTGTAATAATCAGCAAAAACTTTGGTAACAGGTTTACATACATATTTGGTTAAGTTTATGGTTCTACAAATAAACTGTATTGAGGGTGCTAATAAAAATATTTTTTACATTTCCATCGGAGTTACAGAGGAACCCTCGGCGCGCGGGTCAAACCCGCACTTGCCTGGTTTTCAATATTGTTTTGTTACAATAGGGATCGCATTACGAACTCATGATTTCTCATCACATTATTATAATTGCACTTTGGGTGCCTATTTTTATTATAATTTGTCGAAAGTGAAGTAGGTGTATTTATGTGTATAGATATGGGTACACGAGTAATTACAATATTTGTAGATGGGTGATTATATTATTGATTATTGGGCAGGCTGCACACCTTAGTGAGGACGAGACGTCGTCCGAACTACAGGTGGGACAGCGTGCCCAATAATACCCTACTTATGTTGTTGTGGTTTTTGTTTTTTTTTTTTCGGTGTGTGGAAATAAATGGTTTTAATGGTTTAAAACGAATTAAACACCACATCACATTCCCAAAGTGATGGTAATTTTAGCAATACGAAGGTCACATTCGGTCGTTTTTGCTTTAATTATATTTAAATCAAATTAATATATCTATTTTATAGGGTTCCGTAGTTAATTGCCACACACATAAATATAAGCTATACAGGTATTCCAACAAGACACATTGAAGAAGGCTCGTTCGAAGTCAAAGTCAAAAATGCTTTATTTTGTAGTTACACATTTAACATAGTCAGATTTAACATTTTTAAAGCTACTGCTTGTTCAAAAGGCAATTTTCCCCTGAGATGAACATGTAAGAAACTAGAAGGGTTGCTCTTTTTGAAAACAGGTTTTTATATTACAACAAATAATATTTCATTATTAATTGTGAAACAGCCTGGTTATGCGAACTAGCTGGTTATGTCCATGGATGTTTATCATCTAAATAATCTGATATTTTATAATATGCTTTCTAAGTTTCTGTTTTTATAGTATCGTTAAATTTATTGAAAGGAAGATTTTGTATATCAACTATCACACGATTGAGACAAACCCAAAGATGACACTTGAGATTGTAATTCTTACGATTATTCAAAATTTAAACAGTAAGTAAGTAAGTAAGTTAATTATTTATTTTTTCCTTCCATAACAAAACACTTAGTGGGTATTCTTAAAATTATTCAAGGTTATTCTTACAACAGCAACGTTATGGAGAGAACTGGTTCCCGAACTAGGTGACCCTGTATCTCGGGTAACCAGGTCTCCCCTCTTAAGTACTTGAATCATTTATAATAATAGTACGGAATGAATTTAGTAAGTAGGAACTAATAATAACAATATATATGTATAAATAAGTATAAATTATTGAGAGTGAGACTTAATCTCAATCCTGAGACTGCGCCACCAATACGGCCCTCCGTTTTACATACATAAGGGGGAAAAGAAGTTATTTAACAAAAAAATTAAATACAGAAAATAATTATGTATGTAAGAACCAAAAACCCGACAGCATATTTTGTATTTTGCGAACGCCATGTTAATTTTTTTATCATAAAATGTATCCCATAACATTCCAGGTATCAAGACGAATCTAACGACTCCATGCACTTCGAAAACAGTCATTCCGTTTAGACTACAGGATGTACTAAAGGAATTGACATACTTACATACTCGAAAAACATTACCCTTCTTTCGTGGGCAGTCGGGTAAAAATATGCGTGTGTGTGTGTGTGTATGTGTGGTGGGAACAGACTCAGCGTTTTGTGCAATTCAATTCAACTCCGTATTGTCGGTATATATAAATGAATGACAGAGTAATTGGTTCCCACAGACTTGTTCAAAATCTATGCAAATTAGAATAGGGTTGAACAAATTTCCTCAAATTATCAGTTATCACCTAACACCCCTGACACCTTTGTTATAAATTAAAACGAGGTGTTACAACTGACCTATGAAATGGGGGGCAACACATAAACATGTTATGACCCACCTGGCTGGTATTTATCCAATTTGCTTAGATACCTACATGTGTACGGCTTTAGAAACAGGTGACCCCCGTCTTGCAGTAAAATATAGAAAAGTTAACCCGCAGCGACTGAGGTAGATTTTTCTGCTGATGAGTCTGAGAGACGTATTGTTCAGATGTCATTATAATTTTAATTATAAATAGAACATGATTAAAAATGAGTTAAAATAGGTAGATATTTCGTAATATTATTTTACAGTAACCATTATATTCGACTACTATTTTGCCATTAAAATTTGAATGCTGCTCGAGTTCTTTATATGAGATAACCAATACGTAATTAGTAACAATATAAGTATGTTTAAAACAAAAACCCTAAAAGAAAGTACAAAAACCACTACCTACTGTAGAGTAGGTAGAGAGAAGTAGTTCTAAATCCGTCCAGCCATTCCCTTAAATGCTTGGAAACTGTATGCAGAATATTTATATTTTGCTAGCGCCATATTGGATCTATTACCGTGAACTGTATTTTATAACACTCTGGTGATCAATATGTATCAACAATATCTTGAACTTCAAAATAATAAAGCCATTTAGGCTATAGATGTTCTGTACACGTACTTATGTAAATCTCCATACACATATCCAAAAGACATTGGCCCCGCAGACAGACATCATTATCACATCAACAACAGAACATCCTCTGCTAAACATGACGTCTACTAGACGCAGTGTTCACTGTATTATAAAAACTTTGTAATATAAAAACCTTTATTTAAAAGGGCGACCTCTCGAGTTTCTTGCTTGTTCTTCTCAGGGGAAAATTGCCTTTTGAACAAGCAGTAGCTTTAAACTTGTAAAATCTGACTATTTGAAATGTACCTTGTGTACCTACAAAATAAAGCATTTTTTGATTTGATTTGATTTGACTATTGGCCCTAGGTCTAAAGGACGCCAAACAGGTCCAACTCCATAGGTTCCAACAACAGAACGTCTTCGGACGTCTACCAGACACATTGCTCTCAATTGACTCTACGTCTATGAGACACCGAACAACTCTAACTCCATACGTGCGATCATCATAGCGTGTGTTACTGGCGGATGGTAGATGTTGGTACAGGAACGTACAGAAGGAATAGAATCCTCAATTCGTTTTGCAAAATCTTTGTTCTTTACATTTTGACATGGTTAAAATGAAGTTAATTAAATATGGCAATTAATAAGCCACTTTAATTCATATATAGTAGATACTCGGTATATTTTCCGGTGACCCCCCTGTATGCACTACCCATGGTAGCACCGTGCCTGTGTGGGTACACATAAATGTGATATTACAGAAGGTCGACTGAGTGGCGTTCGTAAAGGCCTTAATTAAGGCCCTTTCACACGCCGTAAACAGTTTGACCGTAATTTGTTTTGGAGTCGCAGAAAGGAGTGTTTGATGTCAGAGATTTATCAGGTGTTTTCCGGAGATGATTATGAGAAAGTAGATTGCTAATATAATTATATTTTGATCTCTCAAATCATTTATGGTCGCATCCGAAAACCCGGCTGAGTGTGTTGATCTACGTTCGGTAGGGTTCCGTGGTCAGAATTTTTTTTTATGCCCAACGGGTTACACTTGGCCTCAATCACACCTGATGATAAGTGAAAATGAGGCCGAAGGTGGAAGCGTACTGACCCGGAAAGCCCATCTTATTTGGGGAACTGGCTTTTTATCTTTGACAACCGGAACTCTAGCTGTTTGGGGCCGATTTAGATAAGATGTTGGTATCTAGCAGACCAAACCGAGTATTAAACATATACCCCACTGGGGATCGAACCCGCGACCTCCGAATCGTAAACCCAATGTTGTTTACATTAAGCCACGGAGGCGCGGCGGTCAGAATATACATTTTAAAATACAAAGTTATTTTGCAGTTGATATAAGTATGACACTTTGCATGGAGTTTCTGTGACCTTCTGTCAAAGTCATGTACATGTCGTAAGCTGTAATACTCGTAAACTATTAAATTTACGTCCGCTATATGCCGTTTATGCCTTGGGCATGTTTGCTCTCCAGTGTTTCTTGCTAAACTTAGAATATGGGATAGTTCGTTGTGCGAGTGTCGACTGGATGAAGGGTGTCCGATCACATTTTTTTCATCTGCTCTAAATTGACATCCTCGTTCCATTAACTTTAAGCTTTTATTATCAAGACATCCTCGTTCCTCGTCCTATTAACCTTAAGCTTCTATTATCAATGGTATTCACCCCTATCGTCCAAATCCTATCATATCATATTAGAATTAACAATATCAAATTGTAGTAGCTGTAATACTAACCTGGTGATGGCTTAATTTGTGTTGTTTTCTTTTTTAGACTGCCCAGATGGGACTAATATCGCGGCTCAATTTTGGCTTAATATTTCATGTCACCGTCATGACTCACTCGACACTGGCAAAATTCAAAGACTTGCTAGAGAACTAAAGAATTGAGTATTAATATTATAAATGCGAAAGTTTGGATGTTTGTTTGTTGGTTTAATAATATAATATAATAATAAATGTATCTTTATTTGTTCTTCACAAACTCACGCTTAGAGAAATGTACAGGATAACAGTGTTACTTAAGTCTGGTGAGTATGTGTGAAGACTGATGCCTAAAATAGGCGGTAGCCTGTGCTTTAGGACATCAGTACCCCATATTTACTTCCCGGACGTACAGCTCAGACAGCGAGAAAATGTTATAAGTAAGGCACAGTGAGTATGTGTGAAACTGATGCCTAAAATAGGCTGTAGCCTGTGCTTTAGGACACCAGTACCCCAGATGTACTTCCCGGACGTACAGCTCATACGGCGAGAAAATGTTATAAGTAAGGCACAGTGAGTATGTGTGAAGACTGATGCCTAAAATAGGCTGTAGGCTGTGCTTTAGGACATCAGTACCCCAGATGTACTTCCCGGACGTACAGCTCAGACAGCGAGAAAATGTTATAAGTAAGGCACAGTGAGTACGTGTGAAGACTGATGCTTAAAATAGGCTGTAGCCTGTGCTTTAGGACATCAGTACCCCAGATGTACTTCCCGGACGTACAGCTCAGACAGCGAGAAAATGTTATAATTAAGGCACAGTGAGTATGTGTGAAGACTGATGCCTAAAATAGGCTGTAGCCTGTGCTTTAGGACATCAGTACCCCAGATGTACTTCCAGGACGTACAGCTCAGACAGCGAGAAAGTGTCATAAGTAATGCTTTTTGGATTTAATTGTTTGTTTGGATGAAATTTAGAATACAGGCTGAATTTGAATTAGTGTAATTCTCATTAACTGGTGACGTCACTCTTGTTTACGAATAACTTTCCCCAATGAACCATAGTCAAATTCAAAATTGAACTATTATCAATTTAGTTTTTGACGAAAAAATCGGTATAAGTTTGAAGCCTATGTTTGTTTGTGGCATTATGGCGTCAAAACTGAACTGATTTAAAAACGGTTTTTTTTATTTTCGAAAGCTGATGGGTGCAAGATGGGTCTAGCTATGATACATGTAAACGCTTGAGCTGTTTCGGAAATATTTAGCTTTCCACACAGTTTGGTTTGCTTATCTATATTACAGTCATTGTCTCTCGGGATATTTCTGTTTAAATTTATCTCGAAATATGTATAAAAATCGTCGCTGTCCGCGTATGTTCACTTGTAAATTATACAACTGAATTTCATAAGGTTTTTCACTATGATTTTCCATATACCGCATAGCAGAACTTGCTGGGCAAGTAATAATTATGTGCATGTAGGTAATTAATTATTCTATTAATACGTTAAAAATGACTATTGTTTATTACAATACTAGCGCTTTTAGGGTTCCGTATCAACATAGTAGTCTGTCGTCTCTATCCGATGGGTATCATTTTAATCATGCCAACAAGCATGGTAAAAAGCAGTTATTTATAATGAGTTTAAAAGGAAAACTTTTTTTATTTATTTATTTTTAGGAACTCTGAGTCACTATGTGACTAAGTTAGCTCCATATTACCCCAAAGCAATATTCATCACTACTACAATAAATGACTCGTTTGGTACAAACTCATACACACAAAACGATATAACAACCTGACTTCATCTGACAGTGGAGAAGACAGAATACTTTGGAATAACCCCAAACCTTTAACATTAAGTTTTAATGATCGTATGAACATCTCACGTTTGGCTTTGTTCCGCTCACATTCCATCAAAAGATGCTGAATATCTTAACCGCCTCCGTAGCTCAATGTAAACAACATTGAGTTTACGATTCGGAGGTCGCTGGTTCGATCCCCAGCGGGGTACATGTTTAAGTACTTGTTTGGTTGGTGGTAGGGCATTTTAAATGTCCGCCTGGCTAGCTACCACCATCTTATCTAAATCTGCTGCCAAGCAGCAATGTTGATAGCATTGTTGTGTTCCAAGTAGTAGTCCCCCAAGTAAGATGGGCTTTCCGGGTCAGTACGCTTCCACCTTCGGCCTCATCTTCATTTAATGATTGAGTCATCATTCAATCATGAGTGTGATTGAGGTCAAGTACGAATCCGTTGTGCATAAAAAAAAATAACTGTAAAGTTATTTAACAAACAACAAAGAGCCCCTTCTAAGTCCGCATATTATGAGGGCAAGTACGGTTATTTTCACAAATAACTGTTTAGCTAGTATGCGAGCATTTGGAACCTTAACTTGAAGATTTTCTTTCGTACTATTGTAGGTGTAATAAATATTG
Source organism: Oegoconia quadripuncta (assembly GCA_949316235.1). Classification (NCBI taxonomy): domain Eukaryota; kingdom Metazoa; phylum Arthropoda; class Insecta; order Lepidoptera; family Autostichidae; genus Oegoconia; species Oegoconia quadripuncta. The sequence goes on from OX438746.1 coordinate 5,032,466, forward strand.
TAGGTATTGTATTTTGAATTACCTATACAAAATTCAGCTTTATTTATTGGGTGTTAATTATTAACAAGGCTTAAGCTAATGTTTTCGAGTAGTCTACAGTTTATTAACAAATTTATTCCTTGCTCACTCGAAACTGACTTGTTGAACAACCCTTTTAGTGAAAGTATTCCAGACGTTTCTGGGAAAGGGGACGAAGGGCACTTTACTTAAATATTATCTATATTATCTGAATCATCCCCCTATCTTTGTAAATGTTACTTTGTAGAGATATAAAATTTTAATTTAACATTTTCAAAGGAATCGTTGCTTGGGTTTTGAAAATTAAGCTGCTTTTGATTCTAAACTGTTGTAAATAGTGAAAAATATTATAGAATACGTCTGTTTTAGGACGGCATTTATTCTGAAGTGAAAAAAAGAATGTGACGGACAAATATTAGAATTAAAAAAAAAATTATATCAAGCTTTCATTACTATATAGGTACTTATCAAACAAGTCTATATTACAACGTCCCCCCTGTTGTAAAAATGTTATAAATAGTGAAAAATATTATAGAATGCGTCTGTTTTAGGACAGCATTTATACTGAAGTGAAAAAAAGAATGTGACGGACAAACATTTGAATTTAAAAAAAAAAGATATCAAGCTTTGATTACTATATAGGTACTTATCAAATAAGTCTATATTACAACATCCCCCCTGTTGTAAAAATGTTGTAAATAGTGAAAAATATTATAGAATACGTCTGTTTTAGGACAAACAAACAAATGTTTGTTTGTTTGTCCTAAAACTTTCGTATTTCGTATTTATAATATTAGTTAGATTTGTACCCACTATAGTGATAAGAGTGATTTGCCTGATGAATTGATGAAATATAGCGTTTATGTTGTAAATAGTGAAAAATATTATAGAATACGTCTGTTTTAGGACGTATAATTGTTTGTTGCTCAATCAGCGCGAAACGGATGAAGGGATTTGGATGAAATTTGGTATGTAGGTAGAACATACCTTGGATTAAACATAGGATAATTATTATCTCGATAAAGTGAGCGTTCACACAGGCGTACGTATAAGTCGTATCAATCAATCATACAAGGAATTTAGCGCCTGTATTAAGTTGGCAGCCAAGCCACACTTGGATAGTGTCGAACATAAATATGTATTATACTGGATGAGTTTTTATACCGTAAGGAAGAAAATATTATGGAACAGAAATAGTAGTTATTGGTATTGGTCGTTTAAGGTCTCGCAGAAGACCGACGTCTGAGTAGTGGCATTTTGCCACTGCGCTTCGTCCGGTGAGCGAGAGCGCCGGAGGCCCACCTTCCAGTCTCTCTCCAGAATGGTAGCGGTATTTAAAGATTTAGTACCCCAGGAGGGTACCAGCACTATTAGTGCTGGAGAATCCCTCATCGCTCAGGCTGCCCTACTTATTCTGGGGTGGACACCTCAAAGGCCGGCAACGCATCTGTGACCCTTTTGGTGTTGCGGGTGTCCATGGGCGGCGGTTGCTTTTCATCAGGTGACACGCATGCTCGTTTGCCGCCCTCTGAAATAAAAAAAAAAAAAAGTTCTATTTTTTCTTAACCACCATTAAACGCATGCGCCGACCGGAGATTGATATGCGATTGGCCGGATTCGTAGGGTTCCTATCATGCGAAATTTATTTGGAACTCATTTTTTCTCCAAGATTTAAAAATTTATTTAATTTCATGTGTAATTAGAAAAGGCTATAAACGCGACCGACAAATGACACAACGCCATATTCGATGATGGTTTGAAAATAATAATTAAACTACGTACGGCAAAAAAACTCATCCATCCAACCATCCAGTAAAAGATGTCAAAGTCAAAGTCAAAAATGCTTTATTTTGTAGGTACACAGAGTATACACTTAAAATAACCAATTTTACATAGTAAATTTTAAATTTTTTAAGCTACTGCTTGTTCAAAATGCAATTTTCCCTTGAGAAGAACAAGCAAGAAACTCAAAGGGTTGCTCTTTTAAAATCAGGCTTTGATTTTACATAAAGGTTTTTATATTACAAACAGGTTTTTAAATTTCATTATTAATTGTGTCCTCAATTGAGCTCTATCCCAATTTTACTTTGATGCTTAGCTACATGATCCGTCAAAGCTAAAAGTGTTTAATTCTGTCAGTATTATAAAAAAAAATACAATAATTAAGCTTGTTCTTGTTTAACCATGTTGTGTATACATACTTGGGATTCCAATCTAGTTCGAATCTAAGTTAACTTTAAGTTCTTCTCATGCACCATTGCAATCCTGTTTTGACCAATAAATAAAATTAAAAAAATAAAATCCGGTATATTTAAATTGTGTAGTATATTGACCATCTGATAACCATTATATAAGCCTAGTTGCTTAGTGTGGAACTAGACGGCGCTGTTTGTATGTCCAACCAAGGATATTTATTTATGATAGGAACTACACTGCCCAGATTTAGTATCCAAAGCAACCTAATAGCATGTTCCCAAACCCGATCTTTGATATGATTTTGTTACCCGACATTTTGTAACCTGCTTGATATTCCAAAAGTTTTGTAAGTTCAATTAATTCCAACTCTAGGGAGTAGTCGATTTGGTTACATAATGGCTGTGCGGAACTTTGTCATATACCATAAACACACACTGATCGATATTACGATGTAGGTAGGTATATATCTATTTAGTCCGTATACTCTTTGGGGCACATTAAACAGAAGTAATCTCAGAATTTTGATTTTCTCTTGTTATTCTTAAATTGGTATAAAGTTTTTTTATATCCCTTTTATATTTACGTAAAGTGGCAAGACAATCTTTCCGTAAACATCTATAAGTATATATATACATTTTTTAAATGTTATTGTTACTTACCAGGAATTAAAAATATATTACAGAAACTATGCCAATAAAAACCTACAGGTAATAACAAAAGATACTGAATTATATTAATAATAATATTTATAAATATTTATTTATATATCAACAACATATCGTCATTAAAACAACATTTTATGGTTATGTTATCATTTTGGGGGCAATAAAGGATTTAATAATAATAACAGTACTATGAATTGATAGTCGACATTTTTGTATATTTTTTTTTATTATCAGTTGTATATTTATTTCATCAATTCAAATGTTAAATACATTGTATTAGTCATATACCTACTGGTAAATTATTCATCTATTTTTGTAAGTATACTCTTTGTCTACTTGGAAACTACCCATTTGCCTTCTTACTGAGGATTGCTGGAAGTAATATCTTATCAAGATAAGCATGCCTTTTGTATAATTTATCGTCGTGGTCTCTTTGTGTCAAATGAATCCCACCAAAAACATTCTGTAAAAAACTAGCCAAGTCTCGATGGAGCTGCTTGATTATCTCTAAAAAGTAATGAAATCTAAACAAAGTCGTGCCAAGTGTAAGGTTCCTTACTGCGATTTCTTTATTATTATAGTTAATGTTGTGTGACTTGGCCGTTGAAGGGTACACAGGGGTACAAAACCAGATGCTCCATGACACCATTGCACCAATCTGTCGCCAGAACCGCTATTAATGTTATTAATTATGTTATTAAGAATGTTCAACGGCAAACTATTAGCGAATAATCTGTGTGGCGTTTACATAACATTCTTTATACGTTAGTGGCTTTATCAAGCCTACAATTGACTGGTTATTGAATCAACGTTTTCCAAGTGGCAATTTTCCATCGTCAATGCGTAGCGGTTCTGGCGACAGATTGGTGCAATGGTGTCATGGAGCACCTGGTTTTGTACCCCTGTGTACCCTTCAACGGCCAAGTCACACAACATTAACTATAATAATAAAGAAATCGCAGTAAGGAACCTTACACTTGGCACGACTTTGTTTAGATTTCATTACTTTTTAGAGATAATCAAGCAGCTCCATCGAGACTTGGCTAGTTTTTTACAGAATGTTTTTGGTGGGATTTCACTTCTTTTTGTAGAAACGTGGGCATATTATATATATGCCCACGTTTCTACAAATATGCTTGATACTGCAAGTTGAGTCAGTTCTACCATACACCAAGAAAGATATTGAATGGAAGAGACAAGACCCGTCTTTGGGCATACCAACTACTTGGTAGCCACTAAGTTCACCGTCGTCTTTTAATATTATCGACATTTTTTACGATAATTATTATCTTGCGAAATCAAACACAATTAAACTCGACGACCTTTAGTATATGGACAACAAATCAGAAATACAGATAATATTTAGACTAAAACCTACTTATATCTTTAAGACTTCTTTTGTCTTAATAAAAAAAACTTAAAGAAAATATTACTCTGCCTACTCAATATATACAAACTATAAGCAAAACGTTAACTCTTAATTATTAGACAAGTGTCAATATAATTAATTATCAATGAACTTTCTACCAAAGGTACTACCTACCTAGTACTGAAATACAGCTAAATTAATGATATTTTTAAACGAAACGAAGTAATATCTTACTAAATAAACTAAACTAGAATGCTAGAAAAGTACTTATAAACACTAACGCGATTCGAAGTACTGCCTAACTGTAAATTAAACCTAGAAAACTAAAAGTAGGTACTAAATAATTAACAATTAAATAAAGTATTCAATTGAAACTTCTTTTAATTCTGATAATTAAGTAATAATCAGTAATCCGTCACTAACCATATAATTCCTGACCTGTTTAAATCTTTGAATTAATATAATAACAACCTGCCAATTAACCTTAGCAAACCTCACGAAATAATCAGCGAAATCAACGAAATGCAAATAATCCCTCCTAATCCCTAGCAAACATTTTCAAGCGCAATAGAAGAATGTCGTAAACGACTGTAACGCGGCCGGTTGCCACTTTGCCATATAAGGTTATCGGAAAAACAAAACGTAAGCGCGTTTTAAAATACAGTCAACGCCATCTAGCGACGCGTGCGGGTATCACCAATACTCTTAGCCAATGCATTATATTTTGACCAAATTTTCGTTTGTTTATTTAATTTGTGTAATGTTCGAGTAGAATAAAATTAATCGTTTGACTATTTCTTCTTGTAAACTGGTAATAAGTATAAGTAAGTATAAGTATAATAGCCTGTCTAGTCTTATCCAGAGTTTTCCTTTAATTTTATTTATATTCGTATTAAAAGTAGAAGGGGAGGCATTCGCCCAGCACTGGGATGCTATAGGCTAGATTAAATTAGAAGATGTGTCCCACTACGCTGGACAGTCGATTTTTTTATGTACCAATAGTAGAAGGGGGCATTACCATATCTCTGCTGGGACCAGCTGAGGGTTCTTCATCAGATACTTCAGACCTTCGATTTTTGACATCAAATGAAGCGGCCCACCAAGTTGAATATTTTTTGTAAAGGCGGTATATGTCGATCTCTAATAGTTTGGTTGGGCTCTTGTGTTTCCTAATCAGGGTCACCAGGTACTCCAGATCTTCGATTATCCTAGTTTTTATAGTTTTCCCTTTATGTGGCCATTGAACCACAACTCTGTACCAAATTTCAGCTCTCTGAGTTTATGGGAAGTACTAGTTCTATTTTGATGATCATGAGTGAGTGAGTGAGTGAGTGTCATAAATGCGAAACTTTGCTTTCTCTTAACTTCGGAACTAAATGACCTACAGACTTGAAATTTTGGATTTTAAATATGTGATTATAGCTTATTACTGGATGACGAAAATTTCTGCGTTCTAGTCTTATCCAGAGGTTCTAAAATAGGGACCTGAAAATGCGGCGAAATGGTTCCAGTAAAGGATGGTACGGCAGTGTTTGCTTCGCGCTCGACTTGGCGGGGGCACTGCCGTGCCCCCAGATAAATAACCAACGTACTACAGTAGAAATTTTAATAATAAACTCATTTGTTTCTTTTCAGGTGATTTCTGTGGTTTCCTGTTGACTTCTAAGGTATGTACGTCACATGTAAATAAACAACATTGGGTTTACGATTCGGAGGTCGCGGGTTCGATCCCCAGCAGGGTACATGTACTCGGTTTGGTTGGTGGTAGGGCATTTTAAATGGCCGCCTGGCTAGCTACCACCATCTTATCTAAATCTGCCGCCAAGTAGCAATGTTAATAGCATCGTTGTGTTCCGGTTGTCAGAGATAACATAACCAGTCCCCCAAATGTGTTGGGGTTTCCGGGCCAATACGCTTCCACCTTCGACCTCATCTTCACTTAACATCAGGTGTGATTGAGATCGAGTAGGAACCAGTCGTACATAAAAAAAAAATATCATCTTTGGCCTAAGATTATCCGATGTAAAAATCGTCCGCTTACTGGACTATCAATTTGACACGACATTGCTCCTAACTTCTCACCAAAGTATCACGTTTCCCTTGTTTACTCCGTAACAACACTCCCTTCTGATCAATTTTCTTTCATAATACCCTACTAATATGATTGGCCGGCTAAATTGATTGTTTTGGCGAAGCAACAAGTGTAACCTATTGGGGTTATCATGATGGACTGACGGACATCTTGATAGATATTAATATTATTAATTTTGGGAGAACTGGATTATGGCGGTATACTTTTAGTCAGTGGTTCGGTGAAGAGAAGTGTCATGAGTTTATTGCCCTTTACTTAACTTGTTTGTTAACTCTGACCACTATACCATAAGGTTGCGGGTTCGAATCCCGTTAGGGGCATATGTTTGTATGATGAATACGGACATGTGTATCCGAGTTATGGATGTTTTCATTTATAATAAGTATTTATTTTCAAAAAAAAATGCATTTATGTAATATATCAACCATCTGGTATCCACAACACAAGCATATAGTTGCTTAATGTGAAACTAGATGGCATTGTGTGTACGTCCAAGGATATTTATTTATTTATTTATCTTTGCCTGACTGCAATGTTTTTTTGGTGACAGCGACTACTCCGCTGGGATTGATTGAAAATATAGACCCTAAATGATTGTCGGTGGCTCAAAGGTTAAGATGCGGTCTCCCGATTTGGGAGGTCCGGATTCGATACGCAGTGAAACGCCGAGGATTATCCTCTCAATAGCTCATTGGGTGACCTTAAGTTTCCTTATGAAACCCATAATGAGAGACCACGTCTATAGACGGTCGGTCTATAGACCTGAAATACACAGAGAGATCTGTTCGCCAAAATATCGAGAAATTGCTCACTTTCAATAGGTATCTTATTAGTCCCGACTAGAACTCGGATACGTAAGCAGGCGTATGTACGAATGATGATGCCTGAGGTGTGTCATAAAGTGGTGTGTGAACCATGATAGGAATTTTAACAATATAAAAATAACGCCATATTTTCATTGATTGATTAATAAAAAACTAGTTAAAAAACTGAATCGTGGTCTCTCATTATGAGCTTCATAAGGAAGCTTAAGGTCACCCAATGAGCTATTGAGAGGATGATCCTCGGCATTTCACTGCTTATCGAAACCGGACCTCTCATATTGGGAGACCGCGTCTTAACCTCTGAGCCACCGACGATCATTTTGTAAAATGTTGTAAATGTATTAACAATTGCTAGAAATAAAGCATTTGGAAGAAACGCAAGTACCTATATAATTATACTTAATTTATAATAGGGTTTTCTAAAAAAATCTAGACTAAGCTATCATTTTTTAGGCTCAGTTATTCAAAATTACGTCTCTGATTACCTCTATATGATAGCAATTATATAAGTCGGTTCTGAATTATGTCTAGCTAAGCTGATTTTTGACGGAGGCCTTTGCAGTAAAAAGGAGGAAAATAAAAGAATAAATTTGAATACGCACGGAAACAAACTAGACCAAGTAGGACATTTAGTAGTTATCTTAAATATTCTTTATTATTTTTCAAAACTCCAAGAACTATAACTAAGAAGGGTAGCATTTTAATAAGGCAGCCAACCCTATGGGATGTCAATGCGGGACATTTCACCATTTGTGCATTTCTTTTACAAAATAAAATATGCGTGTTCAAAAAAATTATGTACCTATTTTGAAATCATAATCTCACTCAACAAGAGGGATTTTTCTCAATAATGAAACAAGGCAAGGAATGCGGGACATCCGGGTCGTATGAGACATTTTGTGGGACTATTTTACTAATTATTCCAATGCGGAATAACAACTACAATATCGGGCGGGACGGTCCCGCAAAATCCGGGACGGTTGGCCGCCTTACCTTTTAATAGTACCAATGCGTAATAGTAAAAATTTCGTTGAATTCGATTTGAATCAATCTACGGCTTCACGGAACACGGATATTTATCCGTTCAAATCTATTTGTAGAAATAACAGGTAACCCAACGGACTAAAACAATTTTACAAGGGCGGCAAATCCTAACCAAACGTGTTTTAAAATGTCCATGCGGTGGATAAATTCCCATCTATCGTTTCGTTTTTGCTATCAAAAATTCGGTGAAACAACAAAAATTCCGCGTCGAGCGATAGAGTTGCAATTTTATTCGAAACGTCCGGATAAAAAGCCGGTCATTTCAAAACATAGCTAGATATTTTTGTCACAAAATAACATATTATCCCTGTATATTCATTTGTGTGTTAATATATCTACAATAGATAGATATGTATTTAAATATTAGTTAAGAAAGCACTACAATTATATTAAGTAAAAAATAGATGTTTTTGGGTAGTTGATATATGGAGAGTTGTGTTAATATTAAGTAGTACAGTGGCACCACTCTGCCTTTCGGCTCCACTGAATACCAGCGTCGTGGTTGCTCCAACCCGACACATGCTGATTGGAGACCTTTTCGGATTTAGTATATTGTCAACTTATGTATAAAATACTCTTATAACAGAAATCCAAATAAATACTTTTCTTCTTTCTTTCTTCATTCCCAATGGCGTGTTCGTGCCCATGCGGACGTATGGAAGCGAATGTTGGGCATGAAAGCAGAATCAACGCAGTACAAATGCGTTCACTGCGTAGTATTGCGGAGTGACTTTGAATAATAGATTTAAGAATTGTGTGATTAGAGAAGGTGTGACGTGCAAGATAACGTAGTAAGATAGAAAGAGGCATATTAAGGTGGTTTGAGCATATAAAAAGAATAAGTGAAAGGATATTAACGAAAGCGATATATTGGGTCTTTACCTATGAAATTGGAGTTTATTTTCTTCGTTAATCATATGTACCAATTCCTGCGATTTTCATAGCTATATGCAAATTTGTTTTTTATTTGGAAAATGGAATATTATTTCAAGGTTCCACATGAAATATTTTTAAATTTATGGGCTAACTCACATAATAAAAAAAAATTGAACAGCGCCCTTTTCATGTGCTTCCCATAATCATTTCTTAGATTCGCTGAAACTTTTATAAAGCGGTTACTTTTAAAAATTAACGCTGCCTATACTTAACTTAATTTTATCCGATAATACACACAAAGTTTAGCTAAATTTGGATTTGCCGTTCCCAAAAAAAAATAAAAAATGTTTGTATGGAGAAAACAGTCTTAATAAAATTGTTCATACAAAACGCCAATTTCATAGGTAAGGACCTAATATAATGAGAGCGTGAATAGAAGAGTCGGTAAAGGTCGACCAACAATGACCTCAATCAAATACGAACTCACAAAAGGTTGACTGCACCACAGTCAACCATTATTCGACGAGCGTGTATGAAGCATTTGATAAGAGTGGAAGAAGCGAAAGTAGTATGTCAGGAACGTTGCAAGTGGAAATCAATAATCTCTGTCTACCCCAATGCGAAACAGGCGTGAGCATATTTACTTTTTTTTTATTTTTTTATATTAAACATACACACAGCGCCATCTAGTTCCACAGTAAGCAACATAGGCTTGTGTTGTGAATACCAGATGATTGATATACTACATAAATATTTTTTTTTTTGTAAATAAATACTTATTATAAATGAAAACATCCAAACTCGGGTACACATGCCCGTATTCATATGTATGTATCCCACATAATATGTCACATCTTATGCCAGACGGAGATGACCGACAAATGTAGTAGTTGTCTTCGAAACCACTGGTCAATCAATAGGTAAAGTCTTAGTTTCATCGGTAAAATTTTATATCATTTTATTTCGGTAAATATCCCAAAAAATCCGGACAGATGAAAACCCTAGTCGGGGGCGGTTTCAAAGCGGTTAGGAGAATAAATCGTTTAATAGCGTTTGAAATCAATTATTTACTGGGAAATGTAAACAAAATGTAGATATTCCGAAACGTGCACGAAAACAAATTTCATTCAAAATTAAACAAGAACGAACTTGTTTACTTTGTGAAAAGAATTGAGGCGAGCTTCGCAAGAATTCCGTATTATTGCGTGATTTTCATTCACAGGGGAGCAATTTTTAAGACGTTCGAAAGACTATACACAGATCCACAGCCCATAATAATGTATCAGAGGATTTGTATATTTATAATGGAAAAATATGTACCTACTGGTAAGTTTTTATAGGTCATATTTTAATAAATAGGTTGGTATGAAGGTAAGCAGGCATTTGCATTAATTATTATATTATATGTATATAAATACATACATTACCACGATCTTTATCCCATAACACCATCTTATCTAAATCTTCCGCCAATGTTAATAGCATTGTTGTGTTCTGGTTGTCAGAAATAAGATAACCAGTTCCCCAAATATTTGTGTTTCCGGGTCATTACGCTTCCACTTTCGGCCTCATCTTCACTTAACATCAGGTGTGATTGAGGTCAAATGCTAACCCGTTGTGCATAAAAAAAATTTTATTGGCTACTGCGATCGCCATGCCTTTCACATGTGTATTTTTTACATTTATACAGCCTGAAACGTTTTATAGACAACAAAGGGGACCCTAAAACAATACTCGTTTTCATTAAGAGATATAGCACTCGACAAATATTTAGCGTCCTACTCTACCCTCCACGTTCCACACAAGGTCAAACTGACATCACCCTTTAGAAAGCAGGTTAATGGCAACAAAGCGGACATTAACAACTCGTTCATCTTAATTACCATCCTGTATACTTTAACATAGTAACATATTGATTAAATTAGCATTTTAGCTGGAAAGGCTGTTAAAAAACTTGTCGAATGTGTCTGTTCGTTTGTTTGTAAACGCTTTATTGTACAAAAAGGCAATACATCAATTTAGCATTGATACAGAAATTGAGTACAACGGTGGACTTATCCCATAGAGGGAATTCTTCCAGGGTTAGAAAACAGTAGATTGGACGTATACAAATTACAGCAAATTCAAACTAAAGCAAATACCTACACTTTGTGTTTTGTATACAGGGTGAAATTTAATTCGTGTAATTCCTTTTTACTTGTGATTACGCTACCACGATAACGATTCCACTCTTGATTAAGAGCAACTTTCCCCAAGGAACCATAACCGAATTCGATCAAAAAAATTTCGACTATATAGTATACTCATACAAAGTAAACCATTGTGAAACCACCTTTAGTATGGAAATCCACAATTTTTCAGCGGAATTCGGCTATGGTTCGTATTGTTATTCTTAATCGGGAGTGTTCTGAAGTACTGTTCGAGCTAATACCCGCTGCTCAATTTAGCCATTACACTTCTCGCCGAAAACCACCACAACATACGACCACCCCACAGGGTGGTCGTATGTCGTAAAGTCGTATTCCACAGAACGGACTTCCTGCAGAGGTATTCCCGAACGAGTACGACATTGGAACCTCCAAGAAACGAGCCTACACCTTCCTCAAAGGCCGGCAACGCATCTGTGACCCTTTTGGTGTTGCGGGTGTCCGTGGGCGGCGGTGATTGCTTTCCGTCAGGTGACCCGCATGCTCATTTGCCGCCCTCTCATATAAAAAAAAATCAGGAGTGGAGTCACCAGCCGAAATTGTCGGAGTTCCATACTAAGGGTGGTTTAAGAATGGTTTACTTTGTATGGGTAATCAAAGATTTTTTTACTCCAATTCGACTATAGTGCGTTGGAGAAAGTTGCTCATTATCAAGAGTGGCTTCACCATTTAATGGGAATTACACGAATTCAAATTCATCCTGTATATAAAGGTTAAATAATGTGCTCGTTTTTTTTTTATTTTTAACACAACTCGGGTACACAAATCCGTATTCATCATACAAACATATGCCCCTAGCGGGATTTGAACCAGTAATCTCTAGACATTGTGGTCATGGTCCCTAACCACTACACTAAACGGACCGTCATTCTTAAACAAACCAGTAAGACGGTACGAGACTTTTGGGATTACCGTAATATAGAGGTATATATAATTAATTCTCGTGATGTACAAAATGGTTTAAATTCGAGCGAGTTTAAAATTCGGTTCATCTGTATTTTCCTGCTGGCTTACCTCATATAATCGGTTCTTAACTGGTAAATGATAGAGTGAAATATCTACTCGAAATGTTACTATATTTAATGAGGATTTATTTAGTGAGAGTGAACTATGAAAACTTATCAAGTTCAAAGATTTTTCTCGTAAAAGTGAAAATTTATGTATTGGTAAATTAATAGTGATATCTAGATAAATATAGGATATGCAGAGTAACCAAAGAGGAACTCGAATGTTTACAGGACATGCAAATATTAGGGTATGCGAAGTGACTTAAAAGAGAGACCAAATTTTACAGGATACGGTGTGCCGAGTAACATAAGAGGAGCTCAAATCTTTACAGGATTTACATATAGTGTTGTACATATGTATATATGTTAGAGATAAGATAGCCAGTTCCCCAAATATTTGGGTTTCCGGGTCAGTACGCTTCCACCTTCGGCCTTATCTTCACTTAACATCAGGTGTAATTGAGGTCAAGTGCTAAACCGTTGTGCATGAAAAAAAAACTTGTAAAATATAGGGTGTGCCGAGTGACAAAAGAGGAGCTCGAATTATTACAGAACATATAAATATAGGGCGTGCCAAGTGACAAAAGAGGAGCTCGAATTATTACAGCACATACAAATATAGGGTGCGCCGAGTGACAAAAGAGGAGCTCGAATTATTACAGTACATATAAATATAGAGTATGCCAAGTGACAAAAGAGGAACTCGAATTATTACAGTACATATAAATATAGGGTGCGCCAAGTGACAAAAGAGGAGCTCGACTTATTACAGTACATACAAATATATAGGGTGTGCCGAGTGGCAAAAGAGGTGCTCGAATTATTACAGCATATATGATATAGGGTGTGCCAAATGACAAAATAGAAGCTCAATTTTGTATAACAATGGTCTTGTCGGTGCACAGCTGATGTAAATCTCTCCACCTGTCGTTCCTTAGTGCATACTCTTTAACCTCCACTAGATTACAATAAACAGAAGAAATCTCTATAATAGAAAACTTATAAATAAAATGGATACTACATGAAGTGGTCTAATTCCGATAGGTGTAAACCATGAAAAGCTAAAAAAGGTTTTATAATACCTGTCTTAAAAACGTCGGTCGTCGACGACTGATTGGTCTAGTGGATCGTGATCCTGTCAATGAAACTAACGGTTGCGGGTTCGAATCCCGCGAGAAATGTGTGTGTGATGTGATGAATACCAACATTTATTCCCTAGTCATGGATGTTTTTATAAATATTTATGTATGTTTATCCGTTATCTAGTAGTAGTAGTACAGGCTTTGCTTAATTTGGGACTAGATAATTGGTGTAACTGTCCGAAATATTTATTTATTTATTAAAAAAAAATCAGAAACCGACAAGGTTCTCAATGTCTGAATTCTAATCCAAGGTCGATCAAATATCGGGTATTACAAAGTTAATCAAAGTTCATGCACCAACTCAGCTATGTAATGGGAAACCTGGCTTAAACCCGGAACTACAACCTTCCCATCTTCCTTTTAAGACTCCCATTTTCCCAAAGGATCCATATAAAACGAAAGGTCTATTGTTATTGGGTCTTTTCCGCTTGCTTTGCTTCAGATCGAGTAAACACATCCGAAAGGAGATCAAAACAACTATTTATAGTTTTGAACTAGGGATGTTATGAAGTGGTATAATTGGAGGCGGAGGTCTGTCAACTTTCGCGGAATCGAAGGTTATTTGGCACCGGAGCACAGTTATTTTGCATCAATATTGTCTGTGGTACATAACTGTAGAACCCGGCTTCCTAGCAAAAAGAATAAGTTTCGCTGTTCAGCGAAACCTTGCTTGTCTTTTTTTTTAATGCACAACGGGTTTGTATTTGACCTCAATCACACCTGATATTAAGTGAAGATGAGGTCGAAGGTGGAAGCGTACTGACCCGGAAACCCCAACACATTTGGGGGACTGGCTATCTTATCTCTGACAACCGGAACACAACAATGTTATTAACATTGCTGCTTGGCGGCTGATTTAGATAAGATGGTGGTAGCTAGCCAGGCGGACATTTAAAATTCCCTACCACCAACCAAACCGAGTACTTAAAGATGTACCCCGCTGGGGATCGAACCCGCGACCTCCGAATAGTACCATTCATTATGAGTTCATATATTGTGTTTCACTGTTTGTTGAACCAAATAAATAAAAAATAAAAAGAAATATGGCCAATAACCTGACTCCTTGTTTACATACATACAAACGTCACGACCTTTATCCCAAATGGTGTGGTCAGAGATATCCCAAACAATAGTGTTTGGGTGTTCCAAACATTACAAGTTTAATGATTGAAACAACATCCACGGTCCACCTTAAGAAATATACAGAAATGCACACTTGACAGGGGGTGAGCCAATCGCCGTTGAAACGTGCAAAACTATAGGTGTTTCATTGGTGTAAAGTCCCTTAGTCGCCTTTTAAGACACCCATGAGAAGAGGCGGGTTGGTTCCATTCTATTTGAATGGCGAAACCACACAGCACCCCTCGTTTAGTCTTTAATATTGGGTCGTTACCTATGAAATTGGAGTTTTTTTTTCTTCGTTAATCATATGTACCAATTTCTGCGATTTTTAAAGCTATATCCAAATTTGTTTTTTATTTGGGAAATGGAATATTGTTTTAAGGTTTCCAATGAAATATTTTTCAATTTCTGGGCTAAATCACATAATAAAAATTTTTTAACCGAGCTCTTTTCATTCGATTCCCATAATCATTTCTTAGATTAGCGGAAACTTTTATAAAGCGGTTAGTTTTAAAAATTAACGCTGCCTATACTTAACTTAATGTTATCCGATAATACACACAAAGTTTAGCTAAATTTGGAGTTGCCGTTCCCAAAAAAAAATCAAAAATGTTTGTATGGAGAAAACAGTGTTAATGAAATTCTTCATACAAAACGCCAATTTCATAGGTAAGTACCTAATATAAAGATAACCGCACTCAATTCGGACTACGCTTTACTGAGATCCTTCCCGACAAAACTGGACACACACACACAAACAGCCCCGTCAAATACATAACATCTGCCGTTTTACCGGAGTCGGAATCGGCAGTACAGTCACATCTCTATTTCGAACCCTGGCAATATTTAATAAATAGAGAGTCGCTGTGTTACCATCAACTGCTCAGTACAACGCTCCCTAGTTTTTTCTTTTTTTTTTTATATGAGAGGGCGGCAAACGAGCATGCGGGTCACCTGATGGAAAGCAATCACCGCCGCCCATGGACACCCGCAACACCAAAAGGGTCACAGATGCGTTGCCGGCCTTTGAGGAAGGTGTAGTGATGCTTGTGGAAGCAATTGAAATTGTAATTGACTTGTGTTATGTTAAAAATTATCCTGTGGGTTTCTTGAGCCGCTTCTTTTCCAACAGATGATTTCCCTTTTCAAAGCGGTGGTAGCTTGGACATACTGACTGACCGAAAAATGCTTAAGCCCTATTTTTATTTTCAATAGATTTAAATTGACATTCAACAAATGATATCATGTATCTTACGTTGAAATAAATGCTTGAAGTTTGAAGTTTGAAGTTCTACAAGGTTATATTTTGTATACCAAAAGCCGATACACCCCAATTAGATCATACCTTTTATAATCAATATGGGTAGAAAAAATAAAATAAAATATTGATGCGAATTCGGTGACTGTATTTCTACTTGTATAAATAATTAATAATAAATATCCTTGGACGTACACACAATGCCATCTAGTTCCACATTAACCAACTATATGCTTGTGTTGTGGATACCAGATGGTTGATATACTACATGGGATGCGATGTCAGGCAACCTCCCCGTGAGCTTGGAAGCTACTGGTCCCCTTGGATACGTCTGGGGGGGAAGAGTAGCTGTCGAGCCGGTGCACCTTGGGCATCGGCCAATAACTTCCCACTTTAAGGGATCTTATTGGCCGATAATAGATGCCTATTCACCCTGCTCTTGAAGATCCCAAGGTTATCGGATTCAGGAAAAACTGACGCCGGAAGGGAGTTCCATGCTTTGGCTGTTCGCATTATGAATGAAAATTCGAACCGCTTGGTGCGAATGTTCGTTATTTTGACTAAGTACGGGTGAAATCCCTCCCCACGCCGTGTAGTCCGAAGATGAAGAAGCGATGGTGGAATAAGATTACGTAGTTCTAACGCACACTCACCGAAGTGCGTCCTGTAAAAGACTGAGAGACATATTTAAAACATACATATATGGAGATATATTTGGACGATATAAAATATTTATCCATTATACATGAAATATCGATAATTAGATAAATATAATATAGATATAATATAATACAATAGGTTTGTACCTACAAACGTTAAATCGTAGTGCTAACAAATAAACTAGATGACAAGATAATAATATTGATGAAAATACCAGCAAATGTAAATATATATATATATATACATGTAACATGTAAAATTTCCTGAAGAAGGTTTGTCATTAATCAATTCATTATTTACATATACACACACAGTTCCATACAAACATACATTTACATACATACACATAAATATCTTAATTAAATGTTAAGTTAATGGGTTATATTTTTTTTTTCATTTATTTTGCTATGGAAGAGCGGAGTTTTCTAACACAAGTATAAATATACTTAAAAGAAAACCCCAACACTAAAAATGTTAGGTCTCTAAGTAAATAAAAATAAACATTTTGATTTTTTTTGATTTTTTGAAATATGAATAAAATTATACACATTAAATGCAGATAATGGAGAATTTACGATATTGACACGTCCGCACGCAGCGTTGCCAGATTTACTGGTTGCGGTCCACTTGGGGATTCCCTGATAAGTGCAACCCGGGGCGGCCGGCGCACAACAACGACGGACGATGCAATATATTTCGCTACCTAGAAAATACAGAAATATCTATAAATAATATTTATATAAGACAACCGATTGGTGTAGTTGATAGCGACCCTATCAGCGAAACCAACGGTTAGGGGTTCGAATCCCGCGAGGGGTAAATGTTTGTGTGATATGAACTTTTATTCTCGAGTCTATATAAATATTTATGTATGTTTATCCGTTACCTAGTATCCGTAGTACAAGTTTTGCTTAGTTTGGGACCAGATATTGGTATTTAAAATATTTATTTATTTATTCATCAGCCAAAGCGACCGTTTAGTATAATAGCTGTCAGGGGTTTTTAACGACTAAACAAAACAACACTAGAAGATTGACAGGCGCGATAGCGTCCTGTTCACTCGACTGGACGAAATATACAACTATCCCACTTCTACGTCGCGCATGACAAAGGATGTCATGCTACGGGGGCTGGTCGTCTAATTTATTCAACAAGCAAAACATTGTAATGCTCGGTGTAAACGACATCCACAGACTATCTAAAATGATATTTACCATAGCTATTTTTACATAATTTCAAAATAAGAATTATCTAATTAATTTCTCCAAATATATTTATCGAAACGAGTGAGATGTCAGTCAAATAACCGAGAGACCAAAATGTTTGCCGAAATATTTGTCGTGCAATACATCATGTGCCAAGTGATTGTGTACACCGAACGGTGACGTGTGACGGCTGTGATGCGACAATTAGGGCAAGTACAGTCAGCTGGCTAAATGAAATGACGTAACATCGCCGTCAAAACTGACGTGAATCACAGGGTAACATGAATTTTTAGAGAATTGTGCAATTATACAAACATAACAATTATACATATAATTACATATTCTAATATAGAAGTATATTAAAATAAATAAATTTGTTATAGTAACTTAGAAATCATATTGACAACCAAAGAAAATGTGAAGATGTTCTTTATAGAACATATAGTGCAAAGATATTTTATTTATTTATTTATTTATTATAGAACACTACAAAATAATACAATAAGCTCCACATTCATGATTGATCATGATTATCACATATTATTCTAGATTATCCGTGTATCCTGGCTGCAGCATCAGGTCATCGCGAAATATTTAACTATCAAAGCTGATCGTGTTTAAAAAATTTTGTATCCGTGCTATTAACCATTAACGAGTTCCCCTCGTGTGGAGACGAACCTCTTAGCAGCATGAGTTCATGTTTATCATATTATTTCTTTTTAATTATAATTTTGGCACACGAGTCCACATAAAAGTCAACTACATATACAGGATGTACAAAAGGTACTAGATCATGGGACGTTTGCCATGGTCATTTTTTTATGTGTAACTGGATACGCGTTTGACCACATTTTAAAAAGGTCTTCCCCTACTAAAACTACCATCCACATTCGCTTCCTACATCTCTTTCTTACGAAAGACTTACCTCTTCTTTCATTCATCCTCTCCACATGTTCAAACTATCTCAGTATACCTTTTTCAATCAGTGTCGCTACGTCTTCATTCACATAAATCCGTGGATAACTATCCCTAAGTCCCTAAGAAGTTTATAGTCTCTAAGAAAATAAAATAAAAAATAAGACACCAAAAATAAAAAGGCTCAAAGACACAAAATATTGTCCACTATAAAGTGATCCGGTGAAGCCGCGGGCAGATGGCTATATATAAATAAACAGCGATTTCAGATTGGAAAAGAACGAACAAATCAATGTGGCGTATTGTTTTCAGTTCTATACTTCAATCAGAAAATAACTTTATAACTTCATTTGTATGTACAAATAACTATACAATGTGGAATATAAGTACAAAACAGAACAGGATATAAATAGTATTTTCATAACTTTGCTTGAACCAATGATTATATCAGTGGCCTGCCCTCCATACAGGCAGAAAAGCAGTTACTACTATTTTCATCAAACACGACGAAGAACCTATCCCCGATTATATCTAACTAATATCTAACCTAACTAATATTATAAAGCTCCCGTTTCACTCTGTTACCTCCTCCTTCCCTATCCCTTGTCACATTCCAATTTCTTTTTTATATCGTACACAGTACGAGCTGCACAGTTGTGGAACAAGCTTCCTGCACACATCCGAGAGAGTCCCTCCGTCCACGTATTCAAGAAGAGGCTAAAAGAGCACTATCATTCTATCATGATTTAAGATATATATTTATATAATTATTTATTTATTTTATTTATTTATTTAACACTTTATTGCATATATAAGTATACAAACATACATTAAACAATTATGTACTTATATATGTGATATTTATTTATTTATATTATATAGTTTACTAATAAACACGTGTAATTTTATAATTAAGTGTATTTCTGTATTCTAGTGGTTTATGTATGTAAATAACATATAATATTATATACCTATATGTATAGTATGTTAATTAGATTTGTCATTCCATAACTGCACTTTTTGTTCACCGTCCCGCACAATGCTCTAACCACCACTGAGGTTGGATGGAAGAGATCTCTATTAGAGGTAAGCTCACCTTTGTACAATATTTCCGACTGATTGTCAACATGTTTTTTATGTGCAATAAAGAATAATAATAATAAATGCGAAAGTTTGGATGTGTGTTTGTTTATTCGTTTTTGTTTGTTGCTCAATAACGGCGAAACGGATGAACGGATTTGGATGAAATTTGGTACATAGTTAGAACATACCCTGGATTAAAATATATGATCCTTTCTATCCCGATAAAGTGAATAGTTCCCGCGGGATAAACAAATTTCCGCGATAAAGTTATTCGCTTATATATTAAATTTATAAAAGCTAATCTACAATATAAAAAAAATAATAAAAAGTATGAAAACCCTCGATAGACTATGATGTCATCGAAATACACCAAAAAACTGTGTTAGAAGCTTTTCATCAACCATGACTAAAAATCTGTACCCTTATTTAATCTTTAATATAAAAAATCGGCACTGCAAATTGTATCATATATCACTGAGATACTCCCGGACCAAGACTGGACACACACACACACAAACAAACAACGTCGTCAAACACCTATCACCCGTCATTTTTCGTTTGGGGGTGTTTGGTAACCGTATTTCTTTTATCTGTGACCTCTATTTGATTAAAGTGTCGACCCACACCTTCACATATACTCGTAGCACACTGAATTGTAATTTGCGACCTATGTATAGGTATATCTGGCTTTGTAGGGATAGTGATGGAGTCTGGAAACTCATCTTTAGACAAAGTAGCTATGTTCAAAATAGGTTGGCAGTTAGTTAATGATAGAGTCAGAACTTGACAAAGCGAACTCTGAAGTTATATCACTTCGTGTCGGAGGTAGCGGTCAGATGGTGGTTTAAAAGTTAGGCTGAAACTTAGAAACACGACATCGAGCCAAGCTTAAGGGTGCGTTTCCGCCAGAGCTGTGCGAGGTACTTATATGCGAGGTATGTTATAAACAAGCAAAATATTCTTTATTGCACAACAATAAGAAACATAACACAAGGATAAACAAAAAAAGGGGACATTATAATTTGGCGGCCTTATCACTAAAAGGGATCTCTTCCATGCAACGTTTGGTTTTTTTTTTTTAATACGAGGGCGACACTGAAAGTTCTTAGAAAAAGAAAAACTAAACAAACTAGCAAGTTATTAGTTTTATTATACCTTTTCAAAATAGCGTCCATTCACATCAAACATAGCTGCATCCGATGGAACCACTGGAAGGAGCACTTTGTTCACACCCCTCTTCGACGGTCTTTTGAAATGCAGCAACTGCTTCCTCGGCGTCCATAAAAGGTTTTCCTTGAAATTTTTCTTTTATTTTCGGGAATAAATAAAAATCGCAAGGTGCGAGGTCAAACTCAAACTCAAACTCAAATCATTTATTGCATTCCTTATCGGTCGGTCGGGGCTATACTGCCGATGACTCAATAATTCCACGTATGACGTCGCCAAATAGTTGACCGTTTGCTTGGCGGTGTGCGACGAGGCGTTGTCGTGTTGAAGGAGGATCCTACTACGAGGTCGTTTCACCCGAACTTTTTCAAAGACAAGTGGCAAACAATTGTTCGTGTATCACTCTGTAGTAACTGTTTTTCGATCCTCTAAAACAATTGTTGCGTAATGACCTGTCCTTCCGAAGAACGAGGCCACCACCTTTTTTCCCACGCTTCGACCTCCCTTCACTTTAGTTGGCACTTCACTTCACTTTGGTCTGTCTTTTAGTTTCAGGATCATAACAGTAAATCCAGCTTTAATCCAGCGTAAGTATGTCGAACACAGCATTTGAATCTCCTTTAAATCTTTGACCATTTCACGGCACCAATCACCACGACGGAGTTTTTCGGCTTTTGTCAAATTATGGGGTATCCACCGGGCATGTTCATGGAGGATTTTGTGCGCTTCACTCATACCGATACCTAAGCTTGTCCGAATCTGCTGATAGGTCACTCTTTTGTCAGTCTCTATCATACGCCGCACAACACTGATGTTATCTTCGGTCGTTGCCGTAGAAGGCCGTCCCTCACGCAGATTATCGGTGAGATTAGTGCGACCACGTTTAAACTCATTAAACCAGTTGTAAACAGTGGCACGAGAAGGGGCTTCATCGTGAAAGGCCAATCGAAGTCTATCATAACTTTCTTGTTGACTTAAATGACATCGAAAGTCATAAAAAATCATTGCACGAAAATTTTCACGCGTTAAATTCATGCTGACGACACATGCGTGACACAGACAATTTTCAATTTGCCGCCAAATCGTAAAACAAATGACAAAGAATGATTTTTTTTTCGTTTTATTCTCTTCTCTAGGAGAAGGCAAAGGGATCTAGCCCATAACAGCCATGTCTTATTTGTCTTATTTCTTCAAGTTTGTAAGTCAGTCTCAGTCAAAACAAGTAATTCGTCGTATATTTGGCTTATACAGAGTTCTAGTCACGGTCAAGTCATTCTTCAGTAAAGTGGCAGAATGCTTTACAAAAGATTTTGGCGGCTTCTTGTGGGAACCCGAAAGCTCCGTTACGCACTTTAATTTACACTTCCCTTCACTTGTACACCAACACTAACATTTGCGCACAATATTCTGCCATTATTAAGCTTCAAAAGTTAGAATGCACAAATTATAAGAATTATAAAGAAAAATGCAACTTCAGTCGCCGAGTTCCCGCCAAAAAGCCTGACAAAGAATGAAATACATACACAGTAATATTGGTAAAGAGTTCCATTTTCAAAATTAAAGCTTATTTTTTTATTACTTATATCGTTTAAAAGTGGCCAGTTCTAAAAATTTTTTTGCTACATTTTTCTGCCCCAGTAATGATATTGGTGGTTTTTTTCCACGCGTACCAGGGCAGCCAGTAGAAAAAAAACAGCATATTTACATTAATTTTAAAAAGTCGTATGCAACATTAAAGAAATAATCGCAAGTACAAACTTAGATCAATTTAGAATAAAGAAAATGCTTTTTCTCATCAATTTTCTGTTTACTTTTTTCTTTCAGCGTAAAATCAGTCAGGTTTCCCGTGATTATAATCAAATTGCTTTGCCAGCCGTAACCCATTTTATGACTTATTTCTTAGTTTATATATATTATTATTGCTAGATTATCTTAAAACTAGCGAAAAATGTAATAATTATCCCGTACGATTTCAATATTTATGTCGTACACACGTAAAATCATTTAAAATCGTAATACGATTTAAAGCGAACAAGCTTTGGTGGAAAAGCACCCTTAGACTGTTCAACCTAAGACGGCATTGAGCATTGATTGTCTAATAGGGTGACCAGAAATGCGATCTATTTCTTGAAAGAGTTTAAGATAGAGGTGTGCGAATACCTTTATACATGGACGGGGAATGCGGTAGAAATTAGCCCCGAAAAGTATGCACCTTTTTTAATTATATAAAATTTTCAAAAGGTAAGTAAAGCACATTATTCAATGTTGTTTTGGAGGGAAGTTTACAAATATTCATGGTGTTTCGTTAAAAATTTCGGAAGTAAATGGTTACAACTGGAAAAAAATCGGTTATAGATTTTTTTTTCTTAAATTCTGTACATTATAATTGGGAAAGACCACACAACTGGTTAAAATTTTGTTCAAATTCCCCGGTGTTTTGCGAGTTGTCCGTTGGAAGTCGAAATTCGGTTGTTTTCGAGTGAATCATAAGATATTTCTGAAAGCCAGTAAATGTAACTAAATTTTTAGATGCCAAATACTGTATTCAGATAAAAAAAAACTGATCAAATGCGAGTCTAACTCGTTCTGAAAGAACTTGTATGTAGATAGGTCATCCATCACGGGAATCTAATCTTGATATATACGTTTGTAATCTTAAAAAATATTTGATTATGTGATATATATAAATATCTTTGCACTTACACACAGCACCATCTAGTTCCACACTGAACAACTAGGCTTGTATTATGGATACCAGATGGTTGACACAAATACCTATTTTTTGTACATAAATACATAAATAAATGAAAAACATCCATAACTCGGGAACACGTCTCTGTATTCATCATACAAACATATGCCCCTAGCGGGATTCGAACCCGCGACCTTTTGGTATAGCAGTCAGAATTTTTAACCACTACACCAAACAGGTCGTCATATATCATATATTATGATATATGTGATTTAACAGCAAAATTAACGATTACAGGACTTTTTCCTTTATTTCTCTCACAAGACCTTGCATCTTGCCAAATTTCATTATCCTCGGTCAACGGGAGTACCCGATAGGTTTAGATATTTTTATGCACAACAGTTTACCATTTAACCTCAATCACACCTGATGTTAAGCGAAGATGAGGCCGAAGTAAGCGTACTGACCCGGAAACCTAATCTTATTTGGAGGACTGGCTAGCTTATCTCTGACAACCGGAACACAACAATGCTATTAACATTGCTGTTTCGCGGCAGACTTAGTTTAGATGATGGTAGCTAACTAAGCAAGCACTTAAAATGCCCTACTACCAACCAAACTGAATACTAAACGTACCCCGCTGGGGATCGAACCTGCGACCTCCAATTCGTAAACCCTATGTTGTTTACTATGGAGGCGGAGCCACGGAGCCACTGCGAGGCAAACGATAAATCGGGATTATCAGCTATCTTCGATTAATTCTAGACCTTCTTTTCATTTTCCCTAATTCTTTCTAGCTTATCTGATGGATCAGTAATCTTCGTTTGAGATATTTACTGTTTAACCTACTCTTTTCTCGGAAAAGGAAATGCGTCGTTTGATTAGAGATTAGCGAGATTGGTCATGTAATCACGAGTAGGAAAATTTAGTTTTTAATCTTTGAAATAAAGAAAAGTCGTAAGTACTTAGATAACATTACTTCAGATTGATACTGGATAGAATCTGTAAAATATTAACGGGCAATTTCTTCTTCAACATAAATGATTAACAGACTTTATATTAGGTACCTATGAAATTGGCGTTTTGTATGAAGAATTTCATTAAGACTGTTTTCTCCATACAAACATTTTTGTTTTTTTTTTTGGGAACGGCAAATCCAAATTTAGCTAAACTTAGTGTGTATAATCGGATAACTTTAAGTTAAGTATAGGTAGTGTAAAATTTTAAAAGTAACCGCTTTTTAAAAGTTTCAGCGAATCTAAGAAATGATTATGGGAAGCACATGAAAAGAGCTCTGTTCAAGTTTTTTTTATTATGTGATTTAGGCCAGAAATAAAAAACCTTGAAACAATATTCCATTTTCCAAATAAAAAACAAAATTTGGAAATAGAAGTGGTACATATGATTAACGAAGAAAAAAACTCCAATGTCATAGGTAAAGACCCAATATAAATAAATTAAAATCAAAGACTTAGGTACATTTAGAGGCACGCCTGTTTCTTGTCAGGGTAGACAGACACCACAGACTTGCTGCGATCCTGACACACTTTTACATCATTCACTCTCATAGACGATATAAGAAACCACATAATTTTTGTGGTGTGACTTCCTTTATTCTTTTCTTTTCTTTCTTTTATTTCTTTTATTTCTTTTCTTTCTTGTCTTTCTTGTCTTTCTTTTCTTTCTTTTCTTTTCTGTTGTGCAATCAAGTGTATTTGTATTGTATTCTTAAAGTTGTTCATTTTTTGTAGATGGATAGAGTACCCATACAAATACAAATACAAACAAATACAAATAGTTTATTTGCCAGAACACAGTAAAAGAGATGTTAGGTATAGTTCGTCCACAATGAGTTCAACCTGCATGCAGGTGTGCAAATGGTTTCAGGTTCCGTTTAATTACTAATGTAACAGATAATTTTCAACAATTCGTATTATCACTTAATATCGTCTAATTATTTTTTAAATTCTAAATATTCCTTAACACTATAGAAACAATTTGACGTAAGCCATTTTATTAATTTCGTTCTAAATAAATGTATGCTATTCTCTAATTTAAGTTCGTCAGGTAATTTATTATAAATGCAAATACACATATTATAAACATTCTTACTATAAATGTATGTGCGGCAAGGAGGTTGATATAATAAATAAATAATAAGTTTCTGTATTGATTTCTGGTGTGCCTCTCGTTACATTCGATTCGCTTTTTAAAATAGCTTGGATTGGCTTTGATCAGTAATAGGATAAAAATGTTTTCTCTAACTATTCTGTAGCTTGCTTTATAGGTATATTGTATTGCTATATAGTATAGGTAATTAGCTAAAAAATCTACAACATCAAATTAAAGTTACCACTGTGAACTTCGTTGCGTTGCAGAAGATGCTAAGACCAAATTTCCTAAGAGAAAATAATTAATAGCTACTTTATATTTTCTAAAAATAGTTTATTGAGTCGTGATTTTGGCCTTCCTTGAAATTAGTGAAATTTTTCATATGTGTATAAAAAAGTTATTGATCGATTTTTTGAAAATAGTTACTCACAGGAGTTCTAAATATATTCTCAGACGCAATGAAATCAGTCAGTCTATGTTTTATTACTAAATACCTATACTATATCTAAAGCAAGCTACCGATTTGTTAGATAATATTTTTATTCTAGCACTGACATATACTCTTTCTATGTTTCAAAAAATCACGGCCTTTAAGATTATAGGAAGTTAAAAGTGTATCCTTACTGGACTTTTTTTTTTATGCACAACGGGTTAGCACTTGACCTCAATCACACCTGATGTTAAGTGAAGATGAGGCCGAAGGTGGTAGCGTACTGACCCAGAAACCCCATCTTGTTTGGGGGACTGGCTTATCTTATCTCCGTCAACCGGAACAAGGCTAACATTGCTGTTTAGCGGCACATTTAGATAAGATGGTGGTAGCTAGCCAAGCGGACATTTAATATGCCCTACCACCAACCAAACCGAGTACATGTACCCCGCTGGGGATCAAACCCGCGACCTCCGAAACGTAAATCCAATTTGTAAATAATATTATAAGAAATAATCCAAATTGACTGTACTCATTCACCTCTCAGTCGAAATGAAATCGTGATGTTATTATTGATAAAGTATAAATAAATATTATGTATTACATCATATTTCAACAAGACACACACATAACTACTTATATGATACACATACCAAGTTCACTGTGGGGTTTTGGCATATGAAAAAAATAGATCAAACCTGGCTTTGGCCTGATAAAATCAAAACTGTATCTGTGAGATATGTGATGTGAAATACGCAGGTTGCTAATTCAAGCCACGTGAATATGATGATGATGATGCTTCCGACCGAATTGGACCAAGGCGACCACTTCCACTCCTAATCACCGATACGATTTTTATGGTTTATCACTTGCAGTTTTTTTTAAGTTGATTTTAGTTATAGTTGTTTTCTTTTTGTTTCCTTTTAGTTAATGTTTAAATTTATTCATAGAGTAATAATAATTAATTCCTTGGTGGCAGCAACTCAGCAAATCTGCTGAGTCCCTAACTTTTCATCATCACATTTAATTGGTTTGGCGCTGATGCGTTCGAAGATGGCTAACACAGCCGATCTTTGCGGTGAATTTTGCGCAATGTGGGCATGTAAGCATACCTTCCATGTGCCATGAATGACGCGTGGACGGGTTTTCAGCTCGTCGCGTTTAGCGACGTGGTCAGCTTTACGCTGCTCCTCGAAGTCGTTTACTCTCTTATGCACTACAAGGCGTCATTCGGGACGATAAGCTACCAAACCTTCCTATCGAGATGGCTCAATGTTGCGTCTTTCCTATGGCGCTTCTGAACATACTTATAACTGAGGAGTTGACCGCCATGCTTTCGCTTGCCCTCCTCTAGTTCAGAATAGAAGATGCGTTTAAAGTGAATATGTATGTGTTTGAAACACCCATCTTTTTTCTGGAAGTTTTATATAGGACCTTGGGTACTTTAACTTATTTTATATTAATCAATCAATCAATCAAGTACACTTTATTGCGCAAAAATTTCTACAATACACTTCATAAATATAGCTTCAAAAAATAATAATTGTATTACCAGGCGGTCTTATTGCTATTAAGCGATTTCTACCAGACAACCTTATGATATTAGCATTTTAACTTCAAGTCGATTCGAACAAAAAGGGTCTTGATAAACAGACGAACAACAAAGTGATCCTATAAGATAAATTAAGATTTTATACAGTATAAATCAAAAATTTTGCTCTGTTCTGCATTCAAAAACCTTAAAGATGATTATAAATAATACTTAAATAGCTTTAATTCGGTTATATAAAATTAATGAATAAAATTACCATTTTTTTATAATCGTCAATTCTAGACAAAACAAAGCAATTTAGGTATTATTTATAATTAGCGTTTAAACTTTTCGAGTTCAGATCAAAGCGATCTTTTTGACTTATTCTGTATTTAAAAAAGAAATCTTAATTTATCGAATAAATCACTCTTAAAATTTAACTCAATACAAAAAAACACTTTGATATCATAGGATACCTTAGGATAATACGGAATATCCGTCATTATTTCATAAAACATAACAAATTATGTTTGATTATTGTTAATCTGATAGGCAGGTACTTCGCATGTCAAAATGTTATGAATAATTCTGTACTAATATGTTTCGACACCTGTACGCTCTCACATTTATTATTATATTATTTTTCTCACTTAAATTGAATTATATATAAATGCAGCGATATGTAGATTAATATAATTGTTCATATTCTTATATGAGGAAACCGAAAATCTTATTTAGAAGATAAGTAAATATAGGTATTATACACATACATACAAACACACACTCGCACACACATACGCACACATACACAAACACACACACACACACACACATACACATACATACATAACAAACAACAATTGTGAGTTATGTAGATACTTAAGATTTTTTTTGTAATTTTTCATTCTTTGTTTCATTTTGGCGGTGTTGTTATACTTATTAGTTCTGTTGTGTTACAATATTTATTTTATATAATGCTAAGTATAACAATACATTCGTTGGTACGCTGTCGCTTTGGAGATGGGCGTTTATAGCTACACTACAGTTTCCAACTACAGTAGCTATCATCGCAATTTTGTACTGTGTATATTTATTTATGTATCCAATACAATTATTCTATTCTATTCTATTCTTCTGAAGATGTATAAATATTGAAAATAAATATAACTACTTTATTTCAGAGCAAATTATTAAGTTATTCATGTTAGTTGTTAAACTCATCATTGTTAAAAAGAATCAATTTATAGAATATTTGCAGCCAACCTTTTATCATTGTTGTTTGTAGTAAAAGGTTTACTACAACTGCTTTACACAATTTCTAATGTTTAGAAAAACAGCTTCTTGGTTTACACAATTCTAATGTTTAGAAACGAACTATAGTACGTGTGAAATGTGATTAACATCTGTTACTATTTATATGTCTGTGGTTTACAAGGCACGTCACTACACTAAATCTAGCTAAAATTATTTCATATCGCAGGCAAATTCACGGGAGGAGACTATAGCGAAATGGATCGATAGTGAACATGTCATCCGGACCACACCTTACCTACCTAAGTTTGCACAGTATATATAAGTATAGCTCTGACCCGGTTGCACTTCCTCTTTTGTTCAGGGTTCGTTGATACTCACTAAAGGTGCTGGAATGTAAGATTTGAAGTTTAAATATGAAGTTCGTTAATAACAGTTGAAGTTATATCCAGCTGAGTATTTTACTTTTGTAATGCGGGTAGTTACCTCCATCTTATGTAAATCTGCCGCCAAGCAGCAATGTTAATAGTATTGTTGTGTTCCGGTTGTCAGAGATAATCCGGATCCTTTAACACCATTTCTGCTTAGGGGTATTTTTGTAACACCTTGTATATATAATATATGCAGTGTCCCATATTATGACACAAGTGAAGAGTAACGACACAACCATTTATTTCCATATCCTTCATGCAACTTCTAGTTCCCATAGATATTGTCAGTTTAAAAGTTTCTTTGACTCACACTTGACCGGTTTTAGTACATGAAGTCCATATTTCTCTAACCACGACCCTGAGCAAACCAGTATATTTTTACAAAACAAACACTTCGTCCTTAACTTCGCTTGGAGCTTGCTTGCTCTATAAAATGCGAATTATTGCTCATAGCTTCGCTTGGTCGACACTTAATTTATGGAAGAAATGGTATGTAACTTACTGAAGTGGTCCAAGGTTAGTAGAAATTATGGACATTGGGTGCCTATCATCATCAGCTTTACACGTCTCCAGTGGTGGCACAGGGTCCTCTCACTAGAAGAGGGCATGGGCCATAATCCACCACCAGTGCGGATTGATGGATTTGTGTTTGGCAGTCGGTACTTTTAAGGCCCTACGCTTCAAACATGGCGTCTGCTTTTATAGAAAACAACCTGGACCGAATATTTAAGGTGTCACGCAAAGCATGGTAACATTCGTGGTCACCTATCCAAGGAGTGTCCACTACAGGCTTTGTTTAATTTCGCTAATCGACTGCACCACAAGTGTAGCAAAAAGCAGGAGGCCGAGCCGCCAAGCAGCAATGTTAATGCATTGTTGTGTTCCGGTTGTCAGAGATAAGATAGCCAGTCCCCCAAAAGTGTTGGGATTTTAAGGGAAGTACGCTTCCACCTTCGACCTTATCTTCATTTAACATCAGGTGTGATTGAGGTCAAGTACAAACCCATTGTGCATAAAAAAAAATAACTATATAATATATAGATCTGTATCTTCAAAAAAAATTCACATCTACTCGAATGCATGAATTGCATGACATGTGCAAAACGGTATGCAATTTATTGGTCTGATGACCAAAAAGAGACATTAATTTTTAATTAAAAAATTAAAGAGAGATTAAAGATTAATGTCTCTTTTAGTTTTTTATAATTGTAATTTATTCTTGTTTGATTTCAAATCAAAAATAAATGGGTCCCATGGACCCACGCCAATAGAAGTGTGACTATTTTTCACCACTACAGTTAAGGGTTAATACAATTTCCGTTTAATTTTCGAGATAGCGAAACGAGCTGTTTTTGGTAAGTTACACTTCTAATGTTTTGTAGTTATGAGTGTTGATTTTCCAATATCTAAATCTAATCTCTTTTCTGCAGAAGCTTTTATTTGATAAACATTCTGAATAAAATTATAGTCGTTATATCTCCCGAAATGACTTACGTTTATTTTGTATTGTTGCAAAGTAGTAACAACATCATTACAGAGAATTACATCCATTTGGTAACACAATACATAAAAGATATAGAGCATAAAACATTACGTGCCATACGTGGCACACGTGTTACTAAAATTGGGCAAAAAGCAAATATAATTCCGAGAAATAAACCTAATCAAATTACAGACATGGAGGTATTCGCTTGAGGAAGATGTAGCGAAATTATTATGTGTTCTAAAAAAGATATTCGGAGACACGGCTAATATTATAACGCATTCAACTACAGCAGTAACCTAACTATATGACGTAGACTCTAGGTTCTAGAGATAACCACCCATCTGAATTTTGTTTTAAGAAGCGAATTAAAGCACATCTTCTAGAAGTCATCACCGTCACATCAGCCGAAAGACTGTTGAACGAAGGCCTTCCCCAAAGATCTCCACTACGACCGGTCCAGCGCTGCCCGTATCCAGCGGCTTCCCGCGATCTTTACTAAATCGTCGATCCACCTCGTGGGCCTGCCCACGTCAAAGTCAAAAATGCTTTATTTTGTATACACAGGGTATACTTGTGTTGTTTACGACCTGTTTGGTGTAGTGGTTAGCAACTCTGGCCACTATACAAAAAGGTTGCGGGTTCGAATTCCGCTAGGGGCATATGTTTGTGTGATTAATACGGACATGTGACCCTGAGTTATAGATGTTTTTCATTTATTTAAGTATTAATTTACAAAAACCAATATATGTATTTGTGTAGTTTATCAACCATCTGGTATCCATAATACAAGCCTAGTTGTTTATTGTGGAACAAGATGGCGCTGTGTGTATGTCTAAGGATATTTTATTTTATTTTTACACTTAAAATAGTTAGATTTTACATTTTTGAAGCTACTGCTTACAAGCAAGAAACTCGAGAGGTTGCTCTTTTTAAAACAGGTTTTTATATTACTAAAAGGTACAATAATATATCATTATTAATTGTAAAATAGCCTGACATGTGAACGAGCTGGTTATATTCATGAATGTTTGTTATCTAAATAGTCTGATATATTATAATTTGCTTTCTTAATCAGTTTCTGTTTTAAATATTATTTATACATTTACATATGGGCTTGTTGGATGAGTGGCTGAGTGAATTTAACACTTTTAGGTATTACGGCTGGATTTTTCATCTCGAAAGGTAAGTTGTTCTTCAGTCTCCCACCGACTCGTATAGTGCTATTCGTGTAAATTACAAATCATTTAAACAGCTTTAAAAAGTGCGATTTTGAAAGGAAGAAAAAGTTTTTATTTGAGACCGTTATGACTTCGTTCTGTAAGAAGAACATGAAGTGGTGGTGTCAAAAAGGAATCCACTCGGCATAATATTGCAACATTGGACTCTCTAGAGTCCCACTGGACTCTATGCAAGCCAGCTCGCATCACTATGCGAGTTGGTATTCAATAGACACGGGAAATATTTTCAATCGCACTAACTATGCATTAGAGCCTGTAAAAAGTATAATGAGCTTTATGGTCACATCGATATCTTTCATAACAAATATAATAAGTTTTCAACATGTGTAAAGAAAATCTCATGAGGCGTTTATGCGCCGATTGTGGTGGACGTTGTATTGTCTTCTCCATTGCTTCTTACGAAAATAAAATAATGACGTTCGCGGAGGCAAAGCACTGTCTTACCATAGTCGTTGCATGAATGCTTATATTGCCAAGGCCCTAAATGCTTAAATAACATTAAGTACCTACAATCCATATAACTATTTTGTTTTTGCCATATTTAAAAGTTAAAATGTAAGTGAATTTAGTTATCCAGTAATTAATATAACATAGCATTTCTTCAAATACAATGAATGTGTTAACTCAATGCAAATGTATTATACTTATCCGTGGAAGCTTTGTTGGCTAATGTATGATGCATACTGTAACAAATACTGCTGTAATATTTATAGCTGTTTGCTTTCCTTTAAATAAATAAAAAAAAAAAAAATCGGAGACTGGAGAGTACAACACCGCACAGTACACATAATATATACAAGTATGCAACCATAAAATTTCAAGTACTCGCAGTAATTTTCACTTACTTCCACTTTCATTTGCGCAGAGTCATATTACTGTCAGTTTCTCTGCTATATTTAATAATATGCCAGAGAATTGCGCCTTCGTTATTATATAAGCTAACTTCACTGAACGCCAAGAGGTAACATGCTCGTTCATGAATGACGAATGACAATTATTACGATAATGATTAGATACATATTTATTAATCCCTGATGAAAATAATGAAAATCGGATAAGAGGGTTTATTCCGTCCAGTTTCTTTTATATACAGAATAACCAAAAAAATCGCACTGACCTGCATTCGAGAAGCCTAAAAGTTGGTTATAAATAATACCTAAATCGCTTTGATGGCGGTTATTTTCGAAAATTTTAAATTATTTATTTAAACGGCCATTTCTTTTTATAATCGTAATTTAGTTATATCTTCTTCTTTTCGTGTCGAGGCAAGTTTCAAATTTTATTGGACCAAAACTTAGCCACTCTAACAGCACTGTCTGTGGCGTTAAGGAGGTCGTCAAAGGTGCAGCTGTCAGGACACGCGGGGCAAGACAATACGTGATCCATTGTCTGTGGGGAGACTCCGCACTCGCATCGATCACTCCCGCCATCCGAGAAGCCCCACCTGCACAGATTATCTTTGCTGCGGCCAACCTGAGTTCGAAGCTGATTTAAGGATTTCCATGTTGGCCATGGCAAATCGTGTCCAGGAGGAAGAGACTCCTTGAGCGGGAGGATCGACGCAAGAGAGTATCTTTGCCGCCACAGGCTGCAGCGAGCATCCGAAGCCACACCTTGTACGGGAGCAACGCACTTCAAAAAGCTATTACGACTCTGGAGATTTAGTTATATTATAAATATGTATAATTTATTAATATAACTGAATGGACGAACTTTGTAACTTTCTTTGTCAATGAGAACAGCCGAATACTGCTGAGAACTCAGCCTGTAAACATCCCACTGCAGGCATATAGGCCTTCTCTCGTATAATCAGGGAGTATGAGTCATAGTCCACCACGCTGACCCAATGCGGGTTGGGGATTTCATATGCCTTAGAATTATTTCTCAGGCATGCAGGTTTCCTCACGATGTTTTCCTTCACCGTTTAAAAGCAGTCGGATAAATGCACATAAGTAATTGAATTAAATTTAAAAACTCATTGGTACATGGCCTGCTTGGGAATCGAACCCGGACCTCCCAAATTGGGAGACGCTGGGTCACCGACGCTCTATGAGAACGTATGGCGTAAGATAATTTATTAGTGGTAACACTGAATTTTTTTTTATTCCGAACAATTTGAACTACAGTTAATAGGAGGAATTGTTTCGAAACGCATGAAGGTAGCGCACTATGTTTACCGTTGTAGCCACAGACATTAGATTGGCTTTTCTTTTTGGCTACAGACGGTTGAGTTTTAAATAGTCGCCTCCGTGGCTCAATGTAAACAACACTGGGTTTACGATTTAGAGGTCGCGGGTTCGATCCCCAGCGGGGTACATGTTTAAGTACTCGGTTTGGTTGGTGCTACCACCATCTTATCTAAATCTGCCGCCAAGCAGCAATGTTAATAGCATTGTTGTGTTCTGGTTGTCAGAAATAAGATAGCCGGTCCCCCAAATGTGTTGGGGTTTCCGGGTCAGTACGCTTCCACCTTCGACCTCATCTTCACTTAACATCAGGTGTGATTGAGGTCAAGTACCAACCCGTTGTTCATAAAGAAATAAAAAGTCGGTCCCCGTTAATTTCAATTGCAGGCAGTGGTTAAGTCAAGTTAAGTCCCTACGTCTTAAAAATACTGATTTACCCTCTACTAAGTAAAGGGTAAGAAGAGATGTCTCCACCATGCCGGTCCAATGCAGATTGATAGATTTGCTAATCAAAAAAGAATAGAGTGCCTTGTACGTACTCTGTTTCGTACAGTTTCTGAAACTGTATTTTCTTATCTGTTGTGCAATAAAGTGTATTTGTATTGTATTGTATTGTATTGTATTGTATTGTATTGTATTGTATTGTATTGTATTGTATTGTATTGTATTGTATTGTATTGTATTGTACCTAGCCATTCGTTATGTAGGTACCTATATTCAGAAGAAAACACCAACTTTAAGAAATATGGAGAAGAAGTGTTTGCGCATGAATAAAGAATAAACATATAACTTAACAACCCTCGTTCCCTCAAATGTTATCAGGCAAAAGCGGCAGTTCGTCACTGTTCTAATTTGACTTGCAAATTTTTTCATATTATACATTATTTTTTTGTCACTTCAATTTCACGCTCCAGATGACTCGTGCTACCTACACACTTCGTGTTGTTTATTACAGTTATCTTTGAAACGTATATCTTAATGTGTTTGGATTGATTCCACTACACTTTTAGGGTTCCGTAGCAAACGGGTAAAACAGTTCTCTTGCTGTCTCTCGTCCGTATATCAGAGGTCTCTAGCTCGTTAACGGAATAATATAACATTCTAATAATGTAACCTCTACACTAAGCTAGGCCTGTACCATGGATGCCAAGATTTCGTGGAAGGAAGAATGAATAATCGATCTGAAATTTGGATACCTATTTTGTGTTGAATATTAATCCGAAACTGAATATTGAATTAGAAACTCAATACAATTATTTTTGCTTTATAACAAATGAGAAGACAAAAATGTGGTGCTGTCTAGAGTTCATAGAATAGAGTAGGTACTTGTACAAATATATTTTTATTCTTTATCTTCGACAATACAGAAATGAGGGGTCGAGTCATATCAGCCGAAAGACGTCCATTGCTGGACAAAGGCGTCGCTTGGCCACAATACAGACATAGCCCAATTTGCTTTGCAGGCGTGAAGCACGTGACGGTTGTCATCCAGGTGGAAACGACACGCGTATTATATTAGAAGACTGGAAGATACCAGGGAGGTCAGAGTTGTGCAATCTGCGGTGTTCAATTCATAATACCAATTACATAAGCGGTTTCCTTAATCAAATATCGAACGGGATAGAATATACATACTTTAGTTTAATTATTTCATACCTTCATATATAAATAGTTTCATAGTAGCGTCAGTGGCTCAGACGCGGTCTCCCAATTTGAGAGGTCCAGGTTCGATTCCCAGATAGACCATGTACCAATCATGAGTTTTTAAATTTAATTTAATTACTTATGTGCAATTATTAACTGCTCTTAAACGGTGAAAGAAAACATCGTGTGGAAACCTGCATGCCTGAAAGAAATTCTAAGGCATGTGAAGTCCCCAACCCGCATTGGGCCAGCGTGGTGGACTATGGCCCTTACTCTTTGAGTTTCTTCCTCGTTCTTCTCTGGGGAATCAGCTTTGTGAATGAGCAATAATGTCAATAACTTTAATAATAAGATGAAAAATGTGACGTTATCAAGTGATAATTTTTATCCTATACGAAATATATTTTTTTTTTTGAATTTGACTCCCTCATTACGAGGGAAGGCCTATCCCTGCAGTGGGATGTTTACGGGCTGATGATGATGATGATATAAATAGTTTGGGCAAAATTGTATATAATTGTTATCATTTTAAAAATCGCTGCTAATTATATGTTATAATTATTATATTATAATTCGCCCCTGGGTGTAGACTTCGAGATCACGTGGTTTAATGCCACGATTGAAGTAAATTCGTGGAAACAGTATCAAGCATCCCGTGAATTATAATGAAACTATTGACTGATCCAGAGCGTGGTAAATGGTACTCCGCGGTTGTTTTGTGGCTCGAATAATTCAGTTTTGGGTAAATTGTATCGTCCACCCGCGGATATAACGAAAGCGTTGACATAACCTTTTTACTTTGTTGTTTGGCGGCTTAAGGTAGCTAGGCGGACATTTAAAATGACGTATCACTAAACGTACTAAATATTACCCCGCTGGGAATCGAAAGCGCAACCTCCGAGTAAACCCTATGTTGTTTATTGTACCATGGAGGCGGATGTATTTTATTGAAATCTAATCAATTTCCATTCGTATTGATCTGTCTCGTCCCAATAGAATCCATCTTGACGAACATGTCAGGGTATTGAGAGAAGCAATTCAGTTGCAAAGCTACTGGATCTACGTCTGTATGATAGTTTATCCTGCTAAGGGGTTTTGGCGTGAATATTTGAATATACTTTGATAGATTTGAACTAAGAAGGTTTACAGAATTCCGTACAAAGGTTTCATTCTACGAAATAAATAAACCGTTTATGCTATGTGGTTTCGGCATGTAATATCTATTTAAGTATTTAAAAACTGAACAACTCGACTGCATATTATTATGCATTTTGCGGGCGTCATGTTGATTTTTTTTTTAAATAAATAAATAATATATCTTCAGACATACATACAGCGCCATCTAGTTCCACAGTAAGCAACTGTAGGCTTGTGTTGTGGTTACCAGATGGTTGATATACTACATAAATACATTTTTATTTTGTAAATAAACACTTATTATAAATGAAAATATCCATAACTCGGGTACAAATGTCCGTGTTCATTACACAAACACATGCCCCTAGCGGGATTCGAACCCGCAACCTTTTGGTATAGTAACCAGAGTTGCTAACCACTAAACCAAACAGGTCGTCAGGATAAAATGTATCTTATGACACTCTAGGGATCAAGACGAACCGAACGACACCTTCACTTCAAAATCGGTCGAGCCGTTTAGGGTAAAGGAGGGAACTTTAAATCTACATACAAACATACATACACATTACCCTCCATTTTAGCGCTGTCGGGTAAAAGAATAGGATCAAGCCATCTCTTCCCGTGGGTATCGTAAAAGGCGACTATGGAACTTTCCATCAAAACAGATTTGCACGTCTTAACGGCTAAATATTAATATTTGGGATATCTCTGACCACCCCATTTGGGATAAACGTGATTATTGAATTGATTAATTATCACTTCAAAGCAGGTTCTTAGATATATTTAACAATCATTGCTCTGCAGTAAATATGTTTCTACGAGGTAAGTGAAACGAATTAGATGCGATTTGTTACTGGTTATTAAGTAGTTATTGGTGTCAATTCGGATGTACACCAACTAAACTAAACTAAAACCAGTTTTGGGGTGGTGCCGTCGCATCGTACTGTTCCTGGAAGAAAGAGAAAGTACTAGTTTAAAAGAGGTTTTAGTTTAGTTTAGTTGGTGTACATCCGAATCGACACCATTTCCTCGATGTAAATAATTTAGTCGAGGATTTTTAATTTATACATCCTACAGCTTTGCCAAAAAGAGTAGCAAAGATAGGAACTACATTTAATTTACTTGGAAACACTGTAAAGATTTGGTGTTGCCAGTTAAGGATAAAACAGCGCCTTCATTATTTATCTACTCTTGTTTGTCAAGTTATATGTTACCTTAGATGAAGAATCCGGCTTAACACGTTCCGGGACACAACCTACATCATCCAGGACAAAAATACATCATCCTAAATTTGAAACTAATTCGGCATACATTGCTGGTTGAAATAAGGATATGTGAATTAACAGAACCAAACCTCCCAGCAATGTATGTAGAATTAGTCTCTAAATTTTGGATGGTGTAATAGGCACTTTACGGCACGTACAGTCAGATTCATAATTGCAGTTCTAGTCTAAATCCATGTCACACTATTTTTTTTATTCTTGTGCAGTAGATCGTGTGAACAAAAATGTACTCGATACCATATTTAAGGAAATACAAATATTTTGAGAAAATGTATCATTTGAACTTAATATTATGACTGTATTTTTGAACCTGACCTTTATCCCAAATGGCGTGGTCAGTGCTAACCCAAACATAAACGTTTGGTTATTTCAAAGGTTAAAAGTTTAGTATTTGCAAAAACATTCACGGCTCACGTTCGAAAATAATTAGTCTCTTAAAGTCTTTTCCATTGACCCACGGAGGCAGGCTCAATGCATACAACATAGGGTTTACGGATCGGAGGTCACGGGTTCGATCCCCAGCGTAGCGGCACCTACATGTTTAGTACTCGATTTGGTTGGTGGTAGGGTATTTTAAATATCCGCTAGCTACCGCCATCTTATCTAAGTCTGCCGCCAAACAACAATGTTGTAATAGCATTGTTATGTTCCGGTTGTCAGAGATAAGATAGCCAGTGCTCCAAATAGATAGGGTTTCCGGGTCAGTACACTTCCACCTTCGGCCTCAACTTCACTTAACAACAGGTGTGATTGAGGTCAAGCCCGTTGTGCATAAAAAAATAGCATTTTGGTGTATGGCCCGTTAGTCACCTTTTAGGTCGTCCACGGGAAGAGACGACTTCGTTCAATTCTTTATACGTGTGTGAATCCACAAGTACGTCGGTGAACAAGAAAAATGTATATGAATCCTATCACGATATTCAAATTACCCACAAGAAAACGCGATATTTGGCTGGAGCATGAATAAATGACGCCAATGAGATTGAATGATGAATATAAATGTACTATCAAACCAAACTATGGGTTTATGTGTTTGACGGCGGCAGCGGCCGGCGAAGTGCCAGAACCGAATCGCTCCGTTTTAGAAATCTATTCATTAACTTGACCATGCCACATAAGTATTATTACCTTTAATGACAACTATTTGAACTCGTAAACAGTTGATGTAGTTAATTGTTGACAAAATAATCTGTTGATCTAATGAACCATTGATATAACAAATTATTGATACAATTTATGGTTGACCTGTTACACTGTTGACCTATTGGTGTTGATAATAATGAAAGTCTGGGGTGGACACCTTCCTCAAAGGCCGGCAACGCATCTATGACCCTTTTGGTGTTGCGGGTGTCCATGGGCGGCGGTGATTGCTTTCCATCAGGTGACCCGCATGCTCGTTTGCTGCCCCCTCATATAAAAAAAAAAAAAAAAAGTTGATCTAAAGAATGTTGGTTTTAGGTACCAATCCTTTTTGTACGGACGTATCAGAAATGTGTGACCCGATTTGAGTGCGGTTTTTCCACCAATTGGTGTAGTGGATAGACTCTGTCTGCGAAACTAACGGTTGCTAGTTCGAATGTAAATGTTTATGTGATGAATAGGTTTGTTGGGTCATGGATGTATATAAATATTTACTTATGCTTACCCGTTATCTAGTCTCCATTACGAGGTTAGCTTAGTTTGGGACTAGTTATATTAATCATCTAGGTGATTGGTGTAAGTGTTCGAAATATTTTTTTTTTATATGAAAGAGTAAATGAGTTTCTTAGCCGTGTTTAATAAAAATAGTATAAAGCGTTACGAAAATATTATGATCACACAGTTTTAGGTGTATTTCGAAGACTTCGTAGTCTTTCGAAGGTTTTCTATTAAAATTAAATTATATTGGGTCTTTACCTATGAAATTGGAGTTTTTATTCTTCGTTAATCATATGTACCAATTCCTGCGATTTTCAAAGCTATACCCAAATTTGTTTTTTATTTGGAAAATGGAATATTATTTAAAGGTTTCAGATGAAATATTTTTTTAATTTCTGGGCTTCCTATAATCATTTCTTAGATTCGCTGAAACTTTTATAAAGCGGTTACTTTTAAAAATTAACGCTGCCTATACTTAACTTAATGTTATCCGATAATACACACATAGTTTAGCTAAATTTGGATTTGCCATTTCCAAAAAAAACAATCAAAAATGTTTGTATGAAGAAAACAGTCGTAATGAAATTCTTCCCACAAAACGCCAATTTCATAGGTAAGGACCTAATACCAACCTGTTGTCTGAACGCCACGTTAATAAAAATAATAACAGCACAAGCACCGCTCCATGCTCCGTCTCGCAGTGACCTGTTTCCCTATACAGGGCGTCCCAAAGTTATGGGACATGAAGGGGAAGTACCTTAAATATCGTAGATAGTGAATTTTGCTCAAAGAAGACTTTATGTTATTTTTAAAAGTTAGTAATTCTGCATTCATAGATTTTCTAAAAATTATTTGCTTCGGCTGGGAATCGAACCGACTCAAATGTGAAAAAAAAAACACCCTACTTTTATGATGCCAATCGAAAGAATAGCTAAAAAATAATAACTCTGCCTAAGTAACATAGTATTTTAAAAGAAAGGAACAACGTGAAATTAATCATTTTAATCAAATAAAAAACATACATGAAACTGCCGTAGTCAATTAAGTAGGTATTTTTTTGTAAATTAATTAATTAAATGCTCAAAATGTGATCCCTCTTGTCTTACGCAAATCGCCAATCTTTTAATGAGCCCGCTGCCTGTTGATTTTCTAATCATTTTATGGTGAACACTCGATGTGATATGGCACAATTCTGTTTGCAACTCGCCTACGTTCTCGTATCGCTTTTTGTATAGCATATCTTTCACGTATCCCCAAAAGAAGAAATCTAATGGTGTGAGGTCCGGGGATCTGGCCGGCCATCTAATCGGTCCATTTGTACCAATCCATGTAGGAAAACATTCATTTAGAAAATCTGCTGCTCTCCGACTATTATGAGCCGGAGCTCCATCTTGTTGGAAAATTAAGTTTTCTTGCTCCGCCGCGGAATGGTTTCTTATCTTATCCCTTAAAATTTGAAGTATTCCTAAATACTTTTCTGTGTTCAAGGTTCCTTGGTAAAAATGGATTAAGAAAACCCGGTTTTTTAAAAGTCCGCACCAACAGTTGAGTGAAAAACGCACTTGGTTATTAGTTTCAGTCACTCGTAGGGGATTTTCTTTAGACCAAATACGATTATTGTTGCGGTTATACATACCGTTATTGCTAAAGTTAGATTCGTCTGTCCAAATAATATTATCCAAAAAATTTGGATCTTCGAGCAATCGTGCCTGGATATCAAGACAGAAATTTTTTCTCCTTT
This sequence comes from Oegoconia quadripuncta, assembly GCA_949316235.1. Classification (NCBI taxonomy): domain Eukaryota; kingdom Metazoa; phylum Arthropoda; class Insecta; order Lepidoptera; family Autostichidae; genus Oegoconia; species Oegoconia quadripuncta. The sequence goes on from OX438746.1 coordinate 5,074,116, forward strand.
CTGTATCGCCCGGAAGTAATTTTTGAACCAATCGTCCTTCAACATAACTCTTAAAACCGTGTTTTTTTAATACACGGTGTATTTTACTTTTTGAAACTCCAATTTCATGTTCTCCTTCTCTCACCGATGCTTTCGGAAAAGCCGAAAAGTAAATTAAAATACCAAGTTCTTCGTCGTTGATCGTATGGTTTTCTTGCTGTGGTTCTCTTGGGCGTTTATCGAAACGTCCCAGAGTTTTCAAATTGTTCACAAGCCTTTTCAAAACTTTACGAGACGGTATTTGTCTATCAGGATATTTTACGCCATACCACCGCAAACTTCTAGAGATATCTTTATCGTTCAAAAAATATGCTTCCATTAGATCAAAACTTACTTGATATGCCATGTTCGCAATAAATTAACACAATAACACTTGTGTAAGTGAATTGAGACTAAACAGATCAATATCCGAAAAACAAACGCTCGCACATACTGTTCCATTTTCAAATTTAAGAACAACATTTAAAAATATCACTTCTTTTTAAAATATCTTAAAAAGTATGCATTCAAACAAACGCTGTCATAAACTGTTCCATTTTCAAATTATAAATTATTTATTTTTGTTTTTAATTTGCCTTCTGTCTAGCTTACAGAGGACGTATTGAAATACAAGTTTTATCATTTCATCTACACGTGCACTTATAATAAGGAAAACTATGTTAGTACCTATTTTATGAAGTGGGTACTTATTTACGAATAATCAATGCTATCTTTGGAATGATAATATCGCTACTTTTCGAACGTCGTCGGCAATAAATAACTTTCTTGAAATTTGACTCAATCATTTTATGTTGTTCCTTTCTTTTAAAATACTATGTTACTTAGGCAGAGTTATTATTTTTTAGCTATTCTTTCGATTGGCATCATAAAAGTAGGGTGTTTTTTTTTTCACATTTAAGTCGGTTCGATTCCCAGCCGAAGCAAGTAATTTTTAGAAAATCTATGAATGCAGAATTACTAACTTTTAAAAATAACATAAAGTCTTCTTTGAGCAAAATTCACTATCTACGATATTTAAGGTACTTCCCCTTCATGTCCCATAACTTTGGGACGCCCTGTATAGTAAATAAATTACATTCTTTTAAAATTCCTACTTTTGAAGAGGTAGTTTTTCCTTTACATTGTTGAAAATGAGCTATTATTTCAATTCCATAAATCTTTCATTAAAAAAGCATCTGAAATCGTGAATCTTAAAATAACGTCTATTCCCATGGCTACCTCCCCAGAAAAATATGAACATGAAGTTTCTGAAGCGATTTGAATACGGTTTCTTGTAGTTCGCAACCTGGTATTTGCAAAATAATTTTTAGCCAAATTTATAGAGGATAGAAACTTAGTTAGTTTCTGCTCGGACCGGATAGGCACTTTTTAATGCCACTATCCAAGGATAGACTTCATGAAACACAATAGTTTCTGCTCAGATTGAATAAGCACTTTTGAACGCTACTATCCAAGAATAGCCTTCATAAGACCTTAATAGTTTCTGCTCGGACTGGATAGGCAGTTTTAAACGCTACTATCCAAGAGTAGACTTCATGAGACGTTAATAGTTTTTGCTCGGACTGGATAGGCAGTTTTGAACGCCACTATCCGAGTATAGACTTCATAAGACCTTAATAGTTTTTGCTCGGACTAGATAGGCAGTTTTCAACGCTACTATCCAAGAATAAACTTCATAAGACCTTAATAGCTTCTGCTCGGACTGGATAGGCAGTTTTGAACGCCACTATCCGAGTACAGACTTCATAAGACATTAATAGTTTCTGCTTGGAGTGTATAGGTAAATTAACGCCACTAGGCAAGTATATACGAGTATTTCAAGCTCGGACTGGATAGGCATTTTTGAACGCTATTGTATACAATAACGTCCTACGGTATAGTTTTTCTACAGCTCAACAAACTATCTTCGCAAACTGTAATTGACCGGGGTCCGACCAAAACGATACGAATACAAATCTTTGATTATCCCAAGTCCGAATCCAACTTATAGTACCGGAGAGGTCACTGTTTACTTTACTTGCTGCGAATTTAGTTCTGTTAATCTAATTTAGTGGATACTTTAACTAAAGTTCGTTGTTCACTAAATAAAAGCATTTATTGTCACGTACAATCGGCATGGAGCCCAGATTTTTTTTAGGTATTTTTTAAACTATAATCTTTTGTTCTAAGACTATTTGAATTTTAGAATACTTTTGCTGTTACAAACATTTCATCTATGGTTTGTTGAACCTTTTGTATGGAACAGCTAAAAGCAAATTTAAACAGTCATTTTTTAGAGCAAAACTTTGTTGATTTATTACGAATTATGTATTAAGAGTTTTTAGACAGTTTTACTATGCAAATGCTATTAAAATAATCTTACAAATAAAAATAATTTGTTTAGAAATTGTATGCGCATTGATTTCGGTACAGATTTGCACGTTTTAAAGGCGATGGGCTCACCCCTGTCACATGTGCATTTCTGTATATTTTAAAACACCCAAACCCTAATAACAGATGACCATGACAGATTTCTACATTGTCCAGAGGCACGCCTAAGCATAAAAAAAAATGTTAGCCATTGGAAAGTTAGCAACTACTCTGCAGGGGGGGGACTGAAAATCAGCAACACTGCTGAGTTCCATGAGCCATTCATCACAATACTGTGGTTCTCGATTCTATGTACGCTTGTGTTTTTTTTTTTTTTTATTAAAAACTGGTTTCGCGTTTGACTACATGTAGCCGAAGATGTATCACGCGCACCCAGTAAATGCCTATTCACTCTAGACTTAAAGATCCCAAGGTTGTATGTGTCGGGAAAAACCGACGCGGGCAATGAGTTCCATACCTTAGCAGTCCGCATTATAAATGATGAAGCAAAGCGCTTAGTGCGGATGTTCGGTATATTGACAACATATGGAACATACGTTTTCTTTTTTTATTATTATTTATGTATTATTATTACAATATTTGTGATATATCTGTCTACCCTATTTGGGATAAAGGTCATGACGTTATCTCTCGCAAGCAGATCGTTGTATTAGCCATTTCACAGTTTCCAATAATGTAGGAAACATTCACCATACATAACGATCCGCCTAGGCATTTCATGAAACGGCTAATTCAACGATTTGCCTGCGACATATGTACTGGTAAATTATTTCTCATAATCAGGAACCAAAATCTCTTACTCAATGTGAGGCAAATTTTCCTGACCTAAATTATATTTTGCATACTAATAATAGAAAGCCTTCACATAATATCACTCTAGAGAAACTACAGACATTTCCAGAGGAAGGATTATATAATCAAGCGTTAGTGCACCACCCCTTGACTAATGAATGAGATTAGCATAAATTACCGAGGAATCAATTTATGTGCAGCTGCTTTGAACATTGCTATTTTCTTAGTGAAAATTATACTAAAATCTTCATAAATGGAATGTAAGGCATGCTGATCATATTATGTTAACAACACAATATGATTTACTATAGAGGTTACAGGAATGCAAATATTAGGTCTTTACCTATGAAATTGGCGTTTTATATGAAGAATTTCATTAAGACTGTTTTCTCCATACAAACATTTTTGATTTTTTTTTGGGAACGGCAAATACAAATTTAGCTAAACTTTGTGTGTGTTATCGGATAACATTAAGTTAAGTATAGGCAGCGTTAATTTTTAAAAGTAACCGCTTTTTAAAACTTTCAGCGAATCTAAGAAATGATTATGGGAAGCACATGAAAAGAGTTCTGTCCAAATTTTTTTTATTTTGTAATTTAGCCCAGAAATTAAAAAATATTTCATGTGAAACCTTGAAATAATATTACATTTTCCGAATAAAAATAAACTTGGATATAGCTTTGAAAATCGCAGGCATTGGTACATATGATTAACGAAGAAAAAACACTCCAATTTCATAGGTAAAGACCCAATAGTATAAATAGGTAGGTACGCATACTTACATGAATAACAAGGCATATTTGATTGATTCAATGCTGTAGTCATGAATACTGCAGATTTTATGGGAATGGGAACATTGGGGTATAATTGCAGACATTAGGTAACGTAGTTCTGCAAAACATTACGAAAATATCGACATTATATATGATTAATGTAGACATAACGGTAATTAAAGAAAGAAAGAAATTATTTATTGGTCAGAATACTATTTATAAGGTTCTTATAAGAAATTTATGAATGTTGTATTCATCTGCATGCAGATGTGCAAAATATTATTTGTAACACTTTACATAACATTTCGATAATTTAAATATTCCTTAACACTATAAAACACATTGAATGAACCCATTGTACCTATTAATGGATTTGTGTGATGAATACGGACATTGTGTACCCGAGTTATGGATGTTTTCATTTATAATAAGTATTTATTTACAAAAAAAAATAGTATTTAAGTAGTATATCAACCATCTGGTATCCACAACACAAGCCTATAGTTGCTTACTGTGGAACTAGATGGCGTTGTGTGTATGTCTAAGGATATTTATTTATTTATTATTATTATTTATATATACCGGATGAGTTTTTTTACCATAAGGAAAAAATAGGGTATATTAGGTACGTGAAATAGAAGTTTGCCAAACGGAAGGATACTAACTCCACCGACAAGAGCATAGCTCTAAAATGAGAGGGAATTGATCAGAGTCTCATAAAAGACTGAATAGCTTTGCTTAATTTTGCTTTGAAAAGTAGCCGTTATTACAAGCATTTGTAAAATCTACATTGAACCCCATATCAAATGACCTGTAAACTGCCATTGAACAACATCACAGCCTCGCATGTCAGTAAACAAAACGATGACGTAATCAGTTGAACTTTCCACGTCATTGCGCGTACATCAGCGCGGCACTTGTCGTCAATATTTGTTTACGTATATCTCCAAACTTTAGAGTTTTCAGAGGAACGACGCACGAAAGTTGGATATTTGTGAGATTCCATTTTGTTCACCTGGTTACATAATCTTGTGTTGTAGATACCTAATTATACTTGATACTTTGGTAGATTACACACATGTGTGTTATTTTTTTTAGTTATATTTGTTTATTATGAAACAAACAGTCGTTTACAAACAAATTCCAAACATAAAAAGAACTAAATTTAGACAAATAGTTTCCATAATTTTTATAAACTTATGATTTAAGAAATATAAATGTTAGAATATCTATATATTTATCAATCATTCAATCAAATACTCTTTATTGCACAATTAACAAAAGCTACATGAAGAATACAGCGTACATCATTAATCGCACAAAAAGGCGGCCTTATCGCTATATTTATATACTTATATAATAAGTACTCAAGATAATATTATTTATACATATCTACTTATCATAACAAAAAGATATAGGTATATAAGAGAGAGAGATATATATATATATATATATATAAGTTATATACCAGATGGGTTTTTTAACCGGTTTCCATGAAAGATGGTTAAGAATATATCCCCGAGTTTAATCTTAAATCGGAGCACACATTACTGAGATACATCCGGATAAAAACTGGACACACACACACACACAAACATACAACGACGGCCGTCAAGCTCATAACACCCGTGGTTTTTCGTCGAGGGTAAATTACAGTATTATTATTAGCTAAGACAAAACGTTGAAAGGAGTCTTTGGAGTTCTTTAATTTAATCTAAAATGTTAAATAATTGAAGTGTTGTGTGGTTTTGGCACTCAAATGGAATAGAACCAACTCGTCTCTTCCCCTGGGTGACGTAAAAGCGACTAAGGGACTCTCCACCAATAACATCTATAGATTTGCATGTTTCAACGGCGATGGGATCACTTCACTTTACTATATTTCATAGGATGAACTGTCGATGTTGTTTCAATCATTAATGTTTTAATGTTTGGGATATCTATGACCACCCCTTTTGGGATAAAGGTCGTGACTTTATGTATGTATGTATAAAATAATTGTAAGTTTAGATAACCCTCGAAATACTATGATATCATCGAAATAAGACAACTGTGTTAAAAGCTACATATTTATCTTCGAAACGACTTAATCGATTTTCATCAAACATGACTATAACCTGTTCACTGTCTTTAATATAAAAACCGCACACAAACCTGACCACACATTACTGAGATATATCCGGACAAAGACTGGACGTACACACTCAATATATCACACACACACAATATATCATACACAGAACATCCGTATAACCTGTCCACTTGCTTAGTCTTTAATATAGAAAACCGCAATCAAATCTGAGCACGCTTTAATGAGATACATTCGCGCAAAGACTGCACACACTCACTCAATATCATACACAGAACACACGTATAAACTGTCCACTCGTTTGGTCTTTAATATAGAAGACTGAGTGCGATACATCCGCGCATAAACTGGACACACACACTCAATATCAATAACATGTCAACTTGTTTGTGTGGAAAAGTTTTTTATTTGTAAGCGAGAGCGAGGGACAGTAGTACAGTGTTGTCACTATAGAAAAAATCCATAAAAAAAATTCTTAAAGTTAATGTTGCCAACATATTGGGGGCCGCGAGAACAAATAGAACATTGTAAGGCCTCTTGTTAATTGTGATAAAAATTTTAAAACATCATAGGTTGTCAGCATCACTAACATTATGAAAATACAGTTTCATGTTAAACTTTCACATAACTTTGCAATTAAATATGCACCACATATAACAATTACTATGGTTATCTTATTATAAAAGAAAAAAAACAACCCTACTTATGTTTACATGTAGTTAAGTCCTTAAAAACTTATACAAAACCTTAAACAAGTATTTGTTAGTCTATAACTTAATTACTAACACTTAAATCTAAATATTAAACACCAATCTTTGGTGCTCTTGGCATCGCAATTTAGGTAATCAGACTCTAAATTACACATACAAGGATGGCCTACGAACTTATGACTTATCATTGTCATTATTAATGGGAAATAAACAAACTTTAGTAATTGACCTTATATGTTTCTTTTTGTTAGATGTCATTACTTCAAACGCTCTAACTTTGTTATCATTTCCCGGAAATACTTGAGTTATACGACCCATAGGCCAGGTGAGGGGAGGTGTACCGTCGTCACAAAGCAAGACCAAATCACCCACCTTTACATTAGCACAGTCATCCCTCCATTTTGGTCGTGACTGCAGATTGTTCAAATAATGTTTATGCCAAATTTTCCAAAATGATTGTACGATTTTGATTGTTACATTCCACAGCTTAAGTCTAGAAATTGGGACATCATTCAGATCATTTTCAGGATATGAAACTAATGCTCGACCTGTCAGAAAGTGACCCGGTGTAAGGTAAGTAAAGTCTTCACAGTTTGTTGATAAAGGTACTAGAGGTCTGGAATTTAATATTGCCTCTATTTGTGTGAGAACAGTAGACATCTCCTCATAGGTAAGTACATTATTTTGCATAACACGCTTTAGGTGGTGTTTGGTGCTTTTTACAGCAGATTCCCAGAGCCCACCGAACACAGGTGAGTAGCTGGGAATAAAATGAAAACGTATTTTGCTCTGCAAACCATAGTTATGGACCTGTGCTCGATGAGTTGGAGAGCTTATTAATTTATATAATTCAGTTAACTGATTCCTTCCGCCCTTGAAGTTACTTGCATTATCACAGAATACGTCATTTGGAAGGCCCCTTCTCGAGGCAAAGCGTTTAAAACAAGAAAGAAATGTTGCGGTAGTCAAATCCGACGCAAGTTCTATATGAACCGCTTTTGTTGCAAAGCAAACAAACAGACAAATATATCCTTTAGATATAACAGATCGCCTTACTCTGGATTGCTTTATATTTAGTGGACCCGCGTAGTCTATACCGACTTTATCAAATGCGTGTGCTTGAGTAACTCTCTGGGCTGGCAAGGAACCCATCAACTGCTTCGAGGCTTCAGCTTTTAATCTGAAACACGTAATACATTTGTGAACAATTTTTTTAACATGTCTGAGACCATTTATCAACCAATATCGCTCATTTATAGTTGATAACAGCAGCTTTGGACCTGCATGCATCAATCTTATGTGCTCACTCTGAATGATCATATCAGTTATACGTGATTCCTTTGGAAGGATGAGTGGGTGCTTTTGATTATACAAAAGCATAGAGTTGTGGAGACGCCCACCTACTCTAATCATGTCCCTGCTATCAAGAAAGGGATGTAATGATTTTAATGAATTATTTAAAATACAATTATTTCTCAACGACTTTACATCTTTAGAAAAGTACTTATGTTGTTCATGTTTAATTATTAATAACAATGAATTTTGTATTTCGTTACTAGTTAAAAAATTATTTTGAACTCGTTGGTTAATATCTTTTGTTTTGCAATTTGTATAAAATCGCAAAATATAGGCCATTGTCCTAGTCATTTTATGAATATCTGAAAACCTTTCAAATAAATCAAACGCACTTTGAGCTACTGGGAGAGCTGTGGCACCAGGTGGCATGGTGTCAATTTTTGGTACCGTTTTCATCTCAGGTAACATAGTAGGTAAGTCAGTATTATTAATAAAATTGTACTCATAATTTTGTAGAAATGTTGGACCATTCCACCACATTGTGTTGCCTGCAAGCTCCTGGGGGGCTACTCCCCGCGTGATGCAATCCGCAGGATTTTCGTGAGTAGAGACATAGTGCCAAGTCCACCCCGCCGTCAACTGTGCAACAACCCGAACCCGGTTTGCCACATAAGCATTCAGCTGTGTTATTTGAGTCCCAATCCAAGCTAGGACTATTTTAGAATCCGTAAACAAAGCCACGTTCTGCACACTTAATTTTATGCATATTGCTTGGTGAACCTTTACCATTAACTTTGCAAGCAAAAGCGCAGCATTGAGCTCAAGCCGAGGCACGGCTAACGGTTTATTAAGCGGGTTAACACGGGACTTGGAGCAAAGTAAGTATAAAGCTGCCTTACCTTCATCATATATCACTCTTAAATATACGCAACACCCGTAAGCTGTCGAGCTTGAAGCATCAGCAAACCCTATGAGCTGTATTGATGCTGCACATGCAGTAGGAATGTTTCTTTCCAGTGTTATAGGGCTCATGCTATCTAAGCTTTTAGTAAATAATAACCATTCCTCCCTCAGATCACCTGTCAAGGGAGAATCCCATTCTATATTAGCAGCCCACAGTGTCTGAATGAAACTTTTCGCCGTTACAATTATTGGAGCTACAAAACCAGGGGGATCATAAAATTTTGAAATATAACTAAGAATTTGTCGCTTAGTTATTGACCTGTCACCAAACTTCTCAGGACAGGTAATTGTAAAATGATCATTTTTGACATTAAAATCAATGCCTAAAGTTTTTAGACTTAAATTTTGTTTTTCAAAATCTATATTGTCAAAATGTTGCTCAGATTCTGGGATATTTTGCAGAATCTGAGGGACATTGGATGCCCATTTATGTGTTTGAAAGCCACCTCTTTTCAACATTTCAGTCAACTGAATTCTGGCTTCTATTATTGTGCATAAATCATTATTTGAAAATAGCACATCATCAACATAGGTACAATTTTTCAAAATGAATGAAGCAAGCGGTAGTTCATCTTTGTAAATGAAAGCAAGCTCATCCAGACACCGCGTGGCGAGAAAGCTGGAACTTTTCAGACCATAGATGACTGTTTCCAGCTGGATACACCTTATCTCCTTGTCGGGATTCTCCCTCCACAGGATGTTCTGTAATGAAGCATGCGATTTATTTAATTTTATGCACCTATACATTTTTTTTATGTCTGTGGTGAACATATGATCACCAAAACGAAATAGCATGAGTATTTCAAACAAATCCCTCTGAACAACAGCCCCATTGAGCAAAATATCATTCAATGATACTTTTTTATTGGTCTTCATAGACCCATCCATAACTGCCCTTAATTTTGTTGATTTACTATTCTCATTGATGACCGCATGATGTGGTAGAAAGTAAATGGGGTCGTTTTTCAAATCATATTGCCCAATGTCAATATAGTGGCCATGTCCCAACTCAATAATTTCGTCTATGAACCTTTTGTATTGTTGAAAAAAGGTTTTATTTTTATGAAGTTTTTTCTCTAATGCTTCAAATCTTTTGACTGCAAGATTGAATGAATCACCTAAATGATCATTGACCTGCTCTAGAGGTACCTTAAGTGGTAAGTCCACTTGAAATTGCTCATTATTTAATTGCACAGATTTTTTAAAAATGTCCTCGCATAATTCGGATTCTGTGGAGCTTTCATTAAATATCTGAGGGACCTCCTCAGTTTGCCAAAATTGCTTCAAAGTTTTGCTGATGCTTGTGTCACAATAAGTACATAAAAGTGATACCTGTTGTGATGGAATATGATTAGGTATGATACCCCCAACTATATGGCCGAAATGCGTGCTGATGATGCACGGAGCTGGAGTGGCGGCAGTACCAGCCACTTTCTGCAGCTGCTGTTCAGGCAGGAGGATCTGAAAAAACACATCACATCCCATTAACATATCTATGTCGCTTGGATTATTATAGCTGTCGTCTGCCAACCTTATACCAGGTGGCAAAATAAATTGTTGAAGTTTTTGTTGTGGTAATTTACATGTAATCTGATCAACCACACTACAATTTATTGTTAGCTTGAATAGCGAATTTAAAGAGTGGACTTCGAGAGGAATACTATATTTTATTTTATTGTTGATATTGGTAATCCCTACTATGTCAATATTGCTCTTCTTTGGTTTGAGCCCCAACTCCTGTACTACTTGAGAGGTGACAAATGATACCTGAGATCCCGTATCTAAAAGTGCTTTGATGTGCAGCTCAGTCCCGTCGCTCCGCATTAATTTTACTTTTGCTGTGGGGAGTAAAGTTTGATTACTGCAATTATTTTTAGCTACCAAAACCACTGGGGACTCATCTTCGGTCGTATCAGCTGCTGTATCAGCCTCATAATGTAGTAGGGTACTATGGGCTTTTTTACAGGTATTACACCTGAAGAAATACTTGCACCTACCTTGGTGTGGGTTTAAACAAATTTTGCATAAATTATTCTGCTTAACAAAGTGTATTCTTTCCTTTACAGGTGATAATTTAAATTTAGGACAGCTAAATAATTTGTGGGAATTTTTTCCAGAATACTTACAGTATGGACATGGAGGCGGAGACGGCAGCGATGTTGAGACATTTATGGATGCTCTTGAGTTCGCTGACTTTGACGTATAGGTTGGCGGGTGAGGCTGACCATGGCCATCCACACTCTCCAGTGCCAAAGCTCTCCTTTGAATGAATTCTAAGAACTCTGCTAATGTTGGTTGTTTCTTTGCATCCCGTTCCATCTGAAAGGCCTTAGCCGTGTAAGCATCTACCTTGCGTACCAAAATACACATCAATATGGGATCCCAGCTGCCTACATTGGAATCTAAATTTTTTAAAGCAGCAATATGCTGTTTTATTTGTGAAACAAAATCCCTAAAACCTGATGCAGAGGATTTTATGTTAGGTAAATCAAGTAATTGTGTGATATGATCATTCATAATGAGCGAATTGTTTGCATATCTATCTGTTAAAATACTTAAAGCCTCTGTATAACTTTCTCTACATAAGGGAAGGTTTTTAATTAAATCTAAAGGTTCACCCTTTACAAAATTCCGTAAATAATACAGTCTCTGGACATTGTCTAGGTTAGGATTGTTGTGAATGACAGAGGTGAACACATTAATGAATTGTGTATACTCACAATATTTTCCTGTGAATGTGGCAATTTCCACGTTAGGCAATTTGGTTTGCGCCAGCGGAGCAGTGGAACACTTTTGAGAATACGAATAAGCGTCGCCATTTTTTTTTGAAAGCTCTAGGGCCGCTATGCCATCATTTAATCTGGCAAGCGTTTCTACGTATCTATCTTCCTGCTCGCTTATATTTTCAACGTCATCAGGTTTTACGTTTAGAATTTGCATATTGTACTTTTCGTATTCTTTAAATGCGGAAATTAAACGTTCCTTTTTTGCCAGTAACAATGAATGAGACGCGCTCGAAAAAGCGTCCGTATTTATAAAATTATGTAAACGCGTTAATGCGCCCTTCACGTATCCTCTGGCACCCACCAACATTGCACTATCACTACTCATTTTAATAATAAACCAAAAAAAACTTCGGTACACTGAATTAATAAAATTAAAAGAAACAAAGGCGTCGCAGACGCATATTGCTTAACCGCTAAAATAAAATGGATGACAAGCGTCGGTTGGTCGAAGTTCGCTCGTTCACTCACGCAGGACGTCGACGAATTTTCGTTTGTTAAGTTGCAATCTTGCTCGTTTCGTTCCGCTCTGTGTTTCCGCCAAGGGTTGCCGCGCGCTAAAATGTGCCGACTGGTAGCTTGTATACCTAGTTGTTCCGTCCGCCCACAGATGGCGCGCCACTGGAGCGGAAATAACAAACGGGTTGTTTGTTTGTTATGCTGTTACGTTGCATGCACTGATTTGATGACGCTTTAGATAGCCTATAGGCACAAACCTACTATAATGGCTGAAATAAAACGTAATGCATTCACAAAATACACTTAAATTAGCTGCAAAATTGCTTGAACACTCGCAACTATTGTGAAACCGTGGCAATTCTTGCGTAAAAATACGTATGCTCAGCCTTTCTTGGAAAGGTTTTGCTTGCTGCCACACCGATGGGTAGCCGTGAATGTTTGCAGAGTTGACCCACAAATTACTCGTAGATCACAGAACACTGCTGCTGCAAAGTATGTTGCACTCACGTACCACAGCTGTTGTCGGCGCACTATATTCACATTATTCGTCGCTGATATAACTTTTAGCTCGATAGGACCATGTGGAAAAGTTTTTTATTTGTAAGCGAGAGCGAGGGACAGTAGTACAGTGTTGTCACTATAGAAAAAATCCATAAAAAAAATTCTTAAAGTTAATGTTGCCAACAGTTTGGTCTTTTACATAGAAAACCGAACTCAAATCTGACCACACATTACTGTAATAAATCCGGGCAAAGACTGAACACATACGCTAATATCATAAACAGAACACCCGTATAAGCCGTCCACTCGTTTGATCTTTAATATAGAAAACCGCACTCTAATCTGAGCACGCATTACTGCGATACATCAGCGCAAAAATTGAACACACACACTCCATATCATGTACAGAACACCCGTATAAGCTGTCCACTCGTTTGGTCTTTAATATAGAAAACCGCACTCAAATCTGAGCACGCATTATTGATATACATTTTTTTTATGATTGACTGGATTCGTGTTTGCCCACAATCTCACCTGATGGAACGTGACGATGTGGTCGAAAATGAAGCATGTGATCCCAGTAAATGACTATTCACTCTGCTCTTGAAAATCCCAAGGTTCGCATCCGCGCAAACACAGGACACAAACACTCAATATCATACACAGAACACCTGTTTAAGCTGTCCACTCGTTTGGTCTTTAATATAGAAAACCGCACTTAAATCTCAGCACGCATACATCCAGACAAAGAGTGGACAAACACACTCAATATTATATAAAGAACACCCGTATAACCAGTCCACTCGTTTGGTCTTTAATATAGAAAACCGCACTTAAATCTCAGCACGCATACATCGAGACAAAGAGTGGACACACCCACTCAATATTATATAAAGAACTCCCGTATAACCAGTCCACTCGTTTGGTCTTTAATACAGAAAACCGCACTCAATTCGGACCACACATTACTGTAATACATCCGCGCAAAGACTGGACACACACACACTCAATATCATACACATAACACCCGTATAATCTGTGCACTCGTGTGGTCTTTAATATAGAAAACCGCACTCAAATCTGACCACGCATCACTGAGATACATCCGGGCAAAGATTGGACACATACTCAATGCGGTCATACACAGAACACACCTATCGTTTTACGTTGGAGATTAAAAATGCTATACGTTGCAACTAGCACTATAAATACACTAACTGCCACAAATGATTCCAATCTTTCAGTTTTTCTACTAAACGCTATAACATTTCCAGCTCAGTAGCTTCCGTTGCTGATCCCAATCGACAGTGCAACGGAAATGAACCTGTTCATGCTGGCATGCTATTCCCTGACTGCGACCTCTATCCCCAAGGGCTTTTTGTCATGCAATGTTTTTAAAACGACGCACTCATGCCCGTACTCATATTTTAATTGCATGCATTTCTACTTTTCATATTAGATGAGTTAGTATACGTATTTTAAGTAAGGTTTCCTATCAGTAAAGTTAATTTAGAGATACCATAAAACGCAAACGTTAATATACGAAAACCCTTGAGGAAACAAATAGAAAATCATTTATTTGCATCTATGTTTACAAACATAACAGTTAAATCAATAAAACACAAAGTAACATTAAATATTATGTGTGTGCCGCAGTATACGAAAAGGCTACAGCTCAGTGTGTGGATACCCGACACGGGTAAAACATTGGTATTCTGCTGTAACCTGATGGTCGGTCATTGTCCCATGACAACTGGAATTGTAAGAGCGTTTGGTGACACATAATAGATAGACCGAAAAAAAAATGTATTTGTGTAGTTTGTCAACCATCTGGTATCCATAACACAAGCCTTTTTTATTTTTTTATTTTTTTCGAGGGGAAATACGTTTACGCATTCGACCCGCCGCTGTGGGGCAGCGACGGGGATATGTGGGACTCCCCGCTCCAATGACAGGAGCGGGACTACCCACTAAAACCCCCCGGCGACCTTCCTCGGCAGTAGGGAGGACCTGGGAACGCATAAGCGGCTCCTGGGGCGCAGATAGGCCCCGATAACGGCCCGCAGGTAGGGAGGTACCTCGTGATATACGAGGGCCTCCCTGATCGCCTGCCAGGGGAGGGCACCGAAGGCGTTGACGATGTCCAAACTCACCGCCAACGCCACACCCCCCCCGCGGACCGCCGATTCCGACAGGGAGCGAACGAGGTTGACCGCGTCAACCGTCGATCGCCCCTGCCGGAATCCGAACTGGCGGTCCGACAAATCGGGACCCACTCGCGACAGGTGCCCGCTGATACGTGCGGAGATAACTCTCTCGAAGAGTTTCCCCGTCTCGTTCAGCAGGCATATCGGTCGGAACGCAGAGGGATTGTCTGCGGTCCTTCCTTCCTTCTTCAGGAGCACCAGTCTCGCTTCCTTCCAGCCGAGGGGGAACACACCGTCACGGAGGCAGCTAGTGAATAGCTGCCTCATGCGGTTCCCCAGGATAGCCACCACACCACACCACCACCACCACAGGATAGGATATTCACCAGCGCCTTACCCGGGACTCCGTCGGGTCCAGGCGCGGTGTTTCGGGAGGCCAGCCGCCGAACGGCCCGGTCCAGCTCACCCTCCGTGACTTCGCAATCGTCGGACCGGGGATCCCGGCCCGACTGCGACGGAGGGTTCGAGGGACTATCCTGGACCCTTGGGAAGAGCGTGTCTACCACTCTTCCCACGAATTCGGGGTCCAGGGTCTCCGTCAACGGAGGGATCCATAACACAAGCCTAGATGCTTACTGTGGACCTAGATGGCGATATGTGTACGTGCAAAGATATTTATTTTATACCTATACCAAAAAATTGTTAAGAGCAAGATCTTCAAAATAGGTGAACCGATTTTCATTAAATATTACTAAGAACTTTGTAAACCGCACTCAAATCGGACGTTGCATTACCGGGATACGTCCGACCAAAACTGGATACACACACACAATGCCCTCAAATATTTATCACCAGTCGTTTTTCGTCGGGGTTTCATAAAATCTGCCAAAAAAAGAATATTTTTTCTTTTCGAATTCAGTTTTTGTATTTCTGTATTACCTATTTTTCAACAGAACAGAATCAAATTCTAGCAGTGACAAAGTCGCATCAGCTTTGCTTTATCAAATACGACGTCAAAGCGAACCAACAACGTGAAAAACAATTTCACTCTATCAAAACAAATTATATCTATATACAAATAAATGTCAATCCTATCTCACGTAACAAACAGTAGAACGACTTCATTGAAACCTTCCAGTCTACTAACCTTAATCGCATTTGATAAAAACGTCTTCAAAATTGCACAACCAGGCAGTTTTATCGTTATTAAGCATATTCTACCAGGCAACCTTTGGGTAGATAAAAGAAGTAAACAGGAATAAAAGAGGTAGGTTGAGCTTTAATAAAAAAAAATAGGTGATTATTTAAATACGTACTGCAAAGAGAAAGTATCCAGAGCAGCCTAATCAACCCGTCTGAGCAGTGCATTTTTCTGTAAAATCGGAAATGTCTGCCATACGTAACTAGGCATTCAATCAAATGGCTAATAAACGTTTATGTCGCGCGAGATAATATTTGTCCTGCTCGCGCGAGATCGCGTGCTTCATCTCCGGCCATGTCGTCACTTCCCATCAGGTGAGATTGTGGTCAAACGCGTATTCAGTTAACCATTAAAAAAAAATGTCTGGCGCGGTCTGCCCTTAGGTGGGTGACCACTAGTGGTATTTTACTGGTGCTGCTTCGGACGGCACGTAAAATGGCCGGTTCCAGTTGTTTTCAATTAAAAGAAGTTGTTAAGCCAAGTCAGTGTCACATGGTCACTGATCTGACAGAAATCCATCTATCCGTATGGATCCTCTCCCAGTGAGGCGAGGTTGTACCCCAACAGTGAGGACGTTTAGGATGTTGATGATATGTAAGTTACTGCTTATTTATAAGCTGTGCATCAGCTTTTTCCGCCTCGCCTATTCTATTTTACACAGAGCCTGCTCAAAAAATCACGTAGGATAGTTTCCGCTGTTTGGGATTTCACTCCAGGGCAGTAATCAGTCGAGTCGTATTGTCAATTCACAGCGTAAAGATACAAAAACAACACTTCATTTTTTTCTACTCCCTTGTAGAACAAAAAACCATTTTGCAATGAATAGAATAGAAAGCGTTTATTTGACACACTGAACAGCACATTAAATACATACAAAATTGCAGAAAAACCGAAAAATACAATGAGAAGTATTACATTGCAAGTATTTATATTAATACTGCAAGCATGGTACTAGGACATTAAACATTATTCCATCGACTACATATAGAAGTACCGATCTTAGAAAGAACAAACAAAAACACAACTTATGCTCCATTAATAAAACGCTCTCAACTACAATGAACTTAAGTTGATAATGCATCCAAGTGTACCTACTCACAAGCACTTCCTAAACTTAGCTAACGTGGTTGGGAAAAAGACACATCTCGGACATGCGTCCGTGCATCTTTAAGAATGAATCAATTTAGTATTGATATTCTTTTTTTTTAATGCACAATTGGTTGGTACTTGACCTCAATCACACCTGATGTTAAGTGAAGATGAGGTCGAAGGTGGAAGCGTACTGACCCGGAAACCCCAACACATTTGGGGGACTGGCTATCTTATCTCTGACAACCGGAACACAACAATGCTATTAACATTGCTGCTTGGCGGCAGATTTAGATAAGATGATAGTAGCTAGCCAGGCAGACATTTAAAATGCCCTACCACCAACCAAACCGAGTACTTACAGATGTATCCCGCTGGGAATCGAACCCGCCACCTCCGAATCGTAAACCCAATGTTGTTTACATTCAGCCATGTTAAAAATAACGAGGTTTTAGACACATGTAAGAATTTTATTAGCATTTTTCATAAGAAGTTTTATATATTATCGATTTCATTAGATGCACGATGAACAACCTAAAATGGCAATTAACAAAGTACATTTAAAAGCCAAAAACCCAACAGCATACTTTGCATTTCGCGGGCGCTATGACGAATCTCACGACACCATGCATTCCGAAATCGGACAAGCCCTTTAGGTGATAACATAGAAATATACTTTTTTTTTATATGTGAGTGCGGCAAACGATCATGCGGGTCACCTGATGGAAAGCAATCACCGCCGCCCATGGACACCCGCAACACCAAAAGGGTCACAGATGCGTTGCCGGCCTTTCAGGAAGGTGTAGGCTCGTTTCTTGAAGGTTCCAATGTCGTACTCGTTCGGGAATACCGCTGCCGGAAGTCCGTTCCATAGGGTGGTCGTACGTGGTAAGAAGTACTTACATCTCGAAAAACATTACCCTCCTTCCTTGGCCAGTAGGGTAAAAAGTGAAAATCGATTTTATTGACATGCATCATTTTGACTTAACACGGCACTGTTGATTCATCATCATCATCAGAATTGTTATATTTTTGTTCTGTATTTTAATAGGTACAATTTTATACCTTTCCAGCATTGTCCTATTTTTGTACTGTATCTTTATAGGTACGTTTTCCTTTTAGAATATAACGTCGTTGCAATGTTTTATTGGTAGTTAAATATTATTTATTTTATTTATTTATTTATTTTATTTAACACTTTATTGTACACACACACAAAGAAATGGTCATTAACAAATATTTTAGAAAAATGTACAAAGGGCGAACTTATCTCTATAAGAGATCTCTTCCAGCAAACCCGTGAGAGCGAAATTTTATATATTACTTTTCATTGCCTTTTTCAGATGTTATTAAATTGGTTATACATACTTACCTATTTATTTTTAAACAGATATTTTGAAAGATATCTTGGAACGAAATCCTGACAGTGACACAGTGACAACATACCTAATTCTACATATACAGGGTGAAATTTAATTCATGTAATCCCTCTAAAAATCTACTGGTGACTCTTCTCCTGATTACGAACAACTTTCCACTAGAAACCATAACCTAAATTAGCCGAAAATTGTTCCTTGGGGAAAGTTGTTCATAATGAAGAGTGTCGTCACCGTTAATGGGCATTACATGAATTCAAATTCACCTTGTATACCTACTATAATGAATCCGCGACCCCATTAGGGTGTTACCAGACGAGGCGATTGATTGTCGATCCGCGGCATCGGTCAACGTCGATTGAAGTTGATCGACTGGTCTGGTAGCTTTAATTGATCGACAGATTCCGTTCGATTAACCAATCGATCGCTTGTCGTTCGGTGGCACCGTCGACGTGAGCGTTCGGCGCGCGGTGCGGCTGATCAAGCAGTTCGACCGGCGACTATTCCATTCTACCATCGATCGATGACGTCGATCGACGATCGATCGATTGGTCTTGTAACACCCTAAGGCAACATTTGTTGAGCGAATCCTCCCGACTTGTCTGATAGGTTCGATTACACTAATGCAATGGGAACTTGAGACGATGTCTACCGATCTCTCCGGAGATACATTATGCTGGGATGCGGTTTATTATGGAAATTTTATAACCTGTGGGTTTAGGTCTCCTCCAGATAAAGCTTACCCCCCCAAGGCATAAATTCCTCATTACAGCCCTGTTTTAGTCCCAGTGCGAATTATCCACGCAATTTCGTCCAGTCATCCTCTTTGGGACAGGCTCCCACTTAAACGTCGTTCAAAGTTAAGTCGAGACAAATAATTACAGACTAGAAGCGGCTGTGAAAATATTAGATATTGATTTTATGCTAATTCGTTAAATGGGGTGACGGGAAACATTAGGATGACGTCCATGTTGAGTTTGTAATGCTCATTTAGCTTTAATGGCTTAGGCATTATCTACAGTATCTAGGTTTCTCCATTAATTTATAATTCGTACAATACAGTAATCATTTATTGTACAACAGTAGTTACAGTCAAAACTTAAAATAGTCAAGTTTTACATTTTTTAAGGTACTGCTTCTTCAAAAGCCAATTTTCCCCCGAGAAGAACAAGCAAGAAACTCGAGAGGTTGCTCTTTAAAAAAAATGGTTTTTATGTTACAAAATTATTAATTATTATTTTATATTATAATATTTCATTATTAATTGTGAAATAGCCTTTGTTATGCGAACGGGCTGTTCATGTCCATGAATGTTTATCATCTAAATACTCTGATATTTTATAATATGCTTTCTTAATTAGTTTCTGTTTTATAGTATGTTTAAATTTATAGAGAGGAAGATTTTGTATATCAACTGGAACCTTATTGAAAAAGCGTATGCATAACCCTTTGAATGAATTACTGACTTTGCGGAGGCGACTTATGTGACCTGCAAGTTTATCTATATTTCTTGTATTGACGTCATGTTTATCACTATTTTTCCTAAATGATGCTATATTTTTCTTGACGTATATTAGATTTTCAAAAATGTACTGTGACGAAAAGGTTAGAATATTATACTCTTTAAATCTGTCTCTAAGTGACACTGCAGGTCTCAATTGATAAATTGCGCGAACGGCTCGTTTTTGTAAAACAAGAAACTTAAAAATGTGGTAGTTACAAGTGTGGTAGGCCATTATTCTTCCAGGCAACCACTGGGTATAAGGAGTGACAATACTAATTTCAGGGTAAGCAGGTAAGAAAATCAGTAAGTATACTAGAAGTATCTCATAATCTTTACAGAAAATAGCTCTGTGCAGTTGTGAAGCCTTTTCTCTCTTTTTAACCGACTTCATCTCTATTTCTAACTCCGAAAACAGGAAGAGGTTCTATGTTCGTGTGTATGTATTTTTTTGGGCACCTATGTTTTCATCAATTCCTAACCCATTTTGATGGGTATTTTTTTGTTTAATATGGCAAGGTTTGGATAAAAACATATTACAAAATATCAAGAGGCTATTATCAAATCATGAGAATTATACATCGATTCTATTAGAATCGATCACAATTGGTAAATATTTTAAATGTCTGTTTAAAAAGAAATATGTAACCAAATTTTTAATAACATCTTAAAGAGGGAATGAAAAATATTTAACTACCGATAAAACATTGCAATGACGTTATATTCTAAAAGGAAAACGTACCTATAAAAATACCGTACAAAAATAGGACAATGCTGGAAAGGTATAAAATTGTACCTCTTTTACGATCATTTTACCGTATCAGCATTTTGATTTACGTTGCGTGTTGAATAAGGGCTCCTCTACATATAAACGATAGCTTTGCAACCCCTGAATGTTGTAAGTAGATATAGGTACTGTTTTATGTGCCACTAACCACGACGAAAAACGATGAGGAGTACATACCAAACCCGTGTAACATACCGAACATTCGCACTTAGCGGTTCAACTCTTCATTCATAATGCGAACAGCCAAGGCTTGGAACTCCCTTCCGGCGTCAGTCTTTCCTGAATCCTAAAACATTAATAAATAAAACGTTTTGACTTTCTTTTTATAGCGTTACATTTTATCACACACTTCTATCAAAATAATTTGAGTGCCGAAACCACAGATGTAATGTTTGGTTAGTACTTTCATTTACTAATTAAAAACAAAATTACATTTATACGGAACGTTCCAGTTACGGAGACTTGGCAACAATAAACGACATTGACCAACAAATAGAGGCCGCCAAGTCGACGACTGTATTACACAATTCTAACCCGAAAGGGCAAACAACATTTGAAACTTAAACAAAAGGCAGAAAGGTGCTCGAAAAATCATGAAGAAATAAACGAATTCGTCCGTCCCGAAGGGGTTGGCGTTTTGTATTAATTTTTCAAGAAACACGTGCCCCCCTTCGTGTTACGTGGGATGTCGTTTGCAAGCTTACCCTTTCTTCAACCCTTTAGCTGTATATTTTAGTTTAGAGTTAAAGTGGACACAGGGTTTTTGAATTTGGGATGCTTCAAAAATAATTCGGAAATAAAGTGCTGTCGCACGAGATAGACTCACCGAGTTCTTGACTGGAATCATCTCTTTCTGCTGTTTGGCCAGGACGTTGCAGGACGGGTATCTTGTGGATCCTCATATCAGGACTGGAATTCCCGTTGATGCGAGCTTAAGAGTAAGCTAGAGCTTAAGAATTTCGAGAAAGCACTTCTTGAGAGCGGGTTTGCTTAAGTGAAAGCGAGCTGTGGAAGTTAGACTGTTCAATAGTTTCAAGAAGAAAATCATCACATACCCTGCTGCGACAGTGGGTGTGGGGCAACTCATCTTAGTTGGAGATTCTATTAGAAGCAGGGCAGGGCATTCGGCTACAAATGGTAAATTTGAATGGTAAGGCCAACAACTGACCTGGGATTTCGGTTGCGGCATGCGCCAGCTCTTTACATAATTTTAAAAAATCATCCAGTTTTTGAAAAAGCATATCTAAGAACCACCTAGAAAACCTGTTTTCAAATAAAAAAACTGCATTGAAATCGGTTCACCCGTTTTCTTAAACGTCTTTTGCTGCGATGCCACAGACAGACACATACCGGTCAAACTTATGAGGGGTCTTTGCGTCGGAAGTTAACAAAATAGTAGTATTTGTTATGTTTTTGACGGCACTGTGTGTATCACTCATGCACACGCACTCACTAGTGCGTGTGTGTCCAGTTTTTATTCCGGACTCGGGGCCGCGCGCTCCAAGTACTTTTGGTCCCGGAC
The DNA here is from genome assembly GCA_949316235.1 of Oegoconia quadripuncta. Taxonomy (NCBI): domain Eukaryota; kingdom Metazoa; phylum Arthropoda; class Insecta; order Lepidoptera; family Autostichidae; genus Oegoconia; species Oegoconia quadripuncta. Next base: position 5,096,514 of record OX438746.1, read on the forward strand.
GTATCTCAATAATCCGTGGTCCGATTTCTGTGTTTTTTTTATTGGTCAAGTTTTATGAAAATCGGTTAAGCCGTTTCGAAGCACAGTTGGTTCGGTTTATCTGAATGATATGAAGATTCTTTTTCTCGGGGAATACCCCGAGAAAAAGAATAAACGATAAACTTTATAATTTATAAAACCAGCTGTTGGCTATTCCACGCATTTCGATTAATTATATTTTTATTTAATATTTATTATTTACCCACTGTTATTTTGATTATATACAAATGTCAAAAATTTTACTGTTAACTAATTTCTCAAACAAATAATAATAACAATTTATTGTAATTTTTTTTTTCTTTTTTTTTTTAAATCACAGGCAAAAAATTCCATCTAGCGCATCTCCTCGAGGCGGCATTGTGCCCAACAGGCAAGCGGCGTTCCCGCGCTGAATAGCGAGACTTATTCTCTGAGCCAGGAAGCCGCCCGCTCTGTGGTCACCAGAAGCCTCGATGAGACGCGCCGACAGGTCTTGGACCAGGCGTTTTGTCTCAGGGCCCCAAGGTCCCATCGTCTCGACTTTTTAATTTATATAAAATTTGCATTACGCACCTAACGCGTTATTGCTAGCTATATGAAAATTTTCCTTTGCCGCCACATGTATTAAACAATTTAAATTAATCCCCCTATAATATTATATTTGGGCTTTTTGGCGGGAACTCGGCGAGTGAAGTAGCATTTTTCTTTATAGGTCTTAAAATTTGTGCATTCTAACTTTTGAAGCTTAATAATGGCAGAATATTGTGCAGCAAAGTGTTGGTGTACAGGTGAAGGGAAGTGTAAATTAAAGTGCGTAACGGAGCTTTCGGGTTCCCACAAGAAGCCGCCAAAATCTTTTGTAAAGCATTCTGCCACTTTACTGAAGAATGACTTGACCGTGACTAGACTCTGTATACGACGAATTACTTGTTTTGATTGAGACTGACCTATAAACTGAAGAAATAAGATAAATAAAAATTTTCACTCGAAACTGGCAGTAATGTCCCTCGACAATGAGGTTGACTGGTTGCCATCCTGAAAAATAAGAAGAAGAAGAATATTATATTTGCTTTCACTGCTGAAACACACCACATTGTATTCACCCCATTTGAAATTACAACCACGTGTCCTACTTTGTGCGCGTGGTTGGAATTCCCAAACGAATTAAGTTTAATGTGATCATGTCTTTTTATTCTGTGAATCATGTCATTCGCTGGGCATTCCAGTTGTTTCAAAAAAACCGGATAAGTGCGAGTCAAACTCACGTAAACATTTACATTCTATGGAACTTACTATGTAAATAAACCGCCATATAGAATTTTTTTTTTGTAATAGAATACATAATAAATATCTTTGCACATAAAGCTGCCGCCAAGCAGCAATGTTAATAGCATTGTTGTGTTCCGGTTGTCAGAGATAAGATAGCCAGTACCCCAAATGTGTTAGGGTTTCCGGGTCAGTACGCTTCCACCTTCGACCTCATCATCACTTAACATCAGGTGTGATTGAGGTCAAGTAAATCCGTTGTGCATAAAAAATATAAAATAAATACACTCAGCGCCATCTAGTCCTACACTAAGCAACTAGAGAAGGTTGATAAACTACACAAATACTCGTACATTTTTTTTTGTAAATAAATACATAAATATAAATGAAAATCATCCAAAACTCGGGAACACATGTCCGTATTCATCATACAAACATATGCCCCTAGCGGGATTCGACCCCGCGACCTTTTGATATAGCAGCAGAGTTTCATAACCACTACAGCAAATAGGTCGTCAATTGTCTCTGAATGATGAATTTACTAGTGATGGGCAAGACTCTTATTTACTCCTTTACTTATGTCAAACCATATCGAATATCCGTCATGGGCATTTACCATCAACGTGTTGTACGTTATAGTGATTCGTTCACGATTCGGTCAGTGAGACTATGCAATCCGCGCAAGTCCATCGTTAGAAATTTTCAAGAAAAGAGTAAAAGAGCATTATTTGTCTTTATGATTTCTGCTCAGTATTATAGTAATTATTTAATTATTTATCATAATATGAGTATTGATAATGTATACTGTTTATATTTCGTACTATATATATGTATATTGAATAGGTTATGTGGTATATTTATTTATATATATATATTTTATAAAATAATTTTCAATTGTTGTGTACACTATTTTCTGCCCAATCCAATAAACACTATGTATCTCTAAGGTTTGCTGGTAGAAAACTCTATCGGAGTTAAGCTCGCCTTTGTACATTTCATATACAATGCATATTTTTGTAACAATTTTGTGTACAATAAAGATGTTAAGATATATTAAGAATAATGAAATACCGAAAGTAAAAAAATACGCCCCGAATACAGAACCTCCTCCTTTTTTTTAAGTCATTTAAAAAGGTAGGTACGAGAGAGATCTGAGATCGTCTTTTGTTTATATAGTTACCAAGTTCAATAAAATTACACACTATGTATGTATATTACGAAACCATGCCAACTTGACAGTACTGCCTAAGTTATCCGGCAGAGTCCAGTCTTCGGGCTAAATTGTTTGAGCAACGACTAAACTTAGTTAGTTGATTACCAATTAACAAATCCATTCAAGCGTTAACTAAGTCAGATTATAAAGTTAGGGTATAAATAGTCATTTTAATGTCGGCATGCGTGGGATGAAGAGCTTGGCTACGGTTCCACTAAATTCGGCTATAGTTGTCCACTGGTGGGCATAAGGCTCTCCAAGTGCGCGATTGGCATAGCTTTTTAATTGTATTGCATCATAAAACAGAAATTAGTTACAAAAATTTCTGACTATTTGAATGATAAGCAAGCATGGATATAGGGCGCTGGGCGATATTAATTAAGACAACAACGATCTAACTAATATTATAAATGCGAAAATTTGGATGTTTATTTGTTTGTTGCTTAATCACGGCGAAACAGATCAACGGATTTGGATGTAATTTAGTATATAGGTAGAATATACCCTGGATTAAAACATAGGATATTTATAATCCCAATAAACTGAGTAGTTCCCGCGGGATAAACCAATTTGATGAAGTTATTCCACGCCGAGAAGCTGCGGGCGCAAAGCTAGTAGTTAATAAATTGTCCCCTCGTTTAGTTTTTAATGTAAAAACAAACTGCAACCACATCTATCTACGTCTGATGTACATCCGGACGAAAATTGGACATTCTACGTCAAAAAGGCCGTCAAAATTCATATTAAATTATGCAAGACTGGTGTCGATTCCGCAGTGGCCTCTAATTCTTAAATTTAAATATAGAGTGCTCTATACCAATTTTCTATTCTAGGTCGCATCTTTAAAATTTTGACGTTTCCAAAATTTGAAATTTACTCTAAATCGATTCAACTTAGGTTTTTGACATCAAAACCTATTCCAGAAAGCCATCTGAGACATATTATTACTATTAGCTAAATTTAGTCGCCATCTAAAAACATCATGTTTAAAATTAGAGAGAAGGACTTTCCAGGTTTATTGAGCTATCTACAGCACAAAAAGTATGAACTTTCTATAAAAGTCTTTGTAAAAGGGTACAAAAGTTTTATTTTGAATTGAAGGCCGCAGTGAAAAATAATGGATAAACCTAATTTTCTAAAAATTTATTTTTTCAAATTTGCGAGACTTCATTCTAGTAACTCTTAAGTATTAATGGTATCAAACACTTATTCTTTGATTGTAATATAAAACAAGTTAGTAGTCGAACGCGAAGAATTATTAAAAAAGAATATTGCCATTTTCCCAGTATCGATAAAGAAACGTAATTAACCAAAGCCTATTATGCGAATTTGGAGTCAAAAACGAAAGTCAACTTAAATTATAAAATACGGTAAAGGAATTTCATATATTAAATCATTGATTAACATACATTTAAAAAAACTGTTCTGAAGAAAAATATCTAATTTTGACTATGGCAATATACTACATCAATTTAATTTAGGCGTCCGTAAACCATCTCTAAATTTAGCGATAAATGTATTTCAGAATAGCATATTTTAGGAAATGCATTTAAAATTTAAGATTTTTAAACTTATGTTAGTTTGGTGACTGCACGCCAGAATCGACACCACTGACCAAATTAACTAAATTTACACTATTGGCGGATAAGACTTGTATAGGTACCTACAGAGATTGAATAACTCTACGAATCATAATTGCTTGGCACAAGTATACCTGACCCTTTATAAAAAACCTCCTGTTCAACAAAAACTAAGTCCTTCTTTTAATGGACTCGCGATCGTCCTGTCAAAGGTAGCATTCGACTGGCGAGCGGGCTCTTGGGAACGAATGAGAGTGCGTTCGAACCGACTCGATGTCAGAGATCTCACGGGTAAGATGTCACTAGGTTTTACTTGAACCTTAAGCAAATAGTCGTAGTAGATGGCGCACTCATGGAGCAATCGCATTTGCTATTCGTTATCTATTCGTGAAGTTAAAACAATGTATGTGCGGTCACTCCTTGCGTGCGTGAGCACTAGTGAGTTTTCTGTGAGTTCCTTAAATAGCCAGTTCCGATTGTTTTCAATTGAAAGCAGTCGTTAAACCAAATCGGTGACCCACAGGACAGCGGCGGCTTAAAAAGTCAAAGTCAAACACTGTCAAGTGGTCGCTGGTCTGACACAAGTCTATTAATCCGCACTAGGTTTGGTGGCTTTGTCTTGACGGGTCCTGTTGCACCTCATACCGCTTGTTGACCGCGGTGTGAGGGGAGGGTGCTCTAGCTGAACGGGCCGCCTTGTGAGGGGGCAGGGCGGTTGGGGGGGGCTGGAAGCAACTTAGGCGTACCTAGGCCCTCCCTGCTGCCGAGGAAGCTAACCGTCTCGCTGTCTCCCAGGCGAGCGGAATGCGTAGTGCATTTCGCCGCGTAAAAAATATTTAGTGGCTTATGGCCCCATACCATCTCGCAGAGGAAAGGCTGTATCAAAAGTGGGTTGTCCAAGATTGATGATATGATGAAGCAAATAGTTTGCCTAGCATATAGAATGAATAAATGCCTTTCCTTGCCCGCTGGACCAGTCATTGCATGTTTAATTTGCCTCTGAGAAGAGTTCGTGAGTGATAACAGTACTTTTTGGAATAATGAACATCATACATACAGTAGTAGGTCAATACATGTTTTTGGGTGTGTTCTATTAGTCGCCAGTTACGGCACCCCCACGGGAAGAGATGGATTCATTTAATTTATTATAAATACCATTTTTTTTTTCACGCGGGGAAACGCATTACGCGTACCACTCGCCTGGGGGACCGCGAAACGGTTATGCGGGACTCCCTTCCCTGTCGGGGGGGATACCCACTAAAACCCCGCGGCGACCTTCTTCGGCAGTAGGGAGGACCTGTGAACGCATAAGCGGCTCCAGCGCCGCCCCGCCCCGCCCCCCCCCCCTTACAAAGGGAGGCCCATTAGGGGGCGCTGTCGCGCCTCACACCGCGATCAGCGAGCGGTATGAAGCGCGGCAGGGCCCGATAAGACGACACCCCCCGGTTCTCTTCGGGGGGTGTCATCCTCTCCCGGGCCGGACGATGTCATTGTAAGACGATTTATTGTAAGTACCATGCAACTGCGAATATGGTATGTATAGACAAACCGTCACATTTTTTTTTATGCATAACGGGTTGGTACTTGACCTCAATCACACCTGCTGTTAAGTGGAAGCGTACTGACCCGGAAACCCCAACACACTTGGGGGACTGGCTATTTTATCTCTGACAACCGGAACACAACAATGCTATTAACATTGCTGCTTGGCGGCAGATTTAGATAAGATGGTAAGATATTTCCCCTTCATAGCACCACATGTTTTGTTATAATTAGCATGTCTGTTAATATCGCGGGAAGTTTGCACAAGGGACTAGCGGGTCTGATGTGACAACAACATTATATTGTTCATTAGTTTTCGTAAATATCAGATTGTTCTCAAGGACGTAACTCCATGCTAAGCCGCACACATTTCCAATAGATGTCTTAATACGTTGGCTAATCTCGGATCGAATTGAGTCATCATCTTGTTCATTATTTAGGCGATAAGATCTGGTGTTAGCTGAATTTCATATCGGGTTAATTACGCTTAGGTTATCTTGTTTTGTTTTTTAACCGCTGAGGCACCGACTGCCCTTTAGGACGCCAAGCACATCGTTAGGTGAAACTCACAATCAGACTTTAAGAAGGTTTCACAATTTAGAGCGCAAGTTGCATAAAGATCCCAAGCTTAGAGAGATGTATATTGAGGGCGTCCCAAAGTTATGGGACATGAAGGGGAAGTACCTTAAATATCGTAGATAGTGAATTTTGCTCAAAGAAGACTTTATGTTATTTTTAAAAGTTAGTAATTCTGCATTCATAGATTTTCTAAAAATTACTTGCTTCGGCTGGGAATCGAACCGACTCAAATGTGAAAAAAAAAACACCCTACTTTTATGATGCCAATCGAAAGAATAGCTAAAAAATAATAACTCTGCCTAAGTAACATAGTATTTTAAAAGAAAGGAACAACGTGAAATTAATCATTTTAATCAAATAAAAAACATACATGAAACTGCCGTAGTCAATTAAGTAGGTATTTTTTTGTAAATTAATTAATTAAATGCTCAAAATGTGATCCCTCTTGTCTTACGCAAATCGCCAATCTTTTAATGAGCCCGCTGCCTGTTGATTTTCTAATCATTTTATGGTGAACACTCGATGTGATATGGCACAATTCTGTTTGCAACTCGCCTACGTTCTCGTATCGCTTTTTGTATAGCATATCTTTCACGTATCCCCAAAAGAAGAAATCTAATGGTGTGAGGTCCGGGGATCTGGCCGGCCATCTAATCGGTCCATTTGTACCAATCCATGTAGGAAAACATTCATTTAGAAAATCTGCTGCTCTCCGACTATTATGAGCCGGAGCTCCATCTTGTTGGGAAATTAAGTTTTCTTGCTCCGCCGCGTAATGGTTTCTTATCTTATCCCTTAAAATTTGAAGTATTCCTAAATACTTTTCTGTGTTCAAGGTTCCTTGGTAAAAATGGATTAAGAAAACCCGGTTTTTTAAAAGTCCGCACCAACAGTTGAGTGAAAAACGCACTTGGTTATTAGTTTCAGTCACTCGTAGGGGATTTTCTTTAGACCAAATACGATTATTGTTGCGGTTATACATACCGTTATTGCTAAAGTTAGATTCGTCTGTCCAAATAATATTATCCAAAAAATTTGGATCTTCGAGCAATCGTGCCTGGATATCAAGACAGAAATTTTTTCTCCTTTCTGTATCGCCCGGAAGTAATTTTTGAACCAATCGTCCTTCAACATAACTCTTAAAACCGTGTTTTTTTAATACACGGTGTATTTTACTTTTTGAAACTCCAATTTCATGTTCTCCTTCTCTCACCGATGCTTTCGGAAAAGCCGAAAAGTAAATTAAAATACCAAGTTCTTCGTCGTTGATCGTATGGTTTTCTTGCTGTGGTTCTCTTGGGCGTTTATCGAAACGTCCCAGAGTTTTCAAATTGTTCACAAGCCTTTTCAAAACTTTACGAGACGGTATTTGTCTATCAGGATATTTTACGCCATACCACCGCAAACTTCTAGAGATATCTTTATCGTTCAAAAAATATGCTTCCATTAGATCAAAACTTACTTGATATGCCATGTTCGCAATAAATTAACACAATAACACTTGTGTAAGTGAATTGAGACTAAACAGATCAATATCCGAAAAACAAACGCTCGCACATACTGTTCCATTTTCAAATTTAAGAACAACATTTAAAAATATCACTTCTTTTTAAAATATCTTAAAAAGTATGCATTCAAACAAACGCTGTCATAAACTGTTCCATTTTCAAATTATAAATTATTTATTTTTGTTTTTAATTTGCCTTCTGTCTAGCTTACAGAGGACGTATTGAAATACAAGTTTTATCATTTCATCTACACGTGCACTTATAATAAGGAAAACTATGTTAGTACCTATTTTATGAAGTGGGTACTTATTTACGAATAATCAATGCTATCTTTGGAATGATAATATCGCTACTTTTCGAACGTCGTCGGCAATAAATAACTTTCTTGAAATTTGACTCAATCATTTTATGTTGTTCCTTTCTTTTAAAATACTATGTTACTTAGGCAGAGTTATTATTTTTTAGCTATTCTTTCGATTGGCATCATAAAAGTAGGGTGTTTTTTTTTTCACATTTAAGTCGGTTCGATTCCCAGCCGAAGCAAGTAATTTTTAGAAAATCTATGAATGCAGAATTACTAACTTTTAAAAATAACATAAAGTCTTCTTTGAGCAAAATTCACTATCTACGATATTTAAGGTACTTCCCCTTCATGTCCCATAACTTTGGGACGCCCTGTATACAGAAATGCGCACGTGACAGGGAGTGAGCCCATCGCCGTTGAAACGGGCTATTCTATAGATATTTTTTGGTGGAAAGTCCCATAGTCGCTTTCTACGATGCCCACGAAAAGAGACGGGTTATAGTTCTCTTCTTTTTGCTTGCCGAACCCAGCATACCTTGCACATATTCGTCCAAAAAGCAGCAGAACCCACCACCATCTTTAATTCCCAGCTTTAGGCCCAAGGTAGCAATAGAGATACGTAGGCCACCGTCTACAATACAACACAAATACACTTTATTGCACAAGAGAAAAAAAAATACAGTGAAATATTAGTGCAAACCTCACCTACTGGTAGCTTGTATCTTTACCCTAAGGTTTGCATGGACGAGATCGCTGTTAGCGATAAGGCCGCCTTTTTGTGCGATTAATGATGTATTCTTCATGTAGCTTTTGTTAATTGTGCAATAAAGAGTATTTGATTGATTGATTGATTGATACAGTTACTGAATAGAATGTACAATTTGGCGACCTTATCACTAAAACCGATCTCTTTCGGGCAACCTTCGGATATACGGACAGTACATTTGAAATAGAAAGAATGAAACAAAGAAAGAAAAATTTATTTAAGCCTGTCTCATGACAAACAATCAGGTACAATATTACACAGTCGAGACACATACAAAAAATAACATTGTGTTTGCCATATAATAGGCGTCTACCTTCAGTAGGCAGTGCAGAGTACCACTGTTAATCCTAGCTTAAAGGAGTTACAATGGGAGGAGTGTGGAGCGTATAGGGGGCTAAAAATAATAGCAAACAGATGCAAACAGCAAATTAACTACGTTCACTAATTTCCAACACTAATTTTAGATTCGTTTGCTGAACACAAAGAGGTATCCGCTTCGCTTACGTCTGCTTTCATAAAGGTTTAATTAGTGTACTCGGAAGCATACCTATCCGAATGGCATTGGCATGGAAAAACGACATCAACGGAATATTTCAAACAATAGCTTTGATTCTGATTACTAAATTTATTATGAAAATCTTAATAAATACGGAAGGAATTTTTGATCCATTTAGCGACACACATAAATAAATAAATAAATATTTCGGACACTTACACCAATCATCTAGTCCCAAAGCAAAGCTTCTGCTATGGATACTAGATAATGGATAATTTCAATTTCATATTAATCATAATTTCATCATACAAACATTTACCCCTCGCGAGATTCGAACCCGCAACCGTTAGTTTCGCTGATAGGGTAACTATCCACTACACCAATTGTTGTGATTATATTGCTCTAACTAGAGTAATAATAAGATAACAAAACTGACAGTTTTGTTCAAGATACTAATGAGTGAGAACAAAGACACGGAAAGTGCGTGAGTAAACGAGATAGTTATCTGAAAATCACCTCGTTATATAGACTATGATTAAGAGCTGTGAAACAGTGACCTGGGGGCCGATCGCGTTAAATTTGAACGATAATGGTGTCGATTCGGATGTACACCAACTAAACTAAACTAAAACCAGTTTTAAAATAGTACTGCCCCTTCCTCCCCTACCACTCCAAAACTGGTTTTAGTTTAGTTTAGTTTAGTTGGTGTACATCCGAATCGGCACCAATACCAAGCTAAACCATGACCAAAAACGTTACGTTAATCGCATTTCGTATCGCCATAATCATTTGAACGGAAATTAAAATAGTTTTTTTTTTACTCGTGGTTAGCTCTAAACCTTTTGAGTTTGGTTTTACTTTGTCAACAGAAGATCCAATATACCATATTTTATTAAGGTCTGAAAGAAACGGACTCTCCAACGAAGCAGGCCAGGAAAGGTAAAACAGAATCTTTTACTCCATTTACTGATTTATCAGCTCTACAAAACTGGAGAAGATGACTGACTAATTCCCACCTCACTCTATTAATTCATTTATATATTTAACATACAAATATACCGGACGAGTTCTTTTACCGTAAGGAAAAAAATAGGGGATATTAGGTAAGTGAAATAGAAGTTATTGGCATAGGCAGTTTTTTTTTTTCAAAATCGCACGCGCCTGCCCTATTTTGTTCAGCAACTGGCGGGATTCATAGGGTTCCCTATCACGCGAAATTTATTTGGAGTTCATATTTTCTTCAAATTTCCTTTGTTTATTTAATTTCATGATGTAATTATGTGGAATAGGCTACAAACTCGATCGTCAAATGACATAAATAATAAATTTGGATTTATTATGATTGGACGATAGTTTGGAAAAAAATATTTAACTACGTATGTCAAAACATTCTATTTCACTTACCTACATCAGAGGGCCGAGTGTGAGTTTTGTTTCGACTTAACTTTACTACCGCGTTCACGTTTACGTGACGATTTGTATGGAGAAATGTGCAGCGCCTCTAGCGGATAGTCTGCAAAGCGATTTTTTTCACAGGGACTTCTTTCGTAAACGCGAACGCGATGGTAAAGTTAAAAACGAGACAAAACTCACACTACGCACACAGGTGTGAGGTTGAGGTCACGTGCTAACCCGTTGTGCATAAAAAAAAAACCTAATATGACCGCTTTTTTTCCTTACGGTAAAAAATCACATCAGGTATACGAAGTCACGCCTGTTTAAGACTGAGACCACAGACTTGCTACGATTCTAACACACCTCTTTTGTTGTTTTAATTACTTTATTGTAGATTATAAGTAAATATAAATAAATATAAATAAATATCCTTGGATATACACACAGCGCCATCTAGTTCCACAGTAAGCAACTATAGGCTTGTGTTGTGGATACCAGATGGTTGATATACTACATAATAATACTATTTTATTTTGTAAATAAATACTTATTAAAAATGAAAACATCCATAACTCGGGTACACATGTCCGTATTCACCACACAAACATATACCCCTAGCGGGATTCGAATCCGCGACCATTTGGTATAGTGGTCAGAGTTTCTAACCACTACTCCAATCAGGACACCAAACAGGTCGTGTCGTCAGTATCCACAGTCAGTATACACAGATTGGAAAAGCATAAGATTGAATAAATCATTGGCTAAAACCACAGCTAAAACTGAATTAAATAATTGAAGTAACTGTAACGTTTTCGGGTTAGTTAGTTTAGGTAAACACTGATTGAATTATGAAGATGGTATTATTAAATCTTGAATATTCGCCAGCGTAGCTCTTTGACCGCAGATAAAGTGGATATATATATATATATATATATATATATATATATAATTCATATCTAGAGAGAGGTACAAACTTGGGGTGTATCTGTACAATATTACGCTGTGGCTCAATACATTTGGATCTCCATTACAAAGTAATCAGGCGATCGTCAAAGTTGACGACCTGTTTGGTGTAGTGGTTAGAAACTCTGCTGCTATACCAAAAGGTCGCGGGTTCGAATCCCGTTCGAATCCCGTCGAAATCCGTTTGATGAATACAGACACGTTTACCCGAGTTATGGATGTTTTTCTTTTATATGTGTATTTATTTACAAAAAAAAATGTATTTGTGTAGTGTATCAACCATTTGGTATCCACAAACTAGATGGCGCTGTCTGTATATGTCCAAGAAAGAATATATATTATATATTTTTTAAACCAGAATAGCAGTTACCATGGAATGCAAAATTATATTGAAAAAGATATGATAACAAGTAATTTAGATCCACAGCTTTCAGTGACTATCAAACTTTATTTCCGTCCATCCGTGATATATAAATTGGAAGTGCGGGTTTTTTTGATATATGTAGGCCGGATAAAAAAAAAAGTTAGTCTGGGCAAATTTCGTTTTCGTTTAGCAAAGTTAAGCAATGTCTGGTACAGTCAGTGTTCAATCAATCAATCATACACTTTATTGCGCCAAAATTTAACAATACACTTCAAAAAATAGTTTAAAATAAAGTAGTACTTTCGATGGATGACCACTATGTGTTTTAATATAAGTGATTCCGTGATTTGGAAGGCACTTCATATAGTCGGTCACGGCTGTTTTCAATTGTAGACAGTCGTTAAACCAAGTTGGGACGGCTTAAAAACATTGACTGCCCGGTGTTTTACCCGACTGCCCAAAGTAATTAAGTAACTAGTAAGTAACTCCAAAAAGTAAAAAAGAGGGCAATGTTCTTCGAGTGTATGCATGTATTTATGTATGTTCATGTATCACGAGTAAATAAACTATTTTTAGAAAATGTGTCTAGTAATCTGTAAAACTGCCCTTTTTAGAAATAGCATTTTTGCGATGGCTCCAATTATATACAACAAGATACCTAAATCTATTAGAGAAGAACGTATTATATAAATTTTGAATCGATAAAACGTATTATACTATCAAAGAATTTTTGAATGACAAATTCGTATAAATTGTTTCTGGCTAGATGACGGTTAATTAAATTTAAGTTCAACTTTGACTATCGTTGCTATAATGTATAAAGGTTTGATATTTTTGTTGCCATATACATACCTACCTAATTATAATATGACATGATAACATTATTAATATGACTTAAATGATTTAATACAACTTTTCCATCTTTGGTGTAGATAAGTAATTAGTATTAATAGTACATATTAATATCACAGCGCTCTGTCAGTTTTCTATGTAACATCACTTTATTGTATTTTACCTGTGTATCACAAATAAATTATTTGATTGATTTGATTGATTGACCATTGATTAATTTTTTTGAAAATTGTTTAGGAGATCTTAGTATCGTCTACAATGTAATGAAGTTCACAGTGGTAACTTTAATTTAATATTGTAGGTTAACTATGCCAAAAGCAAAATACAGAATGGTTGGCAAACATTTTTATTCTATTACTGATGGGTAATCTCGGGATAGAGTCCCATCAGTAGTCTGGGTAATTTCTGATGGGACTCTATCCTTCTACAACCAATCAGGAACTTTAAGATTATAGGAAGTTATACAACAAAAATTACGTATTTTTACTGGACTGTAGGTGTCGTAAGAGGCGACTAAGAGACTTTTCACCAAAAAACCCATTTTCTCCTCTTCATTTATACCTCGTCTCTAAACGATGCAACCCTACTTACGAATAAAAAAGTACACTCGGTCTAAATATAAAGTTTCCTATGTAACCCATTTTCTCTTAATAAATTGCTTGTAGAGCCATGTGTTAAGTTTGAATATAACAGAGCCTTTTTATTCCAGTTTTCTTGTATGGAATGTGTCAATTGAGGATCATGCACGTCTCTTAAGCGCACTTTAAACACGCCCTGTGAATAATTCGGGCCAGTTTGTTCTTCAAGATTTTTCAACATTCATCTATTACCTTTAGATAGACAGATAGATAGATAAAGCCTTTATTTGTTTCTACAGTCACACACATACATTTAGCTTATACATATTGATACACAACAAAAAATACGTACTTTTACCAGACCGTGGGTGTCGTAGGAGGCGACTAAGAGACTTTTCACCAAAAAACCCATTTTATGTATTATGGCTCAACCTCTTCATTTATACCTCTTTTTTTTTTTATTAGAATGGGATCGCTCTTGACCTTAATTTGGACTAAATTCCTCTTCCCTAAATGATGCAACCCTACTTACTCACGAATAAAAAAGTATGCTCGGTCCAAATATAAAGTTTCCTATGTAACCCATTCTCATTATAAATTGCTTGTAGAGCCATGTGTTAAGTTTGAATATAACAGAGTCTTTTTACTCCAGTTTTCTTTCCAGCTTTTTAAAAAACACGGTAAAAAGTCTCCTAGTTAAGAATTATGTGTCCCTTTTACCCCCGGTGAAGTAGGTGGGAGCGTGGAACTCCACAAATTACTCTAGACGAGGTTTACCGTGCACAATCTGTCTTTGTACCCGCGACCTTTCAATAGGGTTGCCAATAAATGTCGAATACGGGAATTTCTATGTCGCAATTTTTAACACTACACTAGGTCATTGGTAACGTCGAGAGTATTGTATAACAATGGAATAGTAGAAAACGCCCTCGAACCCAAATATTTCCTCAAATTGTTTGCCTCCTTAGCCAAGTCAGCAGTGAATAGCGTCAGGTTGAAATTAAATGAAATATATTGCACTAAATATGGTATGTACAGATGAAAGTGTTTACATTAGGAGTATCTCATATTTAGGCGTGATACACGACATGCAAATATCGCTAATGTATATAATTAGGTACGAATGAAATTAGCGTTTTGTATGAAGAATTTCATTAAGACTGTTTTCTCCATACAAACATTTTTTTTTTTGGGAACGACAAATCCAAATTTAGCTAAACTTTGTGTGTTTTATCGGATAACATTAAGTATAGGCAGCGTTAATTTTTAAAAGTAACCGCTTTATAAAAGTTTCAGCGAATCTAAGAAATGATTATGGGAAACACATGAAAAGAGTTCTGTTCAAATTTTTTTTATTATGTGATTTAGCCCAGAAATTAAAAAATATTTAATGTAAAACCTTGAAATAATATTCCATTTTCCAAATAAAAAACAAATTTGGATATAGCTATAGAATCGTAAGAGTTGGTTAATCCTTCCGCACATAAATTGAGATGTTATTAGCAGGGAAAAAAATGACAAACTAACCTCCGCACTAGTAAAAATACTGTATTGCGGGAGGGTAGTACCACCGTCTTTCAAAAATGGCCGATTTGGTATGTATGACGCGGCTGCCATTCGTTGCGTGTACAGTGTATACAGAAAACTATACGATAAAACAATCTTACTGAACGAAATGCTAAAGGAAAGTACAAGACCTTAAAAGATCTTAAAAGGGTTATTCGTTTTGTCCAATCTCTAGTCTCTTTTGTATACAGTAGATTTCATAATTGTATCCAGTTCCAACGTAGTAAATCTGATTCCGTGGTACAAGCTCACAATAATTCCTTACTACCGTTAAGTTCCTAATGAATAGTGCATTTAAAATTATTGTTACTAGAACTCTCTGCTGTAATTGGGACGTTTTCGGGAAGTCTTTGTCGAATAAAATAAGTTTATCATTTTTATTTAAAAGCGTATTTAGTGGTTAGCACAAAAAAAATCATAATGAATACAAAATATTTCGACAGTCTTCCATTAATTTCCCAATTGGAATGGCTATCTTTCATAACATAAATAAATAAATATCTTTGCACATACACACAGCGCCATCTAGTTTCACACTAAGCAACTAAGCTTATATTATGGATACCAGATGGTTGATAAACTATACAAATACATTTTTTTTGTAAATACATAAATAAATGAAAAACATCCATAACTCGAGAACACATGTCTGTATTCATCATACAAACATATGCCCCTAGCGGGATTCGAACCCACGACCTTTTGGTATAGCAGTCAGAATTTTTAGCCACTACACCAAACAGGTCGTCAAAAACTAATAATCCGTTCATATCCGATCAAATCTCGTTCATAAACTAATAATCCAGAATACAGTTCTAATTTCCTATAATCTACTGAATAGGCATCTACTGAGATTGCGTGCTTCACCTTCGGCCACTTCGTCACTTTCCATCAGGTGAGATTGTGAGGACAAACGAGTATCCAGTTAATCACAAGAAAAAACTATTAAAGGCCGCGATTTTTTGCACATGGATAGAGTAGGTAGTTAGTGATAGAATAAAAATATTTTCTAACAAATCGATAAATTTGCTTTAGACACAGTATAAGTATTTAGTAATAAAACATAGACCATTAAATTAAAATTACCCCTGTGAATTTCTTTTCATCAGTGAATATACTTAAAACTCCTGTGACTATTTTCAAGAAATCGATCAATAACTTCTTTATATTCATGAAAAATTTCCCCGAGAGCAGAATATCACAACTGAATAAACTATTATCTATTTTTGCCAGAGATTGAATGCATGCTCAAAGGGTACAAAATGCACGTGTAAGGTTTTGCCATAATGTACCAAGGAGAGAATATTCACTCCCTTTTTGAACAGGAAAGCACGCATGAACGCTCGTTGAGAACTCCAATGTCTGTTCTATATATATCAATCTATGAATGAAACAGACATTGGAGTTCTCAACGAGCGTTCATTGGATTTCATTGGAGCGATTTGGAATAAGAAACCAGAGTACTCATTCGTGAAACTGGTATGGGTTGCTGACCTAACACACATAAGTCTTCGCTCTGCTGCACAGAACTTGTTAAAAAATTATATTTAGTACAAGATGAGGTCGAAGGTGGAAGCGCACTGACCCGGAAACCCCAACACATTTGGGGGACTGGCTATCTTATCTCTGATAACCGGAACACAACAATGCTATTAACTTTGCTGCTTGGCGGCAGATTTAGATAAGATGGTGGTAGCTAGCCAGGCGGATATTTTAAAAAGCACTATCACCAACCAAACCGAGTACTTAAAAATGTAACCCGCTGGGGATCGAACCCGCGACCTCCGAATCGTAAACCCAATGTTGTTTACATTGAACCACGGAGGCGGTTAAATCGGAACTAAGGCAATAAATACTTTTATAAATGTTATTATGTCCCACTGCTGGGCAAAGGCCTCCCTCACCTATTTCCAGTCGTTTTTGTTCTTGGCGAGCGCAAACCATTAACAGTAGGACACTATGAGCTCTTAATAATAATATTATGTCCAAAAATCACGGCCTTTACGATTATAAGAAGTTAAAAATGTATCCTTACTGGAGTATTATCGTCAAAGCAATATAAGCCTTGGTCAGGTTCACGAGCGGGGCGTTCCAAAACTCAATCTTATCATAACATCAAGTGTGATTGATGCTGCAATCAGAACAGTATTATTTACTTTTTTATGGCTAAATAATTACTTAGAACATTATTCAAATTGTAAGTGAACTTGAATACTGTTTTAGCATGCTAACACAAATATTGAATTCAAAAGGTTTCCTTGATATGAATAGGATTTATTTATAACTTTACAATATATACAATGTCACATTCATTATTATCTAATTTAATTGAGCAATGCACATTTCTGTTCTAATTAATTATCAAAAAACTCTTTTTACAATTCTTCTAATTTATACCCAAATACTTAAAAACACTTTATATCATATTATATTTTTTTTAGGTAGATACAATATTTATAATCAACTTATTATAATATAATACAATTTATTATTAAAAAAAAAAAAAAAAAATCACAAATAAAAAACTAGCCCCAAGTCTCTGGTTGGTGGAATGGTACTGTAAGGCTGGCCGCGTTGCCTCGCTGTATAGCAAGGCTGATTCTTTGACCAAAGTGTTGGCCAGCCCTCCGATCGTGGGATGCATCAACCAGACGCTCAGATAACTCCCTAAAAAGAGTGTGAGCACCCGGTCTCCACGGCCCAAGCGTTTCTACACCATATATAGTATATAGTTTCCCTTGATATTAATTTCATTTTAATTATGTTTGTTTCAGGTATGTCACGAGTATTATGTTACAGACCGAAATAATAACAGTGAGTAACAACTTTTGAATAATACAACACGTGGTTTCGGCACATATAACGAATAGAACCAACCCATGGGTGTCGTAAAAGGTGACTAGGGGACTTTTCACCAAAAAACATCTAAAGATTTGCACGTTTTACCGGCGATGGGCTCACCCCCTGTCACGTGTGCATTTCTACATATTTCGTAAGGTGAATCGTGGATGATGTTTTTGGAACACCTGAACACTAATGTTTGGGATATATCTGACCACCCTATTTGGGATAAGTTCATGACGATATGTATGTTTTCAATTTCTTACCGTCTCTGTGGTTCAATGTAAAATTGGAGGTCACAGATTACTAGCGGGGTACATGTTTAATACTGGATTTGATTGGTGCTAGGGCATTTTAAAATGTTCATCTGGCCACTATCATATCGTCTAACCTGCCATCAAACAGCAATGTTGAAAGCCTTATTAAGATCTGGCAGTTAGATTGGCAGTTCCCCAAATAAATTGAAGATTCACATTCGACCTTACTTCACTTAATATGATTGGGGTCAAGCGTTAACCCGCTGTACATACATAAAGAAACAGCGTTAATTACCAATATTTCAATACAGAAAGACAATTTCCAAATATGTCACAACCCCACAATGCAAATTCCCAAAATGTCACAACCTCAGAATGCAAATTCCCTAAATGTCACAACCCCAGAATGCAAATTCCCAAAAGGTCACAACCCCAGAATACAAATTCTCAAAATGTCACAACTCCAGAATTACAATACAATACAAATACACTTTATTACACAACAGAAAAGAAAATACATTTACTGAGACTTGGTAAGACTAGAATTAGTAGACAACGGGATGTAGAATGAGACGGAGAATTAGTAGACAACGGGGTGTAGAATGAGACGGAGAATTAATAGACAACGGGGTGTAGAATGAGACGGAGAATTAATAGACAACGGGTTGTAGAATGAGACGGAGAATTAGTAGACAACGGGGTGCAGAATGAGACGGAGAATTAATAGACAACGGGTTGTAGAATGAGACGGAGAATTAGTAGACAACGGGGTGCAGAATGAGACGGAGAATTAGTAGACAACGGGTTGTATAATGAGACGGACAATTAGTAGACAACGGGGTGTAGAAAGAGACGGAGAATTAATAGACACCGGGGTGTAGAATGAGACGGAGAATTAATAGAAAACGGGGTGTAGAATGAGACGGAGAATTAATAGACAACGAGGATGTAGAATGAGACGGAGAATTAGTAGACAACGGGGTGTAGAATGAGACGGAGAATTAATAGACAACGAGGTGTAGAATGAGACGTAGAATTAATAGACAACGGGGTGTAGAATGAGACGGAGAATTAATAGACAACGGGGTGCAGAATGAGACGGAGAATTAGTAGACAACGGGGTGTAGAATGAGACGGAGAATTAATAGACAACGGGGATGTAGAATGAGACGGAGAATTAGTAGACAACGGGGTGTAGAATGAGACGGAGAATTAATAGACAACGGGGTGCAGAATGAGACGGAGAATTAGTAGAAAACGGGGTGTAGAATGAGACGGAGAATTAATAGACAACGGGGTGCAGAATGAGACGGAGAATTAGTAGACAACGGGGTGTAGAATGAGACGGAGAATTAGTAGACAAGTTGTAGACTGTGAGGCAGGTACAAACCTTCATAATTTAACACTTAGATATTATGGCAATAATTTGCTGCAATTAAACTAAATATGAATGGCTGTGACATACGGACATACCTTAATGATTCCCTTCGTTTTATCAATTTCGTTACTGAACATTAAAAATAGTGCCTAACAAGTGCTTTATTCTTCATATCAAATTCTAAATACAGTGCTTCACGGAAACACATTAGGCGTCCCGAGAGTTCCGCTGTTGATATGGCTTACAGGAGTTACAGAGGTTTATGCCTTCATTACCTTAATTACTGTGTCCCTTTGATACCCTGTCCTTTGGTTTTTTAGCAAAATGATACGGCTTTAGGAATATATGATTTAAATATAATTATAATGTTCGGTACCGCTTTGCCTCCTCGTGGGACAAAATGAATTATGAATTTGTGTGCGTATTTGGAAGCAAATTGTGTTCGAAGATAATAAATTAATATCCTTGGGCATATACATAGTGCCGTCTAACTTGGTGTCCATAGCAGACGCTTACACAAAGTCACTAAGTCATTCAAGGGATAATGTATACGCTTTTACAATAAGGTTATGGTAGACATTCAACCATTAAATGGAAACTATGTGCCATAGGCTATTATAAAATTTCTGACTATCTGGATGATAAGAATACGTGGACATGAACCGCTCGGCATTATCCAGTATATTTTATTCTTATTTTTCTTTGTCGAATCATAAATTTTACAATTAGGTATTTCAAATTGTATTTGTATTGACTTATTTAAAAAGAGCAACCCTGGAGTTTCTTGCTCGTTCTTCTCTGGGGAGACTGCCTAGTGAATGAGCGATAACTGTATGTCATGACGATTTCAAATGTTATTCTTACGAAAATATATAAATTTAAAAATATAAATGTTACGAAAATAAACTTACGAAATAAAAACATTTTTGATTTTGATTTTTGATTCTAGTGCCACAGTAAGGGACTAAAGTTGTATTATGGATACCAGACAGTTGATATACTACACATCATCCATTTGCATTTTTAGCACCTGCATCCATTATCACGAGATACTTCCTCTTTTCACATTTTGTTTTTCTCTTTTTATGCTTCCCGCGCGCCTCCTGGGTGACAGTTGAAAATCAGTGCTTATTCGTCCTACGAGTATGAGCATTAATGCACTGAGCAATGACCTCGTTGCATGACTATTGTACACATGCCCACATACAGTGAATGACTGATTCTTGAATGTGGAATTAAAGTTAAGGAAAGGTAATGATGTGATATCGTTCTGCTTAAAATGATTCAATATATATTGTTAAAATGATATATATGTGTTGGGTACTCAGGCAATTAATTGTTTTTTTTTATGTACAACGGGTTTGTACTTGACCTCAATCACACCTGATGTTAAGTGAAGATGAGGTCGAAGGTGGAAGCGTACTGACCCGGAAACCCCGACACATTTAGAGGACTGGCTATCTTATCTCTGACAACTGGAAGACAACAATGCTATTAACATTGCTGCTTGGCGGCAGATTTAGATAAGATGGTGGTAGCTAGCCAGGCGGACATTTAAAATACCCTTCCACCAACCAAACCGAGTACTTAAACATGTACCCCGCTGGGGATCGAACCCGCGACCTCCGAATCGTAAACCCAATGTTGTTTACATTACGGCTAACCTGTCGTGGATAAAAACAAATTTTATATAATACCATAACGCTCCATACATCCCCAGGCGCAGGACGTTTCTGAGTTGGAACCATTTTGTCTTTACAGCACACATTAAATGACATTTTGAAAGTTTATATTCGTCTTTTTATGCCTTTCTGTAATTTGTTACATTGTAATTGTTATCACATACCCACATACATAACTTCACGACCATTATCCCAAATGAAGGGGAGGGGGGTTAGAGATATCGCAAATAATTTTATGAAATGTACCGAAATGCACAAATGACAGGCTGGTAAATCTGATACTCCCAATTGTAGCCAATGTGGAGTCATCGAAGATGTTTTTCATAGGTAGTTGATATGGAGAGGTGTGTTGATACTGAGTATCTTATATTATATCCATTTGTGTGTCTATTTAACTACATTAGATAGATATGTGTTTAAATATTAGTTAAGAAACTACAATTATATTATGTAAAAAATAGATGTTTATGGGTAGTTGATATGGAGAGTTGTTAATATTAAGTAGTACAGTGGCACCACTCTGCCTTTCGGCTCCACTGAATACCAGCGTCGTGGTTGCTCCAACCCGACACATGCTGAGTGGAGACCTTTTTGGATTTAGTATTGTAAATTTATACTTATTTATAAATAAGGTATAAAATACTCTTCATAACAGAAATCCAAATAAATACTTTTCTTCTTAAACGAGGCCTGGAAGCGACAACTCGGTTTAAGAAATTATAATGTAGGTAGAATAAACAGTATCTTGTCTACTCCAGATTCTGGAGCAAATTTTAACCAATTCAAATTTCAACAATTTCAATTTAAAATTTGCTTTAGTAATAGCACTAACTAGCTAATAGCCTTGTGGTACATGTATGTATATTTATTAGGTAACCTAATGTAAGAGAGCACGATGAGGGTGTCATTTCAAAATCCCTCTAAATAAATTTAGTTAAAAAAAATGACAGGATGACCCCATCGCCGTTGAAACGTGCATAACTTTAGATATTTTTTGATGGAAAGTCACTTAGTCGCCTTTACGTCACCCACGGGGAGAGATGGGTTGGTTCTATTCTATTTGAGTGCCGAAACGACACGGCACAGAGATAAATAAACGTCTATGGGCGTTTTGTCCTTATGGCTTTGTCCTTAGTGTTCTCATTGAAAAAAAAATCCAGTAAAATTTCTTACATCTACACCTTAAACAATAAAGTTTTTTTATTTTCTGCTTTGCTCCGCGTGTTGCCGTTACCGGTTCAAACTGAGATTACGTTACTTGATAAAGCTAACGAACTGTTGCGTCGTTACATTAGATTATTAAACAAGTTCTTTTCTCGTAAAAAAAATTCCATCCTGTACAGTATCTTCGGAATCCTTATTAATAAACTTGATCTCATCTAAATATCAGATTGTCTCTAATTAATTCCAGGTCAAACCTATTCTACCCATCGACCCTTTCTGAGTAGAGGTCAAGCCACTACGCCAGGCAGATACAGATGGGCGTCATTATGTTACATGTCGAAGTAGTGAAGGCTCATAATACTTGTTGCTTGACATAGACAAGGAATGTAATCTAAAATGTTACTCAAGTCGCATTTGGTATAGTTGAGGACGAGACCATTGCTGCTTGAGCGTCATCATCATCAAAAAAATACATCCGAATTGATAACCTCCTCCTTTTTGAAGTCGGTTAAAAAGTACCATATAGTGAGACAGTTAGATGATTAATGTTATTCCAAGGCTATTCCAGTATATCACAGTGTTAGCTGAGAATAGAGATAAGAGGGAGATTCATAGACACAATACAAATTGTCTTAATTTTCACAAACTTTTCAATCAAGTACTCACATTCAACACGAGCTAGTCGACTATCCCAATACTAAAATCTCCTCTGAAAAAAAAAAATATTTTTAGGAAATCGAATTAGGAACACTCTAATTAGGAAATTGGAACTTAGGAAGCGCTTATTACTAACTAAAAGTTCTAACTTCGAATACACCTTCCTATTTCCCAATTAGATTTCCTACAAATGGGAAATTTTGGATGTTTGTTTGTTGTTCAATCACGGCGAAACGGATGAACGGATTTGGATGAAATTTTGTACACATGAAGAATATACCCTGAATTAAGATAAGATTTTTTATCTTGATACAGTGAGTAGATCCTGCGGGATAAACAAATTAAACTCATCTGTGATAAAGTTCACCTTACGCTTCCACCTTCGACCTCATCTTCACTTAACATCAGGTGTGATTGAGGTCAAGTACCAACCCGTTGTGCATAAAAAAAAGAAAGTTATTCCACGCAAGCGAATAGCTAGTTAGCTAGTAATTTAATAACCGCTTAATAAAAACCCAGGACCTTCTTCTATAACGTTATAGGTATCGAATTATGGAAAACATTCTGCCAAATGTGTGGTTTTAACCCATTGTGAGTGTAAGAATCTACTAGAACGCCAGTTTTCGCAATAAAACTCTATTTTCATTCGATTTATCAAAGTTTCTAGTTAATCCTACGGTCGGCTGTTTATCCCAGCGCTGGCTGCAACAAATTACCGACAAACGAGACGTTTATACGCGTTATAATTTAGACGGTCGGTTTCACAACTTATAGACGTCACGTTCGTTGCGATATTGAAAAGTGAAAACGTTTGTTTCATGCGTCTCTGGTATAATGTTTAGGGGATTATGAGAGAAATCTATCTAGGGATATTGAAATAATATCGATATTGATCTCCATAGATTAATAATCAATGATATCAACCAAAAAATAAAACAGAAAACAGTATATAATAGCTTTCCGCCCGCGGCCTTGCCTTTATCGTGGATATGTTTAATTTATTTAAACCGCGGGAAGTACTCAGTTTATCGGGATAAAAAATATCCTGCCAATCCGAGGTATGTTCTACCTATATAACAAATTTCATCCAAATCCATTCATCCGTTTCGCCGTGATCGAGCAAACAAACAAACATTCAAACGTTCGCATTAATAATATTTGTTAGATTTAAACAGTACTTAAAATCTATGATTTAAACATGCGTTTGTCAAAGTGAAACGTCGTCGTTACACTAGCTGTGTACAACACTGTCAGGCTTGCCCTATTTTGAAACCCTAGGCATGCTATTATAGGTAACCTCTAAACCCAAAGTCAATTCACAAAACTCCATAATCCCGATAAAACATAAAAGCACCAGACCATCACACATACATAACCGAACCTGAAATAACTCTAGCAACTATTAACCTTCAGAAAAATACACAAACTCATGGAATAGCAATAAAAAATCTCTGTTCGGGTTATTTTCGTATATTCTTTAACGATTACGATTCACATATAAGCTAGGTTGCGACTGTTAAGGCCTCTTGCACACTTATTTATAACGGTTTGCGGTTGTGCTCGATATAGTCAAGGAGCCAGGAGCACTATTTTATTAACAATAAAACGTCCGTTTTATTGTACCCTATTGATATTGCGTGCCTTTTATTTTATTCGTGACTCAATGTAAGCAACATAGGGTTTACGAATCGGAGGTCGTGGGTTCGATCCCCAGGAGGTACATGTTTAGTACTCAATTTGGTTAGTGGTAGAGCATTATAAATATCCACCTGGCTAAGCTACTATCATCTTTTCTAGGTCTGCCGTTAATAACATGTTTGTGTTCCGGTTGTCAGAGATAAGATAGCCAGTTCCCCAAATATTTGGGTTTCCGGGTCAGTACGCTTCCACCTTCGGCCTCATCTTTGATTGAAGTCAAGTGTATTTTTTTTTTTTGTTCTACACGTTGCGTTGGTTTTCGACCACATTTTATGTGAAATAATCATCACATACACATATAAATCAGTCCACTATTGGACATGGACATGGTTCTCTAGGCATCTACCGACCCCGGTACGCAGTCTATTGAGTGACTTCCATTGGGGCCATTCCAGATTGTGACCCGATGGAAGCCTCTCTGAAGGTGTTTTAAAGGTCGGTGGTGAGAGCTCTTTCCACAATTGGACGCGAGATTTAGGGGCATCCCTACCCTCCTCCTCCGCCTCCGTGGCTCAATGTAAACAACATAGGGTTTACGAATCGGAGGTCGCGGGTTCGATCCCCAGCGGGGTACATGTTTAGTACTCGGTTTGGTTGGTGGTAGGGCATTTTAAATGTCCGCCTGGCTAGCTACCACCACCTTATCTATAAATCTGCCGCCAAACAGCAATGTTAATATCATTGTTGTGTTCCGGTTGTCAGAGATAAGATAGCCAGTTCCCGAAATATTTGGGGTTCCGGGTCAGTACGCTTCCACCTTCGGCCTCATCTTCACTTAACATCAGGTGTGATTGAGGTCAAGTGCTAATCCGTTGTGCATAAAAAAAAACATTTAATGAGGCAACACGGGCAAGGACTACAACTATCACTTTCCTTCGAAATGTCCACTCGATATTTATCTCCGAGTAGTTTGACACTGCTTGTCAAAGTATTATTGTTTAAAAATATATCTAAAGCTATGTGTTTTTGAATTAACAAAATATAAAAATTGTTAATGCACAAAATTAAAGCTGTCCATTATTAGCGACGACCGATTGGTGTAGTGGATTGTGACCCTGGCAGCGAAACCAATGGTTGCGGGTTCGAATCCCGAATCGAAGTCATGGATGTTTATATAAATATTTATGTATGTTTATTCGTTGTCTAGTGTCCATAGTACAAGCTTTGCTTAGCTTGGGACTAGATGATTGGTGTAAGTGTCCGAAATATTCATTTATATTTATTTATGAAAAAAATATATATATAAAATTTATCGTGTGGGATTTAAAAAATGGGCTGTAGTCGAGCACAGAAGAAATAGTTCCGTGTAGTCGAGTTACTCCTTTCTTCAATACACTGTGATCACGCTTCATACAGTGACATTTCACTCGGTGTTCATGAAAAACGCAGTCTAGGAAGGCCAGCCTTATTGTCGTATAAACATAGGGCTGACAAAAGACCAAATATAGTATACAATTCATTTTTATTATCTTTTAAACTAAAATTGATTGTCACTCTTCTAACCGAGGTCATAATAGACGCAGATTAGCAATTCAACCCTTATGTTTGATAATTTGATGATTATTTTTTTATTTGGAATGATAACTACTAGGTGTGAATGAATGCAGGGGCTTCTCTGTAGTATATTTTTTTTAGTTTTAAGATGCTAAAAGTTGTCTCTCGAAAGAGCGACCGGTGTTGCTAAACCCATAACTTTTCGTGGCCTTCCCATTAGGGAAGTACTAATGAATAATTTCCTGGCCTGTATAATTACAGGCCAGGAAATTTAATTTAATAAATAATAAAAAATAATTTAGGAAATTTTTTAAAAAAAATATTATTTTATATTATAATATTTCATTATTAATTGTGAAATAGCCTGGTTATGCGAACGGGCTGTTTATGTCCATGAATGTTTATCATCTAATTAATCTGATATTTTATAATATGCTTTCTTAATAAGTTTCTGTTTTATAGTAGGTATCTTTATAGTATAAATTTCTTCCTTTTAAATTCGATACTTTGAACATGTTTTCTACTAACTTATACGTAAAATTTGAACATGTAAGTTTGTATAGAATGCCTTGCTGGATAAACCCTCTTAAGACTTAAAAGTTTTACACGTCTGACCCGAGCATATTTTTTTTTAATCATAAAATGTTATGTTTGTGACACCCCTAGTTTGCTTATTGCATCATCATACATTAAACAGTCTTATATCCCCATTGTTCTTAAAAAAATCTACCATCACTAATATAGTCAAAAATTAACGGAATCTTTAGTCTGTACAAACAGGGGCGATGAGAAAAATTGAATGTATTTATTAACCGAAATGAAGTGTCACGGACAACAAAGAAAAAAGTATCACAAGAAATCTCTGGCAGTGACATCCCTAAAAGTCCACAAGTTGATATTTGCCGAACGCAGGGATGTTTTTGCAGTGGTCTCGCGGACACGCGGATAAAAAGAAAAATCATTTCGTTTCCGTCCTTGTCGTGCACACCTTTTAACGTTGTGTACTATCTCTGTTCTGCCGTTGACGGTATTTCCAAGAATGCGACCTGCGTGTATACACATTTTTTTTTCATTTGAAAAGCGTATTAGGCCACAGTGGTAATCGGATTTTGGTAAAAGGGAAGTTTTTACGGAATGTATGTAAAAGAAAACCAATATGGCTGTGGTGAATTACACTTGACCACTTGGTTTTATTACAGATTTATTATTCGAAACAGAATTATTATGCAAGATCCAAATATTTGCTCATAAAAGACAATCATGTGCGACTTAGACATTGGGATATCTCTGACCCCGTTTGGGATAACGGTCATGAAGTTATATATGTAAAATTTCCATACTGAAAACGCTTTTGAATACTCTATGCTACCCATACTGACACTGATTTAAGAACCTAGGGGACAATATTTTTTAAGCATTTGCCTTTTTCATAATAAAACAAAATGTACGGAGTTTCATCGTAGTGTCAATTATATTCCCAGACTGAGAAACAATTGGAAAATGGGGAGAAAAAGAATTATAACTCTATTTTTAAATTCCGATATGTCAACGTCTATGGTTATTAAAATCAGCCAGGTATAATCAGTACACTAAAGAAACTAATGCTAAAATGCGTACGTCATTCCTGGTATAGCCCAGAGAAAATACGGTAAAAAATTTGCTTAGTTAGACATAATTCAGAACCGACTTATATAATTACTATCTTATAGAGGTATATTAGAGATGTAATTTTGAGCAATTAAGCCTAAAAAAACGAACGCTTAGTCTAGATTTTTTTAGAAAACCCTATTTTATGACAATAAATACTAAAAGATATTTAATTAAATAGACTTTTGTTAAACACAGTTAACTTAATGATGGATAAAAAACTAAGCATGTTATAGTTAGGCATGCATGTGTTTTAGCTGAAAATGTCGTTGTGCTGGATTGCTTAAGAAATAAAAATGAGAACAATATTTTGTAACGATAATTTCCCTAAATGTTTTGATTTTTTTGTAAAAGAAACACATTTTTCAAGAAAATCGCGATTATTCGTTTTTCTGAGGTCAACGTATTTTCCCTGGGCTATAATAAGAAGCAATTGATAGCGCAATCTTTCGATGTAGTGTACCATGGATGTGACATACCATCGTATAAATTCTTACAAAATTTGATTAGTTTTAAAAAAAGGGATACTTATTAATTGTTATAATCAGAATATATGTATACATAATTCAACCATGTAAGGCTATATAACTATTTCTAACTTTTATATAAACAATTTTGTATAGTAAGCAAAGCAACCTGTTGTGTGCTAGAGGGACAACGATGCGGTTCATACACTTTGGCACCTTTTTTTTGACGCGAGGAAACGCTTGGCGCGTACCGCTCGCCTGGGGGACGGCGAGACAGTTATGTGGGACGCCCCTCCCTGTCGGGAGGGATACCCACTAAAACCCCACGGCGACCTTCTTCGGCAGTAAGGAGGACCTGGGAACACTTGAATGGAAACTCAAGCCAACTGCCATTCTGAGGGTGTTAGTGTCCAGCATTGCAGTTTCTTGTCGCTTCTTCTTGAATCTTGAACTGGAACCATAGCACCTTTAGAAGCGATGTGGTTTTAAAAAATAACAAGTTGCGTTTCAATAAGTGAAATTTTTCTATCGTACATTGAATAAAATATTATTGACTTGACATTGTGCAGCCAATGACCCGATCAGCCTAAACTAATATAATTAGTAGTAGACAGAGTTTTCGTGGGTGTCGTAAATAGGGTCGTGAGAGTAAGCATACATCAGTGACGGACTATAAGTAGTGATGCAAAATTAGGTAATTTTACCGAAAAAAATTTATATAAATTACGTTAAAATTGTCGGCGAAATATGACGATTAAAATTTGAATTTACTTTGCGAATTATGCGACGTTGCCCTTTAGTGCAGTCCGCCATATTGTACGGAACATGCGACGGGGCAAGCGGTGATCAGTACATTTGGTTTTGTCCGGCAGACGACACACGCATGAGTAATCATAATGTTTATTCGAAAATTACCTTGTTTGTGAAAATTATGACACGTTCAACAGTATGGGCCCGAACTTTTATGAATTAAAAAGACAATGCTGTCGCCACATTTTTCTGCGCGAACGCGATATATTTTTAGTAGTCGTTTACGTTTCTACCGAATATTACCATATTTTACAATAAAATACCGTATTTTACGTAAGATATCGTATTTTATCGGGGTAATTTTACCACTTTACATCCATAACGACCTGTTTAGTGTAGTGGTTAAAAATTCTGACTGCAATACCAAAGGGTCGCGATTTCGAATCCCGCTATGGGCATATGTTTGTATAATGAATACAGACATGTGTTCCCGAGTTATGGATGTTTTTCATTTATTTATGTATTTACTTACAAAACAAATGTATTTGTGTAATTTATCAACCATCTGGTATCAATAATACAAGCCTAGTTGCTTAGTGTGGAACTGGATGGCGCTGTGTGTATGTGCAAAGAAAGATATTTTATGTGACACTGCTTTCAATTGGTAAATTGCACGAACGGCTCGTTTCTGCAAACGATCATCAAACCAATGGATTTTCTTTATTTTTAGAAGTAAATTTATTTATTTATAGCTGCAAGATCCATTGGTCGACTCTCAAAAACCTACCAAAGGAAAATGATACCAATTTATCTAGGCCTTACATGTGATACATATATCTGCTGCTCTAAAGCCTGGATGATTATTAATTTCGCTGAAAAATTTAATTTAAATAAATAAATAAATAAAATCTCTTTATTTCATGTATATATCAGCACTTTAACAATGAAGTTCTGCCAACTGTACTAGTTTTCACTGTGTTACAGTAGGCAGTTTCTTCCCAAAAATAGTCTTAGTTTTTATTTAAACAAAGCAATGATATAGTTGACATAATTGATCAAAGAGAAAATTTCAAATTTTTAACTTTAAGTTAACCCTAAAAAAAACACCAAAACTTAAACTAGCTTATAAGTTTAACAATTTCTATAACCAACGATTGCTCAGTCATAAATAAAAAGAAGAATAACCAAAGCGAAAGATACTTATTAATTATTATTTTAAACAACCAAAGAAAGTATTCTATTGTTATGTAATGAGAAATATAATCAATCATTCAATCAAATACTCTTTATTGCACAATTAACAAAACAAACAAAAGTTAATATTATTATCTAAATAATATTGTTATCTAAAGATGTGTTATTATATTGATCATCTTTCATTGCGGGTAATTGCACACAACTTTGTGCTATCACTATAAAAGTCTTGAACATCAGAATAAAATTTGCATGTGTGGGTGTGTGAGTAGTGTTTTCTTGTCTTTGGTGTATATGAAAGATTGGAGCGAGCGCGCACGGTTCATACCACATACTTGATGTATACAAATGTGATGAAGCATTGCTACCATTACATGTACAGATTTCATTCAGGCTTCCATTTTCAAATGAGTTTTTAAACAATACCTACGAGTAGAGTTATGTTATTGGAGTGAAGCCTTTATTTGGAATTATCAAACTCGCCGTAGGTATTCCGAGGAAAAAAATCATTCGATTTGAATAGAGAATGCCGCTGAATTCTGTGAATACGGATATAGGTATACGTAAATAACAAACGTGTACCTACAAACTATTATTATTATTATTATAAGAGCCCATAGTGTCCCACTGCTGGGCACATCTGTTTCTAGTCGTTTTTGACAAATTATTGCCTTTTTTTTTTTTTTTTGCGTAACGGTTTGGTACTTGACCTGATCACACGTGATGTTAAGTGAAGATGAAGTCGAAGATGGAAGCGTACTGACCCGGAAACCCCAACACATTTGGGGGGACTGGCTATCTTATCTCTGACAACCGGAACACAACAATGCTATTAACATTGCTGCTTGGCAGCAGATTTAGATAAGATGGTGGTAGCTAGCCAGGCGGACATTTAAAATGCCCTACCACCAACCAACTAATTTAATCTACACATTAATCTAATCTAATATTATAAATGTTTATTTGTTTGTTGCTCAACCACGGCGAAACGAATGGACGGATTTGGATGAAATTTGGTATATAGATAGAATATACCCTGGTTTCCGACACCTAATGTTAAGTGAAGACGAAGCCGAAGGTGGGAAACGTACTGACCCAGAAACCCCATGTTGTTTGGAGAACTGGCTGTCTTAACTTTGACAACCGGAAAACAACAATGCTATTAACATAGATAAGGTGGTGGTAGCTAGCCAGGAGATCATTTAAAATGCCCTACCACCAACCAAACCAAGTACTTAACATGTACTCCCCTGGGGACCGAACCCCCAACCTCCGATTCACGAACCCTACACGTTGTTTATATTGAGCCACGGAAGCGGTTAGACGGTTACTGTATACTGGCATATACCTATATACCTACCTATATCATTCCAAAAAGCCTAAAGAGCAAATCCGGCTGAAGTCAAGTGAAAGTACAATCAATAGAATTGTCAAATGAACCGCTACGAATCCATCCAACAATTTACTACCTCTGCCTTATCGCGGCGTACTTTAGCCAAATCACATTTTGCCGTCGCGAAAGCGAAATTATATAACGTCGTCTCTACACATATGAATAATTTGGACACATAATTTACAACCGGACCGCAAATGTATTTTGTCACATAACTTGCTCCGATATTTTTTTTGTTTTGCTGGCCAGTTATCGTAGAGCCCTCGCGTTAGAGGCGTTTTCATGAGTCATATTTAAGTTAGGGGCCAATGGTAAGTGGTAGATGGTACATGTGAAGAGGGTACGAATTTATCTTTCAGGTTCACAGGCTTTTGTTGGAATAATATTATATTTCAATGTAATCGATGTTTTTTTCTTGAACGACGTTTGATTATTGAATTATTTTGGTATTAGTATTGATAGATTATAGAGTTATATCTTTTTTCATTCATCATCATATCCTCCACACCCGTCCACCATTGAACATATACAATTATTTACAAACAAACATATGTAAATACAAACAAATTTGGTATATATGTAGAACATACCGTGGATTAAGACATAGGATATTTTTATCCCGAATAGAATAGAATAGAAATCTTTATTTGCAAGAATACTAATATAGAGATTTTAAGATTAATTAATCCATTAAAGTATTCAGCCAATTCATCAGGCATTCATAGTCATAATAATCATGTAAAGCTAATACTTAAATTAATGATTTACATGCTTAGGAAATAAACAAATTCAGAGTATGCACAACAACAATAACATTTACATCCCGCTGCTTTCCCTCGTTATAACAACAATAATAATAATTTGAAATAATTGTAATTAATAATTCAATAATCATTTAATTGATAAACATTGACACTCTCTGAAGTACACACCCGATAAAGTGAGTAGTTCCCGAGGGATAAATAAATTTCCGCGATAAAGTTATTATATATATGTATACATATATTTTTTTTATTAAAAACTGGTTTCACGTTTGACATTTAACCGCCTCCGTGGCTCAATGTAAATAA
This sequence comes from Oegoconia quadripuncta, assembly GCA_949316235.1. Taxonomy (NCBI): domain Eukaryota; kingdom Metazoa; phylum Arthropoda; class Insecta; order Lepidoptera; family Autostichidae; genus Oegoconia; species Oegoconia quadripuncta. The sequence goes on from OX438746.1 coordinate 5,129,196, forward strand.
CATAGGGTTTACGATTCGGAGGTCGCGGGTTCGATTCCCAGCGGGGTACATGTTTAGTACTCGGTTTGGTTGGTGGTAGGGCATTTTAAATGTCCGCCTGGCTATCATCATCTTATCTAAATCTGCCGCCAAACAGCAATGTTAATAGTCTTGTTGTGTTCCGGTTATCAGAGATAAGATAGCCAGTTCCCCAAAATATTTGGGTTTCCGGGTCAGTACGCTTCCACCTTCGGCCTCATCTTGACTTAGCATCAGGTGTGATTGAGGTCAAGTGCTAACCCGTTGTGCATTAAAAAAAAAGACTACAATCTCACGTGATATTTATATTGTAAATGCGAAAGTTTGGACATTTTTGTTTATTTATTTGTTTGTTTGTTGCTCTATCACAGCGAAACGGCTAAACGGATTTGGATGAAAATTGGTACAGAGTGGATTAAGACATAGGATATGTTTTATCCCGATAAAGTGAGTAGTTCCCGCGGGATAAACAAATTAAACCGACGACCGAGTTGACGACCGATTGGTGTAGTGGATAGTGACCCTATCAGCGAAACCAACGGCTTCGGGTTCGAATCCCGCGAGGGGTAAATGTTTGTGTGATAAATATAAACATTTATTGCCGAGTCATGGATGTTTATACAAATATTTATGTATGTTTATCCGTTATCTAGTATCCATAGTACAAGCTTTGCTTAGTTTGGGACTAGATGATTGGTGTAAGTGTTCGAAATATAAAAAAAAAAAAAAAACATATCTCCGATAAAGTTATTCCGCAAGTGAAAATTTAGAATACCCACATGGATTGAAACGTAATATATCATCCAGAAAACAAAATCACTGTGGTAAAAGTAAATTTCTTCGACACGGCCGAACCCATTTTCATCAATCATGGCTAAGAGCCTTCTCCTGGTATAATCTTAAATATAAACATAAAAAAATTGACGACCTATTTGGTGTAGTGGTTAGAAACTCTGACTGCTTTACCAAGAGGTCACGGGTTCGAATCCCGCTAGGGGTATATGTTTTTATGATGAATACAGACATGTGTTCCCGAGTTAGGAATGTTTTTAATTTATATATGTATTTATTTACAAAAAAAAATGTATTTGTGTAGTTTATCAACCATTTGGTAGGCATGACACAAGCCTAGATGCTTACTTCATACAGGCAGAAAGGCACTGGCTAATTGTCCTACGATTATCACAAGATGAAGTTATCAGACAGTAATATGATATCAAAATTCAATATTTAGGTCAGATTTTTTAAGTGTCAGTAAGCTTTCCTCGAAATGCATTGTCTAGAGAGCTGATCATACTGATGTGAACAGAAATTTTCTAAATAGTTGCGATAAAAAAATTTCGCATTTAATAGCAAATTTTATAAATCTTTTTTTTACGCGGGGAAATGCGTTACGCATACCACTCACCTGGGGGACGGCGACGGTTATGTGGGACTCCCTATCTATCGGGTGGGATACCCACTAAAACCTTCCTCGGCGGTAGGGAGGACCTGGGAACGCATAAGGCAGCCCTCTTCCCGGAGCGGTATGAAGCGCGACAGTGCCCGACGCGAAGACACAACCTCGGTCGCCTTATCTGTCAGTCGGTTTATAATTCTACCCTGTGACAAAACGCTATGCACGCCACTGCGTGGACTATAGATTAATAGTGAGCATCTAAACGTTTCATTTCTCGTAGTACACGTAGGCCCGAATGGTATACCAGTTATTATTGCCTGTTGACAGTCTGACCCGAACACAGTTGACGTGACTTTAATTTTCAAGTGCCTTTGACGTGATTTTTTCCATTTTGGCTCCCTATTGAAGCGCCATGCCGAAGCTTATTGGCGGTTTTATAATTCAAACTATGGTCAAACTCATAAAAAATTCTGTATTAGGTGGCCGCCATCTTGAAATTTTTTATTATAAATTGTACGCATATCTTATATATACTGGATGAATTTTTTGCCGTAAGGAAAAAAATACAGTATATTAGGTAAGAGAAATAGACGTTATTGGCATAGGTAGTTTTTTTTTCAAAAACGCACGCGCTTTCCGGAGATTTAATGCGACTGGCGGGATTTTTTTTTCTCGGTTCTTTAGGAAAACAAACAGCTACTGACAGTACAACATATTTGTATATACTTAGTAGTACATTATTATATACTTAGGTAATAGCATAGACATCGTTATCCACATCAAATCAATGTTGGTAATTCATTTTTGGAGACTGATACACATTAGTACTCAAAATGTATACATAGTTAATCTACTTTTAAGTTAATGTTGCTATTCCTACATATACATATATATAACAACAACTACATCAACTAAAAAGTATGATAAAATATATAAAGTACAATAAAGCGTTTACAAACTAATCCAAAGAAACAAATGTTATCAATGTTAGGTACAAGATATCTTTTGCAACTTATTATTTTTTTTCTATTTATTGCAAAACTAATTCACTCACTATTTACAATTACAAAAAACAGATTTTTTGTAAGAGTATTGTGACAGGGAGAAGAAGTGTATGATAAAATGTAACGCTATAAAAAGATACTCGAAACGTTTTATTTATGAATTTTTTATTATTCATCTGAAAAACGTTACCCTCTGTCCTGGGTCACAGTCGGGTGAAAATAATTATAGCATAATTATTGAGGGTTTCTACCGTGTACTCCTACACCGTGTACAAGACGAGAGAAGCCTTAAATAGATACATATCATTCCTTGATGATCCCTTTTACCGCCCATCAAAGGGCCGATGAAGGTAATAACAGGTAAAGAGATATGAAATGAAGATTAATATACAAGAAGACTGTCGGATAATCCTTCAACATTAAATTCTCGAAACCTACAATCTTAATATCAACTTTCGGTATTAAAAATATCTGATTACGCAGTCAGTTTTAATATTTATATTAAATATTTATTTACAAAAAATGTATTTATGTAATATATCAACCATCTGGTACCCACAACACAAGCCTATAGTTGCTTAATGTGGAACTAGATGGCGTTGTGTGTATGTCCAAGGATATTTATTTATTATTTATATTTAACTGGGGTGATATTTTTCTCGTTAACCGAAATGGATCAAAATTCAAAAAAATTCACGCGCGATATTATTTGCGCGTTTTGAACCATTAGTGATTGCGCGCATATTAAAATATAAAAAAATTTGTTTTTTCTTTCTCTCTGGGAGTCGATGGGGAAGACCTTAGCAGTGGACGTCATATGGCTGATATGATGAAATAAATAAATAAAAATATAAGAGCTAGGAATGCTTTTAGAAATATTTCATTATCATCATCATCAGCCGAAATATGTCCACTGCTGGAAAAAAGGATCTTCACCATGATCGGTCCTGCGCCGCCCGCATCCAGCGGCTTCCCGCAATCTTGGCCAAATTGTCGGTCCACCTCGTGGAGGGCCTGCCCACGCTGCGTCTTCTGGTGCCTGGCCGCCACTCGAGAACCTTTCCGCCCCAACGGCCGTCGGTCCTATGAGCAATGTGCCCCGCCCACTGCTACTTTTTGGCAATTCTTCGGGCTATATCGGTCGCCTTGGTTCTCCTGCGGATCTCCTCATTTCTGATTCGATCCATTAGGAATATTTATAAATTATGACATATAAAAATTATTGATATCTTTTTGTTTTTACTAAGTTACATATAATCACAACCCGCTTGCTATGATGACGAAGCACAAATTGTATGAGGCTTGATTAAGCAGCTTAACGCGCGCTTCAAGTCTTGAAGATGCACACACAATCCCTGTTCTACATTATTTATATCTATAATGATCCCTGTACTTGAAAATGATGATGTTATTTCTGGGTACGAACACGAACAAGTATCATCATGAAGCACTCATGGCTCAATGACATTCGTTTTCGATTAGCAGAGTTAAGCAATGTCTGGCGCGATTACTTGGTCTTTGGTTGAGTTGGCTTCCATCGGGTCACAATCTGGAATAGCCCCAATGGAAGTCACTCAATAGACTGCGTACCGGGGTCGGTAGATGCCTAGAGAACCATGTCCATGTCCAATAGTGGACTGATTTATATGTGTTTGTGATGATTATTTCACATAAAATATGGTTGAAAACCAACGCAACTTTGTAGAACAAAAAAAAATATTATGCACTTGACTTCAATCACACTTGATGTTAAGTGAAGATGAGGCCGAAGTTGGAAGCGTACTGACCCGGAAACCCAAATATTTTGGGAACTGACTATCTTATCTCTGACAACCGGAACACTAAACAATGCTATTAACATTGCTGCTTGGCGGCAGATTTAGATAAGATGGTGGTAGCAGGCGGACATTTAAATTATTGGAATGTATACGTTTTGCGGCGATTGGGGTAATACGAGGGTTGTGTGGTTGTAATTCGAATGTTTTCGTGCTTCGGTTGGCACGTTAAGTAGTCGGTTTCAGGTGTTTTCAACTATAGGCAGTCGTTAGGCCAAGTAGGTGACCTAAAAACTCTATCAAGTGGCTCTAGTCTGACACAATTCAATGGCCCATACCCTCTCCCAGTTAGAGGAAGCTGTGTCCATCACTGTAAGGCTGATAATGGTGACAGGTATCATGGACGTTAATTTGTTTTTCTTTTATGCACAACGGGTTAGCATTTGACTTCAATCGCACCTGATGTTAAGTGAAGATGAGGCCGAAGGTGGAAGCGTACTGACCCGGACACCCCATCTCATTTGGGGGACGGCTATATTATGTTTGACAACCGGATCACAACAATTCTATTAACATTGCTGTTTAGCGGCAGACTTAGATAAGATGGTAGCTAGGCAGGCGGACATTTACAGTGCCCTACAACCAACCAAACCGAGTACAAAACATGTACACCGCTGGTGATCAAACCCGTGACCTCCGAATCGTACACTCTATGTCGTTTATATTAAGCCACGGAGGCGGTTAAATCAGTTTCCACCATATGAGCTGCAGCTTAGTCCCCATTGACGTACGAGGTGAAGCAAACCTCAAACCCACTATCCATTCAACCGAATAGTCGTATTATTAGAAGACAACCTACTTAAATTACTCTTATATAGTTTACTGTGTGATATACCTACGAATCGACTTTTTGCTACCCGAGACTTCTTGTTACAAGGAAAAAGGTCTTTGTCGCCGAAAGCACAATTAATGACATCATTGAAAAAAGCATAGAAGACGATTTTACGTACAGAATAGAGTGCGCGTGTTTTTCTTTTTTTTGTGATGCTTATCCTTGACATCTTCATATTTCAAAGACTTAATAATTTACACTATATCTGCTGTTATTATCATCAGATTTGCCTCCTTGGCTCAATGTGAACAACATAGGGTTTACGAATCGGAGGTCGCCGGTTCGATCCACAGCGGGGTACATGTTTAGTACTCTGTTTGGTTGGTGATAGGGCGCATTTTAAATATCCTCCTGGCTAGCTACCATCTTATCTAAGTTTGCCGCCAAACAGCAATGTTAATAGCATTGTTGTGATCCAATTGTCAAACATAAGATAAGTCCCCCAAATGAGATGCGGTGCCCGGGTCAGTAGGCAGGGTGGAGGGTGCTGATCGTCATGGCTGTCAGGAATTGATTCATTCGGATTACAGTTTAATAAGATGGCCAGACAAAATTTCTGTCTCGTAAATATGCTTCGAGCCATACCTGTCAGAAATACGTCGTAATTCTTTTAGGGCATATAGCCTGTAACATAAATCTTTGTCAAGAGATCTAGAAATAGTCTTCATAAATCCTTTACATTATGACTGAAATTCCCATAGGCCTTGAATCCACTCTGCCACAAACTTTCAGTTTTTTTTGTGCCTTTTCCGCCATTTTTGGTGTAAAACTTGGTGATTTATAACGCTAATTCAGTGCCCGGGGTGCTGTAGACAAACAAACAACCAAACAAGTCGAATTTGTCTTTCTGTCGGTATTGCGTTCACATGACTTGTCGGAAAAGTTTTGAGAACGGATTACACTGACTGGAAATTGTGTGAACGAGTAAAGGACTCCTTGATCATTTCCATAAACATTTTTAAAAGCTGTTTCATGGCTTTGTATGTGTATGTGTGGTTGGCCAGTCTTTGTCTGCTCGTCTCTCAGTAAAGGGTGTATTAACTTTCAACACAGTTGATTTGGTCTATCTGGATGACATAATCATTTGTTTTCTTGGAGACTTTTTAAATTTATGGTATACGATGTTTCTATGGAGGTGGTCCATATTCAGCAGTAAACGTCCTCTGGCTGATATGATGATGATAACTCCACCAGCGCCATTATTGGCACAGTCATTCGTGCCTTTATGGAGGATGAGTATGTATTAAATGTATCACAGTGTATCACAGGGGCCCTGTACGGAGGATGAGTATGTATTAAATGCCACTAATGGTTGCCCATCCAAGGACTGATCAGGAATTACCTAACTTCGCTAATCGAAAATGTAATATTTGCGTGTGGGGGCATCACAACTTTATTTATATAAATAATTAAATATACTTGGACATACACATAACGCCATCTAGTTCCACATTAAGCAACTATAGGCTTGTGTTGTGGATACCAGATGGTTGATATACTACACAAATACATTTTGTTTTGTAAATAAATACATATATAAATGAAAAACATCCATAACTCGGGAACACATGTCTGTATTCATCATACAAACATATGCCCCTAGCGGGATTTGACCCCAAAACCTTTTGGTATAGCAGCCAGAGTTTCTAACCACTACACCAACCAGGTCGTCACTTTGTTTTATACAGGTCTATAGAAAGAAAAAACCTGATTCAATACTAAAAAATTTTGGTCTGAATTACCTCCTTAATACCCTGTATTAAGGATCTACAATCGTTCTGTTCAAAAAAATGTAAAGAGAACTAATCTTATCATTCTGGACTTCATTTCCTCGACTATCGTGTGGTTTTACTTTGCAAAGCGACCTTTCAGTTATCGAGTTTGCCAAGTCACTAGGTATTCGGGGAATTCGACAATGGGGGAATTCAATTTCAATTTAATTGTATGATTGTAATTTCTATTCAATGATAAAATACCTTTTTTTTTTGACACGGGTAACGGCGACCTTCTTCGGCAGTAGGAAGAACCTGGGAACGCATAAGCGGCTCCAGCCCCCCCCCCCCCCCTCCCCCCCCCCCTCACAAGGGGAGGCGCGTTCCCGTAGGGCGGCTAGCGCGCCCTCCATTATTATAATTATAAAATACCTAATTGTTATTTTTAAGGCTTTCCACCCACTTAAATAAACTTATTAATGCTATCAGTCTATTGCAGACAAATCTGATCCCACGTGTGATGTCCAGTTATTCAGGGCCTGAATTTTGTAGTAAACTATTTTCAGTAAGTAGGTACACGATCAAAATGTGGAACGTCCGCTCGCTCACAACGACAGGGCGAGAGTATTTTCGAGATGCCACCGTTGATCTGTGTACTATATTTATTTAGAATGGTACGTATATCACCCCACGTACTGAATGATATGTGAATGGGGCGTCATATTTCTCTGTAACTTGTACGAAATAAGAATCTATAATTGGCTTCAAATTACTAATACTGCATATTTTGTGATTATACTGTTGATTTTGTTTATGAATAAATAAAATAAATTGGATAACCACCTCCGTGGCTCAATGTGAACAACATACGGTTTACCAATCGGAGGTCGCGGGTTCGATCCCCAGCGGTAGTACACGTTTAGTACACGGTTTGGTTAGTGGTAGGGCATTTTAAATGTCCGCCGAGCTAGCTACCACCATCTTATCTAAAACTGCCGCCAAACAGCAATGTCAATATCATTGTTGTGTTTCGGTTGTCAGAGATAAGATAGCCAGTTCCCCAAATAGCCCCAGATAGCCAGTTATTTGGGTTTCCGGGTCAGTACGCTTTCAAGGTGTGATTGAGGTCAAGTGCTAACCAGTTGTGCATAAAAAAAAATATTCAGGGACCTGGAGAGTCCGAATTCAAACTTTCTCCTAGAATTTAACTTTCAGAGAACCTTACTGACTGGACCTTGAACCTTTGCCTGACTGCTTTGTTTTATCCATTATCACAACTATAATATGATAACGAAAGTGACACTAAAAGATTCAAAGCTAAACCCCAGGTGGCTCTTCCCTCCATAAAGCCCTCGTTTCACAGTCATTTACGGTAAAAGCAACAACAAGGGAGTGAGCGAGGGAGTAGATAAGCGAGGAAATATTAACAGATCCATCCACTATTCCTATCTAAACTTTTTATAACTTCGCCATGATTCAGAACATTCCCGCTCTAGGGAGTTATACATTTTTGGCGATACTAAACTACCGGATTTTACCGGCAGTGTTGCCTTATAAATAAAATAAAATATCTTTAGACATACACACAGCGCCATCTAGTTCCACAGTAAGCAACAATAGGCTTGTGTTGTGGATACATGGTTGATATACTACATAAATACATTTTTTTTTTGTAAATTAATTCTTATTATAAATGAAAACATCCATAACTCGGATACAAATGTCCGTATTCATCACACAAACATATGCCCCTAGCGGGATTCGAATCCGCAACCTTTTGGTATAGTGGCCAGAGTTGCTAACCACTGCACCAAACAGGTCGCCTTATTGTTTATTCCTTTGTGATGAAGTCGTATAAAATACAATGAAGGGACTTCATAAAATACTAGAAGATATGTTTGTTACATGAATATTTTTCTTGGGATACCTATTTGCATTAATTGGTAGATTCAGTAAGGTTGTATATTTCTAGTTGGGTCTTTTAGCATTGGGCGCGAAGCAATAAACATTCTTTTTAGACGACCAGAGTGGTTAGAAACTCTGCTGATATACCAAAAGGTCGCGGGTTCGAATCCCGCTAGGGGCATGTTTGTATGATGAATACAGATATGTGTTCCCGAGTTATGGATGTTTTTCATGTATATATGTAAAAAATGTATTTGTGTAGTTTATCAACCATCTGATATCTATAATACAAGCCTATAGTTGCTTAGTGTGGAACTAGATTGCGCTGTGTGTATGTGCATAGACATTTATTTATTATTAGAATTTATTTATTTTAGCATTTGAATTATTGACAATCAAAATATGCAAATAGTATATAATAATATAGTAGCTCGTTTATAGTAAAGGTTATGAATAGGAGGAAAGACAAACATATTTTTATTATATAATAAATCGTGAGATCCGAATAGATTTAATCAAACCGGGAATGAAGCATAATGTGAATTATTAGTGCCTTTTTTGTAATATAAAAATCTGTTTTAAAAAAGAGCAACACCTCGAGATTATTGCTTGTTCTGCTCAGGGGAATATCGCCTTTTGAACAAACAGTAGCTTAAAAAATTTAAAGACTGACTATTTTAAGTGCACCCTGTGTACCTACCAAAATAAAGCATTTTTTGACTTTTGGTCTAAAACATAATGGTACACAATAAATCGACATTACATTGTGCGACTGTCAAATACCTACGTCCTGTAGATAGAAAATTGAAATATAATAACACTGACTTTTGATTTATACGATTCTGGTTCCGTAGAACTTATTTCGTGTTCTCATCGCAATTTTAGCAAATTGCTATAAGTTACCGTGTTTTGTTCAAATTGAGATTTATTCGGCGTGTTCACGGGGACTCTGTCTGCGTCGGATTTATTGTCGCCATAAAGTTTGATAAAGGCCAGTTTGCTCTGATTAGCGACAAATTACTGTTAAGAGCAGATTATGTCAGTGTAAGCGTCTCGCTCTTACAACCACGAGTTTAACGTGTACGCTGGGTCACCAAAAATCGACCGATAACGATGGGTGTTGTGTGTGTATGTGTGTATGTGTGTATCCAGTCGTTGTCTTTATAAAATATCTCAGTAATCATCAGCCTTACACATTACCACTGTTGGGGCACAATTAGTCTGGGGTCTAAGGTATCAATAGAGTCACGTAGGGCACCGTCTACCTTCAGTAGGCGCCGTGCAGAGTACCACTGTTGATACTGGCTTACAGGAGTTACAGTGGGAGGAGAGCGGAGGTGGGATCTGTTGGGGCACAACCTCCTCTCCCTGGGAGAGGGTATGGGCCATAATCCACCACGCGGGCCCTGTCCGAATTGGTGGATATGTGTCAGACCAGTGGACACCAGACAAGCCGCCCCTACAAGCCACCATCTTGGCCTAACGATTACCTTCAATAAAGAACAACCGGGACCGGCTTTTTAACATGACCTTCGAAGCACGGAACCACTCGTATTAAAATGCCACTTGTGGTCACCCACCCAAGGACTGACCGCGCCAGATATAATAGATATAACAATAAAACAACAGCGAATGTGACTGCCCCATATATATACCTCTTTTCGCCGACCATAACGGCCCTTCCATTCCATCCAGTCGCCATTTGCAGGAATACTTCCTCTAGGATGCTGGTGAAATGTTTAAGGGACAAAGGGTCACCGTGTTTCACCCCTTTTTCTATATTGAACGCCGGTCCGGTAGATTCTAATTTAATACTGGCAGTGCTAGCTGAGTAGATGTTATCAATTAAATTAATATATGTTGGCTCTATTTGCTGATTATGCAAGGCCTTAAATATTCATTTGTGTGTAACACTGTCGAAGGTATTGGAATAATTTTGTCTAAATTTTTGTTTATTTATTTTATTTAATGATGTAATTATGTGGAGCTACAAACGCGTCAAATTACACAATTAACGCTTTATTCGATGATGGTTTTGAAAAAATAAATAAACTAACTATGCCAATACCTTCTATTTCACTTACCTAAAATGCCGTATTTTCTTCCTTATGGTAAGAAAACTCATTCTGTATATCTTCGTGTTGTAGATTCTCGTTTTTAACAACCAGTACTTCCAAGTCTTAGAAAGTGCTGATGTATGCTGAAAGTCTCATATGAAGCCTAATACTCACGTCAAGTGTCCTTAGAAATGTTAAGTAGGATAGCTGGTTCGTGTGTAGTTTGCACTTTTTGCTATAGGACTGATTTAAATATCTATATGGCGACTATTTCGCTGCAATGTATTTTAAGTAATTCCATGATAAGTCAAAGTCGATTTTTTTTTGTTATTCATTTATCTGGGTTAATAAACAATATTACATTATATGTTATACACTACAATTATGTCGATAGCATTACTAAATGTAACATAAACTACATTAACACGTTAATTGCCGCGACGCAGACACAATTGAAAATCAATTGCTTGCGGGTCACCGGTGACCGGCGCGGCGTTCAAAGGCTTAACCACAGATTACTATCACTTGTTTACTGCTAGGTACTAATCAAGAACAATGTTTTACGTTAATTTAAGATATATAAAAGAGAAAAAAAAACATTAAATTTATAATAGAAAGGGTGTTTGAGTTTTAAACAATATAGATATACATATACAACAATATATGTACAAGCTAAAAGTGCTATATTTTACACTTAAAAGAGTCTTACACTTTTGAAGCTACTGCTTGTTAAAAATGCAATTTTTCCCTGAGAAGAACAAGCAAAAAACTCGAGGGGTTGCGCTTTTTAAAAAAAAAATTAATATTACAAAAGGCACAATAATAATAATCTTTGACGACCTATTGGTGTAGTGGATAGTGACCCTGTCAGCGAAACCAAAGATTGCGGGTTAGAATCCCGCGAGAGGGAAATGTTTGTGTGATGAATACAAACATCCCCTGAGTCATGGATGTTTTAAATATTTATGTATGTTTATCCGTTATCTAGTATCCATAGTGTTGTCAATTTATTTAAGTATTTATGTATGTTTACCCGTTATTTAGTATCCATAGGACAAGTTTTGGTTAGTTTGGGATTTATTTACATTATTATTAATTGTGTTTATCATCTATATAGATGATAAACATCTATATAGTATATAGATATACATCTATAAAGATCTATATAGACTATATAGTCGGATATTTTGTAATATGCTTTTTTAATAAGTTTTTGTTTTGTAGAATCTTTAAATTTATTCTTTATTCTTTATTGCAAATAAACACAAAAGATACAATTGTCAGATACAAAGATACAAAGGTGAGCTTATCTCTAAGAGAGATCTCTTCCAGCCAACCCTATAAGCGGTTAGAGAGTGTATAACGGGGAATAAAAAAAAGGCGTACAACTCAATGGTGATTAAGTAAATTTATTGAAAGGTAGATTGTGGTAAATAGAGAAACCGTGTCCTAAACATGTACACCACTGGGTATCAAACCCGCGACGTTCGATTCGTAAACCCTATGTTGTTGTTACATCCTGTCAGTGTGTTGAAGCCGCCTTTGTAGGCCACCGGCCATGCAATGTCTATCATGACTGGCTGTTTAAGATGTCACTGAGTGGTCACCCATCCGAGGATTGTTATATGTATCTATTAAATATCTGAGGTAATTCCGTTGCATATTTATGGTTTTCTCTGAAAATTTCCATAGCGCAGTAAATTATCTAGTCCACCCTCATGATGACTCAGAGACAATCTGTGGATAAATTTTATTCCCAAATACGGTCGGTCATTGAACGGAAAATGTCATTAAATGTTTTAAGGCCCTGATATATTTTCCTTAATTTATCACGAGCCATTTAACTTGGCAATATTGCTAAAGTTTCACAATTTTCGAAATAGATAGGTACAATTGGGTACATCTATTTAAATATAATTGGGTTTATCTATATAATTATGTGTATATGAGGTAGAATATAGAGCACATTGTTTATTATAACATCTTGACATGTAAACCTACCTATATTCACAAATAAAGAATTATTGTATTGTATTGTACTGTACGTACTGTACTGTATTGTATTGTATCTATTCACAAGTCAGACGATCACCATTGTAAAGAATGACTTTGAATTTCTAACGGAAAGTGTTTTGGATTCTTGTCCTGTCAAGCTTACTACATAATGATTTTAATTGTGTTCGTATTTTAAAATAACTCTTTACTGATACTTTGACAACCAGTTGTAGTTGATAGTGACGGATTGCGGGTTTGAATCCCGCGAGGTGTGAATGTTTGTGTGATGAATACAAACATTATTACCCGAGGCATAGATGTTTATATAAATATTTATGTATGTTTAGCTGTTATCTTGAAGCCTTTGTCCAGCAGTGCACGTCTTTCGGCTGATATGATGATGACGATCCGTTATCTATTAGCCATAGTTATGGATGTTTTTCATTTATTTATGTATTTATTTCAAAAAAATGTATTTGTGTAGTTTATCAACCATCTGATAACCATAATACAAGCCTAGTTGCTTAGTGTGGAACTAGATGGCGCTGTGTGTATGTGCCAAGATATTTATTATTATTATTATTGTAGTAAAAGCATTGTTTAGTTTGGAACTATAGATATTGGTGTAATTGTCCGAAATATTTATTTATTTAATTTAATTTCAGTCTCGTCATCATTATCATTTCTGCTGCTTTACCAAAAGGTCGCGGGTTCGAATCCCGCTAGGGGCATATGTTTGTATGATGAATACGGACATGTGTACCAGAGTTATGGATCTTTTTCATTTATGTATGTATTTATTTACAACAAAGAAATGTATTTGTGTAGTGTATCAACCATCTGACATCCACAACACAAGCCTAGTTGCTTAGTGTGGAACTAGATGGCGCTGTCTGTATATATCCAAGGATATTTATTATTTATTTATTATTATTGGGAATAAGCGCTATAATAACCTAGATGTCTACGCTAGTGCTACGACAGACAAATTTACTACACACACACACACATGCATACATACTATGCAGGTACACTGTTAGGCACACACACATTCACACATCCAATAACACTTCCTCACGCATGACGTATGGGTCTTGTATTGGCCGGTAGGTACACCCCACTCGCTATATACTGTCAGCCATTGCATACTTTTTTACAATTTATTTACTTTCACCTGTCCCGTTGTCTGTAATCAAATCTTGCAACTTAAATTTGATCCACTTCCCGGTTTCCGATTGAGCTGAAATTTAGAATGCATGTATAAATCGGATGACAATGCAATGTTATTGTGACATAGAGCTGATCTGATGATGGAGCTGGAAGGTGGCCATAGGAACTCCTTAATTAAATGATGCAACCCTATCGAGTTTGAGCTCATTAGATTCATCTTGACAAGTACTTTGATACTATATGGTAACCAGGGTCTGATGATGGAGCCGGAAGGTGGCCATAGGAACTCCGTAATTAAACGATGCAACCCTATCGAGTTTGAGCTCATTGGATTAGTCTTGACGAGTACTTTGATACTATATGGTAACCAGGGTCTGATGTTGGAGTTGGAAGGTGGCCATAGGAACTCCGTAATTAAACGACGCAACCCCATCGAGTTTGGGCTCATTGGATTAGTCTTGACGAGTACTTTGATACTATATGGTAACCAGGGTCTGATGTTGGAGTTGGAAGGTGGCCATAGGAACTCCGTAATTAAACGACGCAACCCCATCGAGTTTGGGCTCATTGGATTAGTCTTGACGAGTACTTTGATACTATATGTTAACCAGGGTCTGATGTTGGAGCCGGAAGGTGGCCATAGGAACTCCGTAATTAAACGATGCAACCCTATCGAGTTTGAGCTCATTGGATTAGTCTTGACGAGTACTTTGATACTATATGGTAACCAGGGTCTGATGTTGGAGTTGGAAGGTGGCCATAGGAACTCCGTAATTAAACGACGCAACCCCATCGAGTTTGGGCTCATTGGATTAGTCTTGACGAGTACTTTGATACTATATGGTAACCAGGGTCTGATGTTGGAGTTGGAAGGTGGCCATAGGAACTCCGTAATTAAACGACGCAACCCCATCGAGTTTGGGCTCATTGGATTAGTCTTGACGAGTACTTTGATACTATATGTTAACCAGGGTCTGATGTTGGAGCCGGAAGGTGGCCATAGGAACTCCGTAATTAAACGACGCAACCCCATCGAGTTTGGTCTCGTTTGATTCGTCTAAATAGAGGTACTAAAAAGTTAAAAATAAAATTAAAGAAAAAAAAACCTTTTTAAAAACAAGCTTTTATTATTTGTTTATAAAATGAACTAAAAAGTTAAAAATAAATTAACTCTAAAAAGAAATATAACACTTTGTAACTTGATTGTAACCTTGTGATAGCTTGAGGAAAATGTTGTGTTGTATTAAATGTAACACGCTTTCATTTATAAATGGGGACTATGATAAAGAGGGGGGACGAGATTGAATAATTATGTATGGTGAAAAGTTTTAGTGTTAAAATTAAATAAATTTGTACAATATGGAATTATTTTGTCCTAGACGAAGACGCTTATTTGTCGTTAAAGGTTACAATCAAGTTACAAAGTGTTATATTTCTTTTTAGAGTTAATTTATTTTTAACTTTTTAGTTCATTTTATAAACAAATAATAAAAGCTTGTTTTTAAAAAGGTTTTTTTTTCTTTAATTTTTTTCATTTATGTATGTATTTATTTACAACAAAGAAATGTATTTGTGTAGTGTATCAACCATCTGACATCCACAACACAAGCCTAGTTGCTTAGTGTGAAACTAGATGGCGCTGTCTGTATATGTCCAAGGATATTTATTATTTATTTATTATTATTGGGAATAAGCGCTATAATAACCTAGATGTCTACGCTAGTGCTACGACAGACAAATTTACTACACACACACATGCATACATACTATGCAGGTACACTGTTAGGCACACACACATTCAGACATCCAATAACACTTCCTCACGCATGACGTATGAGTCTTGTATTGGCCGGTAGGTACACCCCACTCGCTATATACTGTCAGCCATTGCATACTTTTTAACATAGGTACCCCTATACAAGAGCTCTGTAATCAATTTAAGCAAATTAATCAATATAGTGATCTAGCTGAATTCCAGAGCATCTTTATTTACTCTTTGTATCTATACGATACACTAGATTATTATTATACTAAGATACTTGAACCGCAATGGCAGAAGTATCCAAGGGAATAATTGTAACTTTCTTTACCAAACTTTTTACTAGTAAAAGTTCCAATGACCTTCGATATATTACTCACTGAACAAGCAGTAATGCAACTTGATACAATTTTTTTTATGCACAACGGATTGGTACTTGACCTCAATCACACCTGATGTTAAGTGAAGATGAGGTCGAAGGTGGAAGCGTACTGACCCGGAAACCCCAACACATTTAGAGGACTGGCTATCTTATCTCTAACAACTGAAACACAACAATGCTATTAACATTGCTGCTTGGCGGCAGATTTAGATAAGATGGTAGTAGCTAGCCAGGCGGACATTTAAAATGCCCTACCACCTTGGTTTAACATGTACCCCGCTGGGGATCGAACCAAATGGAGTTCGCCTCCAAATGTTGTTTACATTGAGCCACGTCTTTTACGCTATTGCTAAAAACAATGTTATTGTAGTTGAGTACAAGTATATACTTTTAGTTATAATCTCTCTGCAAACCAAATTTCAACCAAATCTGTCCGTCTGTTTAGGCGTGAAAACGTAGCAAACATACATACACAAACTTTCGCATTTATAATATTAGTTGGGATTATGGATGAAGAGGTTTGAAGTAAATACTTTAAGTAACATGTCACCTGACCTTCTAAACTATGTAATAACCTGCATCTTAGAAGACATCTTTAGTTCCTATGCAACTAAAAAAGCCTTACAATTGAAGTATTATAAGCTGATAGGCAAGAGGCCGTCAAAACATAATTTACGGAAAGATAGTTTAATTTCTTTTATAAATAAGTAAGGACGTACTACTATTCAATGTACGTACCAGTGGTGACTTCTGGCATTGAACCGTGGTCACTTAATATGAGCCCCAAAAATATGTAAAATGCTGAATGAGTGTCACAGTCCGATCGTCTATGCAATTATACACAGTTTACGTGAGGGCGTGAGGATGCTAGGGAAATGATGATAAAATGTAATGATGCCGTTGACGACCGAAGTAACACTGTCTTTATTCTATACCAATACAATATTATTATTATTAATGCTATGACGCGAGCGCATCGTGTGAATAATCCGCTTTTTAGGTCAAATCAAAATGTATGTGGATCGTACAGAGCTAGAGAGAGAGCGATGGATAAATCCGCAGAACAATATGTATGAATGCACTTATAATTCTTTATTGTTTATGTTTCAACTTGTACCTGTCAATATAATAATGTTGCTTTCTGCAATACTTTAATAAAACACTAATTCACTTAATCGAGCTTTCATGGAATCGGCTTATCTGCAAATCGTGGTATCGGCGAATCGAGCCATCGGTAAAACGAGGGATCGGATGAAAATATTTTTCTTTCTACCGTTAAACGGCGGACAGTGATGTCTATGTATAATTGTATCGATCAAGGGTAATTATGTATCAGTACGGGACTCGGCATCGACCGTACAGGCTCACAACTTACACTCCTTACCTTGAGCTTTCTTACGAAGCCAGTTAGTGAGGGACCACGTTTCAATGCCGTATGTCGTCATTTGAAACACATTGATTAAAGGACCTTTTTTTTGTCGAGGGGCAACCAACAAAATCGGTGCTGCCCTACCCACTAAAACCCCCCGGCGACCTTCGTCGGCAGTAGGGAGGACCTGGGAACGCATAAGCGGCTCGAGCTTCCCCCCAGCCCCGCCCCCTCACAAGGGGAGGCCCGTTCCCGGAGGTCGCTCCGGGGGGTGTCATCCTCTCCCGGGTCGCGTCCAGCGGCTACATCGCCTCCTGCGAGCGGGATCGGCCCTCTCCCGATGACTGCTTACACTTACTACACTTACTTACACTTAGGCTGACAACTTACACTCCATACCTTGAACTTTCTTACAAAGCCAGTTCGAGAGGGACCACGTTTCAGTGCCGTAAGTCATCACTTGAAACACATTGACAAAAGGACCTATTACACTAATTCAGAAACTAATTTTGCATACATTGCTGGCATACAAGGATATTTGAATTAACAGAACCAAGCCCCCCAGCAATGTATACGGAATTAGTCTCTGAATTTAGGATGGTGTAATAAGATATATTTCTATTAAAATACACACCTCAAGCACGCGTCGCGTAAGAGCCTATCCTATCTCTGATTGCGTTAAGGTAAGTAGAATACGTATGACATTAGTGTAATGGAGTTACTGCGTGCCTAATATGCTATGCTCGGATTCCAAATTGAAACTTGAAGAGGCCGCGTACGTGTCCAGAAAGCCTTGCGAGGATAAAATATATGATATATTTGTATGTGTATGTTTGACCCGTGGTGGTACATAGGGCCGACTTTGGAATAAACAAGAAAGATAATAAACTCAAATCATTATTGCGTGGGGAATTAGAGTCGTACGTACAGATTTTAACATAAACTTATATAATACTGCGTAACTGCGTGAAACAATCAAAATGGCACCAGTGAGCTGCAAACTTCCGTTTTGGCACCAAAGCGTTGTTAAAGTGAACTCGTTTCCGCAACTCGAGGACCAAATGCGCTTATTTTGCGTGCAGGGTATTATTTAGTTCTGCCACCCAAGAGCCTGTAGGAACTTGGAATGTTGCCACTGGCTTTGGGGAGTGACTCCGTCCTTCGAGATGAGTAACTCGAAAGTACATGGGCGGTTGATTGCTCGGCCTCCACTCTGCACCGGGAGATGTCTGTCACCTATAGTAATGACCGTGACCTGTTAGTGTACCCCTGATCAAACGCAATTGCGCCTTGTAAAGACGTATTAGTTGACGAGATAGCGGACACCCCGTGCTGGAACTCTGGCTTATCACAGTGAACTCATGACACATCTGGTATTCATAATACAAGCCTAGTTCCTTAATGTGGAGCTAAATAGCGTTGTGTTTATGGTCTAGTATATTATTTATTTAAACATAAGTCTAGCGGGATTTGAACTCGGCAATCTTTTAGTGTAGCAGTCTGTATGTTTACCTATCGTTGCAAAAAGCGATAAACATCGATTTCCAAAAAAATATGCTCTGCATGTTCCTAAAATTTTATTAGTTCAACTAACCTCCTCCATATCCACTCATCTCTCTCTCTTCATAACCACCTCCGTGGTCCAATGTAAACAACATTGGGTTTACGTTTCGGTGGTCGAGGGTTCGAACCCCAGCAGGGTACATATTTAGTACAAGGCTTGGTTGGTGGTAGGACATATTAAATGTCCACCTGGCTAGCTACCACCATCTTATCTAAATCTGCCGCCAAACAGCAATGTTAATAGCATTGTTGTGTTCCGGTTATCAGAGATAAGATAGCCAGTCCCCCAAATAAAATGAGGTTTCCGGGTCAGTACGCTACCACCTTCGGCCTCATCTTCACTTAACATCAAGTGTGATTGAAGTCAAGTACCAACCCGTTATGCTTAAAAAAAAAGATATCCATAATCGAGTGTTCCGAACCTTCATTAAACATGAAGTATATGAAAATATGTACACCTCCACATGTATCTCAAGGTTACTCTTTTAACTCTTTTTTATTCACGGATCCTTTGAAAACCCAGGTCTCTGAAGCCTTAAGTCATTTATAACGAGACGTTATATTGCAACGAACACTCCATTTTTACTACCTACGCTACTTCTCTAGTGAATAGGCGTCTTTGTAGTCCCTTTCATATACGGCAAGATATGGAAAGAGAGTATAAAAGCAATCTAGTATATTATTATAACACTAGCGGCGATAGAAACAAAAATAAACTTTATTTCCGATATAAAACGTGTACAAAGCTCGTTGACTCTCCCATACTCCTTCTATTCATAGCTACATTACAATGACACAATACTTTCCTGCTACATATAAAACAATATGACTATGAATGACATATACCGGAGTTTTTTTACCGTACGAAAAAATAGGGCATATTAGCTAAGTGAAATAGAAGGTATTGGCATAGGTATTTCAATTTTTTTTTAAAAACATTGAATTAATCGTTATTTGTGTCATTTGACGACCGCGATTGTAGCCTATACCATATAATTACATCTTTAAATTAAATAAATAAAGGAAATTTGGAGAAAATATGAGTTCCATATAAATATCGCCCTGTGAATCCCTCCAGTAGCCTACATAAGGCGGGCGCGTGCAATTTAGAAAAAAAAGCAACGTATGCCAATACCTTCTATTGCACTTACCTCATATGCCCTATTTTTTTTTCTTACGGTAAAAAAACTCAAACGGTATACACACTCATTTTATGTTCATGTTATGATATGAAGATAGACCCGTTCGGCAGCCGAAAGGCAGCGATGGCGGCGCGCTCTGGTGACAGTCCTTTTCGAATTACTTGCGTTCAAATATAAATATCCCACACTACAATCGGTGAGGATTTTCTTTATGGTTTTTTCTTCAAGGCATCGTGAATAGGAAAGTAGAAGTGAATAAGGAAACTTGCCAGTCATAACAATCACTGATAACACATTGATCAAAGACTTTCATCTTAGCACTGAGGTATTTGGTAGAGAAGGCTTGACTTAATGCTAAATTATAACATAACATTTAAGTTACCTGTTTATATTATCCGTCTTCACAAAGTGCGTGAATCCTTCAAAGGGCAATGTATACATTCACTTTTACACAGGTTCTTGTTGACATCCAAAACTTGCCCTTTGATAAATATATACGGTCTAACAAAATGAGCCCGACAAACTTTGGCAATTGCACGTACATGACAATAAAATAATATATTCATTAAACAAACTAGACTTCAAAATTTTGTTTCCGAATAAAAAAAAAATGTAAGTGCAAATGAAAATACACATTAACAGACTTACTTCATTTCGATTGTACCTTGTTTTATCAATGAGAAAAAACAAGCAACGTTCCATTGATATGGAAGACGCCAAAGGGGATGGCGGGGCACAGGGCGCAACCAATCACAGCAAGTCGCGGCGGCGGCGCCGGGGCAAGCGCCGGCGGCGAGCGGCGAGTGGTCGCCTTTCGGCGTCTTCAAAGATACCGCGGCACGTGTTTGTGTGTTGTGGCAAAGTACTTAGAGCGCGCAGCCATCTCACAAAATTTACATTTCTAAATTTTATTTTTTGAATAAAATCTGTTAACTTTAATGTTTTATTTTTTTCTCGGGATATCTCTGACCACCGTCTTTGGGATAAACGTCGTGACTTATGTATGTATCTTATTTTAATACGGTTTTGAAATTAAGTTTCGAAATATTCACCTACATCATAACATCCTTCAACACGTAAACACAGTCCCATACTTAAGTAAGATTGTTAACAATCCCGACTGTAGTCTGCTAGGGTTGTCAGATCGGAAAAACAAAATAAATGTCGGGATTTTGGGGTTATTGTGTGGAAAAGCAAATACATTTTTTTTATGCACAACGGATTAGTACTTGATCTCAATCACACCTAATGTTATGTATACGCTTTTAAGTTGCCAGTAGACATTCAAATTCGCCTTTAAATAATTTACTTTTGTAAATAAATATGTTTCTAACATTTCTGACTATAGAAACATAGGCCCCTCGATATTCTGTCTAATTATAGAAAGAAAGAAGAAAGAAAGAGACCTTTATATTATGTTAGTTTTTTTTACAATATCATATAGGTATATTATATTCTTGTTCGTCCTTTTCTTGAGCTGAATGATTAACTCAGTTTTAATTATGATAAACTGTTTATCGGTAGGTTTATTTTATCGGGAGTCTAAGACATCGTATAAAATGTCGAGAATCCAGATGAACCCTTACCATCTGGCAACCCTACAGTCACCGCAGAGACCGCTTTAAATTAGCCACTTCCCTTGAAAAATAAGCAACATTCATTTTAGCGAAAACGGAGTGGAGTTTGATTTTTCACGGCCAATTCTGTCGTAGGTTTCCTCGGTTTTTGTGACAGGACGCTTATATTATTTATTGTCTTGGTATGGTTTTATTTATTGCTATGATTATGGTGATTGTCATTCCTAAAGATTATTTATTATCCACAAGATGGCCAGGGGCTTCGATATTTATCATCGATTACGTTCTAATATATGATTGGTTGGTTCATCTTTCGCTCGGCAATTTAGCGGCTTCTCATTGGTCAAGATTATCGATGCAGTATCTAGGCGCTATCACCTCTTAAGTATTTTCTAGAATTTTGCTTCCCTCTTACACTACCTTATTCAAACAAAATGCTAATGAGATTTATATACCGTCTCCGTACACATTTTACCAATTCAAAACAACACAATGGAAACCCAAATTCAGGGCTGAGCTACCGCAATATAAACATTGTTTATAATCCATAATAAACAAACTGCCTAAACATAAATTTTAAAATGGTATCATTATTTTTATCCGATGAAATCTGTGGTTTAGAGACGGGACTAGGTACATAAATTTAATTGTCGATATCAACATTTTATCGATGATTATTTTATTAGTATTCTAGTACCGATGTAGCATGGCTACTACTGCTGCTGTTAGTGCAGATCCCACCTCCACACTCCTCCCACTGTAACTCCTGTAACCCAGGATCAACAGTGGTACTCGACACGGTGCCTACTGAAGGTAGACGATGTCCTAAGTGATTCTATTGCTACCTTGGACCCCAGACTAATTAAAGAAAGGAAGCGGGTATGTAAGTAGGAAAAGAAGTTTCCCACTTCCCCCCTCGGCAAATGGGAGTGTAGCCAATGAAATACAAACGGCAGTAATGCCAACCCTATGGGGAAGGAGGTCGAGTGAAGCTCGACCCCCTGCTTTGTATACACCACGGACTGCGCCTAGATGCAGTGAGCGGGACGGTAGCAGAAGACTACCGCGAGTAGTATTGCCCGTAGTATGACTGATAAAAACGCTTTTGAAATTGTCTGTTCGAGACCATATCACGTATCTTATGTTGAAATAAATGCTTTATGAAGTTTGAAAATTACTTTATTGCCGTTTTGTACAATAAAGCGTTTACAAATTACTCACAACTACAAATTGTAGTGGTATAATGTATCTACTCGTCGGCGGCTGCCTACGAGGGGCTTCTTGACACAATATGATTTATTTGCTCTTAAATAGGTGTTATTGCAATAAGATCCTCCTAATTCAGTCATTACAATGACATGCAAATATTGGATAATATTAAAGTTTCATACAAAGAAAATCAGCATGCATACAATTAATCGGTTTTATTTACACTACGTGAGCTGTAGCGTTAGCTGAATACACTTTTATCGATGTTGTCGTATCGATACGCCACCCAGCTCTACAACGAGGTCTGTGGTGATGGCGCAACGCGCACGCAAACGTCCTTATGTGTACACAGGGAAATCTATATCAGGGAAACACATAAATCTCCATTCTCTAAATAATGTGTGGTTAAATTAGATTTGGTCCAAGTATCTTCCTACTGGTGACATGCCGTTTAGGAAGTTTAGTTGGAAAACATGGAGCTCGTGATCCCTATTGCTTAACTTTATAACTTTCGATGTTCTCGTCCTTGGTAATTCTTCTCTGAGGAGTTAGCTTTGGGAATGAGCAGTAATTACCCGACTGTAGCAACGTCAAGGGAGGGTTATGAATTAGCAGGCTATTATATTCTTTATTGTACCAAAGTATTACATATTTACAGAATACAAACAATAGGTCATGTACAAAGGTGGACTTATCTGTTTAAGAGATCTCTTCCATTCAACCTGAGCATTGAAGTAGGAAACGGAGAAATTTCGGGTTTAGCAGCAAATTGTGTGCAGAAGAAAAACACTTTAACGAATAATAAAACAAGTAAGAAAAGATAACAAAATAATAAACTTACATTAAAGATACTACACATATACTTACTGAGAAATATGTACATCATATAAAATATATATTATAAACCTATATACAAAATATTAGCAATACTGGGTGGAAAGTTGAGATGGAAAAAGCTACAATAATAGCAATGTTAATAGCATTGTTGTGTTCCGGTTGTCAGAGATAAGATAGCCAGTCGCTTAAATGTGTTAAGGTTTCCGGGTCAGTACGCTTCCACCTTCGACCTCATCTTCACTTAACATCAGGTGTGATTGAGATGAAGTACCAATCCGTTGTGCATTAAAAAAAATTATTAATTCATCTTATCTTATCTTAATATCTTTATTGTACACAAAATTGTTACAGAAATATGCATTGTATATAAAATATACAAAGGCGAGCTTAACTCCGATAGAGTTTTCTACCAGCAAACCTTAGAGATACATAGTGTCTATTAGATTGGGCAGAAAATAGTGTACACAACAATTGAAAATTATTTTACAAAAAAATATAATAAAATAATAATATATATAAATAAATATACCACATAACCTATCCAATATACATATATATAGTACGAAGTATAAACAAGTATATACATTATCAATACTCATATTATGATAAATAATTAAATAATTACTATAATACTGAGGAGATTTACTACTCTACTAGATATAATACTAATTTATTTAATTTATTTCGACACACGGACGTACTAAATATCAGTATCGTAATTTCATAAAAACAAACACACGGGCAGCAACTAGTATGCAAGGAAATATGTGAGGAATTTCAGGAGGAAGTACTAAAGATATCTTTTCCCTCATCCGACCCACTTGTGTATATTACGCTCTATTAATATGATAAAGGCCTTTACGAGAGTTTGTGACGGATTAGGGTATACTTATATAATAACATGGAATAGAGAGAAAAACTAAGATTCGAAATATGCGGTTTCGTCACGTAAAAACAATAGGACCAACGCGTATTTCTTTTGATGTTGGGCTCCTCTGAAAACCAGCGCTGTAACAATTTCTACAGCAAATGCTGAGATGGAGTCCATTTTTGACATCATACTGCACTCAACGCATTTCAAAATCTGTTTCTGTATTGTGATAATTTTCTTGTTTTTTTTAATATCGTTGTTGCTATACTGTGCTGTCAAATAAATATATGTATGTGTCTATTTTCCCGTGGGTGTCGTAGAAGGCGACTAAGAGCCTTTCTACCAAATAATAATAATAATAAAGCGTAGCGTAGATCTCTTATAGAGATAAGTTCGCCCTTTGTACATTTTTCTTAAATCTTTGTTAATGTCCATTTCTTTGTGTTTGTGTACAATAAAGTGTTAAAATAAAATAATACAACTCTCCATATCAACTACCCATAAAACATCTATTATTTATTTTACTTAATATAATTTTAGTGCTTACTTAATATTTAGATACATATCTATTGTAGATATATTGACACACAGATGAATATATAAGTACTACTTTATAAGATAATATAGATAATATTATGTTATTGGCTATTGCACTCATGGTTTGTAGTGGTAAATAAATGAATATTTATTTTATCTATTTATCATTTAATGCACACAAGAAAAAAACATACAGATACAGCATAATAGAGACGACACAACAGGTTCTGCTTATTTCTACAATGAAATTTCTTCCAGCAGACCTACGAAAGAGAGATATGACTGGAAGAGTCAGATAAGACGTGCACAATGGAAATCTAAAAAAAATGGATAAATATGATAGATAAAAAAACCTAACTGAATATAAATGTAACTACATACTAATAAGTACATAAATACATAAATAAGTACATATTTCAATACATACCAATATAACATACATATAATACACGGAATAACACTATGAAATGGAAAGGTAATGTTCCATAACTCTTTTCCTAAAGACAGCGATCGATGGACTGGCACGGATAGTGTGAGGAAGAGAATTCCACAGCCTGTTCTATATTCTACAGTTATTTAAAATGCACAGGATACTAAATATCCTTAGACATACACACAGCGCATCTAGTTACACAGTAAGCAACTATAGGCTTCGTTATGAACGTATGTTCGCCCAGTTTTTACTTTTTTTAATTAATTATAAGTACACAAATGTGCAAATAAAAGATGTTTAATGTGAAAAAATAATGTGTTGTGAGAAATAAATATGTAGGTATTATTTCTCACAACTGCTTCGGGACAATTTTATTTTCTACGAAGCCAAACCTAACAATACATAATTATTTTTGTGGGGCGTTTGGCCTCAATGTGTGGCTTTTATCACGATAAGTAGGTTAGATTCTGTATTCTTTCGTCTGTGAATCCAGCCGCAGGGTGTTTTTCGATTTGATTTATGTTCATTATAATTAATTAAAACCACAGTGTGAATTGGTGTAGTGAAGCACAAGTGGCGTTGTCGCATTCGCTATTCGTTTTCGATTAGCGAAGTTAAGCAATGTCTGGCGCCGTCCTTGGATGGGTAACCAAGTGGCATTTTAATACGAGTGTTTTCGTGCATCGGAGGGCGCGTTAAATAGTCGGTCCCGGTTATTTTCAAGGCTGTTGGTGTTGGTGGACTACTGGGGCGACTTAAAATAAGTAATTTGTGCAGTTGGTACATTTAAGCGTAAATTTAAATTGTACTTATTAAATAAATGAAAAATGGCAACTTACTAGGCCAAATCATATAGATATGCCTGTTTGGTGTAAGTGGTTAGCAACTCTCACCACTGTACCAAAAGGTAGCGGGTTCCAATCCCGCTAGGGGCATATGTTTGTGTGATGAATACGGACATGTGTACTCGAGTTATTGATGTTTTCATTTATAATAAGTATTTATTTATAAAAAAAATGTAGTATGTCAACCATCTGGTATCCACAACACAAGCCTATAGGTGCTTACTGTGGAACTAGATGGCGCTGTGTGTATGTCTAAGGATATTTATTTATTTATTTATTTATTATTATTATATGTAAGTAATAAGCGCTCGTTGCTTTGAAAAGTAGAGCTCCTTTGACATCCTTTTTTCGCTCTGGGTTCAAATTTGCTTATTATTTATAAAGTCTGAGTTAATTTATAAAGAATAAGCAATAGCATCGATAAACAAGAAAATAAATTAATCAATAGTCTGTGGTGTAAATAAAAAAAAAAAATAAGCGCGACGATAGGTCTTTAAAAAGTCGACCCACGGGCCTGGTTCACACCAAAGGGCGCAAATAGTGAAGTGTTCTACTTTTTCCTTTCTCAGGTACTAATGATCGATCGTAGTAACATAATGAGCCGATCCTAAACTAACAAGCCAAGTGGGTTTCGAAGTACTTGTTCAGGGCCTGTTGATCAATGCGTAATGAAGGGACCAACCTTTCACAGCAAGTAACTACAATTGGACGACATCGGTACATGGTGAAAACTTGTTAAACAAGGGGCTTTATTTTATTTATATGTCGGAGATGGATTCGGGAGTGGGCGTTGCTAGCGACCGGGACGGTGCCAGTCGCGTGGTAAAGGGTGGCTCGGGCAATGGCGATACCATTGTAAGCTACCATAGGCAAATCGACAACGTTTTCACATTCGATTATGATCATGGAACCCGAGATGCTTACTGGTGAAAAGTAAACATATGCACGCCCTTCATGCCATACAACTTAGCCCTCGTGTGCAGTCTGTGAAATTCAACCGGACCTAGTCTATAATTCCTCCTTGCTCAAATCCCATGATCAACTTCCTAATAGCTAACGACTTACCGGATTCTTCCACGCGTCGGTGATAATGGTAATCAAATCACTCATAGTCGTGGATGCGCTCAGCGGAGCTCCGACTCCCTTGAAGGCGCGTAGCAAAGTGTGTCCCATTTTCGATGTGAAGACCTAATATAACTGTTAACATCGTCACCGCGCCATTTTCGGCGATACCAGCGCCACCAGGTCCACTTTCCATTGTAAACCGCGTATTATGATACTCATTTCATTATTGAAATAATAAATTCTGTCGCTAATTTATCGCTATCTACGACATATATTTAAAGCAGAAATAGTTTTCTTGCCCGTGTTGCCCCACTAGATGATGCCCCTGAATCTCGTTTCATATTGAGGGAAGAGCACTCACTACCTTTATAACACCTGCAGGGAGGCTTCCATCTGGACAGGATCTGGTGTGGCCCATATGGAAATCTCTCAACAGACTGCGTACCGGAGTCGGTAGATGCCGAGAGAACATGTCCAAGTGGGGCTACACGAACGACAACTGGTGCTTGTGCGGTGATACACAACAAACTATGGAGCATCTTCTATGCTGCTCTTCGTGTCCCGACACTTGTACGCTACAGGACCTCTATGATGCCACAGACAATGCTTCACGTGTGGCCACATTCTGGTCATCAAAAAAGAAAGAAGTCGCTACCAAGAAGATTTTATTTATTTGACTTGTCAATGAGTGCCTATATTAATACCGTAGCAAACATTAAATAACTTTTTAATAACTATGTATTTTGCATACCCCATGTTGGATTTTTTACATAAAATATATCGATACTCCAAGTATCAAGACTAGTCTAACAACACCATATGCACTTCGAAATCGGTCAAACTGTTTAGGTTACAAGGTACATATATACATATATACACACAAACACACACACACACACACACACACACACACACACACACACACACACACACACACACACACACACACACACACACACACACACACACACCCACACACCCACACACACACACACACACACACACACACACACACACACCACACACACACACACACACACACACACACACACACACACACCACACACACACATACACACACATACATACATACATACACATACATACATACATACAAATACACGAAAAACATTACCCTCCTTATAAACTTGAAATTTGGGATCAAATTTGTGATGTTATGTATTTAAAACAGACGGCTTATAGAACCAAAAATCAATAATTTGTGAAATGGAATCAGTATCATTTTGCATATTTTAAGTAATCTTAGGTCAAAATCTAGATGTTCATTCTTAGAAGAAAAAAAAATAAGCCTCACTTATCTAATATAGCCCGGTGAGAATTGAACCAGCGATAAAGACTAAGCCAAGCAAGGCTATGGCAATAACATAACCAACTTTACACATGAGATAATTAAAAGTATAGCCCCTAAGGTAGCGTTATTTGGCTCAAGTGTTCACTTCTTCAACTGTGTGAGAGGGTGGTGTGTTAGGTGATAAGCGGACGCGGTTACCTTTTGACGCATGCACTCGTAAGGCAGTCGCATTCGCTATTCGTTTTCAATTAGCAAAGTTAAGCAATGTGGCAAACTGCCACCGTGCCTCAATATACACAACATTGGGTTTACGTTTCGGAGGTCGCGGGTTCGATCCCTAGCGGGGTACATATTTAGTACTCGGTTTGGTTAGTGCTAAATGTCCGCCTGGCTAGCTACCACCATCTTATCTAAATGTGCCGCCAAACAGCAATGTTAATAGCATTGTTGTGTTCCGGTTGTCAGAGATAAGATAGCCAGTTTCGCTACCACCTTCGGCCTCATCTTCACTTAACATCAGGTGTGATTGAGGTGGTGCGGTCAGTCCTTGGATGGATGACCACTAGTGACCTTCAAATAACTGGGTTTTTGTGCTTCGAAAGGCATAGATGAGGTAAAAATAATTTTTTTCCGTAAGGAAAAAATAAGACATATTAGATAAGTGAAATAAAAGGTATTTGCATACGTAGTTTAATTTTTGTTTTTCAAAACTATCATCGAAAAAGCTTTGTGTCATTTTGACGGCCGCGTTTGTAGACTATTTCACATAATTACATCATTAAATTAAATAAATGAGAAATTATGAGTTCTCAATAAATTTTGCATGATAGGAGCCTATGAATCCCGCTGGTCACATACGGCCGGTTTGTACATTGATGATGGTTTTGAAAAAAAAAATTAATTACTTTTGCCAATAACTTCTATTTACCTTACCTAATCGTTACCTTATCTAGTGGTTCCCGCTTGTTTTCAATTGAAGCATACATAACGCCTTGTTGTACTCTCCAGTCTCCGTCCTTTGGTGTACACAGAACACTAGGATCGCCTCACTATGTTCTAGGGAGTCTAATGTCTTATGCTCTTAGTGATAA
The DNA here is from genome assembly GCA_949316235.1 of Oegoconia quadripuncta. NCBI lineage: Eukaryota > Metazoa > Arthropoda > Insecta > Lepidoptera > Autostichidae > Oegoconia > Oegoconia quadripuncta. The sequence continues at coordinate 5,159,115 of OX438746.1, forward strand.
GGCCGCCTAATTGTACTCTTTTCAGTATTGTGCTTTGTAAAATGTATGTTCTACTTTTGTGCAATAAAGTGTATTTGTATTGTATTGTATTGTATTGTGTTGTGTTGTGTTGTGTTGTGTTGTGTTGTGTTGTGTTGTGTTGTGTTGTGTTGTGTTGTGTTGTGCTGTGCTGTGCTGTGCTGTGCTGTGCTGTGCTGTGCTGTGCTGTGCTGTGCTGTGCTGTGTTGTATTGTATTGTATTGTATTGCACTGCACTGCACTGCACTGCACTGCACTGCACTGCACTGCACTGCACTGCACTGCACTGCACTGCACTGTATTGTATTGTATTGTATTGTATTGTATTGTATTGTATTGTATTGTATTGTATTGTATGTCGCGCCATCATGCTGACTGGATGCCTTTTGGCATCACTACTTCCTATTGTCCTAACCTTTAGTAGATTATAACAATAATGGTGTCAAATAAAAACTTTTTCGTTGTTTCGAAAGGAAAACTGCGCCATGAGTGCTACAGTCCGTATTATTATTGCACTTTTTAATCCGCTCCCGCTACCTCTTATGCCTGACTTGCGCAGCTAAATCAGAGCACGCCCGCTCTCCGCTCGGAACGTAAATGTTAGTTTTCAATTTACCTTGTTTTCTTTTGTCTCTGGCTACAAAGGCAATGTACAATATGCTTGTATACGGTAATACACAAAATTTATTTAAGGCTCACAAGCATGGCCATCATCCCAAATGGGGTGATCAGGTATCGTTTATAGCCACGTGAAAATACAACAGACTCCGGTCGAGTATAGGTGAAATAGGAGTAAATTGGGCTTTTCCATCTACCCATCCTAAACTACTACAGATTGTGCCTCCACTACTTATGTGACCACTTTGGAGATGGAGGCTTGGGGACCTGAAATTCAAATCATTATAGTTCAGGCACCAGTCTCTAGAGTTTTTCGTTTGTTTTTTGTCCTAACAATGCTAGGACTGGAATATACAAATCTTTGTGGAAATTTTATAAAGAACACAAACAGTCAAATAATACTAGAAACAATTGGTAAAATAATTATTCTTTGACAAACAGTGTCCACAGATAAAATTTTTCAGAAAACATATTCATTTAACACCACAAGAACTATAACAGACAAATATAACCTATGTAAAATGGATCCCATAAACGCAAGAACAACCACAGCCCCGGCTTCTCTGTTTTTTTTAAATAATTTTTTATGTAAATTATATTTTAGTGCAGTAAATTATACTACATTAGAATAATACTACTATTTGCGCAACATCCTCTCGTCCAAAATACCTCAGTGATTGACGACGGAAGTGATGCCTTATGGCACTGTTGTCACTATGGATCTCATAAAATGGCTCACGGTTACGCCACGAGCTATAATAATAATAAATGACCACTAGGGCCCATAGATAAATACCTTACACACTAACATCTCTCTTATATTCAAGAGCTATGCTGTTATCGGTGGAGTCCTTTCGCCTTTTCTTTGAATTCCTGTTACGACACGGCATTTACTTTTTCTTTTACTTGTATCATGTATGTTCTTCTATACCTTCCTATCTTCCTCTTCCCCTCCACTTTTCCTTCAATGATGTTCTTGATAAAGTTATCGTGTCGTATCAGATGACCCAACATCTGTCCCCTACCCATCTAATAAAAACATAAAACGATAATTTCTAAACAGTGTTTTTGTGCTGTCTGGTGTCCTATATCGCAGGCTTCCAAGACTCCTTTCAGCCAGTAGTCCTCCTCTTTAATTTTTATGATTGACTGGATTCGCGTTTGACCACAATCTTACCTGATGGAAAGTGAGGATGTGGTCGAAAATGAAGCACGCGATCCCAGTAAATGCCTATTCACTCTACTCTTGAAGATCCCAAGGTTGTAGGATTCAGGAAAGACTGATGCCGGAACGGAGTTCCATGCCTTGGCTGTTCGGATGATGAATGAAGAATCGAACTTCTTAGTGCGAATGTTCGGTATATTAACTATATACGGGTGGAATCCCTCCCCACGCCTAGTGGTCCGAAGATGGAAGGGTGACCTTTTTGAAGGTGTCCAGGTGATAAGTAGGGACTCGCTCCATAAACATTTTAAAATGCACGTAGTGGCTGGAGTTCAGTGAGTCCACCCACACTATGGTGCTCGGTGATACATGATCGACTCAAGAATGAAGAAGTCCGTAGGCGAACGAAAGTGGCAGTGGGCAGGGCACATAGCTGGAAGAACTGATGGCCAATGGGGCATTAAAGTTCTCGAGGGCTGACCACGCACTAGCAAGCACAGCGTGGGACATCCGCTCACAAGGTGGACAGACGGCCTGATGAAGGTCGCGGGAATTCGCGGGATACAAGCCACCTCCAACCAATCGCTCTGGAAATCTATGTGGACCTATGTTCAGCAGTGTGCATGCTGTGGATACTTACTAACTACTAAGTATGAAACATCAGTATTAAATAAATACATTTTTCATCTCATCTATTCGAAAAACGATGATTGGTTCCTCAATAAGTGCGCTCAAAGTAGATTATTTTCTGCAAGAGACTTTAGAACAGGGAATAAAAGAGTTTTGAATTTGGAACATGATTAATGTTTTTTACATGTACTTAATTCCTTGGCACGGTTCTACTAAAGAGATCGAAATAAATATTGTAATTAATACTTCATAGTATAGATCAAAGAGGTCGAACTAAAATATTATATGAAAAAACTAATGGCTGCAGGCAGCCTGCCGCCGTCCTTAATTAAAAAAAATACTAAAAAAAGAGCGCGAAGTACGCACGGAATTTGCTTTCACATTTTATCATTACAAAGTTTGTAAAAATAATAACTAGAATATAAGTTTTATAGTAATAAGCGCTTGTTGCTTTGAAAAGTACTTTGACATTCTTTGTTCCGCTCTGGATTCAAAATAGCGCATTCAAAATAAAAATATTATTTTGCTCCCTTGTTATACAATATACTATTAATTATTGTTCCCAATGAACAATACGACCCCTGACGACCAAAGAGATTCTTTCTCCAAGAGATTACTTACATGAAACTGGCATTTCGATAGTCTTAGCTTCTTTTTTCTTTTGAGCGCAAATCTCAGCAGTATCTCCCATAAAAAGGCTCATTAAATCCTTAATTATCCACTTAAGCTGAATTAGTGCTGTTTCAGTTAATCACCTAGGTAATGACTCTTTTGGTCCATTTAAGTATATGATTAATCTGGATTCGGGACGGAATCGCGGGTAGAATTTAGTTCTCTACATAAAAGTCTATTCAAATATTAACAATGAAGTCTCTGTCCATAATGAAAATAAAAGTGCTCTTTACTCTATTTGCTCATATATTGAAATAAAGCCCTAGCAGGTAGAGAAATCCATTAGTATCCAGGTCTAAGAAAATATAACCAAAAATTAATCTGGAACCAGCTGTACCAAAAGGTACATCTTTGTTGAATTTATTCGTCCATCACCTTCCAACCGTTTCAATGATCAATCTCTATTTGATTATGTTTCGTGTTTGCCCAGACTACTCACTGTGTAAACAGAGCAAAAATATTTTTTATTACTTTCAGCAGGGAGGAAGTTAGTTAGCCAAATTCAAAAAAAAATATTATCAATTTGAACCTTCTTCATTATGACAATTTTATATAAATAACGCTATAATGTTACCATTAATGTCTGATAAAGTGAAACAACGTGGAATGTCAAACAACATTTTTGGATTAAACGTTTAAAAAACCACTCCGACGCGGCAATGTATTGCCACATGTATGCCATTATCGCCAGCGTTGCTTTTCACATACATGGTAAGCGTTTGAAATCGCGCTATTGAAAAGTAAAGAGAGTTTTAATTGATTAATGACAATAAACATGGACACCCGTGTGAATACGTTCTTAACCGCTGCACATTACATTTCGCTCTTTTGTGAATGTTGATACAGGGCGCTAAATTACATGGATTTAAGTACGGCCCTGGCAACATGTGTCTGTAAAAATAAATCAAGGTACATTCTTACCAATAATTTTATTCGATTATTTACTTGCAGCACATTCATTTTCCCAAACACATTCAAATTCAATGATATCTTACTGGTTAGAAATAACACTATAATGATGGATTGATTCAACATACACCTACCTAATAAGTAGAGACGTTCTGTAGCTTTCTCTGCTCCCCACAGATGACATAATAGCAACTACGATATAAATAGTCAAACGATTTTATTTCATAGTATAAAATTATCACTTGAAAACGTTACATTTTCTAACTCAATCTTAAAATTACTGCTCATTCACAAAGCTAACTCCCCAGAGGAGAACGAGCAAGAAACTTAAGGGTTGCTTTTTATACGTAGGTTTTGTTTTACAATTTGTAATTCTACAAAATAAGGATAAATATATATATTAAATTCAGCAGGTAAGCCTATACAATGAGAGGGACAATAACGCTAGCGTACTGGGTAATATGCCTGACAGATGCGAGTTAAATGACGTATTTTTACTATAAGATATATTTTTATATTAAATTGTATAATTACCGAGCGGCCTATATCCATGCTTGGTGATACAAACAATATAAGGTTATATTTTGTATACCAAAAGGCCGATTACAACCCAATTTAGGAATAAATTAAGAAAAAATAAAACTAAAATAAACCATTGTTGCGCATTCAGTTACAGTTTCCGTTTTTTCTTAGTAAAGTTTGGACAGCGTAGTAGTAGGGTCACCAATACCTGATAAATAGTTAAGGTATGTGAATGAATGATGAATAAATGAATCCCCTTTGATTCCGTGGTCCACCCCCAAACTCATCAAACGAATTTTAGGTTTCAGGTATACAATAAATAACCTTGTATACTGTATTTGACTACGCGAGGCTGGTTTATTTCAGTTATTTCCATAGCATACTGACCTACGGCATTCTTTGCGGAGAAATACCGCGGACATAAATTGTATCTTTGTTCTGCAGAAACGAGCGGTTCGCGCGATTTACAAACTGGGCCCAGAGTGTCTCTTAGGAATAAATTTAAAGAAATTAATATACATATTAACATTAGCATCGCAATATGTTTACGAAAACTTAATGTATGTAAGAAAAAATCTAGAATCGTTTAAAACTAGTGATATACATAATGTTAATACCAGATATAAAAATAAACTTGCTGTTCATATCAGCCGTTTACACAAAGTCACTAAGTCATTTAAGTCATACGCATTTATAATAAGGTTCCAGTGGACATTCAAAATTTACCTTTAAATAAATTCAAAACCATCATAAAACAGACATTATTTACCAAAGGCTATAATAAAATTTCTGACAATCTGGATGATAAGCAAGCATGGACATAGACCGCTCAGCGATATTCAGTCTACTTATACAATATAATATAATTTTAAACCACACTTATTTAAAAGAGCAACCCTTGAGTTTCTTGCTCGTTCTTCTCTGGGGAATCAGCTTTGTGAATGAGCAATAATGTCAAAAACTTTAATAATAACTTAAAAAATGTGACGTTTTCAAGTGATAATTTTTTTACTACGAAAAAATATTTTTTTTATTTTATTTTTTAATTTTTAAATATTTCAAAACTTCTTTCTTCTTCTCATGTCAATGACAAAAGTCTCGTTGTTCACTTGGAAATTGAAAATTTCGAAAACACCTGAACTAAAAATATCATGTAGATAAATAAAACTGTTTTAAAGGATAAAGATCTCGAAACGTCGTAACCGGCTAAGAACAAAGTTAATAACAGGTATTAACAATAACACAGATAATGGTGTCGATTCGGATGTACACCAACTAAACTAAACTAAAACCAGTTTTAAAGTATAGTACTGTTTCTTTCTCCCTGCAACAGTACGATACGGTGACACCTCTCCAAAACTGCTTTTAGTTTAGTTTAGTATAGTTGGTGTACATCCGAATCGACACCAATGTTTTCGATACTTAGTGTAGCAGAGAAACAATTTCAATATATCAATCAGACTGTATTTATTGAGAGGCTTGTTACTACAATTATGGGTGGGAAACGAAGGGGATTTGACCTATAAAGTAAGTTCGTTTAATTGCACACAACTAACAAGGCCATTGTAACCATTTGATTTGAAAGATACAGTCCATTTAGTATGACACAGAAGACGGTAAACGGAAGCGACATAAAAATTATTATTGGCAAAAAAGAACGAAATTTCATCCCGAAAATTCGAGCAGGCTATCGGTCAGGACACCCTTATGAGACCATTCCAGTGCGAATAAAATAAAATAAAAGACGGTAGTAAATACGGTATGTCCCTGAAAAAGGAATTTATATTGGCAATTTTATTGTCAGTTATCGACATTTCTGGGGTTTCTTTCATTATGGCGATAGTCTTGTCTAGACAAATAAATCCTGTTATAATGTGAACACCCCCTAGCTTTTGTGCTACAATTCATTCGGATTTATAATGCCAATAAAATTAATTAACGTACTATTTCTTCGTGAGGTTCGTGCTCGGAGTTTCTACAATGCTAGGAATTCAATGGGAAAATGGAATTAAAATTATACGAAAAAACCGGCCAAGTGCGTGTTGGCCACGCGCAGTGTATGATCTCGTACTCGCCCTCACAATATGCGGACTTAGAAGAGGGCTTCTTGGTGTTTGATAAATAATTTTAAACGGTAAGTAAATTTTTTAAGTTTTTCATTTTTTTTAACCATAACGGGTTAGCACTTGACCTCAATCACATCTGATGTTAAGATGAGGCCGAAGGTGGTAACGTACTGACCCGGAAACCCCATCTTATTTGGGGGACTGGCTATCTGACAACCGGAGCACAACAATGCTATTAACATTGCTCTTTGGCGGCAGATTTAGATAAGATGGTGGTAGCTAGCCAGGCGGACATTTAATATGCCCAACCACCAACCAAACCCAGTACTAAATATGTACCCCACTGTGGATCGAACCCGCGACCTCAGAAACGTAAAACCAATGTTGTTTACATTGAGACATGGAGGCGGTTAACTATTAATATAATATGCCTCAATACTGTTATATACTATTACAGGAGAAATAAAAGTATTTTTATTTTTTTTATTTTATTTTTATATTTTTTTTATTAATTATTAACTTGTAAAGCCTACTAAGCTGTGATAGTTTTCCTTTTAACTTCATTACACTGGATGAGTTTTTTTACCGTAAGGGAAAAAGGTCATATTAGGTAAGTAAAATAGAAGTTATTGGCATAGATAGTTTTTTTTTTTTTTTCAAAACCATTCTCGACCACGCTCCTGCCGGAGATTGATATGCGACTGACGGGATTCCTAGGGTTCCTATCATGTGAATTTTAATTGGAACTCATATTTTCTCTAAGTTTTTTTTTTATTTACTTTCAAATCAAATCATATCAAAAAAGTATTTATTTCGTAGGACAAAAAATTATCACTTGAAAACGTCACATTTTTTATCTTATTATTAAAGTTTTTGACATTATTGCTCATTCACAAAGCTGATTCCCCAGAGAAGAACGAGCAAGAAACTCAAGGGTTGCTCTTTTAAATAAGTTTGGGTTACAATTATTATATTATATTGTATAATTAGACTGAATATCGCCGAGCGGTCTATGTCCATGCTTGCTTATCATCCAGACAGTCAGAATTTTTTTAATTTAATAAATTAATTATGTGCAATAGGCTACAAACGCGACCGTCAAATGCCACTACATTTTATTATATTTTCTATTTAACTTTCTATTTCACTTACCTAATATGCTCTTTTTTTCCTTCCGGTACAAAAACTCATCGTAATAAAATTAAAAGGAAAACTATTACAGCTTAGTATGCTTTACAAGTTAATAATTAATAGTCGAAAAACTTAGAAAATTTACTTACCGTTCAAAATTATTTATTAAACAACAAAAAGCCCCCCTCCTTTTTGAAATCGTTTAAAAATTAGCACATAAAAGCTACAGATTCCTTAAACCAATCCCTAAATTGAAAAGCTGTTCTAAATAACCTGTAATATTATCTAACGACCCATCCAACGACACGATGGGGTACAAAAATAAAAGAAAACTCATCTTCACTTTAGGGCAAACAAAATATTTTTCAAGATTTTATTTTACCACTTTATCGGGGTTTATGCCAACACACATCTTTCTAGTGCCAAGAGCCTCTGAAACCTCGGACAGACAAGCAGACACATGGACATGGTGAAACCGTACGGGTTCATTGTTCGGAATCAGGAACGAAAAAATTCCTAACGATGTTTTCCTTCACTGTTTTAAGAGCAGTCGGATAAATGCACATAAGAAATTAAATTAAATTTAAAAACTCATTGGTACATGGCCTGCCTGAGAATTGTACCCGGACGTCACAAATTGGGAGACCGCGTCTTAACCGCTGAGCCACCGACGCTCTTATATAACCTCTTATTTCATATATCTTATATACTTATATATATTTACACTATATAATATACTTAGTACCTAAGTTTAATTTATAAAACCTAAAGTATAACCATAGCGTGTGATAAACGATATTATTATCGATTGCAGCCCACAATGTAGGGAACACAATAAATTCCATTTGCTCACATTTTTCATTTTACACAATGTACTAAGGACGTCATGTAGAGTCGCAATTCGCAGCAAGTTACGTCAAGTTGTTTACGTCACTATGAAATATGAGCGTCGTTGGGTTTCAATTCAATTTGTTGTTGCGTCACCTCTAGGGCTGCTCTAGAGATGTTACGGGTTGACGGATATTTGCATCCGTACATCCGCATTGGTTATAGTTACGCATGTTGATGTTCATATTTTGTGATATATGTGTTGTCGATGTAGAGTTTACAGTCATATCACATCTAGCGTTCGAAATGTATCATGTTAAGGGTATTTCATCATTCACCGGAGTGGGGTCTTTAATCAATGTGTGTTGCCAGCGATGCCTTATGATACTGAAACGTGGTCTGTCACTGTGAACCTCAGCAAGCTCAAAGTCACACAAAGAGCTATGAAGAAGGGCGATGCTCGGCGTTTCTGTACGTGATCGAATCAGGAATTAATTTATGCATAACGGGTTCGTACTTGACCTCAATCACACCTGATGTTAAGTGAAGATGAGCTCGAAGGTGGAAGCGTACTGACCCGTAAGCCCCAACACATTTGGGGGACTGGCTATCTTATCTCTGACAACCGGAACACAACAATGCTATTAACATTGCTGCTTGGCGGCAGATTTAGATAAGATGGTGGTAGCTAACCAGGCGGATATTTAAAATGCCCTACCACCAACCAAATCCGTAGGCTTTAGTTACTTAGCCCAACGGATTAATAAGTTGAATTGGCAGTGGGCAAGGGTACACAGTTCGAAGACTGGTCGGTAGGGCATTAAAGTTCTCTAGTGGAGACCACGCATCGGCAAGCGCGGCAAGGTGGACAGACAACCTTATAAAGGTTGCGGCAATCGCTGGATGTAGGCCGCTTCCAAATGTCGCTATGGAAATCTATGGGGAAGGCCTATGTTTTACAATGAGCGTCCTGTGGCTGCTATGATATACTTTTTGGATTGATTTTTAAAAGCGTAGAGAAGAGTGATATACCGAAGTACGTCAAAAGTCAAAACTCCAAAATGCTTTATTTTGTAAGTACACAGAGTACACTTAAAATAGTCAATTTTACATTTTTTAAGCTACTGCTTGTTCAAAATGGAATTTTCCCCTGAGAAGAACAAGCAAGAAACTCGAAGGGTTGCTCCTTTAAAATCAGGCTTTGATTTTACATAAAGGTTTTTATGTTTCATTATTAATTGTGAAATAGCCTGGCATGCGAATGATCTGATTATGTCCAGGGATGATTATTATCTAAGTAGTTTGATATTTTATAATATGCTTTCTTAATAAGTTTCTGTTTTATAGTGAATTTAAATCTTGTCTTTATATATTTATTAAATGTCTTTAAATAGTCATATCTCTCTTGCGTAGGTCTGCTGGAAGAAATTTCATTGTAGAAATAAGCAGAACCTGTTGTGTCGTCTCTATTATGTTGTATCTGTATGTTTTTTTCTTGTGTGCAATAAATGATAAAATAAATAAATAAATTTATTGAGAGGAAGATTTTGCATATATCAACCTTATTGTAAAAGCGTATACATAACCCTTTAAAGCTATGAGTAAATAATTATATTAATAAAATATTAATACTTCCAATCTTTTGGGCTTCCTACACAGTTTGGATCTCGAACACGTTGTATACCTTTTATAGTCATTTTAGTTTTATAGCCCTTAGATTACGTAACATCATCGGTATCGTCATCAATTACGTTGACCAATGAGAAACCATGAAATTGCCGAGCAAGAAATGAGCCAACCAATCACATGTCAGAACGTAACCGATGACGATAACGATGAAATTATCTAATAGAACCCCAGCAGGGCTATTACAACTTAGCGCTACTCGAGTGACGTAGAGTCGCGTGGAACATAGCCTACATCTCTCAAAGCCGATTGGCGGTCAAATTGACTGCTGTCAAGCGACAGCCAATCAGCTGCAAGAGACTGAGACTAGCGCGCGCGAGTCTTCCTCACTCGAATCGCTCCAAGTTGTAGTAGCCTTGCTGGTCTGTTTCCGTGTTTTTTAGAGTTACGTAGTCAATAAGGAACCCTAATAGTATCGCCGTGTCCGTCTGTCTATTTACCTTCCTTTTCGCAGCTTAGCTCAGAGGCTCTTAGTACAAGAAAGGAGTAATTTGGCATGAATATACATATTAATTACGCCGACAAAGAGGTAAAATTAAATCTTGAAGAAAAAAATTTTTTAGGGTATTCTCGACTACGCGTGTGGATGATTTTTTTTTATTTTTGTACCCCAGCGTGTATAATATCGTTGGATACCGTTCAGGTCATCTTGGGAAATATTAAGTTTCGAAGTGCTGATCTTTTGTTAGAGTCAAGAAACATTTTCAAACAATTTTTTAATTTTTTATTTACACGTCAGTGTTGATGCATCATCGGCACGTCACGCGGGGTTCCACAGAAAATCGGCGCTGTAGTTATTTACAACTGCAACTCATACTGAGTGGAGACCATTTTGACATCACTTTTCGACACCGAATCTAATAGCTCTACTCGATCTTAGGATTGAGAGCAAGAGTCACTCGTAATATTATTGTGATATTTTGTTTTTCTGCTTTTGTATATGCTTAATGTGGCATCCCGTGTGTCAAATAAACGTATTCTATTCTATTGTATCACTTTCTGCAAATATTTTTTACGTCAAAAGTTTCTGAAATAAAAGGCGGTAACAGACTTACAGAAAAACAACGCCGAACGGTTATGTTTTGCCATTTTAGTTTGAAACAAAAGAAAGAGGCTAGAAGTATCAAATTAAACGAGAGTTTATTTGCGTGCTTTGTATCAATTAATACAATTGTATTCTTACGTTAGGTGTTGCCTAATATTGCGGCTATCCCAATTTGGAACTGGCCCAAATACAAAAAGTTTTAATTTTTATTGCTTGGAACACTGCCCGCTGTTACATGGCTTGATACTCGAAAAATTACTGGCACAACTTTTTTGCCGGGATTTTGAGAGCGGCGTTGCGATATCTCTTTATTTATTAGTTATACAACATGTTACAAAAAAACCTTAAATGATATTTGTTATTCTTTTTGTTGTACCTGTAAGGATTTCTAAAATAAAGACTATCGCGTTTCACAAAAAAAAATCGATATGATTTCAATAGAATCCCATCTCTAGTGGTCAGCTGTTAGGGCACAATGACCTCAAAATCATAGACTAAATTCTTGAGACTGGTTGTATTTGTAAATAATTTATGCCTACGTTTCTGTTCTGAGACAAATTATGAGACGTGTTCGTGAGTCGCGCATGTGACGGCTTATTGATATTTGAATAAGCACATTTACTAAAGCGCTATTTTATTTACAATTGTAAATGACAAAATTGGCACTTTGTGAGGTTCATTTATAGGAGGTCATATTGGTTTGAGCCAAGACTAAAAGATTGGTAATCATTATCGAAATTCGTGGATGTCTTATAAAACGACTTATGGAATCATAAGAATAACATGATACCACCTGGAGTAAGAATGATCCTAGAAGATATACAATAGAAGTTGACTTTTAAATAGTTCATTACACAAAAGATATGTATGAATGCTTTTGTACAAATTGGTGAATGACGTGTACATCTTTAATTGTCATGTAATATCAGGAATTGAATTTCTAAAATATGTAGAGTAATATATATGTGTAATATTATATGATGTTGATTTTCCAAATAAATAAATAAATAAAATAAATAAAAATGTATGAACTCATAATTATGAACAACTTTCCAAAAGTAAAAAAAAATTATTTTATTTCTCATAAATTATTAGTAATTAAGGGTATTTACTCCCCCCAGCAGCGGTCACGTTTTTTTTTATGCATGACGGGTTCGTACTTAAACTCAATCACACCTGATGTTAAGTGAAGATGAGGTCGAAGGTGGAAACGTACTGACCCGGAAACCCCAACACATTTGGGGGACTGGCTATCTATCTTATCTCTGACAACCGGAACACAACAATGCTATTAACATTGCTCCTTGGTAGCAGATTGGTAGGTAAGATGGTGGTAGCTAGCCATGCGGACTTTTAAATTGCCCTACCACCAACCAAACCGAGTACCCCGCTGGGGATCGAACCCGCGACGTCCAAATCGTAAACCCTATGTTGTTTACATTGAGCCACGGAGGCGGTTAAATGTCAATGTCATGTCAACATGATTGAGGTAAAGTGCACCTGTAGTTCATTGACTTTTAATAAAGTTGTTTGAACTAATTAAAAGTCACCCAATATACAGGGTGAATTTCAATTCTTGTAATTGGTGTGAAATCCATCAAAAAAATTTCGATTACCCTTCTCCCTTCAAAGTAAACCATTCTGAAGCCACCTTTTGTACGGTAATCTAACAATTTTTAGCTGCATTCGGCTGTGGTTCGTAGTAGAAAGTTATCATTAATCAGGAGTGGAGTCACCAGTAAACAGGAATTACACGAATTAAATTTCACCCTGTATATACTTATACCCATCGCTTTTCGGCAAGGGTTAAAATAAGAATAATCACTATAATAAATATCTTTGCACATACACACAGCGCCATCTAGTTCCACACTAAGCAACTAGGCTTGTATTATGGATACCAGATCAACCATCTGGTATCCATAATACAAGCCTAGCCTAAACTACACAAATACATTTTTTTTTTAAATAAATACATAAATAAATGAAAAACATCCATAACTCGGGAACACATGTCTGTATTCATCATACAAACATATGCCCCTAGCGGGATTCGAACCCGCGACCTTTTGGTACTATTGGTATATTTTTAACTACTACACCAAACCGGTCGTCAAATGTCCGATTATGATGTTACACTAAACAAACGATGGACTTGATGTACATTTATATATTTTAATAATATTTCATGGGTGGTCCTAATTCCCATTAATTCCAATCAAAGTACCTTAACATTCGCACAATCGTGCCGTGTGAATGGTACATGGCCATAAAATTAAATCTTAATGTTCGAATTCGAATCTAAAACCAATTGAACAATGAACGTGATAAAAATAAATATTTATGATCCTATGCGCAGTGTAGACATAGATACGGCGAGGAGACTTCTATTGTGAAAATATAATGAAACTGTGATGTACCTATGTTGCAATGTTTCCTTTCCTTGGTTTATAAGCTTCGCTGTAAAAAAACCTTCTCATTAAAAATGGTGTTAGCGACTGGTCGTGTCTTATTGAGAGCTTCTCCTTCTGCGGGATTAGATGGTTGTGGAGACGTACAAACACCAAAGAAACTAAATTAATAAGATGAGAAAAATCCGATATTTTAGGTAAATAACTATTTTAGTATTTAAATACCGAAAAACAGGACTGAATATTTTGTAATTTGCGGGCGCCATGTTAGAGTTTTTTCCATAAAATGTATCCAGTATTCAGAGATCACAGCGAATCGAATGACACCTTGCTCATCAAAATCTGTGAATCTGTTCAAGCTACAGAAGGTAACACAGAAATCTATATACATAAATACATACAGTTTAAAAACATTACCCTCCTTTTTGGGGCTGTTGGATAATTAGTAATGGTTATTTTCTAAGACAAATTTCTAAAAAGTCAATTAATTTCTTTGGATAATATATGATATGAATTAATTTCTACTTTTATGAAAATTATTGGATTAAAATAAAAAAGCAAGGAATTTTCCCAATTTCTTTACATCACTTACTTTATTTGCAATGAACCGGTGTTTTATAAAATATACATATATTTTATAAAACATGTATACATATACATAACGAATTAATAACCCTGTGGTGGTTGACATGTGTAGAGGAAAACGGGAGATCTTCCACCAGACTATTGGTACTACTCGGGGAGCGAGGTCCAACAATCAGTGGCGTCTTGCCTACATTCAATGTCTTGAGAAAACTTCGCTAGCGCGATGCGTTATGAACTCTACTTAGTGGATATGGATTTGTGAAAATTCATCACCGTGTATATACATGTACTGTGACCAATCGTCAAAAAGGCAAGATTGCTTTCGTTACGAGCTTTACGTCAGCAATTCAATCTACCTGACCTCTGTGGAAAATTTGTATGAAAAAAAGTAAATTATTAAAAAACAAAAATCTTACTCCACATGATCATCGTCATGATATTAGGACGTGTCCGATCCTAATGAAACTTTATACGTATAACAACAGCATAGTATAGATCAAAAAACTTAAAATTGCTCCAATTTTACGCGCTTTATGCATATAAAGTTTCATTAAAATCGGTTTATTCGTTTCGAAAGATTTGGACTTGAAATACCGTGGAATATGGAGTATGAAATACCGTGCGGAATAAACCCTCTGAAGTCTGAATTTGGATTTATAACCTTTCTCATCGCAATAACACGAATTTATCTATCCTCTTCAGATTGAGACTTGTTCTAAATCAGGGCCTAATGCCTATCCTAGGCAAAGTCACTAGCACAAACTTGTTTGAAAATATTATTGCACATGTATTTCACATTTCCCACATCTTGTTTATGAAGCGGTCTGCGGTTTAGCGCGTTTTTTCCGCCAGCTGCACCGGATGCATTAAGTTTTATGTAGCCAACTGTATGTTCCTGCAAGCTACCGTAGGTACCTACCGTTCATTAGAAACTACGCTTGCGACCAACCAAATCGACTCAAGCGCTACCTCTGCATTCAAACATTATTTTAAGTAAAAGTATACAAAATTTTAATAAAAATGATATGTCATTTGAAAGCTTGAAACTTCATTATTATTTTATTTAAATGTTATTTTTATTTAAATGTTGTATACTTTTATTTATAACAATGGTTGAATGTAGAGGTAACGCTTGAGTCAATTTGGTTGCTCGCGAGTGTATAAAAGATACACTTCATATAGTCAAAGTCAAAGTCAAAAAATATTTATTTCGTAGGATAAAGATTATCACTTGTAAACGTCACATTTTTTATCTTAATATTAAAATTATTGACATTTTTGCTCATTCGCAAAGCAGATTCCCCAGAGAAGAACGAGCAAGAAATTCAAGGGTTGCTCTTTTAAATAAATTTGGGTTACAATTATATTATATTGTATAATTAGGCTGAATATCGCCGAGCGGTCTATGTCCATGCTTGCTTATCATCCAGATAGTCAGAAATTTTATAATAAGCCTTTGGTAAATAATGTCTGTTTTATGATGGCTTTGAATTTATTTAAAGGTAAATTTTGAATGTCCACTGGAACCTTATTATAAAAGCGTATACATTGCCCCTTAAATGACTTAGTGACTTTGTGTAAACGGCTGGCGTGAACAGCAAGTTTATTTTTATATCTGGTATTAACATTATGTATAATAATATCACTATTTTTCTTAAACGATTCTATATTTTTTCTTACATACATTAAGTTTTCGTAAATATATTGCGATACTAATGTTAATATATTAAGTTCTTTAAATTTATTCCTAAGAGACACTCTGGGCCTCAGTTTGTAAATCGCGCGAACCGCTCGTTTCTGCAGAACAAAGATACAATTTATGTCCGCGGCATTTCCCCACAACAGAATGCCGTAGGTCAGTATACTATGGAAATAACTGAAATAGACCAACCTCGCGGTATCCACATCGGTTAAATAACGTATTTTTTTTATCGAAAACACTGCAGAACTGAGGCGCTTCGCTAACTAGCTAACTAGACACGACTAGATCTCGATAGAGGTGAAGCGTACAACTCTGTTATTGCATTACTGTATGTAGAGTAGAGTCTTTAGAGTTGACAATCACTGCGATCTCGAGTATATATAAAAGTCTATAAAAATACCCGAACAATTGAAATGTCTTCCAACTAGCAGATTCAAAATTACACTGCTCCTTTGGCTAATTGACAAATGCTTTTATTCAGTGCAGGTTTTCTCAATGAAAAGCATGTAATGCCTATGGTAAAAAAACAGTGACTGCAATTTTATTGATAATTTTATTGTATTATCAGTCATCTTATTCTTTGCTCTAATCTTTTTTTTTATTATAGTAAGGTTTTGTGAAAATGACAAATTTGATAAATTGTGTGACTATCATTATAAATGTCTACTCCTTTTCTTATTGTATATAGGTATTTAATCCTACTAATATTATAAATGCGAAATTTTGGATGTTTGTTTGTTGTTCAATCACGGCGAAACGGATAAACGGATTTGGATGAAATTTGGTATATAGATAGAACATACCCTGGATTAAAACATAGGATATTTTTTATCCCGATAAAGTGGGTAGTTCCCGCGGAATAAAAAAATTTTCGCGACAAAGTTATTCCACGCAGGCGAAGCCGCGGGCGGAAAGCTAGTAACTTCATATAATTAAAAAAATATACATTATTTAGAATTAAACAGAAAAAAGGGGGAGGCCTTTGTCCAGCAGTGGACGTCTTTCGGCTAATATGATAAAAACAAATTAATATTTGAATTAAAATTCGTCAATTGAAATATGTACAAACCCCGACTAACTCCGGCACTGTATTTTAAATGAGTTACCAGGCTAGGGCAGGTACTTTTATCCCTGAGTGCAATCCAGAAGTTTTTTAACAATGCATCTGCGTAAAATAATTTAAATTGGATAAAATTTTCCGGCGAAATTTTCGTGAGCAAAATTTTAAATTTTTATCGTGTTCGCGTCAAATTGTACTCGCAGTAGACGATGAAGTTTCGGTAATGGAAAATACCGGTAATAAATTACAATACTTTAAATACCTATATAATCTGTCTATACGATCTCTTCAACTGAGGCATTAGCAATTTTTTTTTTTTTAATTATGAACGAATATTTCGGACACTTACACCAATCATCTAGTCCCAAACTACGCAAAGATTGTGCTATGGATATTTGATAACAGATATCAGATAAATACATAAATATAAATAAAATAAAATAAATAAAATTGATTTATTGTGTAACCATAGTTTACAGAACCGTATTTCATTGCTGAGGACCCCTATTAAGTAAATAAATACCTGTACCAAGAGTCCTCGCTCTTCCATGATGACAGTTACAACAATTGCTATTAACCTAAATACAAGATTTGCATACTACTTAAATCTACGGTGCAAGCGAATCTTTGTTTGTTTGTGTGTGTGTGTGTGTGTGTGTGTGTGTGTGTGTGCGTGCGTGTGCGTGTGTGTGTGTCTGTAGGTACCCTTGCCCTGCGACATAGTCTTGGGATCGATACGATAGCCACTAGGGTGTGTATGATTATACATACTATAAGAGATCATAATAATAATGTTATCTATAATGTGGTTGAATATAGTAATTGATGATAATGTAATAATGGATAATGTAATGTTTGGGTATAGTAATGTTCGGTAAATTAGATATTTCAATGTTTATGTAATGTATTGTAACAAATATTTATATAAACATCCATGACTCGAGAATAAATGTTCGTATTCATCACACAAACATTTACCCCTCGCGGGATTCGAACCCGCAATCGTTGTTTCGCTGACAGGGTCACTACCCACTACACCAACCGGTCGTCGAGCAATAATGGATATAAACAAATATATTAAGATTATTGAATGCCAGATACAGTGATAATGTACGTCGGGTGGTGGGAAATATATTTTTAACCTAAGAATTCAAAACCCAACCGACATGTGCTAGCATTTAAACAACTCTCGAGCACAGATGTACATTAGTTGTAAATTTTTTTGTTGTATTAGAAACTCTCTCTTGACCTGAAGATGAACGTGGACGAAACGAAAATTATGGCTAATACCCATATCTTTGCTAGAAACTCTGCTACAATACCAAAAAGTCGCGGGTTCGAATCCCCTAGGGACATATGTTTGTATGATGAATACAGACATGTGTTCCCGAGTTATGGATGTTTTTCATTTATACATGTATTTATTTACAAAAAAATGTATTTGTGTAGTTTATCAACCATCTGGTGTCCATAACACAAGCCTAGATGCTTACTGTGGACCTAGATGGCGTTGTGTGTATGTGCAAAGATATTTATTTATTTATGCCAATATCAGTGAGAACTCAATTCTTGAAGATGTAAGCGTGTATATATATTTAGGACAAGAGATCCGAGTGGATAGGTCCCATTTCGAGAGAGAGAGGCCAATTGTCGGATCGAATTCGGATGGGCAGTGTTCGGGGAACTGCGCAATATCTTCTCGTCAAAATGTCTCCGTGTTTGAAGACAAATGTCTTTAATCAATGTGTGTTACAAGTCATGACTTATGACACTGAAATATCTCACTACGGGCCTCATAAGAAAGCTCAAAGTCACGCAACGACCTATAGAGAGGGGTCGATGCTCGGCATTTCACTATGTGATCGAGTCAGGTATGAGGAAATCCCTCGACATACGATAGTCACTAACATAGCCCGACGGATTAGTGAGCTGACTTGACAATAGGCAGGGCACTTAGCTCGAGGAACTGATGCCCGGTGGGGCATTAAAGTTTTCGAGTGGAGACCACGCACTGGCAAGCGTAGCGTAAGACGTCAACTCCCAAAGTGGACAGCCGACATGATAAAGGTCGCGGAAAATCGCTGAATGCAGGTCTTTCCAACCGGACACTCTGGAATTCTATGGGGGAGGCCTATGTTCAGCAGTGGATGTCCTGTGGCTGATATGATGATGAATATAAATTATAAATCAGAATGACGTGTTGGTAATGTGAAAGCACTAATTCGGCACTGAATACTGAAGTAAAATTCTTGAGAAATCCGTAGCCATTCTAGATATATTACTGTGAGCAACCCCTAGATTATGTAACTCCATCGGCATCGTCATCGATTACGTTGACCAATGAGAAGCCGTCAAATAGCCGAGCGCGCGATGAGTCAACCAATCCCATGTCAGAACGTAACCGTTGACGATAACGATAAAATTATGTAATAGAGCCCCAGGTCAGCGTGATGTTGCTTAAAGAATGTTCAACGAGTTACTTTATTTTTTTTTAAATAGTTACAGGGGTTCTGAGTATATTCTCCGACCCAATGAAATTCACAGTGGTAATTTTAAGCATATATGGTTTTATTACTATCTATATTATAGCTAAAGTAAGCTACCAATTTGTTAGATTTTTTTATTCTCTCACCGGCAGGTATTCTGTCCATGTGAAAAAAAAAGTGTATCCTTACTGGACTAGTGATGATAATGATGTCTAAATCTACTATTAATCAAATTACATGCTCATGCTCAATCAATAAAATTGTGCCTCTGTCCATGTCTACACAAACCAGATTTATTATTCTATGTGTCACGTCGAACGCCATTAAAACTCTAATAAAACATTGGAAAGATTGCCTTTTTAAACGTCAATAAAATGCCCGCCAAAATGTCGAATCGGGAAAGTTCTGAGCCCCCATTTTCGTGTCAGATCATTAGGCTGGCGTCAGACTATTGATCCCCCGAAAATGTGTCCGAAACAAAAGGGTTTGGAGTTAAAGTTTTATTGGTAAATGATCGAAATCGGTTGAGGGTTTGCGATCAATCGCAAAGGGAAAGGGTGATCATTCTTTTTTAGAAGCTTTCAACAGCAAAAGGTTTCTAAGTGGTAATACAATTAGGTACGTTTTTTTTACTCTGTATTTCAGACAGTGATTATCACGAGTCCCGAACATGTTTTCGAAAACCATTTTATCAACTAATAAATTTCATAGATTTTTTTCAATTTATAATTGTCAACCGAATGAACTGAGGACCAATGCACGTTTGACCAACGCATCATTAGAGTTTCCTGCAGTTCACCGAAGGAATCACCGAACGAAGACCGTAAAACTGTTGACATTATGTACAATATCCTACGTCGCTTTTGACCGCAGAGATCATTGGTCAAAGAAAATTACAAAAAAGGCAAGTTTATGAAAATATACAGGGCGTCCCAAAGTTATGGGACATGAAGGGGAAGTACCTTAAATATCGTAGATAGTGAATTTTGCTCAAAGAAGACTTTATGTTATTTTTAAAAGTTAGTAATTCTGCATTCATAGATTTTCTAAAAATTACTTGCTTCGGCTGGGAATCGAACCGACTTAAATGTGAAAAAAAAAACACCCTACTTTTATGATGCCAATCGAAAGAATAGCTAAAAAATAATAACTCTGCCTAAGTAACATAGTATTTTAAAAGAAAGGAACAACATAAAATGATTGAGTCAAATTTCAAGAAAGTTATTTATTGCCGACGACGTTCGAAAAGTAGCGATATTATCATTCCAAAGATAGCATTGATTATTCGTAAATAAGTACCCACTTCATAAAATAGGTACTAACATAGTTTTCCTTATTATAAGTGCACGTGTAGATGAAATGATAAAACTTGTATTTCAATACGTCCTCTGTAAGCTAGACAGAAGGCAAATTAAATACCTACTTAATTGACTACGGCAGTTTCATGTATGTTTTTTATTTGATTAAAATGATTAATTTCACGTTGTTCCTTTCTTTTAAAATACTATGTTACTTAGGCAGAGTTATTATTTTTTAGCTATTCTTTCGATTGGCATCATAAAAGTAGGGTGTTTTTTTTTTCACATTTGAGTCGGTTCGATTCCCAGCCGAAGCAAATAATTTTTAGAAAATCTATGAATGCAGAATTACTAACTTTTAAAAATAACATAAAGTCTTCTTTGAGCAAAATTCACTATCTACGATATTTAAGGTACTTCCCCTTCATGTCCCATAACTTTGGGACGCCCTGTATATTTGAATAAATATACATAAATTAACAAGACCATGTATTTTTAAAATTATATGTAATAATATATTATAACAAATTGTTTATAAACTCATATATTATTTGTTTAACAAAAAAATTACAATACTGTTGATTTCCTAATAATGTTTTAGTATTTATTGTAAATTTATTGTTTTGTATCACAAAATATTGTTGAGTCAGAAACGATACCGCATCGGTAATGTTTGTGAAAGCATACATCCATGAAGGGTATAATAAAATCTTTTTTATTAACCCCGACGTGGGTGGGTGTGTGTGTGCATGCGTACGTGTGTGTGTGCATGCGTACGTGTGTGTGTATATGGTTTGTGTGTATCCAATATTTAACCGGACGATTTTTTAATTTTTTATTTAAAGACTAAATAGGGGACAGGGCAGGGGCAGGATCTTTTTGGAATTTCATTGTTATATCTGTGAAAATTTAAAACCATCGAAAGCCCACGATATCATTCATACTCCAAAAACTCTGTGTTAAAAGCTGAGAACGGGTCGCCTCATTTAGTACTTTTTCATTCATATAAAAAAACTGGATATAAATACTGGATACACACACAACGATGACAAATACATAACACCATTAATTTTTAGTCGAGGGTTAAAAATATGCAATATAAGTAGAATACTTAGAATTAATTTGCTCTTCAATATGGTGCAGTCTTTAGTTGTTATCACAACAAAATCTCTCTAGTTCAGTCATTATAATACATACATATAGTCACGACAAATGGGGTGGTCAGAGTTCGAAACATTAAAGATTAATACTTGAAGCAACATCCATGATTCACCTTCGAAATATACAGAAATGCACACGTGTGCATTTCTGTATATTTCGAATCACGTACGGGCTTACGTATCACGTGATACGTAAGCCCATCGCCTTTTTTGGTGGAGAGTGCCTTAGTCGCCATTTATGCTCTTCGAACTGGTTGGTTCAATTTCCATCAGGCATTTTAATATAAAAAACCACATTCAAATCGCCACACGCATGGAGATACGTCCGGACAAACATTGGACACACACAACGCCGTGAAACATCAAAAAAACCACAACAAAACAAACATTCCGACCGTCCTTTGTGTACGAAACCTGACCCAGCTACGTCACTCAGAGCTGTAGAAAATTATGAAATGTCTTCTTCAATTTAACAAATTCAAAACAAGAAAGGGTCTCCACTCCATACAAAATTGCCAACGTTCAAGCGCACAATTCCTTTGTTTCATCAATTCTAACGATGCTATTGTATATTAACTGACGGCGTAATGGAAATTGAATGGATATCTTCAATAATGAATTCATGCGTAACTGATTTTGTATAAGGGAGCATTGATACTGTCAGGTTAACTGGATAAGACTAATTAAATTTATTAACAACGTGTCTTATTTAAATTGAAATTTAAAAAAAATATTGGAAAACGCTCGACAACATTGATGGAACAAATTATTTGTATCGTCCAAGTAGACTAGACCATAAGATACAGTCAAATCATTTACCTAAATGTATTTTATTTTTACAATTCCTTAAAAGTCTAATATCCGTAAACGAAACAATCCGAAACTAACGGATGATCCGAAATAATTTCATATCCGTAACCATATCTGAAACCGGTATAATATTATTCCTATATATCCGTATCCAGATCCGAAGTCTCATATTCATTACATCCCTGATCTAAAAATGATCTAAAAACACCAAGGAACACAAGGAACACACACACACACACACACACACACACACACACACACACACACACACACACACACACACACACACACACACACACACACACACACACACACACACACACACACACACACACACACACACACACAGACACAGAACGCAGTCAAACGTATAACAATCGCTGTTTTTCGTCGGAGGTTAAAAATATTTTCAACAGAGTTCAAATTTATTTGCTCTTAAACATATCATCATCATCAACCCACTGCAGGGATATAGGCCTTCACTCGTACAAAGAGAGAGTATGGGCCATAGTCCACCACGCTGGCCAAATGCGGGTCGGGGACTTCACATGCCCTTGAATTTTTATTTCTCAGGCATGCAGGTATCCTCACGATGTTTTCCTTCACCCTTTAAGAGCAGTCGAATAAATGCTCATAAGTAAATATATTAAATTTAAAAACTCATTGGTAAATGACCTGCTCGGGAATCGAACCCGGACCTCTCAAATTGGGAGGCCGCATCTTAACCGCTGTGCCACCGACGCTTCTATACTACAAATAAATATGAAATAGATAAGTATGTCTACCTACTTGGTTGAAAAATGCTTTGCAAACAGAAACCTTATATACATACGCACATTGCGAAGTAAACAAAAGCTTGTAAAAAAAATAATATAACTTCATGTCGTCAGAAATATGTATTTTTTCTGTTACTCTCTCTCCTTGTAAGCCACCTTCCATTACATTAGCGGAGAGCATAACATAATAATCATAATGCCTTCCGCACTCGTGCAATGAAAATACTGGGAAACGCGATGTTTTAAGCAAATGTACAAAATAAAATGTGTGTAAATAATCCAGTTCGTTTTTTCATTCTTTCAGGGATATCTGTGAAATTTTTTTTATGAATGACTGGATTCGCGTTTGACCACAATCTCACCTGATGGAAAGTGACGATGTGGTCGGGGATGAAGCACGCGATCTCAGTAAATGCCTATTCACTCTGCTCTTGAAGATCCCAAGGTTTATTTGTTAAATAAATGTGAAAACAACGAACAATAAAATGGATAACACAGAAATGTTTATTTTAATAGAAACTTCCGTTCTGCCATATCACGTGAAAATGTTTGCTTTCGATCTTATATATCGTGGGTTGAAATTTCATTAAATTTTTCCACCACCGTCTTTCCAATTTCGGACTATCAGATGCCTAACACACACCGAATATTCGCACTCAGCGTTTCGCTTCTTCTATAATCTTAAATAATAAGATTGTAATATTGAGATATTCTGGTCTAGTCTTTATTTTTATTTTATTTATTTATTTATTTAGGATCACCAACAGTTGTTACACTAGTACATAGTCCATTTAACAATTAATGTAGTTGGTATTAAATTTAAATGTACAACCTTTTATAGGTGAACACATCATGCAAAAAGCTTTAAAATCAGATAACAGTAAAACAAGAACTTATTACTCTAAATTTACCTCTATTAAGCTTTGATTGGTTGAGCAGTTCCGTGCCAAGTTGCGGTGTTAAGGTAGTGAAATAGTAACTAGAGAGTATAATATATATATCTAGAAGTAAGTAGTCTTCATCTAGAAGTAAGTACTTCTAGATTTTATTTTACTCTTAAGTAAGAGTACTTCTAATCTATCAATTGAATTGTAAATAAATGACACATTAGTCTAGGGTGAATATTTATTTGCCGGAATCGCGTGCTCAGTTTTCATCTACATCTTCACTATCCACCTGAAGAGCTTTTGGTCAAATGCGTCTGTATTCGTCTATAAAAAAGTCTTGCTGAATAAAACTGATTTTAAATCGAATTACCACCAATTATCCAGCCCCAGAGTAGGCTAAACTATGAACACAACGGAAAGCTACATAATTACTTATGCTTAATATATATAAAATAATGTACATACATAACGTCATGACCTTTATCCCAAATGGGGTGGTCAGAGATATAGAAAATAACCCTCAACTCAAAACAATTTGCACTAACAACTTATGATTTTGCATCTCAATGCAGCCAGGTTTGCCATTTCCATATGAAAACGATGGATTTGCAAATATATTAGTTCCGGTTACCCGTCACATAGTGCAGACATATATCAAACATATAACAGTAATACAACTGTATATTTAGAATGATAAGGTACAAACGACAGTGTTCTGGACAAAATCAACTGCAGTCCGCAGACAATCACCATCCAGATTTGAATGAGAAATTAATGAAAAGGTCGATTGCATTATAAAAATGGAACTAAACACTACTACTTCAAAATCGATAAGCAATTTTTTAATGCTTAAGTGCCGACGCCATTTTGTATTTTACGGGCGCCATGTTGGATTTTTTCCCTAAAATGTATCCTATGGCGCTCTGGAAATCAAGTCTACTCAAAAAACACCACTTTAAAATAGGCCAAACCGTTTATTTGTGGTACTCGTTTATCCTATCGACAGATTTCTTCGACAATCGACAATTTTCTTAGGCGTCTTATAGTGAAGATTGTTCAAATAATGTTCTATGGATAAATAAACCAAAAAAAAAGAAAAGAAATCAAATATATTTTTCAAAAAATTTATTAAAAATCATTAAAGGAATTTAATTATAAATAGAAAAAGTAGTACGTAACGAATTTGTAGCAAGTGCCTATCGGCAAATGTGTATGTATATGCGTCCGGCATAATATGAACGGTTAACAGATTTAATTTTTTACTGACTTCAGTAAAAATCCCAAATTCAATGGGTATGTTTAATTTTGTGAAAATATAAAGATTTACTCCGGAGATTGTGAGTGTCTTAAGACATTGAAGTTGGTTGTTGGATGTCCTATGGGTTTGCCGGTGAGTGGAGACACTTTAGAATTTTTATACCCCAGCGGTAATCAGCCCTTAGTTTATGTAACTCCAACGTGTATGCCACAGCATGATCAGATTTCTGTTTTAAGTAAATGCTGAGTCAGCATTTACGTAAAACAGAAATCTACGCCACAGTAGAGTTACTGCCGTATTGATGTATGCTGTGACATGTGAGGTACTTCGTCTCCTCCAATCCTCGCGAAGAGGGTGACGTGACACAGGTAATATTATGCGATGTCATCCTGAGGGTCTAAGGATGTTAAGTACGGTACTTATGCGAATTTATATGGACAAATGACTTAGAAAATGTCTATCTGCACTTGGAATATTATTTAGCAAAGAAAGATTTCGTTGTGGTATTTATGTGACAGCTAAGTTTATATGACATTGACATTCATAGTTACAATTACGACGATTGGTGTAATGACCTTGCCTGCGCAACTAACGTTTGCGAGTTCTAATCCCGCTAGCGGTTCCTAAATGTTTTTGTGATGAATTTGAACATTTATTACAGAGTCATGGATGTTTATGAAGTGTGTAAATTTAAGTAATTTTAAGCCGCCTTTTAATTTTAATATATTTTCGTAGCTTTCGGAGTCGAAACTTTAGGTCCTTGGGGGCCGAGCGCTCTTAAATTTTTCTTTGATATTTCAAAGCGCTTAGTCGATGTCACTGGTGACCCGAGAGCTGGTTGTTTCCTCGCCCAACGCTTAAGTATCTGCATACAACGAGGAAACGCCGCCAGCGTTTTGGGTACCTTGCCTCGCGGCCCCAATTTTTTACATTTGTTCTAGTTTATATTTAAATTCCATCTCTTTATTTGTTACTGTTTTTATGTAATTAAATACAGGCAGATAATTAAACATTTGACGATTTTAAGCCTTAAACCACATATTGTGTTACATGAGTACGTTTAAATCAGGATACTTTATGTTGCCTAATTTTTTTATGTAAAAAAAAAATACCTACTTCCCAAATGACTTAAAAAAATTGGTACTTTTTATAGCTGTTTTAACTTTGTACTTTTTTGAATACAATATTTTTTTACTGTATAGTATTGTATTTTTACCATCACGTATTAACCATATTTTCTTTAAAAAGATTGTTGACAAAAAAATATTTTTATTGCTTTTTTAAATAATTTCTTTACAATTTCTGAATTTACTTAAAAGCACTCAAGTTACATTACACGTGATGTAAGACTTAGAGGTACTTCATTTTAAACCCTGTATAAATATTACGCAAGTACGGCAGCGAGTGCGTTTTAGAAAAAAAAATTAACTACCTGGCCCATACCTTCTATTTCACTTAATGTGCCCTATTTTTTTCCTTACGGTAAAAAAACTCATCCGGTATATTGATTCAAGACTTTCTTATTTAATTTACTTATAACAGAAATCTTTTTATTTTCAGATGTGTGATCGGAGCAAGAGGCATCTATTTAATTGGTAAGTGATTTTCTACTCAGGATTTTCATATTATTTACTTACTTTAATAATATTTCCGTAATTATAACATCAATAAGAAACAAGAATAGTTAATAATAATTTACCATATAGAAGATGTTTTATATGGTGATACAGAACCGTTAGTGCGCGAATATGGATCTTACTTAGTCGACTTGTTTCTATTAAATAAATAAATATATTAAATATATTATACGGACACTTACACCAATCATCTTGTCCCAAACTAAGCAAAGCTTGTGCTATGGATACTAGATAACGGATAAACATACATAAATATTTATATAAACATCCATGACTCGGCAATAAATGTTTATATTTATCACACAAACATTTACCCCTCGCGGGATTCGAACCCGAAGCCGTTGGTTTCGCTGATAGGGTCACTATCCACTACACCAATCGGTCGTCAGTCAAAATAAGCGCATAGAAAAACAATGTTATAGCTTAAACTAAAATTATCCATAAATAACATCCATTTAGCGCGCAACTTGTAAAATTCTAACGTGCTAATTACATCTAAGGCTAGTTCTACCACCTTTATGCTCTGCATGCATGTCTATCTCCCGAAGTCTAATTTAACAGATGTTACTTATAAAATGTAATGACCAGTGAAATTGTGTCTCTATTATGGAAATTTTGGCATCCACGATACAGGTCTAGCCTAGTGTGGATGTTACAGCAAATGTATAATTATGTCCTATTTGATAAATGAACATCTTATCTTATCTTATTTAGATCATGTTTTATCTCCTTCTTTCAAACTAACAGTTAGTTTACAAAGAGACAAAACATATTGCAACTAACAAGTTTATTAGATGTCTATAAATAACAGGGTTAGTATTGTACCTATCCGTTAGAAGTATCATGGCAACACTAATGATAAATCGATATCTGGATATGACAAGTTAGACGATTAAATTAACTCGGATAACTGGGTTTAGTAGTGCCTTGATGGTCGTTTATTTTATCGGAAAACTTGAGGATCAGTAACCTACAGTTATACTGGAAATGACTAAGAACGTGCAATGTATTTATTTTTAGCTGATTGTTCCAGGAAAGAAGGTAATATTTTTGGTGTACATCGTCTATACTACGGGCGTAGCCAGAGGGGGGTGATTCTCTCCAAAAAGTTCAAAATATTACATTATAGAATAAATGCTGTCGCATTGTTTTAAAGAAATACATAATAAATAAATATTACTACTCGTTGCAAGAGTTCCTAGAGGACAGAAAAATATAAATAATATATATATATATATATATATAATTTATAAATATAGAGATAGATATAATTATTTCGAGGACATTTAAGTGTTATATTGTTTCGTAGTTGTAATTAATTAAGTAATCCGCATATTTATGTGCATGCATTTTAAATTTAATTGTTGTGCTCTAGCAGGGTTTATGTTTGATACCTAAAAATATTTTAAGACCGTATTATATACAACATAAATGTAATAAATAGAAATATAAATATCTTTGGCTCAATGTAAACAACATAAGGCTTATCCTTACCAAGGTACATGTTTAGTACTCAGTTTGGATGGTGGTAGGGCATGTATCTAAGTCTGCCGCTAAACAGCAATGTTAATAGGATTGTTGTATTGCGGTTGTCAGAGAAAAGTCTTCGAAATAAGATAGGGTTTCCGGGTCAGTAGGCTTCCACCCTCGACCTCATCTTCACTTAACATGTGTGATTGAGGTGAAGTGTAATGTATAAAAAAATTATAGAATAAATTAAAACATGCATAAAATTTATTGTTCCCTTCAGTAACAACTATCCTTTTTTTACTGTAGAAAGTGTATTGTGGTAACACGGCGCCATGTTTTGTCCTAATCTAATAATAATAAATATATTTGCACATACCCACAGCGCCATCTAGTTCCACACTAAGCAAAGGCTTGTATTATGGATACCAGATGGTTGATAAACTACACAAATCCGTTTTTTTTTTGGATGTAAAAATAAATAAATGAAAAACATCCATAACTCGGGAACACATGTCTATATTCATCATACAAACATATGCCCCTAGCGGGGTTCGAACCCGCGACCTTTTGGTATAGCAGTCAGAATTTTTAACCACTACACCAAACAGGTCGTCGTTTTCGTCGTGTTAAAAAATTAGTAGAGAATATTTTGCGATAAAGAGTAGAACTACCAAATTAGAGCGATTTTAAGGATTCTATAGTAACAGGAAAAAAGCAATATTCTTTTAATTTCGATTTTTAGAAAATATGCTGCTTATACATGTGAAGTTTCATTAGAATCGGTCCATTCTTTTACAAAAATTTTGAATTGAATTTTGTTTTTTTTTTTCATTTTTTCTTTATTTATGTAGGCAATACAATATGCACTTATGAACGTCATTTGTTTTTTAAACTACCACTAGCTCGGAACGCGACCACTACTGAGATAGCGAGAAACTCAGAGGGTTTGTCTCTTTTCAATCAGTCATTTACAGTCTAGAAAGGTTACAACAATTTTTATATATCGTGTAGAGGAGCCGTTTAATCCCATGTTGTAATTTCCTTTTTTACATAATTTTTGTGTTATAATAAGTTTAAATTTATTAAGCGGAAGATTCCGTATATCCATGGGAACCTTGTTGTAGATGCGCACACATTGACCTCTGAATGACTTACTAACTTGCATGGAATGCCGTATGGGATAAACGCTCTTAAATAATACTCGCATGTTTTTTGCTCACTTTTCAATGGTAAATCCATTTTTTACAACACAAGCATTTGATAAGACAGTTCGCGAACGAAGCCGTTATATGACTGAGTTCTCATTGGTTGACCAATGAAGTCAGCCATTTTGATTGTTTTAACGACCCGGTCCATACAGATTAATATATAAATCTATGCGCAGGTTATTACAACGATCCGCTTCTATAATTTAGAAAATATAACCTCCGAAAATTTACCTACGTATTATGAATCATAAAGTTCCTTTTTAGAATATAGTACCTACCTTTATTATTATGTTACATTCAAATGATGTCTAGACTATTTTACGACAGCCATCTTAAAACGCTTAGTGTATTGTTCGGGCGGAATACATAAGTGGTAAGGAAGATACAAAGTACTTTCGATTTAATATTTCAAATCAATGGTGCACAACCTACTTACTTTTATTCCATTATACTTTTTATCTACCTAAATGTTGTCTGGTAGAAGCTTAATAGCGAAAAGACCCCCTGGTTGTACAATTTTGAAGTTATATTTATGAAGTGTATTCTTAAATTTTTGTGCAATAAAGTGTACTTGATTGATTGATGGTAAACAAAGCATTAAGGTTAAACCAAATTAAATAACCAGTATATATTGGGTCTTTACCTATGAAATTGGAGTTATTTTTCTTCGTTAATGATATGTACCAATTCCTGCGATTTTCAAAGCTATATCCAAATTTGTTTTTTATTTGGAAAATGGAATATTATTTCAAGGTTTCAAATGAAATATTTTTTAATTTCTGGGCTAAATCACACAATAAAAAAATTTGAACAAAGCTCTTTTCATGTGCTTCCCATAATCATTTCTTAGATTTGCTGAAACTTTTATAAAGTGGTTACTTTTAAAAATTAACGCTGCCTATACTTAACTTAATGTTATTCGATAATGCACACAAAGTTTAGCTAAATTTGGATTTACCGTTCCCAAAAAAAGAAATCAAAAATGTTTGTATGGAGAAAACAGTCTTAATGAAATTCTTCATACAAAACGCCAATTTCATAGGTAAGGACCCAATACAAACTGTAATCGACCACATGTAAAAAATCATGTGATATTTTATGTGCCGCAGGACGTCCACTGCTGACATAGGTCTCCCCCATAGAATTCCAGAGTGACCGGTTGGAAGCGACCTGCATCCAGCGACCGCGACCTTCATCAGGTCGTCTGTCCACCTTGTGAGTGGAAGAAAGAAATAAAGAAATGTCATTAATTTAACGTTTTTAGCAACATTTACAAGACATTTACAGACTGTCTCTTAGTTAAAAATAGAATTTAATTCTATAATTAAAAAGTTAAAATAATTTGAAAAGACGAGAAGACCGTGAAGAGTTTAATAAATGAATAATTTAAGGTTTAAATATAAAGTTTAAATGTAAAGTTCTATTGTTATCATCAAAAAATATTGTAAATTATTTTGCGCAATAAAGAGTATTTGTATTGTTATTGTTTAGAAAGTGAATTGTTTATTTATTTTATTGGGATGATAAAAAAATCAAATTAACTTTTTGTAAGTGAACACATAAATAGGTGGAGAGAAGTTTGTTACAAGATCATTAATACAAAAAACATCAAAGTCAAATTGTACTCCATTTAGCATAAATTGCAGCAACGTAGTCATATACTGCAGCACGAGAATTCTACGCCCTACGCAGCGCTTGCTAGTGCATGGTCTCCACTCGTGAACTTTAATGCTTCACCGTCCATCAAGTTCTTCGAGCATATGTCCTGCCCAATGCCCCTTCAACTAGCTAATGCGCAGGGCTTGTCAATGACTTCCGTTCCCCTAAGGATTTCTTCACTCCTGATTCGATCACGTAGAAACGCCGAGCATAGCATAGCTCGTTATGTGACTTTGAGTTTTGTTATGAGGTTCATAGGAAGAGTTAGCCATATTTTATTTAACACCACACGTTCTTACGTTTCGACCGCGTTTCAGTGCCAAAAGTCATCAATGATAAAAAAAATTGATTAAAGACTTTCGTCTTTAAACGCTGAGGTATTTTGATCGAGTGCGCAGATTCCCGAAAGCTGGACTCGTCGATTGGCCTCTCTCTCGAAGAAAAATTACACTTCGAAAGATATTTTTTCATATAATGGAAATAATAATAATTACGACAGTGAACACAGACAATAAGAAAGAGGCTACACGAGCATTTTAATATTTGTTTTTTTTTGTACTGGCTGATTCAATGAAGTTGTTTTTTTTTTGGTTTAAAAATTTTAAATGTCTGCCTGGCTAGCTACCACCATCTTATCTAAATCTGCCGCCAAGCAGCAATGTTGCGTTCCGGTTGTCAGAGATAAGATAGCCAGTCCCCTAAAAATAAGATGGAGTTTCACTTCACTTAACATCAGGTGTGATTGAGGTCAAGAGCTAAACCGTTGTGCATAAAAAAAAGTTGTGACGAAAAGTAACGTACGTCAGTCGTATATTGAACATGAAAATGCATAAAATTTGGTAGATTTTGTATCCGTAGCTCATGCCAGCCTCTCACATTTACATGTACTTTTTCTTTTTTATGTACAACGGATTGAGGAAACGGAGAAAATTTTGGAGAATAATATAAAAACCAAAGTAAACATTGAAATAACTTTTTTAGATCTTTGGAGTAAGTATATAACGTTTTCCTCAGCAAAAAGTCAACAAGAACGTATCGTGTAGCCGATTGTTTAATGTATTCCACAGGGCTCCGTTCCAACAGTTCCCTTTGTGAGAGAAAAGAAAATTAATAGAATTTACAATTACATCGTTTCAGTCGTACATGAATAATGCATGGTATGTTGAACGAACATTTTTCTTGGAAAAAAGGGATACTTACCGACTCTGGATTTTCGATATAAACGAGAGAGAAACAAGAATGGACAATTTATTGTATAACTAGCTTCCGGCCGCGATTGGTTCCATGTGGAATTTTTTTTATTGTCCCGTGGAAAAGTAGCCTATGATCGTTGACACCATCTTATGATAATTTACATCAACCGACAGTGCCGACTGTTTAGATTGATATCAGCTTATGATGATGATGTTGATTTTAAGAGATTAGCATCAGCTTATGACGATGCTGATATTCTAAATTAATATAATCATAATACTGATATAGATTTTCTTTTTAAAATATTGTCGTCCGTTATGCAACAGCAGCACACCTCTCCCTCGGTATATATATTTGAAGTTAGGCATTTCTGTTTGCACAATTAAAATAAATAAGTCTGACCTTATTTTATTATAATTTTTATGTACCAGAAATTTCCTTTGAAGAAGAAAAAAATTGTGTGTCAAGAACATGACAACATCACAACAATCATAAATGATCAGCACTCATTGACATTTCAAGAGTAAAGAGTTTTACTAATAAAAAGGTTCTTTGCAAAAGTGAATAAAGTATACGTAAAATTAAATTTAATGCAACCAGGTGAATAAGGTGAAGAAAGTTTTTTGAAAGTATAAATGTAATAAAGTTGTTGTTTAAAGTTTACTAAAAGTGTGTTTAATTCACCTAGGTGAATTATCTCAAGTGAATTAAGTTTACGAAGCCGAATTTTTAGATAGATATCAGCTTATGACGATGATGCTGATTTTAAGAGATTGGCTAGCTTTTGATGATGCTGATGGTGATGTTCACGATGGAATCAGCTGAAGATAATGCTGATACACATTTTTGTGATTTACCAGCTTATTATGACACTGATTCTAATTTTCTGAATTGATACCAGCTGATGATGCTGCTGATGCAGATTTTTAGATCAACATTCGCTTATGATTATGTTGACGCTGAATTTATTATTTATATCAACTGATGATGTTATTAATTATTTCTTTAATAAGTATGAAACTGCAATGCCGAATATTAATTGTTTCTCGCATTTACAAATAATTTTATCAGGTGAATAATGCCGCCTAATTTGTAGTTACTACAACATATTTAAATGTACTTTCCTTATTTAAACAATAAAGCGTATTTGATTGATTGATTGAATCACTGAACAAGTGATGATTTGTTTTTGCATGTATATGGATGGACGAAACTCACGAGTGAAAGCCGGTCCTGTCATATTTTACAGGATACATTTCGGTGAGTGTGCGTTGGAATTACATAATCTTATTCTCTTATAAGATCTTTAGACTTGCACGATTTAACAGCGATAAGCTCACCCCTATCACTAGTGAATTTCTAAACATTTAGTAAGGTGAACCGTGGATGTTGTTTTAAGCATTAAACTCTTAATGTTTGAGATATCTCTGACGGCGTGGTCATTTGGGATGAGCGTTACGACGTTATGTATGTAATTCCCACAATTGCTACGACATGAGACATTTGCAACAACCGTTGCAGCTTGACGCATACACTAACCGCAAGCAAGTTGCGCAGATCATAAATAAACACCAATCTGTCGGCCTGTGATCGTATTATGTGCTAAAGTATTCACGCTGCGGCGAAGTAAAGGAATCCTTGGCTCGGCGCTGCGCCGATGCTGCCGACTGTGCATATTTCATATGCCACACGTGCGGTTCCCACAAGTGCCGGTGAAACATATGTACACATAACATGTGGCCTGGCTACTGAGTGTCCTTTAAATGTAATAATAATATGTAGTTTAAAAAAACTAAAAAAAACACGCTACATTTCCACCATTCATCTCTTGACTATATATTGGACTCGTCAAAACGAATCATACGAGCCCAAACTCGAGGGGTTTACTAATAGGCACTGAATAGTTTCACCATCCACCTCCTGTCTCCATCATCTGATCAGCACCAAGATACCAAATTATAGCATGATTACATAAAGTTCTAAGAAGATCTAAACCAAGTTTTAAATCAAATATATATTTTTTTGTTGGAAAAGCAGAAGATTGGTTTTCCGGACCCCTTTTCCACTGTCTTCCTATCATGAGAAGATAATATATGAAGTAGTAGGGGGCTGTGGATTGGATCCATAGCTTGGGCATCACAAATTGAAATTGTTTATTGCATAATTACAACGTATATAGAATATGAAATCGAAAACTGCAATAATTCTTAATTTGTCATTAATTATCAATTTATTCTATAATAATAATTGGTTCAATAACTTAATTAGGTATATTTTATTAATTGAATCCAATATGTTACTGGAATAAACTTACACAATATTCATTTACCATAATAACGTTAGTTTTAATATGGTAACACCAAACACCTTTCAAAATTCCATTTGTCCCACGACCAACCCTCAGGTTTCAGCAGAATACCAGTGCCTCGGGCAAATCCATACACTGAGCTGTAGCCTTTTTGTATACTGCGGCACACACATAATATTTGTTGTTTCTGTACTTTTATTTTATTAAGGGATGATTGGTGTAAGTGTCCGAAATATTTATTTATTTATTTATCGTTTTAGTTGTATTTTTAATAAGTAAAATTTGTTATGTGTGTGTACATGGATGCAAATAAATGCTTATCTATCTATAAACATTTCGATACGACAATTAGAAGTAAGTTTAAATTCAAAATTTTATTACATTGTTAGTTACAAGTGAAGCTAATAAAAGCGTGTTATTAGTAATGAGCAATATTTATCCATACTAATGTCCGAAATATTTATTTAACTTGACAGTTAATGATGAAGTTCATTACCATTGAAATTAGACCATAAAGAGGCGGATTTGAATTCGCTCACTGACGTAAAAGAACGGGCAGAGAACATTGCATGATATTATACATTCTAAGTGCTCAAGTAGCGCAAGTAGTGCAAATTCTGTTACGCCAGTTAAATGGGCATGCATATGAGATGCTCCACACACCTGCTCCTCGCGAATACTGAACGACTTTAATGCAATGCTTTCATAGACTAGTAGACTATCTATATCACTACTTTATTTAAGTCTACCAATATATTAGGTCCAAAACTGTATTGTTTTCTCCATACAAACATTTTTGAATTTTTTTTGGGAACGGCAAATCATAATTTATCTAAATTTTGTGTGTATTATCGGATAACATTAAGTTAAACATAGGCAGTGTTTATTTTTTAAAGTAACCGCTTTATAAATTTCTGCGAATCTAAGAAATAATATGGGAAGCTCATGAAAAGAGCTGTGTTTAGCTCAGACCTTAAAAAATATTTCATGTGAAACTTTGAAATAATATTCCATTTTCCAAATAAAAAACAATTTTGGGTATAGCTTTGAAAACCGCAGGAATTGGTACATATGATTAACGAAGAAAAAAAAAACAATACACAGGTTTGTTACATAGCTTTAAATTAAAATTTTTGAAAACACCCGAGAAAATATATGAAAACATAATCTAGATAGACGAAACTAAATATGTTAAAGCTATACATATATTGTTGGAACGGCTTAACCGATTTCTTAAAGGACTTTGAAGATTTTTGTATAGAGGGTGGCCTTTTCGATTTTTTTTTAAATCGCGGTGCACAATAAGAAATATATTGGGATAGAGCACACATAAACAAACAAAAAATGTCATATAACATAATGTCATAAAGCGTTAGCTTTCAAACATATTTACACCTGTAAATGTAAAAAAATCCATTAGAGCAATAATTAATTTCATCTCTGAAAATCTCGGAAACTTGACACTTCAGAACATTATGTTTAATAACACATTTTGTCCGTATAGGTGTCCCCTATCTAAATGTACCTATAACTTTCATTGCGCATTGTGATTTTGGAAAATACTAAAATGGCGGCTGATATTATCTTATGATACTTACATACCTACATTGTTTTGCATACCTTTAAGATAACACGTTTTGATTTCAATATGCAGAACTTTCAGATGTACTTAACAATTAGGAAATTATTTGTGCTAACCCACTTAATTACTCGTATTGAATTCCGTGATGATAGGTTTGCCTGGAAGAGATCGCTGTAAGCGATAAGGCCGCCTAATTTGTAGTTTCTATAAGATATTTAAATGTACCTTCCTTATTTAAACAATAAAGGGTATTTGATTTCCAACATAGCGTCCGCAAAATACAAAATAATGTACCCGGAGTACCTGATACCAAGATGAATCTAACGACACCATGCACTTCGAAATCGGTCAAGCCGTTTAGTATACAGGATGTGCCAAAGGAACGGAGATATACGCTCGAAAAGATTATCTGGATTAACACATAGGCAATTTTTTTTTGGTGAACCGATTTTGATAAAATCTTCCACGCGGAAGAAGTCGCGGTCGGAAAGCTAGTACTTAAATAGTTAGTAAGTGCCGAAATCACTTACGATTTATTTATTCGGAGCTCCAAATCAAAAGATTCGAAATTTAAAAAGTATTTTGAACATAATTAATTCTTTCTATTGTAAACATGACGGTACAAGGAAGACCAATGGATCTTTATCTCCAAAGATTCCACTTCCCTAACACAATATCATTACGGTCGAACTTGGCGAAACTTTTTTAATAAACCGTTCGTGAACTTCCGTACGTGTCGTATGATTGATCATTTTCGAAGTGTACTCAATACTTGAAGCTCAACTTCGAACAGAGATTAATGGAGAAGTAAGTTCCATGTTTATCGCAGTCTTTAGGATTATCTGTTTTGATCTTTGTAGTGGTCACAGTTAAGACATGTTCTTATACACAATGTGTTAGCGCTTGACCTCAACAATCACACGTGGACATCAGAACTTTATGCCATATACTACATTGTTATTACATACATACTTAAAGTCACCTTAAGTGTGCCCTCACACGACCGACTTTTTGTAGGACCGATAATCGGCCGATTTTTTCGTTAATACTTTTATCACCGATATTGTGACCGATTTTTTGTAGGACGTGGGCTTTGAAATACAAAGTCTACCGAATTAAATTCAGTTAGTAGGTATTTATTGTCATTAAGATACAAATTAAAAACAGGATTTTCTAAAAAAATCTCTTTTTTTTTAGGCTTACTTATTCAAAATTACAAAATCAAAATCAAAATCAAAATCAAAAAATGCTTTATTTTGTAGGTACACAGGGTACACTTAAAATAGTCAGATTTTACATTTTTAAAGCTACTGCTTGTTCAAAAGGCAATTTTCCCCTGAGAAGAACAAGCAAGAAACTCGAGAGGTCGCTCTTTTAAAAAAAGGTTTTTATATTACAAAATTATTATTTTATATTATAATATTTCATTATTAATTGAGAAATAGCCTGGTTATGCGAACGGGCTGGTTATGTCCATGATTGTTTATCATCTAAATAATCTGATATTTTATAATATGCTTTCTTAATAAGTTTCTGTTTTATAGTATCTTTAAATTTATTGAAAGGAAGATTTTGTATATCAACAGGAACTTTATTGAAAAAGCGTATACATAACCCTTTGAATGAATTACTGACCTTGTGGAGGCGACTTATGTGACCTGCAAGTTTATCTTTATTTCTTGTATTGACATCATGTTTATCACTATTTTTCCTAAATGATGCTATATTTTTTTTGACATATATTAGATTTTCAAAAATGTACTGTGACGAAAAGGTTAGAATATTATACTCTTTAAAT
This sequence comes from Oegoconia quadripuncta, assembly GCA_949316235.1. NCBI lineage: Eukaryota > Metazoa > Arthropoda > Insecta > Lepidoptera > Autostichidae > Oegoconia > Oegoconia quadripuncta. The sequence continues at coordinate 5,197,694 of OX438746.1, forward strand.
CTGTCTCTAAGTGACACTGCAGGTCTCAATTGATAAATTGCGCGAACGGCTCGTTTTTGTAAAACAAAGATTGTATTGATATCCGCGGCATTTCCCCACAGCAAGATACCGTAAGACATCAGGCTATGGAAATAACTAAAATATACTAATCTAGCAGTATTTACGTCCGATATTTGTCTAATTTTTTTGACTGCATACGCTGCAGAGCTGAGCTTCTTCGCCAATTTATGGATATGAGGACCCCATTGTAATTTGGCGTCCAAAGTAATGCCCAAAAATACAGTGGACTCAACAAGGTCTAGAGTGACATTTTTTATCATTATATTTGTGGGCACCTCCCTGACATTAGGCAGTACAAATTTTACACATTTAGTTTTTTTCTCATTCAGTAACAAATTATTTGCCGTAAACCATTCTACTATTTGAGAAATAGCGTTGTTCACGTCGTCATAATTTAATTTTAGTCTATTTACTTTAAACATTACAGAGGTATCGTCAGCAAACAATACTATTTCATGTTTATCGTTTACAAGGTTTGGCAAGTCATTTATGTAAACCAAAAACAAAAATGGTCCGAGAATGGAGCCTTGTGGGACGCCCATACAGACTGTCGACCCTGACGATGTATTGCCACTGATATCAACCCTCTGAACTCGGTTACTCAAATAAGAATTCAGAAGGTCGAGAGCTCGGCCGGTTACACCATAATGACGTAATTTCCTGATTAAAGTGTCGTGATGAACGCAATCAAAGGCCTTGGACAAGTCGCAAAATACTCCTATTGCATCCCGCGCATCTTCCCAAGCCTCAAAAATATATTGTAAGAGCTCGATACCTGCATCGGTTGTCGAGCGGCCCCTTGTAAAACCGAATTGTTTAAATGACATTAGATTGTTACTGTAAAAATAACTCGATATCTGATTTAATATAATTTTTTCAAAGATTTTGCTGAGAGTCGGCAGTATTGAAATAGGTCTAAAATTAGAGGGGTCTGATGTACTACCGGATTTAAATAAAGGTATGACTTTACTGTGCTTCATCAGATCAGGAAATATGCCATCATCAGTACATTTATTAAAGATATAAGCTAAGTGTGGTGAAATACAATCAATTACGGCACTAATAATTTTTACTGATAAACCGTGAAGGTCGGCAGTTTTTTTCTTGTCTAAAGAACGAAATGCTTTTAAGATGTCTATAGGACTTACATGATTAAATTTAAAATGGGAGTCACAAATCTCCACATTTTGTTTAAGTAGCGATTCAGCGAGTGTGGGACATGAATTCAGAGAATTTGTAGTTAATATTGGGATATCAGTAAAGAATTTTTCAAAAGCTTCTGCAACTTCTAATTGTGAAGTTAGAATTCGATCATTAATTTTTAATCGCGTATCAGTGTTAAGAGTTTTAAATTTGCCAGTTTCGCTATTTATAACTTTCCAAGTTGTCTTTACTATGTCCGCGCTATTCTTTATTTTATTATTTATAAAATTTGATTTTGCTGTGGCACAAGCTCGCTTGAATATTTTCGAGTATTGCCTAACATATTCAATAAAACTTTCGCTCTTATTATATGTCCTTTCATCATAAAGCTCATATAACTTTTGCCTACTTTTATGAATTCCCACCGTCGCCCAATCACTAAAAACGAGGGAATTGTTGATTTTAACAGATTTTGCTAAGAAAACTTTATTACTTTCAGTTTTTAAAATGTCAAAAACTGATTTATATAATACATTAGGATCGTCACAGTACGGTAAATAATCTAATTTCGCAATCACTTTACTCTGATATTGATCGAGTAGTGACTCAGTTACTGGCACGTACGATATATCTCTTTTCAGCGTTTTATTAATTGCTATGTTAAAAACCGCTAACTGACCACAGTGATCTGAACTTAATTTATTTAAAATAGATTTATCACTGGGTTGTAAATTCGAGAAAATGTTATCAATGCAAGTAGCTGATGTAGAAGCTATTCTAGTGGGCACTGAAAAAAGATTAGCAAGATTATAGCAACTGAAGAAAGATTTAAGTCTTCTGGTTTGAATGCTATCTTCTAATATGTTTATATTAAAATCTCCGCAAATTACAATGTATTTATTTGAATTACTAATTTTACACAGGATTTCATCCATGATTTTCTCAAATAATTCATAAGATGAAGAAGGGGGTTTATATACACATAATACAGTAAGCCGCGCAATTTCCACACAGGCTATTTCAATAGTTCGCTCAACAGAAAGGTTTACAATATCGAGGCGCTCTTTAAATTTAATATTATTACGAATTAGAATGAGACTACCGCCTCGTATTGCCTTCGTCCTGCTGAACGAGCTTGCAATCTGGTACTCCTTGAAGCCGAACATGAGCTCACATTGCTTATACCAGTGCTCCGTTAAACATAATACATCAATGTTAGTGCAGCTCATGAACAGCTCCACCTCTAGTTCTTTGCCACTCATACCCTGAATATTTTGGTGTACCAGATTAATACATTTTTGAATTTTTAAACCATTTTTTTTATATCTATTTTGGGGCGTGGCAACCCTTTTATAATTTTTTTTTTCAAACATATATTTTATAATGCCAGAGGTAGTCTCTGTTGTCTTATGATTTAATTTAAATTATTTGGAATGATTTCCAAGGATTTATTAATAATTAATGGCTGCCCAATAGAGGCGCCTGTTGGGTCAGTCACTAAAGTGACTGAATTTAAAATAAAATAGGATAGCATATTTGCTAATTGTCTCCTAAAATATTTGGGAAGATAATAATTATCTCCTGTCACATAAAAATATTTGGAACTAATAAATTTATTAGTGTCAAAAAAATGAAATTTATTTTCATGACGACATGTCAGAGTATGCAATGTTAAATTTAAATTATGTCTAAAGTCATTTTCATTTTTTTTTAAACTCTGGCTAAATGGAAATGCAAACAATAAAACCTTATGAACATTTTTTAAATTATTCAATTGAGAGAAATAATTTATCAGAGTTTTTTTATTTACATTTCCCCGTCGTCCTATAAAAATTATCAGAGTAGTATTCTCTTTAAAAGTCTTTGACAAGATCTTTTTTAATATAATTGAGTAGGTGGCACCAGGCATACAGTTATTAAGTATTGCCTGTCCCATATAATGGCTAAGTCGCAAACCCATGTCTTTACCAACTTCATCACTAAACATTTCTATGTTATGTTTTTTGCCGGTTGACTGAGAGAAGGAAGTATTCTCGTTATATTCACACGGCTCCTGCGTCAGAATTATGGAGTTTGTCTGACACACTGCCGGGGAGAAATCTGTTGACGTTTTAGTCATATTAGTACAATCACATTGGTGATTATTTGTCAATGATTCAAATCTGTCATGGTTGTATTTACACAACTCCAACAGATCGTCCATGGCCAGTGTGTGCTCCTTAATTTGTTTCTGTGATAATTCATATTGCGTGTTAATATAATTTAAAGATTTATTTAGTTGTAATATTTCTGACTGGAGGCGCCGTGTGTCACAATCATAGGCATTCTGAGTTTTTTCTAAGTTTAATTGAAATTTATTTAATTCACATAATAATGCCTTTCTTTCTTTTATAAAATTAATATTTTTACAAAATACTTTATCTTTATTAATTAATTTATTTGTCTTCTTAATATATTTATTTATTTTAATATATTTTTTTAACTTATTTTTACTTGAACACTGAACTGACTTGGGTATTGACTTGTCATTGGTCAAGCCAATAGTGACAGTAGGGTGATCACGGGAGGAGATGGCAGAAATCATGGAAGGCGCAGTAGTGACGAGTTCTTCAAACAACGACTGAGTTTGACTTGATTTGAGGTCAGCATTTTGGATTTCTAATGCCGAAATGTGGTTATGGGCATCGCGTAGCTCCTTCTCCAGTGACGTAATACGTTCCAGGGCATCCTGGTACACGCTGCAGCTCTTGTCGAACTCATCCACCACTCGCTGTAGTTGGTCTCGATGGTCTGCAACCTCCTCTAATCCAGTAGACATTTCTGCCATCTCACTCTTTAAAAGTTTGTATTTATTGTTGATAGACAATATTTCCTTCTCATGATCATCTCTCTCTTGGAGTAATTGCTCACACAAGGTCCTTGATGTTTGCAGTTCTTTTAGTGTCCGTTGAAGGTTGTCCTCCAACTGACGAGTTTTGATGGACATACTACGGGTGGTCATTTTGTATTAACTGAACCTATTAAGCAAATAGTGTAGGTACAAAACACGAATGTCAACAAGGGATCGAGTGAGCAATCACTACAGCTGACTATTTGAGGTTAATTTCAAGTAACTTCATTAAGAACTAAGTATATTAATAGTACAACAATATAATATAGTATTATGTACTTACGATATATATCCAAAAATAAACTCCTCAAACAGTCACTGGAGATGATTTAAGAAATTTGTATAGGTAAGTTTTACGTCACTATACTTACGTTGAAAAACACAATTTAAGCACTTACAAACTATACAGTTATCTCATTTATACACTTAATTATAGTAATGAAGTTGGTTTATGCGTTAATTATCGTAATTAATATTAAAATCAAAATAATATTCACGGAGTCGTTTTATTTACGACTTAGCCTTATGCCTACCCTCACAAAAAAGTCAAATGTGTGTCTCTAATATGCCTCTATAACGGCTGCAGCACACACATACTCTAGTGTATCCTTATGTTACTTTTATGAATTGTTATAAAATATGTTTTTCCAATTGCTTTGGAACTTATGGTATGTGTGTGACTGGAGATACAAATAAACGATTTATCTATCTATCTATCTATAAGATAACAATTATATAAGTCGGTTCTGAATTATGTCCACCGAAGCTAATTTTTTTACTCTATTTTCCCTGGACTAATAATCTGACGGGCAACTACGAAACCCTGCCCTGTACACGTTTATCGCACGTACCACGGCCCGACACGCACTTGGCCGGTATTTTTAACTGTATTGACGATTTTAAACGAAATGTCAGCTAAGTAGGTTCATGATTCACTTGGTCGGACTATATTGACAATGTAACGATTTCAATCCTTGCCCATCACTTATCCATTTAGTCTCATAAGAAATGTTAATACCAGCAATGAAAGCGATGTCCATAAAACATTCTTCAGTACAACTCCTTCACTTAATGTCGTTTCCTTTGCCTATTCTCTTGACGAATTACAAAGAATAGTATCAGTCGTTCAATTAACGTAATTACCACAGTTACGATAAAGTCATGCAGTAAACTAGTTCTTAGGTTATAGCCTATATAACCACAGTACACTTTATCACGGTAATACTATTTAGTTCATCATCATCAACCGAAAGATGTCCACTGCTGGGCAAAGACGATCTCCACAGAACACTTCGGAGATAGAGAACGAACGGAGGTATCCAAAAAATTACCCAGAATCGACAGGAATGAAATGTGTACCAATGGATTGGCATTTAAATATAATATAATGTTGCCAAAGCGGCATCCCTGAAATCGTTATAGTATAGGAGCTAAGAGCAAAATAAAATAAGTAAAAAATCCGTTTAAAAAAAAAAGAATAAGTTTACGTCATGTTGTTAATGTAGGTAATTATAATATCACTAAAACTTATCACAATAATACTTACATTTAGAAAATAAATGATTAACAACGATATTCTCACCCACAACATGGCTCTTAGCTCCTATAGTATACCAATTATTTTTTTATTTGAAATCCTTAGCCACAGAATTACCAATAATACACACAGTACTATAAAAATTGTAGTATCTATGGGCCAAAAGAAAAAAATATACAAAAAACAGAGTCTTTGTTATGTTGTGATTTAATATGATGCTGTTATTATGTCGCTGTTGCTTGTGAAATGTGTTGATGATAATTATCATGTGTAACACAAGTGATACAATATTAAAACAACGTCATATTAAACCACAACATGACGTAAACTTATTTTTATTATTGTTTTAAACGAATTTTTTACTTATTTTATTTTGCTCCTAGCTCCTATACTATAACGATTTCAGAGTTGCCCCCTTGGTAACATTATATTATATTTCAATGTCAATCCATTGGTATACATTACATTCCTGTCGATTTTGGGTTTTGGTCCATACATTTTTGGACATGTCCTTTAACTGAAGACGGCTGTTTTGCCAAATTTTGGCGGCTTATATATTTATTGAGAAACTTTGGTTCTAATTTTAATCGTATTTATTAATCTGTAACAGGACCTATTTATATTCTTTTCAAAATTACATTTCAAATGTATCGCAGCTTCTGAAAATTATATCTAAGTTAATAATTCTACCTTTGTAACCTACTTTTGCGGGTTCGAATGGAAGTAAATATTTGTATGGCAAACAAGAATTACCAAATCATGTTATTTGTATAAATATGTATGTGTAACAGTTACCTTGATAATACAGGCTAGTTTTAGAAATAATAATATACGCGACCGAATTTATTCTTTTTATTTTATTTATTTATTATTTTAACACTTTATTGCATATATATAAATATACAAACATACATTGAACAAACATGGGACAGAAATTACAATACACAAAACGCGAGCTTATCCTTTTTAATATTTCTTTCTTTGTAACTGGCTGAAAACCTAAGATGACCGATAGGGTTAATTTACTGTCTTATCATTTACTCTGTGGTATCGAATATACTTACCGTATGAGCGGGCTAGCTTAGTGTTAACCTCAATTAGCTAAAGGTCAAGTTCTTAAAGATCGAAAGGTACTCCAAATAATCGTATAATGGCTAATGTGGTTATTATATTAATATGATAAATATTAATTAAAGAACAGTAGCCAACTATCTCAAAATACCTCGGTGCTTGAAGACGAAAGTCTTTAATCAATGTGTGACGACTTATGACACTGAAACGTGTTCGCTCACTATGGGCCTCTATGTGCAAGTCTATGAGCCGTATTAAATAAATGTCTATGCACATACACACAGCGCCATCTAGTTCCAGTTTGAATTCAAATAAATAATATTGTAAATGTATTGGTTTATACGACGGCGATGGGCGTGACCCTTCACGTGTGCATTTCTGTATATTTCAAGGTGAACTGTGTATGTTGTTACAATAATTATACTTTTAATGTTTGGAACACCCAAACACTATTGTTTGGGATATCTATGACCATCCCATTTGGGATAAGGGTCGTGACGTTATGTAATGTATGTATGTAAGTATAAGTAGTCGACCAAATGTAAAAAATATGTAATATTTCCTGTATATTAATACCATGTTCGGTAGGGTCTATGCCACGAAATAGCTTTAATTTTCGTAATTAATATTTTTTAAACAATTAATTAAAATGGCGGAATAATGAGAAATTTATCTAATATAATATAATAAATAATATTAAATTTTAATAAATATCTCTGGACATACACACAACGCCATCTAGTTCCACACTAAGCAACTAGGCTAGTATTGATACCAATTATGGTTGATATACTACACACATACTTTTTTTGTGTAAATATATAATTTTCTAAATGAAAACATCCATAACTCGGGCACACGTGTCAGTATTCATGACACAAACATATGCCCGTAACGGGATTCGAACCCGCTATCTTTTAGGATACCTGGTTTTTAATCACTACACCAAACAGGGCATCCATTTACTTTCCTCCTTTCATGCTTGCGGTCCAAACAAAATAACAAAAAAATATTTTTATCTTGTTATTAGGTAGGTACCTAGCTAATAATATTAAAAGGTAAGATTAACCAAAAATTATTTAGGCTAATGCTACTCAGCGTCTTAAATAAATTGTTTAATTTCCTCCAAAATCCAGCAATCTCTTCCTGGAAATCACTTTTTTGCTGTCCGATGAAAACCATGCCGGGACGTTTTGAAAGAGCCATGGAGAAAGAGATGGTTATAGGTTTTAATCTGATTGGCCTAATACAAACAAACGTAACGTCACGACCTCTATCCCAAAAGACGATTTTGGCGGGATCTCGGCGAGTGAAGTTGAATTTTTTCTTTATAATTCTTATAATTTGTGCATTCTAACTTTTGAAGCTTAATAATGGCAGAATATTGTGCAGCAAACGTTAGTGATGGTGTACAAGTGAATGGAAGGGTAAATTAAATTGCGTAACGAAGCTTTCGGGTTCCCACAAGAAGCCGCCAAAATCTTTTGTATAGCATTCTGCCACTTACTGAAGAATGACTTGACCGTGACTAGACTCTGTATACGCCAAATATACGACGAATTACTTGTTTTGACTGAGAGTGACTTATAAACTGACAAAATAAGAGAAATAAAATTTTTCACTCGAAACTGGCAGTAATGTCCCTCGACAATGAGGTTGGCTGGTTGCCATCCTCAAAAATAACAAGAAGAAGACTAATATCAACTATAAGTTACTATACGTACGTTTCATCTACATCTTTCTTCTTTATTATTATTTCTGAAAACCAAATTAACTCGGATTACACCTTGGACGACCTTTAAACCATCTGTGCAGGCCCTAATGAAGTCATTTGCCATGAGACCGACTTCCGAGGAAATTATTTCCTGAATTAATTAATTAAATTTTCCAACGTAGATCTCGAGTTTGAGTCAAGTATTCGAGTTTACTGACCACTGGAGGGTTAAGTAAGATTTTTACAGTCTATCAAACATTTGGAAGGTCCCGAGTTTGCTTCCATAACTTTGAAGAGATTTTATGAAACAACAACAAACGATGGTAAATTAATACGTTTGCCAATGAAACAATTTGATATACCGGTTCGAGGTTCAACTCCCGGTGCCGAACAAAATCATGTCAACGAAGGATTTCAAGAACCATGATTAGGTCAATTTCAAAATTTTACTTTGAACTACTTCCAAAATCGATCAATAATTATTGCATTTCAAACATACTTTATTATAGCCCTTCGCACACAATTTGTGTTTAACAATAGTCATAGATTTATCAAAGGCCTTTTAGATATCATCAGAAACCTTATTGTAAAAGCGTATACGTAGCCCTTTGAAGGATTTACTAACTAAAATTATTTTAGGTATGTGAAGTCGACTAACATATACAGATAACTGGTATAACATACACTGTATCACTGGTGTCTAAGGTTGAAATTCAAAGACAAATTTTAAGTGTAAGAGCGTTTATTCCGTCCAGTAGCGATCTCATTGGATACATTAATTAAATAAATCACTGCAGGATAAATTAATATTTCTTTATAAATATAAAATAAGTAAAAAAAATACCTGTCAGCTGTCAGGGTTTATTCCGCTATTTTCCAGAATACACTATTATAATAACTTTTTTTTTTCAATAATTATTCAATAACATCGCTGGTAGGTACTTTTTCATGGCCTCCACAACATGGCGGCTAATTACGTATTTCGTGTGTGAAAATAACAACATTTTTGTTAGATATATTTCAGAAAAATCTGGCAACACAATAGCAATTTACACGTGCGGTAGCTGTGGCTCATGTTGCCGCCAAAACGACTCAATCCAAGATGGCCGACGCTAATGAGGGACAGATTAGAGCTAAACTGTTTACCGCTGTTACGATAAAAGAATTTCGTGACACAAATTCTCAAATTTTGGATCTAATTAGAATTAGATTTCATTACCTTCCTGCTTCAGCACTTCTCGCGAGCCAATATTACTGGAAGTTTAAATTCATTTAATATTCTACTTAGTGATTCCACAATATTCTGCCTTTATTATAGATCAAAACTCGAAATATTCCATTTACTGGCAATGACAAATGCGATGGCAGTCGCCGAATTCCCGCCAAAAAGCTCTCTTTTGAGAATGTGACAAGTATTATAAGTCTTGAGTCAACAGTAAAGCTGAAGATCCTCCGATTTTATTTTATCTCCTCCTATTATAAGCCACCGTGGCTCAATAGGGTTTACGAATCGGAGGTCGCGGGTTCGAACCCCAGCGAGGTACATATATAGTATTCGGTTTGGTTAGTGGTAGAGCATTTTAAATGTCAGCCTGGCTAGCACCACCATCTTATCTAAATCTGTCGCCAAACAGCAATGTTAATAGCATTGTTGTTTTCCGGTTGTCAGGGATAAGACAGCCAGTTCCCCAAATATTTGGCTTTCCGGGTTAGTACGCGTCCACCTTCTGCCTCATCTTCACTTAACATCGGGTGTGATTGAGGTCAAGTGCTAACCAGTTGTGCAAAAGATATTTGGCGCGCTATTAGAATATGGCCTGTAATCAGGTGAAATCACAGTAAGACATGTTAAAATTCATACATAGGTACCTATTATCCCACAAGTCAGCGTTAGGATCTTCTGAAAATTAAAAGTTTAATGCCTGAAACAACATACACGATTCACAACATATATAGAAAGGCACACATGATAGCGTGAGCCCATCGCCGTTGAAACATACAACTCTACAGATATTTTTTGATGTAAAGTTTCTTAGTCACCTATTACGACAACCACGGGAGGAGACTGTCTGGTTCTATTCCTAAACGTTAAAATCATTTATAACAATTTCATTCTGCATCCAGTCGCACAGTCCTTTAAAGACTGTTTTCAATTTCACACAATATCATTTCAATAACTCAGGTGCAAAATCTAAATATACAGAGCAACTTCGTAACTTGGTGTTAAAGAACATACGGGACCCAAAATCGGCCGTATGGCTACGGAAAAATACAAATACTGAATATAGAGAAAAGAATTTGCAATGTTATTTCAATAATAAATAATTTTATGATAATGGTGATAATGGGGAAAATCTCATGAATGATCGAATGATTAATTGGGTTATATCTAGGTTCTAAGTTCATTGTTGATATTTTAATTTGATTACTATTTGTAGTTCATGAATTTAATACTTACTTTTGCGATATCCTATCGACATTGAATGTTAACAAATTAAATATTTGTAATTGGCATTGCATCGAGAAACAAGATATTGCATAAATGTGTTTAAAATATTGCTGTTGATTCTATATTACGAACATATAAATAAATAACATTTCTTTTAATAACTGGATAAGCGTTTGACCATAATCTCACCTGACCTGACCGAAGATGAAGCGCGCGATCTCAGTAGATTTGCACTAACAATTTAATTTCATTATTATGAATTAATGGATCTCTGTTATCTTTCAATAACGATGATACTGAAAATCTCTCACACTTACACGCACGCACACACACACACAAAATAAAGTTATTTTTATTTTTTTTATTAATAAATGAATTTGATTTTTTAAAGTAGATCCAACTTTCAGTTGCACTATTGTCGTGGCTCCAAATAAACAAGCAAACTGAATACGTCTAGAAGCGCATAATAGAGTGTTGTATGTTTTCATTGTTAGTACCAAACGACAACACCAAACTCTACCCAACTGCTGTCGACGCCCGACCACTTTGCACGCCAAAGTTTTGTTCACAAGCAATAGAACGAGAATGCGACTGCCAGTTTTAAAGAGCTAATGTGTACAAAGTTGTTGAATAAGCATTTATGTGTTTTTAGATAGGAAACTGTAAAGCAAACTACTATGCAAAACAGAGAAATGATACAAGATAGTAAAATATAATGTACTGAGTGAAATAGAATTCGTATACTTACCCTTAACTGATGACGCCACTCTCGATTACGATCAACTTTCCCCCAAGGAACCATAGTCGAATTCGATGAAAACATTATCGATTACAAAGTAAATAATTCTGAAAGCACCTCTATTATTGAAGTTAAACAATTTTCGAATGATGTAATAATACAGTGTGTGTTTTTTTTTTCAACATCAACGGGTTTGATTTCTGGCTTGGAATATTGATTGTTCAAATTTCAAATGATGAGCAAATTTCAAAAGAGGCCACCGATTCGATTCGGATTTGATACAGATTAGTTAGTATTAATTAAAATTTAATCAAAGTCCCTATGTACCAAATAACTAAATGTAAGAAAGTAGTTAAACAATGTTTAATTGTATTCTAGATTTTTTTTTATATTTCTGACACTTACACCATTCGCAAAGCTTGTACTATGGCTACTAGATAACGGATAAACATAAATAAATATTTATATAGACATCCATGACTCAGGAATAGATGTTCATATTCATCACACAAACATTTACCCGTCGCGGGATTCGAAATCGCAACCGTTGGTTTCGCTGACAGGGTCACTATCCACTACACCAATCGGTCGTCAAGATTTAAGTTTATGATTTAAGGGTGGAGATGTAATGTGGGTAACTCGTTTTTATTATAGTAATATAAGTTAGTAGGTAATTCAATGATAATCTGTCTTGCAAATAAAGTCAGTGCACGGAAAGCATCGTTTTCCTTTGCTCCCGATAAAAATAGTTTTCATGAAATTCGAGCCTCGACTTCTTCGAGTACTTTTTGCAATTCTTTATGAAAAATGTACTTGAAACATTCACCTGTATATTGTTGATGTAGCTATATATAGCATTCTATTATCTCTGTTTCCTACCTCCATGGCAACAACTTTACCGTGAATTTCATAAAGATCCACTTTCGGTAGTAATAAAATTCAGGGCGAAGTGTGAACAGCTGTTTAGAATTTCAGATGGGACCGGTAAATGTTTGACGAGAGTAATTTGTTAGTATATATAACTATAATACAATAAATTGAAAATGTAGGAAAACCCTAAAAGGAAAATTTAAGAAAAAGAGAAAATTTAGACTGATAGCGGTGACCTTTTTTACCGTGAAGAAAAAATAGGGCATGTTAGGTAGTTAGTCGATTATTTTGTCATTAGACGGTCAGGTTTGTAGCTTTTTCCACATAATTACACCATTAATCAATAAATTAAAAAAAAAACTTGGAGAAAATATGAGTTTTAAATAAATTTCGCATATTAAGAACCAACCAAGCATATAAGAACCGGAGGTGCCAGACTCCCATCCACTTACGCTAGTAACTAAGCTCGCTCCTAGCAATGCAGCCGTTAGCACGCTGACAACTATTTAGCTTAGCGGTGAGGACGGGGGAAGGGAAAAGGGAGGGATAGGTGACAAAAGTGGTAGTAGCTATGACATGAATGGAGAAATTAGGTAAGAAGAAGAAAGAAAAAGTATTTATTGCCAACAAATACAGAAAAATTCGTAGGTATAACATTTTGTAAAATGAAATGTATTTGTGGCAAAGGGATTAGGCGTCAGCATTTGCTGCCAATATGTCGTATGGCAATTGACAGCGCTAGTTTTCAGCGCAACCACTCTCTCACTTATGTCTTCAAAATAAAAAACAACAAAGTCAGCGCGTTCCCACATACACTTATATGTGTGAGGAAAAAAAAACAGGAAAAAAAAGAAAAAAGCAGTTTTTTTCTTTTTTTTCCTGGATTACCTACTTGCGAGTGTGACGATAAAAGTAAGAGGACACTATTATAACGGAAGGATTCAAGGTTGTAACAATAGTAGCTCAAGGAGACGGAATCACATACCCGTCTCCACTTGATAACACCAAAAGAGGTGATTACCAGAAACGGACCTTCTGCTGTATATATAACGAAAGCGTGAATGGAAGGGTCGGTAAAGGTCGGCCAAGAAGGACATACGTCAATCAAGTGACTGACGTCGTCACAAAAGGTCATGTGCGGTCAACCACTAACCGACGAGCGTGTATGAAGCATTTGATGAGATAGTGGAAGAAGGAAAAGTAGTATGTCATGATCGTTGCAAGTGGAAATCAATAGTCTCTGCCTACCCCAAAGAGAAACAGGCGTGAGCATATATACCGGATGAGTTTTTTTACCGTAACGAAAAAAATTGGGTTTATTAGTTAAGTGAAATAGAAGGTATTGTCATAGGTAGTTTATTTATTTTTTTCTTGACAACCATAAAAACTAATAAAATATTGTCTCATTTGATGGTCGCGTTTTGTAGCCTATTCCACATAATTACATCATTTAATAAAATAAATTTAAAAAACTTAGAGAGAATATGAATTTGAAATAAATTTCGCATATTAGGAACCGTACGAGTCCCGGCAGTCGCATACCAATCACTGGCCGGCGCGTGATTCGATGATGGTTTTGAAAAAAAAAACTATCTACGCCAATAACATCTATTGGATCTTTACCCATGAAATTGGAGTTTTTGTCTTCGTTAATCGTATGTACCAATTCCTGCTATTTTTAAAGCTATATCCAAATTTGTTTTTTATTTGGAAAATGGAATATTATTTCAAGGTTTCACATGAAATATTTTTTAATTTCTGGGCTTAATCACATAATAAAAAAAATTTGAACCGAGCTCTTTTCATGTGCTTCCCATAATCATTTCTTAAATTCGCTGAAACTTTTATAAAGCGGTTACTTTTAAAAATTAACGCTGCTCATACTTAATGTTATCCGATAATACACACAAAGTTTAGCTAAATTTGGATTTGCCGTTCCTAAAAAAAAATCAAAAATGTTTGTATGGAGAAAGCAGTCTTAATGAAATTCTTCATACAAAACGCCAATTTCATAGGTAAGGACCTAATATTTCACTTCCCTAATGTGTCCTATTTTTTCCTTACGGTAAAAAAACTCATCTGGTATGTAAAGATGATTTCGCACGACTGCGAAATCATCAGCGGGGTGTCCCGGTACAAAGACTGCTTCGCCTCTGTTACACGGTACACTATGAGATTTGCCCTAAAGCTAGCTTCCTATAACGTCGTCAAATATCCATTTTTGTCAACAAAGCCTTAATATGCCCTCTTGTAACAGTAATATTCAAGCCATAAAGGATTTTACGCCAGCTATAACATGTAAACCAAATAGATTCCAATTCATAAAGTTTGATTTAATGTGTTTTGTTACAGTAAACCATTACATGTCTTCCCAATCCCTCTGCATGCGGTATTATATCGTATGCGTTATGATATCTTCCGCGTGATATTTTACGCTCGCCATATCATATATGATAACATCGGATACATCCATATATGACGTCACGACTTTTAACCCAAAGTGTTGTCTAAGATATCCCAAACGCATTTGGGTGTTCAAAATATTCTAAATTTTATATTTCGAAATATTGGGTCTTTACCTATGAAATTGGAGAGTTCGTTAAGCATATACGTACCAATTCCTGCGATTTTCAAAGCTATATCCATATTTGTTTTTTATTTGGAAAATGGAATATTATTTCAAGGTTTCACATGAAATATTTTTTAATTTCTGGGCTATATCAACATAACAAAAAAAATTTGAACAGAGTTCTTTTCATTTGCTTCCCATAATCATTTCTTAGATTCGCTGAAACTTTTATAAAGCGGTTACTTTTAAAATACTTAACTTAATGTATCCGATAATACACACAAAGCTTAGATTAATGATTGGTCTCCGCGCCGCTACGACTAGATACCGCACTATGAAGAAAAAACAGGTTCCTGAATGCGGCAACTCAATATTGTAGTGTGTAGATTTATACAGTACTTACTGATGGTATGTGATGCCAGTATCTTTCTTGTTTTTTGTAGTATTGTTATTACATAGTTTGACTACGCAAACCGGCATTTTGCTTCAGTCTTAAACCAAAATTTGAAATTTGAACTTGTGGCGTGACTGCGCGGGTACGCCGAATACGGCGTAGTATTTGTTGCCGCATTTTTCGAGTACGCCGACGGTATCTAGTCGTAGCGGCGCGGAGACCAATCATTAATCTAAGACACAAAGTTTAGAGGATTTGCCGTTCTCAAAAAAAAATCAAAAATGTTTGTATGGAGAAAAGAGTCTTAATGAAATTCTTTATACAAAACGCCAATTTCATAGGTAAGGACCTAATATATCGAAATATCTTGTTGTCGCTTTCATTTCGTTGACATTCAAAGCGACGGAACGATATTGAAAGAGACGTTCATTAAACATCGGATGTACCGTGTGGTTTCCGCACGTGAAAAGAATAGAACAAATCTATCTCTTCCCGTGGGTGTCATAGAAGGTGAACCAGGGACCAGGACAAAAAATATGTATAGACTTGCACTTTATATCGGCGATGGACTCAGTTTCATATGTGCGCATATATCTGTTTATTTCAAAAGGTTAACCGTGAATGTTGTTTACAGAATTTAACTTTTAATGTTTGTAACACCCAAACGTTTATGTTTGGAATATGTTTGAGCACCCTATATGGGATTAAAGTAAATGTATGTATGAAACCTTTCGATATAGTATACATTATTATTGTATCGCGTATGACAGGTGGTGTCTCTACTTACCTAGTTCTCATAAATATGAAATGCAAAAAAAAATGTAACTGAAATAAGAAATGTACCTATAATAATATTTATAACTATAATTTTAAGTGTAATTGGTGATTATTATTATTATTGATTGATTTTTTTTTCTTTTTTTTTTTTTTTGGTTTCATTCTCTCCTTTAGGAGAAGGCAAAGGGATCTAGCCCATAACAGCCATATCTTATTTCTCTTATTTCTTCAGTTTGTAAGTCAGTCTCAGTCAAAACAAGTAATTTGTCGTATACTTGGCGTATACAGAGTCTAGTCACGGTCAAGTCATTCTTCAGTAAAGTGGCAGAATGCTTTACAAAAGATTTTGGCGGCTTCTTGTGGGAACCCGAAAGCTCCGTTACGCACTTTAATTTACACTTCCCTTCACTTGTACACTATCACTAACGTTTGCTGCACAATATTCTGCCATTATTAAGCTTCAAAAGTTAGAATGCACAAATTATAAGACTTATAAAGAAAAATGCTACTTCACTCGCCGAGTTCCCGCCAAAAAGCCTTTTTTTTTTTCCTTTTTATTCTCTCCCCTCGGAGAACACAAAGGGATCTAAGCCCATGCAGCCATGTCTTATTTCACTTATTTCTTCAGTTTAAAAGTCAATCAAAACAAGTAACTCGTCGTATACTTGGCGATTATAGAGACTAGTCACGGTCAAGTCATTCTTCAGTAAAGTGGCAGAATGCTTTACAAAAGATTTTGGCGGCTTCTTGCGGGAACCCGAAAGCTCCGTTACGCACTTTAATTTACACTTCCCTTCACTTGTACACCATCACTAACGTTTGCTGCACAATATTCTGCCATTATTAAGCTTCAAAAGTCAGAATGCACAAATTATAAGAATTATAAAGAAAACTGCTACTTCACTCACCGAGTTCCCGCCAAAAAGCCTTTTTTTTTTTCCTTTTTATTCTCTCCCCTCGGAGAACACAAAGGGATCTAAGCCCATGCAGCCATGTCTTATTTCACTTATTTCTTCAGTTTAAAAGTCAATCAAAACAAGTAACTCGTCGTATACTTGGCGATTATAGAGTCTAGTCATGGTCAAGTCATTCTTCAGTAAAGTGGCAGAATGCTTTATAAAAGATTTTGGCAGCTTCTTGTGGCAACCCGAAAGCTTCGTTACGCACTTTAATTTACAACTTCCCTTCACTTGTAGATCATCACTAACTTATGCTGCACAATATTCTGCCATTATTAAGCTTCAAAAGTCAGAATGCACAAATTATAAGAATTATAAAGAAAAATGCAATTTCACACGCCGAGATCCCGCCAAAAAGCCCATTATTGATTGATTATTTTAGTCTGGCGTGATTGAGGTCAAGGGCTAACCCGTTGTGTGAAAAAAAATTGTAACATTCAAAAGTTTGTGAGTGATAAAATTAAACGATTATTATTATATCAACCGTAAAACAGGTACACTATACAAGTCGCCTACATATATTTTACATCCAGTGACAAAAAATGCAAATTACGTAAGTAAGGAATCTAATTTTGCGACGTCGCACGAGTAAATTGTTCTCCCCTGTTAAGCTAATTTTGAAAGACATCTTGCAAAGAATTCCTGACAGTGACAACATACCTTATTTAACATATACTACTCCAGCTAAGCTCATGGTTATCAAAGTACTAATTAAATTCTCCTCGCCGCAAAAAATATGTCTCTTAATCTAGCGAGCTTCCTGAAATGAAGTCGACGGACTGCGAAATCGGTGTCATCTAAAGGAAAAAAGTATGAAGTAAATGAGAAGGTAGGCTATAACTATCTTTAGCATTATAGGATTAACTGAGTCAAATATTCAAGGATGATCACATCTTTATTTCTGGTAATATCTCTTTGTAGATCTCTAGCTCTAGCTTTGTAGATTGATTAATTTACAACCCAGAACTCAACTATTGCAACAAAACAACAGTTACAATGGAATAGTTCCATATTCTTATATCACTTATAAAGTTAGAATCAAAACTACTTATAGTATTTGTAACACCTTGTTCACTATACGTTACGTAGTAACTAAAAAGTAATTTGTGCAATACCAGGCGTCCATCACTCGCTCAAGGCCTACCTATGCCTATATATGCCTACCGCTTCGCGTATCGTCCACGATACAACCGATGCCAGTGGGCTACCGTACGCCCGTCTGAGATTATTTACGGGATTTAGGCTATTTTCACCGAGGAAATTTAATAACCGAGAATTCAGAGAAGAAACAAACAAAAACTCAAACACATTTGAATAAAAATTTATTGATTTTTTACAATATTCGTTTTATTACCAATATCATCATAGGTAACAACTCTAGCGCATTCGTTCGCTTCAGTAGTTTGGCATAGTAAGACCACCCAGACGATCACAATCACCAAACTGAACAGCCTATAAAGAACGGGAGCCATGGCGACCTCACCGTTAGCGGCGCTAAATGCACTGCTTGACCTTCCACCCCTATACCTCTTTGATGCCAGTATGCTAAGGGTATTGAACCATTTAAAGAAGAACTGGCTCTCCAGTCACTGAGAGCTCCCTAAAGGTCTGTACTGGAGGACTGGATTTTGGGCATGGTGACCGATGCTATAATCATTAGGAATCCCTAAGTACGAGTTCTGCAGACTATTCACCGTGGAATTTCCTCTTAGGGAGAACTGGTTAAATGAACAAATTACTTAGAAACCCCGAAGCTAAAAATGGTATACCGATGGCTACCTAGATTTAAAAATAAAACTAATCTCGGGAAATATACTTCCATATTCCTAGCAGAAGTATACGCCATCGTAGAGTGCGCGGAAACCATTCTGCATAAACGCTACGTTAACCATACCATCTATATCCATTTGGATAGCAAAGCGGCTCTTTCAGCTCTAGCCTCAGATAAACTTGTCTCAAGGCTGGTTGAAAACTGCAGACTTGTTTTAAACACCCTTGGCGGAAAAAACAGGGTCGTTCTACGTTGGGAAGGCAATGAAAAAACCTACGAACTGGCGAAATTGGGGGCTAAAGGAACTCAGTACGGCCCTGAGCCTCTCTGTGGTATCCCAAAAAGCCAAATTCGCTTCACCCTAAGGAACCGGTGCACCCAAGCATCTCTCTAAATCTGGATGAACAGACCGAGTTTAACACACACATTAAAAAAGTAATTAAAGCCTTCAACAAGAGGGCTGCCGGGGAAGCACTGGCACTTAGTAAGAACAATCTACGCATCCTCGCAAAGGCACTCACCGGGCACTGTTGTCTGAACAAACACATGCTCAACATAGGACTCCGAGAAATAGGGATGTGCAAACTTTGTTTCATTGTAGAGGAAACACCTGTACATCTGCTGTGTGAATGTGCTCCGCTGATGCGTAAACGCAATATCTACCTGGGTGGCCACTTACTGCGCCCGGATGATATAAAAACCATCGGTGCCAATAAAATAATCCAATTCCTCAGAGAGGCAATCCTGAGCAACGAACTGTAGGTTAGTGGCCTGTAGGAAAGAGCCTCGAGCAAGTACCGGGCACATCTCTCAATGAGTATAACCATGATGGTTCATGGGGCCATGGGAAGGTGGAGGGTTTGTAGGTTAGTGGCGATCACAATAGGTCTCCAAGACCTGCAACAGCCACACATACAACCAATAGCAATACCAACCATAGCGCATTCATTCGTGGGTCGCGCGGCGTGCAAAACAATCTCTACTCTCTGTGTGCATACTTACGGTACATTTCTTCTGGCTACGGACAGCTGGTATTTTACTAATTAAAGCGTAGGTATTGTCGCTCTTGTATTGGAGTGATGTACGTAGTAACCATTTCATAATAGTAATATGTCTTATCACTTCTGCAGCAGCATTTTATATGTCCGCCTGGTTAGCTACCACCATCTTATCTAAGTCTGCCACCAAACAGCAATGTTAACAGCACTGTTGCGTTCCGGATGTTATAGATAAGATAGTCAGTCCCCCAAAATAACATTGGGGTTCCAACTGAGCCTCCATCTTCGGCCGCCTCTTCATTTAACATCAGGTGTGATTGAGGTTAAGCGCAAACTCGTTGTGCGTTAAGAAATATATCTTTACAGTTGCAGTAAGAATGACAACTTGAGGTTGGTAGAGATTTCTACGTAGTACCAATGTAAAATTTTATGAGTTCACCCTTTCAAGCCATTTACCTTTCAGAAAACACTCCCTGAGGTATAAAGTACTCCTTTTTATTACCATCTATTCACAGTGTACTCTAAAGCCGCAACTCAACATTGACATCAATGGCGTCCAACCAAAGTAAGAAACTTTTACATAGACTGTAGGAGTCAGGGCTGCAACTGCTCTATTACATGCTTATGCGTCAAATAAAATTAAATTATTTATTCTATTTGTCCCCTGGGATAGTTTTTCAAGAATATTAAGAAGTTCATCATCATCATCATCAGTCTGTAAATATCCACTGCAGGGATATAAAGGCCTTCCATCTATAATGAGCGAGTATGGGCCATAGTCCACCACGCTGGCCCAATGCGGGTTGGGGACTTCACATGCCTTAGAACTTATATTCCTCAGGCATGCAGGTTTCCTCACAATGTTTTCCTTCACTGTTTAAGAGCAGTAGGATAAATGCGCATAAGTAATTAAATTAAATTTAAAAACTCATTGGTACATGGCCGGCTTGGTAATCTAACCCGGACCTCCCAAATCGGGAGACCGCGTTTTCACCGCTGAGCCACCGACGCTCAATTAAGAAGTTATTGATAATTTTTTTAACCTGTGCCGAAAACTACGGGTCTTATGTGTTTGATGACGCTGTGTGTGTGTGTGTCCAATCTTTGTCCAGATGTATCTCCGTAATGTTTAATGAAAATCCATAAGACGTTTCGTAGACATTCAGCTTTTAATACAGTTGTTTGGTGATTTTGTATGGTATCATAGTCTTTCGGGGGTGAAATAAATTCTACATTTATAGTAGTTATTTGCGACATGTGGGTCAAAATTGCCACCACCTGGAGCCCACCGATAGAAAGAACCGAAAAGGAGATGGCGGGATGAGCTGGATAAGTTCCTAACCAACTGGACGGAGGAGGCCCAGGACGGAGAGCCGTGGAGAGAGAGAAGGGAGGCCTTTGCCCAGCAGTGGGACAGTATGGGCTCCTAATAATAATAGTAGTTATTTAGAAAACACAAAGTCACAGGAGTTATGACTTTTTGATTATCGGATGTGAAAAGCGTTGGCTTGCTGGACAAATAAACCCGAGCAGCCGGGCAACGAATGGTATGTTATTACGTATTTATTTATAATACTATTACGTAATTATTATTTTGTATATTTACACTACACTATACATACACTAACCCGACTATAATTGTTTATTATTATTCTGCTCATTATTGTACCTCACGTGGCGTCCGTGCGTCACTGGCCATTTGGGGGCACTGAAAACCAGCGCTGTGATTCGTCGCAGCATGAGCTGAGTGCTAACCCATTTGTGCACGCCGCAACACGTGACAGCATTGTCGGGATCTTCTTCATAATTGTATTTATATTTTATTGTTTTTGCATCGTGTTGTGGCGTTCATAATAAACTATTCTTATTCTTATTATGGTCTGTGGCATTAGAATTTCCTCTGAACTATGAAGTTTTCCTCCTAATTTTTCCTAAAACTAAATCAACTTGTACAACTGGTTTTAATTTCTACACTTCAATTGTCAGAGACAGAATGGTTGTTTGTTTTACCTCATACAGTCAACTTCCAAGTACTTGAACTCTGTAGACAAATCTCCAACCTTATTGCGATACGATAAGGTTCACAAGGTTTCGTTAACTTTCGTTGGTGTGCGTAAAAAGGGGGACAATGTGACGTATTTTCTTTTTAAACTAAACAATTTTATTTTGAGCGGTTTTATTGTTCAGAGGAAAACATAGGAAGCCGTTGAAACTCAGGCCCTATGAAGTAGTTGAGAAACTGGAGTCCCGAAAAATGAATTGGGGTTATTACTGTGTAAAAGACGTCATTGGTCGGCCATGTTTTATAATTATTATGGCTGCTCCATTGAATGTTTTTGAAAGGGGAAACACGGTTGTACGGCTGTAGTACACACATACTCTAGTGCATCCTGATTGTTACTTTTATAGATTGTTATAAAATATGTTTATCCAATTGCTTTGTTACTTATGGTATGTGTGTGACTGGAGATACAAATAAACGATTTATCAATCTATCTACAATTATTAGCCCCGAAAAAGATTCATTTTTTTAAATTTATTTAATTGTAATTTCGAATAGTAAGAAATAGAAAAGTAATTCCTTCCTTCCTTCCTTACAATTGGAAAAAATATGGGTAACTTTTTTTACCGATTTAGAAAAGGACAAGGTTGTATTTCCGCTGTATGTATTTATTTATTTATTTCCAACTTACAACTATCTTTACAAGATTACACTAATGCGATAGTGCAGTGAAGACTTTACCTATATTGCTAGACAAGGACAATATACATACAAATTAAAAATTACAATTTGTATTTTTTTTTGTGATGTATGGTGGCTATGTCATGACATAAATGGTATGAATCTAGGTTAGCGAACACTATTGGTTAAAGAATTTAAAAAGGAAGGAATGAAAATAATTATGAGTAAGACGATGGTTGTGGAAAGGCAAGATAAGATGACTGAATGTGATATTATGATAGATGGTGTTTTTACAAGTTTTGTTGGACATACTATGTAGAGACAGTAAATGTGAGGACGCCTCCGTGGCTCAATGTAAACAACATTGAGTTTACGATTCGGAGGTTGCGGGTTCGATCCCCAGTACGTGTTTAACTACTCGGTTTGGTTGGTGGTAGGGCATTTTAAATGTCCGCCTAGCTAGCTACCACCATTTTATCTAAATCTGCCGCCATGTTAATTGCATTGTTGCATTCCGGTTGTCAGAGATAAGATAGCCAGCCCCTGTGTTGGGGTTTCCGGGTCAGTACGCTTCCACCTTCGACCTTATTTTCACTTAACATCAGGTGTGATTGAGGTCAAGTACGAACCCGTTGTGCATAAAAAAAAGAGGAAGATATTAAAAATTCAACAATAATCTAATATATTAAAAATAATTTTAACCGCCTCCGTGGCTCAATGTAAACAACACTGAGTTTACGATTCGGAGGTCGCGGGTTCGATCCCCAGCGGGGTACATGTTTAAGTACTCGGTTTGGTTGGTGGTAGGGCATATTAAAATGTCCGCCTGGCTAGCTACCACCATCTTATCTAAATCTGCCGCCAAGCAGCAATGTTAATAGCATTGTTGTGTTCCGGTTGTCAGAGATAAGATAGCCAGTCCCCCAAATATGTTGGGGTTTCCGGGTTAGTACGCTTCCACCTTCGACCTCATCTTCACTTAACATCAGGTATGATTGAGGTCAAGTACGAACCCGTCGTGCATAAAAAAAAAAAAAAAAATCATCATCATCATCAACTACCTCCCCACTGTTGAGGTACAGCCTCCTTTCACGGGTCATAATCCACTACACATAAAATAGCAAATATATAAATGAATCTTATTCATCAACTATCAAACTAGTTAACGCAGCGTTATCAGACAGCTTAATTAAACCGGAACTTCCATTACATATACCTTCTCTATATGGCTACCTTTATCACAGGGTGTTCAATGTTCATAATACGCTGATTCTCGGCAATATTCCCACACCCCGTAGATACACAGACACGTTCGCAAATCGTATTAGTCGTCAAAGCCCTCGACTTCGAGCCAGTCTTTTCACCCCACTTTCCCCCCATTTATCTAATACGTCTTCAATAGAGTATGCTTGTGTTACCTGCGTTTAGATGCGAATGATTTGGCGCGTGCCGGTGAGTTGTCGTATTTAAACTTACATTTTGTTTTATAAAATATACGGGATGAGTTTTATTACCGTAAGGAAAAAAATAGAGCATATTAGGTAAGTGAAATAAAAGTTATTGGCATAGATAGTTTTTTTTTTTGATAAACGAAACGTTTTTGGTGTTGCGGGTGTCCATGGGCGGCGGTGATTGCTTTCCATCAGGTGACCCGCATGCTCGTTTGCCGCCCTCACGGTAATGATATGGCGGTATTCAAAAGGTTTCTATCATGCGAAATTTATTTGGAACTCATTTTTTCTCCAAATTTTCTTTATTTATTTAATTCAATGGTGTAATTATGTGGAATAGGCTACATACGCGATCGTCAAATGACACAATTAAAGCTTTATTCTATGATAGTTTTGAAACAAAAATTAAACTTCTATTTCATTTAAATAATATTGTCTATTTTTTTCCTTACACGGTAAAAAAACTCATCCGGTATAAAACCCCGAATACGGTTTTAAATAACTACCTATAAAAACTCCGCCGATTTCGGCCGAAGTCGCCGTTTCTTTGTATGTGAATTTTTTTTGGAGAACTTGGCCTGGGCACTCTGATTAATTCGAAATTGATATACCTATTGAGGTAAATTTCATGCGTGGTGGCTCCGATTTCCAGTGGATTACATTTTGGGCGAATGCCCTTGTTGTGCCCACACCAATATCAGTTGGGAACTCCATTCCCGAAGTTGTAAGCGTACACAGTTTTCTCACAGTTTAGGCTACTGGAGGTAACATAAAAATCTGCATATAAACTTACTTGACAACTCTATATAGGGGTAGTCGGGTAAAAGGTTCATGAGGTTGCACATAAAATTGTAGGTACGTAACATCTAGATATACCAGTCTGATCCTGATAAAGTACAACGAAATATGCACCAATCTGCACCGGACGCGCATTGTATATGGTCCATAACCTCTTATAATAGGAGGCTATTCCCCAGCAGTGGGCACGCAAGGCTGTTTTTTTTTTTAAAACGGTTCATAAAACGACACAATTCAAAATATTTTCAGTCTTACCCAACATTACGACATAATTAACTGAATGTATGGATGTGAACACAGCATGCACAGAGGGGGGGGGGGGGGGGGCAGTACTTTACGATTAGGTAGGCTGTTGATGTAGTACTGTATAATACTTGTATATAAACGATGTTGTGTGCCTTACACCACAATTTATTCGACAATGCATGATCCGCGATCATGTCCTATATTAGGGCTTATCTAGAATTATTTCTTTAGCAATGACACCTCCCTTATGTATTGGCAAAGCGATTACTTACACCTGCCACAAAAGAGGAAAAAGGAAGTGACATATTATAAAGATTGAATCAGAGTCGTCGTCGCATTGGGAATTGATTTGGATATCAAGGGAAAATTGAAAATGTTGACGTGATTGTATATATAGTACTTCATTTAATTTTAGAAATAAAAAGCTACGAAAGAATTAGTTTCCATCTACTCTTTATATTATTTAGGAGGGGTTTCGGTACGTAAAAAGAATAGAACCGACCCGTCTCTTCTCGTGGGTGCCTTAAAGGTGACTATGGGACTTTCCACCAACCAAAAATCTATAGATTTGCACGCCCTGTTATGAGTGCATTTCTGTATTCGAAACGTCAACCGTTGATGTTGCGTCAAGCTTTAAATTTTAATGTTTGGAGTACCCAAACGCTAATATTTGGGATATCTCTGACCACCCCATTTGGGATAAATAAATAAATAAAATTTTTTTTTTGTAAATAAATACTTATTATAATGTAAACATCCATAACTCGGGCACACTATTCATTTGGTATAGTGGTCACAGTTTCCGCCCGCGAATTCGTTCTATGGAAGATTTTATTAAAGTCGGTTCAGCAAGAAAATAGACTATCCAGGTCCGACTCTCCAAATTTCATCCAAATCCGTCCAGCCGTATAGGCGTGAAGAGGTAACAAACATACATACAGTAATACACAATATTTTCAATTTACATTTTTTTTTGCAATAACTAAATGCAGTAAGTAAAGTAATTCGTCATCCATTGTTTCTTTCTGCTCCGCATGCAAGCACTCGGGATAATAGCTCGAGAACGACTGAGTTCAGAAAAAGTCTGACGGAAGAATCGAACTTGTATCGAGTGATCTTTTTTTTTTCTTTTTATGCACAACGGGTTGGTACTTGGCCTCAATCACACCTGACGTTAAGTGAAGATGAAGTCGAAGGTGGAAGCGACATTTTGGGGGACTGGCTATCTTATCTCTGACAACCGGAACACAACAATACTATTAACATTGCTGCTTGGCGGCAGATTTAGATAAGATGGTGGTTGTTAGCCAGGCGGACATTTAAAATTCTTTTTTTTTTTATATGATTGATGGATTCGCGTTTGACCACAATCTCACCTGATGGAAAGTGACGATGTGATCGAAGATGAAGCACGCGATCCCAGTAAATGCCTATTCACTCTGGTCTTGAAGATCCCAAGGTTGTAGGATTCAGGAAAGACTGACGCCGGAAGGGAGTTCCATGCCTTGGCTGTTCGGATGATGAATGAAGAATCGAACTTCTTAGTGCGAATGTTCGGTATATTAACTATATACGAGTGGAATCCTTCCCCACGCCTAGTGGTCCAAAGATGGAAGGGTGACGGTGGAATAAGATTATGTAATTCTAACGCACACTCCCCGAAATGCATCCTGTAAAAAACTGAGAGACAGGCCACTTTGCGACGGTGTTCAAGGCTCTGCAATTTAGCAGTCAACGAATTATCACCTATGAGTCTCATGGCACGTCGTTCCACGGAATCGAGTGCAGCTAGTTGGTACTTGGCTGAACCATTCCAGAGGTGACAGCAGTATTATATGCACGAGCGGACCTGAGCCTGGTAAAGCACCAAAAATTGTTTGGGTGTGAAATATCGCCTGACCTTAAGGGAGAATGACAAGCTTCTTAGCCGCTGTTTTAGCGTTCGATTCTATGGAGCGCCCAAAATTTAGGTTGGAGGTTAACTCCATGCCCAAAAGATTGAGATGGTCAGAGATTGGTACGGATACATCCCGTAAGGGCGGAGTCAGGTCGAATGGGGTCCGTTTGCTGGTGAACAGACACGTCTATGTTTTGGTGGCATTGATATTAACTAGATTGGCGTCGCCCCAATCAGTTACCGTCTTATTCATGCGCCCTTCCATTCATTCCCTTCATTCATGCAAAATGCCCTTCCACCAACCAAACCGAGTACTTAATCATGTAAACCGAGTACTTAAACACCATCTGACGTATATTCCCGCCCTAAATGTAACCACCAGACAGCAAAATATGTTATGTTACCTATCTGTTAGAGACGTAGTATAATGTAATGACGAATAAGGTAGCAGAAGTCATTTCCTGGCCCTCGTAATTATATTCCGGATTAGCGTGGAGTACTTTTTAAGCCGATATGTGGGGTCCCGCTCGCAAAAAGAAATGAACCAACCCGTCCTGTCGAAAAAGGAGACTGAGGGATTTTACACCAAAAAAACGTCTATCTACTGGTAAATTTTAGACAATAGCCGGTGTATGTTCTATCATGCATTAAACTTTTAATGTCCGGAACACTCGAAAAACTTAACTTAACTTATTTAACTTAACTTCCTTACTTTTATAGTCTAGTAAGGATTCACTTTTTTCTTCCTGCTCTTAAGGGCAGTGATTTTTGCCACAGTTTCTTGCAAATGGATAGAGTACCTGTCAGTGCTAGAATAAAAATGTTTTCGAACAAAGCGGTAGCTTGCTTTAGATATAGTATACGTATTTAGTAATAAAACATTGAATGTTAGATTAAAATTACCACTGTGAATGGCACTTAGTCGGAGATTTCCTGTAGGTATTTAAAAAGAAATTGATCATAAACTTCTTTATATTTATGAAAAATTTCACCGAGTGCAAATGTCACGACTCAGTAAACTATTTATAGAAAATATAAACGAGGGTCTGAAGAAGGAAACCGAAGATTGCCACTGGAACTCCTTAATATTACTTGTTTCCGTACTAGAATAATATGTTCTAATCATGATGGAGTTTGTGTGAAGCTTGTATTTAAAAGTGTTTTTAATGTAGAGCTTACTTTGATGAAGATAAACTTTTTTTATGCACAACGTGTTGGTTCTTGACCTCAATTACACCTGATGTTAAGTGAAGATTAGGTCGAAGGTGGAAGCGTACTGACCCGGAAACCCCATCACAATTGGGGGACCGGCTATCTTGTCTTTGACAACCGGAACACAACAATGCTATTAACATTGCTGCTTGGCGGCAGATTTAAATACATGGTGGTAGCTAGCCAGGCGGACATTTAAAATGCCCTTCCACCAACCAAACCGAGTACTTAAACATGTTGTTTACATTGAGCCACGGAGACGGTCTAATTTTCCGCAAGCGGAGCCGTGACCAAAAGCTAGTTATTATTCAAATCCTGATATACCTCAAGTCATCTTCTCACATCAATCTCGGTTAAAGTGCTCTTGGCCTTTTCCAACATGTACTCAACTTGATCAAGGTACGTTCACCTATGTCGACCCATTTCGACCCTTCTACTCGAGTCAGCAAAAGGACTAAATTAGTACCTAGAATACCTTGTTGGTTTTGGTCGAAGAAAATTTAACAAACCGTCTCTTCCCCTGAGTGTCTTTTTAATTTCGTAATATTTCCTACATGGAATTGGAAATTAATTATTTTCGCATTTACTCCTTCACTTGGGCAACACCTTCCATCGTCTCCCGTGCAGGGTCGTGCTCCTACTAAATTATCCTAGTGGTAAGATCTTGAATACA
Organism: Oegoconia quadripuncta; assembly: GCA_949316235.1. Lineage (NCBI taxonomy): Eukaryota > Metazoa > Arthropoda > Insecta > Lepidoptera > Autostichidae > Oegoconia > Oegoconia quadripuncta. Next base: position 5,226,595 of record OX438746.1, read on the forward strand.
ATAATTTAATGACTCTCCTACTATAATGAGGAATGTAGGTATGTAGGAGCTTAAAAACATTACAATTGAATTCCTCGTTATGATACTCTAATTCAAGTACAGCTACTAATATTAATATAGTATCATAATAGTTATCATTAGTAGTTCAGCGAGTTACAAAACCCAAACAGTATTTAATTAGCTGTATACTTTGACCCCATAATATTTGTATTTATTTATTTATCTAAAATGTTACAACGATATAAATAAGGTCTAACAAAATTAAAGGTAATAGTTATGGGATGTAACTATTACGAAAAAAATGAAACATTAAAGTTAATCTGTTAACTATATATAGAAATATAAAATTTAGAAATGTAAATTTTGTGCGTTGGACATTAATGACCGCGCGCTCTAGGTACTTTGCCACAACACACAAACACAAGCCGCTGTATCTTTGAAGACGCTGAAAGGCGACTTGTGGCGCTTGCCCCGGCGCCGCCGCGACTTGTTGTGATTGCTTGTGCCCTGTGCCTCGCCACCCGCTACCCCCGTCTGGCGTCTTCCATATCAATGGAACGTTGCCTGTTTTTTCTCATTGATAAAACAAGGTACACTCGAAATGAAGTAAGTCTGTTAATGTGTATTTTCATTTGCACTTACATTTGAATTTTTTAATTGGAAACAAAATTTTTAAGGCTAGTTTTTTTAATGAATATATTATTTTATTGTCATCTACGTGCAATTGCCAAAGTTTGTCGGTTTCAATTTGTTAGACCTTATATTTACAGGTGTCACAAAACCTATACAGGTTTATCTGAACACCGTACCAATGCATCATCGTACACTCATGCATGACATAATGATTTCTATTGTAGCTTATAATTACTTATTTATTTATTTACTTACTACACACAACTATATCACTTATAAGTCTAGACGAATACAAAAATTAATAAGAATAATTGTTGCTGAGCTCTAAAGTGGTTATTTTGCCAATTTTGGGTCATTTATAGTATTACGCTTTGAAATGTGTTATCTTTCTATTTATCATTAAATTGTATTACGCTAGAAAGTTGAATTCTTTACAACAATATCAACTAACAGTATACCCTCTAACTGTTTCTGAGAAAAAGTGCCTTATCACGTGGCAGATGGAAAACAAATTGTTCATATGATCCCTTATAGAACGCTAGTCGGAAAGGGGGTACTAAGCCGAAAGGGTGTAAAAGTACCCGTTATAACGAACAACTTTTGTTCTACAACTTTCCTCAAAACTCAATACATTTCGAGAAAATGCCCTTTAAACATGTCATAACAAAATACTACCAAGTAGCCCTAATCAGCTGTGTTTCATTCATAAAAATGGTTAACATAGAGTGTGAAACTTTTCACTATTACGATATTTTGCCTACACCCTCCGTGAGGCTAGGTAAGCTGGTAACCAAAAAAAAACTTATTCCTTCAGTATTTCTTTTAGGATTTCATAATTTATGCTTATGAATATTTTATTTTATTCGATTTATTTATGATTATTTCGGCTTAGTACCCCCTTTCCGACTAACCCTGTATAGAAGGGCTCACTTTTTGAGACGGGGGACCCTAAAAATAATATAAGTAAAACCCGTCAGCAGATTTTGTATTTTACGGGCGCCATGTTGGTTTTTTTACCACAAAATGTGTCCCTTTGGATCCAGAAGAATCAGACACGTTCTTCACAATCGATCAAGAAGTTTAGGCTACAGGAAGTAACATTGAAATCTACATACATAGCAGTGTCTAAAAATCCAATTTGCCCGTGAAATGATGTTTTTATATTTTCTAAAAAAAAAAACTATTTTTGTCATTTCTGTTTTATCGCTCGGGCGAGAGATGGAAGTTTCGCCAATATTTGTTTGGGTCTTATTAAATGTCATGGCAATTGGTTCCCATGAATCAGCTTCAGAACCTAGTGATGTCAATATAAATTACAATTTGATTTAAACTCTCACATGTTTGTATGATGAATACAGACATGTGTTCCCGAGTTATGGATGTTTTTCATTTATACATGTATTTATTTATAAAAAAAAATGTATTTGTGTAGTTTATCAACTATCTTGTATCCATAACACAAGCCTAGATGCTTACTGTGGACCCAGATGGCGCTGTGTGTTTGTGCAAAGAAATGACATTATAATTTATAATTTGTGGTTTCATGTACATACTTAATTTGAATACACCTTTACATTAAAAAAAACTTAATAGTTTTTATAATTATGGAGTTGTTTCTAATAAAGTAGTGTTCTAATATATACGCCAATAACAGGTGCAAAAATCCAATTTTAACACGCTACTTGTTTCATGTACGTTTTAGTAACAACTGATTTTTCCATTGTTTTCCATTTCATTCCTTTTCTTTCATTTTCATTCCATTGAAGTCTATTGCATTGCATTCTATTGTTTTTTTTTATTTATTTTTTATGCACGACGGGTTCGTACTTGACCTCAATCACACCTAATGTTAAGTGAAGAGGTCGAAGGTGGAAGCATACTAACCCGGAAACCCCAACACATTATTCTCTTTATTTGTTCTTGTTGTCTTATTACTCTACTTTATTTGTTCACAGGTAAATACAGTTACGAATTAGCAACAAGAAACATTATAGAGCATGCGTGTTACGCCAGGAACTGGTATGCAAATATTTAAACTTAACATTAGGTTATCAATTATACATACAATTCATACATACAAAACGTCACGACCTTTATCCCAAATGGGGTGGTCAGTGATATCCCAAACATTAAAAGATTAATGATTGGAACAACATCCACGGTTTACCTTATGAAATATACAGAAATGCATACTTGACAGGGGGTGAGTCCATCGCCTTTGAAACGTGTAAATCAATAGATGCTTTTAGTGGAAAGTCGCTTAGTCTGACTGCAGATCAGAAGATTCCAGGTTCGAATCCTGGCAGGGTCGCCATGCAATGTGGACCTTAGTTGAACAAAAAAAAAGAACTACACAGCTTGGTGTCACGCGTATAATGAGTGGTCAATCATTGCATTCACAACTTATATAATACACACTTAACCTAGAAAGGTAAGGGTTCTTCATGCACACCTTTTGTAATATTTTTGCTAAGACCAACCCTTCGAGTCTCTATAGTTCTATAGTTTATTCTTCTCAGAGAAAATTCACCTTAGCTTTTAATAGTTTAATAGTAGACGACCGATTGGTGTAGTGGATAGTCGCCCTATCAGTAAAACCAACGGTTGCGGGTTCTAATCCCGCGAGGGGTAAATGTTTGTATGATAAATACGAACATTTATTCCCGAGTCTTGGATATTTATATAAATATTTATGTATGTTTATCCGTTATCTAGTATCCATAGCACAAGCTTTGCTTAGTTTGGGACTAGATGATTGGTGTAAGTGTCCGAAATATTTATTTATATTTATAATAGTTAGTTTTATTGTGTCCTGTGTACCTACAAAAATTTCTAACTTAGACGTACCATAAAACTGATATCAATAGCATCGCAATGTCTATTAACACACGCAATAGTATCCCGTCAGAAGCGATGATGGATGAGTTGTCCCACAGTAATAACGTATAAAAACTTCAGGTAAATATGTGATATATTGATTTTGGGTGTTAAGGTGCCAACTAACTGGAAGGGTGCAAATGCCGTAGTCATTTCAGCGTCATCAATCCACATTGACAAGATAAAAGTTCAGTGAAAATCAATAAGCAATGGTTACTATTCTTTAGGAATACAATATTAAACGAATTTACTTGTAAAACCATGCAGTGATTAAATATCCACCCATATTGTGTTAATATATACAGGGTATATATATAAATATACAGGGTGGGCAAATAACAGGTATACACTTTATTAACAAAATTTTATTCTATGAAATTTAAAAATTTTTAGGTATTTTTTTAAATATAGTAATTTTGGCCGGCAATTAAATATGAAAATTAATGTCAAATCAAATCAAAACTTGGGTACATGTTTTGGTTGGTGGTAGGGCATTTTGAAATGTCCGCCTGGCTAGCTACCACCATCTTATTTAAATCTGCCGCCAAGCAGCAATGTTAATAGCATTGTTGTGTTCCGGTTGTCAGAGATAAGATAGCCAGTCGTCCAAATGTGTTGGGGTTTCCGGGTCAGTACTCTTCCACCTTCGACCTCATCTTCACTTAACATCAGGTGTGATTGAGGTCAAGTATCAACCCGTTTAGCATAAAAAAAACATTTCCTGCGTTATTTCAGTGACTGTGTCTCGGATATTTTGTTTTAATTGCAGAATGGTCATTGGTCTGTTAGAATAGACACGTCAAGAATGGACACAAAAACGCCGTCGAACACAATACCCGTTATTTTTCGTCGGGGGTTAAGAGGGTTTATCCCGCAAGGTATTCCATACAAACTTTCAAGTCTAAATATTTCGAAATTATAAACAGATTCTAATGCAAATTTATACATACGCATAAAGCACTTACATAGATATAAAAAGTTATTAGAGGATATTTTCGAAAAAGAGGGTTAAAATTAAATTAGAGCGATATTAAGTGTTCTATAGTAACAGAAAAAATACAATATATTCTTTTAAATTTTATATTTTCAACATGTTTCCTACAAACTTTTAGATGTGCATAAAATAAAAATAAAAAGATCAATGTATCCTGTTTAAGTGCCCAACCCGCATTGGGCCAGCGTGGACTGTGGCCCACATACCTAAATAAATTTAAAGCAATCATAAAACAGAAATTATTAGCAAAAGGCTAAAAAAGGCTAAAATCACTGACTATTTGAATGATAAGCAAGCCTGGACATAGCTGTCTGATTTTTCATATAATTATCTAATCACAAATTGTAACCTATAATCTGTTTAAAAGAGCAACCCTAGAGTTTCTTGCTCGTTCCTCTCTGGGGAGTCAATTTTGTGAATGAGCAGTAAATTTAAATGTCAAAGTCAAAGTCAAAGTCAAAAAATATTTATTTCGTAGGATAAAGATTATCACTTGAAAACGTCACATTTTTTATCTTAATATTAAAATTATTGACATTTTTGCTCATTCGCAAAGCAGATTCCCCAGAGAAGAACGAGCAAGAAACTCAAGGGTTGCTCTTTTAAATAAGTTTGGGTTACAATTATATTATATTGTATAATTAGGCTGAATATCGCCGAGCGGTCTATGTCCATGCTTGCTTATCATCCAGATAGTCAGAAATTTTATAATAGCCTTTGGTAAATAATGTCTGTTTTATGATGGTTTTGAATTTATTTAAAGGTAAATTTTGAATGTCCACTGGAACCTTATTATAAAAGCGTATACATTGCCCCTTAAATGACTTAGTGACTTTGTGTAAACGGCTGGCATGAACAGCAAGTTTATTTTTATATCTGGTATTAACATTATGTATATCACTATTTTTCTTAAACGATTCTATATTTTTTCTTACATACATTAAGTTTTCGTAAATATATTGCGATGCTAATGTTAATATATTAATTTCTTTAAATTTATTCCTAAGAGACACTCTGGGGCCCAGTTTGTAAATCGCGCGAACCGCTCGTTTCTGCAGAACAAAGATACAATTTATGTCCGCGGCATTTCCCCACAACAGAATGCCGTAGGTCAGTATACTATGGAAATAACTGAAATAGACCAACCTCGCGGTATCCACATCGGTTAAATAACGTATTTTTTTAATCGCAAACACTGCAGAACTGAGGCGCTTCGCTAACTTATCGATGTGTGGACCCCACTGCAGTCCTTTATCCAATGTAATACCTAGGAATAAAGTAGTGTCCACAAGCTCCAACTCTTCGTTTTTTACTAACACTTTAGTGGCTACCTGTTTGACATTTGGTAGTGAAAACTTTATACATTTGGTTTTTTTCTCATTAAGGAGTAGATTATTTGTTGTGAACCACTCAACCACCTTAGAGATAGCATTATTTACGTCGTCAAGAGATGTCTGTTTTCTTTTAACTTTGAATAGTAAAGAAGTGTCATCAGCAAATATTGTTATCTCATGGTTGCCGTCTATGCAATTTGGTAAGTCATTAATATAAACAAGAAACAGGAACGGCCCGAGAATTGAGCCCTGTGGAACACCTATGCAAACGGCAGACCCTGACGATCTCTCACCATTCACATCCACCCTCTGAACTCGATTACACAAGTACGATTCTAAGAGTTCGAGGGCACGGCCCGCAATACCATAATGGCGTAATTTCCTGACCAGACCATCATGATGTACACAATCAAAAGCCTTTGACAGGTCACAGAAAATACCAATCGCATCTTGAGAATCTTCCCATGCTTCAAAGATATGCTCAATAAGCTCAACACCAGCATCGGTTGTTGAGAGACCCCGTGTGAATCCAAATTGCTTTGAAGTCATTAAGTTATTGATATTGAAATAAGACAGCAATTGATTTAGAATTAGTTTTTCGAAAATTTTACTAAAAGTCGGTAGGATTGATATGGGTCTAAAATTAGTGGGGTCTGATGTACTACCGGCTTTGAATAATGGAATTACTTTACTCTGTTTCATCAGGTCAGGAAACACACCACTTTCCACACATTTATTAAAAATACAGGCTAAATGTGGTGCAACGCAATCAATGATAGAGCTAACTATTTTAACAGAAAGACCATAGAGGTCAGCGGTTTTTTTAATTTGCAAAGATTTAAATGCTTTCATAATATCACTGGGACTAACGTGTCTAAATATATTTAATTCCACACTTGGAGTATCGCTTCGCATTTTAAGTAAAGATTCAGCTACGGTGGGAGATGAATTAAGTGATTTGGTGGTTAAAATTGGAATCTCTGTGAAAAATTTTTCAAATGCCTCTGCAACTTCTAAGTCCGTATTAAGAACACAATTATTAATTTTTAATTGAATATTAGAATTACAAGCCTTGATTTTTCCAGCTTCGCTGTTTATAACTTGCCATGTAGTTTTCACAATATTTGCACTATTTTTAATTTTAGTTTTAATAAAATTTGCCTTCGCTACGGCACAAACACGTTTAAATATTTTTGAATAATTTCGAACATAATCAACAAAACCCGGATTACAGTTATATGTTCTTTCGTTATAAAGTTCATATAACTTTCGGCGACTTCTATGAATTCCCACAGTCGCCCAATCAGTGAACATAAGACAACTGTTTATTTTTATACTTTTTGCTTTGAAAACATTCTCGCACTCCTTTCTTACCAATGTGAACAATGAATTATACATCTCATCGGGATTGTCACAAATAATATGTGTCAATTTATATAATTTTTCTTTAACATTATTTCGAAATTGGTCTAACCGAGCGTCATTTACAGGTACACATGTAATATTTTTTACCAATGTCTTGCTAAAGGGAACTTTAATCGTAACTAACTGTCCACAGTGATCTGAGGGTAATTTATTTATAATTGATTTTCCACTGGGATCGAAATTTGCGAAAATATTATCAATGCAAGTGGCCGTAGTCGATGTTATTCTGGTAGGAGCCGAAAAATTGTGAACAAGATTGTAACTTAGAAACAAAGATTTAAGTCTACTGCTTAGACTACTGCCTTCTAATAAATTAATATTAAAGTCACCGCAAACTACAATAAGTTTGTTATTATTACTAATTTTATGCAACGCTTCATCCATAATTTCTTCAAATAATTCATAAGATGAAGAAGGGGGTTTGTATACGCTTATTACAATAAGCCGCTCAAGCTCTATACAGGCCAATTCAGTTGTTCGCTCAACAGAAAGACTCACAATATCTAAGCGCTCTTTGTACTTTAATTTATTATTTGCAATAATTAAAGAACCGCCACGTATTGCTTTTTTCCTACTGTATGAACTCGCAACCTGGTGATTTTTGAAGCTAAACATGAATTGATTCTGTTTTAACCAGTGTTCAGTAATACATAAAATATCAACATTGTGACAATTCATGAATAGCTCAACCTCCAGCTCTTTGCCCATTATGCCCTGAATATTTTGATGTACTAGGTTTATATTAGAAAACTTACATTGAATTGAGGGCTCAATTTTTTTAACTGAGGGGCAGTTATTATTTTTAAATTCTTTATGTAATTTTAACAAAGTGCCAGAGTTACCCTCTGTTGTCTTATATATTAATTTAAATTACTTGGAAATGATTCCAAGGATTGCTCAATGTCAATTGACTGTTCAATAAAAACAGTTGTCGTGTTTGCCAATGACTTGGCAGAATTAACTATATAATATGATAGCAACTTGGCTATTTGTCGCATGCAATATTTAGACAGATAATAATAATTATCTTTAGTCAAGCTATGACAATTTTTAATAAATTTATTTGTGTCTATTATATGAAATTTATCGTCATGACATGTCATATTATGCAATAGCATATTTAAATTATGTCTAATAACATTTTCATTCTCTGTCAGACCTTGGCTAAAAGGCAGCGCAAACAAAGTAATTTTGGTAACATTGTTCAAATTATTAAATTTTGAAAATAATTGTATAATTTTTTTCCTGCTGGCATTTCCCCTTCTGCCAATGAGTACAACAAGAGTTGTGTTTTCCTTAAAATTGTAAGATAATATCTTGTCTAATATGTCAATATAGGTGGCACCGGGCATACAAATATTAATTATCGACTGCTCCAGGTTACGGGTAAGTTGCAAACCCATACCTTTACCAATTTCATCACTGAACATTACTATATCATGCATATTATTTGAATCGGATGGAGAGGAGGAATTGGAATTGGACCGAGCAGCAACACAAGGCACCTGCATCGTTGGCAAGGACGGGGGAATGTCACACACAGATGGCACGGATGGAACACAATGCAATGAGGTTTGAGCACAATTACACTGTAAATTGTTTGTCAACGATTCAAACCTATCATTATTATATTTAGATAATTGTAATAGCTCATCCATTGCCGCCGCATGCTCCCCTAACTCCTTACAAGCTGTCTCATATTTGCAAGAAAGTTGTTCAAGTGAGGTCTGTAAATTAAGGATTTCTGTATGCAGGCTCCGTGTGTCACGCTCATATGTATTCCTATTATCATCTAAATTTTTTTTACATAAACAAATTTGTTTTATGAGGTCACTTCGCTCTTTGTGTAAATATTTATTTCTTGAGAATACATTATTCTTTTTTATAAGTTTCTTAGTACGCCTAATGATTCTATTTATTTTTGCATACTTCTTTAACCTATTCCTACTAAGGTCAAAGTTCTGTGCTGTTGTATTTACAGTGTTATCACAGGTGAGATCAACAGTCACAGTAGGTACCTGGTTTTTTGGTGAGATTTCAGACAGCATATCTGGGGCTTTGCAGACCAATTCATCGAATAATGAGACACGGGCTTGAGATCGGGATGCCGACTTAAGGTCGTCTATTTCACATTCTAAGTAATCTATTCTTTTATGTGCGTCCCGTAACTCACTCTCCAGTTCAGCACTGCGTCCCAGGGTTTCCTCAAACGCAGCACTGTCCCGGTCGAGTGTGTCTACCACTCGCTGAAGTTGGTCCCTCTGACTTAGTACCTCTAATAACTGAGTATGCATGTTTGCCATCTCACCCTTTAGATATTTATTTTTGTCAAGAATGGCCACCATTTCCTTCTCACTGTCGTCTCTCTCAGACAGTAGCTGCTCACACATAGCCTTAGATGTTTTTAATTCTATTAAGGCCAGTTCGACTTTTTCCTCTAGTTGACGAGAGGCGACAGCTGCGGCTCTTCTAGTTGTCATTTTTGTAATTTAGATAAGTACTTACTCGTAAAGCTATATTATGAACAACAACCGCTGATAGAGGTTAGGTTGATTAATCTGTGTTTTAAATTAGTTTTCACCAAAGATATATGGATAAATAAGCTTTAGTCTTTCTAGGATCACTTTTTGATACCCACCGAGAAGATGTAGGTAGGTATTATCACGTCACTTGGTTCACAACAGTTCTTATCGCTATTTAACAAGTAAAATTATATATTTCGTTTATATACACAGTGATGAAATTGGTGTAAAGGCTTTTTGGATAGAAATTAACGTAAATAACACAAAATTAACAAAATAATTTAAACAGCTGATCAGTTTGCAACCTATCCGTGGGGTTGCCAGCAGAAAAAAAAAAGTAAGTAATGTAATATTAATATTAATAGTGACGTTTTCAAGTGATAATTTTATCCTATGTAATAAAATATTTTGATTTGACTTGTCTCCCTCATATACGAGGGAAGGCCTATATCCCTGCAGTGGGATGTTTACGGGCTGATTATGATGCTCCTGCTTATGCGTATAAAGTGTCATTAGATCGGTTTATTCATTTCGGAAAATTTGGACAGTTTGTATGGAATACAGTGTGGGATGTGTCACTTAGAGATAGGTTTAAAGTGTATAACATTCTAACCTTTTCGTCACAGTACATTTTTGAAAATCTAATGTATGTCAAAAAAAATATAACATCATTTAGGAAAAATAGTGATAAACATGATGTCAATACAAGAAATAAAGATAAACTTGCAGGTCACATAAGTCGCCTCCGCAAAGTCAGTAATTCATTCAAAGGTATACGCTTTTTCAATAAGGTTCCAGTTCATATACAAAATCTTCCTCTCAATAAATTTAAAGATACTGTAAAACAGAAACTTATTGAGAAAGCATATTATAAAATATCAGACTATTTAGATGATAATCATCCCTGGACATAATCAGATCGTTCGCATGCCAGGCTATTTCACAATTAATAATGAAATTTAAAAACCTGTTTGTAATATAAAAACCTTTATGTAAAATCAAAGCCTGATTTTAAAAGAGCAACCCTTCGAGTTTCTTGCTTGTTCTTCTCAGGGGAAAATTGCATTTTGAACAAGCGGTAGCTTAAAAAATTTAAAATTTACTATGTAAAATTGACGATTTTAAGTGTACTCTGTGTACCTACAAAATAAAGCAGTTTTGACTTTGACTTTGACTTTGGATGTTTATCCCACACTGTTTCCTCTTAAATTATGGTCCGACACTCACTTGACCGGTTTTTTTTTCCAACCGCGCCGAATCTCGTTTACTGTACAAAATTTTAACTCACCTGCATACCCAACAGTACCGACTTATTTATTCTTGTGATACCTACCTGTACTTACCTGACAACGGTATCTCAATAGCGAATTAATGTTCATCTATTATCGCAGATTCGCGTGAGATTCGCTGATAAAACTCTGAATGTAATTTAATTAAGTCAATGTTTTAATTAACAATATTAGTTATTAATTATAATTTCTATAGATTCTCTAACGAACTGTTTAGTTAAGACCAAACAAAACAATTCGTTATCATTTTACGTACTGTAAAACCGAGTACTCACTATCAGGTATACAAGGTTCAATCATTTATTTCAACGTAAGATACATGATATCATTTGTTGAATGTCAATTTAAATCTACTGGAAATAAAAGGTTTTCTTTACATTTATCTGTCAGACAGTATGTCCATACTACTACCGCTTTGGAATGGGAAATCATTTGTGGTAAAAGAAGCGGCGCGAAAATCATTGTTGTTTTCTTTTTTAAATAAAAAGTATGAAACTGATACAATTTTATAATTTTTGGGAGCTGGTCGAAGTACATCAAGTATGTTTGTCATTCAAATAGTCGCTAATTTTGTAATAACCTTTTTTTGGTAATGTTGTTTTGACATGATGTTTAAATTGACATGATGTTTAAAAAAAACGATTACCCATACAAAGTAAACTATTATGAAACCACTTTTAGTATTCCAGTCCAACAGTTTTCTGCTGAATTCGGCTATGGTTCCAAGTGAAAAGTGTCAGTCTAGTGCAGTGCAGGACAGGAAGATCAGGATGGACAGGACTGGACTGGACTGGACTAGACTAGACTAGACTAGACTGGACTGGACTGGACCTGACTGGACTGGACTGCACAGGGCATGACAGGGCATGACAGGGCAGTGCAGTGCAGTACAGTACAATGCATAACAGAATAGGAACTGCATTATATAGGTAGGTATGATAATGGTGATTAATCCATACCCTATTAAATCTAATATCATCAAATAAAATCTATACCTAATTTTATTCTTCATTGTATCCTTCATTAAAGTCCTTCGTAAACCATTACACTTGAGAACACAACAATTAATACATGTCGTTGAAAGTGGATTATTAGAGCGAAATGTATCTAATATAATATTTAAACACAAAATGTAATATTCGCTCAACACAAATGTAAAACAAACCGCGACGCAGTGACAGCAAGAGTACCAGTACCAAAGTGATTATATTCTCTTTGCAGAATACTTTTGTTTCTAGCGGAGTTCGGGGGTCCCAAGGGAGGCAGAAATGTCATACGTCATCCTCAAGACGCTTCATCTATGGCAATTTTTTTCTTTGTAACATTACCAGCCGTGGTTGTAAGTAACTGAATTTTTGTTACAATATTCTCAGCATTTCTTTCGGAACAACAAAATATAATTGTCATCTCTCATTATTGTATTAGCTCCTGATAGATAAAGCCTTTATTTATTTATAGCTTTACGCCCGCGACTTCGTCCGCGGTACTTGACCTCAATCACACCTGATGTTAAGTGAAGATGAGGTCGAAGGTGGAAGCGTACTGACCCGGAAACCCAACACATTAGGGGGACCGGCTATCTTATCTCTGACAACCGGAACACAACAATGCTATTAACATCGCTGTTTGGCGGCAGATTTAGATAAGATGGTGGTAGCTAGCCAGGCGGACATTTAAAATACCCTACCACCAACCAAACCGAGTACTTAAACATGTACCCCGCTGGGGATAGAATCCGCGACCTCCGAATCGTGAACCCAATGTTGTTTACATTGAGCCACGGAGGCGGTTATATAATAACACAATACAATTTTGTAACACTAAGCTCGCTAATTGAGCAGATCACTGATTTTCAGCTATCCAAGGAGCAGAGAAACGTGGAAGCCAAATTTTTTTTTTTTTTATGAACAACGGTTTGGTGCTTCACCTCAATCACACCTGATGTTAAGTGAAGATGAGGTCGAAGGTAGAAGCGTACTGACCCGGAAATAAATGGAAACAACAATTAAATAGCAACTTTGAGACTCCTGTAACAAGGATAGGCCAACGATTGATATGACGTAGTGAGCACCAAGCCTATAACATCAAATTAAATTACCGACGCCCCAATTTTCAATATCCTGTGGAGTTCTGTTTGACAGCTCCGATAACAATTTATAAAGTCAAAGTTGAAATTGTCGGGAAGTTGTTGGTTGGTTGTACATCTCGTGAAATTGATTTGACAGCGAACTTAATAGTAGGTTTATTGGGTGACATTTTATAAGTCACCGCTTTCCTGCGATGTTGTCCATACCCAATTGTTACTTTTAAACCACGACGAAAAACGACGGCTGTTATGTGGCTCCACTGTAAGCAGAGACTGAAAATCAGCAGCTTTGCTGAGTCTTTACCGTTTCATCTCAATTTTTCTAAGTACAAGATTCCGCCGTTGTACTTATACTCTGTCCCTATGTAAAATTAAAATATCGCCTTTTTGTACAATAAAGCGTTTGCTAACAAACAATACAATACAATACAGTACTGTGCAGTGCAGTGCAGTATAGTACAGTACAGTACAATACAATACAATAGAAATACTCTTTATTGCGCAAAATAATTTACATTAATTTTTGATGATAACAATAGAACACAATTAGGCGGTCTTATCACTAAAGCGATCTCTACCAGACAACCCATAGGTATGGGACATTTGTAGATAGAAAAACAGGTATGGTGCACGATACTACCAACTCTAGTAACGTTCAATTCCGCGGTCATCTGGAGGATAAGGCCAAGTTGGCCTCCAAAAAGTTAGGTGTCCTCAGTAGAGCGGCTCGTTACTTCACGCCGGCTCACCGCCTCCAACTTTATAAGGCACAAGTTCGGTCGCACGTGGAGTATTGTTCTCACCTATGGGCTGGGGCACCAGCTTCTTCCTTTTGACCGCGTTCAACGTCGCGCAGTCCGAATTGTCGGCCAATAGAGTCTCACTGACCGACTGGATCCCCTGGCGTTGCGAAGAGACGTCGACGGCGTCGTCGTAATACCCGCTGCTCAATTTAACCGATACACTTCTCGCCGAAAATTAAATTTCCATCCACATCACCTGGATGAGTGGAAGTCTACCACTGTACGTTTCTCAAGAAACTTCTTACCACGTACGACCACCCTGTGGAATGGACTTCCGGCAGCGGTATTCCCGAACGAGTACGACATTGGAACCTTCAAGAAACGAGCTACACCTTCCTCAAAGGCCGGCAACGCATCTGTGACCCTTTTGGTGTTGCGGGTGTCCATGGGCGGCGGTGATTGCTTTCCATCAGGTGACACGCATGCTCATTTGCCGCCCTCTCACATAAAAAAAAAACTAAAGAAACTAAAGAAATAATTATAGATAGTACGCATAAATATAATTAATATACTTAATAATATAAATATATATAATTACTTAATATATAGTATAAAACACAAATAGCTAGAAGCACTTACAGATAGTCAACTATGTTCACGAGGCGGGAGTTAACGAAAAGAAAAAAGTCAGAGACCTAAGTAGTGGTTTTTGACTTGAAATTTAAAAATATTTAAAGATTGAGCTTTCCTAATAGATTCCGGCAAAGAGTTCCACAGACGAGTGGCTTGCAGTCTGAAGGACTGGCTTTAGAATTTTATTAAATTAGGAGGGATTTGTTAAATAGAGTCGAAGATTTTCGGAAGAACGGGAACAAACAGGATTTAATTTTTGTTATTCACGTTTTATACACAATAGGTTAGCGCTTGACCTCAATCACTCCTCCTCAATCAATCACACCTGATGTTAAGTGAAGATGAGATCGAAAGTGGAAGTGTACTAATGGCTATCTTATCTCTGACAACCGGTTTACTTTTTTTCTTTGTGTTTACTTTGTTACTTCACTTTGTGATGAATAAATATATATGTAAATAGTTGTTTGATAAATATTTACATATTTTATCTAGTATCCATAGGGCAAGCTGAATCGACTTTGATGTTTTTGCCATTGTTAGTTTGGGACTAGATGATTGACGATTTACAAACTGGGCCCCAGAGTGTCTCTTAAGAATAAATTTAAAGAAATTAATATATTAACATTAGCATCGCAATATGTTTACGAAAACTTAATGTATTTAAGAAAAATTCTAGAATCGTTTAAGAAAAATAGTGATATACATGATGTTAATCCCAGATATAAAAATAAACTTGCTGTTCATGTCAGCCGTTTACACAAAGTCACTAAGTCATTTAAGGGGCAGTGTATACGCTTTTATAACCAGCTTTTATATTCCAGTGGACATTCAAAATTTTCCTTTAAATAAATTCAAAACCATCATAAAACAGACATTATTTAGCAAAGGCTATTATAAAATTTCTGACTATCTAGATGATAAGGAAGCATGGACATAGACCGTTCGGCGATATTCAGTCTAATTATACAATACAATATAATTGTAACCCAAACTTATTTAAAAGAGCAACCCTTGAGTTTCTTGCTCGTACTTCTCTGCGGAATCAGCTTTGTGAGTGAGCAATAATGTCAAAAACTTTAATAATAAGATAAAAAGTGTGACGTTTTCAAGTGATAATTTTTATCCTACGAAATAAATATTTTCTTTTTATTTAGATTTTTGGTGTTCGTAATAAAATAAATAAATAAATATTTCGGATAGTTACACCAATCATCTAGTCCCAAACTAAACAAAGCTTGTATTATGGATACTAGATAACGGATAAACATACATAAATATTTATGTAAACATCCATGACTCAGGAATAAATGTTCATATTCATCACACAAACATTTACCCGTCGCGGGATTCGAACCCGCAACCGTTGGTGTCGCTGACACAGGGTCACTATCCACTACACCAATCGGTCGTCAAAAATAGAAACTCCGTAATCTTGTAATTTTTTTTGTCCAACATGGGCTTTGGATGAATTCTCTAGCGAAAGGACCTTTCCGTCTATACTGAAAAAGGGTACGAAATAGGATTAGATGGTAGCGTAAGTATTTTATTAGTGGGTACACTGTAAATGCCCGGCCCAGGGCCAGGCTAATGGGAAGGGGTTTTGGGCTAAAACCACTAACGTGCGTGATCCTTACAAATTATTTTAAAATGCACGTGAAAGGGTAGGATATAAAACTATGGGTATTATGTATATCACACCCTGATAGCTGGGTTGTTAGTTACATAAAAACTTAAATAACTATTTAAATATTGGGTCTTTACCTATAAAATTGGAGTTTTTTTTCTTCGTTAATCGTATGTACCAATTTCTGCGATTTTCAAAGCTATATCCAAATTTGTTTTTTATTTGGAAAATGGAATATTATTTCAAGGTTTCACATGAAATATTTTTTTATTTCTGGGCTAAATCGCAAAATAAAAAAAAATTAACAGAACTTTTTTCATGTGCTTCCCGTAATCATTTCTTAGATTCGCTGAAACTTTTATGTTACTTTTAAAAATTAACGCTGCCTATACTTAACTTAAAGTTATCCGATAATACACACAAAGTTTAGCTAAATTTGGATTTGCCGTTCCCAAAAAAAATCAAAAATATTTGTATGCAGAAAACAGTCTTAATGAAATTCTTCATACAAAACGCCAATCTCATAGGTAAGGACCCAATACAAACTGTAATCGACCACATGTAAAAAATCATGTGATATTTTATGTGCCGCAGGACGTCCACTGCTGACATAGGTCTCCCCCATAGAATTCCAGAGTGACCGGTTGGAAGCGACCTGCATCCAGCGACCGCGACCTTCATCAAAAAACCCGGGCATCATAATTTGTATGTCATGGACGCCATTTTGGATTTTTTATCATAAAATGTATCCTATGATAATTCGGGTACCAAGACGAATCCAACGACACCATGCAATTCGAAAGCGGTCAAGCCGTTTAGGCTGTAGGATGCGCTAAAGAAACGGACATACATACATACACTCGAAAAACATTACTTGAGGGTAGTCCGGTAAAAAAGATTACCTAAATTGAAAATTTAGAAAACTTAAGAAAACAAGCGTTTATATCATTCAGATAAACCAAACCAACTGTATTAAAAGCTATTTCAAAACGGCTTAACCGATTTTCTAAGGCTAAGCTAGGCTAAGAACCTGCAACCGTATCACGTAATAAAAATGCGTTCTATCGCAAATAATTTCATGTTTAGCTCGCTTGCGTGCAACCGCTAAAAGGTACCACATAAGCGCCTTAGAAGTAAATCATATAAAAATAGATCAATCACGAATAAAAACAATATAACACTTCCATGACCAGCAAAACACAAACGGCACCTCATTTGTCAAAATAGACGGTATTATATATACAGATGCGGTGAATACATTACTCTCCTTTTTATTCGCTGTAGTCAAATTCAAATTATTTATTTTGCCAGAATATATGTACACAATGGTGTTTTCGTTGTAAAAATAAGGCCCATTACATTCTGCCTTTTGAGCATGCAAAATTTAACGAATTATATCTAATTATAACTACCTATTATTAATTAATTATACACTTTAAATAACCCAACTTGCAAGGAATGTTTAAAAACTGTCAACATTACAAAATTAATGTCAAATCTTCAAATGAATGTCAAAATTATAGAGAATTAGAAAGAAAATCTTTACGAAGTCTTAAATATGAAGTCTTAAGTCTGAAGCATACAGCACTTACATCACAATGGCATTTTTTATGCATAATGGATTAGCACTTAATCTCACTCACATCTGAATTAAAGTGAAGATGAAGCCGAAGGTAGAAGCGTACTGCCCGGAAACCCCATCCGCTTGGTAGCAGATTTAGATAAGATGGTCGTATCTGGCCAGGCAGAGATTTAATTGCCGGATCACCAACCAAACATATACGCCGCTGTGCTGACCAGACACGTCAGCTCCGATTTATAAAGCCTATGTTTCCTGTACATTACCTTTGGTATTAAATAGATAGCGATATGTTAGTATTTCGCCTAATATTGCCTACGTATGTAAACTTTCACAAAATGTAATAGTTAGAACTGTTGAAATCCACCAAATAACGGGCATAATCCAAAGTCAACAACTGCTCGACGGGATCACTGTTGGCGACGAAATCGCACGCGTGTTCCATTTGCCAATTTACATATTGCACATTCATATCGGCCTATAAACTTTGCATAGTCCTACAATTTACATTCTGAGTCTCATAATAGCTTAATCATATCATCAACAAAAATTGGTCAAATAAATCTCTGGACAGAGAAGAGAACAAATGAAGAGGTGTTAATGATGGTAAAGGAGAAGATATGCCTGTTAGCCACAGTTGAGAACCGAAGAGGAAAAGTCACTTGATACGACACAATATTTTTTTGAAGAACATAATTGAGGGAAAGATTGAAGGAAAGAGAGGACGAGGAAGACCTAAGCGCAATTACTTTGACCAAGTGACAAAAAAGGTGAATGTCGTGTCGTACCAAGAGATTAAATTGAGGGCGGAAAGTAGAGAGATGCGGTCATTACTGCACCGACAAGAGCATAGCTCTTAAATTGAAGAAGAAGAAAATGTCGGGTCTTACGCAGTTGGGTTCCGTTGATTACCATTTATGTTCAATTAGTTATTTTTGCAGTCGATTAATTTTGTTTTGTTGAGAGTTTGTATGAACTTTTCACAGATCCACCTACTCGTGAACTAGTAGAGCTTGTGATAACTTTTAGTTATATAATAGGATTAGTTGAGGGCATGTCACCAAGAAAAATCATCATAAACATTACTCTATATCGCAAAAGGAACCAAGACAACCTCCAATATTGTTGAAAGATCTATTCAACGATAACTTTTATACAATGGGATAATACTCTTAAAAAAAAAACTTTAAAAAAATTATTGTAAAAACCAGACTGCTGTATAAATACATATAAAAAATCAAAATCAAGACGAAATAACTCGATTGGTTTAAGTGGTTGAGCAATATTTTTTTTAGAACTTGACTGGGCACTGCCGTTCATTTCGATCAATTCGTGACTGGTAAATTTACTTACGCGGCCTCCGACTCCGCACTAAAACATGTGTCTCATTTCGTGCAATAAAGTGTATTTGTATTGTATTGTAAAACAATTAATTAATTTCATATTGTTATTGATTTTTTTATAATATTTGTATTGTATTGATATTTGTAACCGAAGTCTGGTTTTTTATAATTTTTTTAAGACGTTGTTTTAAAAAACATTGATATCTTATCTTGAATTTCTTTCTATGCGGTGCTGGAATTATTTGACAAAATGGCTGCTAGCTTCCGCCATATTGAATTTATCATTATTATTATTATTATATCGGTCGTACAAAAAGTCCGTCGTGGGTGGGCTGCTTTAGATTGTAGGTGGTAACATTCATACATGTGCGGTGAATACATTACCTTCCTTTTGGCTTCGTCGTAGTCGGATAAAAATTACCTCACTAGATGTATAGTTCTCGAGGCGTAAGCTCAGCTTTGCATTTGTGTGAGTGACGTCAAGCTGCTAGCGGTACAAGAGGTGAAGTGCGGCATGTGCGCGGCAGGGAAGCGACGCGCAGCGGACACGCCGCGCCTCAGGCCGCGTTTAAACAATGCGCGGGACGCGCTGCGCCACAAGCCGTATCTCTATCTGTGTGCACTCACACAAATGCAAAGCTGATCTTACGCCTCGAGAACTGTATAAGGTTAGATTTCATTACAAGATTTTTCATCATAACTTTCTATAATTCATGCAAATTTCATCTTCGTAGCATTAATAGTTTGCGAGTAATAAGCCTGTGACGTCCATTATGCTTTACATAATGAATTTGCATCCGCTTACCCGCAGGAGAACCTAGGTGGAGACAAATAACAATAGCAAATTTACCACCAAAAAGAATACATAACTGCAGCGCAGCACGAGCGCTGTGGAAATTTTATGAAGATTGATTGCGCCTGCGACCATCTTTGCATTATATTAACGGTTCCCCGATGGGGCGCTGTCAGGGAGGATAATATGGTTTTCATTTTTATTTGCCTAGAGGGAGCTGTATAACCTTATTATATAGTTTGTTATGACATTAAATTTATGTTGATATTTACTCTGTATTACAACTGACAACCGATTGCTGTTCTTCCTCTGAAGGTAAACAGGTTTGAATCTCACTAGGAGTAAATATTTGTGTGATGAATACGAACAATTATATTTATATAACTATTTATGTATTTTTATATTGTTTCTATCATTTGCTTTGCTCAGTTTTTGTCGTCGTCCGAAATATTGATTCATTAATTTGACAACCTCAAAATTTGATTTATATTGTCATTTTGCACCCCTAAAATTGCAGAAAATATTTTAGAGAAAAACCTACAATAATTTAAAATCTATGGCAAACAAATAATTAAAAGATTATAGCCTCAGTGAGGACTTACAAAAGTTTATAATTACGAACAGAAAAACATTTGTTATTTGTGTGGCATATTGTTGTGGGGAAACGCTGCTGACATACATATCATGTTTGTTCTGCAGAAGCGTGCTATTCGTGCCATATAAATTAGGACCTAGAGTGTCTCTTAGATATAAGTTTAAGGAAATTAATATCTTGACAATGGCATCTCAATACATTTATGACAATTTGTTATATGTAAAAAAAATACAATCTTATTCGCTAAAAATAGTGATAGGCACAATGTTAATACAAGGAATAAGAACCAGTTATCTGTTTATGTTAGCCAGCTTCACTAAGTTAGTAAATCCTTCAAAGGGCAATGTATACGCTTTCATAATAAGGTTCCAGTAGACATTCAAAATTTGCCTTTAAATAAATTTAAAGCAATCATAAAACAGAAATTATTATCAAAAGGCTATTATAACTAAAGAAACCGATTTAGTGTACCTACATATATATTACATAAATAAATGTTGTGACTTCGTTATTACAACAATAATAAATTGTTATTAAAGCATTTGTATATTATATCCGGGTCAATAGCCGGTGGTATAAAAATACATAAACTTTTTCAGACATTCTTGTCGATTTGATTTGTGGCTCATTGAATATAGTTTTTCTTAGCTCTATAAATAAAATAAGGTTTCCCTTCAGTATCATTTACTGTCTTTAATATTTGCTCTTTGTGCTCTCCTCCGGGGCTGATTGTTTGTCTCCCCCTGTGGGGAGTGGGTGTTACTTTGTCACCTGCGAATATTTTTTATGTGAAAATAATGACGTCGGTAAATAGATACGAGTATGTCTATCGTCACAACCTTTATTCCAAGAAATATTTCCACATACTTTTGATTCCAAATGAGGTGGTGAGAGATATTCCTAATAAAAACATTTGGTTGTACCAAACACAAAACAATATTGAAATAATGAATAAATTTTAAAAATCTAAGTAATATTATAAATGCGAAGGTTGGATGTTTGTAGCTCAATCTCGGCGAAACGGATGAACGGCTTTGGATTGTTATATAGGTAGAGCATACCCTGGATTAAAACATAGGATATTTATTATCCCGATAAAGTGAGCAGTTCCCGCGGGATAAACAAATTTCCGCGATAAAGTTATTCCACGCAGACGAAGCCGCGTGCGGATAGCTAGTATAATATAAATATACTATATAACAATGACATACTATAAATAAATTATTTAAAAGAAAAATAACAATATAATAGTAAATTTGTTTTGTATTTTCTTTTTGTGTTTTTTTTAACCGGGATAGTCCCGCTGGTACCGATAGGTACCACCTAATAGCGCATACTGTCAAGCCCCGGTGGTCCCGATCGGTACCAATCGACCCGACCCAACTAGGTAGGTACTCTGTAATGAACAGGTTATTATTTGTTTAGTAATATAATACCTGACCTGATTTGTTTATAGTTATGCGGCTCTGTTATTCAAAAGGCCAAAAAAACAGTTTACAGAAAGAGATTAGACGCAATAGAACGTGAACCAGATATGTTTATCTGAGATCCTGTAATTTGATCCCTTTGAGTGTGCACGGGAGGGGGGGGGGGATCTGGGGATGTGGTGACGTAATCGGCCCAGGACTTTACTTTACTTAATTTATAAGTTACCTCCTGTAGCCTAAACAGCTTGATCGATTTTAAAGTGCAATGTGTCGTCAGACGTTCGTCTTAAAATATTAATACTTTATGGTAAAAAATCTAACGTAGTGCCCGTAGTTTTTTGGTTTTTAAACTTACATTGGTGTCGATTCGGATGTACACCAACTAAATTAAACTAAAACCAGTTTTGGAGTGGTGCCGTCGCATCATACTGTTCCAGGGAGAAAGAGACAGTACTACTTTAAAACTGGTTTTAATTGAGTTTAGTTTAATTGGTGTACATCCGAATCGACACCATTGTTATTTAATGTAAAGTTCCTTAGTCGTCTTTTGCAACCTCCACGAAAATAAACGAGTTTATTCATAGTTTCAGTCTAATAACAATACTTAAGTATACTAACCCAATTTTATACATATTTTATACTATAAATTAACAAATTGATTCAGTGCACTTACGTCTATTACATAAATAACAGTTTTACCTTTATTATTAGTGGAATAAAGACGATTTATATTTGTTCAAACCTTTTTACGTGCAGGAAACTACTCGAATCTGTTTATACTCATACCTGAGTACTGAGATCATCATCTCAGCCCGTAGACATCCCACTGCAGGGATATAGGCCTTCTCTGGTAAATGAGGGAGTATGGGGCGTAGTCCACCACGCTGGCCCAATGCGGGTTGGGGACTTCACATGCCTTTGAATTTTTATTCCTCACGATGTTTTCCTTCACCGTTAAGGAGCAGTCGGATAAATGCACATAAGTAATTAAATTAAAAAACTCATTGGTATCAGGCCTGCCTGGGAAGCGAACCCTGACCTCCCAAATTGGGGGATCGAGCCACCGACGCTAAGATAAATAAACTTATTGTATTAGTATAACACTATAAAGCGAATACATTAAGACACATGTACATATTTCCAGAAGACTGAATATATAGCTCTGTCAACACCACAATCCTATACAAAGCCATGCATGCAAAACCCGTTTTTAGGGTTGCCGCACGGTTTTTGGTGCGTAACAAAATTTTAACAGACAATGATTTTAAAACTTAGCGATCCTGTGGACATTCCAGAGGTTTGGTAGAAGATAAACTTGAGGACGCCTAGAAACCCTAAACTGTCGAACTTGTAGGAAGAGATTACGAGAATGAATCTAGTGGGAAAGGTGTCTCAGAATAAATATAAAATGTTATAGTTAGTGCTGTATGATTTTACAAGAAATGATTAAGCCCTATTATTATTTAAAGTCGATTTAAATTGACATTTATCAAATGATATCATGTATCTTACGTTGAAATAAATGCTTACAGGGAAACTTAAATTTTGATTTTTGATATTGGTAATGCTGACTACTACCAGAAAACACTATTAGAGACCACGAAGAAAATAATTGTTATTTGCATTATATCTTTGCCGTCAACATGTCAAAATGCCACACATGCCTAGTGCCAGGTGGCAACCCTATCGCAAGTAAAATCCCGCATGTGGTTATCTGTGCCCGCAATCCTACTAAATAATGAATCATCAGGCAGCCCCGACCCAACTCAATGTAAGCTGTCAGAAGTTCGCATAGAGACGTTATACGGAACACTTGCCTTAACGAGGGAACATCCTATATATTTATTGTGTAATCGGTCGTTCGGAATTGTATGCATCCTGTACCTGGATAATTATGTTGATTTTGTAATTCATATGTCCCTTTAAAACAATGTGAGTAATACAATACATACAGTTTAGACGACCGATTGGTGTAGTGGATAGTGACCCTATCAGCGAAACCAACGTTTGCGGGTTCGAATCCCGCGAGGGGTAAATGTTTGTGTGATGAATACGAACTTTTATTCCCGAGTCTTGGATGTTTATATAAATATTTATGTATGTTTGACGGTTATCTAGTATCCATAGCACAAGCTTTGCTTAGTTTGGGACTAGATGATTGGTGTAAGTGTCCGCAATATTTATTTATTTATTATTTATTTATACATACACGCTTGTTTCCCGTTGGGGTATTTGGAAGCACAACTTCTTCGACTCTCATCAAATGTTTCATACACGCTCGTCGGTTAGTGGTTGATTGCACTTTTTTTTTCTTTTTTTTTTTATTTAAAAACTGGTTTCGCGTTTGACTACAATCTCACCTGATGGAAAGTGACGATGTAGCCGAAGATGTATCACGCGCACCCAGTAAATGCCTATTCACTCTAGACTTGAAGATCCCAAGGTTGTAAGTGTCGGGAAACCTGACCTTTGTGAGTACGTCAGTCACTTGATTGACGTACGTCCTTCTTGGACCTTTAACGACCCTTCCATTCACGCTTTCGTTTTCTCCTTCCACCATTCGTTCCATATGCGCAAACTTAACATACCTCTTTTTATGTAACTTACTACGTCATCTTGCATCTATGGAGAGGGCGATGCTCGACGACGGAATGAAGAAATCCATATAAGAACGTCATCTACTTGGTCCGGTGGATTAGTGAATTGGCAGTGGTCAGGGCACATAGCGCCTGGAACTGGCAAACGCAGCAAAAGATGAACGGACGACCTGATGAAGGCTATCATCACCAGGCGACCATAAATCTATGGGGGAGGCCTATGTTCAACAGTGAACGTCCTGTGGCTAAAAGTAATGATGACTGTTACATTATGCGTATGATTTTTGAATTCAAGTTGCTCTGACATTTTATCTACATTCAATATCGAACTCGAATCACCGAGAGTCCCGTTGAATTCGTTTTGTAAATTTTTGTACGTTCAAAACTACATATTACTTGTATTGTACTATGTATAGTCTAGTATTATGTATAGTCTAGTATTAAGGATACAACTTTTCCTATAATATTAAAAGCCGTGATTCCTTGCATATGGATAGAAATGAAAATGTTATCTAACAAATCGGTAGCTTGCTTTAGATATAGTATAGGTATTTTAGTAATAAAACATAGACTATTAGCTTAATATACGACTAGAGAATATAACTGCTGTAACTATTTTCAAAAAAAAACGCTTAATAACTTATGGAAAATTACACCGATTCCAAATAGCACGACCCAATAAACTATTTTTGCAAAATATAAAGTAACCTATGATTAATTTTTTTGGAAATTGTTTTAGGAAATCGTAACATCTCCTTCAAAGCAATGAAGTTTACAGTGTCTACTTTAATTTAATATTGCATGTTTTAAAACTATATATATTTTTCATTTATTTATTTTCAAAAAATAATTATAAGTAACAGTCTAATTACTAAAGTCCTTAAAAATTCTAATGCTTGGACTCTAATCCTCAAACTAGGTCAAACCTGTATCTTGAGGATCATTTCGCGAGTTTGACGTCGATGATCGTAATAATCGTTTACGATGGACTCATCGTTTTACTTACGTAATAGATCCTCAGTTCCTTCCCTATGCACATAGGTAGTAGTAGTAGTAGTAGTACTACTACTGTAATACTCGTATAATACATATAATAGACTGTGTCGGTTTTACCATTTATCGAGCCACAATCTATGGCTTTGATGGATTAAGACGGATAACAATACAATTAACATTTGAATTACATATGTAGTTAGCCTATACTGATACAGATACCAAAGCTTATTCTAGGTGAGTCGAACTATTCTTGGGAACATAAATTAAAAATGCTCTGTAGCGGTGTTTGTTTGAAATAACTATACTGTACCTAAAGCAGCTGCAGAATAGTTAGAAAACATTTATTCTATTACTGATGGGTACTCTAGCCTTCTGCAAAACATCAGGAACTTTAAGATTATAGGAAGTTACACCACAAAAATACGTAAAATTTTTACTGAACTAGTAAGTGAAATATGCGAATGTAGAAATTCATTAATCAACCCTAGATTGGAAGATCCCAATGGCAAGAGATAATAATGACCTTATTAATCAACCGCAGTATTAAATTACCTCAGTTAAAATGGCCGTTAGCTTTTGACAAGGTATGCTCAAGGTAAATTACAGTAATAAGTCTCCACTTTGACATATTAATCATGTTAAGTCTCTCATGGAAATTTTCGATACGGTTACAAATGACATTGCCTGCGCATAATCTCATTTATATAAGCTTAGAGGGGTTGCTTTTATAGATGGGGTAGGTGTGGGTGTAGAGAAGGGTGCTGAAGATGTCACGGACGCAGCCTGTTATTTATCAAACAACGCCTCTCGGCGAACAATGTCCAATTATTTATAGACCAAAAAGCAAATCAGACAACATGCTGTAAGGCAAATTACCCATAGGAAAATATACATACATAAAGCGCACGTGACAAAACACCTTCGTGGCAAAATGCGATTGGGGAAAAAATCCTACCGATAAAAAATGTGTTCGAGGCACCCATGTACCAAATATCACGGACGGATAAGCAATAAGACCTATTCGTAATTATTTATTAATTACTTGTAGTTCGTCTTTTTATTTCACTGCAATAAAGAAGAACCAAGTAATTCATATTCATTATTGCAAAAACTTCCTATCGTACAAAACTCAAAGCGAAGCCTTCTAACAAATGGTTAAAAGTAATACGAGCCGCCCCTGCTCGGTGAAGACAGACTTGAAGCAATATTTCTCCACTATCTTCACAACCTTCTTTCATTATCTGGCTAATTAATTGCAGTAAATTAAGGAAGCTGTCACATTTTATACCAAGATGTTGAGTCGTACACGAAAGTACCTTGAAATATTTTAGTTTATTTTTCCTTTACAAAAAGTCATTTATTTCTGTAATCGACTGCATTTCTTAAGCTTAAAAGTAATGCTACATATATAAATAGGAGACTCTTACTAATTGATGTAGTTTATGTGAGATGTGACCATTACACCTACAGCAACCCACTGCTGTATATCTCTTTTATGTCAGATATGACAAGTGACATACTGCCTAACATTCTATACCAGAACACAATACGGACATTCGATACTTGGCGCAAGAAATGTATAGGACGTGTTACCAGAATGAAACTAATGTGCGGCGCCCAATGTGGGACTTTCGACGGTCCCACATTGGGCGCCATAAGCACAACATTTCAAACAATTAAGTAGGGAGCAGCTTAACCTGGCCCAATAGTAGCAAGCATTATTAATGTTTGCGAATTAAGTATAAGAGCTGCTTGGAGTAGATTTTTTACTTTGTAAACTTCGTAGTATTCGTTAAATAACTATGCCAACATTCAAGTCGATAGCTTATGTAGTTCCTGAGATAAACAACAATGTCACAGACACCGAAATGGAAACAGGATATGTAGACACCGAAACGGAACCACACAAGTAAAATTCTGTTTAGTTTGATAGAACATTATTTATTACATACATAACGACACGACCTCTATCCCAAATAGGGTGGTCAGAGATATCCCAAACATTAATGTTTGGGTGTTCCAACGAAACAACAGCAACAATAAACATTACAAGAAATACAACATTTACAAAGAGGTTGCTAAATCGAAAGCATAAACTTCCGTTTAATTACCAATATAAGTTTAATTACAATTTCATCCAAGAATCTATACAATTAAGTCGATCCAAGATATTGAATATAAGTTAATCACAGCTAAGCAATATAGCTACCCCTTCAATATAAAAACAAGAATGGAATCAAATATTTTCCTCGAAGGAAATATCCTGCCATTATCACTTCCTCGTTACTTAATTCTTTGAAAACTCGAAAAAAAGTATGCCATAAATCTAAATTAATAGGTCGTTAGCGCAATATTAACTGAAAAATCCATATTGTGTACTTGTTTTGAAAAGAAAATGCTGTATAACCATCATTATTTTATCATCATTATTTGACGACCTGTTTGGTGTAGCGGGTTCAAATCCCGCTAGGGGCATATGTTTGTATGATGAATACAGACATGTGTACCTGAGTTATGGATGTTTTCATTTATAATAAGTAGACTGGAATATATGCGCGCGGGCCGGACGGTTGATTGATTAAATCGAACCATGTATTAGTGAGATACGACCGGTCAAAACACACAGACACACACAACCCCGTCAGACACCCATCGTTTTTCTCGGGAGTTAAAAATGAATTATCCTGGTGAAATAAAAATCGCTTTAGATTCAATACGGTCTTCCAAAATATTATATGCCTACTATCTAGACTTATGGTCCCTACTCGTATTTCTACTTTTAGGTTTGTATGAAATGATTCTCGTAAACCTTGCCGCTAAACAGACAGATAGCCATTGGTCTTTGTAATTCGTAAAACATGTTGAGTTGGAGTCTTCTTGCTTCTTTGCTTTGCGACACCGACAATTAGATGGCAAACTTATTTGTTTTGCCACGAAAACTATGAATTGTTATCTATTATTATTTTTATGTGGTTTCGGCACATAAAAAAAATAGAGCCAACCCGTCTCTTCTCGTGTGTGGCGTTTTCACGCCACCCGACTAAGGGACTTTCCACAAATAAATCTGTAGATTTGCACGTTTTAACGGCGATGGTCTTACCCCCTGTTATATGTGCATTTCTTTATATTTCGTAAGGTGTACCGTGAATGTTGTTTCAATCATTAAACTTATAATGTTTGGAACGTCCAAACGTTTACGTTTGAGATATCTCTAATCAACCCACTTGGGATAAAAGTCGTGATGTTATGTATGTATTACATAATTATTTGTTATTACCATAAATGGATGTTCTAGTCCCATTTTTGATGGTGTTTGATAAGTTTTTTTGAGGCGATTTAAATTGGCATTTCGTTTTTTTCCTTTCCTTTTTGAGTTACCTAACTGTACTCTTTTTGTGTTAAATGATACGAACCCTGTTTTGTAAAACCTGATAGTTTGTGTTCTGTAATGGATTAAATAAAACTTTCGTTTCTGTTCATGTATAAAAATGGTAAGCTTTATATTCTCATATTTTACATCCTTTCATAATATGCAACAAAAACAAGCTTCGAACAATAGCAAAAATGCTTTTCCTTACGCGGATTTCTTTTTTACAATATTACGTTACTTCAGAGTTCAAGCTTCTTATCCGCCTTCCCAGAACACAATTTAGCAAATGAGGTGTCTTGTAGAGCTAACAAGTTTTAGTGTCGTTCTATTTCAGGAAATAATTGTATTAGATCCATTAAAAGAGTGTAGAAAAGTCTTTATTAAATCCTGATCCAATGAGACGTATTTAACAAGTTTGTAGCCTAAGACTGTTTGCGGTATCGTAGCCTTAAAATGGAAAACAGATTATTTTTTAAATTTGTGTTTTGCGTATGTTCTTAGTAATGTTTGACAAAAATCGGTTCAAGCGTTTCGAAAATATGAAGCTTTTAATAAATGTGAGTCGTTTACTTAAATGATATTATTATAGTATCGGAGATATTCCAACTTTATTTTATTACTAGCTGTTACCCGCGACTTCTTCTAACATAGAATTCGTTCTAATACCAATTGCGTCACTATGACTCAATAGCATTCCATTAATAATACCTATCCTACAGGAACTAGCCACTTTTCTGGGATAAAAAGTAAGTGTTAATTCTGGTTCTAATCTGTCTATCAACCAAATTTCAGTCGAATCTGTTCAGCAGTTTAGGTGTGAAGAGGTAACGACACATATACACACACAAACTTGCGCATTTATAACATTATTAGTTGAGAATAAGTTAGGATTGGGATTTTACGTAAAAATTTTGGGATATCGAACCGCAAATGCACAGTCGGTTGCCAAGACCTTGGCCCGGCTATATAATTTAAATAGCGTGACTGGGTACAGCCCTATACTCACCAGTGATTTGGAACAGGCTGATACTAATAATAAGGATTTAAGGATTTCATCGTCATAGGATGCCACTGAATCCCTATTTAATTGACCAATAAGTTACTGCCAGGCGCTTTGCGTTTGCTTACGAATGCTAAACGTGATATTCACTCCAGAACTTGATCTCCAGCGGTAATCGGTTCTCCGACATATCTCCAACCTAAATCTTAATTAATACCTTATCTTACTAATTCTGTGATTTCAGCAATTCTCTTTGTCTGACAAATCGCTTCATTTCCGATTTTAGGATATATTTTGAGAATCGCTATTTGTTTTCGATTCATCTTCATCATATCATCCAAAGGATATCAATTTCTGAACATATAGATTTCCAGATCCTGATTCGATCTCGTTTTCAATTAATGAGTGCGACTACGCTAGTTTGATTTAGTGACTTGATATAACAAGCTTACGGAGCACACACGCCGACGTGTTGTATCATGACCCTTACACAAAATTGAAATAGGCTAACATATGAATGATATACTTAATATTTCTAGATTCAATATTTTTGGTCTTGTCTTATCAAAATTTATTTTTTTATATGCACAACGGGTTGGTACTTGAACTCAATCGCACCTGATGTTAAGTGAAGATGAGGTCGAAGGTGGAAGGGTACTGACCCGGAAAGCCCAACACATTTGGGGGACTAACTATCTTATCTCTGACAACTGGAACACAACCATGCTATTAAGATTGCTGTTTGGCGGCAGATTTAGATAAGATGGTGGTAGCTAGCCAGGCGGACGTTTAAAATGCCCTACCACCAACCAAACAAACCAACTAAAATTGGTGTTTTAGTTTACAAGTCATTCAGCGTATTCATCATCACCATCATATTAGCCACAGGACCTCCACAACTGTACATTTCTAGAACGACCGGTTGGAACACAACAAGGTGGACATACAGCCTGATAAGGTCACGGCAAGCCGCTGGACGCAGGCGCTTCCTACAGGAGTTTCATAAAATACCATTATTCCAATACACTCTATAATGTTCAGTAATTCTAATAAGAAGTTTATATAAAACAACCCAGTTCCATCCCTATGCAAAATGCGACACATTTTGAATAGCAGGGCTTGTGACAATTATGTCAAATCACGACCAAGTCAAAGTCATCCAAAACATTAATTGTATAATTCTTGGGGAACACACCAAGTTTCTCGTTTAAAAACACATCTCTCTCAAAGGGTAATCCTTTAAGAACAAAACACGCGACGCTTGGTAGATCAAAGCTTCAAACTTATCGCTCCAGGATTGAATTATTATGATCAAACTTCACTCGGTCGCAGTAAAGAAAGTAAACAGTATCTACAGACGAGTCTACATTCGTGTATTATTGTCAACAGCCTTATGATCCCTCACATTGAAGTACCCCTCAATTGGTACGGGCCACGCTGGCCCATTGTGGATTTATGTGACCTGATAGTATTTTCAAACTGCCCCTGTGGGCTTAAGACTTGCATTAATAACTACAGCCTTCTATTGAAAATCACCAAGATCGACAATTTAACGTGTCCTCCGAAAGTGGCCGCACCAGATCTCGCTTTACTTCGTTAATAGAAAACGAAGAACGAATGTCGAATGCGACTGCACTATGAATACTACGTCATATAAGCTTCAATATTTTTTCTACGTTCAGCCGACTATTGGTTCGTATACTCTTTGTAGAGTACGAGTGATATCAAGTAGACTGGATGAGTTTTTTTTACTGCAAGCAAAAAAATAGGACATATTAGTAGGTAAATGAAATACAAGGTATTGGGCATGGGCAGTTTATTTTATTTTTGACCGCCTCCGTGGCTCAATGCAAACAACATTGGGTTTACGATTCGGAGGTCGCGGGTTCGATCCCCAGCGGGGTACATGTTTAAGTACTCGGTTTGGTTGGTGGTAGGGCATTTTAAATGTCCGCCTGGCTAGCTACCACCATCTTATCTAAATCTGCCGCCAAGCAGCAATGTTAATGACATTGTTGTGTTCCGGTTGTCAGAGATAAGATAGCCAGTCCCCCAAATGTATTGGGGTTTCCGGGTCAGTACGCTTCCACCTTCGACCTCATCTTCACTTAACATCAGATGTGATTGAGGTCAAGTACGAACCCTTCGTGCATAAAAAAAAAAAAAAAAAAAAACCAAAATCGAATTAGCGTTGTGTGATTTGATTGTCGCGTTTGTAGCCTATTCCACATAATTACATTATTAAATTTAAAAAAAATTGGAGAAAATAAGAGTTTCAAATTAATTTCGCATGATAGGAACCCTACGAATCCTACCAGTCACATATCCATCTCTGGATGGCGCGGGCGTCGATGAAGCTTTTGAAAAAAAAGAATTAAACTACCTATGCCAATAACTTTTATTTCACTTACCTGATATGCCCTATTTGTTTCCTTATTGTAAATAACTCATCCGGTGTAAAACAAATAACTCATGCGCAGCACATAGACATTTTTTCAAGTTTCGGTCCTGAAATCCCCTAAATCATCATTCAGGAGATTGGCACGTCACCGCTGTAGGTACTAGGCTAGCATAGCCGAGTGGGAGCTAACCTCCTGTCACGTGTATGTGAAAGCGATTTGTACAATGTTGGGATACCGTTTCCTATTCATCTACAAATGTTATCGTATGCCGTGCTTCCACTGACTTGTTAATTAAGAACTTGCTTCTTTAATTGAGTCCTTTGCAAGTCTGAAAGTTGGGATAATGGGATGAAATAAAAGTTTTTCAACAAGAGAGGCATTTATCTTACGAAGTTTTTGATTATTTTTTAATCGACACCTCGTCTTAAGGCATGTCTTTAAATTAGTTGTTAAAAGAGTCAAGGAATGTCTTCAATGTGGAAATATTTTATGCTATTATGAACTGTTACGTAGTTTAAGAGGGTTTATTCCGTCCTGTGGCGCCCTCATTGGATAAATTAACATTTCTTTTTAAATACAGAATAAATCTCAAAAATAGCTCTCACTGCACTTGAGAAGCTTATAAGCTATATATAAATAGCTTTGATGTGGGTTATTTTACAGAATTTTATCAATAATTTGAAATTCTTGAAAATAACTGCCATTAAAGCAATGAAGTATTATTTATAATTAGCTTTTTAGACATCTCACTTCTCGAACAAGTCTTTTTTTTATTTATTCTATATTTTAAAATAAATCTTAATTTACGCATTGCGCCCTCATTGGACAGAATAAGCCCTCTTATGTTGAACAGCGTAGGCGAAACTTACAAGAAGCGCGCCGCTTAGCTCCTTGGAGGCAGAGAAGCAGTGCACCAAGCCATTGAGTTCTATAATGAAAATTTACGAAAACTAAATGACTTAAAGTTGTTTGGCCCAAAACGTAGCAACGTTTTACTCTTTACAGAATCCTTAATAATTAGGTATTCGTATATATCACACCCATCTGGTATCCATATCAAATCAAATGAAAAAAAAAAAATTTCATGGGATAAAAATTGTCACTTGAAAATGTCACATTTTTCATCTTATTATTAAAGTTTTTGACATTATTGATCATTCACAAAGCTGATTCCCCAGAGAAGAACGAGCAAGAAACTCAAGAGTTGCTCTTTTAAATAAGTTTGGGTTACAATTATATTATATTGTATAATTAGACTGAATATCGCCGAGCGGTCTATGTCCATGCTTGCTTATCATCCAGATAGTCAGAAATTTTATAATAGCCTTTGGTAAATAATGTCTGTTTTATGATGGTTTTGAATTTATTTAAATTTCCAATTGAATGTCCACTGGAACCTTATTATAAACGCGTATACATTGCCCCTTAAATTACTTAATGACTTTGTGTAAACGGCTGACATGAACAGCAAGTTTATTTATGGTATTAACATTATGCATATCACAATTTTTCTTAAACGATTCTAGAATTTTTCTTACATACATTAAGTTTTCGTAAACATATTGCGATGCTAATGTTAATATATTTGTAAATCGCGCGAACAACATAATACAAGCCTGTTGCTTACTGTGGATCTAGATGGCGTTATGTGTTGTTTAAATTTAAAAACTCATTGGTACATAACCTGCCTGGGAATCGAACCCGGACCTCCTAAATTGGGAGACCGCGCATTAACCGCTGAGCTACTGACGCGGTTACAAACAAATTGGTATTTTTTTTTTGGATGACAGTTTCGTACTTTACCTTAATCACACCTGATGTTAAGTGAAGATGAGGTCGAAAGTGGAAACGTACTGACCCGGAAACCCCAATATGTTTGGGAGACTGGCTATCTTATCTGACAACCGGAACACAACAATGCTATTAACATTGCTGCTTGGCGGCAGATTTAGATAAGATTGTTTACATTGATCCACGTGGCGGTTATATCATCCAGACAAAGCAAACCGAATTTAAAGCTAAATATCTTCGGCTACAACGATTTCGTTCAAACATGCCTCAGAAACCTATCCTCGAGCTTAATCATAAACATATGAAAAAAACTTAGAAAACCCCAGAAAGACATCATCAAAATACACCAAAAACGAATAAATTCACCCATTTTTGTTGTTATAATTATGTTAGAAACCTAAATAACCGATGAAAGTGTAAGCAAACAAGCAATAACATGAAATCAAGACAAAACAGTCTCCAATTACAAAATGGATGTTTCAACTGAAATGAAAGTGGTTCGGCGGCCGTTGTTATTTCCTCCTCTACTTAAGGGAGAGTGCTTTCAGTTTTTATTCAAGCAACAAATCATATAATTGATCGGGGAAAAAATTCCTCGTATTTTGTTAGTATGTAGTTGTTTGATTACAATCTGTTTGCTTGTATGTATTCATATCTAGCTGATTTTGATACCTTTAGAACTTGACGTTTTTTTTTAAGCACAACGGGTTGGTACTTGACGTGAAGTTAAGACAAGTTGACAAGAATCACACCTAATGTTAAGTGAAGATGAGGTCGACGGTGGAAGCGTACTGACCCGGAAACCCAACACATTTGGGGGACTGGCTATCTTTGACAACCGGAACACAACAATGCTATTAACATTGCTGCTTGGCGGCAGATTTAGATAAGATGGTGGTAGCTAGCCAGATGGACATTTAAAATGTCCTATTACCAACGAAACCGAATAATTAAACATGTACCCCGCTGGGATCTAACCCGCGACCTCCGAATCGTAAACCCAATGTTGTTTACATTGAGCCACGGAGGCGGTATGACTTAAATTTATAAACCTTAATAAAAAAACTAATTCTAAATGTCTCATGCTGTCATGCCCTTAAATAATAGGTCAAGTAAGGACAGGGCAAACTCACTTTGTCGCCGATATTGAGTTTAAAGCTTCCTTCTCTTTTTGTTTATCGTTATTTT
Organism: Oegoconia quadripuncta; assembly: GCA_949316235.1. NCBI lineage: Eukaryota > Metazoa > Arthropoda > Insecta > Lepidoptera > Autostichidae > Oegoconia > Oegoconia quadripuncta. The sequence continues at coordinate 5,261,836 of OX438746.1, forward strand.
CGTTTTTATTTGTACTGCCATTTCGAGCTGTTTATTACACAGTGAGCGAGCTTTCACGGTTTAGCATATTAAAATTATTTTTTTAACAATTACAATTTTAATCTCTTTCAAAGGCTTGTGTGTTGAGACATCTAAATTAAGTTTGACTGTACCTTTATGACGGAGCTGGCTGAAAACTAACGCTGTGCAGTGAAATTTGAGAAGGACCTGCCAGCAAAATGATGTGTCGATCTCAGATTGCCACAACTAATTACGGTATATGTTGCATATCTACGTTATGTTTTGTGCAAGCGAATCATTCGACTAAGTCGACTGCGTGTTTCAATTTTGACTTGAATCCATCGGTATTTCAAGGCGACTCGACTTACGAATAATCGAATAGTCCGATTCGATTTGGACGGAATCGTGTCGAATTAAACTAATGATGAATTCATCATACATGTAGATTGGATTCTATGACATTATGCGTATTAAATAGTTAGTAATTAAATTAGTATTCGTTATTCGAACATGGTTGTTAGTAGACTAACAATTGGCTATTCGAATAGCCAAATTAATTACTAACAAGTCGAACATTCAAATCATTCGGAGTCGCACATCACTGTTAAATGAGATACTGACGTCCGTGGAACTTGTTGTTTTTTTCTTCAAAATTTTGCCTAAATGTTAATCCGGGATTATTTATATTATACAATACAATACAATACAAATACACTTTGTTGCACAAAAGGAGAACATACATTTTACAAAGCACAATACTGGAAAGAGTACAATTGGGCGGCCTTATCACTAAGAGCGATGTCTTCCAGGCAACCTTTGGGTGTAGGAGTTGGGTGTTATACCTATAAAAATTTCCTCAAAATTTGTTCAATAGTTTTTCCGTGATGCGTTTTCAAACAAACACACGATTTATTATTGTATATATAGATATACGATTTTGCTAATTCTTATTTTATTTGAAAGAGACACACACATATCGATGGCCTGGTGGTCGGCGAGACGGTTATGTGCGACCCAGCTGCTATCTTACTCGGCGGTAGGGAGGGCCTAGGTTCGCATAAGCCGGTTTCCAGGTCCCCCCCGCTCTGACCTCCTTTAGGGGAGCCCGTTCCCGGAGGGAGTGGGGCACTGTCGAGCCTTACGTAGCGAACAACGAGCTGTATGTAACGCGACAGGGCCCATATCAACAGCCTGGGGAAGTCAACTGGACATAAGCTTCTCTAATAGCTCGATTTACATCACTTTTCATCGGAAGCCCAATCATGAGTAGCAGCGTCATTATAGTGTTTAAGACACATCAAATGAGATATCACTCACATTCGTGGCGCTTGTATTTTCGCTGCAAGAAACGCATAACTTTATGTAAGTATGTATAACATTGGGTTTACGAATCGGAGGTTGCGGGTTCGATCTCCAGCGTGGTACATGTGTAGTACTCGGTTTGGTTGGTGGTAGGGCATTTTAAATGTCCGCCTGGCTAGCTACCACCATCTTATCTAAATGTGCCGCCAAACAGCAATGTTAATAGCATTGTTGTGGTCCGGTTGTCAGAGGATAGCCAGTTCCCCAAATATTTGGGTTTCCGGGTCAGTACGCTTCCACCTTCGGCCTCATCTTCACTTAACATCAGGTGTGATTGAGGTCAAGTGCTTACCCGTTGTGCATACAAAAAATTCCAAATAGGAGGGTATAAAGATGAAAGACGTACGAACATTACGAGGACACGCTCTGCGAATAAGCCGCACTCACGCTGACATCAATGTCGCCCATCACTTTCTGAGCAACCGTGTTGTTCAAGCTTGGAATAAGCTGCCGGAAGACGTTGTTTCCACCCAATCAATTTCCAATCACAGACAATTTTTTTTAAACTAGTGATGACTTAAATATTGACTGAATAACAACATAATGAACAATGTGAACTCTTCCAACACTGTGACATAGACATACCAGCAGCAATGCTGCTCGTCTATAATAATGTAATAATAATAAACGATATCCCAAACAACACTCGTAGTGTTTGGGTGTTCCCAACATTAAGAGTATAATGATTGAAACAACATCCACGGTTCACTTATGAAACATATCGCCGTTGAAATGTGCCAATGTATAGATGTTTTTAGGTAGAAAGTCCCTTAGTCACCTTTTAGGACACCCACGGGAAGAGACGGGTTGGTTGTATTCTATTTGAGTGCCGAAAGCACACAGCACAGATATATGTAGTAAGTCATTCAGAGGTCAATGTGTGCGCTTCTACAACAAGGTCCCCATGGATATACAGAATCTTCCGCTTAATAAATTTAAACTTATTATAAAACAAGAATTATGTAAAAAGGGATATTACAAAATTTTAGACTACATTAATGATAGTAATCCATGGGATTAAACGGCTCCTCTACAAAATTGTTGTAACCTTTCTAGATCTAGCTAGCTAGCTCTCCTCAGTAGTGGTCGCGTTCCGAGCTAGTGGTAGTTTAAAAAACAAGTGACGTTCATAAATGCATATTGTATTGCCTACATGAATAAATGATATTCATTTCATTTATGTAATAATTTTCCAATAATTCTACCTTAGTAAATATATCCAGAGCTCAGTTATCAATTAGCGGTAGGCTAATGATGTTCCACACTTTCACCCAATTCAGTGGTATGTAATGATATTCATGCACCAATTAGTTCGCTAATTGGTTGCCCGACATCAATATAACGCTCCTATTTTCATTACTAGGTTATTATTCACCGAGGTCTAATAGTAGAATACTTGCTGGAACGGTAGTCAAAGTCTGTGGTGTAGCGTGAACTAATCTAGACGTAGGTCGCGTTGGCGCATCAGCCGAGGCCTTTGTAGGCTTTTTCTTTTAGTACCTATTATTTCCAAATTAAATATCATGTACACATATTACAAATTTACGTGTGATATAATTAGGTTAAGTTTTTAATGAGAAATAAATGTATCTTATCTTATTTCAGAGAATACAAAATGAAAAAAGTTTATTTTCGACTTTAGTAGGCATAAACTATAAGACTAAGGTTGGGATCTCCTATTAAGTATACAAGTATACTTGTGCCAGGAGGGCCCGCTCTTCCATTATATAAATGTTACATTGAAAATAAACTTATTATTAAAATGAAAAGACGACCGATTGATGTAGTGGATAGTGACCCTATCAGCGAAACCAACGGTTGCGGGTTCGAATCCCGCAAGGGGTAAATGTTTGGGTGATGAATACAAATATTTATTCCCGAGTCATGGATGTTTATATAAATCAATCAATAGCACAAGCTTTGTTTACTTTGGGACTAGATGATTGGTGTAAGTGTCCGAAATATTTATTTATTTATTTTATTTTGTGACCTGTGTGATCTAATCTTTTACAATAATAATGACTTTCGGCTCTTTTCTTTGCTGAAATCTTGCAGAAAAGACTTGTAGTTATTTCATTGAAGCTAACTTTGTTTTAATTGATAGTATACCTATAAATCTTATAAATATTTACTAATTCATAAAAACATATGATTTTTAGCAATAGTTGGGTTACTTACACGAAATTTTAGCCCTCGTATTTTTTAATTTTTTTTAAACTTTATTTTTAAAAATTACCCCGATTTTAATTTTTCGGGGGTCTTGTGTTAAATCTATTTCTAATTTGTAGATATGTGATATGACCACTAATTGTATTTCCTTTTATTTATTTTTATGCACCACGGGTTAGCACTTGACCTCAATCTCAAGAAGAGGCCGAAGATGGAAGCGTACTGACCCGGAAACCCCATATTACAATACAATACAATACAAATACACTTTGTTGTACAAAAGGAGAAAATACATTTTACAAAACACAATACTGATAAGAGTACATTTACATATTATTTGGGGAACTGGCTATCTTATCTCTGACTACCGGAACACAACAATGCTATTAACATTGCTGTTTGGCGGCAGATTTAGATAAGACGGTGGTTTAACGGACGTTTAAAATGCCCTACCACCAACCAAACCGAGTACTAAACATATACCCCGCTGGGAATCGAACCCGCGACCTCCGAATCGTAAACCCAATGTTGTTTGTTTGTAATATAAGTTAAACTGCAGGTCCCGGTTGTTTTCAACTGAAAAAAGTTTGACTGTCAATTGGCTAGAATGACATTAAATTGACCAATCCGCGTTGGGCTGACGTGGATTTATAGCGCATACTCTCTAGTAATAGGAGGGTGTGCCCTAACAGTGGCCACGTAAGGCTATTAATGTGACATGTGTTACCGCCTAGCTCCGATTTATTTAGGACTAGCTTTACGCCTGCGATTTCGTCCGTGTCAATAAAAAGACTTGGCTGTATGAGCTTCGTATTCTTTGCCTGTCCAAAATAACATACTGTATGAAACAATATTTTTAATCTTTACAGTCACAGTCCACATAGTGTAATATGTTTGAGGCTTAAAAGAATTAAAAAATCATTTTGTTTCAATAAATTTGTCTAAATATTAATTCGGACTTAATTATACCTGTAGGAACTCCCTCAAGATTCGTTCAATAGTTTTTCTGTGATACGTGTTCAAGTATACAATTTACGATTTCATTATGCGACGTTGCCGATTACTGCAGTCCGCCATATTGTGCAGCATATGCGCTTTTGCCTTTCCGCTGTTGATGGGCGACTGAGCAAGCGGCGATTAGTTGACTTGGTTTTATCTGTCAGACTACACGCACGCGTGAGTTAAAACAAATTAAATTTTAAAACATTATAAGTCGCCGGTAATTTTACCGTAATTTACATAAATGTCGGTAAAACATCCGTATTTTACTAGAGTATTCGGTAAAATTACGTAAGGTTCGCCACCTGCAGTTAACGGGTTATTATTTGCCGAATGCAAAGTTTGGGTCCATTTAACAAAGTAGCCAACTGAACGATACATTAGGTTTCAATTAACTAACGTCGCAGGCTACCTAGCACACTAACTAATTAAACGCCAACACCTCGGTTGGTGGTTCGTGTTATCAACCTATGAAATCTAGTTCTGTTAGTACGAAATGGCTTAAAGGAAAACCATTATCCAGTTTTCATATAAACTGCAATCGCTACATGTAAGAAATACTGGCCAAGTACGTATCGAGCCACGCGCCGTGTAGGGTTCTCACACTTCGAAGTAGAAGGGGGCTTTTTGTTGTTTGATAAATAATTTTCAACGGAAACTACATTTTATAAGTTTTGCGATTATTACTCATTAACTTGTAAAACCTTTTTATCTGTAATAGTTTTCCTTTTAAGTTCGTTATACCGGGTGAGTTTTTTTAGCTTAGGGAAAAAATAGGGCATATTAGGTAAGTGAAATAGAAGTTATTGCCAACTCTTGGTTTTTTATACCGTATGTTATAAAATGTGCCCTTAAAATCATCTATTTTTAAGACATTATCGCTGATTTAAAAGGCAGATGCCCCAGAACAGAACTACACAAATCAGGTTAGATGAGGTCCCATAAAAGAAAATCCTCCTATGTACTTCTACCTATAATTATACCTATACTCTTGTTTTTACGCTGTACAATGAAGTATTTACAAACAAACAAGTCCAAACCTAAATATATTCACTTTATATATTACTAAGTTACTAACGTACCGTTTTCCCTTTGTTCACAGATCAACAAACAATGAAATGATGTAGCCTCCACATACGCGCCACAATACAAACATGCCCAAATCAACACCAAGATAACCCAGTAAAATTCAAAATGGCGGCGGAAGATAACGACTGGCTGGAATTTTTCGGTACACAGTACAACAACACGAAAACGAACTATAAATCCGACACCTATGATCCCGATTACGCCACCAATGACGTCCTAGATTTACCGAACCCCGCTAAAGTGAACTACAACTACAGCTACTATGAAAATCAAACGATACCACCTTACTCGAATATCACTGCCGACGATTATTGCTCATCGAATGAATCGCACACGTATCTGAATGTCACCTGTGAATTCCCAATTAATTATGCTGAACCTATGTATGGGTAAGTTCTATTTTTAAATTGTATTGTGTGTGAGAGAGAGAGAGAGAGAGTAGAGACCAGCACTAGGAACATGACAGGCGTGATAATCGTTTATGTCTCGCGAGATTATATTAGTCCTGCTCATTGGCTTAGACGATATATACAACTATACCACTCTTTCTCCTACGTCGCGCGCGACAAACGATGTCATGGTACCGATGAAGTGAAGTGTGAATCTTCTTGAAATACAGCTTAGTTTGCACATAGCACGTATAGAAAGTCTGCCAGTTGATAGTAATTGCTTTTTCTTTATTTGCTAAATGAAGGGTATTACAGAGAAACAAATACTACGATAATAAGCCTAAAAACAAAACTAATTACTACCACGCTTACAAATTATAAAAATAAATATTACGTAGGTATATATATTATCCAGTATTTGGTCGTTCGTTCGTTCGTGTGTTTGTTTGACTGTACAAATTCATGATTCAATAGGTTCTAACTATTGTAGGATAAGGATTTTATAATTTTGTTTTTGAAAGTTTATTTACTGCTACTAAAGGAATCGGCATTAAGCAAGTGTTCATTATAAATTTTAACGACTCTTATCAGAATAATTTTTTTTTCAAATAGTTGATGAAGATGAAGAAAATAATTTTGTATGACATTGTCGAACTCAACCTGACCTGAATAAGATGGAAAATCTCGTAAATTCACTAACTCTCTTACCCTACATAGCGGAACACAACTGCGAGCTTTGATGTTTGACGGTTAAAATTGATAATTAGCTATTATATGTAGGTGATTCCTATCTAGTCTCCTAGGAATGGAAAATAAGCCTAATACTATGAAACTAACAATGTCGCCCAACGTGGGGCTTACTGTTAGTCTCACATTGGGCGCCATATTTTCACTTTAATGATTCGATTAAGTTACTGGAACACAGGTCGCTTCAACCGGTGATTCGCAACCAAGGCCACAAATTGCGATTATTAAGATTTTTAGCGAAATCACTCAGACTTATTTTATGTATTGCATATACTGTATTTACAATACAAAGCAGAATAAGGAAATTATATCGTAGACATTCCATATCAAAATAGTCGCAATCTGGCTGATTGAATCTGTTTACAACTAAACAAAGATATTCCTCACTTCATGCCATAATACAAGTGTATAAAGAATATTGATCCATGTAGTAAGTTCCATGACTCAATCTTGACTACAATTCCGCCATCTAAACATTTATTGTCTAAATCTTAATGATAACTTCGTCAACAACTTACATATAATTTTAATAACGAGTACACTACTCTTTCTAGCAGTAACACCGCATACCAATAAAAGAATTAATAATCATATTTCTAGCTTGAATAATTTTCTCCACAGAAACCAGGACATCATAAATACACAAGTTATTAAGCTTTTGAACGATATACTTGAAGCGTATTTACTGTATTAAAGATAACATTTTTGTAAAAAAAAAACATTATTGGCGCCCACTATGGGACCAGAAATTATTTTCTACTCCAATTCAGGTTCAGTCGAGATATAAATCTTCTGCGCTCCGTTACGCTCCGGTGAGCGGTCACCCTAAGTCTGCCAAAAAAAGAAACAGTGACCGGACAATTGGAACGAAGCTTTTTACTGCTTTCCGTGTCGGTCACATTTAAGTACCGATATCTTGGCAGGTGTTAGATTTACTCTACACTCAATAATTTTAATGTAGTCATATCAGATGTTCGACCGAATGAAATTTGAATTATTGTATTTTTTACTTGTCCCCTAGCCACTTTTTCGTGTTTCAAATGACCTCAATTCCAAATTTGACCCAAATAGGGTCACAAATTTAACCGTGAATAAAAAATAAACAGATATGGATAGGATGTTGTGATAAAATATCTAAAATTTATTGTTTTTGCAAATAGCAAGTTTATAAAAAAACTATATACCTCTTTGTTTCCTTCGACCTTTAATAAGTACATTAGGTCACGGATGTTAATACCAAATTACTGTCAATTAAAGCTTTTCTGATTTAATAATGCTCTTCTGTAAATAAATTACAAAAAAAATTGTCTAGTTGAAATGATTTTTTTTTTGTTTTTTTATTATTTTATTTTAAACTGCGAAATAATTGTTCAAGGTCTGATATTAAATCATAATAAAGTGCTTTCAATATAAAAGCTGTCTCAGACATTTTCTAACCAGCTTTAAAAGCGCTGCCCTCATTTTACACTTTACCAGAAAACAGCATTTGCCAGACTATCTTGTTATCTTAAAATGTAAAAGAAACCGAAATTCCAGAGATTACTATAAACTGGTTCTCCATATCGTGAGTCTGTACATTAGGGGGTTATTATTAGATCAGTTCCAGACAATAGAGCATTTCTCCCTCGCTTAACCATCTAATAGATACCTAAATAAAGCATCTGGAGGGAATGGAGAAAATAAAGGCTTTACTTGGGTGCGTTTCTCGCATAGTCTCCTTTCAAAGATATTTTCGCAACTGTCTGTCAATGGGCGATTTATCCCAAATGGTTTGTTTAAATTCTTCACAATTTCTGACTGCTTTGGATGACAAGTCCATGGACTGGAAATAAAGAGTGCCTATTTGACATCTAGTTTAAAGAAAAACTATTAGAGAAATCCGACTGCTTGAGCTGTTATGCTCAACATGAAGTTCAATCGAGTGACACTAATGGCGGTGCACCAATTTATCGATAAACCACTCATCTGACCTTGTCATTCGAACTGGCCCTTATAACTTGGCACGCTCACAACGGACGACGATATAAAACGTCACGTAACAGCTGAGAACTTCGGCTTTCATAAATAATTTCAAGGAAAAGTGTATGTGTTATTCCACCACTGGTCTACTTATTCTGTCACGACTAGTCTGTGAATTGACCGTCTCTATAGTATATGGTAAAAGAATGCCGTACATTAACCAAGCTGGGTACTGGGTACTTGTGCAATCTAGGGTCGAATTTGATAAATGAGGGTATTTTAGAGTTCGCAATTAATACCGACTGCCAGACCGTAATGATGTCAGTAAGTTATGTCCATCAATTCACTGTTCTTTTTTCATGCAATCTTTGTCATTCCACAGATACATCGCCCCATTCCTGCTGGCCACTACGACAGTTGCTAACACTCTGATAGTGGTAGTGCTCTCCCGCCGCCACATGAGGACCCCCACGAACGTGGTGCTCATGGCCATGGCTCTGTGTGACATGTTCACCATGCTCTTCCCGGCGCCGTGGCTATTCTACATGTACACATTTGGAAACCACTACAAGCCCCTCAGTCCTGTCCGAGCGTGTCAAGCTTGGAATTATATGAATGAGGTAAGTGATTGATTGGCAACCTTTTTTCTTCTACGTATAATATTTTCAGCTCAATTTTTTTCATGACTTAAAATCTTGATAATGTAGTAATTGGTAACGATTTGTGTGAGGGTTCGCGGTATCACTTTAAAATGGAATCAATTTAGAGTTTAACCAATGGCGAATTATTTCTTTAACACATAAAACACAGTGCTTGTAAGAACAATTAAGTAAATGAAAACCAAAAAATCGGACGTCATATTTTGTATTTTGACGGCGCCATGTTGAATTTTTACCATAAAAAACCTATGACACCCTGGGGATCGAGACGAATCTAATGGCACTTTCAAAATCGGTCAAGCCGTTTAGGCCGCAAACATTACCCTCTTTCCTGGGACAGTCGAATCAAATCTTTTGAAATCAAAAAAAAATACGTATCGGGCCACTTGCAGTGTATGATTTGCTCATTATAACCAAAACCAACCGTGTAGCTTTGGGGGGGGCACTTACTGTAACAAAAAGTTGCACTGTAAAGCTTAATATTTCTTTATTCTTCCTAAATCGAAAAACTGTTTACGTTTACCACTTGATTCATAACCACCAGTGATTAATATGAACCAGGCGGACATGGCGAAACTATTTATAAGAGTTGTTGTTGACTACCGATTCTTAAAAATTAAGATATCCTCTTAAAATGTGAATTTGATATATAAAAGTAGACACAAACAAATCGCAAAACTCTTACTTTGTAAGTACTTTTAGACTACCCACATCTCTCGAACATGGGAAAATATCCAGAGGAGTATTTGAAGATTTACCTTTAAGTCCTACGAGGTAGATAAGACTATATTTTACGATATTCCCGAGCTTAAAGTGAGAGAACTTTTAAAATTCGCTGAGATTTTCTTATTGAAGCAGATAAAGCGCTATTGGCCACTTAGTAGGAGATTTCGGTTAAAACAGTTTCAGATGCTAAAGTGACTATTGATAAACCATTCAATAATTCTAAAGCTTAAGCTTAGTTAACATTTATGATACAAGCTCGGCCTAATTTACTTTAAACGTAAACGAGAGTAAACCAGTTTTCATTCAAACTGTATTCTACGATGTAATTAATCTAATTTGAAATAGGTTTGAATTTATAAGCGTGGGAATATTTTGTAACTTTTGTGATTTGATTAAAAAAAATTATTTGTAATAATTGCTGATGCAAATGACCTCCAGTGTATATTTCAGGGAATATGTCGTGTCCTGTATCTAATACAACTAACTTATTTAATTAATTAATATTGTAAATGCAAAAGTACCGATATTTGTTTTTACCGACGGTACCGACGACCTGTTTGTTGTAGTGGTTAGCAACTCTGATTATATATGTCCTGCTCATTCGCTTGGACTAAATATACAACTATCCCACTCTCACCCATACGTCGCGCGCGATAAACGATGTCATGCTACGAGGGTGGTTCTTTTTCGGATATCTTCAATGTACAGATCTTTTACCTTTACGATTTTAAAATAAGTAGATAATTTGTCATAGTTGTTATATTTTAGTTTAGCGCGTGTTTTAGTTTTAGTGCGTTTAGTTTACAATGTTGTTCTTATAACGTTAAGAGCCTCATTTTACGCACTTGAGACAACATCTTAACGCCTTAATTTTCCTTGTAGAACATTAACGTATTATCAAATCAATCTTGTAGTTAATCATACTAAAATTTTAAATACTACCAAGAATACCAGAGACTCAACAAGTTTATGAAAATAACGAAAATCCCGTTATTCCGTCACAGCCGTTATTCTGATAAGGTTAATTAAGAGCAAGTGAACCTTAGTCAAAGTCAAATAAGCTAAACAAAGTTACATTTGCCGCTACTTAAGTAAAAGACCTTAACGATTCTTTTCAAAATTTAGTTTCGTGAGCGAGCGGGGTAAGTTAGTTTCCTTCGCTAAGGTGGTGTCCACAGTGGCGGAGTAATTTGCGCCTCTAGGCTAGTCACTAATTTGGCGACCGCTAATTGAATTAAATACTTATTAATAAGTATGTACACCGTGGGCCCGAGGTACCTGACAGATTTTAATCTTCGATTCCGACGCCTATACAGAGAAGAAAGCGTTCTTTAAAATTTTTCAAGTAAAACTTAATTTTCGGACTATTAATAAAGATTTTTTATTTTATTTATTTATTTATTAATTATTTTTGTGAATTCAAATGTTATATCTCTATGGTAAATCAACGTATCCACAAACGCGGAACCTGCAAGTCTCCCTCGCTGTCATCTTTTATTTTTCATTAGGTTTACATTACATTTTGTTAGTGATATCGAACAATAAAAAGTTTTAATTTTTGAGAAAAAGTTTACATGTCTAATTTAATTTCTAAGGTATTGTCCACAAGAAAGTATTAAAATTAAATGATACTTAAAATTTGTGATATAAATTCGAAAATCTGTCTGTCTGGCTGTCCTGTCATGCCTAAACTGCCGAAACAATGGTATTGCAATTTAGCAGCTTCGGACCTGGAAGAAAGACATAGTCATAAGATAACATGTGATAAGAAGTATTCCTCGCGGTCGAAGAAAAAAATCGAAATAACAAATTTCCGAAGAGAAAAACACTGAAAAAAAATTTTTTTTTATGCACAACGGATTGGTATCTTATCTCTGAGAACCGGAACACACAACAATGCTATTAACATTGCTGCTTGGTGGCAGATTTAGCTAAGATTGTGGTAGCTAGCCAGGCGGACATTTAAATTCCCTACCACCAACCAAACCGAGTACTTAAACATGTACCACGCTGGGAATCGAACCCGCGACCTCCGAATCGTAAACCCAATGTTTTTTTATGCATAACGGGTTGGTACTTGACCTCAATCACACCTGATGTTAAGTGAAGATGAGGTCGAAGGTGGAAGCGTACTGACCCGGAAACCCCAACACATTTGGGGGACTGGCTATCTTATCTCTGACAACCGGAACGCACAACAATGCTATTAACATTGCTGCTTGGCGGCAGATTTAGCTAAGATGGTGGTAGCTAGCCAGGCGGACATTTAAAATGCCCTAGCATCAACCAAACCGAGTACTTAAACATGTATTTATGTATACAGGTATCTATCAACTTATATGTATATGTTACTATATAAATGAAAAATAACATAAGTGCAACAAAGAATTTTGTAGATATATATTATATCCTATATATATATATATATACATATACTCAAATATATTTTATATACATATATTATCTACTTATATTTATATACTTACCAAACTCTCTACACCCTTAGATGGCAAAAATTTACTTATTGTACAAAATATATGGGGAAGACATTGTTGTCTGTAACACAGTTTTCAACTACCACAGACAACAAAGCTTCAACAGTTGTGTAATTTATTTCGGTTCAATAAAATATTGTTGTTATTGTTGTTGTTGTTATGTACCCCGCTGGGGATCGAACCCACGACGACGGAGGCGGCGGAGATTTTTTAAGTTGGCATCACTGACTGTAGAATACAAGAGAAAGGTAATATAAACATAATTTTGTAAACTCGATAAGTTAAGATTTTACAGCCCTCCTCTGGAACATCTTTACAAAACTTTATGGTAGTTTTCAGCGGGTAAGTCATAAACATTAAAAATTTACAAATATTTCAAAGGCGGAGTTTTTATGAGCCGCAGTTTATGGGAAAAGCCGTGCTATACCAAGATAAGGGAGAATAATGGGGGGTGGCCAAGTTTTTTCACACGAAATATTATAATAATAAATATCGTTGGACAATACAGCACCATCTAATTCCATACTGAGCAATTAGGCTACTATTATGGGTACCAGATTGCTAATAAGCTCAACGAATGCCGTTTTTTTATATACAATTTGAATTTGAGTAATTCCTATTAACTGGTATTGCTACTCTTAATTATAAATAAATAAATAAATATTTCGGACACTTACGCCAATTATCTAGTCCCAAACTAAGCAAAGCTTGTGCTATGGATACTAGATAACGGATAAACATACATAAATATTTATATAAACATCCAAGACTCGGGAATAAATGTTCGTATCCATCACACAAACATTTACCCCTCGCGGGATTGGAACCCGCAACCGTTGGTTTCGCTGATAGGGTCACTATCCACTACACCAATCGGTCGTCGTTTGTACTTTCTCCAAGGAATGGTTCCTTGGAGAAAGTACAAACTTTAAAACTACTGTCTGACTGACTATGGAATAAGTGTTCGTATTCATCACACAAACCTTTGCCCATCGCGGGATTGGAACCCGCAACCGTTGGTTTCGCTGACAGTGTCACTATCCACTACACCAGCTAAGCAATCGAGTAAAAATGTAAGCTTTAGCGCAGTCCCTTACTCCCACCCTGCCGACGGCCTATAAAACTCATGCGAGAGATTGTCTACTCACTTCAGAGATCGCCTTTGATCGTCCAATTGGAGCAGGAGTTCGTTACAATCGACCAAAAGAATTGCTAACTCAGACTCCAAGTGCATCCGAATAGTGAGGTAGAATAAACGTAGCGAGATACTAGTCCAGTAAAAGTATTCCTATAGTCTTAGTTCCGATTTTTTATAGAAGGATAGATCAGTAATATAATAAAAATATTTTCCAAGTTTGTAGTTTGCTTTTAGATCATCATCAGCCCGTAAACATCCCATTGTAGGGAGTCAAAGTCAAAGTCAAAAAACTACTGAACCGATTGCGCTGTAATTACAATGGGACCAACTCGACGGTATCCCCTATCATTTACAAAAAGAACCATGTGAATCAACCGCCAAATCTCGGAGTTATCGGTGTACATACATAAAAAAAAAACGCCCCGAATACAGAACCTCCTCCTTTTTTGAAGTCGGTTAAAAATGCTTTATTTTGTAGGTACACAGAGTACACTTAAAATAGTCAATTTTACCTTTTTCTAAGCTGCTGCTTGTTCAAAATGCACTTTTCCCCTGAGAAGAACAAGCAAAAAACTCGAAGGGTTGCTCTTTTAAAATCAGGCTTTGATTTTACATAATGCTTTGTTAATAAGTTTCTGTTTTATAGTATCTTTAAATTTATTGAGAGGAAGATTTTGTATGTTAACTGGAACCTTATTGAAAAATAGTATACATGACCCTTCGAATGAATTACTGACTTTGCCGAGGCGACTTATGTGACCTGCAAGTTTATCTTTATTTCTTATATTGACAACATGTTTATCACTATTTTTCCTAAATGATGCTATATTTTTTTTGACGTACATTAGATTTTCATTTCAATGGGATATGAGGAAGTATGAGTCCACCACATTGGCCCAACATGCCTTTGAATTTTTCTTTCTCAGGCATGCAGGATTCCTCACGATATTTTCGTTCATCAGTTAAGAGCAATCAGATAAATGCACATAAGTAATTAAATTCAATTTAATAACTCATTGGTACATGGCCTGTCTGGGAATCGAACCCGGACCTCCTAAATTGGAAGACCGCGTCTTAACCGCTGAGCCACCGACTCTCTATATATTAGTATAGTATAGGTATTTAGTTGAACCTACAATATTAAATTAAAGTTACCACTGTGAACTTCATTGGGTTGTAGAAGATGCTCAGTGCGTAAAACAATTTTCTAAAAAAATTATCAATGGTTACTTAATATTTTCTAAAAATAGTTTATTGAGTGAGATGATATTTGCCTTCGGCGAAATTTTCCATAAACATTAAGTTATTCATCGAACTTTTTGAAAATAGTTACAGGAGTCCTAAGTTAACCGCCTCAGTGGCTCAATGTAAACAACATTGGGTTTACGTTTCGGAGATTGTGAGTTCTATCCCCAGCGGGGATATTTAGTACTCGGTTTGGTTGGTGGTAGGGCATAAATGTCCGCCTGGCTAGCTACCACCATCTTATCTAAAATCTGCCACAGCAATGTTAATAGCATTGTTGTGTTCCGGTTATCAGAGATAAGATAGCCAGTACCCCAAATAAGATGGGGTTTCCGGGTCAGTACGCTAACACCTCATCGTCTGATCATCGCCTCAACTTCACTTAACATCAGGTGTGATTGAGGTGAAGTACCAATCCGTTGTGCATAAAAAAAAAGTTATATAAGATACTTATTACCCTTGACCTAGATAATTTTATAATCTCAGGGGTTTACTATAGCTATAGTCTCCTATAAGGCATAGCAATACTTGAGTAACATTTATTCATAGCTTGTACCGGCTTATTCACGATAACACTGAAAATACAGTACAGCACTTAGTTGTATCCTTTTGCATGCACAAAACCGTAGCTGTTTGCTACGCCAACAAGTGCCTACGGCACTTGACAGTGCTAACCCGTCGTGGATAAAAAAAAAGTATATTCTCCGACGCAATGAAATTCACAATCGCAATTTTAATCTAATAGCCAATGTTTTATTACTAAATACCTATACTATATCTAAAGCAAGCAAAAAAAAATTTGTTAGAAAACATTTTTAATCTATCACTGACAAGTGCAAAATCCATGTGCAAAAAATCACGGCCTTTAAGATTATAGGGAGTTAAAAGTATAATCTTTACTGGACTTCACTTGTACAGGTCAATAATAGAATCATGTCGTGTGGTTTCCGGCACGTAATAATAAATTATGATCCTTGGACATACACTCAGCACCGTCTAGTTCCACACTAAGCAACTATTACGGACACGATGGTTAACACACCCAAAACAGGAAGAGGTTATCAATTCGGTTGTATTTTTTTTATGTTTGTTACCTTAGAACTCAGTCATTTATTTAACGACTGTTTTGTGTAGTGGTTAGAAACTCTGGCCGTAATAAAACGTCGCGGGTTTGAATCCCGCTAGGGGCATATGTTTGTATGATGAATACAGACATGTGTTCCCGAGTTATGGATGTTTTTCATTTATATGTATTTAATTATTTACAAAAAATATATGTATTTGTGTAGTTCATCAACCATCTGGTATCCATAACACGAGCCTAGATGCTTACTGTGAACCTAGATGGCGCTGTGTGTATGTGCAAAGATAATGGTGTCGATTCGGATGTAGAAGTCGTTCCGGTTGTCAGAGATAAGATAGCCACATTCTCAAATATTTGGGTTTCCGGGTCAGTACGTTTCCACCTTCGACCTCATCTTCACTTAACATCAGGTGTGATTGAGGTCAAGTGCTAACTGCAAAAAAAAAAAAAAAAAAAAAAACTCCAATTAAACTAAAACCAGTTTTAAAGTAGTACTCTATCTTTCTCCCTGGACCAGTACGATGCGACGGCACCACTCCAAAACTGGTTTTAGTTTAGTTGGTGCACCTCCGAATCGACACCATTATTTATTTATTTATTTATAATCGATTCGGAAAAGTCTATTTTATTTAATAGTACATACTTCAAGGGTGGTCCCATATTCATCATAATCCTGTTCTTATGTTATGATCTATCAGGAATTGAGGGAACTGGACTGGATTATTCACGGATCACTTTTTTATAAAATTATATATTTCAGGGGGTGCGAGCCAATCGCCGTTAAGACGTGCAAGTTTATATATGTTTTTGGTGTAAATTCCCATAGTCGCCTTTTACGATACCCACGGGAAGAGATTGGTTGGTCTTTTCTTTTATACGTGCCAAATTATCTTAATTATAATATATATTTATCGTTCGGGACGGAAAGTCGAAGAGAGAGATAGTGTTGCTATAATTAACATTGCAATTATCCCATATAATAATCACGTATTAATGTAATTTGAATTCGTGTAATTCACATTAACTGGTGATACCACTCTTGGTTTTGAACAAGTTTCTCCAAGGAAAGGAGGTGGAAATTATATTTTCGATTACCCATGCAAAGTAAACATGGAATTCCAACAATTTTCGACTGAATTCGGTTCCTAGTAGAAAGTTGTTCATAATCAAGAGTGGAGTCTCCAGTCAATGGGCATTATATGAATTCAAATTCACCCTGTATAAACGTTGGTGTTGCCAACATTACATACATAACCGACGACCGATTGGTGTGGTAGATAGCGACCCTATCAGCGAAACCAACGGTTGGGGATGCGAATCCCGCCAGGGGTAACTGTTTGTGTGATGAATACGAACATTTATTCCCGAGTCTTGGATGTTTATATAAATATTTATGTATGTTTATCCGTTATCTAGTATCCATAGCACAAGCTTTGCTTAGTTTGGGACTAGATGATTCTTATTATTTATTATTACTATAAAAATCTCTATTTTTATAAAAGCTTGTAACTTGTGAAATACCACCCTTTATAACTGCTATTTAAAGGGAGCTAGTACCTACACACGAGCACATCTCTAGGGTTCTTTTTTAAAGTCTTTGTGCAGTTCCGTACAGTTACCGGTGAGAGGCGACTGCGGGGTGAATGGAGGGGCTACCGGTGAAATATGGGACAGAGTTAAATTGATGTCAGGAAGGTTCCTGGGAAAATATAGGGTGTAGCGCCTGGCCTTAGAAATAAAGATGAAGGTAGATGATAATAAATATTTAAATAGTTTTAAATTTTTATTTCTTAATAATAACCACAAAGTGGCGAATGAAAGTAGAATGCATCCTTTTTTTTTATGTACGACGGGTTCGTACTTGACCTCAATCACACCTGATGTTAAGTGAAGATGAAGTCGAAAGTGGAAGCGTACTGACCCGGAAAACCCAACACATTTGGGGGACTGGCTATCTTATTTCTGACAATGCTATTAACATTGCTGTTTGGCGGCAGATTTAGATAAGATGGTGGTAGCTAGCCAGGCGGACATTTAAAATGCCCTACCACCAACCAAACCGAGTACTTAAACATGTACCCTGCTGGGGATCGAACCCGCGACCTCCGAATCGTAAACCCAATGTTGTTTACATTGAGCCACGGAGGCGGTTAATCCTTAGAATCCTTATACCCAAAGGTTGCCTGGAAGAGATCGCTTTTAGTGATAAGGTCGCCAAATTGTTCATTCTATTCTTACCACTTTTCTGAAACTGTATTTTCTTATCTGTTGTGCAATAAAGTGTATTTGTATTGTATTGTATTGAATGCATGTGGCAAAGACGAGAAAGCGTGTGACTGAGACTAAGATGGATGTGTGGTGTGATTGGATTGGATAAGATCAGGACTGAGTATATCAGAGGAAGTCTGACAGTGGCACCAATAACAGAAAAGATGAGATAAGTTAGCATGGCTTGGGCACATTATGAGGAGGGTTGAAAGGCACGTAACAAGACGAGTGCTAAGTATGAATGTAGAGGGATACAGAGGTAGAGGAAGACCGAAGAAGGTGTGGATGGACTGCGTGAGGAATGATATGTGTGTGAAAGGGGTGAGTGCGGAGAAGACGGCTGATAGAGGAGAGTGGGAGAGGAAGACATGTTGTGCCGACCCAACCAAAGTGAGATAAGAGCAGGACAATTATGACTTAATAATAACCACTTCATCATCATATTAACCACAGGTTGTCCATTGCTGAACATAGGCTCTCCCCCATAGATAAAGATAAATTTAATAACATCAAACTTAAGAGTTCACATAAAAAGGAGAAACCTGAGTTACTCCGTAGATTTCGACGCCCTACATTAGGTTAACCTGTGTTGTAGGTACATGGCTTCACCTCGGATTACATCAACATTAGAAATTGTTATTAACCTAGCTAATTTTCTATATTTACGTACAAAAGTATAGATATTAAAGTATTAATCAAGTACATACTAACCATACTAATTTACAGACATAATGTGGGCCTCTATAGCTAAATAGAAACAAATGTAATCTATATATACCATGGCTGTTTTTGTTTGTGTATGAACAATGGGAGTGTGCGGGCGTGTAAAAATGAGAATGGGTCTATGTGTGAGTGTGGTAATGTATGGGTGTGATAATGTGTGCGTGGTGTATGTGTGTAAGCATAAGATAGGGATCCTACTACTACTACATCTTTGCCAAGATGTTTTCAGTTTGAGTATAATATCCATTCTTTATTGCAAATAAACACAAAAGATACATTTGTCAGATACAAAGATACAAAGGTGAGCTTATCTCTAAGAGAGATCTCTTCCAGCCAACCGTATAAGCGGTTAGAGAGTGTATAACGGGGAATAAAATTTAGTATAATTTAGTTGTAAAAGAAGTTTCGATATGACCAAAGTGCAATTGTATTAATTTAGGTTTTTATTTAATCACAACGGGACTTGGGGGACTGGCTATCTTATCTTTAACAACCGGAACACAACAATGCTGTTAACATTATTGCTTGGCGGCAGATTTAGATAAGTTGGTGGTAGCTAGCCAGGCGGACATTTAAAATGTCCTACCTTCAACCTACCCAACCAGTTTAGTTGGTGTACATCCGAATCGACACCAATGACGACGACTAAACCGGCCAACTAAAATTGTCAAGCGCGCGCTGGGTTAATTCTTTATCGATCAATCATAGAATAAACAGTTTAAATTGTTTGATTTACTAAGTAAATGATATGTTTATACTCGTTATTTTCAGGCCATTGATTTTAACACACGACACTTAATCGAATCTAAACAACTTTCATCGGAGTCATATAAAATCCCAACTGAGCTATGACGCGTTTTAAAGACTCCTAAGTTCACGAACGCAATTAAAAAAGTTTAAAATGGGTTCTTTGTACGCATGAGATCAAAGAACTTTACCTCAGGGCGCAGGTAAAAGGGTTCCTTTCTCTAATTACTTTCCCGCATTCCCTGGCCGGCAAATGTCTTAAGGCTTTTAACGTGACATTGAAAATTCAAATTAATATTATAAAATTTCAACGAAGAGCGTCTCCATCATTAACAATAATCAACGTACTAAGTTTTGTTGACAGCTTGTCGATTAAAATTAACTGTTTCATAGATATATTGTGGAGGGCGTAATGGAGATGAGGCATATGCCCAGACGTGGATAGATGTGGCCTGAGAATGGTGATGATGGACGGCTATAGTGATTAAATATTTATCTATCTGTATTGCCTGGAAGAAATCGCTTTTAGTTATAAGACCGCCTAATTGTGTTCTATTGTTATGGTCCAGTATTATTGTAAATTATTTTGTTTTGCTATGATCAATTTGTATTTAGATTAGTTTATACTCAATAAATTTTATCTTGTCTTATTTACTATCTTTAGTCCCGGGAATATTATATAAAAATAAAAATGGGAATGGGAATAAGAATAATTTATTATGAACGCCACAACACGATACAAAAACAAAAAGTCGTAAAGTATAGCTAAAAAAGAAATACAATTATGAAGAAGATGCACACAATGCTGTCACGTGTTGCGGCGTGCACAAATTGGTTAGCACGCAGCTCATACTGCGACAAATCACAGCGCTAGTTTTCAGTGCCCCCAAATGCTCAGTGACGCACGGACGCTACGTCAGTATAATAATGAGCAGGTAATAATAATTATAAAAACCATTTCAGTTTTTATTGTAGTATGAGCAACATGCAGTGCCGCCGATTTATCTTCTATAATTAATAATGTCATTCTTTTAGTTCACGTGTAATGAAATAAGAATGTGAATTCCTGTTAAGTAACTATACTTGAAAAAATCCTAGTTATGTACCGTTGTGTAACAAGAATAGGCATTCGTCTTTGGCAACTGGTTGTCTAACAAGAATACTTTTCAGCAACTGGTTACCAAAATCAGTTGCCGTCGTGGCCGGAAAGCACATTTATACCCGATCTCGTTAAACGCGCATCTCATAGCAAAATGTTAAATCATTTATCATAGCAATAAATCGGCCGGGCACACCACAGTGTCTTTATCATAGCATTAAATAGTGTGCACAGCTCGAACAATATATTTCCTTCAGGGAGATTAATAATTAAGAGTGTCTCCAATAATATCTAAGTTTCTTAAAATTAAGACCTTATCTGACATGTAAGCACACATAAAGCAAACACATAATAAATTTGACGACCTGTTTGGAGTAGTGGTTAGCAACTCTGACCACTATACCAAAAGGTTGCGGGTTCGAATCCCGCTAGGGGCATATGTTTGTGTGATGAATACGGATATGTGTACCCGAGTTATGGATGTTTTCATTTATAATAAGTATTTATTTACAAAACAAATGTATTCATGTAGTAAGTATATCAACCATCTGGTATCCACTTCCACAACACAAGCATATAGTTGCTTACTATGGAACTAGATGTCGCTGTGTATATGTCTAAGAATATTTATTTATTTATTTATTATTATTTATAAATAAGGCCTGTTTCCCGTAGGGGTGAGCAGAGACCACAGACTTCCACTAGCTACGATACTGACACACCTCGTTTGCTTCATTCACTCTCATACAGTTGTTCATACATGCTCGTCGGTTTAGGGTACTCTTGACATGACCTTTCTTTAAAACGTCAACATGCATGTCAAATAATTATTTAAGAAATTGATTCTTTCTTCTTCAATTTAAGAGCTATGCTCTTGTCGGTGGAATATGAAAAAGGAAAGACATTGATTACTAAAATTAAAATATAAAACTATCGCAAAAAGTTGGTACTATGCATACGAACATTTATTCCCGCGTCTTGGATGTTTATATAAATATTTATTTATTTATGTAAGTTTATCCATTATCTATATACAGTGCAAGCTTTGCTTAGTTTCGGGCTATATGATAAGTGTAACTACTGGGCTAGCCTAGTGATGTAACATGGTGTTGTAAATGTTGAAAAAAAAACAGGAAAAATAACTTGGTAGGTACCCTTGTTTTTTTTTCAATTTTTTTTTCCTGAAAAATAAATCTACAGGAAATTGAATCTTTTATTGATGTATGTTTTCTAATTTCTTACAATTGACACAATTACAAGTCGAATAAAGTACTAATGAATCAATTAAACCAAAATGTAGTCTTCTTCTGTGTCAATATCAGTATCAGAGCCTTGTACGTGTCTTGAACTTGTCGGTATCGGAATTTTCACATTCTTCACCAAAAAGGTATGGTATGTTTAAAAATAAATAAAATAATCTAATATGAACTGTTAAGTAATAATCTTTTATGGAAATTGCCTTATCAATTTTGAATTCAGTATGTTTGTTTTTTTTAAAAAAAAAACATGATCCAGAAAAAAACGTGTTTTTTTCATGTTTTTTTTGTAATTTTTTTTTCGCGATAGAAAAAAGAACTGTTTTTTTGCAACACTAGGTTAGCTTCTCCCAAGAGCATTTGCTCTAATCGCCACACCAAGAGCCTCCTAAAACAGGTACTTAAATATACTTAAAGCGAGACTTCATCCTCGATTATAACATGTGCTGGTAATATAACTAAGTATGTACTTGGAAAAACGGTTTAGAAGTATTTGTGAAAACAAATTTCACAATTGTTCAATTTCGGGATGTATTTCTCGTAGCTTTAATCGAATTGCTACGCCGTAGGCACTTGTTGGCGTAGCAAACAGCTACGGTTTTGTGCAAGCAAAAGGATACAACTAAGTGCATTACTGTATTTTCAGTGTTGTCGTGAATAAGCCGGTACAAGCTAACAATAAATGTTACTCAAGTATTGCTATGCCTTATAGGAGACTATAGCTAGGCAAGGCTAATAAGCATTTTATATAACTTCGTTTTTTGTGCTTCGCCAGTATAAGATTTTGCAATCTTTTCAAGAAATGTAGATGCTTCTCCGCGATCGACTTCTGTAGCTCTCGCAATCAAGCATTTGAGTACCCCTGCCCCCGTAGCATGACAGGCGCGATTACCGTTTATGACCTGATAATACTTGTCCTATGTCGCGCGCTACAAGCGATGTCTGCCACGGGGGCTGATGTATTTAATTGTACGTAATTCCTAATTCAACGCAATTCTGCAATAAACGTTAACAATACTGCTCAGTACAACCTTACAAACTATATTTTTTTTGTTCTCATACAATAAGCTCTGTCCCGATGGTTTGCAAACAACTCTTTATCATAGCATGCTGCTTGGTTTTGTACGAGGCATTGTTCCCTATTGTTATTTATTCTCAATGGGGACACTCCTTTTGTTTCGATACCGTATTTCGTTGTTGAAGATTGGAGATACAGTAATTGGGGCGACTAAGAGCCTCAAATGGTAAAAAAATAGGAGTTATTTAGGCTTCACTCGAATGGGTATTACTTTATCGCGGTTACTCTTAACTTTTATATTTTTGGTCCTTTGCGTATTTCTGCGCGTTTTTCTTTGTGCAGTTTGTGTCTTTATGTGTTTTGTGTCCTTAGTGTCATTTAAGTCCTTTGTGTCTTATGTGCCATTTGTGTCTTTTATGTCCTTATTAACTTCGCGTATTTTAGGTATGTTATATTCATAATGTCATTTGAGTCTTTTATGTCTTTTGTGCTTCTCATGTCTTTGACAGTCAGCTTCGCATTTTGATTAATTATTTATTAATTTATATTAATTATTTACTTATTTACTAAAAGCTAATATTACATTTTTGACTATTTGCCTGGAAAGAAAGCATGGACCCGCTCGGCGATATTCAGTCGAATTAAACAATATGACATATATTTTTCCTTGTTTGCTCGTTCTTCTTTGGGAGTCAGCATTGGAAATGACCAGTAATTTTAATATTAAATTAAACAATTTAATGTTTCCAAGTGATATTTTTATCCTATGAAATAAAATGTTTTGACTAAACAAAAATAAACTTACTGTTCACGTTAGTCGCTTACACAAAGTTACAAAATCATTTAAAGGGATACGCTTTTATAATAATGATTTTGGTAGACATCCAAAATTTGCCTTTGAATAAATTCTAAACTTGTCTAAGAAACTTCCTACATATAAAAGGCAATTGTAGAATTTCTGATTATTTAGATGAAAATTTGAGCTAAGTGAACTGTTCAGCGATATTCAGGTATTATTATTTTGGCCGTCTTGTTCCCAACAGAATAGAATAGGACCAACCTGTCTCATCAGTGTCATAAGGAATCATCATCAGTGTCATCAGGAATCGTGAGCATAACACTTGAGATAGTGGCTGCTGAAATACAACAGGCAGACTTAGATAAGATGGTGATAGCTAACCAGGCGGAAGTTTAAAATGCCCGACCACCAGCCAAACCGAGTTTAAACACGTCCCGCCGGGGATTGAACCCGCGACCTCCGATTCGTAAACGTATGTTGTGTAACCACGTAGGTTACCAGTGATACACCCTGATAAATCTAAAATCTGGGGGCACGGCAGTGCCCCCGCCAAGTCGAGCGCGAAGCAAACACTGCCGTACCATCCTTTACTGGAACCATTTCGCGGCATTTTCAGGCCCCTATTTTAGAACCTCTGGATAAGACTAGAACGCAGAAATTTTCGTCATCCAGTAAGCTATAATCACATACTTAAAATCCAAAATTTCAAGTCTGTAGGTCATTTAGTTCCGAAGTTAAGCGAAAGCAAAGTTTCGCATTTATGACACTCACTCACTCACTCACTCACTCACTCACTCATGATCATCAAAATAGAACTAGTACTTCCCATAAACTCAGAGAGCTGAAATTTGGTACAGAGTTATGGTTCAATGGCCAGATAAAGGGAAAACTATAAAAACTAGGATAATCGAAGATCTGGAGTACCCGGTGACCCTGATTAGGAAACACAAGAGCCCAACCAAACTATTAGAGATCGACATATACCGCCTTTACAAAAAATATTCAACTTGGTGGGTCGCTTCATTTGATGTCAAAAATCGAAGGTCTGAAGTATCTGATGAAGAACCCTCAGCTGGTCTCGGCTGTATTAGAGATATGGTAATGCCCCCTTCTACTATTGGTACATAGAAAAATCGACTGTCATTGCAAAAATCCAGCGTAGTGGGACACATCTTCTAATTTAATCTAGCCTATAGCATCCCACTGCTGGGCGCGTGCTTCCCCTTCTGTTTTTAATACGAATATAAATAAAATTAAAGGAAAACTCTGGATAAGACTAGACTGGCTTTTATACTTACTTATACCTATTACAAGTTTACAAGAAGAAATAGTCAAACGATTAATTTTATTCTACTCGAACATTACACAAATTAAATAAACAAACGAAAATTTGGTCAAAATATAATGCATTGGCTAAGAGTGGCGGTGATACCCGCACGCGTCGCTAGATGGCGTTGACTGTATTTTAAAACGCGCTTACGTTTTGTTTTTCCGATAACCTTATATGGCAAAGTGACAACCGGCCGCGTTACAGTCGTTTACGACATTCTTCTATTGCGCTTGAAAATGTTTGCTAGGGATTAGGAGGTATTATTTGCATTTCGTTGATTTCGCTGATTATTTCATGAGGTTTGCTAAAGTTAATTGGCAGGTTATTATTATATTAATTCAAAGATTTAAACAAGTTAGGAATTATATGGTTAGTGACGGATTACTGATTATTACTTAATTATCAGAATTAAAAGAAGTTTCAATTGAATACTTTATTTAATTGTTAATTATTTAGTATCTACTTTTAGTTTTCTAGGTTTAATTTACAGTTAGGCAGTACTTCGAATCGCGTTCGTGTTTATAAGTACTTTTCTAGTATTCTAGTTTAGTTTATTTAGTTAGATATTACTTCGTTTCGTTTAAAAATATCATTAATTTAGCTCTATTTCAGTACTAGGTAGGTAGTACCTTTGGTAGAAAGTTCATTGATAATTAATTATATTGACACTTGTCTAATAATTAAGAGTTAACGTTTTGCTTATAGTTTGTATAGATTGAGTAGGCAGAGTAATATTTTCTTTAAGTTTTTTTTATTAAGACAAAAGAAGTCTTAAAGATATAAGTAGGTTTTAGTCTAAATATTATCGGTATTTCTGATTTGTTGTCCATATACTAAAGGTCGTTGAGTTTAATTGTGTTTGATTTCGCAAGATAATAATTATCGTAAAAAATGTCGATAATATTAAAAGACGACGATGAACTTAGTACCTACCAAGTAGTTGGTATGCCCAAAGACGGGTCTTGTCTCTTCCATTCAATATTTTTCTTGGTGTATGGTAGAACTGACTCAACTTTCAGTATCAAGTATATTTGTAGAAACGTGGGCATATATATAATATGCCCACGTTTCTACAAAAAGAAGTGAAATCCCACCAAAAACATTCTGTAAAAAACTAGCCAAGTCTCGATGGAGCTGCTTGATTATCTCTAAAAAGTAATGAAATCTATACAAAGTCGTGCCAAGTGTAAGGTTCCTTACTGCGATTTCTTTATTATTATAGTTAATGTTGTGTGACTTGGCCGTTGAAGGGTACACAGGGGTACAAAACCAGGTGCTCCATGACACCATTGCACCAATCTGTCGCCAGAACCGCTACGCATTGACGATGGAAAATTGCCACTTGGAAAACGTTGATTCAATAACCAGTCAATTGTAGGCTTGATAAAGCCACTAACGTTATACGTTACACAGATTACGCCACTACGTTATGTAAACTCCACACAGATTATTCGCTAATAGTTTGCCGTTGAACATTCTTAATAACATAATTAATAACATTAATAGCGGTTCTGGCGACAGATTGGTGCAATGGTGTCATGGAGGACCTGGTTTTGTACCCCTGTGTACCCTTCAACGGCCAAGTCACACAACATTAACTATAATAATAAAGAAATCGCAGTAAGGAACCTTACACTTGGCACGACTTTGTATAGATTTCATTACTTTTTAGAGATAATCAAGCAGCTCCATCGAGACTTGGCTAGTTTTTTACAGAATGTTTTTGGTGGGATAAACTATACCTAAGTATATAAACGTCATTGGTGCGGAGCTCCGAAAAAATTCTGCAATCGCCAACCCACCTGCTGCAGCGTGGCGATTAGGGCAAATTCTCTTTTTTTTTATGCACGAAGGGTTCGTACTTAACTTCAATCACACCTGATGTTAAGTGAAGATGAAGTCGAAGGTGGAAGCGTACTGACCCGGAAATTTTTAGTTTAGTTTATTTGTATGATATTATAGTCTTTTGAAGGTTTTCTAATATTTTTTTATAATATTTAAGATTATTCTTGGTGATAGTTAGCCATGTTTGATGGAAATCGGTTACGCCGTTTCAAAAATATTTTATTATTTGATGATATATGTTTGACACATAGGAGTGAGAGTGGGATAGTTATATATTTCCTCAAAGCGAATGAACAGGACAAATATTACCTCGCACGAATACGTTTTTGTTTTATCAGGGGCCTTCTAAATTTTCAATTTAAGGTTATTCCATAAATCGGGAACACATACGAATTTAATGAAATGAACAAGTGACGAACCGATTCGAATAATAAGCTGTGTCAACATTTTTGGACAAGTGTATCAGTTATATTGATGAATTGCAGCAGAGAACCAAACGGCGATCATATACAGATTCTTTAAAACTGAACTCTCTTGAAGAAGAATCATCAACATTTGAAATGGCTAATCATCCAGGTACTCACAACATAGCAAGAGTTGCAGTCATTAAAATGCTACTGAAAAAATAGCCTGTTAAATAAATAGGCTACTTGAAACCTTGGTAATACTTAATTTATTACACTCAACGGGCACCTGTTCATAGGACAGGTGCAAGACGAAGAGAGCGAACAACGTTGGTGTTGCCACTTAACAAAAATATATAAAAAAGGGCTGTTCATAGACAACCATTGACATAATTGTATGTTCTGTACTGAACATAAGTTGGGCGGTACACGAGTTGGTTGTAGAGAAACTTAGATCTGTCTGGGGGATGCCTCCGGACATGTTGAAGATCAACTTGATGCGAAGGTGCCTAAAATAAAACATGTATCAAATATGCAAAGAGAAAAAGTAAAAAACAATTTGCGTATTCGTGGTGTTTGAAAAGGGCTTGCAAGGAATGTGAGTAAAGATAAGCACGCATGAGGAGCTGAGGCGCCTCTGTGGATTATTATTTTCCTTACACCATGCCTGACACTATCCAATAATACGTTATTAAAGGCAGCGGCGGTGAAAGGCTGTAACGGTAGAACGAGCAATGCAATATGTATGGCTGATTGTAAGGTCCCGTTCATACGAGCTATACAGACTTTGCGATTTATCGCATATGCTATCATATACGTAGGTAATAGGTACGAAATTTAATCATGCCTCCATACCATTTCAGTATGTCTCTAGTCAACTTACTTTATTAAGGCCAAAAAAAAATCTAAAACAATAATTATTATTTAAAGGTCAATAAGTCGCCAGAGATCCGTCATATTTTATCGCGTGCGTGGTTGTATTACAGTAGATATCTATTAATATAAGTTTGGGATTTTGCATTCACAGAACAATAGTATCACCAAACCCTACCTTTTCAGGTTCACATATATTTTAGTTGGCAATTGAAAAAAAAGAAGTAATAAAATATAAAGAAAATTTAAAGCACATTTGTCAATGCTGTTAACCGCCTCCGTGGCTGTATGGAAACAACATTGGGTTTACGATTAGGAGGTCGCGGGTTCGATCCCCAGCGGAGTACATGTTTAAGTACTCTGTTTGGTTGTGGTAGGGCATTTTAAAATGTCCGCCAGGCTAGCTACCACCATCTTATCTAAATCTGCCGCCAAGCAGCAATGTTAATAGCATTGTTGTGTTCCGGTTGTCAGAGATAAGATAGCCAGTCCCCCAAATGTCAGTACGCTTTCACCTTCGACCTCATCTTCACTTAACATCAGGTGTTACTGAAGCCAAATACGAACCCGTCGTCCATAAAAAAAGTCAATAAAAGTAAAAAAAAATAATTATTATTAACATACAGCTTACTTTAAAAATGTTATAAGACATTTTGTTATGTAAAAAAAAAAAAAAAAAAGACCTTTGCTAACATATGATATGGAAGAGTGGTTCATCCTACTACAGGCTTTTGTAAGCTTAAAAGGAGGATCCTACAACTTGTATTGCCATACTTGTAGTAAAGGAAATAAACGATTTTTGATTTTTTTGATTTGATTTTGATACAAGCAAATTGATGTGGATAAAAAATATCGATGACAAATCTGTTAGCTAGATTAATCGACAAATCGCGGCAATCACTAATGTGAACAGCCCTTGATGCCGCAACTCAACATGACAAAGATTGTATACGCTGTGACCGTGACGCGTTATCATATCGTGGTGATATTTTGTTCCTATGGTATTATTAATATTACCAGTCATGTTCAGTTCAGCAATTTATTTAATATCTGATCACGGAATGATATTACCATGGTTATATTATTTATTACATTCCATGCCCAATAAGGCGGATCTCACGCTGCACGGTTCTCGATTTCGATTTTTATCAGCATATGAAAATGATATTTATTCATTCGATTCGTCAGTCGAGTCGTACAGTCGATTTTCACATGTAAAATTTGTTATGTATGTGTACATAGATGCAAATAAATGCTTATCTATCTATCTATCTTTGACATCATTTTTAATCCCCGACGAAAAACGACGGGTGTTATGTTTTTGACGGTGTTGAGTGTGTGTCTAGTCTTTATCCAGAGGTATATCAGTAATGGGAGGTTTGACTTGACTGCGGTTTTTGTCATACATGGGAAAAGTTATTAGCTATTTGCTGAATTCGATTAAGCCGTTTCGAAAAAAATTAACTTTAAATACAGTTCATTGATATATTTGGATGATATCACAGCCCTTCGGGGGTTTTCCAAATTTCAAATGTATCTATTATTTTTAATTACATGATTGGTTAAGTTTTATAACAGAGAAAAAATATTATAAAGTCAATGTCAAAAGATTTTATTTCACAGAATAAAAATATCAGAAACAGAGATTTTCATTTTACAGACAAACAGGGTGAATTTAAACCTCAAAGTTATTTACATAGATTTCTAAATAATCACTTCGATCTCCGTGCGTATTTATCTGAGAGATTGTTATCATTAAAGTGTCAATGAAGTCATCGCGTGGCCACAATCAAGCTAATTCTAAATTTCCGCGGCGGCACGCGGCGAAGTGTGAGATTCGCCTAATATTTGTGTATAAAAGATTATCAAAATGTATTCAAGGCCAGTTTCCACAGAAATAATATTCAATTTTAGGAGCATGAAACATAAAACTTCATGAAAATCAAGACAGCAAGCAAGAGTTCGGGTTCGAATCCCGCTTGGGGCATTTCTATAATGGATACGGACATGTGTATGGAAGTTTTTTTATATTTGTAATTATTTACAAAAAAAAAATGTATTTGTGTATTTCAACCTACCTGTGTACCTATAAAAAATATATAAATATACCTATAAAAATACACTTAAAATAGACAGATTTTTATTTTTTTTAAGCTACTGCTTATTCAAAAGGCCATTTCCCCTGAGATGCACAAACAAGAAACTCGAGAAGTTGCTCTTTTAAAAACAGGTTAGTTACAAAGTTAGTTAGTTTTTACAAAATATGTACTTACATAATATAGTGTGAACAAATTCCGCGTGTAGTTCGCGCGCTTTTTTTTAGTTTTTTTTTTTAATTAAGCACAGCGGCTGCGTTTCGGCGGCCGGCAGCCATTACTTTTTCACACAACATTTTATTTCGATATCTTTGGTCGATACTATGAGTATTGTCTGTGCTTTTTATTTCGATCTCTTTGGTAGAATCGTGCAAAGGAACTACTGAATTAAGTAAGTAAGAAACATTAATCATATTCCATGTTCCACATTCAAAACTCTTTTATTCCCTGTTCTAAAGTCTATTGGAAAAAATATCTACTTTTGGTGCAATTATTGAGAAACCAATTATCGTTTATACAATAGATGAAATGAAAAGATTGTATTGTATTGTATTGTATTTATTCGTCAACAATGTCATTGTGTTCGAAATTATATAACATAAAAACATGAAATCAAATTATAAAACATGGAATAACTTATCAATAACTAGGTATAGATATTTAGATCCAACAACAACTAGATCTGTAAGTGAATGCGAACTCGTCAAATTCGCTTTGTTGTCTTATAACTCTCATTTTCATAATATTCTAAATATAACCGCACCGTTGGTTACTTTTATATTAAAGAATTTTTCATTATAGTAGGTCTACTTACCTGAGTAATGAAAATTCTTGGTAATATCTAATTGAATGAGATTTGTTATTTTCATTTTGCAATATAACAAAACTCGATTACATTAACAGGAAAATAAAATTGGATATTTGGATGGGATTCTGTCTTGTTATAGGCAGTATTGAGGTAATATTTGGCCGCTGATTTTGCCGCCACCACAGCGTTTTGCAATTATGCCAAAGCAGGTTTGAAAGGGTGTCATGTCCCCCACAATTCACCCCCTCCCCCCCATTATGCGAATTCCGTTATTTACTTGTGAGTATTGGATTTTATTTACTTGAAGCATTTGTTATTTATTCGAAGAGGTAATTATAAACGGTATTGGTATATATGTAGTACATACCCTGGATTAAAATATAAGATATTTATACCGATAAAATGACTAGTTCCCCCGGGATAAACAAATTAAACATATCAGCGACAAAGTTACTCTACGAAAAGCACGCGGTTGATAAGCAATTTTTTTTTATCCACAACGGGTTAGCACTTGGCCTCAATCATACCTGATGTTAAGTGATGATGAGGCCAAAGGTGGAAGCGTAAAGTGGCCGAAGATAAAGCGCGCGATCTCAATAGATGCCTATTCACCCTGCTCTTGAAGATCCCAAGGTTGTAGGATTGACGCTGGAAGGGAGTTCCATGCCTTGAAGTCTTGTGGCGCGTAATTACATTGTATTTTTTTTTATATTAGCTAGCTATCCACGCCTCTGGAGATGTGAGAGCTGGTGCCTACTTTGCTCAGCAGCTGAGCTTATGGATTCAGCGGGGCAATGGCGCTAGGTAGCGTACTGACCCAGAAACCCCATCTTATTTGGACTGGCTATCTTATCTCTGACAACGGGAATCAACAATTATATATATTACAATACAACAATTACATATAACATATACCTATATATGAAAATAAATATGCCTCAAGCGGGGTTGGAAACCGCGACCTAGTGGTATAGCAGCAGAGTTTCTAACCACTACACCGAACAGGTCGTCTATCCTTCGTCGTTATCCTCATTACTCCACTCATCCATCTCATTGCTGCCATTTATAGAAGCTTCCATCAATGGTTTCGGTATTATTATTATTATTAACCCAAAAAAAATATATTATTATTATTATTAGGAGCCCATACTGTCCCACTGCTGGGCAAAGGCCTCCCTCCTCTCTCTCCACGGCTCTCTATTGCAGGCCTTCTCCGATCAGTTGGTTAGGAACTTATCCAACTCATCCCTCCATCTCCTTTTCGGTCTGCCGCGACGCCTTCTTTCTAATGGTGGGCCCCAGTTTTAGAAATTTAGTGCACAGCACTGCCTATTAAGGCAGTCCTGTCACGGTCGCCATTGTCGGAGGAAATATGAAGTCACTTGCTGGGGTAATAATCACTTTATTTCTTTGATTTTAGAATACAACTTAGCCCTTAGGCTCCGTAAATAGTAATCCTGTTACATCTTTTTCTATGTTATTATATATTAACTATATACGTGCTACACCGAGAACTTGTTAATTTGGTAACCGCTAACGGTACGTGTTGCGTACCACGTTTACCTATCTATGTATCATCAGCATAGACAAATCTTTATCAATACGGATCATACAATTTTGACACGTTCCCACGTACAGCCATGGTCACACTACATTAGAATGACCCCCAAAAAACATAGCGTACTGACGGACAGGTTTCACTGACGAGTTGCGTACATGTGAATATCAACAACGAAAATAAACAGTAATTTCCATTTTATGTTTTGATATAAAGCTTAAAATGTGTGACATTTACAGCGAAGCTCGCATGATTTATTAAGGCGTTTTGACTGTGATATATTAGGCAAATGGAAAGAAAGCTTTTTGTGGCCTCCGCCTCCGCATCATTCTCACCAAGTGCACAAAGTTTAGCTTTTTAAAATTCATCAGATTAAATCATCAATCACAATTGAAGAAATAACGATGCGGTGCGCGGTGCTGGTCCGAAGTTAGTGTTAATAGACGTATGTTTTTTTTATGCACAATGGGACCCGGAAACCCCAACATATTTGGGGGACTGGCTATATTTTAGCCACACCAATCATCTAGTCCCAAACTAAGCAAAGCTTGTGCTATTGATCTAGTATCCATAGCATACACTATACGGATAAACATAATCAAAATCAAAATCAAAATCAAAAAATGCTTTATTTTGCAGGTACACATGGTACACTTAAAATAGTCAGATTTACATTTTTAAAGCTACTGCTTGTTCAAAAGGCAATTTTCCCCTGAGAAGAACAAGCAAGAAACTCGAGAGGTCGCTTTTTTAAAAAAAGGTTTTTATATTACAAAATTATTAATTATTATTTTATGTTATAATATTTCATTATTAATTGTGAAATAGCCTGGTTATTCGAACGGGCTGGTTATGTCCATGATTGTTTATCATCTAAATAATCTGATATTTTATAATATGCTTTCTTAATAAGTTTCTGTTTTATAGTATCTTTAAATTTATTGAAAGGAAGATTTTGTATATCAACAGGAACTTTATTGAAAAAGCGTATACATAACCCTTTGAATGAATTACTGACTTTGTGGAGGCGACTTATGTGACCTGCAAGTTTATCCTTATTTCTTGTATTGACATCATGTTTATCACTATTTTTCCTAAATGATGCTATATTTTTTTTGACATATATTAGATTTTCAAAGATGTACTGTGACGAAAAGGTTAGAATATTATACTCTTTAAATCTATCTCTAAGTGACACTGCAGGTCTCAATTGATAAATTGCGCGAACGGCTCGTTTTTGTAAAACAAAGATTGTATTTATATCCGCGGCATTTCCCCACAGCAAGATACCGTAAGGCAATACATAAATATTTATATAAACATCCATGACTCAGTAATAAATGTTCGTATTCATCACACAAACATTTACCCCTCGCGTGTTTCGAACCCACAACCGTTGGTTTCGCTGACAGGTTGTCTAATGCTATTAACATTGCTGCTTGGCGGCAGATTTAGATAAGATGGTGGTAGCTAGCCAGGCGGACATTTAAAATGCCCTACCACCAACCAACGTTCAATGAACACTGCAGCAACATAACTCAGAAAGCATACAAAATGCTGGGTTTCATAATTCGAATGGGCAAAACACTCGGTATTCTGCTGTTACCTGAGGTTAGATATCATTTATAATTAATTTTTGGGCTTTACGAGTAGACCTAGGAACATTTTGGATTTGTATTATATTTAAAAAACGTCTTAACTATATCAAATAATGAAAGCGCCCGGTAGGCTTAAGGCGACGTTCCATTCGCGTTGTTAAGCGCGATGTCTACTACTCGCGCATCAGTATCAATGAGTAATGTAAGCATAGACTTATATATTACTACGTATGAACCGCGTGGTAGAAACGATCAAAATGTCACCACTTTTTTGGCGTTAAACAGGAGTTGGAACCAATGGATACTCAGTCATACACCGACTTCGTTCGTCGCATCAAATGCTGATTTATGTTGTAAGAAATAAGATCGGACGTAAATACTGCTAGATTAGTATATTTTAGTTATTTAATGTATATTTTAGTTATTTAATGTATACGCTTTTTCAATAAGGTTCCTGTTTGATATACCTGTTGATTTCTGTAGATTCAATAAATTTAAAGATGCTATAAAACAGAAACTTATTAAGAAAGCATATTATAAATTATCAGATTATTTATATGATAAACATTCATGGACATAACCAGCCCGTTCACATAACCAGGCTATTTCACAATTAATAATGAAATATTATACAAATAAATAAATGATTGATTGATTGATATAATATAAAATAATAATTTGGTAATATAAAAATCTATTTTTTTTAAGAGTAACCTCTCGAGTTTATTACTTGTTATTCTCAGGGGAAAATTGCCTTTTGAACAAACAGTAGCTTTAAAAATGTAAAATCTGACTATTTTAAGTGTACCCTGTGTACCTACAAAATAAAGCATTGCATCATATACCACAGAAAATCTTTTAGGTATAACAAATGTAATATATTACTCGTTAATTTCATATTTTTAATAAATATTGTAATTTTTTCTTGCACTTTTAAAGGTTCTGAGCACAGACTAAAAAAATTTTGGTTATGCGCCGTGGTTTGACCATTAATTCTCCGCAGACCCATTAGTTCTCGAGGATTCTAAGAGATAGCGCTGTTTTATCTACTAAGAAAAGCGCGAGACGATATTTCCCGCGACCATATGTAATCCAATAACTACACGTGACGACCCCATTATCTAATCTGTAGTGACGTTCATGTAGTGTGTAAGTGACTTTATATTAAAAACTTCCACGTACCACATGGCACTTAATGTTCCACATGTAAAAGCAGCCATTATTTTACAGCGAACATAATGTACGTAGAATCATAATGTATTAATGATGAAGCGGGGCACAGTAAACCCAGACATAGTGCGTCAGCGTCAAATTTTTATTATCAGCAATGTGGTCAAATATGAAGTATACAATAGTCATTACAAAATTAGTGACTTAACTACGTGAATGACAACGACATATGAGGAAATCTCCATAATTACTCCAAATAATCAATTATTCTTACTTCATTGACGTTATACACATATGTAGGTAAATAACATTGACTTGAGCGTTCACAAATAAATCATGATTTATTAAATACAACAATTATAAATATTAAATTATAGAATTATGAACTCACCATCTACACATAAACCGATGAGGTTTCCGTACGATATTTTGATCAATAAATAAAAATAAAAAACCATAAGTCGGCTTAATTAAGCCGACTTATTATTTATATATAATAATAATTATATAAATTATAATTATATATAATTATATTTATTATTAATATACAATTTATAAATTTATATTTACCTATGTAACCGTGGAAAGCAATAAATGATCAATCAATCAATAAATCAAATACTCTTTATTGCACAATGATTATGATTATGAAACATTAATTGATAAATAAAACATTTATTTACTGCATAATACATACATCCAAAATAGAAGAACACAAACAATAAACACTACGTAATTAACACAGAGAATAAATAAATTAAAACACAATTCACTGATATACACTAACCAAGATTTACTTAGCAATGGGCTGTACCTACTGTGCACTGAAAGGGCTCTGACTAACTAGAATAAATAGAATTCCGTCACTATGTAAAAATAGTATTTACTGCAACATTTAACTTCGGTACGGAACTACGTACCGCTTCGTTACATTCTTCAATTATTGATGATTTAACCTGATGATTTTTTTCGCTAAATCAAGAAAGAAACAAAATGATTTGGTTTGGTTGGTAATAGGGCATTTTAAATGTCCGCCTGACTAGCTACCACCATTTTATCTAAATCTGCGGCCAAGCAGCAATGTTAATAGCATTGTTGTGTTCCGGTTGTCAGAGATAAGATAGCCAGTCACCCAAATATGTTGGGGTTTCCGGGTCAACCCCTATTCCACCTTCGACCTCATCTTCACTTAACATCAGGTGTGATTGAGGTCAAACAAGAACCCGTCGTGCATAAAAAAAAATTAATAGCACAATTATGCACACACTTGACGTTAAAACACAACTAAATTTATAAAACACAAAAAAGACAAAAATACAAACATTTTGTGTGCCACTGTAGCAAAGAGGAGTAGGACTCAGCATAATGCTCAGCTCTAAGAACTAGGTGCTGTTCTTCCGCCCCACCCTGGGAAAGGAAAAGCTAAACTAAGTACAGTTGGTGAGAATGATATCGGTTGTTTTGCCAATTTTGCCTGGAAGAGATCGCTTTTAGTGATGAGGCCGCCAAATTGTACTATCCTTTTTTTTTATTTATCGTTGTGTTATGCTTTTTTGTTGTAGAATAAAGAATATTTTGTTTGATTGTTCAATTATATCTCTTGCATTACTGTACATAAGCATATACTGAAAGGTAAAGTTACATCACATTACAGCCACATTTAGGATAACGTTTGCAATGTTACTCTTGTTACAAAGTCATTCATTACATTATATCACATTCCCTAAACCCTCATTACACCTATCTATAATAACTCTCGTGGCAATGTGATCTTCTTAGTAAAGAACAAGAGTAAGAACGCTTACACACGGTGCAGCATGTCGCAACGATGAACGGTCCGCTCCGCCATGCGGAGTGATCATAACGCAACGATGGGAGGTTCGCTCCTTCGCGCGGAGAGATCACGCCGCATCACATGTATTTGTATTTGTATGAAATTGGCGTTTTGTATGAAGAATTTCATTAAGACTGTTTTCTCCATACAAACATTTTTGATTTTTTTTTGGGAACGCCAAATCCTAATTTAGCTAAACTTTGTATGTATTATCGGATAACATTAAGTTAAGGATAGGCTTCGTTAATTTTTAAAAGTAACCGCTTTATAAAAGTTTCAGCGAATCTAAGAAATGATTATGGGAAGCACATGAAAAGAGCTCTGTTCAATTTTTTTTTATTATGTGATTTAGCCCAGAAATTAAAAAATATTTCATATGAAAGCTTAAAATAATATTCCATTTTCCAAATAAAAACCAAATTTGGATATAGCTTTGAAAATCGCAGGAATTGGTGCATATGCTTAACGAAGAAAAAATACTCCAATTTCATAGGTACGAGTAAAGACCCAATAACTTATTTTGGTAAATTTATCAGTCGAGAAATCACTGTTAAAATATCAAACCGTTGTGTATAAAAAAATGTGAGCTTCATATCAAGCATAGCCTAGATACATACATAAAGTCACGCATGTTTCCCGTAGACCCCTAGCCTAGATAAGATAAGATAAATCTTTATTTGTTTCTCCAGCCACACAAATACATTAAAAACGCCTATGTTGCGTATATATACGTTGTCATAATTATATCGATCTACAATTTGTTATTGTGCCTGTAAGTTTATTATTTTTATTAAATTCTTTATTGCATATAAAAATAAAATACAAAGAACATTTAACATAGATGATGAAGTGAACAAAGGCGGTCTTATCGCTGATAGCGATTTGTTCGAGTCAACCTCAATTAAAGAGGCTTTTTAATAAGTAGTGTTTAATTTAGTTAATTTTAATTTAGTAAGTTTAATGTATGTATGTGACTGGGGAAACAAATAAATGCTTTATCTATCTATCTATCTATCTGTCCTAGATAGGTCCCTCACGCGTGTTTCCCTCCGTACGTCCGTTGTCATCCGGGACAAAGACTGGACACACACAAACACATAACCGGTCGTATTTCATCGAAGGTTTAACCTTAGGAATTTATATAATAAATTCTTCTATCTGAGTGACTTTGTAAATCACTTAACATCCATCGAAGTCCACTTCTGCTGCTTCCACTACTTCCTTCTAAAGTTCCGCTTTCAGGAAATTGCACACGTCGGAAATAAAAATATAAAAGCATTTTAGAAACACCACTTCAAATACGAGAATATAGAAAGCATAGAAGTGCTTCCTTCCTTAGTAATTTTAAAATACCTTTTTAATATAGGTGATACTGTTACGAATGTGGTACCCTTATGCAGTAATTTTTTATTCTTTTTATGAATATGAAAGGTCCTTTGTGACAATGCCTATATATGCTTATCGGAATTTCAATATATCGTATCATCATCATCATCTCAACCGGTAAACATCCCACTGCAGAGATACAGTCACAGATGCGTTGCCGGCCTTTGAGGAAGGTGTAGGCTCGTTTCTTGAAGGTTCCAATGTCGTACTCGTTCGAGAATACCGCTGCAGGAAGTCCGTTCCACAGGGTGGTCGTACGTGGTAGGAAGTTTCTTGAGAAACGTACAGTGGTAGACTTCCACTCATCCAGGTGATGTGGATGGAATTTAAATTTTCGGCGAGAAGTGTAACGGTTAAATTGAGCAGCGGGTATTAGCTCGAACAGTTCTTCAGAACAAATAATTTCCCACATATACTAAATGGTAGAACTTCTCAACAATCTCACAATCAAAATGGCTTATAGGTTTTTTGTAAGGAAGTGTACCATATATTGTTATATTCAGATTATTAACCTTTTTCCCGCGACTTCGCCCGCCTGGAAATACTATATCAAGTTTAGGACTTTTTGGAAGTCGATTGAAAAGTACCCTATATCCTTCCCCAGGTCCCAGGCCCTCTGTCAAATTTCAATACAATCTCTTCAATAATTTAGACGTGAAACCCGGACAGACAGAAAGACTTTCTCTATCCATTGGTACCTTTTTATCTCCAACCAAATAAATATGTACCCCGCTTGGAATCGAAATCACTACCTCCTATCATTCTACCTATGTTATTAACATTGAGCCTGAAAGCCTTTGAAATATACAGTATAGGAGTCCTAAAATATCCAGTTCTCTCCAAATATTGAAATGTGTATTACAACGAAGTCTTGAAACCCTAGCGTTAGTTAAGTGCTTTACCAGACCTTTTTTTTATGCACTACGGGTTATCAGAACTTAACCTCAATCATACCTGTGCTTATAATGGATACTACTTTTAACCGACTTCATAAGAGGAGGCGGTGCTCAATTTGACATTACTTTTAATCATTACATATTGAGTGAGTCGATTTCGATTTTTGAATTTTGGATGAATGGATTTTACTGAGATTCATCTCGACCACATCGTCACTTCCATTAGATGAGATTGTAATTAAACGCGTATCCAATAAATCATAAAAAAATGGAAATTAATTGAAGTTAGTTGCGGTCATTATTACTCGTCCAATTTATGATAATGTGCCTCATTTTCTGTTTTCTGTATTATGAATATAAAAATATTTCTTGTATTACTTTCTATTAGAAAAGAAGAAATTCGCTTCTACCTAGTTAACTTGACACACCTGCGATGCACCGAGAACTCGTAAATATAAAGTTTATTTACTCAACAACTAATTATAGACTATATAATATTACTTCTCTAACAATTTTCATTACTGCAGAACAACAAGGGGACAAAATAATGAGGGAACTTTTGTCTTTGTTAGATCATTTCGCATTTCTTAGCCGTTTTAATTTACATTGTGTCTACGAAACGTAAGATTTTATGAATTTTTAATATAAACGTGAAAAATTTCTTGTATCTTGTAGCCTTCTTCTAAGAATGCTTAAAGGAATCAGTCTTTTAGTTCAACTAATAACAACTAGCTATACTATTCGTGGGGCTTGCTGGTGGGTCCATAGCCTCTAACAGGTCTTGAAAGCGATTAATTTTACAACTGAACGTTAACTGCCATCATAAAGGTATTCGATAGTATATTTAAGTTTTTCAAGACCTTGATGCAGAGACTACATCAAGCCCATGCCCGTGGTTATCGCACACACATAATGTGCCTAATAAAATTCGACGACCTGGGTGTAGTGGTTAGAAACTCTGACTGCTATACCAAAAGGTTGCGGGTTCAAATCCCGGTAGGTGCATATGTTTGTACGATGAATACAGACGTGTGTTCCCGAGTTATGGATGTTTTTCATTTATATATGTATTTATTTACAAAAAAAATAATTGTTTGAGTAGTATATCAACCATCTGGTATCGAAAACACAAGCTTATAGTTGCTTACTGTGGAACTAGATGGCGTTGTGTGTATGTCCAAGGATATTTATTATAAGTTCGTTCACGATCTCTCAACATACTCGTACATACAAAACATGCATGTAACATACTAATCCGCTGGGCTATGTCGGTGACTGCGCCCTACTACGAATTTCTTTATTCCTGATTCGATCACATAGTGAAACGCTGAGCATCGCCCTCTTCATAGGTCATTTAGTGACCTTCAGTTTTTCGTATGAGGCTAAGGCGAGTCGCTCTAAGTTGTGCTTACCAGGTCGATCGCTTCGCTAATCAGGAAAGTTTTGGGCAAACAGTTGACAAACAAATTATTCTATGATTGTCTTTTCTTCCAGGTGATACCGGCCATGTTTCACACAGCGAGCATATGGCTCACCCTGGCGCTTGCAGTGCAGAGATACATCTACGTGTGCCACGCCCCCGTTGCGAGAACGTGGTGAGTGTTTAGTTTAAATGATATTTATACTTAGATTGAATATTAAGAAAACCCCCGAAAGTCTCTGGAAACCAAAGTATCCTCAATATTAATCAACCATCGACCCCCGTAGCATGACAGCGTTTGTCGCGCCCGACGCGACGTGCGAAAGGGATAATTTCAGCAACGAATGAGTAGGACTATTTTATCTCGCGTGACATAAACCTGTCGTCCTCCTTTACCATTGGACATTTTTTTTTATTATTAAAAACTTGTTTCGCGTTTGACTATAATCTCACCTGATGGAAAGTGACGATGTAGCCGAAGATGTATCACGCGCACCCAGTAAATGCCTATTCACTCTAGACTTGAAGATCCCAAGGTTGTAAGTGTCGGGAAAAACCGACGCGGGCAGTGAGTTCCATACCTTAGCAGTCCGCATTATAAACGATGAAGCAAAGCGCTTAGTGCGGATGTTCAGTATGTTGATAACATATGGATGGAAACCCTCCCCGCGCCTGGTTGTCCGAAGATGGAAAGGGGACGGTGGAATAAGACCGTGCAATTCCATCGCACACTTACCGGAAATGTATGCTGTAAAATTTTGACGGTCATACTTTTTTCTACATAGACCTTCCTGTATAGACATTTTGACCCCTGCTGTAAATGGAGAGAGACTGTTCTTAAGGATCTCCGACTAGACTAAATACAATAAAACTCAAAGAGCTGAACTGAAGGGCTTTATAACTGCACTCGGACAAGTAAATCAACAAATTGACAAAAGTCATAAAAAACAAAGTAATATCAAAATTAGTATAAAAGTAAACTATCTAGAAAAGGTTAGCTGGTGAAGCTGCCAGTCACCAACACCTGCCATTCCAACCGTTGAACATTTTGTCACGTTGACTACCCACTCCCGGAATGCTCCTAATGCTGGTATCCATAACAAGCCTCATTGCTTAATTCGGAAATAGTTCCATCTAGATGGCGCTGTATGTGTGTCCAAGGATATTTATTATTATATCAGCCACTGGACATTCACTATTGAACATTGACCTGCCCCATAGATTTATTATTATATCAGCCACTGGACATATAGTACTGAACATTGACTTGCCCCATATATTTATTATTATATCAGCCACTGGACATATACTACTGAACATTGAACTGCCCCATATATTTATTATTATATCAGCCACTGGACATATACTACTGAACATTGACCTGTCCCATATATTTATTATTATATCAGCCACTGGACATATACTACTGAACATTGACCTGCCCCATATATTTATTATTATATCAGCCACTGGACATATACTACTGAACATTGACCTGCCCC
The DNA here is from genome assembly GCA_949316235.1 of Oegoconia quadripuncta. Lineage (NCBI taxonomy): Eukaryota > Metazoa > Arthropoda > Insecta > Lepidoptera > Autostichidae > Oegoconia > Oegoconia quadripuncta. The sequence goes on from OX438746.1 coordinate 5,304,527, forward strand.
ATATATTTATTATTTTGTATGATTAATACGGATATATGTACCCAAGTTATGAATGTTTTCATTTATAATAAGTATTTATTTACAAAAAAAAAATGTATTTTTGTAGTATATCAACCATCTGGTATGTACAACACAAGCCTATAGTTGCTTAATGGGTATTACACGATTTCAAATTCACCCTGTATTTAAAAGGAGAAAATGATTGGCAGACAAATCTATCAACGCCATAACAAGTTTGGTGAAATTTTGCAAGAATGTTCCTTGGTTAACCTGGTAAACCTTGATAGATCTGTGCTTGAGCGTAATTAGAAAGAAAAAGATAAAAAGAAAAAGATTAAAAAAAGAAGTTACATAAAGCTGTCCCTTTTTAACTGTCCTCAAGCGGATATCGCTGTTTGAGTAACTTTCTGTAATACGGGACTTAGAGGTACATTGAGAAAGGATTTTGTACAATTCACTGAAATGGGAAACAGAATCAGGTGACAACGAGATGTTCTCTAGTAACAACATAATTAGCATTACTCGGGTATTATACTCGTAAATTCATGTAATTAGATATGCGCTGTGTGCAAACAGACGGTTATATCACTCCAGGAATGTCAACAGGAATACCTCAGTCTAAAGCCGGCCACAAACTGTATGTACTTAGGTACAGTCGGTATCAGAAGTAGAGATGTCCCGAAGCTTCAAAACTGCCTGTAGATGCTACCTTCTACTAATACTATATTAATTATGTGCTTCTACGACGAGCAAAAGTCACCCGATAAATCTTCATTTATTATGGCATACTATGACAACTGCCTTGACGACCTATTAGTATAGTGGATAGTGACCCTGTCAGCGAAACCAACTTTTTTTAAAAATGTCCGCCTAGCTATATCATCATACAATCAAAATCTGCCGCCAAGCAGCAATTTTAATAGCATTGTTGTGTTCCGGTTGTCAGAAATAAGATGGCCAGTCCCTCAAATAAGATGGAAGCGTACTGAAGGCTTCCATCTTCGACCTCGACTTAAAAAATCAGGTGCGATTGAGGTCAAGTGTGCATTAAGAAAACCTTTATTCTACCATAAATGTTATATGCTTGAACGGATTTAGAACCGTGAGGTATTATTACAATGATAGATAGATCGTTTATGTGTGATTCCAGTCACACACGTGCAGTAAGTTCCAACACAATAGAATAAAACATTATTTTACATCATTCAAAATAAAACTAACATGGATGAATGTGGAGGGATACAGAGGTACCTAGAGGAAGACCAAAGAAGGTGTGGGTAGACTGCGTGAGGAATGATATGTGTGTGAAAGGGGTGAGTACGGAGATGACGACTGATAGAGGAGAGTGGAAGAGGATGACATGTTGTGCCGACCCCACCTAGAGTGGGATAAGGGCAGGAAAATGATGATTCAAAAGAAAAGCAACATGAAGAAAGAAAATAAAATAAAAAGACACACCTATATGGAACTCTGAAAACGTTACACTTATTTCTTCGCAATCATATGAAAATAGGTGGAATTGATTTAAAAAACGCGAGCGGTTTTCTTAAAATCGGGTTTGACCTATTTGAATTTTGAGTCGCAATAAAATTCCATATTCGCTTTTCGAATTTACATTTTACATTTCCCTCAGCGTCCCGGCTACATTTGAATGCATAGATGAGTAACCACTGAGCCACAAACTCCTAACGGCCCGCCATGTTGGACTTCATCACTAATATTCGAACATGTTCTTTTCACGGTCATGGATTTAAACAAGGCGTTTACCCATGTTCAACTCCTAAACTAACGGAAGAACTGCGCAAGTTGGTACTTAGTTTTCCAGTAAAAATTCGTATTTTTTGTTGTGTAACTTCCTATAATCTTAAAGTTCCTGATTTTTTGTAGAAGGCTAGAGTACCCATTAATATTAGAATAAAAACGTTTTCTAACCATTCTGTAGCTTGCTTTAGGTAGCTATAAATAATTATTCATACGCAATTATTCATACATAAACATACGCGCAATTTAGGAAGTCCAGGTTCGATTCCCAGGCAGGCAGTTTTTAAATTTAATTTAATTACTTGTGCATTTATCCGATTGCTCTCTTAACATATAAGACATTAAAAAGAACAAACTACAAGACATATAAAGATAAACACAACAAATTTTGAGTGCCACTGTGGCAAAGAGGAGTGGGACCCAGCATTATGCTCAGTTCTAGGAACTGGGCGCTGTTCTTCCGTCACACCCTGGGAGAGGAAAGTGATGTGTAAAAAGAGTGTGTATTACTAATATGTGCTTGTTATGTAGCGGGAAAGTATTGTGTCATTGTAATAGTGCAGTGTGTGAATGTGACAAAGAAGATAATAAATACATAAATATTTAGTATACAAGTATAACATAAATATGAATAGGTGTACTCATATAATTATGTGACAAAACGGAATTTGTGATGAAAACATTAGTTAATCTTAATCAACACGTTTTATTTTAAGTAGGAACATCAATCAGTCTCTTGTTTACCTAATGAGTAATAGGAATCTTAATTTTTAAACTAGTGACTTAGTATAATAGGCATTATTTCAAACGACGATGACTTGGCTATTTCTGTGATAATCACTTTAATTCGGTGAGAGCGCTACTCTAATTGTGATATAACAGAATTAGGTGAATAATAATATTTTTTTATCACAGAATAAGCCATAATCATTATCTACAATTATATAACAGTTTTCGTGATTTATAGTAGTCCTTTTGGGAATCCGACCAAGTGGGAATAAATGTATTACAATAATATTTTATGTGTTAAAAAAGTAAGTACTAACTTTATAAACTAAATAATAAACTCAAATATGTTCTTTACTCTTCACGACTAGATTCATCAATGCTCCAAGTATCACACATGAAAACAGCTTGGCTATGGCCAATAATTTGACTTTGGCAATGAGTGTAATATGGATCAGTGCAGAAAGAACATGTTATCCAGTTACTCCATGGCACGTTATATTCCTTTGATGCCATGTAAACAGTCAATCTTGACTCTAATACAATTTCAATGGCCGATTTTAATGCTGCTTCATTATATTTTCTATTTTTTATCCTGTACTTTGATTTTCATCCATGATGTCGGAAATAACACAACTCACTTAATTCCGTGATAAAAACTGAACAACAAAATTTTAAATATGTTTAAAAACTGCTCATAGTTTGTTATCTTATAAAATGTATTTTTTTACACTTAAAATCATTAATAACTTTTTATAATAACAAAATTTAATATAAAAATCAGACAAACGTCTCTCTTACCACAGCTAATTCGGTGACAATGTTTTACCCTCAAATCCTCAAAATCGTTAATTTACGAGCCAAAACAATAAGTTATTACTTGCCCTCGAACTGAATTTAACTGAAACTAACAGCGGCGACAGTAAGTATATGTGTTTTACCACTGATCTTTCAAACTTCAAAAATAAACAACACCGTTTACTATTTAAAATGAATTAATTATCACAACACAGTCACGCGTTGCCGGCGAATAGAAAAAATGGCCACGCGAAACAATAATTTGCTCGATTGTTACTATCTCGCTCGCATGATTGTAACAAAATTTAATATATAAAAAGAAGCTTTGTTGCGATGTCGTAAGGTGCAATTTAATATTTAGAATTTTGCACCTACCAAGCAGTAGGAGCTTTCAAAGGTCCTATCACAGGATTATGTGAGCCACGGAATTATATGAGTTTACCTAGTTACTGTTATTAAATTACTACACAAAAACCACCATAACAACAAACATAAAGAAGTATTATATTAAATCTCTTTGTTCTCCTAAGAGATAAAGGAATACGTTTAGTAATTAACTACGAATGTGGAAAAATATCTGATTTGATTACTCACGCGGAAAAGAAATTCTTGTTCAATAATTAATTACGAAACAGCGAAAAATAATTCCTCTTTCATTTTCAATTTTTTCATTTTTATTCATTTCATTTCAATTATTAAATCAAAATTACGAAAACGGACCGAAGGTAATTTTTATATCGTGTCTTGACGGTAGATTTCGATAGAGGCGTCCGCAATGGTTGGTTGGGAGGTTATTCCAATACTTCGTCGTCAACTGGAAAAAGCCCTTGTTTTGTGAAATGGTGCAGCCAAATTAAAATTATTTGCCCGTCTGGAATCATAGCTCCTATTAATTATGTTGACCATTCGATCTTGTTGTATAAATATTTAGGACTTTTGAATCTATTATAATCTAATCTGTCATCATATTTTGGTTATACGCTGTCAATCACTCAACCACGTATTACACGATCAGTCGGACAGACGGACGGAGTTAGTTTTACTTAAGTCAAAATAGTATATAATCCACCACGTCTGTTTCGTTAATATCACGTTCCAACAACAAACAATACAAACTAATTTTGATACCATTTCGACCGCAAACTGACAACTTTAAACTTTGTTGCGCTTTGTTCGGAGTTGGTATAATTTTAGCTTATCTGTACGGAAAGAGGAATGGACTGGAAGATATGACTTATCCATTAGTGTTACTGGTAATTATACTACTTTAGACAGTAGGCTATGTGTTATGTAAAATACTACCTTTCACTTTTGTTGAGATATACAGGGTGAATTTGAATTCGTGTAATTCTCATTAACTGGTGACGCCATTCTTGATTACGAACAACTTTCCATAAGGAACCATAGTCGATATCATTAAAAATAATCGATTCCATACAAAGTAAACCATTCTGAAACCACCTTTAGTATGGAACCCAACAATTTTCGGGTGGTTACTCCACTCCTGATTAATAACAACTTTTCACTAGGAACCATATAGCCGAATTCCGCTGAGAATTGTTGAACTTCCATGCTATAGGTGGAATTCAAGTTCACCCTGTATACTAAAGAGGTTTCTTTAGTGTAGATAGAAATTTTTACAGCAATACTAAAGGGTTCGAATCCCGTCGGGGGCATATATGTATCGACATATGCGTAGACGTTTATATTTATAATATTTCATAATAATAATAAATGTCTTTGCACAAACACACAGCGCCATCTAGGTCCACAGTAAGCATCTAGGCTTGTGTTATGGATACCAGATGATTGATAAACTACACAAATACATTTTTTTTTGTAAATAAATACATGTATAAAATGAAAAACATCCATAACTCGGGAACACATGTCTGTATTCATCATACAAACATATGCCCCTAGCGGGATTCGAACCCGCGACCATTTGGTACAGTAGCAGAGTTTCTAACCACTACACCAAACAGGTCATCTATTTCATATATAGGTATTTGTAAAAAAAAACACGTATTTGTGTAGTATCAACCATCACGTGCGTTATGCAGAATAAACACAGTGGAATTCATGTTATTTATACAATGTCCAAAAATTGTGCTGACATAGTGCCAAATAGAAAAGGAGAAAAAATGTGGCATTGTAAGTACCTACTTTAAGAGCTACTGAATATTTTAGTTTTGGCAGGATCTCGGCGAGTGAAGTAGCATTTGTTTATAATTCTTATAATTTGTGCATTCTGACTTTTGAAGCTTAATAATGGCAGAATATTGTGCAGCAGAAGTTAGTGATAGTGTACAAGTGAAGGGAAGTGTAAATTAAAGTGCGTAACGAAGCTTTCGGGTTCCCACAAGAAGCCGCAAAAATCTTTTGTAAAGCATTCTGCCACTTTACTGAAGAATGACTTGACCGTGACTAGACTTTGTATACGCCAAGTATACGACGAATTGCTTATTTTGACTGAGACTGACTTATAAACTGAAGGAATAAGAGAAATAAGACATGGCTGTATGGGCTTAGATCCCTTTGCCTTCCCCGAGAGGAGTAAATAAAACGAAAAAAAAAAACATTCTGGGGTCAGGTAATCCTCATTACGCACATACTGTTTTACTTAGAATTACAATTTGTAATCCAAAGAAATTTTCTTAAATTGGTCCTCCGAATTATTCCGGTATCCATAATACAAACGCAGTAGGTTACTGTGGAACTCAGATGGTGCGGTATGAATGTCCAAACATATTGTGCGAATAAGTGAGAGTCCTGGAGCCTGATTCTCACATACTCGAGATTTCAATGTCGAACGACATCAATAGGTTTGTCACTTTTACACACGTATATAAGTGTGAAAGAGATAGACATGCCAATGTCTATCGATAGACAAATGTCGAGTGTGCTTCTTAGGGGTAATAGGGGTCCTGATTCGCCCACCGAGGGTTCCGAACAAATATAATTGTTAGATAATCCATCGCGGTAATCGAATCTGGAAATGTAAGTTTCTAATCTAAGTGTAAGTTGGAGTGTGTCCGGTACATTCTAGAAGGGCACTGATGAGTGTACTTAAACTGAACGGACTTCTTCTTCTTCTTATTTTTGAGGATGGCAACCAGTCAACCTCATTGTCGAGGGACATTACTGCCAGTTTCGAGTGAAAATTTTTATTTATCTTATTTCTTCAGTTTATAGGTCAGTCTCAATCAAAACAAGTAATTCGTCGTATACAGAGTCTAGTCACGGTCAAGTCATTCTTCAGTAAAGTGGCAGAATGCTTTACAAAAGATTTTGGCGGCTTCTTGTGGGAACCCGAAAGCTCCGTTACGGACTTTAATTTACACTTCCCTTCACCTGTACACCAACACTAACGTTTGCTGCACAATATTCTGCCATTATTAAGCTTCAAAAGTTAGAATGCACAAATTTTAAGACTTATAAAGAAAAATGCTACTTCACTCGCCGAGTTCCCGCCAAAAAGCCTGAACGGACTTGATGTAGGAGTATTCACACGATTTTGTCCCTACCAAACTCAGAAAGAGCCAGGAAGTTATTCAGTTTTGTGAACTCATCGGTGTCTGTAGCGATTAGTTATGGGGTACGATGTGACTGCCATACGAAATTTGTAAAAGCCTGTAAAAACGTTATATTAAAAAAAAAAGTTTCTAATCGCAAAAAAAAGGTATTTTAAAATACAAATGAAGGATTTTTGGATGATGTACTTTTCTTGTACCCTGAGATCTTGCGTCTTGACTTTTATTTATTTGCGAGTGTCAAGATATGTGACGTAAATGGTCGTACGTTGACTTACAAGCTTGATTTTTTTACAGTTCTAAGTATTATTAATTTCAACTTAATTACTTTAACCGCCTTCGTGGCTCAATGTAAACAACATTGGGTTTACGTTTCGGAGGTCGCGGCTTCGATCCCCAGCGGGGTACATATTTAGTACTCGGTTTTGTTGGTGGTATGGCATATTAAATGTCCGCCTGGCTAGCTGCCACCATCTTCTCTAAATCTGCCGCCAAACAACAATGTTAATAGCATTGTTGTATTCCGGTTGTCAGATATAAGATCGCCAGTCCCCCAAATAAGATGGGGTTTCCGGGTCAGTACGCTATCAACTTCGGCCTCATCTTCACTTAACATCAGGTGTGATTGAGGTCAAGTACCAACCCGTTATGCGTAAAAAAAATTTTAATAGTTAGGAATGCTCGATGATGTTTTGACATCGATATTGCATCAAAAAACTCATCCGGTATATTTCTTTTATTTTATTTATTTTTTCTTTATTCTTTATTCTTTATTCTTCGTTTCATTAAAAAACCTGTGATTATGTGGTCGTCTTATCTTGATAACGATGTTTATTAAATCGTCGGTCGTCGTCTTTCGATGCGTGGTCGCCACTCGAGAACCTTTCCGCCCCAACGACCGTTGGTCCTACGAGCAATGTGCCTCGCCCACTGCGGTCAGCTTGGTTCTTCTGAGCGGGAAGCCGCAGCACAAACCGATCGTTGTGGAGATTTTTGAGGTGGGTCTTTGTTATGGATGTCTTTCGGCTGATATGATAAACGATGTTTGCAAAAACACATCGCTGTTGGCCGTCATCGATATTTTGTTGTTTTATTTTTATTTTATTTTATTGATAATACAGAATAAACAGCATCATTATAAAAAATGTTACACAAAATTTACAAGCCAAAGTCATGTCAATTACAGATTCTCATTTTTCATTACAATTATCTTAAAAAAATAATTAGGTGGAAAGACAGTATTAAATAATAGTCATTATACAATCTAGAGGTAAAAAATGAATAGTGAGACAAACTAAGTAATAATAAATAATTTTGTCAATAAGTAATGTTACAAATAAAAAATTGGTCAAATAATTCAATCAATGTCAAATAATCGTCGTATACAGGGCGTCCCAAAGTTATGGGACATGAAGGGGAAGTACCTTAAATATTGTAGATAGTGAATTTTGCTCAAAGAAGACTTTATGTTATTTTTAAAAGTTAGTAATTCTGCATTCATAGATTTTCTAAAAATTACTTGCTTCGGCTGGGAATCGAACCGACTTAAATGTGAAAAAAAAAACACCCTACTTTTATGATGCCAATCGAAAGAATAGCTAAAAAATAATAACTCTGCCTAAGTAACATAGTATTTTAAAAGAAAGGAACAACATAAAATGATTGAGTCAAATTTCAAGAAAGTTATTTATTGCCGACGACGTTCGAAAAGTAGCGATATTATCATTCCAAAGATAGCATTGATTATTCGTAAATAAGTACCCACTTCATAAAATAGGTACTAACATAGTTTTCCTTATTATAAGTGCACGTGTAGATGAAATGATAAAACTTACACCCCGGACCTCACACCATTAGATTTCTTCTTTTGGGGATACGTGAAAGATATGCTATACAAAAAGCGATACGAGAACGTAGGCGAGTTGCAAACAGAATTGTGCCATATCACATCGAGTGTTCACCATAAAATGATTAGAAAATCAACAGGCAGCGGGCTCATTAAAAGATTGGCGATTTGCGTAAGACAAGAGGGATCACATTTTGAGCATTTAATTAATTAATTTACAAAAAAATACCTACTTAATTGACTACGGCAGTTTCATGTATGTTTTTTATTTGATTAAAATGATTAATTTCACGTTGTTCCTTTCTTTTAAAATACTATGTTACTTAGGCAGAGTTATTATTTTTTAGCTATTCTTTCGATTGGCATCATAAAAGTAGGGTGTTTTTTTTTTCACATTTGAGTCGGTTCGATTCCCAGCCGAAGCAAATAATTTTTAGAAAATCTATGAATGCAGAATTACTAACTTTTAAAAATAACATAAAGTCTTCTTTGAGCAAAATTCACTATCTACGATATTTAAGGTACTTCCCCTTCATGTCCCATAACTTTGGGACGCCCTGTATATGAATTTCGAGATGTGTGTGTGTGGTTTGGGAATGGATCGATGAGTATGACTAGTCGCGCGGACAGGTGAGCGAGGCGAGCGAGGCGGAGGGGGAGAACTGCAAACTTTTTTGTGTTCGAAAAACATCGAGTATCGATGTTCAGCTACCGATTTCATTATCGATGGCATCACCGGTGTTTGTGATACCCTCTAATCCCTAATTAGAGTGACAAAATCGCTTGAAACCTGGACATTGTTAGGTCAGGACCAGGTGTTCGTAGAACCGATATGGACTACCTGTACACAGTTCACGTTCTACCCTCCAATTTAAACACTCCCACAAATGTAATGATTATTCGACGCCGCCGCAATCGCAGTTCGGGAAACCGGCCAATACCATAGAAAATAACTAGGCTGTGAAATTCCTGTGACCCGTGGAGAACTGAGATGTGCATTGGTCTATTTTGTGGATTTGTTTTCGACTAGTGGCCCCCGGATAGTTGTTTTCAGCCAACTGCCTTCATTTACAAATGAGGACCGAGTATTTGACTTATATGTAACCAGTGGCGTGCACAGTGTTTTGTAACAGGGAGACAGAAGAATAAAATTTGCTATTAAATGAGAAAAAATACAAATGCAGAATAATAATCTTCGCAACTGTTTAGGATATTTTCTGTTCATATCAGTATGAATGAACTGTGTTAACAATGTATTTCGAGGAAAGCTTACGATTTACTAGGGTAAGCACTGCCTTTCTGCCTGTATGGAGGGCACGCTACTGATGTATCATCATCTCAGTCCGTAAACATCCCACTGCAGGGATAGGCCTTCCCTCGGACAATGAGGGAGTATGGGCCATAGTCCACCACGCTGGCTCAATGCGGGTTGGGGACACATGCCTTAGAATTTTATTTCTCAGGCATGCCGGTTTCCTCACGATGTTTTCCTTCATCAATGATGTATACCTAAGTATAATTCGATCAATACAAAACATAAAGTGTCTTCTCTCTTACTATTTTCCAATATAAATTTGATACCATTATTTCACATGACTGGACTAGATAAAATTCGAAAAGGGAATACCTAACGTACCACCACCAAATATGATGTGAAACAAACGAGTATCAACCAATAAAAAAGCACTAACCAAAATCCTTTCCACAAAGACCGTAAAGCTTCGGGTAAATTCGTGAATTTTCTAAAGAAAACCCTCACTCTTGTTTCCGAGAAACATAAAATTTTGCGGTGGAACGTTGGAAAAATGCTATAAAAAAGATATTTGTGGAGTTTAAATGCGGAATGTTTGGAATGCCGTACGGATCTGTGTGAACTGGAGAAACGGACTATGACATCAGTATGTTATTTATTATTAACTAGCTTCCCGCACGCGGCTTCGCCTGCTTCAAATAACTTTATCATGGATGTGTTTAATTTGTTTATCCCGCGAGAACTACTCCCTTTATCGCGATAAAAAATATTACAACTCACAATCACAAACTGGTTCAAGTAATATCTGGGTTTCTATTACATAATTTCATCATTATCGTCATCGGTTTCGTTCTAACATGTGATTGGTTGGCTTATAGTTCGCACGGCAATTTGGCGGTTTCTCATTGGTCAACGTAAACAATGACGATACATCTAAGGGCAGGTCTGATATATGTGCCAATGATAGGCGTTTACAACACTCCAGAGAAATACAAAGCTCTAAACATAATTATGTTATTACTAGTAACGATTACAATAAAGTAAATTTAATTAATTGTAAACAACACAACAATCTATAACTGTTGCTTCCAGATATTGTGAAATGAATTGTGAAAGATATCAGTCTGTGGGATCTCCCTAATCAGATGGTTAAATTCACCACACAGTCTCGGGATTGGAGAAGAACGTAGAACATTTGTTCTAGATGTAGGGAATATGCAGCAGTCTAATAATGGGAGTTTTGAGAAAATGATAAGGAATCGATAATTTTATTCTATTATGTACGTGATCGGTCCTCGTAGTGGAGATCTTTGGATGAGGCCTTTATCCAGCAGGGGACGTCTTTCGACTGATAATAATGTACGTGTTCACAGTGTGACCTTCCCAGCCCACCTATGCCCAGCTGGGTCGAGTCACAAGGTGTATTGTACAGAAGGGCCCGGACAGCTCAAGCCAGGGTCAAAATAGAACACGGATTACCACACCAACTTATTTATTGCATGAAATAGAGGATCGAAAAGGTCTTCTAACTAAAAAATTAACTGTTGATATGTAGAAAAAAAATGATTAAAAATAACAGTGATACTGAGTTGAAACTGGAAATCAATGTGCCAAAAAAAAATTCCGCGTCAGTCCATTAGTCAGTCAGTTAGTTTAAAATTTCGAATTTGAACTCCAATAACCCAAACCCACCAATGAGTATCAGCTCAAAAGAACGACACAGTTACAACAGTCAATGTTACTATGAAGATATTGAAATACCATATCAATCAGCAGAGGGCGATTGCGTAATGAGTCCGTTTTTAAAAAGTCCAATCGGGCATTAAAGGTAGGTGTGACACATCATAAAATTAGAAGTCAGTTGTTTCGCAATTTTTTTGTCGGCTAATTGAGCTCAATGGTATTTTTCTATTACTGGGCAGTTTTTTTTTGGGAGCATATCCCTGATGGTCTATGTTGTACGGCTATGCTTACGATTGCGCGCGTTTTACTACACCCACGAATGAGACGCATTACCCCTATTCTCTTCCAAGATCGATACGGCCAATTGTACACCATAAATATCTCTAGTGACAGATTATTCTTGTGTTCCGGTTGTCAAAAATAAGATAGCCAATCCCCCAAATAAAATGGCGTTTCCGGGTCAGTACTCTTCCACCTTCGGCCTCATCTTCACTTAACATAAGGGATAATTGAGATCAAGTGATAACCCGTTGAGCAAAAAAAAGATACTGCATTCAGGAGTTAGTATATTCAGTCATGGTATATCCTAGAAGTACACTTTGTTCGAAATACTCTCGTTGGTAACATAGCTACGAGTAAATAACCCCAACAAAAATAACAAATCAACCGACCGCAGTAGATGTTCTTTACCTCCGGTGTGCATCACCAGATATTCACAAAAGTACCACACTAAAGATGAACGCTTTAACACCAAAGAAACATGCAGTCAAATTAAACCTGCTCCTGTTTTGAGGTCGACTAACAATTTGGTCGACCTCAAAACAGGACAACAACAAACAACAATGAGCAAATTGTTTATAACAGACGATCATTATGTTGTCACAAAACAGATTTGTTCGTGTTCGCAGCTCTTGTTCGAGTGTATGAACCCGACTTAAACTCGCCGGACATAGTGAGTTCAAGTTGATAGTTCAGTTCACTAGTGTTGCTTACGAATACATTTCGAAAACAGTTCAGTGAGCAAGTCAGTGAGAAGGCAGCGCTGACTCACCGAGACGACTGACCGTGTGTACAATATCTTGTCAGCCTCACTGGCTTCATGTTAGTGGTGCCAAAGACTAGTCTTGATTTAGTAGCCTGGACGCCTTTGTAGTCGAATCGAGAGCAAGTTTTCTGAACTAGAACTCGAGCTGTAAAAAGAACTAGAGTTTTAAACTGAACACGAGTAATGTATAAAAAAAGGATCCTAGCAATATCCCAGTTTGGGACGGCAAGACAGTGTTACTCGTACAACCGTCTTCTCAAATAAATTGTAAATTAGTATAAGTTGCTTTCTTTCTGCATCGTTTCGAATAAGCACCATTAAAATATGATATATCATATTCTGTAACCCCGCATTTTGCGCAATTCGGTGATGATATTTTATGCATTAAGTACATTGTATCATTAGGATTGGAAGACTATCATGTATTAAAAATAACAAGAAGATTTATGTATCTCTTATATTCCAACACGTAACAGTTATATATAATAGTTTCATAGTTGACGTAGGTAAGGGGACTTGAAGACCACTGCCGTATGCAGCGCTTAAAAAAGACTCGAGCTTAAATATCAAGCTCGGAGACTCGCTAAGCTCGATGTTTTTGAACAAAAAAGTCCTATTCTAACTAATCGAACCTTGTACTTTGACTACCGAGTCTATTAAGACTCGGTAGTCAAAAGAATAAGAAGTCTCGCGAGACTCGAGTCTTGTACGACTTCGTGTACGTATCCACGAGCCGCCGGCTTAATGAGCTGTCTCCCTGAACTGTCCCGCTAACTGGCCTCGTGTCCAGCATTAACCTCTATATTCACCATCTCTCTCTATCACTATCATAACTTAAATCCACAGTACACACAGTGCACCACAGTGAACGATGTGATAATGAGAGCATTTGGGCGCTAATTGAAGCTTGCCGATTCTGCTGGACCAGCCCATAATGACATTAATGACACCGCGTTAATTTGAGAACGCTTTGGTGTTGAGTAATTAATAATGACTGATAACGTTTAATGATATATCGAGCAGCTAGTTATTTTGTAAGATATTAATTGTAATGTTAGTATATTATAAAGTAGGGCGGTTTGATAAGTCCGTGACTTTGGAAAGAAGGAGCATTTTTGTTTCTAAAAAGTTTATTTTTTTAAATAAGAACGACATTAGCTTTCTATGTAGTCCCTTATTATGGAACAAAAAGATCTTTTTTATTCAAACATAAAGTTGTGGATTTATCAAACCACCCCTAGGCGAATAAGTCTACTTGGCGTCTAAAACTTTATTTTACTAAATTCGACTATATTCACAATAACACCCAATATCGAGAAAGTCAAAAGTTCAAAAAGTAGCATCTGTTAATTCATCATCATCATCAGCCCGTAAACATCCCACTGCAGGGATATAGGCCTTTCCTCGTATATGAGGCAGTATGGGCCATAGTCCACCACCCTGGCCCAATGCGGGTTGGGGACTTCCCATGCCTTTAAATTTTTATTTCTCAGGCATGCAGGTTTCCTCACGATATTTTTCTTCACCATTTATGACCAGTCGGATAAATGCACATAAGTATACCATTCAATTTAAAAACTCATTGGTACATAGCCTGCCTGGAAATCGAACCCGGACCTCTTAAATTGGGAGACCGCGTCTTAACCGCTGAGCCACCGACGCTCTAACGTCTGTCTGCCTGACGATATCTCTTAATTAGACTTAGGGAAATAGACATGCATGCGGAGTATAAAGATAATAGAACTAGTATGTTGAAATTTTACAGATTGCGCGTGCGTATGTGATAAGAATTAAAGAAATAACATGTTGCCTTGAATAATCGCTTGCGTCAATGCCCCCCCCCCCCCCCCCCCCAGTGAGCCAAGTCAGCATTGAAATAAGTTTTACGACGGACGATAAAAATTCGGCCAAATAAAATATCACCGTAACGTTCGTGTTTACGGGGAATGGACTATTTTATGACTATTAGCCGTACACTCTGAATCCTTGTACTTGGACACACCCTAATAATCGCATAAAGGCTGCCTGTAAATGAAGCATTCGTTTTATAGGTGATTGTAATGGATATGAAACCTTTTACAGCTTCGCAGACGAATTTCGGAATGATCGAATGCTCGTAGATTTGGGCATACCCTAGGGGTTTGCACGATATCTCTTTTGGGAGTTAATCAAGCATCCAATCAAGGGAGCGTGGATTGTTCCGTGGAATTTTCATTATCAGATATACCTAGAGAATTATGGCGTTTTGACAGTGTATGATAGATATATCATAGTAGAGAGTAATGTCTTGATGGTAGACTGGGTGTATATTGACCAAATTTTGGAAATATTGTGGCGATGAAATGAGGAATTTTCTCGGGTTCTAATGAGATGGCGAGAATAGATTTCGAATCTTTTGAACAGCAACCATGGAATCTGTCGATGACCACCAGTTCTTTATTTTACTAGCTGTTACCAGCGACTTCGCGTGGAACAGCTGTCGTCTTTTCCGTAACTCTTCACTGAATCGGTCAAACAATGCAGCACTATAATCTCCCGTGAATGACTTGTGAATCCTTTTGCTGTTTCACAAGACTGTGGCCATCCCCAGCCGAACACACAGGCTTTGTCTTCTCTGGCGCACGTTCCTTGGTAGAAATCCACTGCTTTGATTGTTGCTTAGTATCTGGTGTATAATAATATAGTATAATGATATAGTAGGTGGTATAGTTGACGAAACATGACTGCATGTTTCGTCAACTGTTACTCACCGAAGCAAAAATTTACTCAGATTGCGGTTATACATGGCTAAGCATTGCTCAGAAGTTGATTCGCTTTCGGTCGACTCGGCACCCATCTTGCAGAAAGTTTATTCATAGCCAGAATATCATTCGATATATAAAATACAGTCCGTCAGTTCAGTCGAGATGTGTACAGCATCAGCTATCTCACGCATGTTCACTCGACGTTCTGCCAAAACAATGTCATTGATTTTATTAAAGAAATACTCAATGGTGGTCACCACCTTCCGGAGCTTGACGTCGTTGATGGTAGTCCGACCACAACGAAATTCAGTGAACCACTTGTGTACCATTCCATGAGAAGGCGCAGAATCCCTGTAATATTTTTTACATTTGTCTATGGTCTGTTGAATGACTTTACCGCGTACAAAACAGTAACAAAACAAACATTAACACTCGAAACTCGGATTTCTCTATTTTCAAAGAATAATTAGAAGGCACAAAGTAGTAGCTTGGACATACCGACTGATAGATAAATGCATAAACCTTTTTTATTTCCAGTAGATTTAAATAATGTACAGTAATTATAGACATTCAACAAAATATGATATCATGTATCTTACGTTGAAATAAATGCTTGAAGTCTGAAGTTTGAAACACCTAATAACTTAACTATAACTTATAACTAACTTTTTTGTTTCTAACAAAAAAAAAAGATTATTTTCACAGCCAATTTGAAAAAAGAACTGCATTAAGTTTCTAAGGAGTTAAGTTCCTTATTATAAAACAAAAATAAAATTATGAAAAAAGTTTTTATTCAACCATAATCGTGGACTTATCAAACCGCCTAGGTTTATATAATTTATTCATGTCATGTGAGAAAGTATGGTCTTTCAGACTTTTTTTGAAAACAGGGACGATCTGAATTACCTGTAGGTAACGATATATCAATAGCTAGCTCCGCATTGTGAATTATGTAGTAAGTATTCCCTAATTACGACGAAGACTAAAACTTTGTAAGCTGTTTGAAAATGTTATGAAATTTAACGACCTCTTTTAAATCCCACAGACCCGTAATTAAAACATAACCCTTGCAAATATTTCCAACCACAGAATGTAATTAAAAAGTGGCTTCAATTTATGAGCGTTCTCGTAATATCAATCAGGGTTGTTACCTATAAAGTAATTATGTAATACGTATACGAAATATCCCTTATTTTTACCCGACTACCCCAGAATGGAGGGTAATATTTTTCAAGTGTATATATATGTAAGTATGTATATAGATTTCTTTTGTTACTTCCTGCTCCTCATAAATAACTTTCTTTCTTAAACGGCTTCACCAATTTTGAAGTGCAAGGTGTCGTTCGATTCGTGTTGAATCTCAGAGTATTGATACATTTTATGCAAAAAAAGTCCAACATCACAACGTTATACAAATAATCAATCGTGAATAAGCAATGAAATTACTATTTATGTGTTTCTAAACCAAAAAATCCGACAGCGTGTTTTGTATTTTTCGGGCGTCATGTTGGATTTTTTGCATCGTTTTGAATGAAAACTAACGCAGTTGCAATATGGAACTGGCGCCAAAGCGTTGAAATTTATAATTTCGATATTTATAATAATTTAAAACTATGCATTGAGCTTATTACCCGCCACGCCACAAAGGACGGTAATCTTTTTCGAGTGTATGTATGTATGTAGATGTTACCTCCTGCAGCCTAAACGGCCTGACCGATTTTGAATTGCAAAGTGTTGCTAAATTGGTCTAGGCCGCCAGTAAAGAATCTGACATAGCGCCAGCAAAAATACTAAATATGCTGTCGGTTTTTTTTTTGCCTTTAAATACTTAAATGGTTATTGATTATAACTTCATTAATGTAATACAGTTTAATTAAACAATGTCTAAAATATAAACAATGCTTTCCAATATTGGTTAGACTTAGACATAATTTGACTAGATAACGCGAATGCGTAAAATTGTATGGAACTAAGCGTGCGACATTTTTTCATGTTCTATTACGTCAGCGTGACCCTCCCTCTCTCCCGGTACGCCGGTAACCTTTGCAGTAGTACTAACTCTGCAACATATAAGTTGGTACTTTACGTCAACTTCGGGTACGCAAAGGGACACGAAAAGTAGGTAACTTAAGTTATTTAGTCCTGTTAAAGTCTGTGAGTTTAATACTTCTTGTTGAACTTGTTTGCCCGACTGCGCGACAGCAAAGACAGGTATACAGGGCGTCCCAAAGTTATGGGACATGAAGGGGAAGTACCTTAAATATTGTAGATAGTGAATTTTGCTCAAAGAAGACTTTATGTTATTTTTAAAAGTTAGTAATTCTGCATTCATAGATTTTCTAAAAATTACTTGCTTCGGCTGGGAATCGAACCGACTTAAATGTGAAAAAAAAAACACCCTACTTTTATGATGCCAATCGAAAGAATAGCTAAAAAATAATAACTCTGCCTAAGTAACATAGTATTTTAAAAGAAAGGAACAACATAAAATGATTGAGTCAAATTTCAAGAAAGTTATTTATTGCCGACGACGTTCGAAAAGTAGCGATATTATCATTCCAAAGATAGCATTGATTATTCGTAAATAAGTACCCACTATAGTCGGAGAGCAGCAGATTTTCTAAATGAATGTTTTCCTACATGGATTGGTACAAATGGACCGATTAGATGGCCGGCCAGATCCCCGGACCTCACACCATTAGATTTCTTCTTTTGGGGATACGTGAAAGATATGCTATACAAAAAGCGATACGAGAACGTAGGCGAGTTGCAAACAGAATTGTGCCATATCACATCGAGTGTTCACCATAAAATGATTAGAAAATCAACAGGCAGCGGGCTCATTAAAAGATTGGCGATTTGCGTAAGACAAGAGGGATCACATTTTGAGCATTTAATTAATTAATTTACAAAAAAATACCTACTTAATTGACTACGGCAGTTTCATGTATGTTTTTTATTTGATTAAAATGATTAATTTCACGTTGTTCCTTTCTTTTAAAATACTATGTTACTTAGGCAGAGTTATTATTTTTTAGCTATTCTTTCGATTGGCATCATAAAAGTAGGGTGTTTTTTTTTTCACATTTGAGTCGGTTCGATTCCCAGCCGAAGCAAATAATTTTTAGAAAATCTATGAATGCAGAATTACTAACTTTTAAAAATAACATAAAGTCTTCTTTGAGCAAAATTCACTATCTACGATATTTAAGGTACTTCCCCTTCATGTCCCATAACTTTGGGACGCCCTGTATATTATTTACACATGTGTGGGATCTTTATACTTTAGAAATATCCCAACCGCCCGGATTGATTTTAATATAAACCGTGTGATGGTTATGGGCTCTTTATTTCATAAAACCAAAATACAAAGTGGCGGTAGAGACGAAAATATCATATTGTGTGGCTTATTACTGAATGGTCTGTCAAAATCAAGACGATGTTTCCTAGACTATTTTGCAACCAAAAGCTCCGTTGAAAAATTACCCAGTTCGAGAGTTGTGAAGATAAAATCTACATTATATGTCTTTTTTTTTTCTTTTTGACTGGATACGCGTTTGACCACAATCTCACCTGATGGGAAGTGACAAAGTGGCTGAATATGAAGCACGCGATCTCAATAGATGCCTATTCACCCTGCTCTTGAAGATCCCAAGGTTGTAGGATTCAGGAAAGACTGACGCTGGAAGGGAGTTCCATGCCTCGAAGTCTTGTGGCGCGTAATTACATTGTATTTTTTTTATATTAGCTAGCTATCCACGCCTCTGGAGATGTGAGAGCTGGGGATTCAGCTGGGCAATGGCGCTAGCGTACTCACGGAAACGTTGGACGGCGTATTTTTGCTATAAGCTTAGATTAATGATTGGTCTCCGCGCCGCTACGACTAGATACCGTCGGCGTACTCGAAAAATGCGGCAACAAATACTACGCCGTATTCGGCGTACCCGCGCCAGTCACGCCACAAGTTCAAATTTCAAATTTTGGTTTAAGACTGAAGCAAAATGCCGGTTTGCGTAGTCAAACTATGTAATAACAATACTACAAAAAACAAGAAAGATACTGGCATCACATACCATCAGTAAGTACTGTATAAATCTACACACTACAATATTGAGTTGCCGCATTCAGGAACCTGTTTTTTCTTCATAGTGCGGTATCTAGTCGTAGCGGCGCGGAGACCAATCATTAATCTAAGGCTATAAGATATATACTCGTATACTTCGAAATGCAACCAAAAATTACACAGTCGGATTTTTGTTTTTTTTTTTAATAATTTTCTTATGTTATTATTTATTTCAAACTTATAAAGAGACTATCGACTAACTCTCTTATTCATAAAAATTTACAAACGCTTTATAAGCCTGTTTTAGTTAAAGTATGTTTTGTCACTTTCTTTCATTGCAACATTTCCATATGAACAACAGAGACAAAACACTTTAACTAAAACAGGCTTATAAAGCTAAGTTACAAATATCCACTTATAGATACAACTGAAAATTTACACACGTACCTACCTAAATATCAGTTGTGAGGGATTCAGTCTGTTTGCTCGACAGACTGAATCCCTCACAACTGATGACGACTGACAGGTTTGCTCACATTCGCGAATCTCTCCGGATATTGGTATATCGTATTCGCGGAATATCAGCAAAACAAATTACAATTTTGACATCCCTAATGTTAACGTAACGAATCGGTTGGAAATCATTAAACTGAAATACAATATAAAACGCATCCTGTGGTTCCGAGTTTGTGGATTACATAATTTTAATATCTGTTTAATGGTTCAACGTTTAAGTGTATGTTTAACTGTAATTTTATTACCATTCCTTATTTTTACTAGTAATTCTCTTGGATATATTAGATAGCGATAGATATGATAAGATACAACAGCGGAGTAACGCATAACCGTTACAAACACGTACTTGGGGTCATTATGTAAAAAAAATGTATCGCCCTATTTTTAACCGACTCCAAAAAGGAGGAGGTTCTATCAGTGACGGCTGGTGACCCCAAACCCAGGTGGTACACTGTACTAACTTGTTGCATAGGTATCCTACAACATTTTCATAGAATTTCAGCTACCTATCCAATACTACTTATAGACCTTATCTAATAACAATTTCACAATTTTCACATTAATTATTCGAATTATTCGCAATTACGTAAACAATTTTTTTTTAATGTTTATTTTCTCACCACAAATGACGTTTTACAAAGTGATTTTAGGATTAGGTAATACATAGAACACATTTGTGGGAAGACTGGTGCCTGAAAAGGAAGAACCAGAATTACAGGTCACCAGGCCCCCCAGCTATGGACATAGTGTATTAGAGAAGAGATTAATTATGGTGATTGATGAAGAAACACTTAAGGAAAGAAACAAACGAGAAGGAAATCACGAAACATAAGACCTCGTTTTTGGAGTGCAGTTGTAGTATTGTGCACTGTTTTTAACCCCCGACGAAAAACGACGGGTGTTATGTGTTTATGTATGTCCAGTCTCTGTCCGCAAGCAATAAACGGTCCAGTTGGAGTGCTGTTTCCAAAGTAACAATTTAAATTCACGAAATAAACAAAAGAACGTGTCGATGACAACTGTAACGGGCCGGATCATACATGCGAGCAAGGTCAGGCTAGGGCGCGCTAGGAATACGACCTTCGCAAATCCTCGGTAAAACTCGGCGGCGTGCGGCGCACGAATTTTTGTTAGGATTTCTACTAGACATCTTGCGTCTCACGCGCCAGGCAGTTTACTTCGTATTTCATGGAAACTGTATTATTTGTTATGAATATAAAACACGAGACAATAACGAACAGAAGTATATTCATAGAAGACAGATAGACAAAAGTGACATGCTTCTAATTAAAAAGTAAAACTATAAATGAATGAAGCATGTAAGAAGTTTCATCTCCAATAATATTAGTTCGAGCGAAAATAAGTTTTAATAGTTGTGTAGTAGAAATCAAGACTAGTTAACTTGATTTTACGTCGTAATGAAGTATACGTGACAGCGATATTTTTATATCATAAGAATTATTAGTTAACTATTATTGTTTTGGTAGGTACGAGTAGATAGGTGGGTTTAGATCTGCCCTTACATTACGTAACTTCATCGGTATCGTTATCGATTACGTTGACCAATGAGAAACTGTGAAATAGCCGAACGAGCAATGAGCCAACCAATTACATGTCAGAACGTAACCGATGACAATAACGATGACATTATGTATTAGACCACCTGGTAGCGCAGCGCATCGAGTGCATCTTAAGAGGGCCGGGTTATATGATGTATTTTATTTTTTTATGTACCGATTTTTTTTTGTTTGATAGGGTTTATCACCAGGTTGGTTCTATATACATTTGGTTAAGATCTGATGATGCACTCCGGAGATAAAGAGTGGAACCTTACTGATGTCGTTTATTTTATATGCTGGGTGAACATACCTTAATATATGCAGCCAATATAGAATCTGCCGCCAAGCAGCAATGTTAATAACATTGTTGTATTCCGGTTGTCAGAGATAAGATAGCCAGTCTCCCAAATGTGTTGGGGTTTCCGGGTCAGTACGCTTCCACCTCCGACCTCATCTTCACTTAACATCAGGTGTGATTGAGGTCAAGTACGAACCCGTCGTGCATAAAAAAAAACCTCCTCCTTTCAGAAGCCGGTTAAATACAGATTAAACCTTGACATTTAACAAACCCGAGATTGAACCAAATCTCTTTCCAGGTGTACGATGCCTAGGGTGATGAAATGCCTCATCTACATCGGCATAGCGGCATTCCTGCATCAGCTGCCCCGATTCGTAGACCGACAGTACGTGCCCCACGTGACTGTATGGCGTGGACACTTCGAGGAGGTCTGCCGAGTAAGTGTTACTCCTGCTGATACAGGTTCAACAATCAATGAGACACCTGGACCGCGATTGCATGACCGAAAAGCTTATGTGTAATTTAGGATATCCAGAACCTGGTGGCTACATACTCTTCTTCTGGTGACCGCAGGTGCCCACCATGCACCGCAGGTGCCCAAGGCTTCGGCATTTGCGTTAGACGCAAATTTTTTAACTGTAAATGTTTGTGTTTTTAAATGTTTGACATGTTCCAAATAAATGAACTATATTTCCCAAAAAAAAATTAAAAAATTTGTTATTAATACTAATATTTTTCATGTACCATTTGTAATGCTAAAAATGTCAAAGTATAGATAATATAAAATTATAGTTAGATTGGCAGTCAGAAGAAGCAGAAGCGGGGGGGTAGCTCACAAAAAATCTCTACTGGGTCGAATCGAACTGCCATTGGGTATGCATTGCTTTCGCCCGATCCCATGGCGAACATTACCAATGTTTACATTTGTATAAGATAAGGGAATTCAGTTTTATAGAATTAGACATAGGAACTTTTTATTCAGTGCCACAAATTCTCTATTACGTACTCGTAATTGTGATGTATTAATGTGTTTTAATAGCGAAGAAACCTATCTTACTTTTTTTGCATAGGCATTATATTTTCTCTTTACAAAGATTTCTGCTAAAACTGCCGTACAACGTAATATCGCACAGGTAAATCAATTTTAAGAATTCGAGTCGTGCTCCAAGTCATTAATTATATAAATATTATCTTGAGTTCGACTTCCGAATCAGCCACAGAGTAAAATATACGAGTAAATGCATTTCCATGGTTGTTCAACGGTAGCCACTTAAAATAATTTACGACCCTTTATTTCTATAAAGTCACAGATAATAGAAAGCAGTAAATCAAGATACCCCTAATAATACTACTTACCTACGCTTGCGAGCAAAAATAATAGGTCACACAATATCTCCATATTGATTGATTTATTGTTCATACTAGAACCTACGGTTCAGAGGCAATCATAAAACTTTCTTTCTTTTGCAATTACATCTTAAATCAAAAAAGTACTTATTAGTACAAGAACTTTAAAAAAATTAAAAATACTTTATAAATAAGTTTAAGTACTATTTATCATGTTCATGGTGTATTATGTTTTAAGATTTAGATTAATAATAATAGTAATATATGTTTATTTAAAAATGTATGTACGTTTATCTGTTATCTAGTATCCATAACACAGACTATGCTTAGCTTGAGACTAGTCCCAGTCCTATTATCTATCTAGACAGAGTCATCTGTCACCAATTATGGTGTAAATTGCAATAATATATATTACAAATAGTATTTCTAAAGATTTTTTATGATTACGATACCTCTACATATAAATTAAAAAGACTATAAGAAATTTAATTAAATTTTCATTTTTTTTAACTTTACTATTTAATAACTTTAATTATTGCCTGAAACTCACTTAAACATACTTAGTTGGACTAGGCTGTACTTTTTGTATTCGTTTTAGGTTACTGCTTGTGCCTTTATTTGCACAGATGGCGGTGACGCTGGTGAAACGATTTTTTGATTAATGAGATTTAATTATTCCACATTTTATTGTGTAGGAATTTTAAATAATTAATGAAGGGTGATTACATCTTAATATAAATGAACGAGCTTAAAGATTTGGGGGTTGTTTTTTGGCAAAGTGATTTATGGTGTGTTTATTTACAGGGCAGAACTCAAAGTCTTAAATAAAGTCACCTACTTTTAAAGTATTGTGATTGGATATAATATGAAATGGTCACAGTATAACGTTTCAAGCGAATCATAAAAAGAAATAACAACTTTTCTAGATTTATTCTTAATTGCATTAAGTTTTCGTAAACATATTTGCGATGCTATTGTTTATATATTGAACAACGTTACATTTAAAGAAGGGATATAGATGGACCACGGTCCATCTATAATCGAACCCACGGGTTCGATTCACAGCGGAATACATATTTAGTAGTCGGTTTGGTTGGTGGTAGGACACTTTTAAATGTCGCGCCTCACTAGCTACCACCACCTTGTCGAAATATGTTGCCAAGTAGAGTTATTAGCATTGTTAAGTTCTGACTATTTGAGAAAAGATGGCTAGTTCCCCATAAAAGTTAAGGGTATCATGTTTCTCAGGCTCATCTTCATTTAATAAGATCTGCAGTGGTAGCATGACAATTTGCAATATAGTTTATCACAGGTTTTATCGCGGCATTTAATGAGCGACATAACAGGCGTACAGCAGCATTTTGACAGACGCGTGCGATATAATGCGTGATAAACTGTGTTTTATCACGGCATTTAATGAGCGACATAACAGTCGTACAGCAGCATTTTGACAGACGACAGCTCGATAAACTATATCGCGTGTGGCTATGCTACCCATGCTGGTGTAATGGAGGATAAGCGCTTACCCGCTTTTTCAATAAGGTTCCAGTTGATTCACAAAATCTTCCTCTCAATAAATTTAAAGATACTATAAAATAGAAACTTATTAACAAAGCATATTATAAAATATCAGACTATTTAGATGATAATCATCCATGGACTTAATCAGATCGTTCGCATGCCAGGCTATTTCACAATTAATAATGATATATAAAAACCTTTTTGTAATATAAAAACCTTTATGTAAAATCGAAATCTGATTTTAAAAGAGCAACCCTTCGAGTTTCTTGCTTGTTCTTCTCAGGGGAAAATTGCATTTTGAACAAGCAGTAGCTTAAAAAAAGTAAAATTGACTATTTTAAGTTTACTCTGTGTACCTACAAAATAAAGCATTTTTGACTTTGACTTTGACTACATAAAAAATGTACCAGTAGGTAATAAACCTTTCTCTTTTTCAGATCGAAATGGCGCCTTGGGTGCGAGCCCTGTCAATAGATGCATACTTCATCAGCTACTTCGGTTTCCGCGTACTATTCGTCCACCTCATCCCCTGCACATCCCTCGTAGTCCTCAACATCTTACTCTTCAGAGCCATGAGGAAGGCCCAGATAAACAGGCAGAAGTTGTTTAAGGAAAATAGAAAATCTGAATGCAAAAGGCTTAGAGACTCGAATTGTACAACCTTAATGCTAATAGTGGTTGTCACTGTGTTTCTACTTGTAGAGATACCCGTGGCAGTTGTGACTATATTGCATATTATATCAAGCACCATAGTCGAAATATTAGACTATCACATTGCCAACATATTGGTGTTGGTCACGAATTTTTTCATCATAGTGTCGTATCCTATTAACTTCGCTATTTACTGTGGTATGTCGAGGCAATTTAGGGAGACCTTCAAAGAGTTGTTTATAAGGGGAGCGGTTACAAGTAGGAAAAATGGAGGATCGAGTAGGTATTCATTAGTTAACGGACCTAGGACATGCACTAATGAAACAGTGCTTTAGATATATTTTTTTTGTAAATATTTTTATTAGCTTTTAGATTGTATACTCTATCATTTTGTCTATTTTACACGTGTAGACATATCAATGAATTTTGATATATTAATATGGAAAGATTTAGATAAGGTAATTAATATTGTCTGATTGCTTGCATTTACGTAAGCGACTTTTGGTAAACAATTTATTTCCTCTAGCAATCCGGAACGTTTGCCTTTTTGTTAGGCATTTGTTTTACAAATGTTCCGTATTGGTAGATATATAACAATATAGTCGTTCATTAAAAGTCGCCAATGCAAATGCAACATACCTATATATATAGGGTATATAGCTTGGATAAGTAGGTAACTAACTGTTGTCGCTTAGGCGAATGGAATAATTAATAATAAATAAGTCACTGTTTTTATACTTGCATTCATTACTATATATAATTTATGATTTATAACTATTCTAGTACTTTTTCGTGGCTGTGAGGTGACCTAATCTAATATACAGGGCGTCCCAAAGTTATGGGACATGAAGGGGAAGTACCTTAAATATTGTAGATAGTGAATTTTGCTCAAAGAAGACTTTATGTTATTTTTAAAAGTTAGTAATTCTGCATTCATAGATTTTCTAAAAATTACTTGCTTCGGCTGGGAATCGAACCGACTTAAATGTGAAAAAAAAAACACCCTACTTTTATGATGCCAATCGAAAGAATAGCTAAAAAATAATAACTCTGCCTAAGTAACATAGTATTTTAAAGGAAAGGAACAACATAAAATGATTGAGTCAAATTTCAAGAAAGTTATTTATTGCCGACGACGTTCGAAAAGTAGCGATATTATCATTCCAAAGATAGCATTGATTATTCGTAAATAAGTACCCACTTCATAAAATAGGTACTAACATACAAATCCAAATTATTATTATTATTTTCCTACATGGATTGGTACAAATGGACCGATTAGATGGCCGGCCAGATCCCCGGACCTCACACCATTAGATTTCTTCTTTTGGGGATACGTGAAAGATATGCTATACAAAAAGCGATACGAGAACGTAGGCGAGTTGCAAACAGAATTGTGCCATATCACATCGAGTGTTCACCATAAAATGATTAGAAAATCAACAGGCAGCGGGCTCATTAAAAGATTGGCGATTTGCGTAAGACAAGAGGGATCACATTTTGAGCATTTAATTAATTTATTTACAAAAAAATACCTACTTAATTGACTACGGCAGTTTCATGTATGTTTTTTATTTGATTAAAATGATTAATTTCACGTTGTTCCTTTCTTTTAAAATACTATGTTACTTAGGCAGAGTTATTATTTTTTAGCTATTCTTTCGATTGGCATCATAAAAGTAGGGTGTTTTTTTTTTCACATTTGAGTCGGTTCGATTCCCAGCCGAAGCAAATAATTTTTAGAAAATCTATGAATGCAGAATTACTAACTTTTAAAAATAACATAAAGTCTTCTTTGAGCAAAATTCACTATCTACGATATTTAAGGTACTTCCCCTTCATGTCCCATAACTTTGGGACGCCCTGTATATAGAGCCATAAAAATTGCTGTGTTTAATATATTTATAATGATATTTTTTTTCGAATGATTAGCTGATCCCACAGCCTTCGAATGGTGAGCCCCCATTTCGGAAAAGTATCTTTATATTTCGTTTTGTAAATATACATATATGTATTTATTATTCAATATTATTGTGTACAGAAAGTTTAAATGTAATTCTTCCAATTACACAGAGTATAGTAACGATATATAATAAAACGTTTATAATTTACATATAGTGTAAATAAAGTGTAATTCAGTGTAATCTAAATTATGAATTTACAATCAATGTAAAATAAATGTAAGTAAATGTAAAAATCATTAGCTTTAGTTTGTAAGAAATTAATTAGCTAGAATAACAACTAAACTATAATATATTTATGTAGTAACGAATAAGTGTTTATATATTATAGTTATAATTAATTGGACTTTATAAATCCAGGAGTTGAGAAGTTTTTTATGTACTTATGTTTAACCTAAATAGTATAATTAATTTATAAGATCATCACCTACTCTGGCCATGGCGAATTGAATGAGTTATGTTACGTTCATATATTATTTAATAAAAATTTATAGTATCTGTGACTTCTTTATTTCTCAAATTCACCTAAAACACAGAGAGCAAGCAAAGATAGATAGGAAATTACGCATGATCTGCGTGCCACAAGTTTGCATAAACTGCATACTGTTACATGTTATAACAGTATATGATATGCTGTCAGTCACATCAGTTTTTTTTTAATGCACAACGGGTTAGCCCATAACTTGAGCCGGATCATACCTGATGTTTAGTGAAGATGAGGCCGAAGGTGGAAGCGTACTTAACCGGAAACCGCAACATAGATCTTTTAGCATTGGGCGCGAAACAATAACCATTCTTTTTAGATGACCTGTTTGGTGTAGTGGTTAGCAACTCTGACCGCTATACCAAAAGGTTGCGGGCTCGAATCCCGCTAGGGGCATATGTTTCTGTGATGAATACGGACATGTGTACCCGAGTTATGGATGTTTTTCATTTATAATAAGTATTTATTTACAAAAAAAAATGTATTTATTTAGTATATCAACCATCTAGTATTCACAACACAAGCCTATGGAACTAGATGGTGCTGTGTGTATGCCTAAGGATATTTATTTATAATTACAACAGAATATGTTTGTATGATGAATACAGACATGTGTTCCCGAGTTACGGATGTTCTTCATTTATTGTATTTATTAACAAAAATAAAAATATTTGTGTAGTTTATCAACCATCTGGCATCCATGGCGATGGCGCTCTGTATATGTGCAAAGTGGCAATGGGCAAGTTAGACCCTGCAAGATGTGCCGATGACTTGATAAGGGTGGCAGGTAGGTATGTGGCCGGAAAGGAACTAAACATAATAATGTCATCCAGGTATCAGGCCGGCAACGCATCTGTGACACCTTTGGTGTTGCGGGTGTCCATGGGCGGCGGTGATTACTTTCCATCAGGTGACCCGCATGCTCGTTTGCCGCTCTCTCATATAATCCAAAAATCTTCGAAATGGCTGAACCGATTTTTTTTGCACGACGCGTTCGAGCTTGACCTCAATCACACCTGATGTTAAGTGAAGATGAGGTCGAAGGTGGAACCGTACTGACCCCAACATATTTGGGGGACTGGCTATCTTATCTCTGACAACCGGAACACAACAATGCTTTTAACATTGCTGCAGGGCGGCAGATTTAGATAAGATGGCGGTGGTGGTGGATAAGAAGAAGATTTTCATGAAACATACCTAGGAACATTTTCCCTAGTTTAACTTTTAATATAAAAGAAACCGCACTATAATCGGACAACGCATTACTTTATAATAAGTAATAGTTATATATACATAAGCCCGATAAACACTACCCTCCTTCCTGGGACAATCGGGTAAAAATCACTCCGACTACTCATCCGTGGCACTTAGAAAGTCACCATTAAAAAGACCCAAAAACTCGTACACCGTGAAATAAGTTCCCTGTTATGATGAGAAGATGGATCGATTCTATCCGTGACATAAACATTAAACTTTATTAATCAAAATCTATTTTTACCTCAATATAATCGAATGCTCCGTGGAACGCCCAACAGGATCGTAGTGTGTATTTATTTAGATACAGTAGAGGCACTCTGGAAAATACAGTCCAACAAGTTCGATTTTTTTATTTCCGAATTTTATTTTTCCGAAAAAGAAATGCCTTTTTTATTGCCCATAATTATTGTTTTCCAGAAGAACATTGTCCATGCATTTGAAGTTAAGCACTGTTTTATAATCCAGAAAAAAGAATTTCCAAAGCAACGCAATACACGTATTATTAAATTCTCCATTCCATAAATTAAGATTTCTTATTAAATACAGAATAAATCAAAAACATCGTTCTGAACTGCACTCGAGATGCCCAAATTATAAATAATAGCTAAGTAGCTTTCATTTGAGTTCACAATTAAAAAAAGGGGACCGTTTCGTCAACATTTTTTTCATCAAATTGAAATTCTCGAAAATTATTAAAGCTAGTTAATGTATTATTCGTATTTATAAGTAGCTTTTAAGCTCCTCGAGTGCAGATCGGAGTGGTTTTTTGATTTATTTTGTATTTAATTTATCCAATGAGGGTGCCACTTTACTGAATAAACCCTCTTAAGAACAGATGATTGCTATAACAAATCTATGCAGCCAATGGCCACAGACAGACAGAATAGGCTTTTTGCATCGGAGTAAAGCAACTGTCACTCCCGTATTTCGATACACGGTGGTTCAATTCCGTCATTGGCTTTGATCTCGCCATGTTCGCCTTATCCTGTGGTTATACTCGCATGATATTAAAGTCACTTCAGCTAGGAACACCTCTATTTTTGTCCCTATGGTATCACAAACTTTTCAAATTAAAGTTAGTCTTATTAAAGACTAAGGTGTAGATATTCCTTGTTTATTGACCTTTAGACTCATAGTGTTAAGCTATTAATATCCTATACCAGTGCTACATAGTAAAATAAATAGTAATAAATAATTAATAAATATCCTTCGACATACGCACAATGTCA
The DNA here is from genome assembly GCA_949316235.1 of Oegoconia quadripuncta. Classification (NCBI taxonomy): domain Eukaryota; kingdom Metazoa; phylum Arthropoda; class Insecta; order Lepidoptera; family Autostichidae; genus Oegoconia; species Oegoconia quadripuncta. The sequence continues at coordinate 5,334,801 of OX438746.1, forward strand.
TCTACACACCAAGCAACTAGGCTTGTAGATGGTTGATATACTACACAAATACATTTCTTTCCTTTTTTTGTAAATAAATACTTATTATAAATGAAAACTTCCATACTCGGGTACACGTGTCCGTATTAATCATACAAACATACGTATAGTGGTCAGAGTTTCTAATCACTACACCGAACAGGACCCCGATTCTCGTGCGTTCGAGATTTCACTGTCGATAGACATTGGTATAACTATCTCTTTCGTACTAATAAGGGCGTGCAAAAGTGACAAACCTATGGATGTCTATCGACAGTAAATGTCGATCGTACGAGAATCGGGGTCCAGGAGCCTGATTCTCACATACTCGAGATTTCAATGTCGAACGACATCAATAGGTTTGTCACTTTTACACACGTATATAAGTGTGAAAGAGATAGACATGCCAATGTCTATCGATAGACAAATGTCGAGTGTGCGAGAATAGGGGTCCTGGAGCCTGATTCTCACATACTCGAGATTTCAATGTCGAACGACATCAATAGGTTTGTCACTTTTACACACGTATATAAGTGTGAAAGAGATAGACATGCCAATGTCTATCGATAGACAAATGTCGAGTGTGCGAGAATAGGGGTCCAGGTCGTCATAATGATATGCGACTTGCCATTCGACTGGCAAATTAGTAATATTCGAATAGCGCCTACTAATTCGAAACTACTAATTACGTAATGGCAAATAAATATCATAGAACTTAATCTACTTCAACAAGAATATGTAGGATTCATTGGTCATTTGCTCATCACCCCGACTCCGGGCGAGTCGAATCGAATGTATTCGACTGTTCGTTTGTCGAGTTGACATGAGATTACGATGGGCTCAAACGCAGGCCGTAGCCCAGGCACGATCTCGCCGCGGCGCGAGCGGCACGGCTAGCGATTTCAATAATCACTGCTCGCTGTCTTGATATCTACCTGATCTGATGAAGCACAGTAAAGTCATACCTTTATTTAAAGCCGGTAGTACATCAGACCCCTCTAATTTTAGACCTATTTCAATACTACCGACTCTCAGTAAAATCTTTGAAAAAATTAAATTAAATCTGTTATCGACTTATTTTTACAATAAGCAATTCGGTTTTACTAGGGGCCGCTCAACAACCGATGCAGGCGTCGAGCTCTTACAGTATATTTGATTTGGCTTGGGAAGATGCGCAGGATGATATAGGAGTATTTTGCGACTTGTCCAAGGCCTTTGATTGCGTTCATCATGAGACTTTAATCAGGAAATTACGTCATTATGGTGTAGCCGGCGGTGCTCTCGACCTTCTGAATTCTTATTTGAGTAACCGAGTTCAGAGAGTTGATATCAGTGGCAATACATCGTCAGAGTCGACAGGCTGTATGGGCGTCCAAGGCTCCATTCTGGGACCATTTTTGTTTTTGGTTTACATAAATGACTTGCCAAACCTTGTAAAGGATTATAAAGGATAAACATGAAATAGTATTGTCTGCTGATGATACCTCTGTATTGTTTAAAGTAAGCAGACTAAAATTAAATTATGACGACGTGAACAACGTTATTTCTCAAATAGTAGAATGGTTTACGGCAAATAATTTGTTACTGAATGAGAAAAAACTAAATGTGTTAAATTTGTACTGCCTAATGTCAAGGAGGTGCCCACAAATATAATAAAACATGTCCCTCTAGATCTTGTTGATTCCACTGTATTTTTGGGCATTACTTTGGACGCCAAATTACAATGGGGTCCTCACATCCATAAATTGGCGCAGAAGCTCAGCTCTGCGGCCTATGCAGTCAAAAAAATTAGACAAATATCGGACGTAAATACTACTAGATTAGTATATTTTAGTTATTTCCATAGCCTGATGTCTTACGGTACCTTGGTTTGGGGGAATGCCGCGGATATAAATACAATCTTTGTTTTATAAAAACGAGCCGTTCGCGCAATTTATCAATTGAGACCTGCAGTGTCACTTAGAGACAGATTTAAAGAGTATAATATTCTAACCTTTTCGTCACAGTACATTTTTGAAATTCTAATATATGTAAAAAAATATAGCATCATTTAGGAAAAATAGTGATAAACATGATGTCAATACAAGAAATAATGATAAACTTGCAGGGCACATGAGTCGCCTCCGAAAAGTCAGTAATTCATTCAAAGAGTATACGCTTTTTCAATAAGGTTCCTGTTGATATACAAAATCTTCCTTTCAATAAATTTAAAGATACCATAAAACAGAAACTTATTAAGAAAGCATATTATGAAATATCAGATTATTTAGATGTACATTCATGGACATAACCAACTCTTTCGCATAACCAGGCTATTTCACAATTAATAATGAAATATTATTGTGCCTTTTTGTAATATAAAAACCTTTTTTTTTAAAGAGAGCAACCTTTTGAGTTTCTTGCTTGTTCTTCTCAGGCGAAAATTGCCTTTCGAACAAGCAGTAGCTTTAAAAATGTAAAATCTGACTATTTTAAGTATACCCTGTTTACCTACAAAATATCGGATTTTGATTTGATATAGATTTACCAATCGGCTCGTCCTCACGACCGCGCAGTGATTACTGGATTCGCTTGCTGCTTCGCCCGTCGCGGCGAACTCATGGCCGGGTGGTTAGTCGAATGTTTCACGGAGTCGAATGATTAGTAATGAGCATAATTCGAAGTTCGCGCTTTTGTGTGTCGCGAAATTAAATTTTCATGCAAATGAACCATCGCGCAATTAAACTTTCGAGCAATAGTACTTTCGCTATATCGTCTTCGCGCTATTGTCATTCGAGCTATCGTCTTACGCTATTGCGTAGTAGGTACACCTAATAATACAATGTGTGTGTTTTTTTTTTAATTAATGGGTTCGATTCAGGAATCGGTCGCAGGGCTAGGGGTACTGATTTTTCAAAAATCTAATGATACAGTTTTAGTTTTCATCAAAATCGGATCCAAGACTCCTTTGAGTACTTCTCGCTATTCCTCATAGTGTCGGATTTGGCCATCAACATCCCCTGGAAAAATTGATTCTGTATAGGTAGACATAAACCACCTACTGGCTTCACAGAGGTGTGGGGGTATTTGACTTCGATAACGAAGTTATAAATATAAATAGGTTATAAAACCTATTACTATGACGTACAAGACAATAACACAGTTATTGAATTACATGTGGCAATCATACGCCTCGCCCACTTTCATTGCTATCGCCATAAACTAGACTCGATATTGGCTATAACGCTATACAGAGAATAAAAGAACGAGGACAAATAACAGATGATTGGTTTATTGGTCAATCCCTGGATTTAAGGTAAATAGTTTTATGTTATCACTTAGTTTTTATTGGTGACACGTCTTTTCTGCGCTAACATTCATAGGAGAAAGAATAGATGCTAATATATTTCGTCTCCAAAGTTACCTGGCTTATAGGTTTTAACGAGCTCGATTCCTGCAACTCGACACAGTATGCGCTTATTTTGCGTGGTGGTGGTACACTACTCTTGCTAAACCAGTTCCTCCAAGAAACCTAGCATACCCTTGATGTTGCCGACGACTTCTGGAAGTGACCCCGGGGTCCCGAGGTGCTGTGCCCTGTATACTGCCACACCTGGACATCCTATATAAGATGGCGTGTGCGGCTGTTTCTTCTGCCTCCATGCACGCTCTGCACAGGGGGCTGTATGTAATACCTACAGTAAACAAGTGTTTATTTAATAGTGCATGGCCAGTTACAGCTCCGATGAGCAGTCTGAGTTGGGGCCTCTTTATCTCTAGCAGCCTACTTGGCAATCCAAATCAATTGGGATAAGTGGAACTATATATTTCCATTGTCTTTAACACCTAAATACATATATCGTGTCACTTTTATCCCAAATGGGGTGGGCAGATATATCCCAAACATTAGCCTTTGGGTGTTTCAAACATTAAAAGTGTAGGTATTGCTAAAACAACATCCGCAGTTCAGCTTTCGAAATATACAGAAATGCACATGCACGTGACAAGGGGTGAACCCATCGCCGTTAAAACGTGCAAATCTTGTTGATTTTTAATGGAAACATACTTCACAGCTGTATTTGAATTTCTTTAGTCGAGACCTATGATTTGACATCCATGTCGATGGGATGCTGGAATTATTTATTGTAAAGTGTGATAAAATGGCTTCTTGCGTTCGCCATCTTAAATTTATCATGACGTTATATACCTTAATGGAGTACCAGAGACTTGTACCAATCTAACGACACCTCATTTATCCAAATCGATTCAGGCGTTTAGGCAACGTTTTATAGTAACACATATACATACGCATTGAATACATTGCCCTCCTTTTGTCACTAGTCGGGTAAAGAAGTCGCGAAGTAATTAAAGAAATAATTTATGAGTGTAGGAGTAAGAAAGTCCCACCTAATAGTAAGTAGGCATGTAGGACTTTAAGCTTGGTTTAAAAGAATCATTTTAAATAATTATATTTACTTAAAATACAAAAGTATAGAGGAACTCACATTCGTCTGCCATGTTTGTGACGCAACTTACTACCTTTTACTTTTCGACCCTAACGTAGCGAGTTTTATTAATAATTTACTCCAAAACTCATATTAATAATTTGTGAAGGTTGCTTTACGGATTATCTTATGTGTAAGGCCTTATCCTAGAGTCGAAGTCCAAGTGGACGAGCTCTCGAGAAGATTCATATGCGGTAATACACAGGATCACGAACTTCCTTAGCAATTTTTCTGGAATAGGGTTATATTTTTAAAGTCCTTTGCTCGTCTAATTATTGTTTTATTCAAAACCTTCGTTTTCTTACTAATGTCATCATTGGTAACAACCCTAGCGCATTCGTTCGATGACGTGCTTGCACATGGTTCGCACGGCAGGCAAAACAATCTCAACTCTCTGCGTGCAGGCTTATGGTACATTTCTTCTCGTTGCAAACAAGGTATTATCACTAAGATTGCCTGTTATAGCGTAGGTATGTTCACTTTTGTGTTGAAGTGATGTATCTGTTACGAAGTAACTATTTAGTCATGTGATATATTATTCCAAATCAACGATATTCGCGCGAAAAACTCCTACAAGACCTGAATTGGCAGCCATAAACGACAACACATAGTCCACATTGATCGGAATCAGTCTACGTGTGCATTAGTAAAGATTCTCGACCGTACCAACCATTGAATAGACTTACACGAATAGATATTTCTCCGTACGTATTCGCAAATGGGAACCGGACTAAGTAAGCATACAGAATGTAATTTATCAAAGTGCTCTCAAACAAGAGCCTTGTGTAAACCTCAGAATAACATAACTACGGTTATTACCTACTTAGCTCCGTACGTCGATGTTGAAAAGCTGCAGTAAGCTTTTTCTCGTAGAGAATTGAATTTAACGAAAAATGGAGCGAAGACACATTATTTTAGGGTTAAACAGCCTCCATGGCTCAATGTAAACGACATAGGATTTACGAATCGGAGGTCGCGGGGTACATATTTAACAGTCGGTGTGGTTGGTGGTAAGGCAATTTAAATGTCCGCCTGGCTACCACCATCTTATCTAAGCCCGCCGCCAAAAAAGCAATGTTAAGAACATTGCTGTGCTGCGGTTGTCAGAGATAAGATAGCCAGTCCCCCAAATAAGATGGGGATTTCGGCTCAGTACGCTCCCACCTTCGACCTCATCTTCACTTAACATCAGGTGTGATTGAGGTCAAGTGCTGTACAAAAAAAATCCTATGTAAGGTATATCTTTTTTCGCGACATCGAAAATGGTAATTTTTTTTTATTATTTATTTATTTCTGGGAAACAAACAGCTAATATTGATACAATACGTTTGTAACAAAAATACAACAAAAACAGTTTCCACTAATTAGCGATAATCTAATATCGTGTCACACTTGCACACAACAGGTTGCTTTGTAAGCAAACTTTTGTATAAATAATTTTGTATAGTAAGCTTCATAGTCAGTCATCTTCGGACTACTAGGCGTGGGGAGGGATTCCACCCGTATGTAGTTAACATACCGGACATTCGCAGTAAGCGGTTCGACTCTTCATTCATAATGCGAACAGCCAAGGCATGGAACTCCCTTCCGGCGTCAGTCTTTCCTGAATCCTACAACCTTGGGATCTTCAAGTGCAGGGTGAATAGGCATCAACTGAGATCGCGTGCTTCATCTTCGGCCACATCGTCACTTCCCATCAGGTGAGAAACTCTACCAAACTTCAAATACTTGTATACCTCTAAATAGGTATTGTGAACCAATTGATTTCTGATGCTAACATGTAGTTTTTACCCGACTGCCTAAGAAAGGAGGGTATGTTTTTATGAACTTTCTATGCAATAAGAAAATATTGCATGGAAAGTTCATAATTATATTTCAAGTTTTTTCAAAAAAGTTTTAAATATCCGTTATACACATAATATAATAGGTTCTAGTACTAATATTATCAATCTGAACTGATAGTGTGGAATTAGCAGAGACGTAGCCTGGGACTTGGAGAAGGACGTAGGCACATTTCTACCGACTTCAAAAAAGCGGACTGACCACACGATAAAGTAACTCCACGAGGACGAATTGCAGAGCCCGAACACCGTCGCAAGGTCGCCTCTCTCTCAAGGAATTGGAATGTGTGCGTTGGAATTACACAATCTTATTCCACCATCGCCATTTCATCTTCGAACTACTACGCATGGGGGGTATTCCACCCGTATGTAGTTAACATACCGAACATTCGAACTAAGTGGTTCGACTCTTCATTCATAATGCGAACAGCCAAGGCATAGATCTCCCTTCCGGCGTCAGTCTTTCCTGAATCTTACAACCTTGGAATATTCAAGAGCAGGGTGAATAGCCATCAACTGAGATCGCGTGCTTCATCTTCGGCCACATCGTCACTTCCCATCAGGTGAGATTGTGGTCAAAGGCGTATCCAGGTAAACTTAAAAAAAAAACGAAGCGTTTTTATGCATTTTTTAATTAAGCTTATAACCTTTTAAAAGTAGCTAACTTGCGTAACAAGCCCGCAATACAAAGATATAATTGTAACATATATTGAGGGCAGGCTGAAAACCAGCGCTGAGTGATTTATGTTACTCAGTGTTTACTGAAACTGTCCCCCACACACGCACTCATTGTAGTACCTAGTTAGTCATAGAGCCGTGTTGATGGATCGATCTTGAGATTGGGATTGCGTCTCGGTCTCGATATTATAGTTTTCTTTTTCGGCTTTTTTCTTTTTTCGATACTGTTTAATATGCAACAGATTCTCAAACGTCAGCTTGTGGCCATCTCAGTCTCGAGAGCGGTTTGTAGGATATTGTTTCTTTAAAATAAATAATAAATAAATATTTGGACACTTACACCAATCATCTAGTCCTAAACTAAGCAAAGCTTGTGCTATGGATACTAGATAACGGATAAACATACATATATATTTATATAAACATCCATGACTCGGGAATAAATGTTCGTATTCATCACACAAACATTTACCCCTCGCGGGATTCGAACCCATAACCGTCGGTTTCGCTGACAGGGTCACTATCCACTACACCAACCGGTCGTCGATACGGGCTTTAGTAGTCACCTCTGTTCTTGATTTCTTGTATGTTGTTGTGGTTATTGTTTTTTTTTTTTGGTGTGTGGAAATAAATGGTTTAAACCCCTAAAATCTAAATATTTTATACAACTCTACCAAACTTCAAATACTTGTATACATTTAAATAGGTATTGTGAACCAAATGTTTTCTGATGCGTTTTTCTCAGTCCTTCAGTTGCCCTAAATTACTTTTATGCCTGTAAATGGCAATTTACGCATCCTGCGAAAAGAAAACCCACAGAAAACTCGATAGTCTACAAGTGCCCTTATAATAGACGCCTTCTCATACTTACCCGTTCATAAAGGGCCAGTGCAGACTTGCAACTTTTAGCACTTACGAGATTTTATGGACAATAAAGGTAAAATAGGAGGTATACCACAAAATACATGTATGGTGGTAGTGACATGATATAAATTTAATGGTTGTAAATCATAGTTGCGAAGTTCATTACTGCGATGTACGTTACTGCGAAAGTTTGTCATTGCGAAGTACGTTGTCCGAAAGTTCTTTCTAATATTGTTTAATTAATAATGAATTATGATGACGCAATATGAAGTGATCACTATTTGTCCTTGTAGTATTGTACATCTTATTCAAGGTAAACTACCTTGTAAACTTTCATAAGATCACTTGTAATATTCAATAGTTATGCAATAAATGCATTGAATTTAACAAATTATTACATCCTCCAGGTAGACTAGACCAAAAAATAGTGTTAGAAGCTAAATATCTTCGAAACGGCTTAACAAAATAAAAAAATAAAAAAAAATTAGAAACCCTTCGAATAACTAGGATGACATCGATATGCATCAAAAAACTGTGCTAAAAGCTAAATATCTTCAAATCAGCTGAACTGATTTTCATGAAACGTAGCTAAAACCCTATCTCCTCGTTTAGACTAATCGCACTCAAATCCGACCACTACTGCGGCATTACTGAGATACGTCCGGATAATGACTGAACACACACACAGAACGCTGTCAAACACATAACGTCCGTCGTTTTCGACTGTGGTCATAAATAAATAGATATATAACGTTAATTTTTAAATTACACATAAACCATAATATTCACGGAAGGAACCACAACTCGTAGTTAACCTAAACCCCTGGAATTGTGTGTCGAACTTACCATTTAATGTGCTAATTGTTACAAAACCCTGAGAGTCTCATTTTAATAGTGATTGACCAGCTACCCAACGTCATAATAATTATTTTTGGGTAGATATTATAACTAAATAGACAACGACTTTTAATCGCAAGTCTGCACGATCACAATTCTTGTCCCTTCCCAAATTCAATCACGCGTCATATCCCGCCCTTTATAGAGTATTGGGTGATAAATACACTTCGTCCGCCATTTTACGTTCGGCATAATGAAATGGCGTCGTATACGTATCGTATTACGATAATGATGCAATTCGCCGAGCCCAGTTTGTTATATTTGTTGTTATTCCATTTGGAATTTCACCGATGTAAATGAGGACAATGTAATACTTAAACATGACCACCATAACTAGTGTCAATGCAGGTTTAGGGCCCCATTTCGAAAGACATATAAACGAAAGCCATTTGTGCGACGCCAGATAATCGAAGTGCCATATGAACGAAACGCCTTTTAGCCGATGGGCCATTTAATCGAAAAGACAAATATGCCATAGCCATAAGATCGAATGTACAGACCCCTATCTGTAGCGACCATGCAATATGGGTCGGGGCACCCCGACACTGTTGGTTAGATTCAAAAGGTTAAGGCGAGAGCTTCGATGTTAAGTTGACATATTTGTAATATTTTCGAACTCATCGCACAACGGTACATTCGATCTTTCTTTTCTTTCGAGCTTTCGCATATTTGTCTTTTCGATTAAATGGCCCATTGGCTAAATGGCGTTTACCTTCCTTAGTTAAACAATAAAGCGTATTTGATTTGATAATAAATATAACACAAAAAAAATAAGCTCTGACCACACTATCACTGGTCGCACTCTGTTCCACGTTCCAAATTTATGGACAGCATAGTATTTAGCGTCGGTGGCTCAGTGGAGGAGACACAGTCTCCCAATTTGGGAGGTCCAGGTTCGATCACCAGGCAGGCCATGTACCAATGAGTTTTTAAATGTAATTTAATTACTTATGTGCATTTATCCGACTGCTCTTATGACATGAAAACATCGTGAGGAAACCTGCCTACAGGCCTGAGAAATAAAAAATCGAAGGCATGTGAAGTCCCCATCCCGCACTGGGCCAGCGTGGCGGACTATGGCCCATACATCCTCAATATGAGGGAAGGTCCATATCCCTGCATTGAGATGTTTACAAACTGATTCAGGATAGTATTTAGATACTTTGTTTTAATGAAAGATAAATAAATAATGCATTAAAAGTCACAATTTTTGGTTTCCAAGTAAACGCAATTGCGTTTAGTCTGAAATCATGCACAGAGGCTCTACATCCGTTAACAAACTCAATTTTACTCCAATAATTAATTAATAAGTAACCTAGTTAACTGGTTCAGTCGGTGGCTTTGATCCTATAGTTACTTATTAATTCATTAGGCACCTAACCTACGTAGAATAATTATATTAACTAAATACCTACTTAACTGTGTTAGGTTAACATAATCCATGCTTGTCGCCGAATTTTCTTCACAGTCAAAGAGTATACTTATAAATTTAAAATTTTTCAAACCCCCTGAAAAAACAAACGAATATGTTGTAGATAGCGATAAATTAGCGACGGAATCTATAATTTTGACGGTCTCATGACTATCATAATACGCGGTTGCTACAAGAAGTGAACCCTGCGCTGTATCGCCAAAAATGGCGCGGTGACTATTACCGCAATATTACCAGCTTTGCAGATCAACGAGCGTGGGTGATATTGATTTCTTATTATCTCTGACGAGTGAAAGGATTCGGTGAGTCGTTACTTGATAAAAAGTTGATCATTGGAATTTAAGCCTATTTATTTAAGGTTATTTCAACCGCCGCCGTGGCTCAATGTAAACACATTGGGTTTACGATTCGGAGGTCGCGGGTTCGATCCCCAGCGGGATACATGTTTAAGTAATCGGTTTGGTTGGTGGTAGGGCATTTTAAATGTCCGCCTGGCTAGCTACCACCATCTTATCTAAATCTGCCGCTAAGCAGCAATGTTAATAGCATTGGTGGGTTCCGGTTGTCAGAGACGCTTTCACCTTCGACCTAAACATCAGGTGTGATTGAGGTCAAGTACCAACACATTGTGCAAAAAAAAAAATTGAGCAGGAAGGATTGTGTCTGTGGGATTCAATCGCACTAGTCTTAGTGCACTAGTCTTAGTGCGATTGAATCCCACAGATTGTATGCGAGGGCCAAGTTGGATGTCATGAGGAGAATCATAAGTAAGCATCGCAGCCTTCATGATCATAATTGAATCATTATGATTTTTGTGTGAGTAAGTAAGTGGTCTAATTGCCTCCTCAGAGTCTGTATTCTATCAGTGGCAGACCATTACCTCGTCCTATTAAATCCTAGTGTCATACTGATATCCTATTCGCCTTTTGTAACTTGACATAATATCGCAATTACCCGAGCCACCCTATACCAGGAGACGGCTGGAAACGTCCTAGTCGCTAGCAAGGCCCGCCTTCCCGTCAAATATAATCGTTTGTTTTCACATAATGGCAGGTGTGATTCAGGTCAAACGCTAACTCTTTGTGTTCGATATCTGCCTTAAAGATATTACTAACTTTGTGATGTGAACGCCGCCGTGTCTGCCTAAATTGGAACACAGCCTTGATATTGTCCTTTTTGGCCACGACCAGGGCTGGATGACCGCGCACATCAACTTTACGAAGTACTGTTATTACAATTTTCAATCAAGCAAATGCAGCTGCGCTTTATCTGGTTGTTCATGCCTGCGGGACTTTAAATGCGGACGTGCAACTAGGAATTATCCTCTGGAGTTGCAAGCTATCTGCTGGGAATCCAGAGATCAAGACCCGTCTCTAGGCGGCAGATGTTCGTCCAAGGAGGAACGGCAAGGTGAATGCTTCTTATCACTTATTTTGTAGTGTTTGAGCCAGAAATTGTGTTAGAAAGCATCTTGTTTTCCCCTCTGATGGCTTTTCGATGTATTAAACAAAATATATATTATTCTTTATAGCACCAAAAAATTACATATAACAGAGTACAAACGATAGGTCGTGTACAACGGTGTACTTATCTCTTCTAGATAACCTGAGCATTGAAGTAGGAAAAGGAGTAAATTTGGCATTATCAGCAAATTGTGTGCAAAAGAAAAGATACTACAACGAATAATAAAAAAAAAAAGAAAAGATAACCAATTAATAAACTTACATTACATTTGTTTATCAAGATGTCTACAATAAGTATATATTTAATTTCAGTAAGCAATAAAATTATTTTAAGTAAATAATAGACGTTTTATTTGATGAGTCTACCACTGTACGTTTCTCAAGAAACTTCCTACCACGTACGACCACCCTGTGTAATGGACTTCATGCAGCGGTATTCCCGAACGAGTACGACATTGGAACCTTCAAGAAACGAGCCTACACCTTCCTCAAAGGCCGGCAACGCATCTGTGACCCTTTTGGGGTGTTGCGGGTGTCCATGGGCGGCGGTGATTGCTTTCCATCAGGTGACCCGCATGCTCGTTTGCCGCCCTCACATATAAAAAAGATATATATGGAGAGTTGTCGCGCGGTGGCACCACTTGGTCTTTCTGCTCCATAGAATACCAGCGTCGTGGTTGTTCTAACCCAACACCTACTGAGTGGAGACCTGTTTTATATTTTCATAACACAAATCCAAATAAATCTAAGTTACATATTTTACTAATATTTCCATGTAAGTATTAGGCTATCACATTATGTAAGTTACGCAGTATATGTGTAGGGTTAAATCCTACTGAGCGCTTTATTAGACTATCATATACAGGGCGTCCCAAAGTTATGGGACATGAAGGGGAAGTTTAAATATTGTAGATAGTGAATTTTGCTCAAAGAAGACTTTATGTTATTTTTAAAAGTTAGTAATTCTGCATTCATAGATTTTCTAAAAATTACTTGCTTCGGCTGGGAATCGAACCGACTTAAATGTGAAAAAAAAAACACCCTACTTTTATGATGCCAATCGAAAGAATAGCTAAAAAATAATAACTCTGCCTAAGTAACATAGTATTTTAAAAGAAAGGAACAACATAAAATGATTGAGTCAAATTTCAAGAAAGTTATTTATTGCCGACGACGTTCGAAAAGTAGCGATATTATCATTCCAAAGATAGCATTGATTATTCGTAAATAAGTACCCACTTCATAAAATAGGTACTAACATAGTTTTCCTTATTATAAGTGCACGTGTAGATGAAATGATAAAACTTGTATTTCAATACGTCCTCTGTAAGCTAGACAGAAGGCAAATTAAAAACAAAAATAAATAATTTATAATTTGAAAATGGAACAGTTTATGACAGCGTTTGTTTGAATGCATACTTTTTAAGATATTTTAAAAAGAAGTGATATTTTTAAATGTTGTTCTTAAATTTGAAAATGGAACAGTATGTGCGAGCGTTTGTTTTTCGGATATTGATCTGTTTAGTCTCAATTCACTTACACAAGTGTTATTGTGTTAATTTATTGCGAACATGGCATATCAAGTAAGTTTTGATCTAATGGAAGCATATTTTTTGAACGATAAAGATATCTCTAGAAGTTTGCGGTGGTATGGCGTAAAATATCCTGATAGACAAATACCGTCTCGTAAAGTTTTGAAAAGGCTTGTGAACAATTTGAAAACTCTGGGACGTTTCGATAAACGCCCAAGAGAACCACAGCAAGAAAACCATACGATCAACGACGAAGAACTTGGTATTTTAATTTACTTTTCGGCTTTTCCGAAAGCATCGGTGAGAGAAGGAGAACATGAAATTGGAGTTTCAAAAAGTAAAATACACCGTGTATTAAAAAAACACGGTTTTAAGAGTTATGTTGAAGGACGATTGGTTCAAAAATTACTTCCGGGCGATACAGAAAGGAGAAAAAATTTCTGTCTTGATATCCAGGCACGATTGCTCGAAGATCCAAATTTTTTGGATAATATTATTTGGACAGACGAATCTAACTTTAGCAATAACGGTATGTATAACCGCAACAATAATCGTATTTGGTCTAAAGAAAATCCCCTACGAGTGACTGAAACTAATAACCAAGTGCGTTTTTCACTCAACTGTTGGTGCGGACTTTTAAAAAACCGGGTTTTCTTAATCCATTTTTACCAAGGAACCTTGAACACAGAAAAGTATTTAGGAATACTTCAAATTTTAAGGGATAAGATAAGAAACCATTCCGCGGCGGAGCAAGAAAACTTAATTTTCCAACAAGATGGAGCTCCGGCTCATAATAGTCGGAGAGCAGCAGATTTTCTAAATGAATGTTTTCCTACATGGATTGGTACAAATGGACCGATTAGATGGCCGGCCAGATCCCCGGACCTCACACCATTAGATTTCTTCTTTTGGGGATACGTGAAAGATATGCTATACAAAAAGCGATACGAGAACGTAGGCGAGTTGCAAACAGAATTGTGCCATATCACATCGAGTGTTCACCATAAAATGATTAGAAAATCAACAGGCAGCGGGCTCATTAAAAGATTGGCGATTTGCGTAAGACAAGAGGGATCACATTTTGAGCATTTAATTAATTAATTTACAAAAAAATACCTACTTAATTGACTACGGCAGTTTCATGTATGTTTTTTATTTGATTAAAATGATTAATTTCACGTTGTTCCTTTCTTTTAAAATACTATGTTACTTAGGCAGAGTTATTATTTTTTAGCTATTCTTTCGATTGGCATCATAAAAGTAGGGTGTTTTTTTTTTCACATTTGAGTCGGTTCGATTCCCAGCCGAAGCAAATAATTTTTAGAAAATCTATGAATGCAGAATTACTAACTTTTAAAAATAACATAAAGTCTTCTTTGAGCAAAATTCACTATCTACGATATTTAAGGTACTTCCCCTTCATGTCCCATAACTTTGGGACGCCCTGTATTTTCTACAATACTCTTCTATATGTGAGAACCTGCTATTAGCAGTCAGGTATAATTTTACATTGTTATTTGTGATTTAACATGTCTGTTGGTTTTCCTTAACATAAATATATTTTTTATTTTTTTATGCACAACGGGTACGTACTTGACCTCAATCACACGTGATATTAAGTGAAGATGAAGTCGAAGGTGGAAGCGTACTGACCCGGAAACCTCAACACATGTGGGGGACTGGCTATTTTATCTCTGACAACGGGAACACAACAATGCTATTAACATTGCTGCTTGGCGGCAGATTTAGATAAGATGGTACATAGATAAGGCGGACATTTAAAATGCCCTACCACCAACCAAACCGAATACTTAAACATGTACCCCGCTGGGGATCGATAAATACTTTCTTTCAAATAAACCAAATCAACTGTGTTAAAAGTTTCCTCAAGCATGGCAAAAAATATAAAAGAAAACGTACTTGAATCGGACCACGCATTACTAAGATACATCCAGACAGACTGGACACACACACAACGGGTTAAAAATGACTAAACCAAAGAAAGCCTTTTATTTATTTTTTTAATAAATAAATATCCTTAGACATCTAGTTCCACAGTAAGCAACTATAGGCTTGTGTTGTGGATACCAGATGATTGATATACTACATAAACACATTTTTTTTTTGTAAATAAATGCTTATTATAAATGAAAACTTCCATAACTCATCACACAAACGTATGCGTATATATCCGTATTCATCACACAAACATATGCCCCTAGCGGGATTCGAACCCACAACAATTTGGTATAATGGTTAGAGTTGGTTACACCAAACAGGTCTTCAAATAATAGCGTATAGCTTTCTAGATATTATTACTCAAAATAATATTCACCATTTCACTAAAATATTGGAAATCTAAACGACTTGCTCCCATGCATGAACTGAACATCTCCGGAATATAAATTCGAGCATTTCCAGCACACCTTACTGCTGGATGCAGGTGTAATTCACAAAGGGGCTGGCTCTGGTTAAGGTGATTTCAGGCGATTCATTTCCGGTCACGTAGCCTGTGCATTTGAAATAGTAAATTTTACTTTGTAGGTGTCGGTCGTGGCGAATTTCATTCAAAATTTATGGTCTAGTTCCTTCTTTAAAATGTACGGTGCGATATTATTATTTTGACGACCTCTGTCGATGTCTGATATTAATAATGTTCATCATCATTATCATATCAGTCACAGGACGTCCACTGCTTTATATAGGCCTCCCCCATAGAATTCCAGTGACCAGTTGGCAGCGGCCTGCATCCAGCGGTTTCCCGCGACCTTTATCTCCGTCCACCTTATAAGTGCACGTCCTACGCTGGGCTTTCCGGCGCGTGGTCTCCACTCAAGAACTTTGATGTTCCACCGGCCATCTGTTAATAGTGTGTACCTATGTGTGTACATATGTGTAAGTAAGCATAATCAGTAATATATTCGTCTTAAAGTTATTATTAATGTATACATTACACGGTTCTTTGCCCTCTCGCCGAAAATTGTTTGCCAGATTTTCGTTGGCCAACTTATCATATAATTTTGTTTTATTTCCCAACCCTGCGGTTACCAATTGTACGTTTGGTCTGCTTTTCATAATGACACTTTTTAAAATGCCAACTTTCAAGTAGCAGAATGTTTTAGTTTGCGTAATATTCCTTTAGTTGTTTATTATTTACCAAATGTTGAATTAAATAGGGTTTCATTTCTCTATGTATACATGTCAACCTAACAGAAGGGCATGGCATCATTGAGAAATGATAAATGTCCCAAACGTTTTGTGTCATTATAATAATCAGCTTAACAATAATTCTACCAAATGAAATGTTGTCATACAAAAATTTGCTAATCGTTAGTTGTCAAAGTGAAACATCGGCTAAACGTTGGTTGGCAAGTGATAATCTGCCAAACAATTTTCGGCGAAAAGGCAGGATATCACATTACACATACCTACACACTATAGTTCTTAGAGCTGTGTGCCGTGCACTCTGACACTTCAAATTATGGTACTTAAACATTATAATGTTAATAGTAATAAATTATTGAATAATGTAACATTGCTATCTACTTCATAAGCAAACATATTGTATTGGAATTATTTTCACTCCGCTATTTTTAAATAATTAAATCAAAAATATAGATTACTTAAAACAGTAAAGAGCTTCGGAGCTCAAGTATTGACTTTTGAATGATTTGCCTGATTTACAAGTATTCGATTCCGCTCAACAAATTTGCGATCAACCCACAGATTAGTAAACTAAGTTTATGATTGGAAAGGCCTCCCCAATCTGTCGAATCGGATGCCATTAAAAGTTTCCACTCCCAAGGTAGCAAACTTAAATCGGAATGAAGTAGTAGCCCAGTCAAAGTGGTTTTTGAGTATGTACGCTACTCAAAGGTATTTTTGGTACTTAATTTGAAATTTTATTGTAAGATGGTATAGAGTTTAGAGTGGGTTGGCAATGGACCAAATGGAGAAGTGGCACCTGGGAAAGCGCATATAATTAAAACAATGTTGGCAGATAGAAAACCTTGCCTTTGAAAGCAACGGTTGCTGGTTCGAATCCCGCTACAAAGTTGTTTGTGTGATGATATCTAAACTATCATCAATCAGCAACAGTCATCACTACACACCTCAAAGTCGCCTTCGCAAAGTCAGTAATTCATTCAAAGGATTATGTATGCGCTTTTTCAATAAGCTTCCAGTTGATATACAAAATCTTCCTCTCAATAAAATTTAAAGATACTATAAAACAGAAACTTATTAACAAAGCATATTATAAAATATCAGACTATTTAGATGATAATCATCCCTGGATATAATCAGATCGTTCGCATACCAGACTATTTCACAATTAATAATGAAATATAAAAACTTTTTGTAATATAAAAACCTTTATGTAAAATCAAAGCCTGATTTTAAAAGAGCAACCCTTCGAGTTTCTTGCTTGTTCTTCTCAGGGGAAAATTGCATTTTGAACAAGCAGTAGCTTAAAAAATGTAAAATAAATTGACTATTTTATGTGTACTTGTGTACCTACAAAATAAAGCATTTTTGACTTTGACTTTGACACAAACTATATAAGTCTAGTTACATTTTTTTTTATCAAGTAATGTAATTTTAAATAAAATACACATACTTTTTATTGCACAAAATAATATTATATAAAACTATGTTTTTTACCTAAACACCTAATTTTCAATGACATTTTTATGCGTCGGCAACACCGACATAATTTTTTGCTCACTTCATTCGTCTCGTGCGCTTCTTCGTTTTGCATTGATACAAATTACCTACTAGATTTAACGTTCTTTTTATTATTTATGTATTTCTACACCCAGTAGATTATATAAATTTGTGCTCTCTCGCCTCCCTTGTTTGGAAATTATCGTAAATTTAAATTTAGATCGATTCACTTCCAATTTTTCCTCCAAGCTCTCCCGACTAGTCCCGACTAGGACAGGGTTAGGAAAACGTTTTTTTAAATTTGTGTGCCTGGGACACCCTTCTGCAGGTAAGTAATCCTGCTTTCTACCCCTATGGATCGACTAGGATGCTGCTAAAACCTCTTTATTCTTTATTGCACATAAAAAACATGTTGACCATCAGTCTATATGTATATAGGTATATAATATTATATGTTATTTACATACATACACTACTAGAATACAGAAATACACTTAATTATAAAATTACACATGTTTATTTGTAAACTATATTATATAAATAAATAAATATCACATATATAAGTACATAATTATATAAATACATATATATCTTAAATCATGATAGAATGATAGTGCTCAAGAACCTCAGCCTCAAAGAGTAGGAACCAAATGTTGGACTCACTTCGGAGCCACCACCCCAATACCCTTTTATTTACCCTTATTCAAACAGAAATTTAATACTTCTAACTTTCACATTTCCTACAAAAATTTCATTTTTTTGTTGGAAAAGTTATTACGATAACTTCAAATACGAATTCCTCTTACTGTATTTATACGAAATAGACACCATACTTGGTCTCGTGTGTAAATCTCGAGACGTTAGAATTTTTTGATTGCGGGTCGGCGTGAACGATTTAATTTTTTTTATGCACAACGGTTTGGTTCTTGATCTCAATCACACCTGATGTTAAGTGAAGATGAGGTCAAAGGTGGACGCGTACTGACCCGGAAACCCCAACACATTTGGGAGACTCGCTATCTTATCTCTGACAACCGGAACACAACAATGCTATTTACATTGTTGCTTGGCGGCAGGTTTAGATAAGATGATGGTAGCTAACCAGGCGGACATTTAAAATGCCCTACCACCAACCAAAACGAGTACTTAACATGTACCCCGCTGGGATCGAACCAGCGACCTCCGAATCGTAAAGCCAACGTTGTTTACATTGAGCCACGGAGGCGGTTAAATTGGCATTATTCACTAATTACTCAGCAAGCACGGGTGGGTCTGCAACCCATACAAATGTAGTTATACACTTTGCGTGGAAAACAACATGAAATTGTAACGAAAAACATAAAGCAATAAACAATGAGATAAAATATACGCAATACGCAATAAAACTGCAAAAACAGTGAAGTTTTTTTAGTTGGACTTTTCTTTATGGTGTCACTTTAATCCACGTTCCGGAATCTATGTCGAGGCAGGGCCGTATCTTTACTTGAATATACTCAGTTTCATGCCAGCATTAAAATCAAAGTCAAAGTCAAAAATATTTGATTCAGTGTAGTATACAAAAATATCACTTATTGAAAGTTATAACACGGCAACCCTGTGCGGACTCCCGTCTCGCCGTTCCGCCATCCCCACCATCTAGCGGCATAATTGTAAACGACGCGAAGGGTCCGCTGGCCAGCTCGATAAAAAAGAGACATGGCGCACGTACCATCAAGAAACCTAATGTACAGAAGCTACATTACAAAATCTACGTGTTATTTTTTAAAACTACATAGAATGGTTAGAGAGAAGAAGCGGCAAGAAACTCAGTAACAACACATCTTTTAAAGTTTATAAATATAATGATAAACACAGCAAATTTTGTGTACCACTGTGGCAAAGAGGAGTGGCCCTCAGCATTATGCTCAGCTCCAAGAACTGGGCGCTGTTCTTCCGGCCCACCCTGGGAGACGAAAGCAATGTGTAAAATGAGTGTGTATTTAATATGAGCTTGTTATGTAGCAGGAAAGTATTATGTCGTTTAACAACGAAGACAAAGCTACATAATTGTAGCTCTCTTGAAGCACCCGCAAACGACATATCTCTGTCGATAGACGTAGGCATATCTATCTCTTTGACAGTTATATGCGTATGTAAAAGTGACAAACCTATTGTTGTAATAAATAATAAGAAATAAATATTTCGGACACTTACACCAACGATTTAGTCCCAAACTAAGCAAAGCTTGTGCTATGAATACTAGATAACGGATAAACATGACTCAGGAATAAATGTTCATTCATATTCATCACACAAACATTTACCCGTCGCGGGATGCGAACCCGCAACCGTTGGTTACGCTGACAGGGTCACTATCCACTACACCAATTGGTCGTCATACTGGAGGATAAATGAATGATAATGGATATTAAAATTTCTAGTGGCAAGAATTATAGGGCCCTGCCCGATTCGATCTTTTAAAAAAACTTCGAGCATCGCACTTTCCATAGCTTGTTGTGTGACTTTGCACTGTCTTATGAGCACCAGGTCATCACCAACCTGAGCATTGAAGTAGGAAACGTAGTAACTACACATACATGAAAAACATTAACCTCCTTTCGAGGGCAGCAAACTATAAAAAATAATATGTAATAACTTACATGTAAATAAGAGGATGCATGCCCTCTACTATTTTCATGACCCCCAACGGGGCGCTACATTGTAAACCTAACCGCTTTTACGTTATATTAAACTACTACTATATACTTACAATGTGGCATGCAAACGAAAAGAAATTAAATGGTAAGGATTCGAGTCGAGTGCAATTTTTTACCGACTTCCAAAAAAAGGAGGGGGTAATGGATTTGTGGCGTATTTTTAAAGTTCTGTAGCTCAAAAGGTAAAAACCCTTTTTCTCAAAAACGCGTGGAGGTATCAAAGTGTAATTAATATCAAATACTCAGCCCTTAGATTACGTAATTTCATCGGTATCGTTATCGATTACGTCATCCAATGAGAAACCGTCAAATTGCCGAGCGAGCGATGAGCCAACCAATCATATGTCAGAACGTAACCGATGACGATAACGATGAAATTATATAATAGAACCCCTGGTCAGCAATCCCCTTGGAGTTGTGAAAAAAACCAAACTTCTAAATCAACGCAATCAAAAGATCAATTATCTTTTAGGCTTCTCGAGTGCAGGTCAGACCGATTTTTTGATATAATATGTATTTAAAAAGAATTTATTCAATGAGGACGCCACTGGACGGAATTAACCCTCTTAAGAGAGCTAAATTATTGATAAAAACGGCCACTTTTTATAAGACTATTAAGACTATTTAGATGATAATCATCCCTGGACATAATCAGATCGTTCGCATGCCAGATTTCACAATTAATAACGAAATTTAAAAACCTGTTTGTAATATAAAAACCTTAATGTAAAATCAAAGCCTGATTTTAAAAGAGCAATCCTTCGAGTTTCTTGCTTGTTCTTCTCAGGGGAAAATTGCATTTTGAACAAGCAGTAGCTTAAAAAATTTAAAATTGACTATTTTAAGTGTATTCTGTGTACCTACAAAATTAAGCATTTTTGACTTTGACTTTGAATCGTGAATTCTGGAAAATAACCCCATCAAAGCTATTATGATTAGCTTATAGGTTTCTTGAAGCTTAAAGGCTATTTTAAATTTATTCAGTATTAAAAAAGAAATCTTCATTTATTAAATGAGGGCGCCACTGGACGGATTAGACCCTCTTAATGTTTTTCATACGTTAGGATGAAAATTATTTGTGCTAACCCAATTAATTAATTACTTGTTATGTATTTCGAAATGATAGGTTTGCATGGAAGGAATTGCTGTTAGGGATATGGTCCCCTAATTTGTAGTTGCAATAAAACATTTAAATGTAATAAACGTCAAAGATGTGTGTGTGTATTTGTTACCTCTTCACGCCTAAACGACTGGACGGATTTAGATTAAATATATTTACAAATATTTTAGCTAAACCGAAAATGTACCACGCGAACTGAGTCGCGGGCAACAGTTAGCTAACAAAGCAATAGCTATTTGATTGATGGAAGATCTGATAATGCCCTTTGGAGATAGATAATAGATAGACAACTGAAGCATATCCAAGTCAGTTATCGCCGTTTCAATAAATTGTCCAATAAGTATACGCTTCTAACTTCCTATAATCTTAAAGGGCGTAATCTTTTTTTTTTTTTGTTTTTTTACTTGTCAATGAAAGAAAATGTTTTCTAACAATTATGTAGCTTGCTTTAGGTATAGCATAGGTATTTAGTTATAAAACCTACAATATTAAATTAAAGTTACCACTGTGAACTTCATTGCTATGAAGATGCTGAGATCTCCTAAAATAATTTTCGAAAAACATAATCAATGGTTCACTACTTTATATTTTCTAAAAATAGTTTATTGAGGTGAGATATTTGCCCTCGGTGAAATTTTTCATAAATATTTTTGTTCTGTTACTGATGGGTACTCTATACTTGTACAAAAAATTAGGAACTTTTTAACCCTCTTATTCATAAAAATTTACAAACGCTTGATAAGCCTGTTTTAGTTATAGTATGTTTTGTCTCTGTCTTTCATAAGGAAAAGTTGTAATGAAAGAAAGTGACAAAACATAGTTTAACTAAAACAGGCTTATAAATTTAAATAAATTAGAAAATTAATTTATTTAATTTTTAATTTTATTAATTTTAATTTTTTTTTTTGATTTTCGTTTGTAAATTTGTATGAATAAGAGGGTAAGACTATAGAAAGTTACACAACAAAAATTGCGTATTTTCCTGGACTAAAAATTATTATTATTATTATTCAAGTATATCTAGTTCCAAATCCGTTCCGCACATAGTGAAGAGCGAGTAAACTTTAATCTCCAGATTAAAACTATGAGATGAAGTCGGCAAACACAGCGAAATATAAATTAGTTTTGTTAAGTTGCACTTGCTTTATGGGAATCCGTCAGGATCCGTCGTCGCAGTGTCTCTGGCAATGTTTAGGGTACCGTTTCATCGGAGTCTCATTCAGAAAGTCTTTCGGGGATTTTCATTTTTTTTTTATTTAAGATTTAGGAAGTTAGCCATGTTTAATGGAAATCGGTTAAGCCGTTCCGAAGATATGTTAATAAAGAAATATTTCGGACCCTTGGTCTTACACCAATCATCTAGTCCCAAACTAAGCAAAGCTTGTGCTATGGATACTAGATAACCGATAAACATACATAAATATTTATATAAACATTCATGACTCGGGAATTTCATTATTCGTATTCATCACACAAATATTTACCCCTCGCGGGATTCGAACACGCAACCGTTGGTTTAGCTGCCAGGGTCTATCCACTTCACCAATCGGTCGTCGCATTTAACATAGCAATGGTTTAATCAGTCGTTGTATAAATTTTCAATTTGTAGTTATTGTTTGTTTGTTTGTTTGTAAACGCTTTATTGTACAAAAAGGCAATACATTAATTTTGCATTGATACATAAATTGAGTACAACGGCGGACTTATCCCAAAGTTATTTATATAGTTTGTTTATATAGCGATAAGGCCGCCTTTTTGTGCGATTAATGATGTACGCTGTATTGTTCATGTAGCTTTTGTTAATTGTGCAATAAAGAGTATTTGATTGATTGATTGATTGATAGTTTGGAATAGTAGATTGTTAACCAAGGGCTGTATGACATCAATTGCATACGAGGTTTTTGGCGCCCGAGCGTAGCGAAGGCGCTAATTAGCCCGAGTATGCAATTGATGCTTACACCCGAGGTAAACACTCTGCTTTACATATCGATTGTGAGATAAGTAAAAACAAGTTGTAGCTTCTTAGATAATTCATTTAAATATGATATCAAAACACTTTCAGAAAGAGATTTAACTTTTTTTTCTGACCGCCACTTCATAAATTCGTCGTATTTCGATCGTATTCGTATCGATTTTCTAAAACTGTTTTTGCTTGTTCTTTTATAAAATCGGGGGGTTAGAGCCATGTCTTCGTCACTTGACATTTTTCATTTGAGAAAGAACTCCAAAACACGAAAAATTTACTTTCGCGCCTAGCAAGTCGGCTGCCTTTTTTACTCTTTACGATTTTATGGCACGCAAGCGCGTCAAATCGTGCTGGCCAGTTTGATTTCTAAATCGATTTCAACTAACATACGATGTGACTGCGAAACAAATAGTTCGATATTTAAAATAAAATCTTCATAAATTCTAATATAAATTGTCTCGATTCCGATTCGAGTAAATAATCGAAATATTCTTCTTGCAGTATGACAGTTCTTTTTTCAAATTCCAAAACCTATGCTGTAATGCTAACATTACATGGTAGGTTTTGAAACCTATGCTGTAATGATATCCATACACCCCGGCATTCAGGGAAGTAAGTGACTACTTACAGAGCAAGAGATATGTAAAGTAAATTACCTTCACTTCTCTTTACGAGAAATACCTATATTCTTGTCGGAACCCGCACCTCCCATCTCGAATCACACTTTATTTACTGACTTTTGAATTTCGAACAATTTAGTTAAATCGCAGAATGCCGGTATAATGTAATCTTCAGAGTTTCAGACCCGTTCTGGCTAATGTTGCCTGCGTTTAGATAATTACCCTGAATAAGGGTAATGACTGGTGGAAATTATTCTGTAGATAAAACATGTGGGGTCGAATACCGACAATTACCCTTCAGACAGACAACGCCAGATGGAAATTTCTAATGCTGAAACTGTAAATGTACCTATGTCTGTCTCTCTGTAAAGTGTTATTGCATATTTAGCCAACCTACACAACCTATACCTCTTAAATTATTTGATTAAAACAAGGAACTTCTATAGTGTGAATATTCAATTATAACATCAACTGCGTTACCGTCTCCACTGTTGGGGAACAGGCTCCTCACTGACAGTGGGTATGGGTCATAATCATGCGGACTACCTGATAGTCAGTATTGGCCCCTGTAGGCCACCGACTTGACTTAACAACAGTATTGTATCCTTAAACCGGGACCCACTATTTAACGTGATCAAGTATTGACCGCGCCAGACACTTGCTTAAATCGAAATCTACTACTAATTAATTAACTTAATATACCTACTAATTTTACTTATACTATATATAATATAATATAATTATGTAAAAACTAATTAACTTCATTTACTAATTTATTTTTCAGTCCGATTTAGCGGACATAAAGTTTAGTTATTCACACGAAATCTAACAGCATTTAAATATATATAACAGTCAATATCATTAACCTTGTATGCCGGACAATAAGATTACAATATTGTCTGTATGTTTGATCCGCTAGCAAACTGATTCCTGATATGTGAAAGCCTAATTGTGTAAAATTTTTTTTTTTAGTCTGTGAAACTTGCCGCGCTATTCAAAGTTCAAAAATGTTTGTTACAAAATAATCTTTCAATAGGTACCCTAGGTATATAAGTATAGTTTGACAATTAATCGTTATGTTCGTTCTACTTCTAGTATTATAAGTCTGTAGAATTCCACAGTCTGTGGATTGTGTGGTTGTGTGGAAGTCTGTGGAATTCCATATGCAGTTCCATAGGGCTTGGCGGGAGGGCTCAGCGAGTTATGTTGTGGCTTTTTGGCGGGATCTCGGCGAGTATCACTTTACTGAAGAATGACTTGACCGTGACTAGCCTATGTATACGCCAAGTATACGACGAATTACTTGTTTTGACTGAGACTGACTTACAAACTGAAGAAATGAGAGAAATAAGACATGACTGTTATGGGCTAGATCCCTTTGCCTTCTTCTTGAAAAAAAAAATCTCTCTGGTTTTGAAGATTCTAAGGCTGTAGGATTCAGGAAAGACTGACGCTGGAAGGGGGTTCCATGCCTGTTTTTGGTTTTTTGTTAAATAATTTTCAGCGTACAGTACCTACATTTTATGTTTTCGACTATTACCTACTCATTAACTTCTAACAGCTAAATAAGCTGTGATAGTTTTCCTTTTAACTTCGTTTATATGCCGTGAAATTATTTCATAAATTCAAAATCATCTGTTTAGCTGACGGGGGAGGACACTTGACTCTAACAAATATTTGGCACTAGCGAAAAACTCATGTTATTGTTTATGTCACTAAATAGATTTTATTTACATTATAAATGTATGTACAATAATTATAAACAACTTATTATAATATAATACAATTTATTATAAAAAAAAAAAAATATCACAAATAAAAAACTAGCCCCAAGTCTCTGGTTGGTGGAAAGGTACCCAGAAGGCTGGCCGCATTGCCTCGCTGTATAGCGAGGCTGATTCTCTGACCAAAGTATTGGCCAGCCCTCCGATCGTGAGATGCATCAACCAGACGCTCAGATAACTCCCTAAAAAGAGTGTGAGCACCCGGTCCCCACGGCCCAAGCGTTTCTACACCAAACGGCGCAAATAGGTGATCTCCACTGAGACCGGCATATTTGCGCCGTTTAACGCTTTCTGCCGAGGCGGCAGCGGAATCAGCTGTACCGCTTGTACTTGGAAGATGAGAAGGAGCAAGGGTATCGACGCAGGTTGCATCCCATACCAAAGACCGTCCCAGTTTCCAAGGCACGAGCGTCATACCGTCCGGCCTTTTGCCGTCATCCCTCGCCAGTCCATTAGGTTCCAGGATTGCGGGGGACCCAGCCGTGGTAAAGGCCCGGCGGATAACGTCGTTTAATTCCGCATGACGTGGAAAACGCCCAGCGCTCCTGCAGCATGACAAACCGTGGTGGCCGAGTTGCGACACCGCATGTCCACAGCTGCACTCATGAGGGGTCACGCAGGGGGCGCCTAAGCGAAGGGCCGTGGCGACTTTAAACGTGGAGCGATCCAGTAGCGTACCGATATTAGTCGATGGAAGGGCCTGAAGCCATAAACCCGACTCCCATTCGCCGACAGCTAGGAGGCGAGCGCGTTCTGCGGGGTTGGTTGATGTATTAATAAGGTTATCCCGCACCAACCTGCAGAGCGGCTCGTCCCACATTTTCTGTGACGAAGGAGCAGTCGGAAACTCAGTCCTCGGGCAGGCCAACGTCCATGCATTCCTGGCCTCAAATAAGTATGCCACCTCGCAAACGTTGGGACTTGTGCTCAAGATTTTACTTACTAAATAGATTAAATATTAATAACCTAACTAATATTATTATAAATGCGAAAGTTTGGATGTTTATTTGTTGGTTGATCAATTATTGCTTTAAATGAAATTTGGTATATAGGTACAATATAGGTACCCTGGATTAAGACAGGATATTTCTTACTCCGACAATATGGGTAGTTCCCGCGGGATAAACAAATTTCCGCGACAAATTCCACGCAGGCGAAGCCGCGGACGGAAAGCTAGTAATAAATATTTCGGACACTTACACCAATCATCTGGTCCCAAACTAAGCAAAGCTTGTACTATGGATACTAGATAACGGATAAACATACATAAATATTCATATAAACGTCCATGACTCGGGAATAAATGTTCGTATTCATCACACACACATTTACCCCTCACAGGATTCGAACCCGCAACTTTGTAGGAAATTATTTTAGGACAATCGAC
Source organism: Oegoconia quadripuncta (assembly GCA_949316235.1). Taxonomy (NCBI): domain Eukaryota; kingdom Metazoa; phylum Arthropoda; class Insecta; order Lepidoptera; family Autostichidae; genus Oegoconia; species Oegoconia quadripuncta. Next base: position 5,362,248 of record OX438746.1, read on the forward strand.
CTTATGACACGAAAGAGACTTTATTACGAATTCTATACACGTCTTCAGTCGTATGTACGTGTCCAATACCACTGCACTTGCTTGCTTAACAAAAGGCAATAAACAAAGCATGAACACCTAGATACTATTGAAGCAGCGAGTCGAGTAGTTGAGACCGTAAGTAAAAGGCGAGAAGTCAACCATTATGATATTATTATAAAAAAGGTTATAAAAGCAATACAATACAATACAAATACTCTTTATTGCGCAAAATAATTTACAATAATTTTTGATGATAACAATAGCACACAATTAGGCGGTCTTATCACTAAAAGCGATCTCTTCCAGAAAACCCACAGCTATGGGACATTTGTAGGTAGAAAAAGCAATAGCAAGAAAGCAATAGTTCTAAAGTGTCAAAGACAAAGTCAACAATGGTGTCGATTCGGATGTACACCAACTAAACTAAACTAAAACCAGTTTTAAAGTAGTACTGTCTCTTTCTCCCTGGAACAGTACGATGCGACGGCACCACTCCAAAACTGATTTTAGTTTAGCTGGTGTACATCCGAATCGACACCAATGCCTTATTTTGTAGGTACAAAAGGTAAACTTAAAATAGGTAGTCAATTTAAAATTTTTAAGCTACAGCTTATTGTTGAAAATGGAATTTTCCCCTGAAAAGTACAAGGTAAAAACTCGAGGGGTTGTTCTATTAAAAACAGGCTTTTATATTATAAAAGGTTTTTATATTTCATTATTAATATTGGGTCTTTACCTATGAAATAGGAGTTTTGTTCTTCGTTAATCATATGTACCAATACCTAAGATTTTCAAAGCTATATCCAAATTTGTTTTTTATTTGGAAAATGGAATATTATTTCAAGGTTTCACATGAAATATTTTTTAAAGTCTGGGCTATATCACATAATAAAAATAAATTTAACAGAGCTCTTTTCATGTGCTTCCCATAATAAATAAATAAATAAATAAATATCCTTAGACATACACACAGCGCCATCTAGTTCCACAGTAAGCCACTATATGCTTGTGTTGTGGATACCAGATGGTTGATATAATACATAAATATTTTTTTTTGTAAATAAATACTTATTATAAATGAAAACATCCATAACTCGGGTACACATGTCCGTATTCATCACACAAACATATGCCCCTAGCGGGATTCGAACCCGCAACCTTTTGGTATAGTGGTCAGAGTTGGTAACCACTACACCAAACAGGTCGTTCGGTCGGTCGAATCATTTCTTAGATTCGCTGAAACTTTAATAAGCGGTTACTTTTAAAAATTAACGCTGCCTATACTTAACTTAATGTTCTCTGATAATACACACAAAGTTTAGCTAAATTTGGATTTGCCGTTCCTAAAAAAAAAAACAAAAATGTTTGTATGGAGAAAACAGTCTTAGTGAAATTCTTCATACAAAACGCCAATTTCATAGGTAAGGACCTAATAGTTTGGCATGCGAACGACCTGGTTATGTCCTACAGGTTAAAGGTGCTACGGATCATTGGTGCGCCAGGTCAAAGGTGGAATAGGTCATTGGTGCGACAGGCAATATATATAGGAGTTACAGTGGGAGGAGTGTGGAGGCGGGAATCTTTCCATCCTGTATACATGTAACTAAATTAAAAAAATGGATAATGAAAAATTTATTACAAATACCATTTCTGAAAGTTCCTTTCGATTAAGAGTACGGTATTTTCTGATATTTTCGTGTATTATTATTAACCGATTTCAAAAATTATCCGGGTATTTTTTTATTAATTGTTAACCGATTTTGATGATGGGTTTTTGTATTTTTTTTTTTAATTTACAACGAGTTAGCACTTTATTTCACTTTATTTTTACCTGATGTTAAGTGAAGATGAGGGCGAAGGTGGACGCGTACTGACCCGGAAATCTCGTCTTATTTGGGGGACTGGCTAACTTATCTCTGAACACCGGAACACACCAATGCTATTAACTTGGCAGGCAGACTTTAGATACCATATACTAAAACCGAGTACCAAACATGTACCCCGCTGGGGATCGAACCCGCGACCTCAGAGTCGTAAACCCTATGTTGTTTACATTAAGCCACGAAGGCGATTATAGGGTTCACCAGGATGGTTAAATAGAAATTTGGTTAAGATCACCAGATCCATTCCGGGGATAGGGAGTGGAACCTTACTGAAATCGATTATTTTGCCAATTTTTGGCGGTATCGAAGATCTGTAAACAGTAATTCCCTCGTTAACTGGTTTAAGTTGATTAATTACACTCCTGCTTATGGATAAACTGTGGCATTGAGGAGGACGTATGCAAACCACGTTACGTCAAAACCGCTGGTTTCATGCTCTATAAATTGCAACACTTGCAGCTTCGAGACGAGACAGTTTGAATTCAGTGACAGAAGTGTAGGTATAAAGGTGTTGTTACATATCTATAGTATGGAGAAATCAGAACAATGAGAGGTGGAGTTAAGTCTAAGGTACTACGTCACTACATACGTCACGACCTTTATCCCAAATGGGGTGGTCAGACATATCCCAAACAATAGTGTTTGGGTGTTCCTAACATTAAGAGTTTAATGATTGAAACATTATCCACGGTTCACCATATGAATAATGTACATGTGACAGGGGGTGAGCCCATCGCCGTTGAAACGTACAAATCTATAGATGTTTTTTTTTTCGTGGAAAGTCCCTTAGTCGCCTTTGACGACTCCCACGAGAAGAGACGGATTGATTCTCTGTGATAGAATACGCAGTAATTCATACATATACACTCGAAAAATAATAATAAATAAATATCCTAAGACATACACACAGCGCCATCTAGTTCCACAGTAAGCAACTATAGGCTTGTGTTGTGGATACCAGAAGGTTGATATACTACATAAATACTTTTTTTTGTAAATAAATACTTATTATAAATGAAAACATCCACAACTCGAGTACACATGTCCGTATTCATCACACAAACATATGCCCCTAGCGGGATTCGAACCCGCAACTTTTTGGTATAGTGGTCAGAGTTTCTAACCACTACACCAAACAATTATTATTATCATAGAAAACTATGCTTAACTCTTTGACGACAGGGTTCATATTTAGCCGAACTAGTATTCCTTGACTATGAATAGTTGAGCTAAAACCTTCTTATTAGTTTGACCTGCCAGTGTTGTCGAATGTCAAATCAACCACTTATCTACAAGCAAAAGTCAACTTTAAGATAACGAACCTTTTAATTCCGCGATTGTACAAAAGTCTGGGTGGTGATCTGTGATGGACAAACAGCCAGATGGTAATTCCATATATGTTAAGTTTAGACAATTTCGGTAATAAATGAACCAATAATATACCACGAGACGAAGGCTTATCTAACGCTAGTAGTAAAATCCACAAAGCGGTTTTAGCATTATGTGAATTTATGTGTCTGATGCTAGACAGGTGTGTACATATTTACATTACATGAGCTTTATTTTGCTAGCGCAGTTTGTGAGCTTAATTATACTAATCTATATATATATATATATATATGTACAGTGGCCAACACAATTAAAATAGTATCAGGTTTAATTTTTAATCCCCAACGAAAAACTGTTCAGTCTTTTATGTGACTCACGTAACACATAAACGCTTTATCTATATAATTGGTATAGCTGGTTACATTACCTAATATCACACACGTACGTATATGTGACTATTCGACGACTGCACAAATTCCATCCACACCTGCAAAAGCAATAGTTGCAAACAACAATCGTTGAAGTCGTAACGAGAACGGGTGCGATAGTAACAAGGAATATTAAACATCGAGTGTTGCCAAGGCGTAACGAGAGGGAATGACCCGTTTGTGTTACTGGATTGAACCACAAATAATGTTATTACGTCACTGCACCATGTCTTGAATACATCTCGAGTTGTTTCCGAAGTAGGTACTATTTTTGGATGCAACTTAAGGTCTTTTTAAATAAGGGAGAAAATGCAGCATTGTCGCTTGGTAACCCGATGCTAAATTTTACTATTTTCCTCGGTTTGAAAAGGATGTAAATCGCTTAAAACTTTAGATTGAGCCGATAGCTCGTCAGAGCTCCATCCTGCTCCAGCACGTGCATATGTATTTCTCGAATTTCGAAGCTATTGTATATTTCGAAAATGTAAAACATGGTAATCACTAGATTACATGTTTGACCGCCTCCATAGCTCAATGTAAACAAGATGGGGTTTACGAATCAGATGTCGCGGGTTCGATCCCCAGCTGGGTACATGTTTAGTACTCGGTTTGATTGGTAGTAGGGCATTTTAAATGTCCGCCTAGCTACCACCATCAAGCCTGCCGCCAAACAACAATGTTAATAGAATTGTTGTGTTCCGATTATTAAATATAAGATAGCCAGTCCGCCAATTAAGATTGGGTTTCCGGGTCAGTACGCTTCCACCTTCGGCCTCTTATTTAACATCAAGGTGATTGAGGACAACTGCTCAACCATTGTGCATAAAAAAAAAAGATCATAATATTTGATATAATTATAAGTTTCATGATTCTATCTAAAGTATTTACGTAATGTCAGCCTTTTATTTGTACTTTCAGCCGTAACTTTGGATTTATATTCTATCGAAAATGTGTTATATTCTATAATATATAAATAAATATCTTTGCACATACACACAGCGCCATCTAGTTTCACACTAAGCAACTAGGCTTGTATTATAGATAACAGATGGTTGATAAACTACACAAAATATATTTTTTTTTGGAAATAAATTTTTTGTACATATACAAATGAAAAACATCCATAACTCAGGAACGAATGTCTCTATTCATCATACAAACATGCCCCGAGCGGGATTCAAACCCGCGACCTTTTGGTATAGCAGTATAATATCTAACCACTACACCAAACATATATAGGTATATTCTATTGAGTATAGGTGAAATCGATTCTATTTTAATGGTCGTGGATAACGGAGTTGGTTACACAATGACCTCCATTATATAAGATTATAAAACATATCTGTATTGTGTAGCTGTTAGTTGTCCTGAATAAAATAAAATGAAAATCGAGAAAGATTTGTGGTTTTTGAAACACAAGAGTTAATCTTTAATACATTGTTGATAAAACTGAGCTGGTACTAAGCCAAGTGAAGTCTAATCGACTCTTAACTGTTGTCAGTTGTCAGTATGACAACAGCCTTAGGCTGTCCCTAACTGTAACTAAGCCGCTTCATATACCTACGTTTTTATAGAATCACATTAAAAATCAGCGGGAGACTACGTTAAAAAAGTCGCAAAGGAAAAATTACTTAAGTACACAGGGAAATTTTATTCCAAGTTTAAGAGTTCGTTAGGCAACTTCGGGCCTTTCATATAATCAATTACTGTTAAAGATTGTTACAAAAAAAAAAGCTTTGGAAATGTTAAAACTTATTCTATTGTTGTTTGAGGCCTTTGTCGATCTGTAACATCGTAGCTCAAGGACAGATTAACCGATTATAATGTAATTTCTTTTGATTCAAAGCTTTATACTATACAACACTTACCATTATCTAAACTTTATGGCATAGAGTGAATCTATAAAGTACTTTTATTAATTTATAGGCTATAGAGAGATGGTCGCACGCACAAATTTTTTTAGTAGATAATGCAGCGCCATCTCTTAGAATCCTCATACGACTGCTGAGAATAAATGGAGCAGCGCCATCTCTTAATACAATTTTATGACATTTATTAAAATATATGAATTCCTCTTTGTGTATTTTAGCATCACGTACGTTTGATTTTCCTAATCTGTGGGTGAAAACGCAGTATAATGTACATTGTAGATCACATCTTGGTCACATTTCAGACGTTTTAGAATTCTGGAGAACGAATAGGGCTGCTGAGATTAAGTGACATAAAACTAACACCGCGCACCACCATGGTTTTTATTAGTGTTAACAATCTATAAATCGGTCTCGTGCAAGAAAAAATTTCAATATTCAATACTTTATATTTGTTATACTTAAAATGTTTTTGGTCACTTTTCTGTAGTAAAATGATGCATTTTTTTAACGATATAAGTCAGCATTTGTGACGACAGTTCGCGAACGAAGTTTTAGCATCAATGAAGTGGTGCCCTTTTGATTGATTCAACGACCCGGTCCATAGCAGTCTAAGAGTCTAAGAGGGTGAAATTGATAAATAATCTCACCCAAAGGGCAATGGAGGCAGCTTTTCGCGGTGTCGCCAGCAGGAGAACCAAGGTAACCGATATAGCTCGAAGAATTGTCAAACTTAACTAGCAGTGCTCGTAGGACCGACGGCCGTTGGGGCGGGGCGCGGGAGGCGTGTGTGTTGTGTGTCCCCCCCCCCCCCCGAGCCCCCCTCGAGGGGTACCGACGATTTGGTAACGATAGCGGGAAGCAGCTGGATTCGGGCAGGGCAGGACCGATTGTTGTGGAGATCTTTGGGGGAGTCCTTGGTCCAGCAGTGGACTTCTTTCGGCTGATATGATGATGAATCAGATAAGTCACACAACTAGAATCTATTTCCAGACATTTTCCCATAAGTTAAAGCCTAAACTTAGGAATCCTTTTATATGGAAATGGGGGCTGTGCTGTTTAATCCAAGGCCGAAATACACATTCCAGTACCTGGCACACTTGCATACCAGCTCCTTGCATGTGCCACCTACTTTCATGTGTATAGGCTAACTGGCAAGCAAGTAGATTGCACATATGATTTTGCGGCAGTTGTTGGCATGCAATACGAGGGACGCGACGGGGCTACAAAGCTTACCTGCCAGTAGCTGACGAATTGTCGCTGTTGGGTAGTTCGCCAAAAATATTGGCTTAATAGACTAGATTCCAGAGCCGTAAAACCTAACCAAATATTAAATTATCTTAAAATAGTCAATTTATTAATATTAATAACTTAAAGGTACTCGTCCTTTGGACTAGCGTTTGTATACTTCTTGCAAGTAACAGGCATGCAAGGAAGCAAATTAAAACTTGCAAATGTACCCACAGTGTCCCAGTAACTTCCACATGCCGTTAACTAGCATGCAAGCTACTGTATTGTTTTACAGACATGTGTATTCGTTTTACAGGCAGGCGAGTGGTTCGCGCGATTAACAAACTGGGCCCCAGAGTGAGATATATATCTCGTACTTATATTAACATAAGCATCGCAATATGTTTACGAAAACTTAATATATGTAAGGAAAAATCTAGAATCGTTTAAGAAAAATAGTGATATACATAATGTTAACACAAGATATAAAAATAAACTTGCTGTTCATGTCAGCCGTTTACACAAAGCCACTAAGTCATTTTACTTGAGACCGGTCACAAGACTGTTCTTGAGAATGGTTTATTAACACGGGCCTAAGTCATTTAATGGGCAATGTATACGCTTTTATAATAAGGTTCCAGTGGACATTCAAAATTTACCTTTAAATAAATTCAAAACCATCATAAAACAGACCTTTTTTACCAACGGCTATCATAAAATTTCTGACTATCTGGATGATAAGAAAGCATGGACATAGACCGCTCGGCGATATTCAGTCTAATTATACAGTATAATATAATTGTAATCCAAACTAATTTAAAACCGCAAGCCTTGAGTTTCTTGCTCGTTCTGCTCTGGGGAATTAGCTTTGTAAATGAACAATAATATTAGGATAAAAAATGTGACGTTTTCAAGTGGTAATTTTTATCCTAGGAAATAAATATTTTTTGATTTGACTTTATTACATTTGTATTTTCTCGTCCCGCCAAAAAAGAACGCAACTTATGTAACTACTTACTGGTGCAGCGACGAGTGATGTTTAATTTTTGTTTTCATTTCTTATAATTTGTGCATTCTGAGTTTTGAAGCATAATAATGGCAGAATATTGTGCAGCAAACGTCAGTGACGGTGTACAAGTGAAGGGTAGTGTAAATTAAAGTGCGTAACGAAGCTTTTGGGTCCTACAAACCACCAAAATTTCTGCCACTACTGCAGAATGACTTGATCGTGACAAGACTCTGTATACTGTTTTGACTGAGACTGACTTATACTGAAGAAATAAGAGAAATAAGACATGGCTGTATGGGCTTAGATCCCTTTGCCTTCTCCGAGAGGAGAGCATAAAACAAAAAAAAAAGGCTTTTTGGCGGGAACTCGACGAGTGATGTTTAATTTTTGTTTTCATTTCTTATAATTTGTGCATTCTGAGTTTTGAAGCATAATAATGGCAGAATATTATGCAGCAAACGTCAGTGACGGTATACAAGTGAAGGGTAGTGTAAATTAAAGTGCGTAACGAAGCTTTTGGGTCCTACAAACCACCAAAATTTCTGCCACTACTGCAGAATGACTTGATCGTGACAAGACTCTGTATACTGTTTTGACTGAGACTGACTTCACTAAACTGAAGAAGTAAGACATGACTGTATGGGCTTAGATCCCTTTGGCTTCTCCGAGAGGAGGGAATTAACACAACAACAAATTAGATAAGTTGTATAAATGAAACCCAGAAATACTAAGCACTGTATATTCTAGGTGAGCGTGTCCTCCGCGCGTATGTATTCGCCGACGTCAGCTTGATGGAAGGCGATGGCGGCGAGCGGATCCGCGTTGCGACACTCTGTGGTTGAGCGTGACGTCACGCCAAAACCAATGGGCATGTCCGACATTGTGCACACCACCACGCCTTGGTGCTTCGGTGTGTTGTCCGTTATACGGCCAAGTCCTGGAAATAGATTTATTTTTATTAGACCAGTGTGTGGCTCATATTTGTTCAAGTAGGGAGTTATGCGGTGTGTAGGAACACGTAGTGACAAAGATTGAAAAAGTGTGGAGAAGTGGAGAGAGAAAAATATATACGAAGCGAGTGTGTGTGGTAGGGGAAGAGTAAGACCACAGCGCCGTAATGTAGCACGATAAAATAGAGGTAGCTTTAAAGAAAGATCAAGTCAAGAGTACCGTAAACCAACGAGCATGTATGAGTATATTTATGAGAGTCAATGAAGAAAAACTTTTTACTCTTTTACCATGAAAAATTTAAAATCACTATAGTTTCAATATAATTTTCCGGAAATATTCTCTACTGATTAATATGGGCATTGACAAAGAACCAGACCAACAAGCTGGAATCCTGTCAACACACTATGAAGTGGAGCATGGAGAAAAGAAATTTATTAGCATGCAAATACTGGTCAGAAACATAAAAGTTATTTTTATTTTATTTAAGATTTTAATATGAACAATGTTTATGTGTTTTGTATTAACTTTTAATTTATAATTAATTAGGCATGTCATTCTGTAAAATAAAGGCTATTTATTTATCTACTAACTTTTTAGATTGACATATCCCGCTTTTATATATAAAGTTTAATTAGAATCGGTGTATTCTTTTCCAATATTTGAAATTGAAAAAACATTGTGAAGCATACACAATGCTCTTAAATCGTAATGTTATTGTTCCACAAAAAGCTATTCAGGTACTAATTTTATTTTTTTTTTATTTTTTTTTTTTATTTTATTTACATAGAATCAACAGCAATGAAAAGCTTTTCACCCAGCAGGGTTAGCATGAGAGTCTACAATGAGAAGAGATAGAAGCTTTGTGTCTCGCTACTGACATAAAGCATGAATGCTTAGCTCAGGTCTTTGTAGAGAAACTACTGGTCATGCCAGTCCCATTGGTAATATATATTTAATGGACAGAGAGTCTGCTAATTCTGTCAAGACAGTTAGGTAGATATCCTTGGAATTAATCTTAGCCCCATATCTCCATAAGCGGAGATCTCTGCTTGAGTAGCATTCTGTAATACGTGTCTTAATCTATACGAAATTCAATTAAAAAGAAACTTACCACTTTTAATAACATGGTGGCCATATAAAAACTGTTGCTCTGCTGACGGTTTCACCCAGATTTTGAATGGAGCGTATGGAGCTATGTATGTCAGTGCTGTTATGTGTAACCTGGAATCATAGATTCTATTATATTGACAAATATCTATGTGGATAATTTCATTTTACTATTTAAATATTGAAATCACCCACAGGAATATTGTGCTCTTTTGGACCAATTTTATTTTGAGGTGTGCAGGTCTACTTGTATTGCATGTAAAGTAGACAATCGGAGTATCCGTGAGGACTGATGAGAAATATCTATGCTAAAATCAATGGAGCACAATATACATGTGGGTATTTTCATAATCAAAGTCAAAAAAATCTTTATTTTCTAATCCTCTTATTCATAAAAAATTACAAACGCTTTAGTTAAAGTATGTTTTGTCACTTTCATTCATTACGACATTTCCTTATGAACGACAGAGACAAAACATACTTTAACTAAAACAAGCTTATAAAGCGTTTGTAAATTTTTATGAATAAGACGGTTAGTGTACACAGATACCCCCAAAATTGTCATTTTTTACATTTTAATGAGCTAGGTACTACTTGTTTAGAATGCTACTTTCCCCTAAGAAGAACAAGCAAGAAACTCGAAGAGTTGCTCTTTGAAAACTGGTTTCTATATTACAAAAGGTACAATTTATTTCTTTATTAGATTGTGAAATAGCCTGATAAGCATAAAAGGTGTTTAGGTCCATGAATTATTATCATTCAAATAGTCTGTTTTATAATATGCTTTCTTAATAAGTTTCTGTTTTATAGTATCAAAAATATGTCTTGAGCCAGCCACAACTAGGTTGTCTTTGTGTTGTTTCGTTTGTTCTAGATACGCAACGTGACTGGAAATACCGGCTCTTAGCTCAAACACTTGCCTCTTCAAACACCAGTTTTTGGCAGAATTACTACAAGGTAGTAGGTGCCATTAAATAAAAAAGTGAGTGAACTACTAAAGGGAAGGTAACTGCATCTGCATCTCCTATTACTTGCATTTCGGAATACAGAGTCATTTGTAAAGTAAAACCAATACTCGGCTATAGTATAAGTAAGGATGAGTAAATTCTTGTTTCTAATATTTTTGGCCTTTGAATTCATTTGCAGTACAATTATTCACAGAGTAGAATAGAGTAAAACCCTGTCTCTTATCACATGGATGTGAAAAGCTAACTAAGGGTTCATGACCATACCATCATTGACCAGTCATGGGCAGCATAACTTGTAAATCTGCGATCGCCTAATATGACTATGGTATATAAAATTTAACTGCACTGAACTAGTTGCGATTTCGTATTACATGTACTCACTTGAATTTATTAGTTTTCGTGAACTTTCCGAAGCATGTGCCAGCAGAAATGAGATGGGTTGGCTTCACAGTCTGAGCGAGTTGTAAGAGCCTCTCAGATATATAATAAACGCGGTCTTTTTTCTCTCTAAAGCAATACGTGCCGTCCGGCCGGTCTATTAACAGCTTCACATTGACACCGATACTGAAATTGAAATAATTTCAAGCACATGTTATATCGTAAGAAAACAAAACTCGCACGTATAGGTAATTGTGCGAATTTGGGCAATGGAATGAAGTAGTCAAAACAATACTCACTATTTAGTTAGTTTTTCGAACAATATCCGTGTTCTTTGTTCTGAGAGAACCTTCATTTTAAATTACCTATTATTTATTGCAAAAATTAAATTACGAATATAAACATAAACACGTGGTTTTGAAAATGACATACAGTGGTGACAAGGGTGACACTGACATTAACTCACTCAATATGACAGCTGACACTACAGAGCTTGTGGTCCGAATAGGATTTGAAGCAAATGCTGCTTACGGGTGTGTGCAGCAAAAAATAGATTTAACATGTTTCGAAGATAGTGCTCACACCTTCCGTGCTCCAAATTATGAATACCTACTGTGAGCTTACCATGACTTTAACTATGGCGTCATTAATGATGTTGCACTGTTTGCTGATTGCGATTAGTTATAACTGTGAGCAAATCGATTGTCATCATGGAAGTACTTATAGTTCATAGCACTCCTTCTTGATTCGGATTCGGACCGTAATAAAAAGACATCACAGTCTCGTGTATCGTTCTGAAATGTAGATAATTATATTATGAAAAGATAAGTAATTGTAAATAGATCGTCACATTATTTAATCTAATGATCGCGACTGTCAAATGAATAAATTGCATTTATGGTAATTGTATTATATTATAATAAGTTGTTTATAAATATTGTACATATATATAATAATATATTACCATAATGATAATACAAGAAATAAAATACTGAGTTAGATTCACTGTGCATTTATGGTAAAGGTAAATTATTCGATTTTTTTTAATAAATTACGCTTTCAGTTTTTAGCGCCGGTAATTTTAGTGGATTTCGTTAAAATATCATATCTACTCATAACTAGTACTCAAGTATATACTCTATTTATTTAGAGAAAATTCCTGAAAAAAATACTATTCTGAATTTTAAATTTCTTTAGGTAGGTATTAGAAATTACAAAAACAAAAACCAAACATTTTGTATACGACAGCGTATGTATTTTGTTATATTAATTTAGTTAATTGACGTCTGTCTTGGGCCTGTGCCACCTGCACTGACGCGAGTTAAATAAAAATGTTGGTTTGCAATGGCTAGTACCTAAATGCAATGATTGTTCGATAACAAAGTGAATGATAGAATTGAGAAGAAACCTTGCTTAAGAGAGGGGATTGGAAAAATTGGTAGGACTTACTTCGTCCTTTGATCCACGCCGCTTAGAGCTTCACGTCTGGGTCCTTCACTCTCACACAGTCTGATTGTTAGTTTTAAATTGGTATCGATTCGGATGTGCACCAACTAAACTAAACTAAAACCAGTTTTGGAGTGGTGCCGTCGCATCGTACTGTTCCAGGGAGAAAGAGACAGTACTACTTTAAAACTGGTTTTAGTTTAGTTTAGTTTAGTTGGTGTACATGCGAATCGACACCATGGACAGGAAATAATTGTTAATTGTTTTTTTTTTTTTTCGTTTCATTCTCTCCTCTAGGAGAAGGCAAAGGGATCTAGCCCATAACAGCCATGTCTTATTTCTCTTATTTCTTCAGTTTGTAAGTCAGTCTCAGTCAAAACAAGTAATTCGTCGTATACTTGGCGTATACAGAGTCTAGACACGGTCAAGTCATTCTTCAGTAAAGTGGCAGAATGCTTTACAAAAGATTTTGGCGGCTTCTTGTGGGAACCCGAAAGCTCCGTTACGCACTTTAATTTACACTTCCCTTCACTTGTACACCATCACTAACGTTTGCTGCACAATATTCTGCCATTATTAAGCTTCAAAAGTTAGAATGCACAAATTATAAGAATTATAAAGAAAAATGCCACTTCACTCGCCGAGTTCCCGCCAAAAAGCCTTGTTAATTGTATGAAAAGAATGAACTAAGCGCTCGCGCTTGTGCCGGCCGGGTCGTCGTTGTTGCAGTGACGGTGCTGCCGCGACACGGCCAACATCAAGAAGCTTCTGGGTGAACTATTCAAAACTTCGCGCTACAGGCTGGTAGCTCTTATATGACCGAGGAATAAAGGAATGTGATTTGTAGGAAAGAAGTAAGGAAGCGGGAAGCCTAAACATGCGCCAATAGATGTTTAATGCGAAACATTTGCTTTGTAAGAGATTCTGGCAAATTAAAATGATGATGGTGAGGTGAAACGCAAATGGTAAAGCAAGTTCTAGAAGGCAGTAAAAGTTTTTTATCCTTTAATAAGCCACCCCTTGGCCAGTTCACGACTATCATGATCAAATAATCACTTCATTATATTATTTCTCTCGAAGAAAATAGTTCGTATTACGTATCTATTGGGGCAGGTGGCCTATATCTGTCGTTATTGCACCCTTCTCAGCAAAGTCAAATACAGTTTTAGCATATGTCGTGTAACAAACCCACATTTGATCCTTTTCTAATACTCGGCAATACTTTCACAGCCCTAGTATATTTCACAGCTTAAAACTTTGAAAGGTCGAAATTTCTGAACGAAATTCATTGTCATTCATTCATACCACATTCATTCGTTGTTCATGAATGAAAGAAAAAACTAAGGAATGAACAGAATGAAATTTATTTCCACAACCATTCGTTCAATTTACGTACTTCTTCGGGTGTCGAAGTAAGAGCGTGGTAAGTCACTTTTTGCAAAAATTTGTGTAACAGTACAAATCATTATTATTTGAAAGTAAATCGGTTGTATGCTTCGTAATGAAATACATTCTGTCTTTACTGTAAGTGTTATGTTAACGTTCGACAATTTTCACACATCTGTTTTTATTTTGTCATTGAAATAAAACAACATTATTTTACGTTCTCTCTCACGTGATGACAACAAAACCAGTTTTGATAAATTAGCCGCTATTTTTAAATTACAGCAAAGTTCTCCAGTGATCCTTTTGATTTTTATTTTTGATATTTACAAACATTAATGTAGTTAATATATTTGTAGTTATCACTGCCTTTCCCGCCTAAATGCGCCGTCGTATAACATTAACACATTTACAATAATTTTAGTCACTTTTTATGCCTTTGGACCTAATTCGTTTTCTCAGAATACAAAACAAACAGTTTGTTCTGTATTCAGAGTTCGTTTTAGAAGTATACATTGTTCTAATTGTGATCTCAATTGAATTTTAACATGAAGAAATCCTACTAAGGTACTTACAAAATATTTTACTGCTAAATTGCTATTCTTCGAAATTTTTCATTGTTAGCTTAATTGACCACTTTTGTGTATTGTCAAATTCACGTGTAGATGTACATCTCGATGGTACTATATTTATAATAAAAGGATCAGTGATCATTGACCTCAGGAATAAGATTGTGATATCGCAAGCAAATGGTAACTTACTAACTCGATAACCCTTAAGGCTTAATCTTATGGCATATTTTTCGATAAGGCTTCTAATAAGTAGGTAATAATAACGTGCAACGATAAGAAGGATTAGGCCGCGTCATATCTGTTTATATTTACTTGATGTGTAACTCGATTAACCTCATACGTAGCATTCATGGTTTATAAATACTTGAAACTGAATCGACGATCCAAAGAAAATAAAACAGCTGTATACATTAACAAACATTTTATTCGACGTATTCCTTATTTGTTTCTTAAATCTGGCATTAGTATTTAACTGTATTAATAACAAAGACACTGGTATTTTGTTTCGAAACAAAATCGTGTATACCAGTCAATGGTGTCGATTCGGATGTACACCAACTAAACTAAACTAAACTAAAACCAGTTTTGGAGTGGTGCCGTCGCATCGTACTCTTCCAGGGAGAAAGAGACAGTACTACTCTTATCAATTATTATCAAACATGAAGTTTCTTAAATGCCCTGACGAAGAAATAATATGAAAACCGTACCTGTAGGTCTGTCTTAGTTAATTAAAAGTCGTGATTGCTCATACATGTAGGTACTTGCACTCGCTGTCACCCTGGAACCAAGGTCGTAGTGACATCACAGTTTACACACCCAGCCATGCCATGGGAGCGGCTGAAATTGGCTACAAAGTGTGTTAACAACGCACCCATTTTAACTGCCTAGAATTGAGCAAATTTACTATTGAAACTTGAGTTTTTGAAGATAACAAATTTTCTGTGATGAATCGCAAATCGCAATAGGAACATTTTTTTTCTTGGGATATTGACAATTAAAGATTTTCTAATTATTTTAGGATTTATAATAAAAGTTTTATGTTGTTCATTTATCGCCAGCTTAGTCCAGTACTAAAGATAAAATGAACATTCCTAAGATCTGATCAGTAAAGGATCATAAATAATTTTACGATACTAATTGGAAGGGGTATTAATAAACTTGGGTACAGTCGCAGTAACACTCAATTGTGACAGAGTTTAGCTGTCGCCTTATTGCTTTCAGATTTACTATACAGGGCGTCCCAAAGTTATGGGACATGAAGGGGAAGTACCTTAAATATCGTAGATAGTGAATTTTGCTCAAAGAAGACTTTATGTTATTTTTAAAAGTTAGTAATTCTGCATTCATAGATTTTCTAAAAATTATTTGCTTCGGCTGGGAATCGAACCGACTCAAATGTGAAAAAAAAAACACCCTACTTTTATGATGCCAATCGAAAGAATAGCTAAAAAATAATAACTCTGCCTAAGTAACATAGTATTTTAAAAGAAAGGAACAACGTGAAATTAATCATTTTAATCAAATAAAAAACATACATGAAACTGCCGTAGTCAATTAAGTAGGTATTATTTTGTAAATTAATTAATTAAATGCTCAAAATGTGATCCCTCTTGTCTTACGCAAATCGCCAATCTTTTAATGAGCCCGCTGCCTGTTGATTTTCTAATCATTTTATGGTGAACACTCGATGTGATATGGCACAATTCTGTTTGCAACTCGCCTACGTTCTCGTATCGCTTTTTGTATAGCATATCTTTCACGTATCCCCAAAAGAAGAAATCTAATGGTGTGAGGTCCGGGGATCTGGCCGGCCATCTAATCGGTCCATTCACTTAGGCAGAGTTATTATTTTTTAGCTATTCTTTCGATTGGCATCATAAAAGTAGGGTGTTTTTTTTTTCACATTTAAGTCGGTTCGATTCCCAGCCGAAGCAAGTAATTTTTAGAAAATCTATGAATGCAGAATTACTAACTTTTAAAAATAACATAAAGTCTTCTTTGAGCAAAATTCACTATCTACGATATTTAAGGTACTTCCCCTTCATGTCCCATAACTTTGGGACGCCCTGTATAAAAACCATTTAGATGTGACGCTTCACAGAGTAAAGTGTTCGTTTGACGTTCTGTCTATACAGTATTCTCTTACTAGGAAATATGGCGATGTAGGAGATTTGACATGACATGTTTATAAAAAGCATAATTGAGGGAAAAATCGAAGGAAAAAGAGGAAGAGGTAGACCAAGGAAATACTACATCAGCCAATAAAAGAGAAAGTACATGTCGTGTCGTATAAATATGTGAAAGAGAGGGCAGAAAAAAGAAAGAATGGCGGATACTCCACAGACAAGAGCCTACGTCTTAAATTAGGAGAAGAAGGAGATATATAGAGAGAGGTAGGTATGCCGCACAAAATCGGTGGAGATTGGCGGATTTGTGTCAGTCTAAAGGCCAACTGTCGATGTGTGTATGTGATAGTCGATGCTTTCATGCAGCATTTACGTTCAATTGGAATCAACTGGGATTGATTTTTTAATGTATAAAAATGACTTATAATTGTCATCCATCCAAGGAATGACCGCGCTAAATATTAAACTTCATAATCAAGAATAAATATCGAAAGCGACACTATTCCATAAAATACTGCTACTGTAAATAAGTGGACTGCTGAATAAAAAAGTACGATATGTCGTCTTGTAAAGCCCTTCATATTTAAAAAGTTTTCTATGGTATCCAAACGAAAACATTTTCCCCGTTGTTTTAACATACTTCAAAAAAAGAGGGGTTCTCGATTCGACTCTATAGGATGTTTCTTTGAAACTGAAAAAGACGAATGTATCTAGTTTGATTAGAATTCAGAGTACAATCCATTGAACTGCTTTTCGATATAACTTATTTTTCTCAAATATTTTAGTTCAATTCATAATCTTACTTAACCCTGTGGTCAGTACTCTACTTTGTATGTAAGTTTTAAGAAACGGTTACCTACCTAGTAATACCTACTACGATTTTCCAGGAAACTACGTTATCTCTGTTGTGGAGTGAAGTAAGCCCTGGTATACTTTAATTGCATTGATTGAATAATAAGTACACTGTTAAATTATTAGTAGATCACAAAGCAATCTATTTTCATCTTATTTTGCTTCTTCCATAGTTTTAGGGTCGACATTTATTAAACCCGTTTATTTTGCATGAAGCTTGTCGTTTAATCTAGTGTCCTGTAATTCTAATATCACTTTGGAACGATAATTACAGAGTAACAAAACGATTATTGCAGTAAAGCATTCCCTGCTGTTGTTTACATTCATATAATCATTCTAATTTTGTTTAAAAATGTAATAAGCCGGCAAAATAATCCCTATAGAAAATCATGTACAGGATCCATAATTTGATAATTTCTCCGGAAATAGAGTATGGAAACCTATTGACTGTGGAGTGTTTTCCATATTTAAGCAGTTTAATTATATTAGCATTAATCATACCTAAGTAACTAAGTTAAACTTACAGTACAAAATCACGCTGCAGTTTATTGTAACGTAAAACCACAGGTAAAACTAAATAACAGCATGCATGAATGACAAGGTCATTAGCATAATATAGTAGCTATATTGATTCACTTTGACTCAACACAATCATGAAGTAAATGGGTTACCTACTAAAAGCGTTTTTCTCGTATGTAATGTAGCAGTGATAAGTCAAATTTTAAATTTGATAGTCATATAAGTAATTTTGTAAATTTAAGAAGTACATTGAAACGTTTGCCTACAAACAAACCTGTACTACATAGCGATTAAATTCTTCTTCCCAAAATTTGCGTTACGGGACATCTTGGGAGAGCCCCTTCGTCATTAAACTAGTATAGGCTTGTGTGACGTGATACGTACGCCATTGTGTGAATCATCCTTTAAAAGTCCCCATAATCAAAAACCCAATTTTCTTTGTTACAGATTTTGTACATCATAAATAAACAGACGCTAACGCGAGTCCATTTCGTGTCTGAGCGGTGTTTCGTAAAGACGCGGTTTATTTTGAGAGCAACAACTCAAAATACATTTTGTGCTGTGATAAATCATTGTTTTGTGAGTCTTGACATAAATTAGAAACATGTCTTTATTAAATTATTATCCAAGAAACTTTCATGCTAATGGTTGGGGTTGGCATCGAACTGCCAGCGCTGCTTCTGCTGTTAGAGGATTCTTGAATAAAGAACGTGGTGGTGGTGATGGTGAAGGAAGTTCGGAGGCCCTCATTGGCAATGGCAGGTTGTACCCTCAACTGCCGACGGAGGATGACGCCCTATTCAGGACTGGTGGGATGAGACTGTACCCAAGTCTTCCTGCTGAGGAATATGAAAGTGGAGAAGTTGAAGAGGTGGTGGAAGAAGCTTGTGCAGTTGTCAATGTTAATGCTGTGGTAAGTTTCATTTAGAAAATTATCTTAAAAATATACCTAAGGGGACAAAACGAAGGGCGACTATATAATACATATACTCGTACATATAGACAGTGCCAATGACCCTCTGAAACGTGAGACCAGTCGATTTTCATCCTTTAGGGTGTACACAACATAGATTTATCAAACTCTATTATTTATGAGGGGTTTCAAAGAAATAAAAGAACAGTATATTCATTCAGGTGATCGTAATGCGCAATGGAATAGATAGCAGTGGGACCTTTATTATCTGATGATTATGATGTTTTCTGAATATAATAACTATTAGTGATGTTATGTTGAAGTAAATTTATTAGGGATTTATTAGGCAAATATCATTAATGTTACAATACAATACAAATACTTACACTTTATTGCACAACAGATAAGAAAATACAGTTTCAGAAAAGTGGTAAGAATAGAATGTACAATTTGGCGACCTTATCACTAAAAGCGATCTCTTCCAGGCAACCTTTGGGTATAAGGACAGTACATTTGAAATAGGTGGGTTGTGCGGTATTAAATAAGGATGCAGATACAAACTACGTGAATAAATTTCATATATTTACATACACATACATACATAGATCAATAGACAAAAATATACCTACTTAAACATAACATTTATAAAATAGCAACAAAATATAAACGTAAATATATAGGTGTACTAAATAAATATTTATTGATATATAAAATAATAATAATAAGCGACAACAGGATTGTGCTAAGGAATAGAGAGAAGCTAAGAAGAGAACACAGATTAAAGCACCAGGAAATGCTCCTTGATGGCGACTTTGAAAGCATTCAAAGTTTGAGCTCGTCTAATGGACTCGGGTAGGGAGTTCCAGAGACGAATGGCTTGAAGGGTAAATGATTGGCTATAGAATTTTGAGGTGTTCGGTGGAACGTAAAGCCGTAAATTGTCCGTCGAACGAAGGCGGCGATTGTGGGTGGAGGAAAGAAATTCAAAGCACGTTTTGAGATAAAAAGGGGTTCTGGGATCGAACAGTACTGAATATAGGAGAGAAAGATGTGCAGGTCTTTGCGTCGACGAACTGAAAGCCACTTTAGTTGACTCCTGTATTCCGAGACGTGGTCATACATACTTAATGTTATCCTTGCTCTGAGGATATTATCTAGTTGTGATAGAGGCTGGCTAAAATGGCACCATTTTATTGTGTTTCCTCAAGCAGATTCAGATGAAGCCTCTAATCATTTAATAAGGTTCCCACGTTCTACATTCAGTGTCATCTTCACAAAACATCAAATGTGATTTGAGGTCAATCAGCAACCCATTCTCTCCTGTGTTTTCTTTTCGTCGAAACCCTTTAACAGTTTCAGCTTCTGTATGTCGAAGCCAATACCGCTGCCCAATGAAATCTATTTATTGTAATATTTTGTAAAGCGTATATTTTCCTTTCGTGCAATAAAGTGTATTTGTGTTATATTGATCAATGAATTAGTCAATAATTCAACACATCTTATTTACAACCACTAACAGCACTAGCGTACTTTCGGTCAACGGTACATGGTCTTAAATTAGAAACAAATCTCGAAACTGCATTTATCTCGAAGCTGCTTCGAATGATATACGCAAATTATCATAATGTACCTATGCTTACCTACACAAGAACATTGTAACAATGTCTACATGAAAGAAACACTGAAGAGCTTACTAGTAATCTTGTCATAGCATGATTATTCGTTGATGCATAGACAAAACATGAGATTTGCTGATGGTAATGATAGATAAGGAATGCAAATTAGTAATAACAACACTTCCTACCTATACTGACTAATATGACGAACGGGGTAAGACCATTAAAACTTCTGAATCATATTCTGATATAATGTGACGTAGTAAGAAATCTTGTTTGAAGCAAAAGGTAAAGACCGCTTGAAGAAGTAACTTCTTAAAATTAAATTAGACCCCCACGCACTTTGACTCACTTTGGAAATCAGTTTCTTATCCATCAGCGTTAGTAAGTACTTACCTTGTTTTTTCGCACGGATTTATCCTTGTTAGAGATTTATGTATAGAATAAGAGAATAAGGAAAGTGCTCGATAATTTAATTGTAAAAAATAAAATGTAATAAATCATCATAAAGACGATAATGTTAATAACTGATACGATAATAAATTACTCCATTTACTACTATTATCATGGACAGTGCAAGAGTTTTGAAGGTTCGCACCAGGATTTTAAAAGCCTAAAACATCTTCTATTGCTCCACAAATACTTATCCTACTCGCGCTAGACATTTAGCTTTATTTATCGACTCTTTAATTAGTCGTTAATATCATCATACAAAAAAATTAACAGACATTTCTATATAAATTGTATCTAGCATATATCGAGCATTACTTACCAAGTCTTCCTATATAATTGCAAAATAACTATTATTCTGAAAAATATAACCGAAATGAATTATCTATCTACCTACTCTCTACCTAAGAAATTAATAGCAATTATAAAGCATCTGCAGCGTATTATACCTTATTGAAAACCTACATAAATATTATAATGCATGGGTCTACTACTACTCACAAATAAAACGTGAGGCCTACGTATTTGACGTTGGTAATCGTACGTAACAATTGAATTAGGTACTATTAGCATACTAGCTGCTAGCCATGACTTCGTACGCGTGGAACATTTTCATCAAAATCGCTTCAACAAAAAAATCCCATATGTTCCAGGTCTATGTCCAGGTCCTATTCTATTTTCATCCAAATCCGCCCAGCTATTTTGGCGTGAAGAGGTACATACATACACACACGCAAACTTCGCATTTGTAATTACTTAGGATAGTTGGAATTTGATTTACGAGGTGTTAGGGTTTGGGTTTTGGCAAAAAAGGCTACTACTACATACTCTCTGCATAACAGTACATTATTTAAAATAAACAATAATAAAACTTCTGTGAACAGCGTGTTGACAGGACGTATCGCAGACGCCTAAGTACCTACGCTTTATTGTTTTACGTAACGTAAATATTATAATGCGTGGGTTTAGTTAAGTAGCCAGCATCGTATTACCCTGGAGTTGGACATCGCTTATACATAAATCAAATGTGTTGCTTATTATTATCAATTGCATTATAATAACATAATAAGCCCATTAGAGACTAGAAAGTTCACTCGAGGAATGTGCGACTAATGCAAAGGGAGTAAACACAACATGTGGGATTATATTTTTAACTCACGCTAGGTTTTAAACACTGCGACGAACGGGTCAGCTTAATTTAGCTACATGAGATTATATATTTTCATATACATTTGATTATAATGCAATAATAGTAAAAGTATTGACTTCTTTTGTAAATCAATTATTGTATGGTGATACGGCTGCGCTACTGCTACCAGTGGTAATTGTAAAGATATTGTCTTCAAACACTTTCAAAAACTATTTTGCGGCTGAAATAAAGTAGTGGCCAGCAACAAACAAACCGCAAATACAACAATCATCAATTATATTGTTAAAAAAATAACCTTGATGTCTGAGAAGAGACGGATACCGATAGCTACTATAGTTCAGCAAGATACCTAAACAAATACCTATGCATTTTATACTTCTTCTGATCTTATACCTTAAGTATTGGAATAATTATACGACAAAACCCATGCCACAGAATAATTAATAGTACTGCCCATGCTTTCCATAAACAGCTGTGACTTTTTGAGTATACTACTGTAACATTTAGCTTAGTTAGGTCATTCATTCTTCGTTTTGAATTCTGTTTTAATCACGGGTGTTTTGTTGGCTTCTTAAAACCTGTATCGAATCTTAAAATCATTGTTAGGTAAATGACATAGCCTAGTTGCACACAGGTTGAACAATTTGGCCTTGTGCCAGTAGCCAGTATGGTATTTGTGGTTCACAAAAAACTATTGCCGTGAAATTTAGAAGTCATTGATATCCATAGGTATTAGTTACATTTCTTACGACCTGTTTGGTGTAATGGTTAGCAACTCTGACCACTATACCAAAAGGTTGCGGGTTCGAATCCCGCTAGGGGCATACGTTTGTGTGATGAATACGGACATGTGTACCCGAGTTATGGATGTTTTCATTTATAATAAGTATTTATTTACAAAAAAAAATGTATTTATGTATTATATCAACCATCTGGTATCCACAACACAAGCATATAGTTGCTTACTGTGGAACTAGATGGCGCTGTGTGTATGTCTAAGGATATTTATTTATTTATTTATTTATTTCAATAAAATGATGGGTACGACTAGAGTCTAAAACTCCGAAAACAATTCATAAAATCAAAACTTTACTGAACTCATTTCGCAAGACTATACAATACATATTACGTATAGCAGAGTTGTATGTAAAGTCAAGGACGAAATATCTAGAAATATAGGAAAACGCAAGTGTACAGGTGTATGAGTTATTATTTTTAGAAAGGTTAACATAAAAGCTTAAAGATATGACTTAGATAAAATAAATGATAATTATACCGAACGTCTTAGATTTATTTGAACAACATTGCCAAGATATCTCATGGAAAGCCTTGAGTAAGGAAGGTATATAGGTAGTAGTTCTTATTACATAGGACACTATGTGATTAAAAGGGTTTTTACTTACTTTAATTAGGGTTAAAATAATACTCTTATAAGAGACAGCTGGATGAAAATGGTTTTGCTTTTATCAGTCAACACGAATAAGTTGAGATGATTGTTTTATTTCTCATTGAGATAATGGCCATGACTCACGTATATGAAGCCAAGGTAACAGGTAGGCACAATCACACGGTTTTCGTGTTTCGGCCGTTTTTGGACTTGTTGAATGTAAACAGGTCTTGTCCATTGAAGTAATTATGGTCTTATCTCCTGAATTCAAAGACAAGAAAAAATATATACATTGCGTAGATCACAGTATATGTAAGTAGGTACATACAATCAACAATTGGATTAAGGCTCTAACTCATAAATTCCGCAGCCGACTAATTATATTACAAAATTTTTCAAAAATAAGGTACCTACTTTGATTAATAAAATTTTACCTCTCAATTTATTTTCGCAAAGAAAGGAAATATCGTAGCTATTAATGACTTGATTTCCCTTTCTGGAATGGTGGTAGTTTGAATACACTGGCTATAAATGCAAAAGCCTTCTTATCGTATCCAGTTGATTTAAATTGACATTCTTGAGAAACATGAATCATTGATGGGCAAATCGTTCATCATCAGCCCTAAACATCCCACGGTAGGAATATAGGCCTTCCATCGTATATGAGGGAGTATGGGCCATGCTGGCCTAATGCGGGTTGGGAACTTCATATGCCTTTGAATTTTTATTTCTCAGACATGCAGGTGTACTCACGATGTTTTCCTTCACCGTTTTAAGAGCAGTTAAATTTAAAAACTCATTGGTACATGGCCTGCCTGTGAATCGAACCCGGGCGTCTTAAATTGTGAGACCGCGTCTTAACCGCTGAGCCACCGACGCTCGCAAAGGCGTTATTGTTAAGAAATTCCCTAATGGTGTGGAGTACGTGCCTCAATTAGAATACGCTTTTAATGAAAAGTGATACAAAACGTAAGTCTTACGTCTTGCAGTATCTATGTATATGTATGTCATCTAAATGACGACCTGTTTGGTGTAGTGGTTAGAAACTGACCACTATACCAAAGGTCGCGGGTTCGAATCCCGCTAGCGGCATTATTGTATGAAGAGTACGGACATGTGTACCCGAGTTATGGATGTTTGATTTATAATAAGTATTTATTTACAAAAAAAAATCTATTTATGTAGTTTATCAACCATCTGGTATCATCAATACAAGCCTATAGTTGCTTAATGTGGAACTAGATGGCATTGTGTGTATGTCCAAAGATATTTATTACTTATTTATTTATTTATGAATGATATTATTTATGTATGATGAACTATTTCTAATTTATAACTGGGTCAGTTTGAAATGTGTCAAACAGATACGTACTAAAGCCATTAAATACTTAGTATTTCAAGTTTACTATACTTTAAACAAAGTAGTTCTTATCGCTGTTGCAAACGGAATCGCACTGAATAGTCTGGTTTAAGGCATTAACTTGTGAGTAATATATGTAGTAGCTATTTTGAGTCACGACAGTGTTGACGTCAGTTCATTAAACATAATGACCAGATAATTTGCATTTAAAGTAATTATAGTAATTTCGTATGCATAACCGTAAATGCCAATGGAAAGCTAAGACTGGCGCACTTTTGTACTGTGCTTGGTTAGCTGTGATCATGAAACAATAGCAATATTATAATTAGGTATTTAAAAACCAAAAAGTCCGACAGATGATTTATACTTCTCCGCTATCAAGTTAGATTTTGTACCATGAATTTATCCTATGACAGGGCAGGGATCAAAACGAATCGAACGACACTTTGTTTTTCAAAATCGATCGAACCGTTTATGCTATAGGAGGTAACATAGAAATCTCCGTTCATACCTATTATTATTACATACATACACCCGAAAAACATTACCCTTCTTAGGGCAGTCAGGTAAAAACGTTTGAAAGTGATATCCCTACTTTGGATACCCGTACAATGCGATATATGCACGGTAAAGAATAATAAGAATAAGAATAAGAAAACTTTATTTGATCCATTTAGCGACACTTAAAAAATACATTTGATTGTTACCTATGTACCATTATAACACAATTTAAACGTAAACGATTTACTGTCATTTGAGTAACAAAATAATGCCAAGTGAAATAAAAAACAATCCCTGAGTAACTACTGATGTGACTAATTGATATTTCAAAAATTATTTGTGACTAATAGATTTGAAATTTTAAAAAAACTAGGCGTATTTTGAGTTATTGCAGTTTTCTGGTGTGCATTTAGGAAGTTTTCAGTTTCCAAAAGTCAAAAATCACAGTCAAAATATTAAAATTTGGTATTGCAATACACCAAAACGTTTTATTTTTTTAGGTTTCAACGTTTTGACAGGAGGATTTAGGTATAAATAATTTATGATTACCTATTTGTATTTATTGTTGGAGATTATTTTAGAATATTATTATAACCTGTCTCTAACTCTGTTATGAATCTCAGGTATGCTTACGTCATTTAATGCGCTGGCAATGTTCTTGGTGTACAATGCTACTGTGTTGTATAGGTCACTGTGTATTTGCTTACAGCCAACGATGTAGAGCTTCTACAACTAGTCGGATTTGTGGCTGTCAATTTTCGTGCGAGATTTTTAGGTACGGTGGCTGTCGCTACAAAATATTATATTACAATTAAATTACAAAGCTATTCCACTTAAAATTTGATTCAATATGATGGCAATTATGTTGTTGTGCTGTGTGTGTTAAAGTTTTATCAGAAAGTGTTGTGTAACATAAAAAATTTGGTAATTTCTTTGGTATTACATTCTAGCAAAGTTTATTCGAATTCTCACGCTTTACCGATGACCTCATAGTGTTTTTAATCTTCCTAGTGAGCTTATTATACAATCTATTTATAATAGTATGTGTATCTGTCCGTAAGAACACTTTGGTAATAATTTTATCTGATCCATCAGTCTGTCATGGTACTCTGTTGACCTAAATTTCCCTGAGCTCCGTGGTACTTTAGCTCTACACAAGGTTACTTTTATGTCGCCGACTCCACCTATTATAATTTTAATAAACCGGATAGTCGGTGCTAATTAGCCTTGACCTTTTATGAAATATTTACTAAAGTTTGGATTAGATCATTTTTACAAGTAATAAGATAATATACAGTCAAGCAATGCGTTTATTTGTAAAAATATGTAACAAGTTTGACAAAAATGAAGTTCTAATTATCAAAAACTTGTTTGTTTAATTGTTGTTATTTAAAAGTTTTTCAAAGTTGCAAATAAGTAAAACTAACTTTTTTTTTATGCATACAGGTAGCTCAAATATGTACTATGGTAGTTATTTATGCTAATTAAGAAGAAACCATAGTTGTATGTGTTTATTTATAATTTATTCCTTAAATTGTTGAATAGAAATTAATCTCTTTGAAAACAAACGATTTTAATCAGTGAAAATTTATCATAAATTTTTAATGTTTGCAAACATAAATCCTGCTACTTAACTCACATCAACAGACTCGTTCCCCCACTCAGTAGTGGGGATGTAGGGATAAGGGAAGCTAAGTTGATGTGCACCAGTGTGCACTGCCTCTTTTCACATGGACAGGGGTATAAGCTGTAACCACCATTCGGGTCCAGAATGGATTGGTGGGTAAGCTAAGCCATACTGGTTTATCCACTATTTTTTCTATTATATCTCCTTCCTTATTCAATCTTCTTTCCTTCTATTCGTCATTCCCCATCATGGTAGATCCCAATTATGCTTCCTTTTAAAATTTACTTACCAAATAAAAGTGAATATTAACATGATAGACACAATAAAGGTTTCATTGTGGTGTCCTTAAACATTTTAATACAAATGAAGACATAGAAAACTAAGATTTATCTGACCATTGTGGGCCACATTTAGGATATATCTTTATATTTATTTTAAAGACATACTGTCTTCCAGGAAAGTGGCCTGATAAGAGATAGATTTAGCAGATTAGCAGATGAAACTGGTTAATGGAAAATGTATAAAAATCCTAATATCTCAAAGACCATATTGTTTTTACTACGTAAGTCAGATTGTGATAGTCAATGGGTCGTGGAGTTACTATCTACAGTCAATGGGTTATCTATTGGATATTGGTTATAAGAAGGATATGCTATTTGTGTAAATTGATTTGTATTTTTATTGCTTAGTGAAGGACAGGCTAATTATAATTTTGCATGCTCTGGTGGTGGTCTGGTCTGGTCTCTGCCTACCCCAACGGGAAACAGGCGTGACATTATGTATGTATGTATGTATGCTATTGTATATGGCTGATTTAGGTGATTCAATTTATACTATTTTACCAACTATTTTACTTACCCTAATCATTGCAAATAAATGTATTCTATTCTATTATTTTGGGATGCCACAGGGTCTACACCTTGTATACAGATACACAATGTTATACTTCTTGGATATACCATTATACCATTAATCATGCAATATAAAGATAAAATACACAAAATGTCTCTATTGAAGCATGGGTTATCATTTGACCAATTATAAGTTAGATAATAATTAGAATTGTAATGCGAAATGTTCAGTGGGAATGGAAATCAAACTTGTGAATTTGATACCAAAGTCATGACCTAGCTAGGGTAATTGATGTATACTTATTAGAAAAAACCAGCTAAATGTATCGGAGACTTAATTTTGTAGCATGTACTAAGTCGCATACCCATGATTATCAACCTTAAATAGCTTTGTTTCAAGGACCTTAAAATGAAGTTTGTTTGGAAACCCAACATTGTGAATATTTCTTTTTTTTTATGATTGACTGGATTCACCTTTGACCACATCTTATCTTAAAAACTTGTTTTAACAGATGGTAATAGTTAATAGTTCACAACAAATTTCGTTGAAATTACAGGGTTAGTCTCATATTTCTATATTTATTCAAACAATTAAGTTACATGAGCATCTAGATTTCATTTATTTTCAAAGACCTATCTATTATAACGACATATTTCGTAGTTGTGACACTTCTGTTTAAAACTGTTTATGATTGCTTGCAAAGATGACGGAGTGACATATGGATGGACGGGATAGTGATTACGAAATTATAATAAAGCTCTTTATTGCTCGAACTTAAGTAAAATACATATTATTATATTATTATGGACGAGCAGCATTACTGCTGGTATGTCTATGTCACAGTGCTGGAAGAGTTCACATTGTTAATTATTTTGTTATTCAGTCAATATTTAAGTCATCATTGGTTTTTTAAAAATTTTACGCAATATTGGCTTTAACTTTTTGTCCGATGAAAGTAGATCGTAATAATTAAGATACAGGTACAATGTGTATTGCTATAAAAGCACGTAAAATGTAATTGTATGTTAAACTAACCGTATTGACTAGACATGCGCGTCGCGCCTCTGCGCTTGCACCAAGTTTGGCCACTCGGCGCGCCGATTTTGATTTAGATCTTTAAACACCTTAGAGTTAGATCCTTCAGGAACCCTTTCATCTGTTTTTCTACATATATATTATATATATATTTTTTTGTTTTTGTTTTCATACTCGATAATTATGCAAAGAAAACCTTGATCTTGAATAAAAGCACGGTTTTCTTTACATCTAAACTTAGCAATCTAACACATTGTAATAAAACTCTTTGAATTAAAGCTTATCTAAATCTGCCGCCAAGTCAGTTTGCTTCCACCTTCGACCTCATCTTCACTTAACTGATGTTAATCACACCGGATGGTGTGATTGAGGCCAAGTACAAAACCGTTGTGCATAAAAAAAAATGTTTTGGCTTCTGTTTTTCTATGCGACTTGAAAATAATATATTTGTTTTTCCCATGAGACTTAAATATATCCCAAAAAAAGAGCCACGCCATTTCAAGGGGCTGATCACGCTAAGTTTGAACGATAATACCAAATTTAACCCATAACCAAAAACGTTACGTTTTTTTAATACTTGTGGTTAGCTCCACACAAGTTGCATTTGGTTTTACTTTGGTAGCGTTAACGATATAATCGTTCACAAAAAATAGCGCGATACCATTTTTTACACCAGCTAAACTAAAGCTAAACCAAAAACATTCCTGTTTGATAGATTATGGCCAAAATCATTATCTTCCTAATATTAAGAATGTGACTTTGAATGTTTGTTACTTAATCAGCTAAACCCCGAAACGGATTTAGATGACGGTAACTTTCTAAACTATAGAAATATACTATGCATTATGTTTGGATGGGCATAGGTATAGGCTATAATTTTTACAGCGAAAACAGTCATTATTAATTATGTATTCATATGGTTGATTATTACCAGTTTCAGCGTCGGCGTACTGTTTGTATTAAAAGAACATAATGCTTCACATTGAATTCCCACAAAACTATGACGTTTTGGCTAGATAAAAAGCATCTTGGACATACACACAGCGCCATCTAGTTCCACACTAAGCGAACTAGCCTTGTATAACAATGCATTATTTGCACCAATCGAATACAAGTATTTCAGCCAATCAGAGGCCGTATTATCAAAAATTGTATCACCGCCAACTTACAAATTGGTCAATTCGACGAATTCAGGATTTATTTTTCTTCTCCCTAAACCTCCCATGAAACCTAAAATGATGGGTCGCGGTAAACGATGATATGCTCCTACCGGGATTCGAACCCGCGATCTTTTAGTATAGCAATTGGGTTTCTAACCACTACACCAATAAGGACGTTTCACTATGGTTCACTTACATTCGTATTATAATAAGTTTACCCAGTTTTAGCGTACAGTTGAAATGAAAAATTAACCAAATATTTTGTAGAAAAAATGGACAAATAATTAGCATGCTTCAGCGGCATTACACGATGATGTCATTTCATTACACAACGTAATCTCGCGGTGTGGCCTCCACAGTTTCTACCATTAGTATTGTGATCACATCAGGCTGTATGACTGTGTGTCTTGTGCTTGTTTAATTTTTTTATCTTAATTTTAATATGGCCAAAAATTATTAGCAATACGTGTTTTATTCTGCGGCAGTGATGTGTTTGTTTTCCCTTCTTTCATGTCCTTACGAATTATGAAGTTTCAGAATTATTTAATATCTTGCACATGAAAGGCTGTTAGCGATAAAGCTGCCTAATTTGTAGTTTGTATAAGATATTTAAAACCTTCCTTATTTGAACAATAAAGCGTATTTGATTGGTCGATTGATTGATTGAAAGGCGTCGAGCGTCGGAGCTGGACGTTCATCCCGGGAAAATAAAAATAAATTTCTTCGCCGGTAAAACTAATGTAATAAAACTAAAACATTTCTAAATTATGTATGTACTAAAACAACAATATTACAACAGCACAATTTACATTGATATCTAAAAAGACACATTCTCACTGCACAACAATAAATTGCAATAAAAACATACTCTTCCTTCAAAGAAACTTTCGTTCCACAGCCAACCAAAATGTCCTAGTGAAGTGAAATAGACAGATCATAGTGTGTAGTTAGTGTGTGCGAGACGTCGCCATGGGGCAAAATGGCGGCGATTTTGGCGCGCTTTTACAAGGCGCGGGAAGGCAGCTATTAAATCAGGGAGGGCAGGCGCTGTTCCAATATGGTGCTCAGGCCTTGGGAAACATCATCAATGAAGTGTTTCAAAAGAAGGAGCTGGAACCGCGGTACCTGCCGAGCATCAAGAATTACAAAGTGGTAGGTATTGCCAATTTTTTTCGTGATTTCTAATTCGGTAGCAAAAATGTCACCAATACAGCAAGTCATTTTCTTCGGGAATATAAAAGGATTTATCTATCGGTAGATATATTTATCGATAATTATGTTTCCTGCTCTATTATATTTGTGATAGGTAGACGGATAGACTGCAAACCTAGTTAATGGGTTCGATTCTGATGTCAGAGACAATTCGATGTGACTTCTTACTAAACTAAAACGAGTTTTAAATACACGTTATAAATCATGTTGCTCAAGCGTAGATCTGCACTTGAGCATAGTTAGAAAGAGATGTCGCTATACAATTTACATAAAGCTGTCTTTGCTTGAGTAATACGGGCCTTAGAGAAGTTACGCCAGACTTTTATGAAAGACAGATGTGACTTTTTTAAACTGAAGTTTCAAAGTAGTGCTGTCTTATTCCTCCTGGAATAATAAGAAGAGATAATCAGTCTAAAAAATTATCTACGCAGTTTTGCTTTAAGGAGTCTTACTCAAATGCATCGCTTGATACCTTATAAATCAAGAATGTATTTGGAAAGTGATCCAATATTGAGTGAATTGTTGTAATACCTCCGATCTCCGACGTGGGCGATCATGAGCACATCCTCAACTGATCCTCCCACACAGTTTATCGACATTAGTACCTTATAATTATCTCAGGTACAGTCCGTATCATAATTGTTTATACACGGCCGATTCCCCCCCGTGGGATTAGGAATCAAGGGCATTTTCCCGACGGGGAACATTGAACCTTCAGGGTGCTCCTTAGACAACACCTTTTAACGGGACGCACGATAGAAATCAGCCCTGAAGAGATGAATTAGTTATTTATATTTTTAAATACTTCATTACAATGAATTAAAAAAAATAAGGAAACAAAATCATACAATATTATTTTGTAGGGCAGTTTATAATGTTTCAACTTTCAACTGGCAAACATGGATAACTAAGGTCCGTATTAATAAACCAATCTCAATACAAATCTCGAGGCTGTATCACCCGAGATGCGTCTTAAGCAGTTGACGCTATCTCAAGCTACGTGCTAATTTATAAATCAATCTTGAGGTCTACTCTGCTGAGATCACTTCTCAAGTATTTGCCTCAGCGGCGAATGAATGTACATGAAACTCGGCGCACGTCTCAAGTGAGTCTGCTTGAGTATGCACGTGCGTTTCAGGTCTCAAGTAAGGTTTATTAATCAACACGTTTACTTGAGACCGGTCACAAGACTGTTCTCAATCTTGAGAATGGTTTATTAACACGGGCCTAAGAGATGACATTAACATTTCGTTGATGGTAGGGAATTTGACAGAGACTAGATCGCATTCTCATTCGGGAAAAAATCTATAATTGAAAAAGTTGAGGCTTGAGAATCTGTTGCTTGAAACAGTATCAAAAAAAATTGTATTGAGTCAGACGCGATCTCAATCTCAAGATACGGTCATTTTGAGAATAGTTTTGTGACCGGTCTCAAGTAAACGTGTTGAACGTCTGACTCAATACAATTTTTTTTGATACTGTTTCAAGCAACAGATTCTCAAGCCTCAACTTTTTCAATTATAGATTTTTTCCCGTTGTACCATACCACAGCTTCAATATTTCGGTAATTGTTTGTCTGTAAATAAATTAAAATAGAATTTGGTATAAATACACTCCACATATCTTGTAGATTACTACGTATTTTTTTCACCCAAATAAAAAAAAAAAAAACAAATATTTCGGACACTTACACCAATTATCTAGTCCCAAACTAAGCAAAAGCTTGTATTATGGATACTAGATAACGGATAAACATACATAAATATTTATATAAACATCCATGACTCACGAATAAATGTTCATATTCATCACACAAACATTTACCCGTCGCGAGATTCGAACCCGCAACAGTTGGTTTCGCTGACAGGGTCACTATCCACTACACCAATCGGTCGTCAAATGCTATTGCTCAGATTCACGCTATTTCGCGGAGGATAAGCCACGTGGCATATTGCCTATGTGTTGTTGACTGTGATTTCCCGGAGACGAAAGTGTAGTTTTATTACCTATATATTTATTTGTGTTTCCCGGTATCTCCGCCAGTGTTGGGTAGATATCGATATTTATTGTGTATTTAAAGGTATGATTTGTTATTATACAAATTGAATGAAGATATGCGGGGCTAACATGCCTTATACTCTTTCTGTAAAGAAAAGAAAGAAGAAGAAGAGGTTTGCATTTCTCTCACCCGCATTAAGCATGAACGTTGTAGAGCGAGGGTGAACAGAGCATGAAGATAGAGAATGGAAATCTAAAGTAAATAATAATAATAATAAATAAATATCTTTGCACATACACACAGCACCGTCTAGTTCCACACTAAACAACTAGGCTTGTATTATGGATACCAGAAGGTTGATAAACTTCACAAATACATTTTTTTTTGTAAATAAATATTCATCATACAAACATATGCCCCTAGCGGGATTCGAACCCGCAACCTTGGTCGTCAAAAAACGTCGTTTTGACAATTTTCCGTGACTGCACTAGACTTTACCACGAGGTACCTACGTAATTCTATTTACTGCATACTAGGTCATTTTTCGATAAAAGAACATCCTCTTTTATCCTGCCCATCGACAAACAAAGTCTTAATCTTCAAATATCAAATTACTTAAAAAGGGCTAACTAATATTGAAACATTGTTAATTGTGCGTGAAAATGACTGAATAAGCATAAGTTTGTCACAGGGCGTGGAGCACGATTTATCTAAAATTAAACATGAATTGTATGGGTACTTACCCTGCCTATACATAGTGAATTGCATCATTGCATTCGTTCTTTTCCCGTGCAAATATGGCATTAATTAAAACTATGACACATACTGTACCTACGTTTAATGTTTACATAGCTTTTACGTTTATCATCAGGAAATGTTTGAACAACTTTATTTCCTTTGTTTCATATATGTTTAACTTTCAACAATATTTTGAAGCCTTCCCAAACCTTCACCCTGATTGCCCATTGGTGTTTCCCACTTCCTACGTTCCCAGTTCTTTGTGGTATCATTTTATTTTTTTCATAAGCTGGGGCCCGTATTTTGATTGAGGTGACCTTAAGTTGACGCTTGAGAATCTGTTGCATATTAAAACAGTATCAAAAAACATATATTAAATAATAAAATTGACACTGAGAATGCACACGCCCATGAGCCCATCGCCATTTTAACGTGATTGGTGTTTGTTTCGAATTAATCAGTACCTTATTATGTTCATCCAGGATATTGTCTATACAATACAAATACACTTTATTGCACAACAGAAAAGAAAATACAGTTACAGAAAAGTGTCAAGAATAGAATGTACAATTTAGCGACCTTATCACTAAAAGCGATCTCTTCCATGCAACCTTTGGGTATAAGGACATGTCTATCTATGTGATCAAACATCCAAACTTTAATATTTTAAATATTAGTACTTAAGGATTAAGAGCTACACCGAGTTAACTCTAGCCCAGACTGACCTTGTGGTCGCTGCAACGTAGCAATTGACCAATTACGAGATCGGATAAGACCAATTCAACTGAATTCACTGTTTCGATCCCTACATCTGAATGGACCAACTTCTAGCATGGACTTTAATGGGAATGTTTACAGTTTAATTAAATAGAGTTTGGCTGGAATTAAGAGACTATGATTTAATATAATAATAACATAAATGTAAAATTTAGAAAATCTCCTTCTTACTCCTCCCACTGTATCTCTAATAATCTAGGCTCAACAGCAGTATTCGACAAGACTCCTACTGAAGGTAGACGGTGCCCTGCGGGATTCTATTGAAAATGTGGTTTTGTAATTCCAAAGAAACACGTGGCCAGACTAATAACTATTAAGTAATCTATGACCAGACATAGGCTTCAAAATTACGTGCTTGAAATACCACCCCTCTTTTAGCTTCGAGGGTTAAAAACGGTAGCGATAGCGATAGCGACTGC
This sequence comes from Oegoconia quadripuncta, assembly GCA_949316235.1. NCBI lineage: Eukaryota > Metazoa > Arthropoda > Insecta > Lepidoptera > Autostichidae > Oegoconia > Oegoconia quadripuncta. The sequence goes on from OX438746.1 coordinate 5,397,514, forward strand.
ACCATGAGTGCTTCACACATTCTCGAAGTCCCGAGTGTCGATTTTTCACAATTTTCTAAAAATATATTTGGTAGCGATTGGTGGCAGATAGTGTCTTCGAAACCAATAGTTAGAGGGTAAATGTTTGTGTAATGAATACGAACGTTTATTCCCGAGTTATAAATATGGATGTTTATATAAAAAATTATTAAAAATCGGTTTGGTTGGTGGTAGGGCATTTTAAATGTCCGCGTGGCTAGCTACCACCATCTTATCTAAATCTGCCGCCAAGCAGCAATGTTAATAGCATTGTTGTGTTCCGGTTGTCAGAGATAAGATAACCAGTCCCCCCAAATGTGTTGGGATTTCCGGGTCAGTACGCTTCCACCTTCGACCTCATCATCACTTAACATCTAGTGTGATTGAGATCAAGTACCAACCCGTTGTGCATAAAAAAAAATTCGTGATCTAGTATCCGTAGTAAAAAGTTTGCCTACTTTGGGAGTAGATAATGAGTGTAACTATTCGAAATATTTATTTGCAATTAAAATAATTATTTTTAAGAATTGTCTAAGGATAACACGTTATTGATTTTGCGGTAACATCGTTATGTTATTTGATAGTTACAAAAAGTAAAATACTGATTTATAAAACCAAAGATTTCCTATTACTGTAAAACGTACCACATTAATTCATGATTATAGAAACGTAACGTCCATGCGTCACTGGGAATGGAAGCACAGAAAACCAGCGCTGCGATCCGTCGCAACATGAGCTGAGTGCTAACCCATTTGTGCACGCAATGACAGCATGGTCTGCGTCTTATTTATATTTCTTTTTTAAGCCATAATTTACTACATTGTTCTTATTCTTAATAGACTCCCTATGGATATTACTTAGGGAAATCCTTTGTACCTAATGTTCGCAACGGATCTCCCGTTGATCTAAACACTAGAAAGCTTTTGTCAATGTACAAACTTTTTTATTCGCAGCGAGTTGTTAACCCTAATCACATTGAGTTATGGATGTTTTCATTTATAATAAGTATTTATTTACAAAAAAAAAATGTATTTATGTATTATATCAACCATCTGGTATCCACAACACAAGCATATAGTTGCTTACTGTGGAACTAGATGGCGCTGTGTGTATGTCTAAGGATATTTATTATTATTATTATTATTATTGAGGCCGAATGTGGAACTGCATACATAAAAGTGACGATCTTTATCCCAATTGGGTGGTCAAAGATATCCTAAACAACAGCGTTTGGGTGTTCCAAACATTATGACTTATGCTTGACACAACATCCATTAAAACGTGCAAATCCTTTTTTTTTTTGTGGAAATTCTCTTAGTCGGCATCTACGACACCCACTGGAAAATATCGGTTGGTTCTATTTTTTTCATGCCAAAAACATACCTACACTCATCTAGAACCTTTGATGGTACTGATAGAGTTATCTGGTTTTCCTCAAACAGCGATACGTAAGAAATGAAATATTTATTTTTTTCATATTTGTTTAATTGGAAAGAAGTGATAATTAAGTGTGGTTACGGCAGAGGAGAATAGGACCAACCTATGTTGGGTGTCCCCCCTCCCGTGGGTGTCATTAAAGAGAGTAAACGATCCGGAGCTTAACAGCATAAGCCAATGATAGGCAGCAGCATCATTGGCCTGGACTTCCCAGATAAAATCTGAGATCGCAAACCTGCCTGCCAATCGCGGCGATTATCGAAAATCTAAATTTAATGTAGGTATATATTTTATTTTGAGTGCTGTGTGATTTCGGCACGTAATAAGAAATCAAGATAAACTTACAGGTCATGTATTGTATTGTATGTGTATGTGGCTGTTGCAGGTCAACGGAGACCGCTTACAGGTCATGTAAGCTGACTCCGCAAAATCTGTAATTCATTCAGAGGGCTATGCATAAGTTTTTTCAATAAGGTTCCCACTGATGTACAAAATCTTCCTTTCAATCAATTTAAAGGTTCTATGAAAAAGAAACTTATTAAGAAAGCATATTATAGATAATCAGACTATTTGGATAATAATCAACCATGGACGTAACCTGGCCGTTAACAAGCCAGGCTATTTCACGATTAATAGTAAAATATTATTGTACCTTTTTGTAATATAAAATAATGTTTTTAAAAACAGCAACCCCTCGAGTTTCTTGCTTGTTCTTCTCAGAGAAAATTGCCTTTCGAACAAACAGTAGCTTTAAAAATGTAAAATCTGACTATTTTAAGTGTATATTATTTTTAACCGCCTCTTTGGCTCAATGTAAACAACATTGGGCTTACGATTCGGAGGTCGCGGGTTCGATCCCCAGCGGGGTACATATTTTAGTACTCGGTTTGGTTGGTGGTAGGGCATTTTAAATGTCCGCCTGGCTAGCTACCACCATCTTATCTAAATCTGCCGCAAAGCAGCAATGTTAATAGATGTTTTGGGGTTTCCGGGTACGCTTCCACCTTCGACCTCATCTTCACTTAACATCAGGTGTGATTGAGGTCAAGTAAAACCCGTTGTGCATTAAAAAAAATACCCTGTGTACCCACAAAATAAAGCTTTTTTGTATTTGACGTTCGCTCGGATCTGGTTGTTAGGTATATCGAGCCAAATGTGGTAGTTATGTAGCCCCGGCTTAAAATCTAGTAGATATCCTATGTATTATACCTATGTTCTATATCTCACTCATCGCATCTGCTATGCATTTCCATAAAGTCGGACAGTTATACGTTTCCGAGAGCTTGGGATCTGATCGCTCATATCTATTTCTAGCGCACTTCTATTTGCTTGCTCTATGCTGGTCTGCTGGCTTTTAATTACTTTCGCCAGATGTACACACGTTGTGCCGTATAGCGTCGTTTATCGAGTGTTACGACTAGTGTTGCCAGATCTAAAGGAAAAAAGCGGGAATCCGACGAATAATTGAAGCGTAGAAACTTACACTTCTCAAAAGACTTCAATCAAACTAATTTTTAACCGGCTTCAAAAAGGAGGAGGTTCTCAATTCGGCCGTTTGTATGTTGTTATGTTTGTACACCTGACTGTGAGGTTCGGCGATTGATTCGCGTGATTTTTTTTGTAAATGAAAGGAGTTACCGTCCAGGTAGTCTTTTTAGTAGTAGTTTTTTTTTCTATTTTTTTAATCGAGGGTTTTATCATTATAATGATAATGTCACCCTCATTGGAACTAAACCTATCAAAGCACATACAAAACAACAAAACAAGACACAAAACAAGACACAAAGCTTACCTACGACTTAAAGCTAGTTTCACGATATGCTACAGCGATTTGGCTTCCCGAGACAATGGAAAAGCCAAAACACTGTTGCATATCCCCACTTCGTATGTAAAATTGTAGTTAATCATAAATTGTCGTCTTAAGTCTTCGCTCCGGACACACTCCATTAAAATGTGGAAAACGTCTTCTACACTTTGACATACTTCACAATTTGGGGACAATACTTTTGCCATTAAGTTTCCAAATTTATTCAAAGGGATGTGACCCGAGCGAAGTCTCAAGACTGTTACAACTTCTCGTCTACTCATGTCGGCACCATCGAACCATGGATATCGCAGGAGATTAGGTTGGATCGTCTTATACCATATCCTTTTGCTTAAAGACCTTTTATCAAAGTATTCCTTCCTTATTTCAAGGCATCTATCTTTAACCAAATATATTAAATCAGAATGGCATGGTGGGCAGGAATATGTAATGCCTTCAACACAAGCTTCTTTTGCCAAACGATCTGCAATCTCATTCCCGGTGATGCCGACATGAGACATCCATCCATTGTAATATTACCTTAGTATTGTTCCTTTGCAGTGTATATATTCCACTTGTAGTGTAGGTAGTCCACTTGAAATTGAATTACACTCGGTTCAGTTGTTTTTTTAGGTACATCCCATCTTGTGACATCCTGCCGTCATCATCATTTTTCTGCACTCTTGGTGGGGTCGGCACAACATGTCTTCCTCTTCCACGCTCCTCTATCAGTCGTCATCTCCGTACTCACCCCTTTCACACACATATCATTTCTCACGCAGTCTACCCACACCTTCTTCGGTCTTCCTCTACCTCTGTATCCCTCCACATTCATTCTTAGCACTCGTCTCGTTACGTGTATTTCATCCCTCCTCATAATATATACTCAACTTTTCTGTTATTGGTGCCACTTACAGACTTCCTCTGATATACTCATTCCTGATTTTATCCATTCTAGTCACACCACACATCCATCTTAGCATTGTCATCTCTGCCACGTGCATTGTACTTTCATCCGTCACTTTCATTGCCTAACAACCAGATCCATACGTGGTGACAGGTCTTATAGTGGGTCCCACGTAGTCCCCGAAACCCCGAAAACTTTAGCGTGCTTGCGTTCGATCACGGTACTACGTAAGTGCCCTAGAAGTAGATTATAGTAACTCGGTACGGTAATTTAACGACCGAACGCAAGCGAGCTTAAGGTCGAAAATTTTGTAGTGGTACACAACGGTGTTACTGAACACCAGCACGACTTATGGCTTAATGAACATAAAATTAATGCCCAAGAAAAAATAAATGCGTTGTGCATTCTTATCTTAAATTGACGTTAGAGGAAGGACCAGCGGAACATCTGGCAACACTATCTACGCCGCTATTATACCGTCATAAAAATATGCTCAATCGATCATAGTAATGTGACAGTGTAATTGGTGACATATTTTCCTACTTCACCTTAAAATATTATATGAATTTTGTCATTATTTCAAAATAATCATAACTTACCTATTTACTGTGTGGCTTCGATACGTAGAATATACGTATTTAGCTTTGAAATAGTGTCCAAAAATAGCTTACCATGATACTTACTACATATTTTAGAAGAAGAACAAAGTTGACCGTCCATTCTGTTGTCAGAATGACAGGGCAATGCCCCTAGTGTAGTAAATATTTGGAATTACTGAAATTTTCATTGGTCAAAAGTTAGTTATCATTGTTAACTTTATAATTTATAAACCTAGACCCTGTAGTTATGAAGGAGATAAAGATACCCTACAAATTTGAAACAAGCCCCCTGCGCCTGTTAAAAGTTGAGAGCAAATGCATACAAGATGGTCACTGCCCATTTTTAAAACACGACTGAAGGAGCACTACCTTAGGTCCTGCCAGTAATTATACTTATGTGTATTTATGTTTGTTTATATATTTATTTATATTATATATATGAGACTTTCCACCATAAACACTGCAGGGGCAGTACGCACCACTTCGTTTTGTTCGCAAGGCATAACTAATGTGTTTTATTTTAACACTTTATTTGCATATTAAATATACACACATACATTGAACAAACATATGACAGAAATTACAATACACAAAAGGCGAGCTTATTTCTGTAAGAGATTTCTTCCAACACCCTCGGAACATTTTTTTATTGCAGACAAAGAGCATAAATATACTTACAAATACAGAACAATACATTAACAATACATCACTGTTTAACAAAATATTAAGATATAAAGCAATGGTTTCATTACCTATAGGACGAGTTTATTTAATAATCGCATAATTTTATAAAAAAAATAGATAAGATAATAATGTCTTTAAGATCTAACGCGCTAATGAACACGAAGTTTTTAGGGATTGTAACCGGTTTCGAAAATGCCGGTAAATAACAGTTTATATTTTAGAAAAGGGATCGTTTGGAGCGCGTCCGAAATGAGAGCGCTACCTAAAACCGATCTAATCCAGACAGACACTACACCTGTCGTCATTTAGGCACATTTTGTAGTGATAGAGACGACGTTGTCGGTAATGAAAACCACAAAAAAATTGCTTAATTAATTCAAAACCCATAAGTATTAGGAGCATGACAGGCATGATAAACGTTTATGTCGCGTGAGATAGTATTTGTCCTGCTCATTCGTCTTGACGAAATACACAACTATCCTACTCTCATGTCGCGTATAGCGCGCGACAAACGCTACGTTACGTTACGCCATGCTACGGGGGCTGGTTTCACTCCTTAAGAACACTCTTTTTTTTTAAGGTTTATTTATTTATTTATCATTTATTGCACACAAGAAAAAAAACATACAGATACAACATAATAGAGACGACACAACAGGTTCTGCTTATTTCTACAATGAAATTTCTTCCAGCAGACCTACGAAAGAGATATATGACTGGAAGAGGCAGATAAGACGTGCACAATGGAAATCTAAAGAAATGAATAATTATGATAGATAAAAAAAACCTAACTGAATATAAATATAACTACATACTAATAAGTACATAAATAAGTACATATTTCAATACATACGAATATAAAATATAACATACATATAATACACGGAATAACACTATGAAATGGAAGGGTAATGTTCCTTAACTCTTTTCCTAAAGACAGCGATCGATGGACTGGCACGGATAGTGTGAGGAAGAGTATTCCACAGCTTGGCAGCATGCACAGTGAAAGAATGTGAGTAGAAGTCTGACGTTAGAACGGCAGGGCTCATCCTGTGGCCGCGAAAAAAAAAAGCGCTCACGCAAATAAGATAAGATAAGGTTAAGGTAGAGTCAAACTAAATAAAACACTCTTTGTACATGACGCCGAATTATATTTGGAATTAAACCGGTAAACAAGCCCTGATACTTTTAGCTGCAGATGACTAACTGATATTTAATTCAAAAAGGACTAATCGATTACCACACGGCAGACAAAGGTCGTTAGCCGTCTAGACTAGAGACAGGGGGGAGTTTGCAAATTGAGAGATGCGAGCAAGATGATGTCTGTGTTTTGCAAAACAGTTTGATCCTATCTATTCACATATTTCCGGAAGTTATGTTTACAGAGAGGTAATATAGCTTGAAATATAATTGATATACACAGATCTACTCGTAGAAGACCCACATGTCCCGGCATCGTCATGCATTATACCTAGATGTTCTTAAAATTTATAACGGAGGCAGCCTTTGGGCGTGCGCGGTGCAGATTACCTACATGAAATGGAGAAACATTGGTTAGCAAAATGGAATAATGGAAATTATAGATCGGTTCGGATAAATACGCTCACGGATAATGCTGAAGCTATAATCGTTTGGGCGTAAGGTCCCTGCGGTATGGCAAACGTTCGGATGTATGTCGGTACGTGACCGCCTAACCTGGTCGGACGTACAAACGTAATAATTCTATCTACTTAGTCTACTTAAAAATATTGTACCAATATATATAAAAAATAAGTATAAGAAAAATAATGAGGAATTGTTTAAGCACTGTAGAATATTAACTGTGTACAACAAAATTAAAATGTCAATAGTTTTAGAAAAATTTCCCAACATAGCATTGTTAACAAAAACAAGTAGACCAAGTCATCTACGTAATTTGGCATACCTACCACCATATCAACTTCCTAAATGTAATAATGTATATGGCATGAGAATATGGGATTATATTTTACCAGATATTTTAAATAGTATTCCTGGTGAACTATATTCACATAACGTAAAACTATGTAAAAATGCATTAAAGAAGTACTTTATAGATGGAAATATGTAGGAAGTGCCTTTCTAACAAATTTTATTTCGATAGCGAGACACATGTCTACTTGCCTTCGTATATCAATCTTATGTATTATGTATGTATAGGTATTTTAAGTTGCTTTTGTAATAATTAATAACGTGGCCGGTCAGTGACCTCATTCGCACTACACACAAACCTTTACAGGTTTTCGTAGGCGTCTTATAGTGAAGATTGTTCAAATAATGTTCTATGGATAAATAAATAAAAAAAAAAAAAAAAAAACTACGGCACCGGTTCGCGAAGAAGTGGTGTAGCCTTCCCGCGGTCCCGATCCCAGATCAAGCCAGCGTATGAAGGACACTCCAAATACAAATAAAAATAAACTCACGTTCACGATACTCGCTATCCCTATCGTTCGGTTACCGGACGAATGGAGCAGTCTTCCCGCGGAAGGCGATAAAAGATCAAACCGCGTTGGAAGAGGGCTCCAGGTGTAATAGGGCCTGATACGAGAGCGCGCCTGCGCCTATCCTGCCTATGCAATCGGTTAATCACGGATAACTGGGGTACACTTCCCGCGGTCCCGATGCAAGATCAAGCCAGCGTTTGAAGTGGTGCCCAGATATATTCTACCTGATAAAAGGTCGCGCCCGCGCCCCTACTCGGATTCGGTTTACGGCTAAATGGACGATTCTTCCCGCGGACCCGATAAAGATCAAACCAGCGTTGGAAGGGCCGTCCAGATAGGAATGGGTCGGTACCTATGTACCACGCGCACGCGCCTACGGCTATTCGCGGTTGTTCGAAACACGGATACCTGGGATACTCGTCCCGCGAACCGATACAAGATCAATCCTGCGTTGGTGGAGGGTCCCAGATATATTCGGATGAAATAAATACACGGACTTACCTACTACTATAAATTCTACTCCTCGGTCTACGGATAAATGGAGAAACCTTCCCGCGGTCCCGATCGATCAAGCCAGCGTTTGAAGGATCCTCCAATTTATATGGGTCGGAAAACTAAATCGCGGTCGCGGCACAAACTAAACTATCGTTACTTCGCGGTTATTCTATTCTACACTATCGCTAAGCTGAGAACACACGCAAAGGGGCATCCGTTGAGGTCTACGCCTTTGGAGTGGGCCACGCGGCGGCGATACAGACTACCGTGGTGTCCACTCTAAGACTCGTCAACGCATACCTCTGTTCGCTCTTTGGTCCGCGTTTTATATCCGCGGTGCTTGCATGCGAGTTGCGGTATGGGCAGTGGGGCCGGAGCGCCCCCCTGCCCCCTCTGTGGTCCGGCTTGTCGGATGACGTGGTTTGCGGTGCCCCCCACCTCACGGTGGAGCTGGCGGTGGGCATAACGATGGCATCGTTACAAATGCATCGTATACGTCCGCTATTCGTACCACAGTAAGGTTGCTAATAGTATATTTCAATACAAGTGCGGAAAGCCTGTCATTGCAAAGCGTTCCGACAAATGTCACCCGAGCCGAGGCGCAGCCGAAGGTCGACAGTCGGAACGAGTTGCAATGACGGTTCCGCACGTGTACTGAACGACTATTTTTAATACAGTTGCGAAAAAATTAAGCAATTTAATAAAATAATAAAAACACAATAAACTCAACTAACTAATCATTTATTTCTTACAAAAGTTATAATTCACATATACATTGAAATTGGTACAGTTTTTTATAGTAACTGGGGAAGTTTTAGGTTGCATATTTACTGTTTGAGACAAACTATTAAAATTGGAAAATGGCGCCAACCGTAAAAGAATACAAGCAGAGACTATGGCAGTATACGTCATACAGCCAACTTTTTTATATTTATAAATTTAATTTGGCCGATACTAATATTAATTTAATGTTTAAATTTCAATTAAAATTACTTTTAAATCTGATATTGAAACAAATTAGTAGCTTTTTTTAGAAATATTTGCATAAATCATAAAAACTTCTATGAATTTTTTTAGTAAAAACTTCATGGTTGGTTTTTTCTTTTTAATAGACATTATTTTGACAGTTTGCAAAGAAAAAGCACTAGTTCGGGAAATCCCACTTCCCGCACGCTATACGTCCCTGCAATATGCCACTTTTTGAGCAACTGTATTAAAAAACCTTTTTCATATCAGCAAAGAAATATGACTATTTACGATAGGTGTAGGTATATAACATACATAAAGTCACGATAGATAAAGTGGTCAGAGATATCCTAAACAAAGGCGATATACAGAAATGCCAAGCGCAGTTAAAACGTGAAAATCTGTAGATGTCTTCAGTGGAAGGTCCTTTAGTCGCCTTAATAATCTAAACCATCAAAGAAGTTTATTTATGGGACATGTATATTACGGTGGCACTATTTATGCATTTTTTTTGGGATATCTAATCTAACTAATATTATAAATGCGAAAGTTTGGATGTTTGTTTATTTGTTTGTTGCTCAATCACGGCGAAACGGATGAACGGAGTTAGATGATATTTGGTATATACGTAGAATATACCCTAGATTACGACATACGATATATTTTATCCCGATAAAGTATGTATTTCCCGCGGGATAGCCAGATTTCCGCTATAAAGTTGTACCACGCAGGCGAAGCTGCGGACGGACGGACGGGGAAAGCTAGTCAATTATAACCATAAGTAAATCAGTCTTTGTGTATGAGAATGAGGATTCCAGCAACACGTGACGATGCTCTCTTAAAATATTCTATATCTTTTAAACTAATACCTAATAGAAGAGGTGTGTCAAGATCGTAGCAAGTGGAAGTCTGTGGTCTCTGCCTACCACTACGGGAAACAGGTGTGACATTATGTATGTGTATGTAATACCTAATAATGTATAATACAATTATAATAAATTCTATATTAAAATACTTTTAAAAACAAGCTTATAATACTCCGTCGTGATTATCACTATTATAGTACCTACAAAGAAAAGTTACATACAGTCCATCAGGAAGTTTCAGTCCCTATATACCGGCTCCATCATCCCATAATATTGCATTGTCACCGAACTTATTTAAATATGCCAAATTTTAGCTCAATCAGATACCAGCCAGTGGTTGAAAAATGGTGTGCAAATTTTGAAACGGACATCTTACGTACGAATATTGCTAACTAAATATAAGCTTGTAAATATAGGCCACTGCAATTTTTTTCCTTTGGACAATTTTTTTACATTATTAAAATATACTTACAAACTTAATAGTCACAAAACTAACTCATCCTTGTAATCATCAGTTCGAAACTACATCAGCTTACGACAAACAGTCCAAACCTATTACCTTAAAAGCCATTGGTTATTTATTAACTACTCCAATGGTGGTAATTATTTCTTTATGACACCATCGATTTGCGTACCTACCTGATGTAACGGTGTTATGGTGAACAGCCGCACCTTCGACGCGTGGCGTCCCACAGGGTTTTCCACTGGGACCGTTGTTGTAACTAAACTATGTTATGTTTTCAATGTCTGCTCGAATTACATTGGTGTATATAACATTCGGTAAGGTTTACTCTGTTATTCAATCGAGATTGTTAAACAATAAAAGGTCGATGAAATCTAAAATTTTCATTTACAATTAAGTCTGTAGAAGTTCAATGTCTTGTTACTCACTGTTTTGGGGTAATAATTCGAATTATAATGAATTGTATAACAAACAAGAAATAACTGCGATAGCTCCAGCGCACTCAGCGGAAATATAATTGAATTGGGTTACAATATAATATTAATTAATTAGTTTGACAGATACGTCCGAGCTTTTGAACTGTTGAAAATATAATGACGTTGTTTTGTTCGGCCGTCTGAATTCGAAATAGGAATTAGAATTGAAATATAAAGAAACGAAAAGGAAAAAGAACAAAAAGATTACTAACTAAAATCACCAACGAGACGCAATACCGTCACGTTACAATATTAGTCGTCTTTGTAGTAGTGTTAAAAGCTTGTTTTTAAAAGTAAAAGTACCAACCCGTTATGCATAAAAAAAATAATTAATGTACAACTTAATTATTTCTACACAATTCCATTGCCAAACATGAGTTTTTTATAATTCTATTCACAAGTTCGTCATGATGAATAGGTACCTACAAACAAAATTTCTTATCACCCTTATCGATATGTATCCCTATTGATGACTCAAACACGCAAGGACATATTCACCCATGAAATAGTATATATAACAAAGGCAATTTTATCACTCCATATAACGTTCGTCAGTCAACTACTTCAATTATACGCGAATGGACTGATCATTTGATACGTGAAAGTTTTACAGTTAATATTTAGTGGTATATTATTTTTGTTAGTGATATGGTGATAAATTTTAGTTTTTATAGTAAGAGTATTCTTGAGAATTTGAGCTTTCCTGTGATTTTTTATTTATACCTAAACCAATTTCTTGGCTCTCATTATTTGATGATGGTGTTATAAGAAAATCCGTCGGATAAGGTGTCGTTAAGCACTGAGACAAAAAAAACTAACTGCCCTAAACTTAAGTCACTCGTATCTTAGACGTTACAGGATTTTATAATTTTAAACCTTGTTGAAATTGTTTTAGAGAATATTCTCTCACTCTCAATGTAATAAAATCCTGTTACATATTTCTTATTTCTCTAAATAGCTTGACCAGCAACTAATCGATAACAATTTGCTGCCAACCAAGGACAATTGATGAGACCTTGATTTTGAACTCTCAACTTTCAATTATAAAGTTAATACTAGCTCGCTTTCATTCACAAGTTTCCGGGCACGTTACCATAATTTTTGCATGAAATATCTAGAATCGGTAATAAATACCTGTCAATGTTTTATTAATTATTTAATTAACCGTCATACGTGCACGACGACCGCGGTATTCTAATCGAAAATAAACAAACATAATTCGAAACAAAAGGAAAATGTACCATAATGAATTATCACATAATTATTCAGTTTATTAATAGGTATAGGTATTTTATATTGTATATACAGAACAATTCAGTATATCGCTGAACGCTATTGTAACAACATTCGGAAAAACGTTAATTCTTGAACTTGATCCAAATATCCAGGGACATTCGTAATTGCTACGATTTAAAACGGTTACTTAAAAAATCAGTTCAGTTGTTAAGATGTCGAAGGAAGTACCAGAAGAGCCCTTTGTTAAGCTAAGGACAGAGGATGTTGGACATCTGAAAACTTACTACGCTTCAAGCAATATCATAATTGCTACTGAGAGATGGAAGAAGAAATCAGTGTCAATTTTATCACCGAAATCTGGGCGTATCCGTAGACAAAGCAAACAAAAAGTCGACAAAGGACCTGATGAACCAAATGCCAAAGACGGTTTCTTCTCAAGACTGTTGGACGATTTTAGGAAGGCAAAAGTATCTGACTTCACCTACCGACCAACAAAAGTGCGCGACGATAGCTCTTACAAGCCATTTTGGGCTACACGAGTTAAAAGCACAAGTGATAATGATAACATTGAAGTTGTTAAAACTAGGAAAATTGTGAATGTTCTTGACAAAAGCCAGGGATTGCTAACTAGAAGTACAGTGTTTGAAAAGGAACACATTGTGAAACCGAAAGTGAGACTCAGTGAAAATGTTGTAGTTGACAAACCGTTGAAGAAAAATGCATCGGCTACTATTCATAGAGATGATAAGAAAATGCCTCCTAACTACAACGGAAGTAAAATGTACATGCCTACTGGAGAACAGTTGTTCTGGGTTTGTTTTTAACATATTATTTACTTAGATTCTCTGCGGTAACCTACTGGTGACTACTTCCTGTGGTTATTGTGCAACAAAGAGAGGATAATTAATGCGTTTTTCGGACGATATTGAAAACTCGAATAATTTTGCTCTACAGGTTGTAAATTGAAGTTGTGCAAATCACGTTAAACGTATCTTGTTTACCAACAATGTTCACCAACGAACCATAGTCGAATTCGACTGAATTTATCTTTTTTAAAACCATCATCAGGTATTGAAAAAAATTAAACTACCTGTGCCCATAACTTCTATTTCAGTTACCGTAAAAAAACTATCTTTTAATATATTTTGATGTTAGTAGATATGCGAGGATCCCCAAGTCACTAACTTAATTATTACATAGTTTTATGTTGTATAGCCTTGGTAAAATTAACATAGTAGGTATAATCATAAGATCCTACCTCCACACTCCTCCCACTGTAACTCCTATATAAGCTAGGATCAACTGTGGTACTCGACTCGACTACTGAAAGTCTATTGCTACCTTGGACCCCAGACTAATTAGTGAAAGAAATAGGGTATGTAAGTAGGAAAAAGAAAGCCAACCCTATGGGGAAGGAGAACGAGGCGAAGCTCGGCCTCCCGATTTCGTAAAATACGAAAATGCCTAAGGTGAAGTTCATTTGTCATTCCAACTCGACCCGCCAGCAGTTAGACCCTCAATTAGATAGATAGATAGATAATTTGTTTATTTGCCTCTAAGCATATTGCACAATGATAACAATTAGTAATACAGAACAGAATAGTATATTAATATTACAGGAATAAAAATTCTAAAATGTCACTTATTAGGTATAGACCTGTACTAAACTAAACTGTTGGCCAGTCAATTATATAGACAAAGAACTACAGAATATATAACAATAGTTTAGCTATAAAATGGTGCAAATTTAAAACGTCTATTCCTAAGCTGGTAAATGAAATTTAGAATCTCCTTTTCAAGCTCTTCGAATAATAGAACATTATCGCGCTGTTTATGACAAATTATCAATCGTCATTAGGTATCTTAAATTAATTGCAAGGATTTTTTTTTATAATCAATCATTAGCTGTTAATATCTACGTGTAGGTAACTAATGTTATAGGTAACTACAAAAAAGATTTTTGACCCGCCAAAAATTGGCAAAACAATCGATTTCAATAAGGTTCCACTCTTTATATCTGGAGTGCATCTGGTGACCTTAACCAAATTTATATGGGACAACACCGATCAAAGGTAAAAACAATCATTAAAATCGGTTAACAATTGACGAAAATATGGATGAGCATACCTTAAAAAAATCATGCATACGAACATGTTTGGTGTAGTGGTTAGAAACTCTGCTGTTATACCAAAAGGTCGCGGGTTCGAATCCCACTAGGGTCATAATATTTGTATGATTAATACAGACATTTGTTCCCGAGTTATGGATGGTTTTCGTTTATTTACAAAAAATAATGTATTTGTGTAGTATATCAACCATCTGATATCCACAATACAAGCCTAGTTGCTTAGTGTGGAGCTAGATGGCGCTGTCTGTATATGTCCAAGGATATTTTATTTAAAAAAATAAAAAAAAGAACATAGTACCTTTTCACTCCTTCAGTGTTCAACCAGCTGTGATGTGGAATATACAACCATAATTAATTCAGGACAGCCCTTCAATTGCAGTATTTAAGAAAAGGTTAACCTATCCCATTTTTCGTGATATTATTGTGTGTATGTAGGTTTATTATATTTTATATTATTAAACCCCAATTTTAGTTCGTTTACTATTTCAATGCTCAGGTTGACTGGAAGAGATCTCTTAAAGAGATAATTCCACCTTTGTACGTGACCTACTGTTTGTCTTCAATTCACAGTGAAATTACTATAGGCCAATTTTTGGAAAGTGTACGATAAAATTACTAAAATATAAACATTGATTATCTTTTGTTCTTAATCGTCAAGAGTGCGTTGGGCTATAGTGGTGTGACTACGGATAAATGAAATGAACCATAGTCACACCAATGTGGCAAATTGGTGTGACTACGGATCGGTTGGGATATTTTGGTGCAATAAAGAATATAGGTAATAGTACCTCCTCTTTTTTGGGAGTCGGTTAAGAAAGACAAAAGTTCGATAGAATGCACTACCGGAAGCACCAAGGTTTCGAAAGGAATCAGCGCTTCCTTTTGTTAGGGCAAAGCATGAATGTTTGCTTTTGTTAAACTCATTCTAAAGGCTATGTTTATAATAACAAAGTACTCACAATAAAAGCAGAGTCGTATACGATTATAAATATCCACCAATCGCAAGTAACTATAAATAGAATCCGGTGGGTATCGTAAAAGGAACTTTACACCGAAAACATCTATACACGTCTCAACAGTGATGGACTCACCCATCACGTGTGTATTTCTGTATATTTCGAACGGTGGTTTCAAACTTTAATGTTACACCCAATTATGTTTGGGATATATCTGACCACCCCATTTGGGATATCACACACAACAAGATTAAATTACTATGTTAAAGTAATAGCTTGTGGAGTGGTAGTGTGTACTGAAAAAGGTGGGTAGCTTAACATTGTGCTATGGCGAAGCCACAGCGATGATTTTCATCTGGTCCCTTGTGACGGAAGCAATATCTATTACCCCGGTTTCACAAGAGTAGTACTTAAATTTAAACGATAATTATAGTATATGCAAAGTGCACCAGTCATTATTGTAGTAGGCCAGGCAGTATATGTATATTTAAATATGTGTATAAACTATTCAGGGGGTCTCTACTCTCTAACGAAAAAAGCTTCGGACGGCCGCAACTTCGGACTTTTTACTCTATTAAGAATGCCTTATTTGCATAACTTCAGACGTTCCTTGTGTCCCGTACTAACTGTGATGTCCAACTATTTACAACAAAAGTAAAATAATGACGATTGGTTTATAATTGACACAGCAAACTGCAAAAGAAAAAGTCCGAAGTTACGGCCGTCCGAAGCTATTTTCGTTAGAGAGTAGACCCCAGGTATTGTCGTCCGTGATTTTACCTTAGGCTCCACTGAAAACCAGCGTTGTAGTAGTTTTTCCCTGTCGACTACAACCTATTCTGAGATGGGGACCTGATTTGATACCACTTTGCGACACCGAAAACTAGCTACTGCTTACTTTTAGATTGATGTTCCATATTTTTATGTTGTATACGCTTCTACAACAAGGTTCCCAAGGTTTATATGGGTAATCGAAAATTTTTTGATCAAACTTGACTATGGTTCTTTGGGGAAAGTTATTCCTAATCAAGAGTGGCTTCGCCAGTTAATGGGAATTACACGAATTCAAATTCACCCTGTATGGTATATACTAAATTTCATACAAATGCTTTCAGGCTTTGTAGCGTGTAAGAACAAACGCGCAAATAATCTAAACTTTCACATTTGTAATAATTAGTAGGACTACGCCTGCTGACCTTAGGGTGTACCTGAAAAGTTTAGGCTCAGTTGGCCAAATTCGAATTTAGTCCAATGACCAAAAATACCTCAGTGCTAAATTCCAACTTGGCTGCACTAACATTGTGCATATTGCTGTCATATGTAGAAACCATTTCTTATGGTTGTAAACAGAACTAAACAGTCAAAGTACAAAAAAAAAATTATGTAGTATATCAACCATCTGGTATCCACAACACAAGCCTATAGTTGCTTACTGTGGAACTAGATGGCGCTGTGTGTATGTCTAAGGATATTTTATTTATTTATTTATTTTAAAGTCAAAAATGCCTTATTTTACATTTTTTTACCTTTTACATTTTTAAGCTACTGCTTGTACAAAACGCAATTTTTCCCCTGAGAAGAACAAGGAAAAAACTCGAGGAGTTGCTCTTATAAAAAACATGTTTTTTATATTTCATTATTAATTTTGAAATAGCCTGGCATGCGAACGAGCCGGTTATGTCCAGGGATGTTTATCATCTAAATAATTTTTCCTTCTTTTTCGTTGTTCAAAACGAAAACCCGCATTGGTTTTATAATAATATTGTTTCTTCATCACAGCTGGGCGAGACCCGACCGTCATCGTTCGGACCAGCCCACTACCAAGACTTCAAGGATATCCGTTCCCGCTGCTTGTCGGAAGGAAGACTGTTCGAAGATCCAGAGTTTCCAGCCGTCAACCGCAGCCTCTACTACAAGGAGAGCTTGGATCGGCCGATCACTTGGCTCAGACCTGGGGTAAGTCAACACATACAGCACATACCACATAACATATAAATAAATGGCCTTGAACATACATATAGCGTCATCTAGTTCCACACTAAGCAACTAAGCTTGTATTATACTTATTATAAATGAAAACATCCATAAAATCACATTTTGACGACCTGTTTTGTGTAGTGGTTAAAAATGACTGCTATACCAAAAATGCCGCGGGTTCAAATCCCGCTAGGGGCATATGTTTGTATGATGAATACAAACCCGAGTTATGGATGTTTCTTATTTATATATAATTATTTACAAATATTTATGTAGGATATCAATCATCTGGTATCCATGGACGACCTGTTTGGTGTAGTGGTTAGCAACTGTAACCACTAAACGGACAGCACTAATTATTAGAGAGTTTGCCCTAATCACCACGGGTTGGCAATCACAGATTATTAATCGCTTCTATCGTAGATCTGTTGTATTTGTCTCAATAAATCAATTCCTGGATGACCACCTGGCTAAGAGCTGGTTGGCAGGGTTGCCTAAGCTGGACCAATCCTACTGGGTCCATCGGACAAAATAAAAATAAGTGTAAAGTAAAAATTATGAAAGCATAGACAAAGGCCATCAATTAACCAAAAGTTACCGGCCCTTCGTGTTCGTCAAGCAATGAGTCTCGTGAAGAGTCGAAATCGATGCGTCGCAAGTTTGCCAAAGATTACCTATCTTTAAGTTTCACGAATACCATTGTAAACATCGAAGAAAAGCCTCAGTGCGTCATATAATTATGAATTTTTTTTGACGAATGAGATTATGAACCGCTCAGACTCCGTCTGTGGCGAATGTAGTAGAAAGGCTGTATTAAACACATCACTAGTGACGATATTAGGAACATCGCCGCCACCGCCATAAACAGCTAATCGCCTGACTCCCAACATATTGGCCACACTCCCATTTGCCGAGAGGGGGAAGTGGGAAACTTCTTTTCCTATTTCTTTAATTAGTCTGGGGTCTAAGGTAGCAATATAGTCACAAAGGTCACCGTCTACCTTCAGTAGGCGCTGTCATGTGCCGCTGTTGATCCTAGCTTATTGGAATTAAAGTGTGAAGGCAGGATTGACTCCAAGATACGACAGATTCTTTCTTATACACACCAAACGCACATTTTTTTATTTTTGTTTTCCCTCTCGTTTAGTCTGTCCTTTTCTGAATTCTGTTATAATGTTTCTACTTTTTTTTAAATCATGTATATAATAATCTGCGATACCTAGGGGAGCCGGACAATTTGGAAAGCAGTTTTATTTTCCTAGTTCAGGTGGCAGTCTCTCACAAGGGCAATAGTTAATTTGGACCAGAAATTTAAATAATTACTTACCTTATGTTAGTAACAATAAAGATCATTTATCATTATTGTCTGGCCATTTCAAATAATCTTAACATTGTGCTGAGTATCTAACCGTACTTTAATATTTACCACCATTCAGAATAATTCATAATTTAGTCTCCTCGCTAATTCGAGCAGAAACATCTGAAAAGCAAAATTATAATAGTAGGTACGCCATTTTGGGTTGCAGTTGCTAATATTTCTTATGAATGGGGGCTTGTCTTGTAAACACGGCTGCTTACGTTATCTAATCGAATTCTCAAGGACATGAATGATCAATATTCGTACTTTCGCACATATTTCCCATTAAACTGCGTTATCTGAGGGCGGAGTGTAAGTTTTGTTTCGACTTAACTTTACTACCGCGTTCACGTTTACGTGAAGATTTGTATGGAGAAATGTGCAGCGCCTCTAGCGGATAGTTTGCAAAACGATTTTTTTCATAGGGACATTTTTCGTAAATGCGAACGCGATGGTAAAGTTAAAAACGAGACAAAACTTACACTTCGCACACAGTATTGAAGTTTGAGTCAACATCATGGTAGATGTGAGGCGTGACTCCACCATTCTCCAGTTCTCACGGCTGGGGTACGGCCTGCGCTCTCATCTCACACGGCATTTGTGTCAGAAAAATAACAACTTGACAGTGTTTTCATACTGCTTCGTAGATTTATAAATAAATAAATGAAAGGTTAACAAAGTTAATTTAACAAGTAATTAATTGATAATATATTAGGTCCAACTGTGATGAAAAGGTAGGGACTCAGCAGATTTGCTGATTTTCAGCCCCCCCCCCCCCCCCCCCCCCCCGCAAGTAGAGTAGTTGCTGCCACCAAGGAATGAATTACTATTACTCGATGATTTGACTTTACGACTGTATAGTATGAGTATACAATGCCTCTTTTTGCTGTTTTGCATCTTATTGGCTACATTCCTATTTGCAGAGGAGGAGGTGAAAGTCTACGGTAGAAATAGATTTATGTAGGGCCCCACCTATCTTTACTAGGCGCTGCCATGGCTAGTACCATTGCTGATCCTAGTTTATAGGTGCTCTATTCTATGCGCAAAGGCACTTCGACCCAATCCTATTAAAAATGTGGGTCACTACACACTTTCAAGAGGGAATGTAAAATGTGGTACTTACATAAACAAAAAACCGCATGCATATGGTTTGTCAAAACTTCACACCTGGCCATGTAACGTGTGGATTTACCTTACATAAATAGTTTCTTGGACGGGTGTTTCTCTGCCAATATGATTTAAATTTGTTAAATTAGTAATAATAATTTGAGAACAATTAAATTCACTCGCACAATCACACATAAGTATTGAAAATTTACCAAATACCTACCTATATGATACCTTCTCGTGTCTAGTTTTTTATGGTTTATCACTTGCAGTTGTTTGTTTTTGAGTTGATTTTAGATATAGATTTTTGTTTTTGTTTACTTTTAGTTAATGTTTAAATTTATTCTTAGAGTAATAGTAATTAATACCTTGGTGGTTTCTCTCCGCACCCCTATTTCCCTAGGGAACCGCTAACTTCCTCCGAACAGCTGTTAAGATAGATAGATAGATAAAAACATTTATTCACGTACACCAAAATAGAAGAACAACAACAATAAACCCTATGTAATCAACAAATAAAGTAAATAAATAAATGAAAGCTTAATATACTGACGCACACCATACAAGATTTTCCCAGCAATGGGCTGTTAAGCAACTACCTCATCCGTCCAACTCCTTCGCGATCAACCGTGAGACGCCTTCTTTCTTGTGAAGGACTCCAGGTGGGCAAGGGCGAACCTAGCCTGGATTAGTTGTGGCCACGTCAACAACTTGGGTTTTAAAATGTAATATGGTGTTTTAGACGCGGTCGTCGGTCCGTTTTATTATTCACTCACCATGGCCTCATTGATATCTCATTCGCTCATTAAATTAGGTCAACCATATCTAATCACATGGTCGTACATTACAGGAAATATGCGACAACCCTCAGCTATTCGTAGAGGGCTACAGTCGCTTCGACGTCCAACAGGGCGAGCTCGGGGACTGCTGGCTGCTGGCCGCCGTCGCCAACCTCACTCTACACAGGAAGTGAGTACCTATTTACAGAATAGTCGCATACGTAAAGGTTCTAATGGCCTTATAAAAACTATGGTTCATTAGTTGACTATCTATAAGTACTTCTAGCTATTGTGTTTTATACTATATATTAAGTATTTATATGTATATATTTATTTATATATATTTATACTAATTTATATTATTAAGTAAGTCTATTAATATGATATTATTAATATATTTATGCATACGTATCTATAATTATTTCTTTAGTTGGTGGTATCGTGCACCCTACCTGTTTTTCTACGTTACTAACGTAACGTAACGTAACTACGTATGTTAAATACAATAACGATAATGATATTTTTCACAGTTCACATAAAGTTTTTAAAAATAATACACTTCGCTCTCCCAGTATAAATAAATAATGTTGACTGATTTTTCATTCGTCTATTATTCATTATTATTCACATAACTTTTAAATCAAACGTTGTCTTCTATCATTAATGCTGAGTACATTTGTAATTGGTAAAAAATAAATAAGACTGTTTTCTCCATACAAGCATTTTTGAATTTTTTTGGGGAACGCAAATCCAAGTTCACCTAAACTTTGTGTGTATTATCTAATAACATTAATTTAAGTATAGGCAGTGTTAATTTTTAAAAGTAACCACTTTATAAAAGTTTCTGCGGATCTAAGAAATAATATGGGAAGCACATGAAAAGAGCTGTGTTCAAGTTTTTTTTTATTATGTGATTTAGCCCAGACAATAAAAATATTTCATGTGAAACCTCGAATATACGTATATGCCATTTTCCAAATAAAAAACAAATTTTGGAAATAGCTATAGAATCGTAGGAGTTGGTGCATATAATTAACTAAGAAAAAAATCTCCAATTTTATGAAATTTTTACCTATTATTAAGTCCTATTTTACCTATTTAAAATTTACCTATGTGTAAAGACCTATTATTAAGTCACTCGAGAACTAGATACCAATTTTTTAACATCTTGATCAGTACATAGCAAGAAAACTTCAACTTGTTTAGTAAATTATTTTTTATTTACAGTACAATAAATTAATTTACAGATTGTTCTTCCAAGTGGTGCCGGATGACCAGAGCTTCGACGAGGAATACGCCGGTGTCTTCCATTTCCGGTAATTTATCCTGTCATTGATATTGCTTTATATAAACATATTAGATTTATAGATTAGAAGTCATTAAGTGGTAGTGGCGCAGTCGCAGTGACGACCGATTGGTGTAGTGGATAGTGTCCCTGTCAAAGAAACCAACGGTTACGGGTTTGAATCCCACGAGGGATTAATGTTTGGGTTTTTTTTTATTATTATTATTATGGCCCATACTTGACTTCGAAGGCTATGCTTTTCTATTATACACATGTACAATGTATGTGTCCAATTTTTATGTAGGTTTACAAACCTTAACTGGTCCCGGGTTCGAAAATATTTGAATAATGAAGTTGTTAGGTTAGGTTATATTTGAGGTATTTGAGGTAACATTAGGTATGTTTGAGTTAGGGATGTTTTTATTTATAATATGTATTTTATTTACAAAAAAATATATATTTATGTAGTATATCAACCATCTAGTATCCATAATACAACCTTAGTTGCTTGATGTGGAACTAGATGGCGCTGTTTGTAGGTCCAAGGATATTTTATTGATATACTTTTTTAACATTTAACAAGCTATAAGAGTCCCCTGCTGAATATAAAAGCCTCTCTTACGGTGCGATCTGTATAGCTTTCAATGGGAGGATTTGATCTAATTGTGATGCCGAGCAAACGGATTGCCGATCAAAGACCACGCTGCTACCCATCACTGGTCTATGTCACCCATGTGGTGACTGACACCCACGGGAAGAGACCGGATGGTCCTGTTCCACTCTGCCGGGAACCACACGGCCATTTTTTTTATAAAAAAATAGCAACAATACATATCCGCTATTTTACCATTATTACCAAGTAACCATGTCGCATCTGATATTAAAAGTGTTTTCAATGTGCGTGTCTCCAGGTTCTGGCAGTACGGGCGCTGGGTCGACGTGGTTATTGACGACCGTCTCCCGACCTACAGGGGCAAACTGGTCTTCCTTCACTCTTCAGAGAACAACGAGTTCTGGAGTGCTTTGCTAGAGAAGGCTTATGCCAAGTGAGTTTGTTGTGGCTGTGTGAAATATACTGACATTTTTTTATAACTATGATATTATTTACGTACACGTATGTAAATATCTGATTGTTGATTCGTCTTGGGCACAGGCTTTATTTTCAGTACTGCGTTTCAGTAATGCGAATTACCAATTAATATAATTATTAATGTTTAAAGAGCATGATAGTCTAAACTTTAATAATAATACGTTCTTGAAAATATATTGTGTCATTTAGAAAAAATGATGACAATACAAAAAAAAATTTGATCGAACAAGGCTAAGAATGTATCTCCGAGTTGAATCTTAAAGATAAGATAAGTTATATTTGCATTAAATAAAGTAGAAAAGCTGTTACTTATTTATAGTTTCACATATCTAGATTTTGGAATCATGAAAAATATTAGAGCTCGACTCAAAACAATAAAAAATTGAGAATTTAAAAAACTCTCGAAAGACTCTGATGTCATCGAAATACACCAAAAAACGATGTTAGGAGCTAAATGTTTTCGAAACGGTTTACCCGTTTTTTAAACATGGCTAAGAACCTGTTCTGTAAGAACCTTTCATATAAAAAACCTGAATAAGGGAGGGGCCATTATTCTTTCATATAAAAAATCGCACACAAATCAGATCACGCATTACTGACACACATCCGGACAAAGAGTTAGACACACACACACAAACTGCCTTTTGAACTACCGGTTAGCTTTAAATGTAAAATCTGATAATTCTTTGACTATTGTTTTATCATTTTGCCGTCAAAATAGTTGTATTTTTTCAACCTTGTGTCTGTTTCTCTTAGACTGCACGGGTCGTACGAAGCACTGAAGGGCGGGTCGACATGCGAGGCCATGGAGGACTTCACTGGGGGTGTCACAGAGATGTACGATATGGCGGAGCTTCCGCCTGACTTCTACACGATATTGCTGAAAGCCTACGAGAGGAACTCGCTAATGGGCTGCAGTATTGAGGTGAGTTAAAGGGGATCTCTCGTTCGGTTATGCCGGCCTGGTATCTTTGATTCATCTATTACTATTGCTCGAACTTGGCAGTTGGCAATACAGTCTAATGGTTATAAATAATTAGGTAAGGTGCAGGATAGTCATACACCGCAACATTTCCCTAATCCTGCGCCAAAGAAAGAGTGCACTACAATATCAACTTTGATGTGATACCCCTTCAGGTACTTTACTTGGGTGGTAAATAGGAAATTTCCGCATGCGAGCGGCTGACAATTAAAAATTCGCTACCACTAAGTAAACTAAACATGTACCTAGGTGGGAATCGAACCCGCGGCCTTGGATACATAGCTGCTGTTGTTTACGTTGAGTCACGGTAATGAAAGCTTATTTTACTTCCAGCCGGACCCCCACATCCTTGAAGCGGAGACACCAGTGGGTCTGATCCGTGGCCACGCCTACTCCGTCACCCGAGTTAAATACGTCGATATCGAGACCCCGGGCCGATCGGGGAAGATACCGCTGCTCCGAATGCGCAACCCCTGGGGTAACGAGGCTGAGTGGAACGGCCCTTGGAGTGACAAGTTAGTACAGACTATTATCATTATCACCTGATTTAAGAGCCATGCTCTTGTCGGTAGAGATTCTTCCATATCTCTCTGCTCTCCGCCTTCCTCTTGACCTCCTGATACGACACGACGTTCAACTTCTGTTTTATCTGCTGCATGTAGCTTATTCTCGGTTTTCCTCTTTTTCTTTTCCCCTCTATTCTTCCTTCTATTATGGTTTTGATGAAATCATCGTGTCGTATAAGGTGTCCCAGCATTTTCCCTCTTCTATTCTCAATTATTCCCAACAATTTCCTTTTTTCCCTTACTATATTTAAAACCTCTTCGTTCGTTTTCTTCTCTGTCCAGCTGATACGTTCCATTCTCCTCCAGCACCACATCTCAAAAGCTTCCAATCTTTCTTTGTCTTTAAGAGTTAGAGTCCACGTTTCACACCCATACAAAGCAATGCTCCAAATGTACACTTTTATAAGTTTTTTACGAACTCGATCTGATATTCTGGCTTTGAGCAGGTTCTGTTTTGCCTTGAACGCTTGTCTTGCCATTGCTATTCTTGATTATACTATATATATTGATTATACTATATATAGATAGACTATTATAGATAACATAAAATTATTTGTTATAGTACACAATATACCAGTTCCTCGTGGTGGTTTCAGAAGTGCTTCGCTATTCGTTTTCGATTAGTAAAGTTAAGCAATGTTCGGCGCGGTCAGTCCTTGGAAAGATGACCACTAGTTGGGATTTTAATACGAGTGTTTCTGTGCTTCGGAGTGCACGTTAAATAGTCAGTCCCCGGTTGTATTCAATTGAAGGCAGTCGTTAAGTCAAGTCGGTGGCTTAAAAACTCTGACTGTCAGGTGACCACTAGTCTCACACAAATTGACCAATACACACTGGGCCAGTGTGGTGGCTTATACACTCCCAGTGAGAGGAGGCTGTTCGCCAACAGTGGGGACTTGTAAGGCTATTGATAATGATGACTTCAGACTTTTCACAATCCAACTTCGAGAAATATGCCAATCGTCGAAACCAACTAGGATGGGCAGCGTCTTCTCGTCCAAAATACTTCGGTGATCAATTATGAATGTATGTTACCAGTGATGCCTTATGGCAATGAAACGTGGTCTCTCATTATGGGACTCATACAAAAACTCAACGTCATACAACGGGCTATAGAAAGGGCGATACCTTTCACTACGAGATCGATTGAAGAATGAAGATATCGGGTGAATGAAGGTCACCGACGTAGCCCATGTTTCATATATTCGATAGCTGAGTTATGTGACAGAATTGCGGAATGCAGCACTCACCGGTAGCCGGTTCCTGGTCTTCCTGAGGGCCCACGGGGATGCATTCACGAGCGGTTCAGGAGAGTTCTTCCTTATTGGCACTATCGGATGTTTTTGTGAAGATTTTGGTATGCCGTATGGCGGATTTGAATTGATTTTTGATATTTAGAATTGGAGCACGGATCACAGACGCACAGTCAGCGTCATATTTTATTTCGAACTCATTTTAAAGGGTTGAATTACGCCGCAAGGTGGCGTGGCAAGTTTGAAAATACTTAATTCAAATAGAAACGAATTGTGAATAGAAAAACACAGGATATATAATCTATATTGGTGCTTTCTACAATACCGAACAGCCCATTAGTACGTTGCAAATGGCAGCGGGCCGATAACGTAGTACATAGAACTGATAGCCATCTGAAGGTAGCTGGACCTACTATTGCTGATATGATGATAATGAATACAATTTATACTATCCTCTTTATGGTTCAGCTCATACTATTGCCAAGTGTCTCTCACAGGCGATAAACATATTTCTATTTCGCAGGTCCCCAGAATGGCGGTTCATACCGGAGTCCGAGAAGGAAGAGTTAGGTCTGACGTTTGACGACGACGGAGAGTTCTGGATGTCTTTCAAGGACTTCGTCACTCACTTCTCCAGGTTAGTGAAATATAAACAAGGAAGCTGTTCACTTTGTGCAAATAGTTTTGTTATATATATTATCTACAACGGGTTGGTACTTGACCCCAATCACACCTGATGTTAAGTGAAGATGAGGTCGAAGGTGGAAGTACTGACCCGGAAACCCCAACACATTTGGGGGACTTGCTATCTTATCTCTGACAACCGGAACACAACAATGCTATTAACAATGCTGTTTGGCGGCAAATTTAGACAAGATGGTGGTGGCTAGCCAGGCGGACATTTAAAATGCCCTACCACCAATCACTGTTACTTATTTAATGTTAAGTGAAGATTGGTTTGAAGGTGGAAGCGGGTTCACTCTGAACCTGTGACTAATTTTCAAGAGTGGCAAACACACAAACAACCGAACTTAGATAAGTGGTAAAAATGCTCTGCCACCATCCAAACGGAGTACTAAACATATACCCTACTGGGAATCGAACCAGCGACCCGCGACCTCCGTTATTAAATTACTTTTATTAATGTTTGGGATGTCATTAAAACTAAAATGTTAAATTTGACGAATTATTATGAAGACTAAATAAAGGCTTTATCGTTATATGAGGATCGATTGAAATTTTTTAAAACTACACCTCTCTACATTAGACGCAAACAGCAAGATTTAATTTATTTGCACAAAATTCTACATTCGTATTTGGATTCTTCTTCATTACTCTCTTTGCTTAACCTCAACATTAACCATAGATTTCGTAACCCCAAAACATTTTTATTAAATGCCTATAAAAACAACACATCCTATTATAATCCCATGGTTAGGATGTGTAGACTTTATAATGAAGTGTCCTCAACTGGTGATTCCCCTATAGACATATTCGACTTTAGAACCATACCATTTAAAAGGCTAGTAAAAGATGTCCTCAACTGAGTTCTATCCCAATTTTACTTTGATGCTTAGCTACAAGATCCGTCAAAGCTAAAAGTGTTTTATTCTGTCGGTATTCTTAAAAACTAAAAAAAAAAAAATACATTAATTAAGCTTGTTCTTGTTTAACCATGTTGTGTATACATGCTTGGGATTCCAATCTAGTTCGAATCTAAGTTAACTTTAAGTTCTTCTCATGTACGATTGTAATCTGTTTTGTGTACCAATAAATAAAATAAAAATAAAATAAAATATAAATCTGACTAATATTATAAATGCGAAAGTTTGGATGTTTGTTTGTTTGTTGCTCAATCACGGCGTAACGAATGAGCGGATTTGGATGAAATTTGGTAAATAGATGATTTTTATGCTATTTTAATCCCGATAAAGCGAGTAGTTCCCGCTGTATAAACACATTTCTCGATAAAGTTATTACGCAGGCAAAGCCCCGGGCGTAAAGCTAGTAATAAATAAATATCTTTGCACATACACACAGCGCCACCTAATTTCACACTAAGGAACTATGCTTGTATTATGGATACCAGATGGTTGATAAACTACACAAATACATTTTTATATACAGGGCGTCCCAAAGTTATGGGACATGAAGGGGAAGTACCTTA
Source organism: Oegoconia quadripuncta (assembly GCA_949316235.1). Classification (NCBI taxonomy): domain Eukaryota; kingdom Metazoa; phylum Arthropoda; class Insecta; order Lepidoptera; family Autostichidae; genus Oegoconia; species Oegoconia quadripuncta. The sequence continues at coordinate 5,425,574 of OX438746.1, forward strand.
AATATCGTAGATAGTGAATTTTGCTCAAAGAAGACTTTATGTTATTTTTAAAAGTTAGTAATTCTGCATTCATAGATTTTCTAAAAATTATTTGCTTCGGCTGGGAATCGAACCGACTCAAATGTGAAAAAAAAAACACCCTACTTTTATGATGCCAATCGAAAGAATAGCTAAAAAATAATAACTCTGCCTAAGTAACATAGTATTTTAAAAGAAAGGAACAACGTGAAATTAATCATTTTAATCAAATAAAAAACATACATGAAACTGCCGTAGTCAATTATTTTTTTTTTTGGTATTGAAATACAAGTTTTATCATTTCATCTACACGTGCACTTATAATAAGGAAAACTATGTTAGTACCTATTTTATGAAGTGGGTACTTATTTACGAATAATCAATGCTATCTTTGGAATGATAATATCGCTACTTTTCGAACGTCGTCGGCAATAAATAACTTTCTTGAAATTTGACTCAATCATTTTATGTTGTTCCTTTCTTTTAAAATACTATGTTACTTAGGCAGAGTTATTATTTTTTAGCTATTCTTTCGATTGGCATCATAAAAGTAGGGTGTTTTTTTTTTCACATTTAAGTCGGTTCGATTCCCAGCCGAAGCAAGTAATTTTTAGAAAATCTATGAATGCAGAATTACTAACTTTTAAAAATAACATAAAGTCTTCTTTGAGCAAAATTCACTATCTACGATATTTAAGGTACTTCCCCTTCATGTCCCATAACTTTGGGACGCCCTGTATAAATAAATACATATATAAATGAAAACATCCTTAACTCGAGAACATATGTCCGTATTCATCATAGAAACATATGCCCCTAGCGGGATTCAAACCCGCTACTTTTTGGTATAGCAATCATAGTTTCTAACCACTAACCAACCAGGTCGTCAAATATGTAATTCCAGGGTGGAGATCTGCAATTTGAACCCTGACTCCCTCGACCCGGACGAGTGCCCCGAAGGATGCACCAAGAAATGGGAGATGTCTGTCTTCGAAGGAGAATGGGTCAGAGGTATGTACATCTGAGATATACTGTTAAATAGACATTTCAACAGCCTCCGTGGCTCAGTGTAAACGACATATAGTTTACAAAACGTAGGTCGCTGGTTTGATTCCCGGCGATGTACGCATTTGTATTTATTTTAATTTTCTAGGCGTGACGGCTGGAGGTTGCAGGAATTCATTGGAGACGTTCTGGCGGAACCCTCAGTACACGGTCATATTGAAGGACGCCGATGAGGGCGACGGGGAAAACAAGTGCACCGTGAGTACTGTTATAACAAAATGGTCAATAACGAAAAAGTATTTTTTTCCGGTAAAAATATTTTTCAATGCTATTTCGACGACCTGTTTGGTGTAGTGGTTAGAAACTCTCACCACTATACCAAAAGGTTGCGGGTTCGAATATAATAATTATTAATAGTATGTACATTTAGTACTTACATACTTCTATGGGGGCATGAAATTTCCATTATGAAAAATTCTTAGATCTGGTTTATTAGTTTGATTTGTTGACAGAAACCCCTCGGCTGTTCTTAAGAATTAGTTTACGAGAATTTTATTTAATCCATAACTGATTGATCAGGGGTCTGGGCGCATAATGTCAGAAACGCTGAATGACATATTACGCAAAGTGTCAGGCGGCGTAAAATGACAGATTCGGAAATTACTGTTTCGCAAAATTCTTTATACTGTTTGGAAGACCCAAATACTAATGTCTGAATAACATGAATGACTAGAATAGATATGACCATCCCATTTGGGACGGTTAGACCCATCCCAAGGTCGTAACGTTATGTTTCTAAATTTCCAACTAATACTAAAGTATATTGTGATTTAAAAGTGTTTTAATGTAAATTTTTTTTTTAGATAATCGTAGCCCTTATGCAGAAGAATAGGCGCTCCCAGAGGCAGTATGGACTTGAGTGTCTCACCATAGGCTTCGCGATATACCGTCTGCCGGACTACGGCCACGTGCCCAAGCCCCTCGACCTTAACTTCTTCAAGTACAACGCGTCTGTGGGCAGATCGCAGGCCTTCATCAACTTGAGGGAGGTCAGCGCTAGGTATGTCATAGATTAACGTCAAAATAGTCAAATTAGATGATAATCAACCACTGTTTGTATGTCAGGCTATTTCACAATTAATAATGAAACATATTGTACCTTTCGTATTGTAATATAAAAACCTGTTTTTAAAAAAGCAACCCTTCGAGTTTCTTGCTTGTTCTACTTAGAGAAAAATTTATGCAATGATAATGCTGTACGCGTGGCCACATTCTGATCCTCAACAATTTGATGTTTTTGACATCGACTCGCTAAGAAGAAGGAGGGAAAAATTGACAAGTTATCTAACAAAAACATATTAGGAAAGCATATTATAATATAGAAATTTTACCTTCCAATAAAATTTTTATTATGTTTCCATAGACGTCCGAAGTCCATTATGAGAGTACATCGTCTTCCCTTCGACTCTGGTCGCTAGATGTAGTGGTTTTTATCGTCACCTGACAACACCAACAACGCCCCTATCGCCAAATCTGCGAACTAAACTAAACCAACCACAAGCCGCCATATTGCTTGTCATTGTTCGGCTCATAATGGTAATGGACTTTTGTACACCAGGAAGACCTTGCCTGGACTTCGGACGTCTATGGAAACATAATAAAAATTTTATTGGAAGGTAAAATTTCTATATTATGTGTTCCGTCTGACGTCCGAAGTCCATTATGAGAGATATGTTTGTTATCTCCTGGTGGCTTGTATAGAAATGCAACAATGTGATGCTAGTACATAATTGGTTTATTTGTTCTATTCATATTCGTATACCTATCTAATCAATATTTTTAACAAAACTAAAATATAATTCACCCAATTGTAGGAAGAAACCAAATACATAACACTTTTACAGTAACAGAAAAATTATTAGCACTGATTTAAAAATGCTTAATTATCTTCTTTCTGAGAAACGATAAAATACTGTGACAGAGACTTCTCAGAAGAAACTTCGTTTCCACACACATTAAGATGTCTGTGATAGAATTTTCTAAATGTACATTCATGTTTCCAATTTGCTTTAGCCAGGATGTCATTAATAGGATATTTTTCTAGCCAATTTAGGGATGATACGGCCGATCTAAAACTACCAGGTGAAGCCTGGATTCCTGATTCTGATAACAGTCGCTTCACCCAATTTCCAATCATCGTCGCAGTAGCTGGTCTTACTGGATCTTTGGATGCAATAAATAAACTGGATACTGAACCTCTAAGGTTTTTAGAAACATTGCAAAGAGTTCGAAGCCAAAAAACGGGATCCGTATTTTGATCAAGAGAAGATAACAATACCCAACTTGACTGCTGATGCGACGAGGAATCAGTTTTTGAACCAAATATGGGATGTAGAGTAATAGAATCACCGTTATCAATAAAATGCTCATTATCACATCGTAAAAGGGTAAGGTCATGGACCCTACGACTAGACGCCAATAAAAGAATTGCAGCAGTGCGTCTGGAGACGTCGTATAGGCTATTCAAGTTAGGAGTAGTATTTTTTAGATGACTAATGAGAATTCTCGCATCCCATATTGGAACTTTTGGTGGTATAGGCTTTGCTAACGACACTGCTTTAAGAATATGTTTTACTATATGACTGGAAGATATTTTAATATTAGACATGGTTTCACAAATAGAAGCAATCACCGACTTGTGGACGAGAATGGTGCGATAGGCTAATTTATCAGTTAAATGTAAATGCGCCAAATATCTTGCTACATCAGCCGGTTTTGGAATGCGAGCGTTTATATTATTTTGTATACACCATGCTGCCCATCTAGACCAAATGGGGATATAAGTTTTAACAGTTGAAGCTCTCCAACAGGACGTGAGTAGTTCTTTCTCTTGGGCAGACCAGTTTTCTGTTAAAGAGTCCCACCCGAAATGAGCCAGGCTTGCAGCTGCAAGCTGCTGATGTGAGCTGGAGGGAGACCTGTCACGGTGTCCACCAGCGTGGTCCCCAGATTCTTTATCTTCACTGGGCGTGATAGTGATCTGTTCTTCAGGTCCGGCCGCCAAAAGGGCCTTTTCCACTTGGGTGCTATCACTATGTAACGTCCTGAGGCCGAATTTAGATGATGTAACACACGAGGAATCAATCCTGGCGGAGGGAAGATCCATGCTAGAGCGTAGTGCCAACACCTGCTGAACGCGTCGTGATAGCAGGCGTTCGAGTCTGATAAGTTTAGAGTAACATAGCTCTGTACGACGTGTGCGCTTTTTGAGGCAAATAAATCTATTTCTGGGGTTCCCCATAGATCGAAAATGTTTGCCGTTGCTTCGACTGTCAGGTGCCATTCGGAGCCGGCGCGGTTGCGCGAGAGGTGATCGGCTTCCGTGTTGTACACTCCCGGGAGATGGTGTGGGACGAGTACCACGTTTAGGTTGTCTGCTAGGGCCAGTAGCTGCTTGGTCAAATCCAGTAAGGCACGCGACCTCGTTCCCCCCTCGTTCTTGACATAAGCCACGACGGTTTTGTTGTCGCTTTGCAAGATTACAGTTGAGTTCCTGACTTCTTCTGCTTTCGTCGAAATAGCGGCTACAACTGCATACATTTCTTTTAAGTTGCAGTGCCATTTTCGCTGTTGGCGGCTCCAACTCCCTTGAACTGTGTGGTTGTTGACAAGAGCTCCCCACTGTATGTCCGAGGCATCCGTGATGACATAATTTGTGGGTAACACCTTGGGATGAATCTCCGTCCTCTGACTGACATTTTCTAACCACCATTCCAGTTCGGCACGTACCTCGTCGGGATATAGTCTGGATTCTCTTGGAGATTTTCGTAGTTGGTTGCTGTGGCGCTGCAGCACACGGCAATGCAACCTTCCCCGGTGGGTGATGAAGGTCGCGAAGTTGAGTGACCCTAAGAGACGTTGAGCCTGCTTGAGGGTCCAACTGCCGGCTGCTAAGCGACTCAACAAACTGTGTTGGAGCTTTTTTATCTTGTCTGGAGGAAGGGACTTGGTGTTCCTTTGTGTGTTCCAGTTGATTCCCAGAAACTCTATCGATCTTGTCGGAACCATAAGGGACTTTTCCTGGTTGACACACCACCCTAAGGATGCGAGAAACTGCATTGCTGTCGTCAGCTGAGTATAAAGTGCCTTTTTGCACTGATGGACTACCAGATAATCGTCCAGGAACACCACCAGGCGTAAGCCCTTTTTGTGACTGAGGCAAACATTTTTGGAGCTGCTGCTAGACCAAAAGGTAGGCATGTCATCTGTAGGAGGCGCCCGTTGTAACTGACCCTGAGGAAGCACCTGTGCTCCTGTTTTATGGGCAGATGGTAATATGCCTGGCTCAAATCTAACTTCGTCATCCAATCGCCGGACTGTAAGAATGTTGGCATCTTGTGGTGGTGAAACAAGTGAAACCGTTTGGGCCGCATATACCGATTGAGCGCTTTCAGATTGAAAATTACCCGATTTTTGCCATTGTTCTTGGTTATCAAAAATAGTGGCGAGATGAACGATGGAGTTAACGGGGCAAGCTCTAACACATGATCCCGAATCATTTTTTGGATCTCTTGGGACATCACTGATGAAACTGGAGTTTGATACTTTGTCATCATATCTAAAGTTGGAAAAATTAAAGGGGGTGTCTGGTTGAAAGGAATTCGAGCCCCCGTTATCATTTTCAAAATAGGCTTGGGGGGGTTCAAACGATGCCAGTTGCCACGATAGAGCCTTAGGCAACCCCCCGAAAATGTCGGTAAGTCATTTATGTTTATATCCTGCTCCCCTTCCCCTCTTATCTTTTCGCCCCCCTCTTTTTTTCTGGTTAAAATCGTCAAACGGTCGGGGTCGTGTGTCCTTCCTATCACGTTTTGGTTTAGTTGATCGGAAACGAAAGGGCTTATCTGGATGAGATGTAGAAGTGGAGGGTTCCGGTGATTTAGGTCGAGGACGACGCTGTGTGTTATTATGCTTCTCCAATTTATCTACCCCGCCTATCTTTTGTAAGTAGCTTGCCAGAGCTTGAGGGTTAAACATGTATTCCGCAGAAGGTGGAATTTTCTCTATGTCTTCTCGTAAAAATTTTCCTTTCAGAGCTTTCAAAAGAGAGCGACGACGAAGTTCGAGCACCTCTGCCCGTTTTCCGCAAATAATTTGAAGAATGTCATGAGATACAGTTTTATACCCTGAATCATTTCCAAGCAATTCCTTTAATTTATCATAAAGCGTGGTAGGAGAAAGTTGCACATCGGGCTTTGCCGACCAATCAACAAGCTGTTGTAAAGCACAATTCACAGACTCGTTTTGAGCTAAAAATGCGTTTGACAAGGCAGCGAAACTACGTTCCATTTGGAACCATCTTAAAGGGGCAAACTGGTCTTCAAACCGTCTCAACTCCTCATTCACTTTTAACTCAGTAAACGCTGGAAAAGCCGCATATTTCTTTTGAACCTCCGTATATCGTACCGAATTCCAATCAGGTGAATCAAATCTCTGCATACCCGAAATTTTAGTGACACGAACAGGATTAGCTTTCGGTACGGTCGGTTCTTTAATAGACACATTCAATTCAGTAATATTCTCAATATTAGATACTATTTGAGGTGGGCGCAAAAACTGAACGTCTTTCGCGGTAGGGTTAGCGGCAGTGGATGTATTAGCGCTGGCGGTAGATGCCCCACCGGTAATCGAAACCGGAGTAGAGAAAGAGGCCGGCGGCATAGCTACGTAATTAGCTCGCAACATAATATTATTTACATGACTTACTAATTGTCGGGACAGTATGTCAAACCTTCGCTCCAAATCAGACTCCAGCGAAGAAGAGCGCCTCTGACTCTGGCTGCGCCGCGGACTTGCTCGGTGTAGGGCTACCCTCCGATGAGTCTGAAGACGAATCGCTCGACGACAGCTCACGCGATCTCGAACTACGTTGTTTAGCATTGCTGGTATTCTCCGCGGGTAAATTTCCGTCATTCATTTTAATGCCACCCCCGGAAAACACTTATACGCAACGGAAAAACCACAAAAGTTTATATTTTAACACTAATGTAACGAACTTTCTACTTCTTTCTCGAAAATTCGAACATTTAACTTTTAATACTTAACGACCATGCGTACGGTTGAAAAAACGACGCAACAATGACAAGCAATATGGCGGCTTGTGGTTGGTTTAGTTTAGTTCGCAGATTTGGCGATAGGGGCGTTGTTGGTGTTGTCAGGTGACGATAAAAACCACTACATCTAGCGACCAGAGTCGAAGGGAAGACGATGTACTCTCATAATGGACTTCGGACGTCAGACGGAACACATAATATTTGGTCTTTACCTATGAAATTGGAGTTTTTTTTCTTCGTTAATCATATGTACCAATTCCTGCGATTTTCAAAGCTATATCCAAATTTGTTTGTTTGGAAAATGGAACATTATTTCAAGGTTTCACATGAAATATTTTTTTATTTCTGGACTAAATCACATAATAAAAAAAATTTGAACAGAGCTCTTTTCATGTACGAGCAATAATTTCTTAGATTCGCTGAAACTTTTATAAAACACTTACTTTTAAAAATTAACGCTGCCTATACTTAACTTAATGTTATCCGATAATACACACAAAGTTTAGCTAAATTTGGATTTGCCGTTGCCAAAAAAAATCAAAAATGTTTGTATGGAGAAAACAGTCTTAATGAAATTCTTCATACAAAACGCCAATTTCATAGGTACCTAACCTAATATATCAGACTATTTAGATGATAATCATCCCTGGATATAACCAGGTCGTTCGCATAACCACGCTATTTCACAATCAATCATATCATTGTGCCTTTTTGTAATAAAAAACCAATTTTTAAAAGATCAACCCTTAAATTAAATACAGATTAAATAAAAAAAAATCGCTCTGACCTGCACTCGAAAAGCCTAAAAGCTAATTATAAATAACACCTATATAGCTTTGATGCGGGTTATTTTCCAATTCCAATTTCCAATTCACGATTATAAGAAATTTGAATTTGAAATTCTCGAAAATAACCGTAATAATTAATGCTACCTAAAGGTATTATTTTCCTGTTATTGTTTAGCTTCTGGTTTTCTCGAGTGCAGGTCACAGCTATTTTTTTGATTTATTCCGTATTTAAAAAGAAATCGTAATTTACCAAATGGACGGATGAAATCGTCACTTGACGGAATAAACATATTCCCCGTCACTTTATATTTCAATTACATCAAAGTGGCAGCCTGATATTTAAGGCTCAGAATTAGCGCTGAACCCTATGGAGGATCGCCTTGTCCAACGCAAAAGCTGCATTATTTTTTCTTAACTTTATTCTTTACGGCACGGGTAATACGGGTGAATTGAACTCGGTTTAAAAAATTACACTGCAATGTATGGAGGCCTATGTTCAGCAGTGAACGTCGTAGCTGATATGATGATAAATAAATAAATATTTTGGACACTTACACCAATCATCTAGTCCCAAACTAAGCAAAGCTTGTGCTATGGATACTAGATAACGGATAAACATACATAAATATTTATATAAACATCCATGACTCGGGAATAAATGTTCGTATTCATCACACAAACATTTACCCCTCGCGGGATTCGAACCCGACCGGATGATGATTCCGATCTGTTGATAAAATAATACTTCTGATCTCTTTTATATGTATTGTAGGTTCAAGTTGGACCCGGGCTCGTATGTGATCGTGCCTTCCACCTTCGACCCTGACGAGGAGGGAGAGTTCCTCGTCAGAGTGTTCTCGGAGAAGGACAACAATATGGCGTGAGTATGCTTTACTTAGTGCCTATGATTTTTGTGCTATTAAGGTCTATTCATCGAGAGCGTCGGTGGCTCAGCGGTTAAGAAACGGTCTCTCAATTTGGGAGGTCCGGGTTCGATTCTCAGGCAGGCCATGTACCAATGAGTTTTTAAATTTAATTACTTATGTGCATTTATCCGACTGCTCTTAAACAGTGATGGAAAACATCGTGAGGAAACCTGCATGCCTGAGAAATGAAAATGAAGGCATGTGAAGTCCCCAACCCGCATTGGGTCAGTGTGGTCGACTATGGCCCATACCTCAATATACGAGCGAAGGCCTATATCCCTGCAGTGGCATGTTTACGGGCTGTTGATAATCAATAATCAATAATTTATTTGCATTCATACAGTTATATAACTTCTTATTACAATTAGAGTTCGGTGTATCCAGCCTGCTTGCAGACGTGCAAATATTAAAATCTACTTATACACTTTTTTTTTTTTTTTTTTTTTTTATGCACGACGGGTTCGTACTTGACCTCAATCACACCTGATGTTAAGTGAAGATGAGGTCGAAGGTGGAAGCGTACTAACCCGGAAACCCCAACACATTTGGGGGACTGGCTATCTTATCTCTGACAACCGGAACACAACAATGCTATTAACATTGCTGCTTGGCGGCAGATTTAGATAAGATGGTGGTAGCTAGCCAGGCGGACATTTTAATATGCCCTACCACCAACCAAACCGAGTACTTAAACATGTACCCCGCTGGGGATCGAACCCGCGACCTCCGAATCGTAAACTCAGTGTTGTTTACATTGAGCCACGGAGGCGGTTAAATCATTTACACTTTAAATCATTTACAATTTACAAAACCATTTACAATTAAAAATAAAAGCTTAAGTCATTAAAATAAAAATTATTACGTATACATGTCAATTATGGAAATGTCAAAAATGAAGGTCTATTCAGACAAAAGCGATATCGCTGTCGCCCTCGGTTTTCTCTGTAGACATTCTAAATTCCTATCTTCATCTCGCTTTAAACGTGGGTATAATGTGTAAAATTCTCCATGAATCGTAGATTTATATCGTGTAGCCAAATTCTATTCCTTATTGGTGGGTCGGTAAATAATCCCCAGCGGTGTACAAGTGTGTGTAGTACTCGGTTTGGTTGGTGGTAGGGCATTTAAAATTTCCACCTGGCTAGCTACCACCATTTTATATGAGTCTGCCGCCTAACAGCAATGTTAATAGCATTGTTGTGTTCCGGTTGTCAGAGATAAATCCACTAATCCGCGTGGTGGATTATGGCGTGGTCTCTCCCAGTGAAAGGAGATTGTGCTCTCACAGTGGGAACTTAAGGCTGTTCGAAATCCTAAGCATCATTATTTATGTTTCAGAGAAAACGACGAGGACGTCGGCATGGGCGAGGTCGACGATAGGGTAAGATCATAATCAATCAATCACTTATTACCTCCACAACATATACTAGAGCGTAATTAAGTGGCACTCAAGTAATTAATATACCGGATTTTTACTGTAAGGAAAAAACTGTAAGTGAAATAGAAGTTATTGGCATAGGTAATTAATTTTATTGTTTTCAAAAACGAACGCGCCGGATTGTCATTGATATGCAACTGGCGTGATTCGTAGGGTTCCTATCATGTCAAATTCATTTGGAACTCCGAGTTTTCTTTATTTATTTAATTTAATGATGTAATTATTTGTAATAGGCTACAAACGCGATCGTCAATTGACACAATTAACGCTTTATTCGATGATGGTTTTGAAAAAAAAAACCACCTTCTATTTCACTTACCTAATATGACCTATTTTTTTCCTTACAGTAAAAAAACTCATCCGGTATATCTCTTAAACAAAGCCTTAACAGAGAAAAACAAGAATGTCAAGCTGTAGTTGATTTAGATTCTGATGTATCCAAATAGTTTCCGAAGCGGTAGTAGCTTGGACATACTGACTGACAGATAAATGCAATAAGCTCTTTTATATTGAAATAAATGCTTGCTTCTTGCTTTTCACTTAGGTTTTAAAAAGAAAAAACGCAGTCATTGAGCGACATTATCTAATTCTTTAATAGATAACCCACTTTTTTATTTATTTTTTAAATTAATATTCAAAAAGGTGAAAGAGATAGCACCGAACCCGGAGCCAGCAGATCCGATACGGGAGTTCTTCAACCGACTGGCTGGCTCCGACGGAGAGGTGGACTGGCAGGAACTGAAGCAGATCCTCGACTACGCCACCAGAGAGGGTACGTACTTATATGATATTTTCTGACGCGAAGGCTGAAGGGTAAAACGATTAATTTTCAGTTTGTGGTGATTCAAATTAGTGTCAATAGATGGCGTTGTTTTGAAGTCTATCATCTAGAAATTATTCTTTTCGTTGTTCCTTATGTCTTTTTACTTTATAGTCAGATTACATTCAGTATTCTGAAATCATTCTCAAATTATATGACATGTTCAAATGAAAATATTGGAAGCAATGTTTATAAGCTATAGGCCACATAGGAAAGCCCAAGGTCATGCAACGAGCTATGGAGAAGACAATACTCGGCGTTTCACTACGAGATCGAATCAGGAATGAAGAAACCCATAGACTGACGTAGCCCAGTGGATTATTATATTGAAGTGGCAATAGCAAGTCGAGGATCTGATGGCCGGTGAGGTATTACAGTTGTAGAGTGGAGACCGCGCACCGGCAAATGTACCAAGGTGGACGCATGGCCTGATTATGGTCGCGGGAAGTCGCTGGATGCAGGCCGCTTTCAACACGTCGCTCTGAAAATCTATAAGGCTTGCCCATGTTCAGCAGTGGACTTCTTGTAGCTAATATCTTATCTAAATCTGCCGCCAAACAGCAATATGTTAATAGCATTGTGTTCCGGTTGTCAGAGATAAGATAGCTAGTTCCCCAAATATTTGGGTTTCCGGGTCAGTACGCTTCCACCTTCAGCCTCATCGTCACTTAACATCAGGTGTGATTGAGGTCAAGTGCTAACCCTTGTGCATAAAAAATAATAATATGATGATGACTTACTAAGTAGACATCGGCGAATTCGAATTCGCAAAAATCATTTTTCATTAAACCGCCATCTGTTGTCACTAGTTTGAATTATATGTCATATTTTTCTTGTCAAATTATGGACATTTAGCCTCTCCGGATCAATGTGTCCTCGACGAGGATGGTATGGCCCGTAGGTTCTACAAATATACAATTTATGATATAGTTTTTGATTGTAATAACCGCTACTATAGTTTGACCACACAGGCTCTGTTTTATCCTATGGCCGACAGGCGTGGTCTGCAAAGAAAGAAAAACATTTAAGGGAAGGGAAGTCCACATGATATGGAAATCTTAAGTAGGACCTACTATGAGTTCTTATAACAATTCTATTGAACTGCCTTGCCTTCTTATCCAACAGCCAATCTCTTTTTGAAGATATTTTTTTTAGAAATATACCACAAAAGGTACTAATATTATAAAATATGTTTTTCAATTTAATGACAGCCAAGGAGCTAATACTTTGATAAAAATATAACCGTAAACCAGAATGATTAAGGTAAGAATAAGTGCTGAGTGGCGCCCTCTGACAAACAGGCACTTTCGTTAATGTTTCCTGTATCTAAGTTTAAATTTCGCGCGAAGTCTGAATTGGGAGACCCCCATCTCGCTACGCACTTATTGTGGCTTTAATAACAACAATCTCACCATCAGACAGTGTGGATATTCTTATTTATATTTTGCAATCTTGTGTTAATCCAGCCAGGCAGGCACGCATATAAATTAATTAATTTTTAATGGAGGTATCATTAATTATAATATTCCAAAATTATCTGTGCGCGATCAACATCAACAACAAATGTGGTGAGATCCATGACGTTAAGAGGGCGCCGAGCGTACAGTGGCGTCCTCATCAGATTTTTAATTATGACATAAATTTTTTAAACTTGTTTTTATTACTAATTACAATAGATATTTAAATACTTTTATTCCAATTTACTAAACTGACTACGGTCGCCACCTGACTTTGTTTAGTAAATTGTGAATAAGTCATTTAAACAATAACAAGCAGAGACAGACTTGCTTCAAATTACCTGGACCCCGATTCTCGTGCACTCGACATATTAATGTCCATGAACGTCCATAGGTTTATCACTTTTGCACTTGCATATAAGTGTGAAAGAGATAGACATTCCTATGTCTACCGACAGCGAAATGTCGAGTACGCGATAATCGGTATCGTGTTAGAATAGATGGATGCTTCGGAGAATTATTGTATGTTCTATAATACAATTTAGAGGCCATACATTGTACCTGTTTAACCATACAGGTAGCTATTCATCCGAGGGCGGAGTGTGTGTTTGTTTCGACTTAACTTTACTACCACGTTTACGTTTATGTGACGATTTGTATGAAGAAATATGCAGCGCCTCTAGCTATCCGCTTTTTATTGTAAAACAATTTTTTTCATAGATACTTTTTGTACGCGATGGTAAAGTTAAAAACGAGGTAAAACTCGCACTTCGCACACCGATATTTGATTCTAATAAAAAAGTTTTTAAAATTTATGTAATAATTAAAAATCTGAGCGCCACTAAATACTCGGCGCCCTCTTTACAGAGGTAGAGGTCACTCTTCTCCATATGAAGATAGAAAATTTCGCCTTGAATATTCCTGTCTCTCTAACTCTAACTTGGGGAATTTACAAGTATAAGGAAAAGAGAGGACTCCAAGTGAAATCAGATGGATATCGTCAACTTCCCTGGCTTATCTAAGTCTTATCTACAAGGGAATGTGGCTTCCACCGTCTATAACGTCATGATGTTATCTAATGGTGAAATCTATAGAGCAATCTAGTACTTAGCCTAAACTTTGCGAATCTTGAACTCAGCCAAGTTTTTTCTAAATCCAAACTTACGCTTCGAAAATGTACCCCCACGGATGCTAAAAAATTCATATCTATTTCCCTTTCGGATATGAGACTGTACCAAAAAAACATGATTTATTGCTTTAACTGACTTCCTGTAACTGAACAAGCTGGATGTGTCATCTAACAGAATTTTTTATTTCCTAAATAATAATAAATAAATATCCACAGTAAGCAACTATTGGCTTGTGTTGTGGATACCAGATGGTTGATATACCACATAAATACATTTTTTTTTGTAAATAAATACTTATTATAAAATGAAAACATCCATAACTCGAGTACACATGTCCGTATTCATCACGAATAGAAAAATAATAAAATATTTCGGACACTTACACCAATTCTCAAACCAAGCAAAGCTTGTGCTATGGATAACGGATAAACGTACATAAATATTAAAACATTACATTTACCCCTCGCTGGATTCGAACCCGCAACCGTCGGTATCGCAGACAGGGTCACTATCCACTACACCAATCGGTCGTCAAAATCGATGAATCGACTGTTTCCTCGACTTATCTTTTAGAATTTTGCACAGCTCTAAAAGCATTGCCAATAAATTCGTAGAATAAAAAAGTAGATTGCCTCAAGACCTATGATGTAGCAGTACCACTGCGAGCTGCTATAAGACTAAATAATGGAAAATGAAGCCAAAACCGTCGCTGAATGTCCTACTGCTGACAGATTACGGAACTGGAAGTTAAAAAAAAAGTTCCATTATTAGTATGGAAGATAAGTTTGAGTTCAAAGCGCGTTCTATAGATTTCACCCTGAGTCGTTGGTCGAATTCTTACATATGAACTGTGATATCGTCAAAAATATCAACTGTACCATACATTTCGTTTAGTCGAGTGGGTAAAATATTGAACTTTTGTATGGAGCAGCTGGTTTTTTGCGACTTCACAGTTGGACACCACGTTAAAGTTGGTGATAACCATGTTCGTGGAACAATAACAATAACACTTTTACATTTGGCCGACGACTTTGATGTCAGCCTGTGTATTTTTGCGTACGGAAATCTCATTTAGTGAATTTACAATCAAGGAAAGAGATTCAAATGTTAAACAACTCTTACGCTATAGTTTGTTACATAATCTTTCCTCGATTGTGCCGTTATTAGTACACATTTTTTTTTATTTAAAGTTTTCTATTTTAAAATGCCCATTTTTGAGCTTTAAATGTTATAACGCTTACTGTGCCGAGATAAGCCGCTTCTTTTGTCAATTGTTTCGCTGTCCGTGAGAAGTATATTTATATGTAAGTATTTTACAATAAGTATTTACTAAATAATTACGTTATTATTATAAGATAATAATAGTATTTAGCTTAGATTTTTTTTGTTCTTAGAAATGCAAGTTATAGTTATTTGCAATTGTTTTATCAATTTATTCGCTTTTTGATTTTTATTGTGATTTTATAATTATTTTTTTTTAAACATCAATCATCAAAATCATTTTTTCTAACAGTATAACTCTTAACATCCTCAATAATTTCTCTATAAACCATTTATTAATAATCCAGGGAAAATTTCTCGACATCACAATAACCCCATGACTGAACTGTGAATATATGTATTCACCTATTTAATATTAGAAATTAGTAGTTTCTGCTCAGTGCCACAATGCATTTATACAAAAATAAAACAGAGAGATCCCATGGATCTAAGTACGAGTATTCTACAATATAATTGTGGTCGTGAAAGAGCTCTTAAACAATTATTTGAAACGCAGTATTATCCCTTGATGTATGTAGTCTTCGAAAATAGACCGAGTCATGCTCAAAAGGCAAATTGACTTCAAAGGTAACTATTTAGATTTTGTAATGGGAATCTTGTGCTGTAAGACTACAACGTTGTCGCCAAATCGGCAACATATTCTGCCAATTTGGGATCGCCGTGTAACGTCTGGCATCCCCATCGAGTGAACGAATGCGCGGGAGTCGATTGAACTTCCGCCATGATTGATATTTTCTTGGGCTTCGGCATTGCGACCCGAGTACCCAAGCCGTCACCACGATCTCTCTGTACAGCGCGTCCCCAAGAAGCCCTGTAATTTCACAGAACGCAAAAACGCATGGCAATCGCCGCCGGTCGAACTATGCTTTAAGCCTCGCACTGCTCTAAGCGCTCGATTCTTCGTTATTTTCCAGAGGGGTTGTAACGCTCTGACTCCGTCTCACTTCCGTCTGACTTCACATCCTGACTTACTAATCCACTCTAAAACCGTCCAACTGTCCTCAGACGTTTCGGACTCGCTTATTGCAGCTAGCGAAGTTTGCATCAGTCCCCATGACCGGCTGGTGCAGAAGTTACTATACGAATTTTCGCTAATATTAACTCCCACAAGGCATGCTTGTCCTCTTCAGTTTTCTTCCTTTATAGTCGAGCGAGTCTACCAGAGTCATAGTGACCAGCCCTTTAAATCTGCCATTGCCAGTCAGCAACTGCCTCGTCACGTGGTAGAGGTGCAACCAGTTTGGTAGAGGTCTAGTTCTTTGAAAGGCTAAGGTTACCCAGTCCTTATTCCTCGCTGTGGTAGGTATGCATACGTGTAAATTGTGGAATGAACCTCTAAGCTGTATGTTGGATATGGGGCGATTCAATAGGTGGTTGAAAAGAGCTTTCAAAGGTCGGCAACGCATGCGCAACTCTCCTGCTGCTGGAAATGTTCAAGGACGGAGGCGACCACTTCCCATCAGGTGGCCAATCAGTTCCTTTATCTTCTTATCTATAAAGACACCACCGATATCGTTTCATCTCATAATGTCCGCGACAGAGATGGCCATGCGTCACGGGGGCGCTTACGACGGTGGGGGCGGCGGAGGCGGGGGCGGCGGGGGCGGGGGCGGCGGGGGCGGGGGCGCCCAGGAGCAGAGCTGCCTCGAACAGCTGTTGTGCGCTCTCTGTGCCCCACTCTGCAAGGAGCTAGGGGTGGATGTGCAGCAGATGCAGCAGGGGCAGGAGCAGGTGCATCTCAATCAGCCACAGCCAGGTATGTAATGGTGAACCATAGACAAACGTAAAGTAAAACAGGAAGTGTGTGTCCTTAAGCTCATTAACTTACGGAGCCGAAACGTGGACGGTGACTACACTAGTAATCCAAACGCTAGGATTGCAATGTGCTCTTGAAAAAGCTACACTCAGAATTATTCTGAGGGATAGAAATTGTACTTTACTAAGCAAATGTCGATACTTGAGCCATAATTTTCTTAACTACCATACCATATGTCTTATGCGCACGTGCCGATGATTGCAACCCCAACTAACAAGGGAACTTCACTAGATATAACTCACCGATTTTGATGAAACTTAGTACAAATCTCTATTGAGTTTGGACTTCATTTTTGTCTGTAGTTACATAAGAGAGCAAGTTGGAACTGTTGCTCAAATTATTTTAAAATGAACTATATTTTTAATTATTTCTCTCTCACATGAGTGGGATGCAAGAGCAAGGAGGAAATTCTAAATGGCCTGGCATTAACGCCCGATTACACAAACCTTCTTTAAGAGGTCCTTAAATATCATGCTATCACTTTCATACCATTGACATTCCAAGCGATAGAATGATGTGTAAGTAGCTCTTAAAGATAAGATGTCAATCTTAGTTATTACTAAGATTCTTGCGTCATTCATTCATTCATTCAGTCATTCATACATTCACACCCTAATCCAGGAAATTTATTCCCCCCGTAACGATGAAATAGTAAGTTATTAGTTAAATACATAAGGTCATGACCATTATCCCAAACGGGGTGGTCAGAGATATCCCAAACAATAGAGTTTGGGTGCTCCAAACATAAAAGTTTAATGATTGAAACAACATCCTCGGATCACATTATGAAATATACAGAAATGCACACGTGACAGGCGGTGAGCCCATCGCCGTTGAAACATGCTGAAATAGAGATGTTTTTTGGTGGAAAGTCCCTTAGTCGCCTTTAACATCACCCATGGGAAGAGACGGGTTGGTTCTATTATTTTTACGTGCCAAAACTACACGGCAAAAGTTTATTAGCTCCTTTAGACCTTTTGAGGGACATTATTAATTAGTAGTTTCTTTATGATATTTAAATGTACCTTCCTTATTTAAACAATAAAGCGCATTTGATTTGATTATTAATAATTTATTTAGTTATTGTTATTAATTTGATTCTAGTTTTCCAGGGTTCCAGATACAACGTTGCATGCATCTCCTACTGCGAATGCTTTTTAATAGAAATGGAGGCACACTTTAAAATGTCTATTTTTGTAAATAATTGGTTATTTTTTATATTGTTATTATTTTAAGTATGTAAGTTGTTTTCTTTTCAGGTCTTCGAAGAGCACTTTAACTGTTTATGACATTTTGTTACACTTTTTATGTAAAATAATGTTTTTTTTTTATATTCGAGCTAGTAGACATAATAGTTTATGACATGTCGCTGAAAATAATGCTACTAACACATGTGGACTTATACACGCAAACATGTTATAACATAAGACTTCAAATCTATGTTAGTGAAATATTGCGTGAACATGTTTTGCTACTAACATAGGTTTAGTAGAAATATTAACAAAATATGTTCATACATTTCTACTTACACAGGTTTAAAGGCTCCAATGTGTTTGTAGTTTTGTTGAGATTTGACATAATAATATACTATATGATATCCACACTTCTATTATAAACAGATTGGAGTAGCTAGATTTTCATTCGAAGCTAAATTCATCCGTATTTATTATGTGGTAAGGATCGGTTAGTTTTTATGCGACTTGCGTTCTTTTTAAATTGAGAAAATAAGGCAAAGTGGCATTGGGGTGCGATGCAAAATTTTTCCTTTTTCCTCAGTTTGATAAGGATGTAAGTTGCATAAAATTTTCGATCAACTTTGATAGTTATCGTACAAGACATACGGTTGAATTTAGCTGGTAAGAAAAACTGCGATCTATATATCGAAATACCTGTCTCTAGTATTTTAAAGCATTATTTTACATACAATTATACCCTTTTTGCTTTAACATTGCCACTAACACACAAAATACAGGGATTTCCAAAGCGATTGGAAGTCTCTGTATTTCCTTATGTAAGCTTTCTGTTAGCATGTCTATGCCGCGGCATTTTCTCTACAAGTGTATGTACAAAAATGGGCATTTTAAATATTTAAAACGTATACGTTTTAAGGCGGTTTAAAATAAGTCACCTCCATTTCCATAAAAAGAATATGATTGCAAAAAGTTCGAGTCGTGAAACTAGGATTGAATATTCTTGTCCGCGAAAGAGACACTGTAATTCCGAACGCTAGGTAACTTAAAAAAAAGAGTTGACTTTGCCTACTAAAATAGAGAAGTATTGTACTGTATTGTTACCATTTGGCACATCTACAATAAGTATCTGAAATATACAATTGGGAAGGATAAGGACACACACACCAGTGCGCACTTACACTTACTTACTCAAAAAACACGCATATTTTCTCATAAATTTTCACGAAAGAAATGAAAATGGAGTGGGTCCGTAACGAGCCCCTCAGAGACAAATCGTGGACATTTGTATGCTATAATAAATCATTTAATTTTTCCAGACAATAAGGTCCATATTTGTTAGTAAAGTCACCTATAACTATGTTAATAAACAGTGGTAGACATTGAAAATTTAAAATAATAATTATAAATTCAAATGTCAATTGAAAAATTAAAACATAAAACATCTAAATTGAAACATTGAAAGTAAATTATATTAATTTGAAAATTTAATTATTATTATAGAAATTGTAGAATGTAATCTCTATGGGTGGGTGTAATAATGCTATAACGTCTCCGCTATTGGATTCAGCTGGGGCATCTGTGCAAATTAAAGTAGATTTGAACTTAAGGAGATGATGGATTATTAATATTGTACAATAGAGCGACATGGTCAATATTGACTAAGCTCTGAGATTTTTTTTTTTGTTTTTTTTTTTTAGTTTTATTTTCTCGTCTAGGAGAAGGCAAAGGGATCTAGCCCATAACAGCCATGTCTTATTTCTTCAGTTTGTAAGTCAGTCTCAGTCAAAACAAGTAATTCGTCGTATACTTGGCGTATACAGAGTCTAGTCACGGTCAAGTCATTCTTCAGTAAAGTGGCAGAATGCTTTACAAAAGATTTTGGTGGCTTCTTAACCCGAAAGCTCCGTTACGCACTTTAATTTACACTTCCCTTCACTTGTACACCATCACTAACGTTTGCTGCACAATATTCTGCCATTATTAAGCTTCAAAAGTCGGAATGCACAAATTATAAGAATTATAAAGAAAAATGCTACTTCACTCGCCGAGTTCCCGCCAAAAAGCCTTTTTTTTTGTTTTATGCTCCCCTCTCGGAGAAGGCAAAGGGATCTAAGCCCATACAGCCATGTCTTATTTCTCTTATTTCTTCAGTATAAGTCAGTCTCAGTCAAAACAAGTAATTCGTCGTATACTTAGCATATACAGTCTAGTCACGGTCAAGTCATTCTTCAGTAAAGTGGCAGAATGCTTTACAAAAGATTTTGGCGGCTTCTTGTGGGAGCCCGAAAGCTCCGTTACTCACTTTAATTTCCACTTCCCTTCACTTGTACACCATCACTAACTTTTGCTGCGCAATATCCTGCCATATAAGCTTCAAGTCAGAATACACAAATTATAAGAATTATAAAGAACCACCACCTTATCTAATCTAAGTCTGCCGCCAAACAGCAATGTTAACAGCATTGTTGTGTACCGGTTGTCAGATATAAGATAGTCTTCACTTAACATCAGATGTGATTGGGGTCTAACCCATTGTGCATAGAAAAAAAATACAAAAAATACAAGACCAATTTTGTTTATTTGACTCGCATTGAGAGGAATCTAAAAGATGATATTGTAACTTAATCAAGTCTACCCTAGACTTGATGTGTCAACAAAGACATCAATAATATCTTCGTTCCACGATTCGAACACCCTTATCTTTCTTATCATTATGGCGAAGCCGTAAATAAAAAGCACACTTAAAATTTGAACCCTGTTCGTATGTTAATAAAGTGTTACCAATGAGGTTCAAATTTATAGTATGATTAACGACATTGCTATGTGAAAGAAATTACAATATTAATCTGTCTAAAATTGACAAGACCGTTCTAAAAATCTTTCTGTCCTTTATTTTTCTGTAAATAGAAAAGCGACAGTGGTGTCGATTCGGATGTACACCTACTAAACTAAAACCAGTGTTAGAGTAGTACTGTCTCTTTCTCCCTGGAACAGTACGATGCGACGGCATCACTCCAAAACTGGTTTTAGTTTAGTTAGTGTACATCCGAATCGACATTATTATTACTTTTAGATCTGTCAAATTAGAAAACCACAACTATTTTCGAAATATCTTTTTACCTTCCTGTGGCCTCATACAATGTTTAACGTCCACAGAGTTGAAAGGGCAAGGGTTCTCCGAACAGGTGTGCAGACAAATGATCGTCATGCTGGACAAGGACAGCTCTGGTGGGCTTGGCTTTGAGGAGTTTAAATCTCTCTGGATAGATCTGCGCAACTGGAGGGTAAGAAAACTTACTTTTGAACAATAGTCAAAAGATTTTATTTCATAGGATCTACTAGATACCAGATATATTAAATAGTATTCCTGGTGAACTATATTCACATAACATAAAACAATGTAAAAATGCATTGAAGAAGTACTTTATAGATGGAACTATGTAGGAAATGCGTGCGTAGACGTGTCTCTCTATCGAAATAAACTTTGTTGGAAAGCAACAAATTTTATTTCGATAGAGAGACACGTCTATTTGCTTTCGCACATTATTTTATGTATCTAGATATTTAAGTTACATTACATACCTTTTGTAATAATTAATAACGCGGCGGGTCAGTGACCTCATTCGCACTACACACAAACCTTTACAGGTTTTCGTAGGCCTCTTATAGTGAAGATTGTTTAAATAATGTTCTATGGATAAATAAAGAAAAAAAAAAGATATGATAGACTTGAAAACGTTACAAAATTACTGCTCATTCACAAAGCTGACTCCCCGGAGAAGAACGAGCAAGAAACTCATGGGTGGCTCTTTTTTGGTTGGGTTATTGGGTTGGGTTTTTTTCAGAATGGAAGAATATGTAAACCAATGACTATTTAATGTTTTTATTAATAAAAATTCGTTAAGTCATGTTGTACTACGGTTTTCATATATTGTCAATAGACTCTTGACAGGGGATCCTTTAACACCCTTTCAGCTACCCGGATATTTTTGTAACACAGTGTATATAATCAATTCTCGCATTCCCTCCGGTTGGTACATCACCAAACTCCCGCCCCAAAACCCAAATTATATATTATATTATTATTTGTAATATGTAAAAAAAATGTATTTGTGTAATATGTCAACCATCTGGTATCCATAATCCAAGCCTAGTTGCTTAGTGTGGAGCTAGATGGCGCTGTGTGTATATCCAAGGATAATAATAAATATCTATAAATATCTTTGCACATACACACAGCGCCATCTAGTTCCACACTAAGCAACTAGGCTTGTATTATAGATTATAGATAAATGAAAAACATCGCTCGGGAACACATGTCTGTATTCATCATACAAACATATGCCCCTAGCGGGATTCGAACCCGCGACCTTTTGGTATAGCAGCAGAGTTTCTCACCACTACACCAAACAGGTCGTCCATGGATACCAGATGATTGATATCCTACACAAATATTTGTAAATAAACACATATAAACAAGAAACATCCATAACTCGGGTCCATATTCATGCGGGATTTGAACCCGCGGCATTTTTGGTGTAGCAGTCATTTTTAACCACTACACAAAACAGGTCGTCAAAATGTGATTTTCAGGATGTTATGGATGATATGCTTGTTTAATATACATCAAGGATGTCTTCATTATATCTTCCGTCTGTTTTGATCATCTTTAATAGTAGGGCAGAGAGACACCAGGGTCTAAAATACGGCTACAATAATTTTACCTAGTTTGGACACTGGAAGTGTCTTTCTTGATACATTTTAATATGATAATTATAAAAATTTGTAAGACTCTATTCGAGCAAAATAAATGGTGTAAGTGTCCGAAATATTAATTTATTATTATTATCTAATATGAATGTTACGATTTAGGCGGTGTTCAGACTGTACGACAGCGAAGGTCGTGGCGCGATTCCCGCGTACAATTTGCGGGACGCGCTCCACTCGGCCGGCTACACGGTCAACGCGCACGTGCTCAACGTGCTGGCTCACAGGTCAGTGGTGACACACGGACGAACAAATACACACAGTGAGACCGATAAGTGTACACACGCACAACTTAGGGCGAAAATATAAGTCAGATTGTGTTTCCGATTGTCTGGTCATATTCACTAGATACACGTCCGATTCTTCCGTCAGACTTTTTCTGAACTCAGTCGTTCTCGAGCTCCCATTTGCGTGAATGCGGAACAGAAAGAAAAATATTACTTTTATTTATTGCATTTCCTTATTGCAAAAAAAAAAAAATTTAATTGAAAATATTCCCTCGTGTTGCCGTGAAAGAAGAAAAAGCCGGTAACAAAATTGTAAAAACCTCGGCGCTGTTTCCGACTTGGACGACTGATTGTTTAAACAAAATAATGACTTCCAACGCCTTCCGTTAGTCGGATCCGACTATCCGATGGAAAAATCTGACGTATATTAACAGCCTTAATAGAGTGCTTCGGGTCCGAGGGTTGCCTGATCGGAAAACCAAAATATCTGGACGAATTTTCAATATGTCGAGATTTTTTTTAGTTATTGGTGTCGATTGTGTTGTGCGTTCTAAACTAAATTTAATTTCGAAATAATTATCTAGTTATAGTTTGTAACCTTAATTTGTGTATTTTAATATCTACATTATACAAATAATTACAATGTATAAAAATACTATCGCTTCTATTAGTGCAAACCTCGTCTACTGGTAGCTTGTTCCTTTACCCCTTAAGGTTTGCCTGGAAGTGAGCGATAAAGCCGCCTTGTTGTGCGATTAATGATGTACGCTGTAATCTATATCTAGTTTTTGTTAATTGTGCAATAAAGAATATTTGATTGATTTATAATACATTACGATATAAGTGCGTTATGATGGCTATAACGAGCCGAGTGTGCTTAACCAATATACGCACGTATATCGTACGAATTTTTTCAACATACTTGCGAGGAAACAGAACAGAAAATCACGTACTGGCTGGCGTCGCGTGGCCGGCGGGCCAGTTCGAAATTTGAAAAAAAAAAAAAAAACAATTTGTATCATATTTTAGTACTGATCCATAATATACATGGAGATAAGCGATATTTTATTCACCCGACTGATAGTGTTATCACTTGGCTGTATAAGATTTATGTTCTTTGCCATAGCAAATAGTGCGGTTATAGAGTATAACTTCACTATTTGCGTTATATATAACACACGCGTGCTTTATGAGCTGCTTGAACTTGATATATCTAAATCCGGTGAAATTAGATCCCCTTTACGAGCAAGTATGTTGAAAACTTATTAACATAACTAAGGATTACCAATCAAAATAACTTGCATATGCAAATATATTAGGTAACTATATCTTTCTAAAAAAAATGAATTAAAAATGTTTGGTTTCTATGCTTCGTACACAGCTACTAAAATTATATTTTTATTTTAGATACGGCAGCGATGGCGGCTACATTAAGTTTGACGATTTTATAATGTGCTCTGTGCGACTGAAGACAATGATCGGTAAGACTTATTATTATTCACACACACAATATATACAGGGTGTAATCGTTAAGTGTGCACAGGCGATTATTCCGTAACTATTATAGATATCAAAAAACTTTAAACTGATATCGCAAGTACTTTACCTAATGAGTAAAATGACATTAATAACTTTTTAAAAATAAAACGAGAAATATCCAAAAAAATTATATTAAACACTCCCATACATTTTATTTCTTAGTAAGTACATAATTTCGTACTTATTCATAGCAGATGTTCGAAGTGACGTCCTCGTTGTGCAATACAATGACGAGCTCTATTTTCGTTAAGAATTTGAATTTAGAACGAACACCAAATAGTATCTTTTTTTTTGTTTTTATTTAGTATGTTGCTTTTCAGCCAGTTCAAATCAATGCGATATTGAAACAAGGTTTATTATTAATTTGAAGTGGTAAGATAATTAACCTACGCGTGTATCTACTTGAAATTCATCACTATCATAATACATAATTATAAAATGATAAGGGTAAAATGAGTTGATACTATTCCACTTAAAATAAGGCAACTAAAATCTCTACTATCTCATGCTAAATGTATGGGAGTGTTTAATGTAATTTTTTTGGATATTTCTCGTTTTATTTTAAAAAAGTTATAAATGTCATTTTACTTATTAGGTAAAGTATTTTTGATATCTATAATAGTTACGGAATAATCGCCTGTGCACACTTAACGATTACACCCTGTATATGATGAATTTTTTTACCGTAAGGAAAAAAAATAAGGCATATTAGGTAAGTGAAATAGAAGGTATTGGCATAGGCCGTTTATTTTTTATTTTTTCAAAGCTATCATCGAATAAAGCGTTAATTTTGTCATTTGACGGTCGCGTTTGTAGCCTATTCCATATAATTACGTCAGTAAATTAATTAAATAAAGAAAACTTGCTGAAAATATGAGTTCCAAATAAAATGTTGCATGATAGGAACCCTACGAAGCCAGTCGCATATCAATCAACAGAGGGCGCGTGCGATTTAAAAAAAAAAAAACCTAAGTACCTATGCCAATAACTTCTATTTCACTTACCTAATATGCCCTATTTTTTTCCTTACTGTATATTCCGGTATATTTACCAATTACTGGGTGACAATTTATACAAATTTTTTACCCGTATCTTCCTTCCTAGGAAGATAATGTTTTTCGAATGTATGTATGTAGATTTATATGTTACCTCCTGTAGCCTAAACGGCTTGACCGATTTTGAAATGCGAGGTGTCTTTGGATTCGTCTTAATGTCTTAAGGTGTCATGTTGGATTTTTTTACTATAAAATGTTTAGGTTTAAAGATACTTTATTCTCATAAAAGACAAGTGTCACTTACATGAGAAGAAGACATAATATTTAATGATAGTCATTCACACCGCACATTTCACCCAAGTTGTTGTAAGAACACACCCTGTTAACACAGGTTATTGTAAGCTATATAAAGTCTAAAATGTGTCATAGGATACCTTTTATAGTAAAAAAATCCAAAATATTCTGTCGGGTTTTTTGGTTTTTTAATACTTAAACAATTATTTATATTTACGTTTTAGAGATTTAAAAGCAGGTGACAAGTTGGTTCAAAGAAAGTAAAAGTGGCATTATATGAAAGTCAGGGGTTCGAGTCCCAAGACAGACTCAGTTCTAGAGCTAACTTGCTAACTTCAAAATTAATTGTAACATATTTTATACCATGTGTTATGCAAATGAAGAGAATTTGTTTTGTTCAAGTGCATGTTATGCATGCTGTAATAAATTAATTAATTAGTGAATATTATTTTAACAACATTAATTTATTAAAAAAGTAAAGATTTTTTATAATTTTTCCCATATTCCACGTTTTGTTGCGTGATATGACTTTGTGTTTGTTAAAACAAGAACTCTATGGTAACAACACGGACTTGACATTTGATAAACTTGAATGTCACAGACCGAGGTCCTTAGGGAACTTATCGAATCGAATTCATATCGAACCAATTTTCTTTTGTAAAACGGCCTTACATATTTTAAACGAAAGATCTGTTCTTCGATCTAGAAAGAAAAAGATCTTCGAAAAGTTTTACCCTACTGCCCTAAAAAGGAGGGTAATGTTTTCCGGGGATACATTTTATGGTAAAAAATCCAACATGACGCCCGCAAAATACAAAACATACAAACACTTATATCATTATTTCAGTCCGAAGTTCCCGAGAAATTAGAATAGGTACTAATGTGTGAATTAACTTATTCAATGAGTTTAATAAATTATATATTATTATTACCCACGACGAAAAGGAGAAGGTGTAAGGTAAGAAGAAGTGTGTTTGTACATCTGTCATCAATTTTCTCCGAAACGCTGAACCGATTTAACTGCGTTTTTCATTACACACGTGTCACTTCAGAGCTGGTTTTAGAGAAATATGTTTTTCTAAACGCTCTTCCGTTTACTACTCCGGGTTTTTTAATTATAAATGTAAGTTTTTATAAGTAACAATGAAATACAGCTAACAACGAGCCGCTAGAGAATCTCGAGCGGGAGCTGCAGATGAACCCGTGAGCGTCGAGCGGCGGACAGCGGCACGCACAAGTATTGACAACATGTGTACAGCGATATTGTGTCACTAGGGGTGCGCGGGAAACGTAAATACGCGGGAAATAAACACGCACTTGATGCTAGAATATACTAAATGCACGTGTAATTCCCATGAACTAGTGACGCCATTAGTGTTTACGAACAACTTTCGCCACGGAACGATAGACGAATTCGATGAAAAAATGTTCGATTACCCATACTTCGGGTAGTGTTATTCCTCTATGCCCATACAAAGTAAACTATTCTGAAACCACCATTACTATAAAATCCAACCATTTTCGGCTGAATTCGGCTATGGTTCCTGGTGGAACGTTGATCGTAATAAGGAGTGGATTCACCAGTAAAGAGGAATTACCGAATTAAATTTCATTCTGTATTGATAATGTAAAAAAAATCTGTGTGTAAATAGTGCCGAAAGAAATTGTGCCACTGTAGTTTAAGAGCTATTCAATATTTCAAGTGTGCGTTCTGGCGTGATATGTTGCTGGAATCCTCATTCAAAAACTCTTAAACTGAAGTGGCATTTCCTATGGACACTATTTAAGCAGATTTTGTGACGTAAACAAAATAGGTGAGTTCTTCGTGTATTCTAGCTTCACGTAGATAAATAAACGGCTTTGGCGAGCTAGCATTTGAGTTATTCTGTCGAGTAATAGTTTTGTGTTTTCTTAAAATTTTGTTCAAGTTGCATCACGATATTTATTGTGTACTTGCGTAACCAAATTTTTGGAAATGGGACATTTTTTGTGCGATTTCGTTATAAAAAAATATAAGCCGAAGACGACGCTGAATGGTCCCGTACCTTAACCTGTCCTGCCCCCGTATTCTAAATAATTCTACAATCGATATTCTATTTGGTGATAAAAAATTTCATGCATCGAATGCGTGACGCATTGAAAGTTTGTGGCCTAATCGAATATGGACGATAACCATTTCAAGTGCAGGTCTAGAATAGTGAAAATAAAAAAGATTTTTTTTTAATAGATTTTGTTTATTTCTTTATAAATTACTCTTGACATTATAACTTAAAAATCGCTTGCCCAGCTTTGAATAGGTAAATTAAAATTATTTTTACATATCATAAACGTTTCCTGTTGACCCCTTCTTCTATATTGTTTACGACAACGAACAAACCTTATTCACTGTTAGTTTTTCTGAAATATAAATTTCTTAAATTAAGTACAATTTTCACAAAAGTATTTTCATAAAGGTTACTTTAATTAAGGTAAATATACGTTGTTCATGAACAATATACTCCTCCACTACATTTTGGACTTTTTACAAGTGTTAATAATAATACAAAAACAACCAGTTGTATTTAAAAGTGAAACAGTAATTTTCTCAAAATTGTTATAATTTTTATAAAGTAGACTTCGTAAAACGTCCAGCAACAGCACCTAACACCGCTTCCTAATCAACACTACCGCACCAACATTGGGCCGAGGTTTGATCAAACGTTGGTTTTCAGATATCTTCAAGGCGAGATCGTCGGGCGGTGATTACGCTACGTTCTCCCTCGACGAATGGCTGAATCGCACAGTCTACTCATAGGTGTAACGAAAAGTTCATATTCATGCCTTATCTACCGTGTAATTAAATTACAAATATACATGTATGATAGTGTAAAATATATGAGGTGAATTGTCTGAGTATAAAATCGATTCTAAGCATTCATATAAAAGACGGCAGGATGCGGACCTTATTTCCTTTGCCTCTTAATTAGGAAATAATTTCTCAGACCATTAAAAATCAACCGTAAAATTGAATTTTAATGCAGAAACCGATATCAGCAGACATTTCCAAGTTCCATGCAAACACCATTTAAACAGAGAAAGTAACTTCTGAACGTCTATTGAAACAAGCATGTGTTTGTTACGAATTTTTTTAAATCCTTCTATTTATTCTTTATTTAAATATCGAGTACCATTGGAGAAATGAAGCGAAGTAGGTTTATACTATAACCAAAGGCAATGTACACCGAGCACACGCTTTATTAGTATGGAATACACTTTCACGCTAAGCTGGTACACAGCCACTCGTACATATTGATAACTTTTTGCTTCAGACATCAACAAACTTAACTTTTTCATAAGTTTCAAGGCAAAATCGAATTTTATTCACGGACAAATTACTTATAACTCTTAATCGGCCAGATGGCTATTTAAACGGCCTAAAAGTTCTATAAAAAGTACACACCCGGCCAATATGCTAGCGTTTAACGATTTTTATCTTCCAAATACTCAAATGTAAAATAGAATCTATAATTGAATAACAAACTTGACCAAGTAATAAACGATTTACGTAAAATTTCAAGTCATTATAATGTATTTTTGCAAATGTATTCAATTATGGATCCTTATTAATGTAAAGTATATAATAATTGTATGACATAAATTATTAGCGAAATATAATTTGACATACAGGGAATCTTTCTTCAGTTATACAGGAGAAATGCCATGTTGCACAATTTATAATAGAGTTATTACAATTATTTTTTATTAATTAAATTCAACGCAATCTAAGTCACAAAATATGTTTAATTGTCTTTCTTTGAATCTTCGGTGTCGTAACTTTTTTATTATAATTAATAAATTAATATTATATCGATTACGGGTATAATCATTTCTTCATTATTATAATCGACTAACTTATGAATATTTGTATTTTTCTAAATTTTTTGATGTCGTGATACTTGTGTACTTCATTTTTCTTTAGTCTAAGTAATTTAACAGAATTTCTTGACGGAAACGCCTAATGTCCATTAAGCAGTACAATTTTAATATAAAAGATGCAGTATTTTCTTAA
Organism: Oegoconia quadripuncta; assembly: GCA_949316235.1. Taxonomy (NCBI): domain Eukaryota; kingdom Metazoa; phylum Arthropoda; class Insecta; order Lepidoptera; family Autostichidae; genus Oegoconia; species Oegoconia quadripuncta. The sequence goes on from OX438746.1 coordinate 5,455,429, forward strand.
TCCACCGATTTGCCATTCCAAAGTAAAAAGAGAATTTGGTTTTGATCATAATAAGTATTATTGTGTTCTACGTCATGTTTAGTTACTGTGCGATTTTTAGCTATAGTTTTCGTAAAAGCTTCGTGTATTTTTGTTAAATATTTATTTATTACATCTGTAAAAGTTGCATTCTTGTGACGTCGTCAATGCATTTTTTATAAGTTGCAGTTATTATTGCATTAGATTTTTTATTTTATATCCAAAAATAAGAGATCTGAATATAATGTTTTCATTTATTGATAAATGTTTAGTTTTATTTAAAGACCTATGTCCTAATATTGTCTATAGGGTTGCCAATTTAGAGAACCTCATGTTCACCACGGTACTAAAAAAGAAGGTTTGCACACAATTTAAAGGCGCGAATGGAAAAAGTTACATTTATCTCCGGAATTTTTTGTCCGTGAGTGTGATATAAGAGCGTTGGTGGCTCAGCGGTTAAGACACGGTCTCCCATTCGATTCCCAGGTAGGCCATGTACCAATGAGTTATTTAATTACTTACGTGCATTTATCCAACTGCTCTTAAAACGGTGAAGGAAAACGTGATGAAATCTGCATGCCTGAGAAATAAAAATTCAAAGGCATGTGAAGTCCCCAACCCGCATTGGGCCAGCGTGGTAGACTATGACCCATACTCCCTCATATACGAAGGAAGGCCTATATCCATGCAGTGGGATGTTTACGGGCTGATGATGATGATTGCGATATAGATCTTAGGCAATAATACACAAGGACAAAAAAGTCCGTCGTCTGTGCGTACGACCGACCTGGCAGCCTAAAAACATGTCCGTTGTTTTTGATGTAGATCCTAAAAGGTAGGTAGGTAAATAAAGATAGGCAGGTAGGTAATAATTTTGGGACTTTCATATTGCCGAGGCACTTCACATAGAATCATCACTAATCTAAATAATATTATAAATGCCAAAGTTTGATGCTCAATCACGGCGAAACGGATTATGAAATTTGGTATATAGGTAGAATCATACCCTGGATATTTTTTATACCACGGGATAAACGTATCCGCGATAAAGTTATTCGAGGCGAAGCTGCGGGCGGAATGCTAGTATTGACTAATTTTTAAAGTACCGTAACACAAATCAGTGCATCAATAAAATTAGGATTCCAGAATAACTTGACGCCAGAATCCACACTAAAAATATAGAATAACTCAAGTACAGGGCACTATTTTTTTCTTTTGGCCACATTTTTTTCACATTGTCAAAAATAGAATTGTACTACGAGGATAAGAGTTAATAAGATCGATTTAGGAAAATGAAGAAAGTCACCATATCGGTGACCACGGCCCGTATTACACAATGTTACTCGGAGATCTCGGCTTGAGGTCAGTTAAAAAGGGACAGCTTTATGTAACTTGTACATTTTTGACCGCCTCCGTGGCTCAATGCAAACAACATTGGGTTTACGATTCGGAGGTCGCGGGTTCGATCCCCAGCGGGGTACATGTTTAAGTACTCGGTTTGGTTGGTGGTAGGGCATTTTAAATGTCCGCCTGGCTAGCTACCACCATCTTATCTAAATCTGCCGCCAAGCAGCAATGTTAATGACATTGTTGTGTTCCGGTTGTCAGAGATAAGATAACCAGTCCCCCAAATGTATTTGGGTTTCCGGGTCAGTACGCTTCCACCTTCGACCTCATCTTCACTAACAATAGGTGTGATTGAGGTCAAGTACGAAGCCGTCGTGCATAAAAAAAAAAAAAAAAAAATCATCGGCATCTCTTCCTAACTATGCTCAAGCACAGATCTACGCTTGAACAACATTCTGAAATACAGGCCTTAGTCACCGGTATGGTGACATTCTTCTTTTCCCTAAACCGATCTCGTAGTGAAACATCATGCATCGCCCTCTCCATGGCTCTTAGGCCCGTAATAATAAAACAATCTCAATACAAGTCTTGAGGCTGTATCACCCGAGATGCGTGTTACGAAGTTGACGCTATCTCAAGCTCCGTGCTAATTTATAAACCAATCTTGAGGTCTACTCAGCTGAGATCACTTCTCAAGTATTCGCCTAAGCGGCGAATGAATGAGTCTTGAGTTTCACTTATTAATACGTGAAACTCGGCGCACGTATCAAGTGAGTACTGCTTGAGTATGCACGTGCGTTTCAGGTCTCATGTAAGGTTTATTAATCAACACGTTTACTTGAGACCAATCACAAGACTGTTCTCAATCTTGAGAATACGGGCCGTAGTTTCATGACTATTTTTAGGCATCGTCAAAATTGATTTTCATGAAGTTCTCAAAAGTGAGGATGAAGTGGGTTAAAAGACACTAATTAGTCACCTGACTCCTATTTGTACAAAATGTAGGTCGCAGGGTTCGATTCCTAGCGCGGACATAATTAATACTCGGTCGGTGGTGGAGCCGGCGACCACCATCTTATCTAATGTAGTGCCGTCAATATTGATAACATTATTGTCATGTTCTGGCTGTTTAAAATGGCTATTAAGGGGGTTTATTCCGTCCAGTGGCAGAATAAATAAAATCGATCTGAACTGCACTTGAGAACCCTAAAAGCTAATTATAAATATAATACGTAAATCGCTTTAATAACGGTTATTTTTGAGAATTTCAAATTATTGATAATAACGACCGTTTTTTTTTATAATTATGAATTCTGGGGAGTAATCTCAATCAAAGTTATTTAGGTATTATTAGTTTTTGGACGTCTCGAGTGCAGGTCAAGCAATGTCCGGGTGAGCTGCCTCCACATTCGGCCTTGTCCATAAAATTCCGGGTGAGCTGCCTCCACATTCGGCCTTGTTCATAAAATTCTGGGTGAGCTACCTCCACAATCGGCTTTGACCATAAAAAAAATAACATGGCAACATTCAAATAAAACCACTCAATAATTAGCCTTAACTTTATTGCACAATGACACAAAACACAATATAACTTCACTCTGTAATGTCTTCGTCCTTGTGAAATTCTTCGTCCTCCTCTTCTGGTGCCACATCAGTCTGGTTGTGAACGATTCCGTATATGGCTTTCATCTTTGCCACGAGTTGCCAGGGCACTTTGTAGCGGGGGGTGTCTGACGAACGAATCACCAGTTTTGCACCACCTAAGGAAAACATTATTAAGTCAGGTCAAAATCTATTTCTAAACAAGAAAATAGTATTGGATAATTGGCTTATTGTTGTTACATATATTTTTAAGTTATTGCAAATGCTGTTGATCTTCCAAATAAAGAAATAAATACTTGTTTTAAATACAGAGGTTATTAAAAAAAATTATCGTTTAAACCTGGACTATTACTGCAATTTTGTACCTGACTGTACTGTAACAGATAAACCTTTACAGAAATAATACAAATTTAAGTTTCCTGAGCTAAATCATGACTCCAAACAGGAAGCCAAAGAAAAGGCGGAATGTAGAGAAGTGTGGAAAGGACTCCACCAACAAGAGCATAGCTCTTAAATATCTTATATCAATGTTTTCCGATAGTACTTTTCGTATATGTTAAACTCTTGATGTGAGAGTTTATCCCGCATATCCCATATAAACTTGCAAGTCCAAATTTTTTTAAATGAATAAACCGATTCTAATATATTTTTTTAATTGCCAAATTTCAGCTCCATTATCTGATGGAGCATTTTCAACTTGCTGGTTGAAAAATGCTTTGCTAATTTTATAACGGACAACTTAACCAATAATGCAAACTAAATAAAAGCTTGTAAAAAGAGCAAGATACCACTAAGAAACAGTAGTAGGTCGGTAATAAAGACATAAAACATGGAAACTTTCAGTGCTTATTGGAGCCCAAAAACTTTACGAAACATATTCTTATATATGGCGTGTTTGCTCATCCACCTATCCAGCTAGAGCGTACTTTATGACGCTTCAGGAATGGCTTCGTCTGAGAGAGACAACTCACCGACGACAGTTCCGTCCAAGGCCATAAAGGGTTCGTACTGCGCCACAACCACATTCAGCAGGAGCAGGTTGTACATGTTGTTACAACGCTGCACTTTGGTCACTCGGTAACGCTTCAGGAATGGCCTCATTTGATCTATGGCTGGTAGGAACGGCTCGCCGTAAATCTGTACAATAGGTAATAGGAATAATGATAATATAAAATAAATATTTCGGACATTTACATCAATCATCTATATACTCTTAGATTATGTAACTCCGCCTCCGTGGCTCAATGTAAACAACGTAGGGTTTACGAATCGGAGGTCGCAGGTTCGATCCCCAGCGGGGTACATGTTTCGTACTCGGTTTGGTTGGTGGCAGGGCATTTTAAATGTCCGCCGGGCTAGCTACCACCATCTTATCTAAATCTGCCGCCAAACAGCAATGTTAATAGCATTGTTGTGTTCCGGTTGTCAGAGATAAGATAGACAGTACCCCAAATATTTGGGTTTCCGGGTCGTACGCTTCCCCCTTCGGCCTCAACTTCACTTAACATCAGGTGTGATTGAGGTCAAATGCTCACCCGTTGTGCATAAAAAAAACTTCATCGGTATCGTCATCGATTATGTTGATCAATGAGAAACCGTCAAATTACCGAGCGAGCGATGAGGTAACCAATCACATGTTACAACGTAACCGATAACGTGGTGAATTTGAATTCGTGTAATTCCCATTAACTGGTGAGTCCACACACTTTCCCCAAGGAACCATAGTCAAATAAAAAAATGTTATAATACAACGTAAACCATTCTTAATCCAACTTTAGTATGGGAGTCCAACAATTTTCGACTGGTGACTCCACTCATACAAACAACTTTAGGAACCATTCTTGAATTCAGCCGAAAATTGTTGGTCTTCCATACTAAAGGTGTTTCAGAATGGTTTACTTTGTATTGGTGATGGAACATTTTTTTATCGAATTCGACTATGGTTTGAAATGAAATGAAATCTTTATTGTGCATGGCGTTCGGGTTGTATATTTGCAGTTGTAGCATTTCTTGATTAACCAAAACCCTACCTTTGCAGGTGTACACACAATTGTAATTAATTATATTTATACAATGTCAATTATTAAATAATAAGTAATAGCGTAGTAATGCAAAAAATACAATCAAAATAAAACCCATTATCAAGTCCATAAATCATTAGACTTAGCTAGGTCAAATAAATCAAAAAAGAAAAAGGCAAAATGTCTATATTGGTTTTTTTGTCAAATAATTGAAAATATTGAAAAGCTGTTAACAGTCTAAACATAGGAATCATTTTTAAATTCTAGAAACTCTTTTATACCATAGAAACATTTTTCAGTTAGTATCAACTTTTTAAAAGCATATTTATTCTTGTCTTTAAAAGAATCTGACAGTTTATTAAAAATATCTATGCACATTATATAAGAATTTCTTGATACTAATGTCAATTTTGTTGATGACTTAAATAACTTATATCTATGTTGCAATCTCATTTGCCGACTAGACTTGTCCTGTTTTAGTATAAAAAGATACTCATATTTGTGTACAAACAGGCACACTTCCATGATATACAAACACGGCAATGGCAAGATATTATATTTCCTAAAATATGGACGACATGAATCCAAATAATCAAAGCCGAACATTGCCCTAATACAACGTTTCCGTGTTAAAAAGAAATCATTTATATCTGATGAGTTACCCCAAACCACGATACCTTAAGCAAATAGAGCAGAGTCTACATATCCATTATAAGCGGTTATAGTTTCTTTCAGTGTACCTTCCTCAGAGCATAAACAAATCTATTTACCTTAGAGCACACACCTTTTATATGGTCTTTCCAATTACAATCCATAGTTACGCCCCGAAATATTGTTTGAGTCACTTGCTCTATAATTTTTTTTTTTTTTTTTTTTATTAGGGACAATAAACAGTTTTACAATGTGTATAACTTACAACATTATTAACAAACAAGTATGGATTTTATAACAACATAACATATAATAAACAATTTCTCCTTCATAGTCAACATTTATATTTACGGAATGTCCTTGTGATGTATAAAATTGTATATATTTAGTTTTATCTATATTTACTTTTAAGTTATTTGCTGTAAGCCAATTTATTGTTTGTCTCAGTGAACCATTAATTTGCTGATTGTGTGTCGGCAAATCCTTACTATCAACTAGTATAGTCGTATCATCTGCAAATAGTGCACATTTATAATATCTATCTAGGCACTTGGGTAAGTCATTATACAAATAGCAAGGGTCCTAAAATGCTGCCCTGCGGCGAGTTTGGGGAAAGTTGTTCGTAATCAAGAGCGGAGTCATTATTAAACAGGAATTACACGAATTAGATCACCCAGTATAAACATTCATGACTCGAAAATAAATGTTCGTATTCATCACACAAACATTTACCCCACGCGGGATTCGAACCCGCAATCTCTACCAAAAGCAGTTAAATCAAGTCAAGCCCACATATCTTTTCCCAGTGAGAGGAGGCTGTGCCCCAACAGTGGGGGACATGTAAGGCTGATCATGAATAACGCTGGTGGCGTCCTTAACGGCGCAATGTACCTACGTTTCACGAAATGTCTAAATGGAATAGAAAAACATTAGCATATTTAACGTTACCACTAAAAAATACCACTAGTGGCCACCCAGCCAAGGACTGACTTGCTTAACTTCGCTAATCGAAAACCATAGCGACTCGTGAGAGTACTTCTCAACATTTTAACAATAAGAGTTGTATTCCGTCTCGAGCCTGTACTCACTCGAACTCTGTGGTTCGCCGTCTTCTGAGGCACGAAGTGGCCCTGAATGACTTGCTTTATCATCTGAAACGAATATAATTGATTGTATACACCATCTGCATCTGGAGCACGTATTATATGTCAAGTATGCTAAAAACGTAAGCTATTAAAGCCCAAGGGAGCTACAGTTGTATGGAAGTTCCCTTGGGTAACAACGCCAAAATGTCGCGTAACTTTATAAACATAAAGCACATACATACATCTAAAAAGTCAAATATTTTCAAAAAGTGTATTCAAACTATTGAACTAGATTATTTTAAGTTTTCCATAGTAACAGAAAAAAATGCTATACATTCTTTAAAATCGATATTTTGAATGTGTTTTCTACTAACTCTTTAAATCTATGTATCCTGCTTATATGTATAGTTTCATTAGAATCGGTCTATTCATTTCGAAATGTATGTTGTGACTTGTATTGTTTATTTTTATTTTTGTACGCCATCTGGTAGATCACAGTGATCCAGCTATTTTAAATCTTTACCATCATTATTGTACCTGTGTATCACAAAGAAATAAATGAATGTCGTTGTATGAAATGCCGTGTGGGATAAACCCTCTTAATACTATGTTAAAAAATATTTAATTTGTATAAATTTCTTCTAGTTTTAATTCGAATTTAAATTCGGCGTTCAATTCGGGACACTTTATTCCCAAATCAATTGGGAGCGTCCGCTTTGCACCAAGTGCAACTGATACATATCCGACGACAGCCGAAATACATTAAGAAAATAGAAGCAGTGTACATACGAACATTGCAAGGTAAATAAAAGCATGTAAAAAGTATTTTAGTTGACATAGCTACATGGGCCACATTCCTCGACTTTAGCATAACTTAATGTGTGGTTTGCTACTTCTTCTTTTCGAGTCGAGGCGAGTTTCAAATATTATTGGACCAAAACTTAGCCACTCTAACAGCTCTCTCTGTGGCGTTAAGGAGGTTGTCAAAGGTGCAGCTATCAGGACACGCGGAGCAAGACATTATTATTCGCGATAGCCTTTTGCTTCGTAAACATTAACACTCACTGCGTTGTGGCGCTGTCCGTGTTGTATCAAAACAGGGTAAGCATAACTTGGATCCCCTTCCCCATAGGGTAAGCTTTAGTGCTGATTTTGAATTCATTTAGTTACACTCCCATTTGCCGAGGAGAGGGGGGTGGGAAACTTCTTTCCTACTTCACACCTTTAACCCTTCTTTAATTAGTCTGGGGCCCAAGGTAGCAATAGAGACACGTAGGGCACCGTCCACCTTCAGTAGGCGCCGTGCAGAGTACCACTGTTGATCCTGGCTTACAGGAGTTCCAGTGGGAGGAGTGCGGAGGCGGGTAATCTACCGGTTTGCTACTAATCTGTGAGTTTATAACTAAGGCATATGAGTATATGTGGATGGAAGAGGCACGCTTACCGAGGGCAGGTATAGAGTTAATTTCTTAAGTTCCTTCCTCACTTTCTTCCTTGCGATGTCTTCCTCTGTGTCCGTGTCGCTTAGATCCGATTTCATTTTCTCTATATGTTCTGAGATCTGAAATTAATAGAGAATGAGGGGCAGCAGATATCGCTGGTTTGATTCCCGGAGCCGTATGTGGAAGCATGTACAGTCGGCAACACAATTAAGGTAGTAGGCTTATTAATTTATTTTAATTGCAACATGTACAATCCAATCATCCGAATAGTAACACATGGGCTAAAGTGCCGCGGCATCGATATCTATTAGAAACTATTCGCATTACAACAATCACGAAACCAACTACACTAGCTACTCACAGAGCAAAGTGTATACACATTATAGGAGTATAGATACCATCCATAAGCATCCGCTACTGAGATGTGTAGCAAAATTTCGTCCACATTGTTAATAGACGTCGTAGTATAGTGGACAGTAGCATCAGTCATTAAAACAAAGTTGTGCAAGTTCAAACCTCAGTAGATGCTGCAGCAGAACTGACGAAATTTTCTTACTCATTCATATGTGACATATTATTATTGATTTGGTTTGAGTGTTCATATTGTATGTATACTTTCTAATTGATGGTGCTAAAGTGCTTCGGTCCATACGGTCCATATAATACTTTTAGGGAGATTCGACTGTACACATTACTTATGCTAATAACAGTAATTATAGTATAGTACTCATGCACATACCCTGTCAGGGTGAAGCAGCGGTCAGAGGACGTCCTGTCTAATTTATTTACCTACTATACAATTTTTGTGTAATCTCGCAATTTATTTATTTTATTTATTTCCCTTTTGAAGAACCAAAGTTGGTGGTAGGGCATTTTAAATGTCCGCCTGGCCAGCTACCACCATCTTATCTAAATCTGCCGCCAAGCAGCAATGTTAATAGCATTGTTGTGTTCCGGTTGTCAGAGATAAGATAGCCAGTCCTCCAAATGTGTTGGGGGTTTCCGGGTCAGTACGCTTCCACCTTCGACCTCATCTTCACTTAACATCAGGTGTGATTGAGGTCAAGTACCAACCCGTTATGCATAAAAAAAAAAGAAAAAAAAGAGGACGTCCTGTCTAATTTACCTACTACCTATCTAATTTACCTACTATACAATTTTTGTGTAATCCCGTAATTTATTTATTTCCCTTTTGAAGAACCAACTTAACTTATTAAGTTTATTTGGAGTGTCTTGGTTAGGATTTTGTTATATTTTCCTTTACATCTAGATCCGTGTATACCATTTGATAGATAAATTTCAGTTAAACTTAAATAACATACATACATAACGTCTTTCAGATTAGATTATTCTAAGTATATTACAAAAAAAAATGTATTTATGTAGTATATCAACCATCTGGTATCCACAACACAAGCCAATAGTTGCCTACAGTGGAACTAGATGGCGCTGTGTGTATGTCTAAACATACACACAGCGCCATCTAGTTCCACAGTAAGCAACTATTGGCTTATCCTTGGGGATACTTATTATTATTTACCTTTTTGATAATCCTCTCCGAGTATTTGCTGCAGACCTGCTGTACCTTGGGGAACGGTAAGTTTTCGATCACTGAAACAAATAACACTCATATTATTTTAATATAAGAAGAAGATGAAACTGTGTACAACAAATAATGTACCGAGCTGAGATGTAAGTATTGGATACCGCATTGCTGGATATATTTTTTTATGCCAAGGAACCAGAGTTTTTCGCTCGTTCTCCTCTGGGGAGTCAGCTTTGTGAATGAGCAGTAATTTTAATATTCACTAAAATAACTCCAAATCCAAAAACCACGACTGCATTATTTTGTATTTTGCAAAATTAATATTCCTAGCCAGGAATCGAACCCGTTGATATTGAAAAAAAAAACACACACACCTGTATTTATTACACCATTCGATAGTGTCGCTAATAAGGAACGTATTCTGGGTATTTGTGCATTCTAACTTTTGAAGCTTAATAATGGCAGAATATTGTTCAGCAAACGTTAGTGTTGGTGTACAGGTGAAAGGAAGTGTAAATTAAAGTGCGTAACGGAGCTTTCGGGTTTCCACAAGAAGCCGCCAAAATCTTTTGTAAAGCATTCTGCCACTTTACTGAAGAATGACTTGACCGTGACTAGACTCTGTATACGACAAGTATACGACGAATTACTTGTTTTGACTGAGGCTGACTTATAAACTGCAGAAATAAGAGAAATAAAATTTAAAAAAAATCTTATTTCTTTTTATGCTTCTTATTGTTGTACAATAAAGAATATTTTGTTTGTTTGTTAATGTCCCTCGACAGTGAGGTTGACTGGTTGCCATCCTCAAAAATAAGAAGAAACGAAAACTCTTCTTCTTCATTCTTCCTACTATCGTTGGTCTATTCGAACAACGTTTCTGCCAGTATAGTGTTATAATAACTCCAGTTCATATGCTTATCTTCTGTAAGGTGATAATGTGTGACGGAAGATTTTGGCGGCTTCATGTGAGTACACGAGCTCAGTCATATTATAGTTTTTGATTACCTGTTTGGTGTAGTGGTTAGAAACACTGACTACTATACTAAAAAGTCGCGGGTTCGAATCCTGCTAGGGGTATGTGTTTGTATGATGAATACGGACATATGTAACCAAGTTATGGACGTTTTCATTTACATATGTATTTATTCACAAAACAAAAATTTATTTGTGTAGTATATCAACCATCTGGTGTCCATAATACAAGCCTAGTTGCTTAGAGTGGACCTAGATGGCGGTGTGTGTATGTGCAAAGATATTTATTTATTACTAGCTTTCCGCCCGCAGCTTTGCCTGCTTAATAACTTTATCGAGAAATTTATTTATCCCGCAGGAACTACTCGCTTTATCGGGATAAAAAGTATCCTATGTTAATGTTAGGCTAGGCTTGTACCAGTTGCTTAGTGAACAACTAGTTGGCGTTGTGTCTATTTATTTTATTTATTTATTTATTAAAGAAACCAACGGCGTTACAGTTGTGTATAAATATTACTAAGTACGAATACAAAAAATAAGGCAAATTACAGGTTTCATCATATAAACTATTATTGTTTTTTTTTTTTTGAAGTTCAAGCTAAGTAGTTAGTTAGGAACCACGTAATGGGTAGCTTTACGGACATCGAGACAACGCTGCAAATAATGCTGAGTATTCGTATGATACGTGCAGCTGCAGATACGCACAATTGCAGAATAATAAAAATAAATATATTGGCATATACACACAGCGCCATCTAGATCCACACCAAGCAACTATAGGCTTGTATCATGGATACCAGTTGGTTGATAAACTACACATATACATTTTTTTTTCTCTATGTGCAAAGATATTTATTTTATTATTTATTTCCACTTCACTTGTACACAATCATTGACTTTCGCTGCAAAATATTCTGCCTTAATTTCACATCAAAACTCGATATATACAAATTATGGAAAATGTAAAGAACAACGCAACAGCCAACGAATTTCCTCCAAAAAGCCACGCTGACTCTGTTGTTTTTATATGCCAGAAACCCCACGGGGCTTTTGATGACTGACCGTAATGTTGGGGGGAGCTAGCGCTGAGCTCGCGCTCCTGTATCTGAGCGCGCGGGGCGCCGGCCGCGTCCTGAAGGCGATGCAGAGTGGACAGGATCAGCTGAAAGTCGCCGAAGTGAGGGTGCAGCTTGCGGTAGCACTTGCTCATCTGGAAGCCGCTTTGGAAGCCCGCAGGGTTCGTGTCGATTAAGTGCTTCAGGCGCTCGAATATGGTCTGTGGATGACGGATTTTATGAACTAACCTACTAGTTCATATGCGAATGAGAATGCGATCTAGTCTCTGTCAAATTCCCTACCATCAACGAAATGTTAATGTCATCATTAACATCAAAGTATTAATAAACCATTCTCAAGATTGAGAACAGTCTTGTGACTGGTCTCAAGTAAACGTGTTGATTAATAAACCTTACTTGAGACCTGAAAAGCACGTGCATACTCAAGCAGTACTCACTTGAGAGGTGCGCGTATTAATAAACGAAACTCGAGACTATCATTCATTCGCCGCTGAGGCGAATACTTGAGAAGTGATCTCAGCTGAGTAGACCTCAAATTTGGTTTATAAATTAGCACGGAGCTTGAGATAGCGTCAACTGGTTAAGACGCATCTCGGTTGATACAGCCTCAAAACTTCTATTGAGATTGATTTATTAATACGGACCTTAAAAACCGATTTGTGTAGAGCAGTGGTGGGCAAAGTACGGCCCGCGGGCCAGCTCCGGCCCGCGAAAGGATTTCATTCGACCCGCCGACGACGGTCCTTCTAAATGAATAATATATGGCCCGCGATAATTATAATCACATAAATGTTGAATTGTAATTTGTAAGTAACATTTGTGAAAGTGTGTAATACTGTAATATAATGTTTCTATAATATGATTAAAAGATTTCAAAACAGACATATCAACTATAGGTAATTATGGCCCTGCTCTGAAAAATCTTAAACTTTCTGGCCCCTATGAAGAAAGTTTGCCCACCACTGGTGTAGAGGATAGGACCCTGTCAGCGAAACCAACAGTTGCGGGTTCGAATCCAGCGAGGGGTATATGTTTCTGTGATGAATACGAACATTTATTCCCGAGTGTTTATATAAATATTTATGTATTATCTAGAATCCATAGCACAAGCTTTGCTTAGTTTGGGACTAGTTTCTTTTCTGTTGTGCAATAAAGTCTATTTGTATTGTATTGTATTGTTGTAACTGTTCGCAATATTTATTTATTTATCTACAATACAGGATTACTATTATGTTTCTTTATCGTTAATTGTAAAGCTATTACATTACAAGTCACCTGGCATGCGGCAGATATGGCCAGCCCAGTTCGACATTAGCTTGGCGGCCGTTGTGGCTACGATAGCAATTGGGGTCTTAGAGCACAGGGTAGTGTTTAGGACGTTTTCAATAATATTTTGTACCTAACTGAATTTTACAATAATAATAATAAATATCCTTAGACGTACACACAATGCCATCTAGTTCCACATTAAGCAACTATATGCTTGTGTTGTGGATACCAGATGGTTGATATACTACATAAATACATTTTTTTTTTGTAAATAAATACTTATTATAAATTAAAACATCCATAACTCGGGTACACATGTCTGTAATCATCATACAAACATATGGCCCTAGCGGGACTCGTATCCGCGACCTTTCGATATAGCAGTCAGAGTTTCTAACCACTACACCAAACAGGTCGTCGAATAAACAATAAACAACTGCATTTCCATAATTTTACAAAATTATTTATATTTTACCGGAATATAAATAGAAAATTTTCCTTTTTATGAAAAATTACGCATCAATAGGTAAGCCTAAAGTAATTGGGTGAAAAAGACTTTGCAATTACCTGTGCAATGCTTTCCATTAGTTTATTGCCCGTTTTCCTGCTGAGGTTGAACAGCCCTGTGTATTTGCTCTGCAGTTCCAGAATTATCTCCGCATGTGTCCTCACCAGGACCTGGGTTCAAAGTTCTTAGGTTGAAGTTAATTTGTAACAGAATATATTAACACAAGAGGAAAATATTGCTTTGGCAAAATTTATTCTAAAAATTCAATCAATCAATCAAATACTCTATTGCACAATTAACAAAAGCTACATGAAGAATACAGCATACATCATTAATCGCACAAAAAGGCGGCATTATCGCAATATCTCTTCCATGCAAACCTTAGGGTAAAGATAGAAGCTACCAGTAGATGAGGTTTGCACTAATAGTTCAACATCAACGTGTAATCTTATTTCATCATCTAGTTATTACGCCTGCCTTATGGTACACTGACAAAAGAGGGACATTATAAACCATAGTTTTCAGTGTATAAATATATATAGTCTTCCTAAACGTTTATCTAACTAATATTATAAATGCAAAAATTTGGATGTTTGTTTGTAGTTCAAACAAAGCTCAACGTATGAACGGATTTGGATGAAATTTGCCATATAGGTAGAACATTTATTATTAAGTATATGACATGTGGCTGTTGAGCCATACCTAAAGTACAAAATCACATACAGCATGTACGTCCATATTACATCACATTACTCATGCCCTTTTGTTTCAAAGATTACTAACAATTACTAATAAATAATAATAACAAATAATAATAATAAACACACACAGCGCCATCTAGCTCAACACTAAGCAACTATAGAATAGAATATGATTTATTTGCTCTTGAATAGGGTACATTACATTAGGCGTTATTACAATAAGATCCTCCTAGTTCAGTCATAATAATGACATGCAAATATTTGACAATGTCCAATTTTGACATCAAGAAATCAAGAAATGCATGCAAGCATGCATTTAATTGTCCTTGTGATCCAAGAACTCTTTAATAGAATAAAACGAGTATTGCAGAAGCCACATTTGTAAGTTCCTTTTAAAGCTATTGAATGCTTGATCCTTGAGATGTGTCGGAATGCTATAGCTTGTATATACTACATTTTTTTTTGTAAATAAGTACATATAAATGAAAAACATCCACAACTCAGGTACACATGTCCAAATTCATCATACAAACAAAAGCCCCTAGCGGGACTCGTATCCGCGACCTTTCGATATAGCAGTCAGAGTTTCTAACCACTACACCAAACAGAGCGTCAAAGTACGAATGCTAAAGTATGACTCAGAAAAGTATTCTTGGCAAATTGTAGATGTAGGTATGTACTAAATATTTGAGGAAACATTTAAATTATTTTTTCACTTCTCATGCTCAGTATAAGTGACCAATACTGGCTGAAATTTTCCTTCTGTATCTTTTTTATTAAATGTAGTTAATTAAATTGAACAAAAGTGCATAAGTCCTTCAATCTAACTAATATTATAAATGCGCAAGTTTGGATGTTTGTTGCTCAATCACGTCCAAACGACGACGGTACGAATTTGGATGAAATTTGGTATATAGGTAGAATATATCCTGAATTAAGACATAGGATACTTTTTATCCCAATAAAGCAAGTAGTTTCCGCGGGATAAACAAATTAAACATATCCGCGATAAAGCTATTCCACGCAGGCGTAGCCGCGGGCGGATACCTAGTCTTACATATAACTAATCACATAATATTATCATTGAATTTGAGCAAGAATCTATAATCCTATAGATATCTAGTATTCTCTGTTTACCTTTTACTGGGTATCATCTCAGGTTCCATGATTTGTATGTGGGTAAGTGGTCTGTAATTGTCTGCTAAAAGATTTAATTCTGGTAGTGCCATTCTGATTTTACCTTTTGTAGCGTAACATATTATCGCAATTGTCCGAGCCACCCTATACCACAAGACAGCTGGCACCATCCCAGTCGCTAGCAACGCCCGCATTTTCCGACATATATATATATATTTGTTTAACCCTTAATTTATCTGTTACGTCCCAGGGACGTACTGACGTGCCGACTTTCGTACTGGCCTAAAAATTGATTTATCACGATTTCGTTTTCGCGCGTCCTAGTACCTTCTTGAAATGGTGCGCCGAATGCGGGACAGACAGAACGAGCGTCTACGCCGCGCGTATCGGTGAGTACTTGTGTTCATGGAGCCCGTAAGACTCCGTGAGAGTATTTGTGTGACAAATAGATAATTTGATAAATTGTTATTTACTTTCCATCAGGTGAGATTGTGGCCAAACGCGAAACCACTTTTTAATAAAAAAAAAAAAAAAAAATTTACAGTGTTTTAGACTATAATATGGTATCAATTAGACCATCCATCAATCTACTTTAGTAAAATGCTGAATCTGTAGTACTGGATTGGCTCGACTCAGATTGGTTTTACGAAGAATAGTAGTTTGGATAGGTTCGTGGCAAAGAAAAACAAAGCTGTAATCCTACTGTTAGCAATTTTTGGGTGCCTCGGGTATTTTCTGCTACGAGATTTCGAAAATTGCATTCAGCGTGTGTGACTTGTTTTGTTGCAGTTCGTAATTTTCTTTTTTGGTGTTTTGTTTCGTTTGATTACTTATTTTTCAATTATAATAATTTTGAGATGAAATATTCGGTTGTGTAAAATTCTGTTTTTTTTTTTTAACGATATCCTACTTCATCAGTGCATAGTTATGCATCACAAATTTACAGTGAATTCTGAAACTCGTAAGCCCGAAATAATACAATATTATAATTCGACAAAAAGTGGATGAGTTAGGTATGTTAAAGCTGAAGATCGGGAGTAGCACTGCATGTATATTCTTTTTGTATGAACATGTGCCAATTTTTATTTAGTTTTAAAAAATTGAATATGTTGGAGTGGATTTCGAGGAAAAAGCTAAAAATAATTAATAATTGTATATTTAGCAACCAGAAGTTCGTATTTCTTTTTGTTACCATATTTTTTATACTATTAGTTTTTCAATTGTCAACAAGACTGATATTTACTAGACACGAAATGTAATATGAGAGTCTGTTAGTATAATGTTGTTAAGAGTAATAAACCATTTGTAAGTACACATTTGCATTTATTTTAAACAAAATCAATGATTTATAATAAAGGAGTCCCATAGACTCTATCGGGAAAATTATGTGACTTATGTTCACCAGGTAAACTAAGGGTACCCGCAGGAACTACTCACTTTATCGGGATAAAACTATCCTATGCTTTAATCCAGAGTATATTCTACTTATATACCAAATTTTATTAAAATCCATTCATCCATTTCACCATGATTGAGCAACAAACAAACATTCCAAACTTATGCATTTATAATATCAGTTAGATAGTTCTGGCTGTATACTTACATGTTATAATATGTAAGGCAAATAAATAAAATATCTCAGTAAATGCCAGAGAAATATGTTAAGGTGGAATGGCTAAAACAATGATCATAAACACACACTGCTTATGTGGAAACAAAAGAACACATATTATTATTATATATCTTCCTAGTCTTTCTGAAGTTAGTAACATAATAAATAGTAACAATGAGTAAACATAGTAGAAAATGTCTGGCTCACCACTTCTGGAGGATCATCAAGAGGAATTTGTAGAGCAAGACACGTTTTAAGTGGTATCTTTCCCTTTTTCTTTGCCAGCGGCAGCTACAAAATAAAATGACAATTTAAGAGAAGTTTGATTTTATTTTTTCTTGTTCGCAGTCAAAAGCCAAGATACTCACATCAGGAACTTCATTGGGTATAGATGCACTATAACGTGTCTCTTTTTTAATCCTCTCAACTATAAGAAGAGGGTCTAATTTCTCTGAAAGACGAATGTAACAAATCTTTCGACCCTTTACTGGAGTACTGAAGTTCAATACTTCAAATTGGCCATTGATTATCTTCACCAACGAATTCACCATTTGTGGTATTGTAGACTGCAAAAATATATATATAAAAGTGAATTTCTATGTAGGCCTTTTTATTCAGCGAATGCACACCTTATGCACTTAATTCACCATCAATGTAGTGATCAATACGATATACATTGCCGGTTGAAGTGAGGATATGGAAGTAAGTTCACCAACCCTCTAGCAATGTTTGCCGTTAGTCTCTGCATTTAGGATAGGCTTCTCTCCACCTAGCTAGGCTAAATATATATAGATAAGGTTAGGTTGGTCCATCGGCTAATGCTGCGCCCACCGCAGTTGCTCTGAGAGTACCTAAGAATTTTAAGTTATTAATCGAGCCCCCGACGACACTGACCGAAGTAATCTGATGATTATGATGACTGAGAATTAAGAACTGGAATAATTTATTACAAAGTAGGTACTGACGATGTAGGATATCTTACACGCAAAATTACTTACGCGTATGTGTACTCCTTTAACAGCTATAATAGACATTGTTGCAAAATGAAAATCTCGTTTAAAGTCGTAATCTGCTGATAGATAATTGATGAAAATACTACACACTTTTATTATGTTCCTACCTATAATTTATTTACTTTAATTTATTACTTTACTCTTTGATGCCATGCACAGATTACTCAGATAATCTATGCCATGATCAAACAAAGAGTATACCAAAGACTACAATGTATTGGAGTATACCACAGACTGTCCTTAGAGTATACAAAACCTACGGAGAGCGTAGACAGAGAATAGTATAGACTGCTAGCAAGCGTGCCGGTGAAAGGGACAGAAAAAAAAGTACATCAAAAATGTCGGGTTACCACCGTGAGGAAAATTTACCCCGAAATGTTGTATCCAAATGTAAAAATTAGTTATAGTCTCCAAATGGCGCGTCACCGCACACAAAGAGTGCATTACGTATGGATATAAGGCGAAGTACTTTTAAGTGTTTTAAATATACTGAATGACATGAAACTGACGCGCCTCATTTCCATACTTCTCGTATGAAAATAGAACAGCCGTCACTTCGCAACAATTTCAGTTCTTTGAATTGCGTTATACGGCTAGAAGCTACAGCTAGGAGCTAGTAGCTATAGCTTCATTATACCGACTACAATAACTGTTTAGCTAACCCGTGGTATGTACAGTGGCTTGCAGCTAAAAGTATCCAGGCACAAAAATGCACATACATTTACTACGATATTGCAATTTCCTGAAATTACTTTGAAGATACATAATACGTTATCTACTAAGTAATTTCAGGATTTTGCTATATCTTAGTAAATGTCATAAGAATTGCTATATTATTTTTTGCGCCTGGATACAGAACGATGCTCTGGGGTTGCTTTGCTAGAGTATAGTTAGATAGGGATGTAGATACACGCTTTAAATAGCGGCATCCCCTTTTAACTATACAAGTGAAGATCAGTACTTCAGTGTCGTTCTGTAATATCGGCCTTAGAGCTGCAAGCCACTGTACGTACCAACCTCTTTAGGTATGTAATTATTTTTTTTTGTTTATGATTGACTGGACGCGTCGCGTTTGACCACAATACCTGATGGAAAGTGACGATGCGGTCGAAGATGAAGCACGCGATCCCAGTAAATGATCCCAATAAAAATTCACTCTGCTCTTGAAGATCCCAAGGTTGTAGGATTCAGGAACGACAGAAAGACTGAAGAATTATGAGGTAACGTAGGGTATAGTAAGGTATTGTAAAGTAAGGTAAGATAAGGGCAATTAAAATCAACTTACTATATAAAATGAATTAAAATCAACAAATCAAAAATATTTATTTGTGAGAGACAAATACATTTTCATGCTACACGCTATCCATGCTTAAAGTTATTCTGTGTTCATTTGTACAGCAAAATTGTAAATGATTTAAACTGCCGAAAAAAAAAACAATCATGATAGTTTGTCGATAAGTGGTGATTTTTAGGTGTCCACCAACTCAAAATAAAACGCGGCAGTACATTCTTTTCCTTTTCTTCCTTAAAAGTTGCCCATCAAAGTGTTCACTACATATTCTTGAACCACGTTTTGGAACCCAATTGATTCTTTTAGTGGCTGCAATCTACATAGGACGTAACTCAGGGTCATCAGGAAATCTGAAATTTATATCCAAATTAATTGTGTTATTTAATCACAACCGTTAAGGCTGGAACATAAATAAAACAAACAAATTTATGAAAACGGAACTAGAGATTTTCACATACAGATAAAAACAAAATATTTTTTATACAAACAAATAAAGAAGGTCTAAAATAATGAAGTTGTTGTTGTTATTGTTTTGATTTATCCCATTCGAGAAAGGCAAAGAAAGAAACAGCCATAACTTCCAATGTTAACTTTATAATGTTTACTAATAGTTATTACTTACTAGTCTTACTAACAATTTCAAAACAGTTTCAATCATTCATACAGCCAAGTCTGATATATATTTATCTTTCTTCGACACTTTCTTGTGTATCACATTCTAAACTGCTTTTGAGTTTTTAAAACAATTTTGGCACAACATGGAGTTTCCAATAGAAATCGTGGCAAACAGTTCTTCACGAACCACTTGAAATGACTTCGTAATAAAACAACTTTAAGTAAGTAGGTAAGTACGCACAATATCACATCATTATTACACCTCAAACATCACTGAAACTGTATTATAAAACTATGAATTATATCAGACATGGCTTAGTGACTTTGCCTTTCCCCAATGCGATAAATTATTAAAATAACCAAACTTTTGACAACGCCATCTACTGGCATGCCCGTAACTGTCGCCTACGTTCACACATGCTAAGTGTTTCTGCCCCCCTCGATTCCTCCCTCAACCTTAACTTGCATGCCTGCTACTTGCACAAAAATCAACTGTTGTGCAATTTACAATCTACGGGCATGCAAGTTAGAAGTAGCAGTGACGTGCCCGTAGCTGGCACGCAAGTGAGCCATCTACAGGCATGTGTAATCCCGGCTTTATGAATTACCACTACATTAAGGTAATTTCCCACCCAAAAAACTAGCAACACTGACTTTTGAGGTTATATTGACAAAAATAATAAAAAAGCAATAGAAATCTTGTAAGTTCACCAAACATATTATGCACATAGTTAAGAATGATCAAAAACAAAGCTACCAGAAGCTTGTAGCATGTAAGATATTCGAGAATAATCGTCTACTTACGAATGAAAAGACAGCCCAGTAATCTTCCGCTTATTATCGCTTTTACAGCTTTCAACTCAACACCGCACCATTTTCCTGAACCGCACTAATTAAAATGTCACTGCCAGCCCACCAGACACTTTTTAACCCAAACAATTGAAATAAAATAAATGATAATCAGATAATTAGCTACAAACGTCAAACTTTGTTTAGCACAATTATGTTCCAATACCTACAAAAAACCGGCACGCGATGAGGGACAGACAATGGGCTCGCTTTGTCTCTTTTCTTTTCGAGTAACGCGAATTAAAGCATCCTTTTCTTGTATGAGTGAAAAAGAAATATGTCAAGCAGTCTATAGTATTCTCTGTCTACGACGGAGAGCCATGATGCCACATTACGGCCACATATATGCCATGACTGGCCATGGTGATTGGCACCCATTTTTTTTTTAATTATTTAAGGCTTTGGTAGATGCCATCAGCCTAAACCATTGACAATTTACTGTTAGCAGAAGAGAAAGATTGCTTACCAAGATGTAGGTAGCTAAAATATAGGTCTAATAAAACATAAATACAATTCGAACAGTTTTCATAAGACATTGACAGACAGAGAATACAACTGGTTGGTTAGCAACACTTTGTCGCTTCACTAAATGCAAGTCCATGCTAAATGCTTAGACCACAGAGTACTATGAATATGCTTAGACAATAAACTCCGTGGTGAAGCTACCCAGCCTTATCTGAGACGACTTCACTAAACTAAAGAACACATAGCTGTATGGGCTCAGTTGCCTTTGCCTTCTCCGAGAGGTGTAAATTAAACAAAAAAATATATGTATATTTTATAATTTTTTGGGCTTTTTGGCGGGAACTCGGCGAGTGAAGTAGCATTTTTCTTTATAGGTCTTAAAATTTGTGCATTCTAACTTTTGAAGCTTAATAATGGCAGAATATTGTGCAGCAAACGTTAGTGTCGGTGTACAGGTGAAGGGAAGTGTAAATTAAAGTGCGTAACGGAGCTTTCGGGTTCCCACAAGAAGCCGCCAAAATCTTTTGTAAAGCATTCTGCCACTTTACTGAAGAATGACTTGACCGTGACTAGACTCTGTATACGACGAATTATTTGTTTTGATTGAGACTGACCTTTAAACTGAAGAAATAAGATAAATAAAAATCACTCGAAACTGGCAGTAATGTCCCTCGACAATGAGGTTGACTGGTTGCCATCCTCAAAAATAAGAAGAAGAGACTGACTTACAAACCACAGATTACTCAGATAATGTCTAAAGTGCCAGCTCTTGAAATGTTTAACCATTATAAAAAATATTTATTTATTATTTTTATTTTTAAGTACCTTGCGAAATACTTATGAAATTAGATACCTTCTAGCCAAATAATAATTTTATAGATAGGAAATCATTTTTAAGTACTCATTCCTACTTATTGTGAAATGATAATTGATCAATGTCACATTTTTGCATTCTGATTTGAAACTTTCATATGGCAATCTTATCAAAATCAAAATGGCGAAAATGACATGGTGCATTTCAAATTTTGCAAAAATTTTCAAAAAAAATTCAAAATCGTTACACGCCACTATTGGCGGAGACTTTGTATGGGTGTTTCCAACGCCTGTTACAAACTGAAGAAATAAGAGACATAAGACATGGCTGTTATGGGCTAGATCCCTTTGCCTTCTCCTAAAATAGAGAATGAAACCAAAAAAAAAAAAAAAAAGGCTTTTTGGCGGGAACTCGGCGAGTGAAGTAGCATTTTTCTTTATAGTTCTTATAATTTGTGCATTCTGACTTTTGAAGCTTAATAATGGCAGTATATTGTGCAGCAAACGTTAGTGATGGTGTACAAGTGAAGGGAAGTGTAAATTAAAGTGCGTAACGGAGCTTTCGGGTTCCCACAAGAAGCCGCCAAAATCTTTTGTAAAGCATTCTGCCACTTTACTGAAGAATGACTTGACCGTGACTAGACTCTGTATACGCCAAGTATACGACGAATGACTTGTTTTGACTGAGACTGACTTACAAAATGAAGAAATAAGAAAAATAAGACATGGCTGTTATGGGCTAGATCCCTTTGCCTTCTCCTAGAGGAGAAAATAAAACTAAAAAAAAAAAAAAAAAAATAATTATAATTTTTTGAAGTGTGAAGGACTATTTTTATTACAAAAGTCTTTTCTCTGGGTGTGGTGATTTTAGTATTACGTGAAGATTGTCTTTCCGACATTTATTACTGGGTTTATTGCAAATTATTGACAATAAGAAATATTAGTATTTACTTGCTTGTAGCGACCCGACCGTCCAAAATGGCATACGTGATACTTACTGGACTACCTGAGAATGTATGTTTGTTTTATTCATTAATATGCTTACATTACGTTGTATAAATCTAGCTAGGTCTTCTTAAACATTTTGTAACTCTATCCGTATACTTTACAGAGTGTTCTGACTAAGGTCGTCTTTCTATTGAAAAGTATATTCAAAAAGGGAGGTTCCATGAAATTTTGGATCAAGGAAATGTCGGACATCAGAGGAGCCAACATAAAAACTGCCAAGATAGAATTATACAATTTACAAGATGCACATAAAGCTGTAGAGTTGTTAGATGGGTATGTTTTAAATAACCGCCCATTGTCTGCTAAATTTGATGAATCGGAATATGGAGGTTCTGTCAGATACAAACAGAATGTGTATGACGACAGACGTCACTATAGCAGACATGAGAGGAGATATTCCAGAGAACGACAGCGATCACGCAGTCCGTATTATGAACGTGAAACCTCCGAGCTTGATGTAAGTTTAGTTATGTTTTTTGATAATGCTTAGCATTAATATTAGATCAAATATTATAAACGTGAAAGTTTAGATCAATGGTGGGCAAACTTTCTTCATAGGTGGCCAGAAAGTTTAAGATTTTTCAGAGTAGGGCGGGCCTTAATTATCTATTGTTAAATGTGTGTTTTGAAATCTATTAAAACATTACAGTATTACACACTTTCACAAATGTTAGTTACAAATTACAATTTAACATTTATAAGATTATAATTATCGCAGGCGATATATTATTCATTTCAAAGGAACGTTGTCGGCGGGCCGGAGCTGGCCCGCGGGCCGTTCTTTGCCCACCACTGCTCTACACCAATCGGTCTTTAAGGTCCGTATTAATAATGGCTTAGATGTTTGTTTGTTGCTCAATAGATAGAACATATTGGGGTGTGGATTAAAACATAGGGTATTTTTTATTCTGATAAACTGACTAGTTCCTCCGGGATAAAGTAATTAAACATATCCACAATAAAGTTATTCCACGCAGGTGAAGCCACAGGCGAAAAGCTAGCAGGCCATAAACAAGTAACATATGGTTTAAGAGAAAAAAGTCTTAAACCATGGACTATAAATCCAAAATTGAGAGTTTTTCCTTTTCTTTACCAATAGACCAGCTTGGGTATAGGCATCTATTAATTTATAATAATAATATAGGAAAAAACACCTTCATTTGAACCAATTGCTTTTTCTGTGACCCAGTAATTTAACCCCTCACCTCACGCACCTCAGTATGTGGTCTTGACATCGCAAACTTCAAAAGGACGGTATTAGCAGTTAATTATTAGCATGTATTAATCTGTGTCTGTGCCAAATTTTTTACTTAATTTGCTGCTTACTCATTTCAAAGAGTTTGAACTTGAAAGATACAAATGCTCTCAATTAAGTCAGCAGTCATTGCAATGGACAGCCTGTGTATTAATCCAGCATTGGAAATGTCATCAATCAGAATTAAGTTTTCCATTGCAAAAAGAGTTCAATTTAAACATGGGAAAGCATCAATGGGGCTTGCACCCAGTTTGTACTACATCCTGTTTTTTTTTTTTATCTGTTTATTTTAAGTAGGGTTTCTTCAATAAAGAAGATGTCACCCTCATACATCCTGATTATTTTAAAAATAAAATATCTTTGCACATATACACTGCGCCATCTTTTTTTTTTTTTTTTTTTTTTTTTATGCATAACGGGTTGGTACATGACCTCAATCACACCTGATGTTAAGTGAAGATGAGGCCCAAGGTGGTAGCGTACTGACCCGGTTCTGACTGACTGACTGAATCTAGTTCCACATTAAGCAACTAAGCTTGTATTATGGATAAAAGGCTATTATAAAATCACTGACTATTTGAATGATAAACAAGCATGGACATAGCTGTCTTATTATTCATGTAAATATAATATTAATATTAATATTGACGTTTTCAAGTGATAATTTTATCCTATGAAATAAAATTAATTTGATTTGATTATTTTGTTTGTTAAAATGGGTAAATTATGTTTTTCTAGGAAAGGAAGCCCTTTGCATACTGCCGAAAGTTTTCTTTGATTCTGGCACCCTATGGATTTTTAAATTATCATTTACGAAATGCCCAGTATGTCTGTTATAAACTGCAAGTCCTAAGTCATCTTTATCATTGTTGCTTCTAGCTAACGTCTTCTGCTTCCAGATGGGATTTCTGTGAATGCTCTCTTTCACTGATTTGATCACCTTTTTAACATCACAAACCATGACTCCTCCATCACTAACAATAGGCCAGTACTAGTACCAAGCGGATGGAGAGCTTTAAAATTTGCACTTGGCTTTGTGTAATGCTGTCGAATATGGTTCTCGCTGTCATCCCACTCAGTCCATAGTAATTATCACTAGAATTTATTTAAGAGCTAGAGTAACTAGAATATTCATTTAAGAATGATGGGTTCCAACTTCAAATGTAAATGGTTTTTCTATTGTAGCAGTATTATTATAAGAAGAAGAAGAAGAAGAATAAGAATAGTTTATTATGAACGCCACAACACGATGCAAAAATGCATGCATCTAGTATCCATAGTATAAGCTTTGCCTAGTGTGAACCTCGATTACAGTGTCATATAATTTGCGATATATTTTGCAGCTGGAAATTGAGTTGTTGCGGAAAAAGCGAATGATCATTGAAGAAGAAAGAAGATTGCTTTTGGAGAGCAAAAAATTACAGATGGCTAGGGTATGTATTACTCTTTAACTGACTGGAAAACATATTGAATTAGATTCTGACACGCCTTCTCTAAACTAGAACGAATTTTAGACTGGTACACTCGCGTTTATTACGCACAGGTAGAAATACACATGTCTACAGAAATGAGCGACAGCAATAGGGCTCCATTTGGCTTTCGGGTATGAAATCCTAAAAAGAACTGCTTATAATCTGTATGACTGATTGCATATTAGAAATGAATTAGTAAAAAAGGAAGAAGGTAACAGCAGTACTTTAAAAGTTGTTTTAGTTTTGTGAAGTCACATCAGAATCAACACCGTTATTAAATAAAACCACATTTCTAACCATGGGCTACTAATAAAAGAAGAAATTCAAGCCACAAGTGAAGTACAGACAGGTACAAAATTGCAGTCATAATCTAAATTCAAACAATTCAATTTTTTTTTTAAAACTAAAATTTCTCAAATAGGTGTAGTAGTCAAACCTTTAATTTGTGTAGTAGATCGTACTCAATCACTCAAGCATGGTATCTATATGTGACTCAAATACAAAGGTTTTCGAAAAAAAAAATTAATTGTTTGAACTTGGAATATGACTGTACCTGTCGGCTGTGAGTGAATAGCTTGAGGGATACCAAAAGTTTTCCACATTTTTTAATAAGTGTCGGGAAAATTCTTCAAACAAATGTCTTGTAAGTGCAATAGTAGATAAGTAAATATGATGTTTGAGTATGAGATATGAGACGATTAGCGTGAAGTACGCACTTACAAGCGTGCTTCTTAGTGTGCCTCACATTCATTAGTAGTGCAAAGCACTTTTTGGTACATATTTTAACTTGGATATGGCCGCGGTAAATAACAATATAAAAGAAAACAAAGCATGGTCACTCTAGTTAGTATTGCCGCGATAACGCTGCGGTTTTATTACCATTGTTGCTGCGAAATCGCCTACACGGTCAGTAATCACCCATGTGAAAGGGTTCTAATTTTGGTGTAGTATAAAGAACATTATTCAATGACACAAATACAAGAATGCTATGTACTAAGGTTCCTTATTATTACAGTAATGGTCAAAATAGTGCTGTCTTTATTTATTAGTAGCCATAGCTACCTACTTTATTCTTTAAGAAGTACATTTTTAGTTCGTGCTGCTTGCCAGTGCATGACTTTTCTATGCAAACTTGAATCGTACTACTTCTATAATAAAGTACAGCTATAATTAGATGAAGACTGAATCCTAAACTACAATAAATTCATAATTATTAAGTATACAATTTTCATGAAGGTTTGCATCTAGCTACATTTCAATTTCATCAATCTATGTAACCCATACAGGAAATTGGGACGTGTGATTGCAACGAATAAGTTTTAAAGCAGTGACACAGTCGCAGCAAAAACTAATTCAACAAAAGTTATAATGTGTTTCACAGGAGTATGGGCCTGGTGCCTCAAAAGAATTCGGTTATGTAGAACACCGAGATGCTCGGGACAAACATTTTAGAGGAAATCGCCAGGCGTATAGGCAGCAGGAGCGTTCACCGCAACCCTGGGAGCGACATAACTCGCGCCGCCCCAGATATGCACCTTCACCATACAAGAAACCATTCCCAAAACAGGAAATTCTGCCGAATTTCTATGTACCTGTCCGTTTAATATTGGGAGAAATGGCGGATATACTGAAGGAAAAGGAGGTCACTGACAATAACCTTTTTTTGGAGGTTGCTCGTTCCAATATCAGGAAAAGAATGGCAATCCTTCTTGAGGGTAAACCACGATTGACTGGGCAGAAAATACTAGCTCTGTATAGGGCGGTACATCCGAAATCCTTAGATGAAGCTTTTGTGGAAAAGCTCATGAGTGACGTTAAAGCTTGTGAGTTAGTTAGCACACGCAAAAGCCGCAAGAGAAACAGAGCTAAGGAAGAACATAGAAGTCTGAAAGATGGTACAAGTGCTGAAGAATCCGATACAAACAAAATTACAAACGAAGAAATTGAAAGTCGAATACAACAAATAAAGGACGAAATATTAAAGAAAAAGGGAGACAATGAAAAAGTTACAACAGGTATATTAAATGGTGAACTAATGACAATAAATCAAAAATCGTCGACCCTACTCTGTCACACAGAGTTCTTTGTTTTGCTTAGAAAAATATCACATAAAAGGGATAAATGTGAATTTCTAATGCTAACAACAACTCTCGAGAGTCATAGGGTTGATGCTTTTTGCAAACATTTTGTTGTTGGCCTGGAATATATTGTAAATGGAAATCATTACCACAAAATCTCTGTTAATGAATGTTAACAAACCAAGCTCATCTCTATTATAAATATTATAATACGAGATGCAATTGAAATGTCTAACCTGAGACTCCTGCACAAAAATAGGAGAGGAAGTGAAGTTTATCATCCAATATATTAAAAAAACATTAAAACTTAGAAGTAGTATTGTAAAACTCCTAAGAGGGACCTCCCCCTCATATTAGGCATTATGGCTTTACAATATTGATTTTCTATGTCTTCTAGTATAGTTGCCACTATGACGGATACCAAGGTCGCGGGTTCGATTCCCGACGGTTCTGCGTATAGTAGGTTTTCTGGATGACAGTATACCATCAATCAAATATTTTATAACATGCATGTGGTTACAGGTATTTCTTTGATCAACTAATATAGGCATGCAAAGATTTATGTCATAGGCAGATTCTGTTCCACCAAACCGCTTTTAGTACCGTTTTCTATCTATGGTTCGGCTATATAAGGATTAGGTTAATGATTCCTCTGAAGCCTGGCTTGATGGGAATATTTAAAA
Source organism: Oegoconia quadripuncta (assembly GCA_949316235.1). Taxonomy (NCBI): domain Eukaryota; kingdom Metazoa; phylum Arthropoda; class Insecta; order Lepidoptera; family Autostichidae; genus Oegoconia; species Oegoconia quadripuncta. Next base: position 5,483,961 of record OX438746.1, read on the forward strand.
ATTGTGAAAAAAGATTTTTTTTCTCTAGCGCATTCTAGTAGTATATGAAGCTCTTTTCAAGCCCAGTAAGATAAACCGAATCAATCTTTAATATTGTACATAATATTGTATTTGTGGTGTCTATATTTTCACTTATACATATTACAGAACATGCGCCATCTACTGTTACTGGCAAGAAGGCAAAACTCAAAGCTACTAACGAGCTTGACAAACCTATTTCAGAACGTAAAAAAGAACACAATTCTGAAATAAGAGTCGAACCGAGTTCTGAACAAAAGGACAAGCTGAGTGCTGAACAGAAGGACGCATCCAGTTCTGATCATAATGAAGAACTAGTTTCTGGACATGTTGTAGAAACCGGTTCTGAACATGTGGACCCTAATGCTAAAGATCAAGAGGAGTTGGACATTTCAATAGATGAGGACAAAACCGATATTTCGTCCACAGACAAGAAATTAGAGTTAGCATTATCCTTGGACCCCACGGAGATCGCATTGGCCTTGAATGAAAATGACAACGAGAACAAATGGGTGGAGGACAGGAATGAGGTATTCATACTTTTTAAATATATAGAATTAAGGATTATTATTAATTATTACTTTTTAAATATTTAGAATTAATTTAATATGAAGATAGGCTACACTACCCTCGAAGTTGTCGACGACTACGTAGTCCAGTTAGATAAATCGAAATTCCAGAAAGAGGTCAATCGTCGAATCCAGCTCGACTGGGCAGCGTTTGGGAAGCTATATAACATCTTCTCGTCCCAAATACCGCAATGTTTCAAGACGAAATTCTTTGATCAGTGTGTATTGCCAGCGATGACATTGACGACAGTTCCATAAACTGAAACGTGGTCACTCACTATGGGCCTTATAAGAAGGTCAAGGTCACCCAAAGGGCAATAGAGAGAGCTATGCTCGAAGTCTCCCTGCGGGATCGAATCAGAAATGAGGAGATCCGCAGGAGAACCAAAGTGACCGATCATCATCATCTGATTTAAGAGCCATGCTCTTGTTGGTGGAGATTTTTCCATATCTCTCTGCTCTCCGCCTTCCTCTTGACCTCTTCAAATTGCCAAACTTAAGGACAGTGGGCGGGGCACATTGTTCGTAGAACCGACGGCCGTTGGGGCGGAAAGGTTCTCGAGTGGCGACCACGCGGAAAACGCTGCGTGGGCGTGCTCCCCACGAGGTTAACCGACGATTTGGTAATGATCGCGGGAAGCCGCTGGATGTGGGCAGCGCAGGACCGATCGTTGTGGAGATCTTTGGGGGAGACCTTTCTCCAGCAGTGGACGTCTTTCGGCTGATATGATGATGATATAAACATAACGTAAAGAATCATTTATTAATTTGACGTTTTAACAAGACGCCCCTTCGAGATCTTGTCCTTGATAAGCTGGTAAAGATACACTTGTTAACGCTGACATCGCTTCACAAACGACTTCGTTTAAATCTTCGTCATTTGAGTTGGATATGTCTCGCACAGGACTGTGAGAATGGGCGTAATGGGCAAGAGGCCTATACTGAGCAATGGATGGATGATGATTTGGCTTGTGTGAATCACTAAACATATAATCACTAGTGCGAAGTCAAAAAGAGCATTAGTACATGATTGCACACTGCTGTAAAAGTGACGCTCGATTTTACAATCTTCTTCGTATCAATGTGTCCAATCATATTTGATCCGCCCACAATTCAGCCACAACTACCGCGTTATCTGCAGTTACGTAAAGGTCCCCCATGCCACAGGTGGAGGGGCGCAGAGGGTCTCAAGTGCGCCATGTTACAATGACGTTATTTTTTATGATCTGAGTCGTAATATCAACCACTAGGTAGGAAAGGGAAAACCACGTGTCTACTCGCTCGTCATCATATCAGCCATACAGGACGTCACTCATAAGTGGCACTAATTAAGATTCCCCTAAGTTTTTCTACACCTGCTATCCTGCATGGAGCGGCTGAATAAATAAAGTCGAAGACGAGGCTCTGTGGTGAGCTTGAGAGAGGTATATGTACGAGTATATCCAGTAGAAGATTAGTATGAGCTGGTGGTGATCTGAACAAATAAGGATTGTTTATTTATATTGAATTTGCTGTGCCCTACCCGTGCTTTATTGTAGTCATCGTGCAAAGAAAAGAATATAGTGGTAACACTCGGCAATTGCTACAGCTCAATCGTGCGGGGTATGTGTGGGCGGTACCATAACATTGTTCCGCACCGTGGTAATACCCGGCAACACTGTCAAAAGTGATTCGCTCGTGCGCATATATTTTGTGTTGATTCTGACACTATTGTCTTTTCCCTATTCCCATTTTTCATGATCTCGGTGATCAGAGATTGTTTTATTTTTTGTAGATATAGGTACAAATGGCTAATTTGATATAAGGAAATAATTTATAAATGTGACAACCATTAGGTTTTCCGCCATATTGCCACCATGTCTATATGCGATTCATTCCCTACGACTTTTCCTTACATTATTTCGCAGTTTTTCTACATTTATAATACACAATTGTATTGTCTGTAGAGTTCGATACGTAATTAACATCGATCTGAATTTTCAGATTTCAAATAAGTATTGTTTTTGTTTACAGAATGTTCCGGACTCTGAGGAAGCCAAAGAAGTGTGATTACTTAACTGCTACTACTAAGTTATTTGTTGTATATATACGATCGCACCTCGGACGTAACAGTCTACACTTTATGCCTTTATCTCATGCGCCAGGTCAAAAATCGAAGTACAATTGTTACGCTTGAAGTGTGCTCGAGTGTACTAATTGATGTGTAAGGTCTAACAAAATTAACCCGACAAACCTTGCAGAGTATGTATAGGATGTACCCATTACGAAAAAAATTAAACATTACAGTGTTAACTTATTCAAGGAAAAAAAAAAAGTAAATTTAGTGAGTTGGACCTTAATACCACAACACACAAACACGTGCCGCGGTATCTTTGAAGACGCCTCTGGCGACCACTCTCCGTTCGGCGCCGGCGCTTGCCCCGGCGCCGCCGCGACGCGCTGTGATTGGTTGCGCCCTGTGCCACATGTGCCCAAAGGGTGGCCTTTGGCGTCTTCCATATCAATGGAACGTTGCCTGTTTTTTCATTGATAAAACAATGTACAATCGAAATGAAGTAAGTGTGTTATTTATATTCATTTGCACTTACATTTAATTTTTTTACTCGGAAACAAAATTTTTAAGGCTAGCTTTTTTAATGAATATATTATTTTATTGTCATGTGCGTGCAATTGCCAACGTTTGTGGGGTTAATTTTCTTAGACCTTATAAGTACCAAGTGATTACAATCACGCGGATGTAATGTTGTTCGGTAAAGGTGACAGATACATATTCGTCGCTAAACGAACTCTGGTGTAGTTTTTTTATTAAAGGCCGAGAAGGCTCACATACTACTAGATAATATAAAACTAAATAATATTCGTTGTTTTCCTATTCGATTGGGTCTATTCGAACGGCACCATTCGCCATGCAAATAAAGCGACAAAGACGAGTACGAATGAAATGCCATCTCATTCGCATCAATATCTTGATAATTCAAGAGAGCCAAACAATATCTGTAACAACAACATTGTAATAGTAAATACTGTGGATTTGTGGAATAAGTGTGTTAATATTTGAAAAGTTCAAAATATTGTAATTGTCATATTATATAATATTTTGAACTATTCGGTCTGTTTGTCAAAATGTATCATAGTCAAAGTTTAATGATAATGACTCCTAAATACTCCATGGGTTAGTAACATATCCACAGGAAGATGGATTGGTTCAATTCTTTTTATGCCCATTTTTACCTCTTAAGGCATCGCGAAATTTGTACCATGTGGGCAGTGCCCGATAGTCATCACACGCCATTGTGAACGGGATCCCTATTGAGTTACCTTAAATGTAAGATGTAAATAAAATAGAACATTAACAAAAAGGTAATTTAATTATTATTAATAATAATACACTAGCAGCTTTAATGTGATGCGTGTATATCACTGCATTTGTGTTTGGTCTAATTATTTTTTAAATATTAGGTCCTTACCTATGAAATTGGCGTTTTGTATGAAGAATTTTATTAATACTGTTTTCTCCATACAAAAATTTTTGAATTTTTTTTGGGAACGGCAAATCCAAATTTATCTAAACTGTGTGTATTATCGGATAACATTAAGTAAAATATGGCAGTGTTTGTTTTTAAAAGTAACCGCTTTATAAAAGTTCCTGCGAAGCTAAGAAATAATATGGGAAGCTCATGAAAACAGCAGTGTTCAAGTTTTTTTTATTATGTGATTTAGCTCAGACATTGAAAAATATTTCATGTGAAACCTTGAAAATATATTCTATTTTCCTAATAAAAAACAAATTTGGAAATAGCTATAGAATCGTAGAAGTTGGTACATTATGAATTGATTAAGGAAGAAAAAATCTCCAATTTCATAGGTAAAGACCTAGTATTTGTCCAGTCTGTTTTTGAAAGAGTTTACCGACTTAATGTTTGCTAATTTAGAAATGACACTCGTCAAATCAATATTTCTAAGTAAATCATGTTCTATAGGGAGGTCATTCAAACGTCCTTGTATGTACTATATGTGTTCCTTAAGACATTTGTAAGTCTTTCTAATTTTTCTGCAAAGAGCTGAAGCTTTTTTTATATCTACAAAGTTTGTGGCTTTGCTTGATTTGTAGTTTTTTGGGCATAGGTGCGGGGCCCGTAGCAGTTGCTGGCTCCTACATGGCTAATCCGGCGCTGCATGTTGGCACAAACCAGTGGCTGGCAGATCCTAGGACCCTTTACGATTCTCGCTATGGATTACCTTCAGCCCTATAATTATGTAAAGAAAGGCCAAGTCAAGAGTACCCTAAACCGACGAGCATGTATGAACAACTTTATGAGAGTGAAGGGAGCAGAAGAGGTGTGTCAGGATCGTAGCAAGTGGAAGTCTGTGGTCTCTGCCTACCCCACGGGAAACAGGCGTGACATTATGTATGCATAATTATGTATCTTAATCGTCATCGTTGACCAATGGGGAACCGTTAAATTGCCGAGAGAGCAATGGGCGAACCAATCATACGTCAGAACGTAATCGAAGATGATTTCGATTAAATTACGTAATAGAATCACCTGCCCTTTTTGGTTGGTTGATTTGTTGGCTCATTTCTCACGATAAAGTACAAAATAAACCCACATGCAGGAATAAATGCCTCATTTACATTCAGCCGGTACCACTGCTCCTCCGCTGCTACATTAACTTCCCATATATTTCTTTAGTAATGTCGTCGTTTCATACTTATACGTTCAACTCCTGATGGAGGTAATTATGTGTCGATTCGATTATTGTACGCTTATTTTTGAACCTTTAGTTTCCCCTTAACACGTTCCGGGACAGATCATCAGACAAAATAGAAGTTTTATTATAACGTCGAGAGGCGAGTCGTGTCCCAGGCGTGTTCTTAATGTTATTTGACAGCTATATTATTTCATCATCTCAGCCCGTAAACATCCTACTGCGGGGAGATAGGCCTTTCCTCGCATAAGCTGGGAGTATGGGCCACAGTCCACCACGCTGGCCCATTGTGGACTTCACATGCTTTTGAACTTTTATTTCTCAGGCATGCAGGTTTCCTCACCATGTTTTCCTTCACCGTTTAGAGCAGTCGGATAAATGCACATAAGTAATTAAATTAAATTTAAAAACTCATTGGTACATGACCTGCCTGGGAATCGAACCCGGACCTCCTAAATTGGGAGACCACGTCTTAACCGCTGAGCCACCGACGACGCTCTATTATTTATTTACACAAAATTTAGTTGCCGGTATTCTAGTAGCTTTCGAGTTATTTTGAAATATTATCTGTGTAAATTCTTTCTATATTAACTATGAAAGTGACCTTATTATTGGTATCCAAATGAAAAGAAATGGTTATTCAGTGTTTTTTTAATAATATAAATCACATCACATTAACTACTCAATTAAGAACTTGCATAGTAATTTATATGAATTTATTTACACATATTTTGAAACGCTAATTTAAAATGCATACTACGTAGATTAATTACGTACGCATTACATTAGTAAAAAGTACCAGTAGCAAGGATTATCAGTCATGTAGTAATAAATAAATATATAGGTATAGTTATGGTAAGATACCCGAACTGTGAACCTAGTCTTACTTATGAACATTAATTCTTTATAATTAGGTACTTGTTTTGGAGTAGGTCCGACCGGTGTTAGAAATTAAAACTTACTTATCATTTTTAGTAGGCGTCGACGCGACCCTCAGTGCTGTATTCAAACCAAAGATATCAAATCAAAAATGGTACACTTAAAATAGTCAGATTTTACATTTTTAAAGCTAATGCTTGTTCAAAAGACAATTTTCCCCTAAGAAGAACAAGCAAGAAACTCGAGAGGTTGCTCTTAAAAAAAAAAACTTTATATTACAAAATTATTAATTATTATTTTATATTATATATAATATTTCATTATTAATTGTGAAATAGCCTGGTTATGCGAACGGGTTGGTTATGTCCATGAATGTTTATCATCTAAATAATCTGATATTTTATAATATGCTTTCTTAATAAGCTTCTGTTTTATAGTATCTTTAAATTTATTGAAAGGAAGATTTTGTATATCAACAGGAACCTTATTGAAAATCCCATTACTACTTTTAAGAATTACATATATTTTCGCGGGTTTTTATCCGCAACTAGATATTGCGTCAAAATAATTTAATAGGGCATGCCTCTGGAAACAAAATTGCATACTTACCCTCTGATTCTGAGCGTGCTTCATATAAATCGCCTGGTACTTTATCTAAGTTGTTTGTAATAATGAATGATATTAAGAATTTTTTTAAAGTTATGCTAGGTCTATTGTGGCGATCGAGGATCTATTACGTAAGTCAATCGATGAGTCCATCGTAAACGATTATTACGATCATCGACGTCAAACTCGCGAAATCTTATTACGCATTTCAAACGATTACGAATGCGAGTGTCATCGATACGATTGACGATGAATGAATGATCTCTCATACAAAAGTAATGACATCGGCATTACCTATGCACATCGTATACGATTCAAACGTTAACGATAAAGGTGAGTCGGGGTTTACCCCAATCGTATTCGTATTCACTATAGGTACTAAGAATTCTTATGATTCTTTTGTTATTGCAAAAAAATATTATTTCAAAAACGTGTTTTACGTTTATTAGTTAGGCTAGTGCTCCTACTAATAATTTGTAGAACAAATACCTTTTCCAAAAAGTGAATATTTCGACAAATAACCTACTATTATAAAATTATTTTTATTACATGATGATGTATGAGTCATGTAGATGATCGAAGCATGTATCAAACAATATTTTTAATGGTTCCTACGTAATTTTCCAGAAATTTCTCCGAAATGATAATTAAAGAAGTACAATATTGTTTCATGTAAAATGTTGTTTAATGTTTTACTTTAACTTAAAAACTTCTTGTTCTTATTACGTAAAAAATGTAGTAACACGATTAGCAATAAAAATACTATGGGTTCTTTTACAAATTTTATTGGCCTTGATTCCCCAATAAATTCCCGATTTAAATTATTCCTCACTCTCTATTTTCCCACAAATCGAGGAATTTTTTCGTAATTGGCAGCACTGCATGTACAAATTTGGTAGGTTAGAAATTATGTAATGCAAAAATAGAGTGAGATAACGTTATTCTGGGTATAAGGGCATCCCTTTCTATTGCGCTCTTTTAGCCCAAGGTGTTAACGAAAAAAGCTAGTGCTAGCGCCGTCTAGTGTCGAGTAGCAATACTTTTGGACAATTCCAATAACATTCATTCATTGTATACGAGTGTCAAACGATGACATACGTAATGCAGTAACTTTTATACGAGTGGTCGATGATCGTAAACGATGGCCGATGGCCGATTGAGCACTTTTCAAAGTGCAACTTCCTCAGCTTCGTACTTGTTTCGTTAAAGCCACCAAAGTCTTATAGGTATGAAAAACTGACCTGTTCGATACATTCCTGTAAAAAGTCACTTAACATGCTTCCTTGTCCTTTGTGAAAAATTCGAAGCAATGAAGCTCAAAAATAATCAGGAATTTAACTAAAAAAATGGGTATTTTCTATCCATCATTTTGACTGTACCAGCTGACTAGGATCATTATGTAGGTTCGAAAAAATATTTCTGCATTCCCGAAGAAAAATAGTGACAAGCATAATTTAAATTTGAGATATAAGGACAAATTAGCTACCCCTATGTTCAGATCAAGCAAAGTTAATACATAATTTATGGAGCATGGAGCACACTGTATACGCTTTTATAACCTTGAGAGAATATCATTTAGTATTGTATACTTTTTATTTTAAAAGAAAGAACAACAAAGATCCTTTGGTTTTTTCGCCGATGATTTTGTTCCTTAGATTAACGTCACTTTCCCTTGAGTGTGTATCGTTCCAGTTCCAGTTGCGCCACGGTCTCTGATTTGCATATAAATTAGGCTACATTTAGACCAACAAATTCTGAAATCTTAAAACAATTTTTCTATTATATAGTCAAATTTGGAGTGAGTGGTGACCCGTGCCAAGATGAGCCATACCATAACTATTTAGATGAAATATATACCTGAATATAGCTTTTTTCCGAAATAACAGTCTTCCTTTGAGAAGAAGCCCAAGAAACTCAGGCTTAATAGTTGATTAATTTTACTCATACAAAAAAAAACAATAGTACAGTTTCATGCATTTTTATAAATACTTCGTCACAGTGTCGTGTAGATTAATTTTTATAAGTAAGACTTACTAGTTTATTACTTAGGTAAGTTTAACATGTTATGGTAAGAATAAACAGCAATTCATATATCGATAGTTTTATTTTTAAGCCAAACACATTACTAGAATTAATCTGTTTAAATTTTCATCGATCACACAAAATCCGACAATATTGCGCCATTACACCTCGAAATAATTCCAATGAGGCCGCATCATAATTTTTGTGTAAATATAGAATAAAACAAATACCATCTGCTTTGCTTAGTTTGGGACAAGATGATAGGTGTAAGTGTCCGCAATATTTATTATTATTATAATGTATGAAGAATGAGAAACTAACACCATCGTTAATACAAACAAAATGAGTACTTACTAATAAACTTATTTAGTTTATTACATGAATCACCAACCTAAAACCATCACTAACTCTAAACAAAAAGGGGCACTTATTAATAAATTTATTACAGCAATTTACCACTCTTCCAAATCATCATCATTTACATCATCAAAATCATCAAGTACTATATTTTCAGTTGGCTGTTCTATAATTTGGACATCGTCTTCAAAACTGTCCGCTACTTCGTCAGCATCCTCTGTATTTTTAACTTTTGGTTCCGAGAATTGCTGTATATCTTCTTGCTGTGCATTATCTTGTTCTGTAACATCTTGTTTCGAGTCATCTTGCTGCGTAACTTGTTGCGAATCATCTTGCTCGGTATCTTGTTGCGAATCATCTTGCTCGGTATCTAGTTGCGAATAATCTTGCTCGGTATCTTTTTGCGAATCATCTTGCTCGGTAACTAGTTGCGCATCTTCTTGCTTCGTATCTTGTTGCGAATCTCCTGGCTGATCATCAGCCTTCTTCAGCAGATCCTCACCGCTATGATCTATTTGGTTGTGAATGAATCGATTCCGTGTTGCGATGGTCTGAGCCCTTGTAACCTTTGCTGGCGGACCGCTTACGTGAAGAGGCTTGAATTGTAACGTGATTCCATCTGAAAATATTCAGTAATTAATTATGTAGTTTAACACCACTCGAATTAGGGTCAACTGCCCAGTAGACAAGATTGTGCCACTGTACCGGCTCAGACAAGTGTGCTTTATTATATGATGTGTGTCGCTAAATGGGTCAAATAAACGATTCTTATTTTTTATTTGTGTGTGTCAGAATGGCGGATGTACTCGTCCGATTCAAATCATTTATTGTGCAACCAACATATCTGCTGTGTACCTCAGTATACCCATCCCAAAAGTCAGTGTACCTTTCCATATACAAAGATTTTAAAAAAATATGTTAATATTTTCCGAAAAATATTACCAGATTTGGTTATACTGATACCTGTTTCTGGAACGAAATACCAGTACAAATAGTTTAATAAACCGAGCCTTGGCTTCTGGTACACCCGTCATCCTGACGACAGGATTACCTTACAATACCTGTTTTTCAAAATATTTTTCTATTAAGGTACACATACTTCCCAGACGTCCTAGAATACACAGCAGGTCCGTTTGTTGTACAATACATAATTTGAAATACTGTGCAAAAGCTCACTATACCATATCCAGTAGGAACTGCTTGTGTGACTGCCCAGATATGCCGCCATTAGAAGGGTTACATATATAGGATAGTGCACTTATTCCAATGGCCTTTATTTACATTGTGGTTTAGCTTACTGCCCGCGACTTCGTCGTCCAATATAAATGATAACCAAAATTAGGTCACCGTAGTTTGCAGGGTCCACACAAATACGTAGAATCTACACTGATATTGTAAAGAAGTTGTTTGTGAGGAGGGTAATCTCCGGAACTATTTTTTTCTAATCCATCTTGAAATTGCATAAATTGATAAGATAGTCATATAAATTCTGATAACTAAACTAAGACCAGTTAACATTAGTCGATAGCAAAAATATCTAATTATCCAACATTATCTGCGAAGGAACTTACTCCAGACTAGACATGCGCGCCGTCCGGTCTGTGATGGTCGGCAGCGGCGGCACGGCGTGACCCGTTTTTTAAAGGATAATTTTTGAACTCTTATTGGAAAAACAAAACCAAAAACATTAATATCAAAGAGTTTTATTGGAAAGTTTTCGAATACTAACTTAGGTGCAAAGAAAACCGTGTAGTGGGGGTTTTATTGCACGGCTTACTATAGGAAGATTGCACTTTTGTCTAGGAAGACGCCGCTTGCCCACATATAGGTACTAGGCCAAGTTTGGTGTCGTTTTCATATAATTAGAGGATGAGGAATTCATTTGTGGAATTAACTTTATACTCGTGGGTAGAAAAGAATGGAGCAACTAGCAAAAAATTAAAAAATAAACAAATCTAAATATCGTCGCTAAGAGCTGTACGAGAACGAAATGTACTAAATAAAAAATATCATATTATAGCCCCATAATATCATATCATATTATATATTACTTGAATAACATCTTCAAAGTATAAGTGTGTTAAAACATATTTTCAATAGTAAGGCGGAACTGATTTCTTCACGCGGAATTTAGACTGAGCTCGTAATATACCTAAATTATAGAGAATATCTCGGGTTTGGTATCCTTAATAATTAACACTTATTTTTTTACCCATTCTAAATAAATAAAATACGCCATTTAAAAAAGATAAATCAAATGATATTTAACTCGAATGTATATGGTTACTAACGTTCCGTGGCTGATATAATGATGATGATACTGACCTACTAACGAGCAAACTAACAGAGCAAGTTAAATAAGATCTTATAATAAAAAGCGACGTCTTCCTGGACAAAAGTGCAAGGTCAAATGCAATAAAACCCCCACTAGTGATTTTATTCGAGATATCTTGTTGACTCTCACAGGGCTCAGCTGAAACCTTTGGCACTTACTACTAAACCGGCAACAGAAACCAAGGCAATATATTATATAAAAATAGACGAAACGGTTCAGAAAGATTTTAAGGTGTAGAAAGGTACTCGGCTGCGGTAGCGGCGTGGCCCAAGCGCGGCGGGCATGTCTACTCCAGACACAGTTATAAACTAGTTTTGGAGTCAGGGATAGGATAGAATAGGAAAATTCTTGAAAGCTACACTATTCTCGAGTGACATAATTTCGAAATCGACGAAGTGGCGGGCAGGAATCTAGTGCTTAATAGAGTTATCTTTAAAACCTAAGTTCCCCCAGCTAGCAAACTAGCAATTACTATTATTTAGTAATTTAATCAATCAGTGATTCTTTATTTTGAAAATAGTCAGTTTCCAGAAGCTACCTGACGTTTAGATCCTTTGAGCTTGGAGTTTTGAGCTTCTTCAAAACGAAGGTTGTTCTTTTTATATTTTCAATTATTCTACTAATACAAATCAAAGAAACAATATAAATAATACTATCATATGCAATATCTTGTGTACGTTGTGGTGAAATAAAGATGTTGTTGATGAACATCATGATTGTGTATTCCTTCAATTCAACTCACCAATATCTGCCGTTTCCAGTGTACAAAGCGCGTCATAGTTTTCATAGGAGTCGAGATTGGCGATGTACATTGTCTTCCTGTCAGACCTCTTCAGGTTGATCACTCCGTACTGCTTGAGGAACGCCTTCAAGCTGGCGCGTTGCGGATGCGTGCCCACCCAGTAGATGCGCACAAGCAGGCAAGTGGTGATGTTTAGCAGACGCTTTGTCAAGTTCAGCCGCATTAGCTGGAATAGATTTTATTATTGGAAATGGTTCCAGTATCCAAGATATTATCGGTATTCATTTATTAAAAAGTTATGTATAGATTTGCAGGTGTTTGAATTATCTGAATACCGCATGTCATCAGATACTTCTGTAAGCCTACTTATAATTAACCAAAACGATAAAGAATTATCTCCCTACACAACTCAGAGGTAACTATATCATCATTCAACTATATCAATGATTATCATCCTTACATGCGACGCTTCCTCTCACAGAGAGGGTATAGGTTATCTAACCAATGTTATAAATGCGATAGTTTGGAAGTTTGTTTGTTTGTTGCTCAATCACAGCGAAACGGCTGAACGGATTTGGATGAAATCAAATCAAAAATTTGTTTTATTTTTTTATTTTGTAGGTACAAAGGGTACACTTCTAATAATCAGATTTTACATTTTTAAAGCGTACTGCTTGTTCAAAAGACAATTTTCCCCTGAGAAGAACAAATAAGAAACTAGAGAGATTGCTCTTTTTTTTAAAAAAACTGGTTTTTATATTACAAAATTTTATATTTCCATCAAGTGAGATTGTAGCCAAAGCGATCCAGTTTTTAATTAAAAAAAAAATTATAATAAAATATTTCATTATTAATTGTGAAATAGCCTGGTTATGCGAACGGGCTGGTTATGGCCATGAATGTTTATCATCTAAATAATCTAATATTTTATAATATGCTTTCTCAATAAGTTTCTGTTTTATAGTATCTTTGAATTTATTGAAAGGAAGATTTTGTATATCAACAGGAACCTTATTGAAAAAGCGTATACCTAACCTTTTGAATGAATTGATTTTGCGGCGGCGGCGACTTATTTGACCTGCAAGTTTATCTTTATTTTTGTTTTGACATCATGTTTATCACTATTTTTCCTAAATGATGCTAAAAATAAAATTAAAGTTATTTTTTCAAACAAAATAGTTACTTATTCTAGTGTAAGCTACCTCTCTTCAGAATCACATTACTAAATGAATTACGCCATCTACTATCCTACCAATCAGTCAATAGCCGTGTAAATTTATATAGTGTGCGTTAAGAGTAATTTTCTTCGATTTATTGGATATTTATTTACGGCCGAATAAGATGTTTTAATTTAGATTTCGAATTTGTTTGTGTCAGACTAACGATCACCTGACAGAGTTAGTGTTTTCAAGCCGCCCTTGCAGGCCACCGACATGGCTTAACGATAGCCTTCAATTGAAAGCAACCGGAACTAAAGAGTTCAATAATTGAATTAGTTATTTGAATAATAATTTAAATTTCATTTACCTTCCTGAAATCATCTGCCACTACGTCGGTGATATGTTCGCAGATTGTCTTTTCCTCCTCTTTATCGGGAACCTCGCATTGCGCCATGAACTGGACAAAATTGGTATTATAATTTATGGTTGGTTCTAGGTTGTTTATTTTTTCTAAAACTATCACTTGATACCATTATTTTTTTTTATGCACAACGGGTTGGTACTTGACCTCAATCACACCTGATGTTAAGTGAAGATGAGGTCGAAGGTGGAAGCGTACTGACCCGGAAACCTCAAGACATTTGGGAGACTGGCTATCTTATCTCTGACAACCGGAACACAACAATGCTTATTAACATTGCTGATTGGCGGCAGATTTAGATAAGATGGTGGTAGCTAGCCAGGCGGACATTTAAAATGCCCTACCACCAACCAAACCGAGTACTTAAACATGTACCCCGCTGGGGATCGAACCCGCGACCTCCGAATCGCAAACCCAATGTTGTTTACATTGAGCCACGGAGGCGGTTAAAACTCGAAACAATTTTTTTCATGGGATAAAAGTTGTTACGTTCAAATAGTCATTCACAGGCAGACTAGGTAGTCTGCTATTAAAATAAAATTGTTAGTATATATCGACCGAAATCGGTGGTATAGCGATCCCTATGTCGAGACAGCAAATTCAGAACATTTATTTATTCCAAATGGTATCGACGTCCAATTTTGTATGTTTCAAAAATCGAATGTGATTCTGTTTAAGCAATTCGGAATTTGAAACATTTCGATACCGAATCGATTATCGAACCATTTAGAATACAGGTCCAGGTTTCAGCAAATGTTATACCTCCACCTCGGTGCGATCGGGAATAATCGGAATAAGCACAACGTATGATGAGCGAAATAAATAAATAAATATCCTTAGACATACACACAGCGCCATCTAGTTCCAAAGTAAGCAACTATATGCTTGTGTTGTGGATACCAGATAGTTGATATACTACATAAATACATTTTTTTTGTAAATAAATACTTATTATAAATGAAAACATCCATAACTCGGGTACACATGTCCGTATTCATCACACAAACATATGCCCCTAGCGGGATTCGAACCCGCAACCTTTTGGTATAGTGGTCAGAGTTGCTAACCATTACACCAAACAGGTCGTATATGCGATAAGCACAACGTTGGATTAACAAAATGTGCGATAAGAAAAACGTCGGATACTCAAAATGTCGGTTCAGCAAAATGTCCGATAAGCAAAATGCCCGGATGAGTTAAATGTCCGATAAGCAAAATGTCAGATAGCATGACGTAGGAGTGAGAGTCGGATAGTTGTATATATCGTCCAAGCGAATGTGCAGGACAAATGATATCTCGCGCGACATTAAAGTTAATCGCGCCTGACATGCCACTAGTGCTGGAAGAGATTGAGTGGTCCTATTCTCTTTTGTGTCAGGAATAATACTGCACCTGAAAGCAGGAGCCTACTACAGAAATTTACTGACCCGGTTCAGTAATAATTGGAGGAGGGGTCCCTAAATGAAGGAGGTTCGAGTGAAGTGGCTGCAACATAATTAATTTACTCGAGAATCCGAAAATCGCCCCCCTGCATGTTCCCTTATACAAAAATGTACAGGGGATATATCACTAATAGATATGGACTTACCAAATCGCAGATGTAATCACACTCTTCATTCACTGCCTTCTGTAAATCCGGTGGCAGTTCGTATAGATCTTCTAGCATCTCTTTTTTTTGCAGAGCTTTTTGTTCTACAAGAATTAACATAAATAAAACCAAAGACAATATTACATATATGTAAAAAATATGTTATTATAGTATTAGGAGGGCTATTAGTGGTCAACTCAGTTTTTATTTATTTATTTATTTATTTATTTACTTTTTGGAAGATTTACAGACTTATATAAACTATAGATCAAAAACCTATCAGTAAAAACAATGCTTATAAAAAATCTCCGCCGATGTATAAAAATTAAGAGTAGCACACAGCAATATTAGGTCAATATAAGTAGGTATTACAACTACATAATGTAAGCGAAATTTTACATGAAAAGGGGTAAGAACAGAAAAGAAACGAAAAGAAAAAATTTTGGTAATAATAGCACTGAAAATTGAGGCCTACTCTGCATCGACAGACCGAAATCGCTTAGAGGGCAGTGGTGAGGAAAGCAATTAAATTTTACATGGGATGAAGCTTGGCAGAAAAATGTAGAAAAATAAAGAGAGCGCCGTTTGTACCTTAACTGGCAACACAGGAGTTTCCATCTAATAACACGTATTATATCAGTATTTACATGTAAAATAAATTTAGTTCCTTTTCTTCCCCCTTTTCTACTCATTTTGGCCAAGCTGTATGTATTATGAACAAATTTTTTTATGTAATCAATTAGTTTAAGTACTTACGCTTATGGATAGCCTTTTCTGAAACAATAATATTCATTAATTGTAACCGCAAGTCAATCAAAGAGTAAGAAAGAGTTAAATACAAGACTTCATTTGAATTTATGAAATGTGTTACAAACATGCTTTGCTTCAAGCATTTCAATATCCATATATTTATGTACATAATAAATACCACCATTTATAAAAACAGACACTGGTACGAAATGTAAGCGTTAAATGACCTATTAAAAAATTATAGAAGTGTTTTATTAAAAATCAGCTTCGGAAAAATTTAGTTTTGTTGAAACTGAAATAAAGACATGGCTCAATGGTCTCGTATCAAAGACAAAACAAAATAAAAAGAAATGTGAGCGGCGACATTGACTACGCAGTAAGGGGGCTTTTTGCCGGGATCTCGGCCAGTGAAGTTGCAATTTTCTTTATAATTCTTATAATTTGTGCATTCTGACTTTTGAAGCTTAATAATTGCAGAATATTGTGCAGAAAAAGTTAGTGATGGTGTACAAGTGAAGGGAAGTGTAAATTAAAGTGCGTAACGAAGCTTTCGGGTTCCCACAAGAAGCCGCCAAAATCTTTTGTAAATAATTCAGTAAAAAAGCGGGAATCGTTGCAATAGCAATATTCCTGCTCATTGCAATGGTATTTTATATTGAAGAACATCTTATCACCTTTCGACTGCAATTGCCATCCGGGCCTCATACATAGATCAACCAGACTACTTACTGGTCTCCGCAATAATGTACTATTCACGAATCGCTCCATGTAATGTTTTTTTTTTCGAATTGGGATTTAAGAATTAATGTTTTTTCTGTTAAATAAGTAGTAATTTTGAAAACAATACTAACCTCCACCATGGTGTTTCGACTTCCCATAGGGCGGTACTGTACCGATATTGGGAATCTGAGGTACCGTCGATCTTTTCTCTTTCGACTTATCAGCTGCCTTTGAAGCTGTGTCCTCCTTTTCATCTCCTTGCTGTAGTGTTACTTCTTTTGCTTTGTCTCCTGTAACAGTAAATTTTTGTTTAATGAAATATCGTTTTAGATAATGTTAAAGAAAAATACCACAAACCAGACATTCCATGGATACTGTTTAACGGACATCAACTGAGAAAGATGTTAAAAGGGCCGCGGCACGGACCAATCCAAAGGCATAAAACTAGTCACCATCTCGGAATAGAGAGAGCCACTCTAAAGTGGCTAAGTTTTGGTCCAATAAAATTTGAAACTTGCCTCGACTCGAATAGAAGAAGATCTCGGAATACTGCGTTAAATTTTATAGATCAGAAGGCCCACAAAAGGATTGGCCACTTGACGGTACACAGTATCCGTCGTTCATGAATCCCTATCCTATCTCGCCTATCTATAATATCGAGACGTTGAAAGTAATCACAACATCAATAATACTATCAAATAATCAACATGCGTCGCGTGATAATCAATTATCGTTTCTTTTTTTTTTATGCCCGACGGGTTCGTACTTGACCTCAATCACACCTGATGTTAAGTGAAAATGAGGTCGAAGGTGGAAGCGTACTGACCCGAAAACCCCAACACATTTGGGGGACTGGCTATCTTATCTCTGACAGCCGGAACACATCAATGCTATTAACATTGCTGCTTGGCGGCACATTTAGATAAGATGATGGTAGCTAGCCAGGCGGACATTTAAAATACCCTACCATCAACCAAACCGAGTACTTAAACATGTACTCCGCTGGGGATCGAACCCGCGACCTCCGAATCGTAAACCCAATGTTGTTTACATTGAGCCACGGAGGCGGTTAAAAAAGGTTCTTTAGGTAGTACTGTCGCTAACACAACAACCGGGACTTGTGATAGAAGCACTGTATTACATCGGCGAAATATGTAAGAGTATAACTATTTATAAACTAGTTACGTTTGATTCGGCGTGCTCTCCCCCGTTTTAAAATGAAGTAACGCCCAGCTCCATAATTCTCAACTTTCAGTTCCCGCATCGGCACAGTCAATGAGCCTAATAGAAGCAATCTTATGATTCTAGTAGAAGCGTATGTTGGAATTGCTGTGCATGACCAAGGAACTTTAAATAATGCTACGTATCGAAAGAAACCGCATTTACGCCTGTCACATTCGAATTCACTCTGGCAGACGGTGCACCTCACCACTAATAAGTTAACCACATAGTATTTATTATAATCTTTATAGTGGGAGGCGTAACAAGTTTCGAATCGCTGACAATTCTCAGAAGGAGCTAAGGTTGTCAGCAATTTAGCTGTTGTAGTACAGTACACGTGAGTAAGAGGTACACTCAACTGAGAGCCGAGTTGCAAAAAGCGCCACGCCTACTTAAGAAGACAGAAGGCTTCTTAAGCTGTGGTAATTATGTTGTTCTCAGTAGTTCTGTGCTGTTGCAAATATTTCCACAAACCGTGATAAATTCCGCCGCCCTTCGAATCGAATACACTATCAAATGTTGCTCTATACCTACCCTTGGACACTTCGTACAAGTGAATAATGCGAGACATTATCTATGGACAATACAATTCTATGGAAGTCGCCGTGTGTGGAGGTGGCTAGCTGTAAGCAGTCTGTCTGTTTGCAACATGTAGCCGTCGCCGGTGGCCAGAGCAGTAAAGCTCGGGAGAAGTTAAACAGAACGCTCCACAGTGGCAATCAGATTGTGCCCAAATACCATGTGTGGACATGTTCAATGTTCATACCGAACACTGAACAGTAAGGCCCGTATTAATAAACCATTCTCATGATTGAGAACAGTCTTGTGACCGGTCTCAAGTAAACGTGTTGATTAATAAACCTAACTTGAGACATGAAAAGCACGTGCATACTCAAGCAGTACTCACTTGAGAGGTGCGCGTATTAATAAACGAAACTCAAGACTGTCATTCATTCGCAGCTGAGGCGAATACTTGAGAAGTGATCTCAGCTGAGTAGACCTCAAGATTGGTTTATAAATTAGCACGGAGCTTGAGATAGCGTCAACTGCTTAAAACCATCTCGGTTGATACAGCCTCAAGACTTCTATTGAGATTGATTTATTAATACGGGCCTAAGTATCCAAGGGAGGAATATTCGATTTCGGACCCTGCATTACAGGTCGTATTCTCGTAGTCGTTTAGATTCCGGGATTACTGTATTATGTGGGCAGATAATGTCAAAAACTGATAATGAGCACTTCAACAAATCGAAATATTCATTGCGAATTGTGAGAGTCTGACAATAAGATAGTTCTCAACCGTTTGTATATTTGGGATAGCTTTCTTTTCGATTGCACTATCGAAAAAAGAAAAACCTCCCTTGGTCTAATTTTCACAACAGCAAGGAAATGGTCTGCCAGAGAACTTAAAATGCTACCTAGGTTTTGGACTAAACCAGTGGACAACGTACTTTGGAGCAACCCTTATAAGACAGCATCACGTCAACCACAGTGGTGATGATCGAGTTGCGTAGGGCTGATGATTGCAGCCAAAAATGCTTGCGTCCAGTAAATAAATGTAGGCAACGATTTCTCACGTACGTTGCCATTGTCACAATTTTAAACGTGGTAGTACAATTGTTGGGCATAGGCAACAGACATCGGAGATATCGTCTACGTTAGCAATATCTAATATTCCCATGAAAAAAGGTCACACACGCAGAAATATAATTTTTACTCTATTTATCAGCATTTTGTTGAGTAATCAGCAGTAATCTGAGAAATGTTATCCCAAAGATGATTCCTTATATCCTCTTTGAGATATAGAGGTAGAATGCTCGTACAGAACATGTCGCCAAAAAATCTCAACAGATAACCTACGACGAAAATCCTAATTTGTATATAACTAAAAGCTAAATAGTTTTTTACACCATACAAAAATTACAAACTTCCAGATCAGATTAAGTTTGTATCAGTTTTTGATGCTTTGAGACAGGTAACCAGTTATCAGTAAGTCCTTTCGTAAATGATGAGTGTGTCTTTACAAAAGCTAATTGTTACATATTTATACTCACCCCAGATGCTTTTCAATCTTGACATGATCATTCCCATAAACTATTTTACACAACTAGATCCGTTAAAATTACAGCAATCAATATTCAACCATGGAAGTAAGTCTTGCTAGACTTGCCAGGTGAGTTTATGTTTCTTATCACCATATTGGAGAAAGAATGTGTGATTGAGCTTCAAATATAGTAATTGACGACATCCCACTCGGTAATAAATAAGTAATTTAGATTATTCGATTGTTTTGTTTCTGGAGACGTCGTAAGCTCAAAAGAGATATTTCAAGCCTACAATCCAAATGTTGTTAAGAAAATTCAGAGAATTTTGCTAATACAACATTGTCGTATTGGAATTAAACTGTCCTGTTTAAAGTAAATATAAATTATTTATACAGTTACCTGATTTAACCTTCTTTGGTGCATCAAATTCGCTTGCGGCTTCTTTGATCTTATCCAAAATAGCCAAGAAGAATTTTCGGTCGTTAGCAGGAGGGAATTTGTTTCGGTATTTCTTAATCAACACCGGCTCCGGCACGGCAAGTTCATCACCCAACAATACTTCTAGTCTCGATTTAATACTCGCCCTTAACTGACGAATTATCTCATCCTTGTAATTAATGTCTGTAATGCCGAGATTCACTAAAACTTCCTTCGAAATTGCTGCAGCGGCTTGGGAGCGCCAAGTTTGATCTCTCCTTATCACTTTCGCAAAGTTAACTTTGTTATTAGCAGAGTTTTCTTGGGGAATCGAGCTAGGTGTGGGCTTTACGCCAGTATTTTTGGGACGGTACACTGGGGATTGCTTTCCTCCCAATCGACCTGCTGACCTAAAGTTTCCTGAATTGGGGCTGGGTCCTGAAACTGATGGTTTATTTTTGTATGGTTTTGGAGTAGCCCTCATTCCTTCCAACTGACCTGCTGAATTATTTTTCCAATCTTTTACTGGATTAGGAATATTTGTAACTGGAGGACCTTTATTCCAGTTTCTAGCAGGTTTAGGAATATCTCTTTGATAAGAAGGCGATGATCTCGGACCAGCAAATTTCTTCGATTGAGGTTCGTCAAAGTGATTGCTCCTATCAAACGTTCGTTTTGGAGGCGGTACAGGTCTTGGTGGATCGATGCGCTCCTGATTTTGGTAGGATTTGAGATCTCCACGTTGTCGTTCTTGGGAACTGTATGTTTTATCCCAATTGATACGATCTTGAAAGGAATTCCCTTGCTGCTCATGACGTTGTATATCCCAAGGATTTATTGCATATCCACTATGATCTTCACGATCATGATAACTACTATGATCATCACGTTCAGTTTCACGACTATTCCACTTCACAGTTAAGGAACCCACTCGATCGTTAACAGAACGCGGTTCGGGGAGATTTGGTCGCCTTTGTTCATAAGCGGGTTCAGGACCTGTATTTCGATCAGAACACTGAATTTCGTAGTTGCTCCTTATATTTCGATCGTGGTAGTTAGGATAGCCATTATTGGGATAATCATTATTGTTATGGTGTTGGGATGAATCAGGTTTGGTTTGATATATATCTTCCGAATATGAAGGTCTATCCCGAGGAGATAAGGAAGTTTGACGCCATGCAGTATTCGAGTTTATTTGTTCAGTTTTAGAATTATTCCATCTGGTTTCCTTAAAGTTTTCAGAAAGTCTTTGGCCGCGATTAGGGGAAGATTGACGAGGTCTATTCCCTAGAGGTCTATCATTACCGGCATCCCACGACATAGGTTTATTTTCAAGGGCGATGGTATTGCCCCTTTCGCCCTTAAAGCCGAAAGGGTTTTCTTGTGGTGTAGCTCTCGCTGGAACCTGAGGAAGCAATGACGGAATTTGTTGGCCACCGTAGCCCACTATAGGAGTCTGTGGACAAAGTTCGTTTATTTTATAATAAACATCATCACTTCGGAATATGTGATGGCGTAGAAGACGGCCGATCACAAGTGTGGTATTATTGTAAATAAAATAATGACGCTTAGTACTTTAAAACCAACTGTCTTTCAAGCCATAACAGTTGTCACTTGACCAAAGTCACACCTTATCTAGGTGAGACCGAAGGTTCGGAGCGTGCTCACCAAGAAACCTCCATTTATAAAGAAGGCTGATATTATCTCAAACAGCTGAAAAAACAACGCTATTAGCACAGTTGCTGGGTGGTGACGGCAGACTTAGATATAATGGTTATTCCAAGCCTGACGGACATTTTTTAAATGCCCAACCAACCACGCAGAGTACTAACCTATACGCCTCGACCTCATGGACTCTGTAGTCCAGTAGGAAAACTACATAACCCAAGAGGTAGATATGCTCATGGATCCAAATTGTTTAACTTCAAAGTCTCACCACCAACCCAGCAAGGCTTGAAATGTAGAATTATCCACGTTCGCATTGGCTACATAGTGCCCAAGTCCAATACTCTGTATGGACGTATTCCCATCGAAGAATGCTGCGTCCGTGTTGAGTATTTTGTCTGGACACTGCGTTTAGCGATTAATGGATGCCGCGGTTTAACCGTGCTAATAAATAAAACCAGAACATAGACATGGAAGAGGACATTCTTTCTAAAAATTTTGTTATACTAATTTGTTCCCTAGTACATCTTGGCTTCCTTGGTCGCTCTATAAAATACATTTAATAATTTTCAATTTTGGGTTAAGAAATAATCGCGAATACCTAAGTTAAAGTTTCTGGGTGAACGTTTTTAGACCCTTTTTTATGAATGAATGGGAAACGAGCGAGTGATCTCCAGTCAGACCGCCTAACTCAATTGCTTTGCAAATAGTTATCATTTATGACGTCAAAGCACTGTCCATCCTTGTCATATCATAATATAATGACAAGGATGGACAGTGCACTGCTATCGCTATAGCTTTGAGTTAGGTGGAAGAGCCCCTTGTATAAAGTGATCATTACCGCCCGTGGCACATACAGCCTCCCAAATATAAAGTTGACACTCTCAACCTCTAATACAAGAGATACAAATGGTTTCACCGTGACGACTTAGAAGTAATGACTCATAACTGTAGTTTCACTGACTTATCCTTCGCACCGGAATGCAAGTCTGGCATTGATCCTTCACGGCTGAAGTAGATGAGACGACAACCCTAATCAGCCTACTGGCATAAGGTAGCCACCACCCTATAAATGCCATAAACTTGCCAGAAGATGTGACTTTAGTTAGATAGCACATGGTTTTGTGGTTTGATAAGAGCCACTTAAATATCATGCTGTCATTTTTATCTTGGACGCTAAGCCGATCTCATACTCGGTTAGTCTAATATCTCCGATTTTTTCGAGCCAGTACAATGAGAACTCGTGCGCGAGAAGCACTCGTGGCGCAGTCACATTCGTTAAGCCATATGGTAACACGGTCAGTCCTTAGATGGGTGACCATGAGTGGCATTTTAATGCAAGTGTTTCTGTGCTTCGAAGGGCATGTTAAATAGTTGGTCCCAGGCAGACAACCGAAGGCAGTTGTTAAGCGGCTTCGGTGCCCTACAGGGGCTGCTTAGAACAGTCTGTCAGGTGGCCGCTAGTCTGACACAAATCCTTACTGAGCCCTCGTGATGGATTATGGCCTATGTGAGAGGAGGCTGTGCCCCAATAGTGGGGTATAAGGCTATAGATTTATATCTAGATACTTGCAAGCCCAGTCACTGACGCAACTAAATTTGTTCTGCAAATAAGTCATAGGCCTCTTCGTGATAATTATTTGCACTTTTATTTTCGATTGCCATAATCACTGGTTTTTTTTTTATGCAATGAACTTATGTATTTACTTTCTCTGCAATTATAGCACTTACAATGTTTATGCTGTATTGGCCGCCAACTTAACAATTTACTTTTTTACAAACTAGTATCTAAATAAAATTAAAAATAAACACAATGAAAATATAGTATTCATTGATCTGCTTCGTAGAGCAATGTTTTGCGGCACCGCTGTTAGGTCGTTGATATAGCTACGTAATTTACAGCGGTTTCACCAAAGTTTTTTCATGCAGCAAAAAGCTATGTTTAACAACGACGCAGCGGCGGGCGGCGGAAAATCTCTATCTTCACTTACCTGTGGAGCCATGTAATACATGCTACCCATAGTGATTGGATAGTTCATTGTCATCATCATTGGATCATGATTATGATGCATAATCGGAGCTTGTAAATTGCTGGATTGTTGATGGTTGTCTCTTTCAACACCATAAATATCCTGTTGGTTATTATTCTGAGTTTGAAAGGTGTCTCGATGCTGCATGTTACTATAACGAGGAAGCTGGGATTCTTGAAGCAAATTCTTTGAAGGGCGATATGGTTGTTCGGATGCCTAAAAAATAAATATATTAATTTCTTGATCAAAGTTGAATTAGAATACTTGCTCCATGATTAGAATTCTAAATTGGCTGCTTGTTTATTACAATGACCGTAATTTCTAACTTCAATGATAAATCAATTCTCACCCCCAGTCAACAATGTTATTTACAAGTCTGGTTCAAATCCAACTTTTTTATTAAATTTATTCTTGGTTGGTAGGTTGAGCAAAAGAAGTCAGAAAAGTTGTCAGCAAATAAATGAAAATTTACAAAATTAGGGTCAAGTATAATCAACTATAATAATAAGTACTATATGTATATATATTATATATTTAGCTTTTTACATACATAATTTGTTTACCTAGATGATGTCTTTTGGTATTGGGAGTATTCTAAATTTAGTATTTTAAGCTGATTACATGATGGGATTGGAAATTGATGTCACTTTTTTTATTGTCATCTGAGGGACTATTACGTAAATTTAAACGTTTCAATCGGCCATCGGCCATCGTTTACGATCATCGACCACTCGTATAAAAGTTACTGCATTACGTATGTCGTCGTTTGACACTCGTATACAATGAATGAATGATATTGTAATTGTCCAAAAGTATTGCTACTCGACACTAGACGGCGCTATTGTGTACTTTTTTCGTTAACACCTTGGGCTAAAAGAGCGCAATAGAAAGGGATGCCCTTATACCCAGAATAACGTTATCTCACTCTATTTTTGCATTACATAATTTCTAACCTACCAAATTTGTACATGCAGTGCTGCCAATTACGAAAAAATTCCTCGAGTTGTGGGAAAATAGAGAGTGAGGAATAATTTAAATCGGGGAATCAAGGCCAATAAAATTTGTAAAAGAACCTATAGTATTTTTATTGCTAATCCTGTTACTACATTTTTTACGTAATAAGAACAACAAGTTTTTAAGTTAAAGTAAAACATTAAACAACATTTTACATGAAACAATATTGTACTTCTTTAATTATCATTTCGGAGAAATTTCTGGAAAATTACGTAGGAACCATTAAAAATATTGTTTAATACATGCTTCGATCATCTACATGACTCATACATCATCATATAATAAAAATAATTTTATAATAGTAGGTTATTTGTCGAAATATTCACTTTTTGGAAAAGGTATTTGTTCTACAAATTATTAGTAGGAGTACTAGCTTAACTAATAAACGTAAAACACGTTTTTGAAATAATATTTTTTTGCAATAACAAAAGAATCATAAGAATTCTTAGTACCTATAGTGAATACGAATACGATTGGGGTAAACCCCGACTCACCTTTATCGATAACGTTTGAATCGTATACGATGTGCATAGGTAATGCCGATGTCATTACTTTTGTATGAGAGATCATTCATTCATCGTCAATCGTATCGATGACACTCGCATTCGTAATTGTTTGAAATGCGTAATAAGATTTCGCGAGTTTGACGTCGATGATCGTAATAATCGTTTACGATGAACTCATCGATTGACTTACGTAATAGATCCTCTGATCTTGCAATTTGATTTGAAGAAATAAGTCCTACTTTCATACAATGTATGCCATATTAATTCTCTACGATTCCAACTAGGTAAAATGACAAAGGTACAAAACTTAAGTTTACCTATATGTATAGGACCATGTGACAAAGGAACAGCCAAGATAATGCTTCAATATAATTTTGTGGTTGGGGAAACATTACATCATTAAAAATTTCTGCAATGCCTTTCGATTAAACCTAAGTCCTGAAGGTTATTGCAGGAGCAGTAGATCCTTATTAACACTGTTGGCCTTTTAACATAAATTTCTCAGTGCCCTACATCCAAACATTTAGATATTTAAGTAAATAAATATATTGTAGGTTGCAGTGTAGCCTTCGGGGTGGTTACGCCAATTTTCTAGCCTTAAACTAAGCAAAACCTGGTACAGTGGACATTAGATAACGGATAAACATAAGTACGATATAAGTATTCATATAAACATCCATGACTCTGTAAATGCTAATATTCATCACACACACATCACTAGCACGATTCAAGCCTGCAACAGCCAGGGTGACCCTGCCTTGAGCTTTACCAAATCTATCTACCTTTAGGTACATATTTTAAGAACTTCAAGATAACTAAAAATCAAACCTTTTTCAGTCGCACATCTTCGACGAATAACTGATTTCCATCAACAAAGATCCCGTTCATTTTCCTCACAAAAAACGCAGCGTCTCCTTCATCCGCTAAGCCCACAGTCACCTTCTTCGTGGTCCCCTCCAGCGCCAAGTCGTCCAAGATAACGTTTGAAAGGTTACATTGCTTCTGGATCAGCGCTTTCACGTCGATATAGCGGTACTAAAATATGCAATAAGTTGCAATTATGTAGTCATAACCAAAAAGTACTCAGTCTTGTGAATTCCATTGCAATCAGAATGTGTTTACATCTCGATGATAAAATGAAAAATACTCACATTATATGGCAAATTATGTATAACCAATAACATAATGAATACCGATGGAAAAAGAAAATCAATACCATACAATTTCAACTTTTCGTTCGACAGCAAGCAACAGTCCACAACATTCAGTCAAAGGTTGGTTCAAAGAGAATATAATCACTATGGTATGGGGTGAATTGGGGTGGTTAGGAGGGGGGCGTTTCTTCTTCTTATTTTTGAGGATGGCAACCAGTCAACCTCTCTGTCGAGGGACATTACTGCCAGTTTCGAATGAAAAAATTTATTTCTCTTATTTCTTCAGTTTATAAGGCAGTCTCAGTCAAAACAAGTAATTCGTCGTATACTTGGCGTATACAGAGTCTAGTCACGGTCAAGTCATTCTTCAGTAAAGTGGCAGAATGCTTTACAAAAGATTTTGGCGGCTTCTGAAAGCTCCGTTACTCACTTTAATTTACACTTCCTTTCACCTGTGCACCAACACTAACGTTTGCTGCACAATATTCTGCCATCTGCCATTCAAAAGTTAGAATGCACAAATTAGAAGAATTATAAAGGAAAATGCAACTTCACTCGCCGAGATCCCACCATAAAGCCGTGGGGCGTTTCAACGACACCTTTTCTATTTATTTATTTTTATATGCTTTTTTACTGCGGCTTCTCTAGACCGCAATGTTCACAATAATGTTGGTAGCAATGTCTTTTTACAAGTTTTTATTTAGCATGCAAATATTTTTTAGAATATTTGTAAGACAAAAGACAGTGATGGTATACAATTATTGCAGGGAAGAGCGCGAAACGAAAGGTTGTCTGGTAGAAATCGCTTAATAGCGATAAGACCGCCTGGTTGTACAATTATAATTTTTTTTTTTTTGAAGCTATATTAAGAAGTGTATTGTAGAATTTTGTGCAATAAAGTGTACTTGATTGATTGATTGATTGAAGCTTTCGAATTCCCAGAAGAAGGCACCAAAATCTTACGTAAAGTATTCTGCCACTTTACTGGAGAAAGAAAAAAGATATGGCTGTATGGGCTTAGCCCTTTTGCCTTCTCCGAGAGGAATGAATGAATTGATCCAAAAAGGTGTCCAACGACGAGGCTGTATGGTGCATAACCTTTGCCTATCCTATGTGGATAAATTAAACTAAAAAAAAAAAAATGATCCAAAAAGAAATCCATATACCTAGGTATATATCAACATCAAAGAGTATAGTAACGATTTAACGAGAAAGAGTGGCAACTCCGTGGTTAAATTTGCATGTATAGACAGTGCTGCTGCCAGCGATTGGTTGAGGAATTAAATCTATCTATACATACCTACGTACACTGATTAAATATAGAAACTGGGTTTAGAAATAGGTATTGTTGTTTATGAGGAAATTTTTATTTTTCATAACTAATTTCTTTAAATTAGCTATGAAAAACAAGTATAACAAAAACAAACAACAAATTAACAAAAATCTGAACTTTTACAAAAACTTTCAAACGGAAATCGACGTTGACTGAGAGCTCGACATGACATCACCCACCGGTAAGATGGCGGCTGCTGCCACAGAACACTAATAACGGTTAGTTCGTCAACCGCAGTTCAGAGGTCGCAGTCTGCTATGAAAATTGATGACATTTGAAGTGTGCCCCCCCTGATCAACATGCACATTGCTTGAAAGAAAAAGAAATGATGTTCAATGCTTAATCTTGAATTGTTACATATATTTGGAAAAATTGCTACATAGAATGCATTAATTTTAATAATTAATAGTCAAGATGATGTTAACAATTCACGGACTCCCTATTTCCGTAAGTATTACTTTGTTACAGGACGATTAGGTTACAAAATTAGAATAAAAAAAAATGATTTTTTTTACAAAATTCTTCATTGCAGACCAAATATCACGATTTAAAAGTGTTGGTGAAGCAACAATGCAACCTCACCGACTTTATTCTGGACAATTTAGTCAGCGAAGGCGACGGTACTAAACGAGTGCGTATCGGTGTTACGGATGAACGCGAGGGGTCCTATCTGATGAAATGTTTGAACGGATATCGCATGTCTGGGAATATATTGAAGGTCGCGGTGATGGGGAAGGCGGTAAGTTAGTTTTGCGTCGGCAATAGGCTGTATTTTCACTGGCAATACGCGAATTGTGCCAGTCCTTTATTTGGATATTTTTATTTGTGCTACATGAAAAGAAAGAAAAAGCGTTGGTAGATGCACAATAGGCATATCGTATAATCATGTGCCTATAATAAATGGCCACATACATATTATAACTACTATGATTACATTGTCACGCAAAATAGGCGCAAGCTGCGTCGAGTTGCGGAAATCCAGCCCGCTAAAACCTAAAAATCTACTATGAATATAATTAATAACCTGTGAAGTATAAGATGTACTAAATAACCTACATGAATAAATAAGTACCTATTTGATGACGACCGATTGGTGTAGTGGATAGTGCCCCTGTCAGCGAAACCAATGGTTGCGACTTCGAATCCTGTGAAGAGTAAATATTTGTGTGATGAATACCAACATTTATTTATTCACATTCAAATTCAATATTTATTCACATTGTTGCACAGGTTTCATGCATGGACACCAGTCTTTTTTTTTGTTCTATCTGCAATCGGCTATAGTAGCCATAATCAGTGGTGTATGGTTTAAAGATGAGTGGCTGATGCTCCATTCAATATCATGGCCAAATTAATGCCATCTCTTAAGGCATGTTATCTTCCTATTTGGGTCAAGAAGTGTTCTTGCGAGACTGTTCACGTGACCTCTGAGTTTCACCTTATACTTTGTGCAGTACATATTTATTTCCACCTTCACTGTCTGCACCTTTAAGTAGTCGTTTATCTCCATATTACGGGTAAACCATGGGGCATTTGAGATCATCTTCAGTGTTTTATTCTGGAATCTTTATAGAATCTCCAAGTTAGAGTTATTCCAAAGTAGTTCCAAATTGGCTTTATCTATGTGTATATCATATGGACACCAGTCACTCAAAAAAAATATGTTTAGGTATAAGAGCAACCTCTCGAGTTTCTTGCTTGTTCTTCTCAGAGGAAAGTTGCCTTTTGAACAAGCAGTAATTTTAAAAGTGTAAAATCTGACTATTTTAAGTGTACCTACAAAATAAAGCATTTTTGATTTTATTTGTATTTGACGCAATATCGTGTCGTGATACGTTCTTTAAATGATTTCAAGGGTGTTATCTCAAAGGTGGTTCAATCGAAGGCTGAAACCTAAATATCCCTTTTTTACTCTTCATGGGAAAAACGGTTCTATTTTGTATATCTCATATATTGAGCACCTATTGTTGTGCTATATATATATTATTGTGAGAGAAAATAAAAACTTTTTATATTGTTTTAAATTCAATTAGTAAGTACTAAATATATATAAATAAATATGATACAATGTGCACAATTTAATTCAATCACCAAGCTTACACCTAGTTAATTACCAACCGTTTTCAGGGGTTTATCACTATAGCGCTGTTCTGACTCTAAGAGTGTATGTATCTTTGATTGACAATTTAACTGGTCCTAATCCTGGAGTAAAATGTTTGGTTGCAAATTTTTATCCATCAGAATCGTTGTTTGGAAAACATTTTTGTTTGTAATATCAAAATTGTGTGGATTGTTATGTTATAAGAAACAGAACTTTTTAATTAAATGTGTTTGGAATTTTATAATGAATAATGATTTGTTTGACATTTAGAAAATGAGATATATCTCCATAACATTGTTATAACGTTGTTGGGATTGTTTCGGATTCTCAAGAATGTTTGCCATTGACTCGCTATGAAAGAAAGTCAAATTAGACTCCACATTATAATTATTTTTTTATATATTTTTTTTTTCTCTAATTTTGATTTAGGGACTTTTATACAAAGGGTATACGCCAGTCCCATCGTACCTCTTACTGACTTAATCTAATAATTTTTTTATAAAATATTAAAACTGAATTATTGCTTTTTGTATAGCCCGGACCACAACAAAACTTTGATCAGCACAGTGGTTACCCAACACGGGAGAACTACAACCCATCGGGGTCTGACTACAGCAGGCCCATGGACGGACCACGCCCAGACCCATGGGGACCTGGCAGCAATCAATGGGGACAGGGCCAATCCATGCCGAATCAACCGGTCCAGAATTATAACTACCAGCATCAGGGGCCACAATCATCAGTGCACCAATCTTATGGACAACAGGTTCACTTTTACATAATTTGCAAATATTCATTCAATATGAAAACTAATTTAAATCAACAGCCTGGTCCCATACCAGACTAATAGACCATAATCCATGCAGATTCAGTACATTCACGCAGTTCTCCATCAACACGACTGTACATGCACACCATTAACATTAAACTAGCTACACTGCATAATCCGGTTTCCGGACGTATGGAGCCCACCCGCATGTCCACGCTTAAGAACTGGGACCAACTCTGCCGTGCTAACTATAAACAACGCATGTGACATTTTTTGTGAAATTGAGTTAATTATATATTCGGAATCTACGCAATGAGATCTATCTGAATCAATTATCCATTTTTTCCTATGTTCCATGGTAGAGAAAATAACTATAAGTATAAACAGCGTAACTGCAGTATTTTGTTATTCTTTCTAAGGATAAGCAACGTATGGTCCATTACTTGCTAAGGTTCTGCCATAACTCCTAGCCATAAGTATCGTAAGAGCAGATGCGTTGGTAATCGTTAGGAATATTAGATGGAGCACGAAAATCACACTAAGCTTAAGCATACTATTAGCCACCTACGATGTTTATGGTAGGTATTTTGTAACACATTTATTTCAAGAATACTAGATATAAAAACGGAATGTCTCCTACTGTATTTATTTGTCATAATGGAAGCTTTATTTCAATGACTCGCCCTAAGCTTATGCAACGCAAGTATCACACTTGTGATGTTTATGTCTAGTAGAGACAGCGGGGTGAAGAGCGTCCGGTAGGCAGGTGCAGGGGTCGGGAGGGGAACTGCATTGAGTGTCGACCAAAATGTTCTTATACGCGTTCAGAGTTACAGGAGGACATACGTTCCTTCACGTGTGAATTTTGGCGCGAAACAAAACAATGGTAAGTCTACTTTTATAACACACTAGTTAAATTTAATACAACAAAAATACACACCATAGCAGCGTGCCAAGATTAAATAGGTTAGTAAGTTCTGATCTAATAAGTAAATGTTTTGGTAAATGCGGAACATACCTACCGCTGATCGTAATCGATTTAATTAGTATTTGAGTTAATATGGAGTAAATATTATTGGGACGATTGTCTAATAAATTGAGTATGGTAATGATATTTATAAATTGAGATTTAGGGATGTACCGCAAACCGCAAAACATGTTATTGAGCGCAAAGCTCTTTAAGTCGAAACTATTCACTAATATTGCACAATGAAATAGTCTTACCCGACATAACTCTTAAATGATGTTTTTTCATGAAGTAGCTTTATTTCGGACCAAATGATTAAAAATAGAAAGCGGTCTATGTTTTCTTTACTATGTAGTTGAATTAGACCATTTTAAAAAGTGTTACGCATTTTGAATAATTAAATTAAAAAAATATGATAAATTTTTTTAATATAAATGAACTTATTTGTTTTTTTTTAAAAAAACAGATTTAGCTCTTTTAGGCTCATATATAAAAAAATATTACACTGTGAGCAGGACTCGATCCCGCAAATTATGATATACCTACTAATTAATATAACAAATTTGTATTTATTAATTCGTAGCTATAAAAATGATGATCTTTGTTTGAATATTATTTCTCTAATTTACAGAAAAATGGCTGCCAGACGCAATAAAATAATAAAAATGGCCATGCATAATTGTGAGCCAAACAATACTGATATAAGTAAGTTATGGTCTAGACCACTCGATTTGAACGATTTTGGCGCCATTTTTAATAAGGAATATCGTAACGAGTACAACAATTCGTTTAGATTTGTACAATCCTATGATCTTTTGAATTTGAAATCTTTATTAAAGACTGCTGATAAAGAGGCCACGCTGGAGCAAAACTCCCTTCTATGTAGAGAAGAACTACTTCCTACTGATACTGAAAGTGATTCGCTAACAAGAGATCCTGATATCTGGTGTAATTCTGATGATAGCTGCATTGATAAGGACTATATTCCTGATTCCTACGAAAGCAGTACAGAAGAAGTTGAAGTTACGGAGAAAATCATGCGAACCAACTACTATAAAGAAAATTCAAAACAAAACAAAAAATGCAAAACGAAACAACCTGTGGAGATAGAAAATAAGCTTAGAGAAAGACAAAATACAGACTCAATGCTGCAGAAAAATACAAACAGTCAGGAAGACAGAAGAGATCATAAAACGGGAGAACGGGTCACCGAAATACCGAGGGAAAAAGGAGAACAGGATACCTACTTAACGAGACAAGTAGGAGAACAAGACATTCACTTATTGAGGGAAACAGGAGAACATAATACCGACTTACCAGGGGAAACAGAAGAACAGAACACTGACTTATTGAGAGAAATAGGAACCAAGCTAATAGGACAAGAAAACAACGACATAAACAAATACACAGATAATGAGTTGACAGGAGAACAGAATTATGATTTAATAATAGAGACAGAAAATGAAACAACAAATACGAGTATTAACCAAAGTCCTGAGATTAGTAAAGGTTTCACTAAATCTGGGAAAACTAGAAAGAGGAGAAAGTTTGAAGAATCGCTAAAAGATAGACAAGCTAAAAAAAAAAGAGATCAAAAGGAAAAAGTTTCGTTAAAAGATCCATGCAGTATCCAGACATGCAAAAAAAAATGTAGCTTTAAAATAACTGATGAGCATAGAAAAGAAATACATGATAAATATGTAAGTCTAAATTTTGAGGCACAAGGCCTATATATAAAATGTTTAGTTGATGAAAAACCAGTACTTAGAAGATTAGAAAGAAGCAATAATAATAGAAAAATTACATATAAATATTACATGAAAGCTAGCAATTTAGAGAAGACTGAAGTGTGTAAGAAATTTTTCTTGACAACTCTCGGATTCGATGCTAAAAACGACAGTAAAATCAGAAGTGTGATGAAGAAAGATATTGATTTACAGAAAAATCGTCGTGGTACCTATGAACGAGCCAATAAAATTGATATAGAAATTATAAAGAACCATATCCGAACTTACAATCCTTGCATTTCCCATTATAGAAGAGAACACGCCCCAAACCGGTTATACCTTCCTAGTGATCTGTCAGTTTCCGAGATGTATAGGCAATTTTGTGAACAAACGCCAGATATAAAGGTCTCATTAGAATTTTATAGATTAGTAGTTAAGAAAGACATGAATATTTCTTTCGCCCACTTAGGCAATGAAGAATGTGAGATGTGTGCCATATTTATAAAACATGATATAAATCATAAAGATGAACCGGACGTAACATGCGAGACTTGCATTAGTTACATGGCTCACAAAAAGAGATATGAAGAAAGTCGTTCGAGTTACAAAAATGATGTTCAGACTGCAGCAGAAGTTACAGCTGATGTATTTTATTCAGCTGATTTACAAAAAGTCATAATGCTGCCCAGGATAGATCAGTTCAAAGCCGCAATATTTTGCCCCCGTATCATTGCCTTTAATGAAAGTTTTGTTCCTCTGGGTAAGACAACCTCAGCGCATGTGCCATTTGCAGCTCTTTGGAACGAGACTATTTCTGGCAGAAATCAAGAAGATTTAATTTCTACTTTTCGATCTTTTTTCCTATATAAACGAGACGCTAAGAATATAACGCTTTGGCTAGATAATTGCGCGGCGCAAAATAAAAATTGGGCACTTCTATCTTTTTTGGTGGATATTGTTAATAGCGATGCTATAACGGCTAAAGTTATTACACTCAAATATTTTGAGCCTGGGCATAGCTTTATGTCCGCTGATTCGTTCCACCATCAGGTGGAACAATCGTTGAAGAAAAAAAACAAAGTCTACGATTTTTCTGATTTTATAGATTGTGTTCGCTTGGCAAATTCGGGAAAGAGTTTTGTTCACGTTATGACGTTTTCCGACTTTTCAAGTTACCAAGATTCTTCATCCCAACACAAGCTTCGAAAAAACGAACCTCGGATCTATTTGAAAGATATTATGTCTGTAAGAGCCGAGAGAGGACAGTTAAAACTAATGTATAAAACTAGTCACGTCCACGAGAATTTCTCAGAATTGGATTTTCTTCAAATGAAAATTATTAAGAATAAAGAATTTCCACAAGCAATTGCAAAAACCCAGCCCAGAGGCATAGATCAAGAGCGGAAGGCGGCAATAGTTGGGAAGCTCGTGCCACTCATGCCTTTAAACAGGAGAGATTACTGGTGTAACTTGCCTGTTTCAAATTTGTCTGCACTTGACTTGTGAAGAGAAATTTATAAAATGTGTGCCTTTATTAGAATTTATTGTTTGTTTTCCTACATTTGTAACCAATAATAATGCAAAAATGCCATTGTTAAGTTTTCTGCGGGTTTATAATATCACGCTTTGTTTCTACGAGTAGTTGTTAAATGTTGAATAGGCCCATTTTTATTTCGTTAAAATTATTGTTAATGTAAAAAGAGTTCGCTTTCTACTTGTATAGGTTTAATTTTTATAAAGACACAATTTATTTCATAATAATATTAAAGAAAAACTCACATAGCGATCTCAAAATTAGATTTTAACAACAAGTTCCTATTAATAATTATGAATAGTCAAAGACTGATTAATATTAAAATTGAGAACAAGGTTTATCTAAGGAGTAATTTCTTCAAAGTAGTTTATCTAAGTAAAAAAAATACCTACATTTCGTTAAAATGTGATTAAGAAAAATTGTCTTTTGATGAAGGGAAGACTGATTAAATAAATGATAGCTTTATTATGTAATGTACACAAAGTGTATTTTTAATAATAAAATTGAGTATGTCATATTTATTTGGATTTTGTTTTATTATTTAAACCCTAAATTCAGTATCTCGAATAATTAAAAATTTAAATTCATACATGCATTCAGTCATATTGGTAAAGGTAGGTACTAGTCATAACCACCGTATGTTGTTAGTTAAAATTATAATGTGCAGGAATGTGTTAGATGCAATATAATTAAATACTAGATATAAACATCATAAGAACACTTTTCTAGTCATAAACAACGCAATTGCTCATTTTCCTAGACACAAGCAACGCAACTGCAGCACATGCGATGTGAATGTCTAGTAGACAAAATGAAGTTAGTTTACTTTTTACTAGTGATTAATATTTTTTAAGTAAAATTTACTAATAAAACAATTTAAAATACAGAAACAAAATATGCTATATAAAATACTTACATCTTATCACTATATAAAGTTACAATAATATGAATATCTTAATTAGTTTACACATGACAGCAGAAAGAAGAATTTTTTTTTTTGCCGCGTTTATCTCGAAATTTGCCGCCATGCAGATGCGTTGTTTATAGTTAGCACGGCAGAACTAATACTTACATGTCAGATGTTGCTAATCAAAATATCGAATGCGTCACGGGGGCTTTGCGTTATTCTCATCGGGAAATAGGGTGTAATTGATAAGTATTATTAAGTACTTTTATTACTATTTATAAGCAGTACCCCCTAAAGATGAAGGCCTCCTCAACCTGATCTCCACATTTGTTAATCTTGTGCATATCCTGGGCAAGTAACACCTAGCATTGTCTTAATCTTGTCACTATCTATTTCTAGGCCTACCTACCTTTTTCTTTCCTTTTCCTATCTCTGGGATACCAGTCTGTCCACTGAAATAAGTACATGATAAGGTCAGAAAGAAAGGACAGAAAAGGTAACCACCTGTTACCCTAGAGGTGAGAAGAGACAGAGGATGACAGATGGAACAAAGGGTAGATGATATGCCACAAGAATGGAGAAGATTTGCCAAGGACCGACAGGAATGACGTAATATATAGGGGGTCTATGTCAAGGAGTACCTATCCACTAAAAGGCGATATTGACGTCTGTCAAGAAATTTAATTTCACTTCACTTTTTTATCCATTGGTAACTACTACTTTGTAGCAATTCAGCTAAATACTGATGTTGAAATTAAATTTATGAGCATGATAAATTAAATACTGGTCAGAGATTAATTTGAATTTCTGTTGATGGTTGCAATAGTAAATGTACATGTACTCGTAAAGCAATGTCAATGTCTGATGTCTGTATGTTTTAAATATTATATGGAATAATCATTACTTGAAACTTCCTTTGTATTTACAGCACCTAGACTTATGAGTCTAGTCTTTTGTATGCAAAAGACACAATGTAAATATAAAAATCTTACTTTTTCAGCAAGCACCACATGGCCCAAGACCTCATTTTGACCAACGGGATCAGTTTCCTCCTGCAAGAATGCCAGCACAAGACCAGCGATATGGATTCCCATCTAAGAACAATATGTCAGATCCTATGGTATGTGCTATAATAATAAAGCTTAATTTGCAACATTAGACACATATGTGCATTCGTCTTTTGTGTGAAGCATGCCTTAACCTGACGTAGAAATACTGGGCAATATTAATCCAAAAGTACCTTTTAAGCATAATCCACCAGGTTAGATATAGACATATCACCATCTGTTCCCGGCGGAGTAAAATAACATCAACTCTCTCTTCACTCGAGTTGGCTGCTAAACGAGCATGACAGCATAGACCAGTAATGGGCAGCTACATTTTCGGTCCAGAGCTCCCAGAAAAAATATGCATTCCAACCCGCCGGCCTAGCGTGGCTATTAGGGTAAATTCTCCCATGGAAACCGATTCAAGTCTCTCAAACAAAGCTCTTGTAGGGTCACAAAATACTTAATAGTACAGAAGAAAACAGAAACACTTTTAGGTATAAATTCATACCTACAAAAATGAGAATTCGTGACACGTAAGTGGTGTTGAATCCTATTTCCTAGTATATTCTATTAGAAATAGCGTGCGTGCGAGTTCGCGGTGCGACAACTGTATGAAACACGAGTAAGCCACGGAGGTGACGCGCCTCTGTAGGTATTTTTTCGTACCTAAAGTGCGGACTGTGACAGGCCTGGTAGGGTTAATGAACATGAGTGCATGGTGTAGCAGGCACAGGGGCAGAGGCGTGTGGAAGCCCGGTCGCACGTGTTACGTAGTGTGGAGATCATCGATGAACCACTCGGCCGGCCTATCGCCCAACCTGCGCGCTTCCCACCGCAGCATTACGAGGCTCCACAGAAACCAGTAAGTTCATTCAAGTCATTAATCGCAGAGCTGGCGGATTCGCACATTGTGAAAATGAATATCTAATAATGTCGTGTTTTCACCATCGATGCTAAGAAGAATCTGTGGACCGGACCTAATCTGTTTGAACTCGTTCAAAGACTTGATCCGATTTTCGATCCGATGATCTAACTAAACTTTGATTTATAGCCCCTGGTCAATGAGCGCTCAGAAGGGGTATGGGGATGGAAAAGTCGAAAGCAGATAGTTTGACTTAAATACTTTGTTTGGACTAGTTAGGAGATATACATACTACCTCCGAGGTGATCCCGAGGGGGGGGCACGAAGAAGGTCTCGTTTTTTGTTTTTTTTATTGCTTAAGTAATTAAATTAAATTTAAAAACTCGTTAGTACATGGCCTGCTTGGGAATCGAACCCGGACTCCCCAAATTGGGAGACTGCGTGTTAACTGCTGAGCCACCGATCCATATTATATTATTTAACAATTAATATTAAAAATGAATTATTTAATCACTCATCGCCTCTTTGGGCGTGACTGGCCTTGTGGTTCCTCAGCGTTTGCCTCTTTTTCTTTCTTCTCATCTGTCGAATCGTTATCAGACGATGGAACGCAGGCTACTACTTCTGCTACATCATTCCCACCGTCATCGTCGTTGTCCTTCAACATGAAAATGCTATTAGTGCAACTTCCGTTGCAATTGTGGCAAATGGTATAACACAGCATGGAGGCCTTTCTACACCCACATCTAGCACTACTACAATCAGTGGTGCACCGACAAAATATCAGCTTCAGTATTGATAGATATTATTGGGGGTTTCAGTCAGTTTAAAAGTAAACTGTTTCCGCCTTTACTGCGTGGAGATACTCCCAGCTTATGTTATTTTTTAATAGTATGGGTGAGCAATGGCATCTTGCTGATTACTCCTATTAATTATAATTGTTATTTGTATACATTTGTTGACCAGTGTCCGTACGTCATTTGGAGGCTCCACTGAAAACCAGCGTTGTAGTGAACGGCTACAACCCATGCTGAGTTGGAGGACCTTTTTGACTCCACCTTGCGACCTTTTGACACCACCGACAATTAGATGACAAACACAATGTTATTTTTTGTATGTGTCTCGGCTGTGTAATATTTGTACCTGATTGTTTGTGTCATGAGATGGGTTTAAATAAATTTTTCTTTCTTTCTTTCAATAAGAAATGGTTTTGGCAAATTCGTATTGTTACAATGTCCTATAGAGAATTTGGCATATTTTTGAAAATCGGACGTTTTTCGGAGCTCATAGCTAGGCAACGATTGGATATAAATAAAAAGTATAAGAGCCAAAGTTGTAAGAAATTTTATCAGGTTTCATTATGCAGTAGAACATAATTTCGTACAACGTATGGTTTTCGAGATGCTAGCAAAAAACGGGACCTTCTTGGTGCCCCCCCTCGGGCTCATCTCGGAGGGGTAAGGACCTTTAGTATGTTTATCTCCTAACTAGTCCAAAGAAAGTTCCAAGTCAAACTTTCTGCTTTTGACTTTTCCATCCACAAATTATTCCTTGCCTAAATTACTAGGACCGCGTCTAGAAATTGTATCGAATTCGGTAAAATTGCATAAAAAAAAACCTATGAATTTTGGCTTATTTGCAAGCAGACTAAATTAAAGAATTAGCAAATAATCATTTTCTTCTTCAATTTAAGAGCTATGCTGTTGTCGGTGGAGTAATGGCCACGTCTCTCTACTTTCCGCCCTCGTTTTAACCTCTTGGTACGACACGACATTCACCTTTTCTTTCACTTGGTCAGGTATTCCCCTTCCTCTCTTTCCTTCAATCTTTTCCTCAATTATGTTCTTCAAAAAAATATCGTGTCGTATCAAGTGACCTATATCTATCTATCTTTCCTCTTCGGTTCGTAACTGTGGCTAACAGGCATCTCTTCTCCTTTACCATCATTAACACCTCTTCATTTGTTCTCTTCTCGGTCCAGCTTATTCCCTCCATTCGTCTCCAGCACCACATCTCGAATGCCTCTAACCTTTAAACCTCTCAAAAAATAATCATCAAACATTAAAAAATGCACTTCTCTTGTTATAATTACAGTTCTGATTAAATTTTTCGATCCGAAGAACCACTGACAGCTGATCCCTTAGTGTACTCTCATACTTTTAGATCAATAAATAAATATTTCGGACATATTTACGAATACGTAGCTCAGCTTGGGCTGGTTTTTTGAGTAAAATCACGTATTGCTTTATTCAATATATTGTGAAACAGGCACACGTACATTGTACCACGAGATTACAGAGATGTGCGAGAAGTGTTGTTAAAATAAAAAATCAGAGAATATTAATGTTGGATTGCCAACATTTACTTTATATCAACATCATACCAACATATTGATTGGAACTAATTTGTTTTGAAGGCAAAGTCCACAATGCCCCACAGCGTCAAGTGTTTTCAATTTCTGCATTAGCCTTGTATTGCACAATCAGATATCAATGACAATGACAATCCAGTTACATCTTGTTTATTTTTTCTGAAAGTATTAGCCCTTTTAGTCTGCCAATTTTTATGTCTTTATTATCCCAAGCAGTCTCTCCTGTTCACACTACTGCTTATTCAAAAGACAATTTTCCCCTGAGAAGAACAAGCAAGAAACTCGACGGGTTACTTTTTTAATAACAGGTTTTTATATTACAAAGAGCATAATAATATTTCATAATTAATCGTGAAATACTCTGGTATGTTAACAAGCTGGTTACCGTAGTTGATTATGATCCTAATAGTCTGATATTTTATAATAAGCTTTCTTAATAAATTTGGTACATCAATGAGAACCTTCTTGAAAAAACGTATAAATACATGAATTTGAATGAATTACTAACTTTGCGGAGGCGACTTATGTGACCTGCTAATTTATCTTTATTTCTTGTATTGACATCATGTTTATCACTACTTTTCCTAAATGATGCTATATTTTTTTGGACGTATTTTCTACAATGTACTGTGACGAAAAGGTTAGAATATTATACTCTTTAAACTTATCTCTAAGTGACACTGCAGGTGTCAATTTATAAATTGCGCAAATATCAACTTTGTAAGCTTACATATGATAGATAAATAGATGGAGGTTTGTTTAAGAGGCTTGGGTGTCGCATCGGTATCCTTTGGAGATAGGTTCAATTAATAAATGTTATGCAGAAAAAACATTACAGTAGTCACTCACTAGTCTTCTGACATCTTTGAACCCCACAAGATTGTAACAATCGCGAATATGAGCCATACTGTATAAGTACGAGTATAAAAGACATCAACACAGCCCCATTTGTTACAGATAACAATAATGAAGGACAATTTTCAAGGGCCACCGCATGGCGACCGCCAGTCTGGCCATCCCCCTGGACAGTACCACGGCCATAACCAAGAGTCATCTTGGAATCAACAGGTAAACACCAGCGGCAGTATTGGCTCTGAAAGTAAGGCAAGCCCGACATATTATTTCAGTTGTTTCTGTTGTTTTCCATAACAATTAAATAAATAATTCTTAAATATTTGAAAGAAAAAAAAAATAGATACCATTTACTCGTCTTAACCCCTGCATGTTTAATTATAAAAAGTAGCTGCTATAAAAGTTTCGTAAGGCGTTTAATGTATTACATATAAACATATTTTCAAACAATAGCTATTGAAGAAGAACGAAGAGTTTAAGACCCGTATTTCAGAATGTTGCTTAAGCATATATCTGCGCTTGAGCATAGTAAGAAAGAGATGCCAATATACAAGTTACATAAAGCTGTCCCTTTTTAACTGCCCTCCAGCGGAGATCTCTGCTTGAGTAACATTCTGTAATATGGGCCTAAGAGAAAGTAATCAATGCTTTGCAATTTATTTATCATACAAATTCTGTAATAACTACTATTCCCAGGGCACTAAATATAATCGTCCTTCTTAACCAAATTATTCACTTGTTCAGACATCTACACATATAAATAGAAAGTAATACTAGCACTTGCTATCATTCAGTTAATAACCTGAAGACTTACCATGCCAGAGCACATATAATGTTTTAAAGCTTCTAAGGGAAAGGGTATTTACTATATAAAATTTGCCTTATGAAAGGTATCATGATACAGTGTGGCGCGGCTATGCTCTGTGGCCTCTTTTAATGTTCATTATTCCTTATATTTCTGAGGTACTGGATATTTCATGATTGGTGAAAGAAAGTGGTGTTTACGTAGCCACTATATAGCATAGCGGAGTACTGAATAATAGTGCGGCCAGGGAACATCACACTAAAACACATTACCCTCCATCCTGAGGCAGTCGGGTTAAAAACTACTATTGCTAAAATGTATCGAATTTGGTTAGGTCGATAGCCCACATTTTTTTTAAACTCTGGCCAAGCTGTACATTGGTATGTTTTGTAATGCTTGGATGATAAGCTGTTTGTCAGGGTATGAAATTGCTTTTCTAATTAGAGGGTGTTCTTATTCTCACAAACTAGGGACCATCAGCGAAGTCTCAAGCCTTCCCTAAACCTACATCAACGCAATACGATAAAAAGTACTCTGAGTCCGATAAAAGGGGGGGTCAAGGACCCAGATTTTCTCCTCGACGGGATCTACCTAAAGAGGGACCTGGCCCAAGGTTCTCCCCCAGAAGGGATACGGCAAAAGATGGGCCACGATTTTCTCCCAGAAGGGATCCAAAAGATGGCCCCAGATTTTCGCCCAGAAGAGATATAAAAGATGGACCTAGATTTTCCCCTAGAAGGGATAAAGATGGACCAAGATTTTCTCCTAGAAGAGATAAAGATGGCTCCAGATTTTCACCAAGACGTGACCATCCTAGAGATGGCCCTAGATTTTCGCCAAGAAAAGATGGACCAACGTTTTCGCCTCGTAGGGATGTGGCCAAAGATCATGTACCCAGATTTTCTCCTAGAAGAGATGTAGGCAAAGATGGGCGTGGGCCTAGATTTTCTCCTAGAAGAGACATCCCCAAAGATGGGCCTAGATTTTCTCCTAGGAGGGATGTGCCAATGAATCCTCATGGAAGGAGGGAATCTCCTCATACGAGAAGACTGTCACCTGGGCGAAGAATATCGCCATCTGGAAGAAGGATTTCGCCATGTAAGTATAAAAATTTATTTGTGTTAAGCATCAT
Organism: Oegoconia quadripuncta; assembly: GCA_949316235.1. Taxonomy (NCBI): domain Eukaryota; kingdom Metazoa; phylum Arthropoda; class Insecta; order Lepidoptera; family Autostichidae; genus Oegoconia; species Oegoconia quadripuncta. Next base: position 5,527,299 of record OX438746.1, read on the forward strand.
AACCTGAAATTGGAGTCCAACAGAATGTTAGTTTGCCAGCCAAAACCCAGCCAAAGGTATCGCTTTGGCTGAATGGGCAAGTTGACTCAGAAATCCTACAATACTTAATGGAAACATATAGACCATTAGTAAATTTATCGGCTACTGCCAATGACGTTGCGTACCAGCAGTACATATTCTATTAAGTGGCAGTAACTTTATGCTTCCGCAATGTACTCGGATTACCGGTAAGTTATATCATGCCGGTTGTGTGTAAAATAGAATACTAGCTTATCCCTTTTTTTTAAATAGCTGACTCCTCACGGAAAGCTTATGTTATCTGGTTTCACCCACTAAAAACTCAGTGGACCGCCTACCAATGTTCCCCTCGCTCTTCATTGTACTAACACTTCGGCTGCAGGACGAGACCACGTCATACCACCGCTGCCATCCATGGAACCCTGACTTATCCCTAACCCTGTGATTAAAATATGACACTAATGGACACGTGTTGTTATTCCCAGCAGACAGACGTATGTCCCGTCGTGATTCTCCGGGCCCCAAGCGTCCTTCGCCCACAAGGAGGGAGTCGCCGTCGAGACAGCATGGCTTGAGGTATGTGTCATCATTGGTAGCGTAAGATCAAACATCTACGGCGAATATCGGATTTAACAACAGTCCCGATTCAGTCGTGGAAAGCAATAGCAGCTTTTGTTATACCAAAAATGAGGAATGGAAGCCAACTGGAGATGCGTCACCATCGCTCACGCTGGGAGACGAAGAGATGTCACTGAAGTCATCCAGACCAGGGGTTCTATTATGTAATATCAACGATTACGTCCTGACGTGTGATTGGTTGGCCGATAGGTAGTATGTGCTGAGTAAGGTGCTGAATCAAATACTGAGGGATATTAGCAGGAAAACAGAAAATCTTGATTGGTTAGGAGGATAGTAATCGGTTTCGCGACAGAGCAGCGGCATATGGTAGAAACACCACAGACCTCTGTCCCACAGCAACCAGGTGAGCTCAAAACGGAGAGGACCGATCCTCACGTGGGAATATTACAACAAGCCGCCAAAACGTCAGAATCTCAACAAACAATCTGAGACGCTAAGTGGTTTTGCACAGATTAATAGTAGTCTTGCTATTGCAATTTGCCGGAGTGACCGGACTCAAAGTTGACAATGCTCTGAGTTATGACATCAGGTGGAAAATCTCCGCCATAAAAGAGAAGGTGGTGAAGGAAAAGGCAGACAGTGGGAAGCTGTCTTTCACCACCTCACGGTTGGTGTCACTTTGGAGATCAGAATGGAATCTCTATTGTAACGAAGAGAGTAAACAGCGCTAAAATTTTACTTTGGCTGCCTGGAAGTGGAGAAGATCAGCTGTTTGATCCCTTAAGTTCATTAAGGAGCATAACTGATCTATAGCTGAGTTAAAGCTCGATGATTAAGAGATTGTAATTAAGATAGAAGGTGGCAGAGTCTTGTCAAATCAAATCAAAAAATATTTATTTCGTAGGATAAAAATTATCACTTGAAAACGTCACATTTTTTATCTTATTATTAAAGTTTTTGACATTATTGCTCATTCACAAAGCTGATTACCCAGAGAAGAACGAGCAAGAAACTCAAGGGTTGCTCTTTTAAATAAGTTTAGGTTACAATTATATTATATTGTATAATTAGACTGAATATCGCCGAACCGTCTATGTCCATGCTTGCTTATCATCCAGATAGTCAGAAATTTTATAATAGCCTTTGGTAAATAATGTCTGTTTTATGATGGTTTTGAATTTATTTAAAGGTAAATTTTGAATGTCCACTGGAACCTTATTATAAAAGCGTATACATTGCCCATTAAATGACTTAGGCCCGTATTAATAAACCATTCTCAAGAACAGTCTTATGACCGGTCTCAAGTAAACGTGTTGATTAATAAACCTAACTTGAGACCTGAAAAGCACGTGCATACTCAAGCAGTAAGAATAAGAACACTTTATTTGATCCATTTAGCGACACTACTCACTTGAGAGGTGCGCGTATTTATAAACGCATTCAAGACTATTATTCATTCGCAGCTGAGGCGAATACTTGAGAAGTGATCTCAGCTGAGTAGACTTAGTAGAGATGGTTTATAAATTAGCACGGAGCTAGAGATAGCGTCAACTGCTTAAGACGCATCTCTGTTGATACAGCCTTAAGACTTGTATTGAGATTGGTTTATTAATATGGGCCTTAGTGACTTTGTGTAAACGGCTGACATGAACAGCATGTTTATTTTTATATGGAATGTTAAACATCAGTTAGACTCATCGAGTTCTGGAAGTTCAACCACTGATGTCTAGTGTCACCTTCTCATTTAATGGCACTCTTGAGATGCTAAATATCAATGATTGAACTTTCAGGCCACTCAGGTCTGGGTAAAACTGATGAAACGTCCAACTAACTAGTAATATCTAATGGTACCCTAGTGGCTTGTAAAAACTTTGATCATAGGCAAAAGTGCGGTATGCACTTGGGTTCGAATCGTGTTCCGCGACTAGTGAACTCATTACCCTTGCAGGAGTGAGGACTTAAACTGTAGATGTTGACCGAAGAGCCGATTTTGATGAATTAGTCGTATGGAAGTCACCATTCGTTCAAAACTATGCAGCGTATGCGGCACAGTTGTGTTTTTACAGTATTAGTTATGTAGCAGTCTGATTTATGCCACGATTATTCTTTTTGTGAATCTACAGTCTAATTGTAAAAATCTTTAGTATAGTGTATTGTAAATATTGTCACAGATTTTCGCCTACGCGCCGCCACCATGACAAGCCTGTTGACAAGTACGGCCCACCGGACTCCCGCGCCTCGGTAAAGGACGTCAGACCCGCCTATGAACCAACGCAAGTAAGTTCTTCTGAATTTAACGTTTGTCATTGTATAGATGATAGAGGTTACTGACAAAGGGGCTGATGTGGGATCAACGACCACACAGCCAATAGACGCCTAGTGTATTGAATTAACTCCGGGTTAGCATATTCCGATTGGCCCTTCGGTGCCCTTAACAGAAGCCAATAGCGGCTTTAAATTTTTTGGCTTCTGCTCCATTAGTCTGGTGTGTTGACAGATGCCCCTCACCTTCTATTAGGAATCTATGGACTGTGTAGTTGCTGTGGGCAATATACTTAAACATGAGAGTGCTAGTTTATATTACGCGATTCCAACCGCGCGGTTATATCGACGACCTGTTTGGTGTAGTGGTTAGCAATTCTGACCACTATACCAAAAGGTTGCGGGTTCGAATCCCGCTAGGGGCATATGTTTGTGTGATGAAATACGGACATGTGTACCCGAATAAGTATTTATTTACAAAAAAAAAGGTATTTATGTAGTATATCAACCATCTGGTACCCACAACACAAGCGTATAGTTGCTTACTGTGTAACTAGATGTCGCTGTGTGTATGTCTAAGGATATTTTTATTTGTTTATTTATATATAAAATCACTTTCAATCGCTTCTTAAGCTGTAGAAACTGACCAAACTTGCATGGTTGGAATGGCGTAAGTCAATCGGAGGTAACCGCGCTTGCATTTTCGATAGTATCGTAACATGGGGTGATCGAAGATCGCTAACTCTTTGTGCATGAAAAGATTTTCGTTATCTATCCCCAATAACAGTAACATTTAACAAATATTGTTTCCCTTGTAACAGACTAATATTCCGAACTAGGAACAGAGCATGTTTTTCAGATCGCAGGACCCGAAACCAGGAACGCAACCAATAATTAGACTTTCCGCTATCGCATATTTAGGATGTTATACCCACTCCATCGACTTCATTAGGTGTCATGAAAATTGACGTCAGTTCATTCGTAGACGTCCATTAATGGACACAATCCACAGTCAACTGTGTCGTACAACATCTAATCGGTCAGGCCGATTAATCGTCATCGAGTATCGATCAATTATTCCCATGTAACGATGTTCTGCGCTGGCCGCCGCCGCGCAGCTGTTCCAATCGCTGCCGCTTGTAACCGTCGACCAGCCAAAGCTGCCACGTCAATCTATCCGCATTGAACGATTTTACCAATCCCACGTAGGTCGCATAAATGTGGTAGCACCTTGAGCTTGCACAGATTACTTCCACTGTTCAGCGACCATACACAACCCAAGAAGAAATATCGAGGAAATAGATCTACTACTTGGATCCAAATTGAGCATTGACACAAAGAAAGGAATTGTAATAATTACGCGAAGAAAGCATTTATTTTCAGAAACTGTTCATTAATTTTAAATTAAGTACGTTGAAACCAGAGAATAATAGATTTTACGACAGATTCAGATCCTGTAACAACATTGATAGAAGGAACAAACGTTTACTTGCAAAAGTGAAGGAACGCAATTGTCATTTTTGCATTATCCCACATATCTTGAAGTCAGAAAGGAAGCAAATGCCGAAAATTTCATTAGTCACATTATGTTTCCATTATCTAAAAATTCTAGACAGATTAATCAAATATCTTGGGACGAAATAATCAAATTTACGTTTGAGATTCTACAAGAAGTATGCTGTAATTAATATACCGAGTATGTGCGCAATCGGGTTATCTCAGTTGAATGAAGGACCATCTTTGTGTTGACATCTCATACAATTTAACGATATGTAACTGGAATGTACTCAATAACTGGAAGATCTTCAAAGGTGGGAGATACTCTCATATCATACAAACGAGTTCTCGTGAAACTGAGATGAAATTATCCTTCGATATACATAACTATGACGAATTATAATAAAGAATTACAGAAACACGTTTTTGAAATGTCCTGTCTGACGACGCGACACCAGAAATTATCTGGGGTAAATTTTTGAATTTTTGCTGATGGATTCAGCACCGCGATCGGATACAATTTCGCGTGCCAATTTGTTTTCGATTGGTTCCGTTTGTCGGACCATTCGAAAGCTGCGTATTTAATCATAAATTAAAATTTTATCCATTACACGCAGAATATGTTCAAGAAATTGACTGACAACAAAAGCTGGTAAGTTTTTTCATATGAATATACATACGTCACGACCTTTATCCCTAATGGGGTGGTCAGAGATATGCCAAACATTACTGTTTGGGTGTTTCAAAGTTTAATGCTTTTCCATGTTCACTTTACGAAATATACATAAATGCACACGTGACGGGGTGGGCCCATCACCGTTGAAACGTGCAAATCTGTGGTCTCATGAAAATTTCAAAACTGTGAACTATTGAAATGCGTACGTTAGTCTGTAATTTACTCAGAAAATTGCTCTCCAGATTGAGGAAGAATAAATATTTGATCTCATCATCCTATCAGCCACAAGACGCCTGCTTCTGAACATAGGCCACACCCTTAAAAGAAGATATCCAACGTATTCGATAGATGTCCCTAGATGCTTAGACGATGCTAGAAAATCATCAATTTGATGTAAGGACTGAAACCAACCATTCCATTCGTAGTAACGAAGGTCCAGCATCGGTTTCTCTATCGATGAAATAAAGATCTCAATGCGTTTACAGAAGGGTCCCGATAAATGTCTAGTATATTATAAGAGAGAAAGGAGCTATTGTGTCAATACAAATGCATATACCTGATAGAGTTTAAAACCCGTAAGATTTGGTTTTAAAGAATAACTGCTTAAATAATTCTCAATTTGACGATAGAACCAATACTGACGTTTGCCAAGATGAAAATAATCGAACTGTGATGAATGTGACGGACCGTGAAGTAGCACCAAAATTTATGAGACAAAATATTATATTTATCGCTAAGGAGAGAAAAAGCATTGTGTTCTGGATAATGCAGGAACAAACTTGTGACGAACGAAACTCAGTTTTTTTTAGCTCTAGCTATTTACGTTTTATGGTATATTAATTTACAGTCATCGCTATTTATTTTGCTGATTCTTCCCTACGAAGATATTGCATAACAACATTAATTTTTCCAATAAGGGTTAACGCGAAATTGAGACTTTCAGCGCAGTCTACCCTAGTTCAGAATGTTTTATTGATTCTCTTCTCTACTTGACATAAATGTTACTATTATTCGTATTTGCAAATGACATTTCAATTTACAGGCACCAAATCAAGCTATGTACTCAGGTGGTTACCGTCCAAGCATCCACGAGAACATTCAGTATCCCGCTCCAGTGAGACAGCCGGATCAAGACTCAACTTGGCAGCAAGATAGAAACAAACCTATGTTCACTGGGCCGATGAAGAAAGATGAGGATAGAAGGGATATGGCGAGGATGCCGAAATTTGAGCCAAGGCTGTCTGATGCCAATTTGGAGGTTAAAAGGTCAAGGTCGCCACTAAGGAAATCTCGTTCACCGAATCGTCGTGACCGATCACCTGTTCGCGATCGCTATAAGAAGCACTCTCCGTCCCGGTCCCCCCGACGCTCCTGGGCTTTAGAGAAACGTCGCAGTCCGGAACTCACCGATGCCCCACCGCCTCCCATATGGCCCGGACAAAGTGGCGACAGAGACAACTACAGGAATCGTCCAAATTTCCCAGAGAGGGGCGACGTTGATAAAAGCAAGAGATTACCAGTGTGGGAACATCCTTCATACGTCGATAAAGGCGATCGTCGTGAGAGACGCCCTGAAGAAGAACGAAGGTTTCCCGAAGAAAAGCCTGTTCGAGTTCGCACAGACTTAAGTGCGAGACCATTAGTGGCTCAGGCAACTCACATGGATCCCAACCGTCACAATTTCAATCCTGCTGAGGCTGGTCGCTTTCCCCAAAGAGAACCGAAGTTTGAACCCCGCGAAGATTTTCCTGACCGTCGTAACGACTTCCGTCGCCCAGATGATGCTCGGAAGCCATATGACAGATCTGACTTCAGAGATGGACGTAGACCAACAGATCGTGAAGAGACCCGCCAAGAGGTGTATAATCGTCATGGAGAGAGAAGAGACGAATTCCCACGAAACGAAGAAAGAAAAGATCTCGGGAAGGGACACCACGAGTTGAATAAAGAAATAGATGACGTCTACAAGAGGGCTGTGGAGTTCAACAAAAGGGCCCAAGAGATGCGCCGTAGTAACGATAGAAGGGACGAGTATAGTGAGGGTCGTAGCCGCCGTGTTGCCGATCCTAACGATTCGAAAGATTACGAGAGACACGGGTACGGCGACTCACGACACCACGAGGACTCCCGCCATCCAGACGAACGCCGGCAAGACGCGCCTACTCACCACCTTCGCGATGAAATGGGGCAGAATCAAGACCCAGAGTGGGAAATAGGCGAGAACAAATTAAAAAGGGAAAAAGCCGTCGACGATATAGCATGTCGCATGTTAGCGAAACACGGCTCCTCTCTAAATCAGGACCTGAAGAGACGCGTCCTCGAAGAAATAAGATTGACAGTCGGTAAAGCATTGCGCAATATGTTTGGGAATCAAGATGTGTCGTTTATTGAGATGGTTATAAAGTTCAATGCGAAGTACAACGACAAGGAGAAGCAGAAGATGTTCAATGAGGTGATGTCTGTTTTCCCGAACCAGCACAGAGCCATGAAGAGAACGGCGGAAGGTAAGATGATGCTTAATAATTATGTTTATTTTGATATATTTAGAAATAGTATATATTTTAATTTTCCAATTAATACTGGCTTAAAATAAATACAAATTAAAATATCTAGTGTTATACTCTCCAAGAAAATAACCAAAAATGAACATGAAGATAGTTATATATGTAATATTTTCCAACAGCTTAAGGAGCTAAATGGATTGATACTACTTGCGACCAGATTGTTGAAATAATATAAACCATTTATAATTACATAAATTATATGGCAAAATACGCCTTTGTACCCCAGTATTTTACATGTAAAAATGTTTTGCCTCAATTTGTAGCATGCCGCTTGATAATGCTATGAAAGATTTTTTATTTTTATTTTATTTCTTTGAAGATGATTGAATGATCACAACACAGACATTAAAATCTATTTTAAGAAAGGAAATTAATATTTCCTCATTAGTATCATACAAAGGAACAAACTATAATTTCTAGGCTAGTGAACTTTGTCCAGTGGTCGGAAGCTGTCTGGATTAACAGACTTCAAATTTGTCAAAATAATGTGAAGGAAGTTTCTTATTATTCACTGCTTCATAATGATGCATTATGAAATTAAAGTTGAATACTGCGCAGATACTTAAAGACATAGATTAAGAAAAGAATATTGGATTGGGTTAGAAGAAATATTTAAGAATGCAGTGCAAGGGTTGGATTACCAAAGAATAGTTTACAGTAGAGACATTATAATTTTTACCATTGACTCGAAAAGAAGAAGAGGTGGAGACATTACGGACTCCAAATGAATGAAGATCTTTTAAGATACACAACGTCACGACGTTGGGTCAGAGATATCCCAATCATGAGCGTTTGGGTTCCAAACATTAAAGTTTAATACTTGAAACAACATCCATGATCTACCTTACGAAATATACAGAATAACACACGACAGTGGGTGAGCCCATCGCCGTTAAAATCTATTGATGTTTTTTGATGGAATGTCCTAGTTGAATTTTACTACATCCACGAAATAGTCTTTTTATGTGCCAAAACCACAGGAAGATTGATTAGGTTCATTAAAGTGAATTAGGCCGCTTCTCGATTACGGCTTCCAAATTCATTGAAGACAAGGTTAAACTTTGGCGAAAACCTCATCAGGAAAGACTTTATGATCGCAGTCTGCAAGTTGACCTCGTGGAGACATTTAACATAACTGAAAATACAACCTGCATTAACTGTACGACATACCAGAATGAAAGATATGCGACTTTTACGTCTCATAACCTTATGAGAAGAACTCGCCCTTGGAAAGACGCCAACTTTTTTGCCGAAACGCATTTAAAAATAAACTAGCCAATTTCCAAAAATATATTGACAATGGTTTAAAAGTGAATAGTGAAGTAAATAACAATGAATAGATTTTTTTGAGTGAAGTCCATCACTATGACATTGATATGCTGCTCGTCTAAACAATTGCCATAACTGAAAATCAGGACTGGTGGGTACAATTATAAGACAATAGCATTACGTTTTAATGGCCTCCACAACTGTGTTATCCTTTGTACAGAAATTGAAGAAACTAATGACTTTACAGAAAAGGATACAAAGACCGTGAAAGACTTACCTCACGCAGAAAATATTCTCAATATAAATAAAAGGTAGCTGATAACATCAATAGGATTAACGACTACACGCGGTTAAATGAAAGAATTAAGGATTAAAGTATAATTCGTGTCGACAAAAAAAACCAAAAACCCCGCACTTGTTTTAGTTGGATTATGCTACAGCTAATTTTATGACACTGAAAATACATGAACTAAACAGTTCGACAATGCTTGCGATTGTAGACAATCTTTAATTTACTCTATCTACAATGAGCAATGTCGCAAGTCGTTTATTTTAATACAATTTGTGGAAATACGATGTTTAAAATAAAAAATCCTAAAATAAGTCACTTGACACTAATACTTGAAATATGTTTTTCTGTTTATTTTAAACGAAGGCATTGGTATTGTAATTATTTTTTTTCGTATTTATATTGTATTAATTATAATGATAGCAGCTTATTATGTGTTTCATGCATCATGGAAGCATTTTTTAACTATTCTTATAATTTTTTTCAGAGCCAATCAAACTTAGCGAAGTCCCTGCGAAAACTGCTAAGCATTCTCCTGGCCCCATCTTGAATCGAGGTGAGAGCCTTAAATGTATTGTTTTTAAACAAGAAATACCAGAATTATTATGTCTTTGGGGGTAAATTAAATACGTTATAATTAATTACATTTTTTTTTGTGGTAATTATTTATAATTTATTTAATTTGGTATTATTATCTGATTGCAAACAAAATTGTTTACTTTATGTGGTAAATATTAAATAACAACGATTACGTGAGGGGCCGAGCTACATCAACTACTGTCGTCGTTCACAAAGATGGTAAATAATCGTTTTTGCTTACACTCATCTTTCTCCTTTTCAGATGTATCATCTACCATGATCGAAGGACATAGTAAGTATAACTGAAAAAATAACAGCCTAATTTCCTTGAATTATGCAATGCGAGTCTTGAAATTTTAATAGGTGTCGATTTTTTTTATTTTATCGTGGCGCTTATTTTAAACAGTTTCAGATTGGACGGGTAATTTGATGCCGGCTGATGTTCCACTAATACCAATACAGCAGTTTGAAATGGTCCCTCAAATCCAGATGATACAGCCTCTCATGGTTCAAGCACCACCTTTCGTCTCCACCTACGAAGAAATAAATAAAGTCGCCGAGCTCCAACAATGTCCATCTTTTACAGATATACCAAAAGACGATGGGCACAACTTATTCCTGTGCAAAGACGACTTCGAACCATTCACCGAAAGACAAGCAGAATATCTAAAGAAATACCTAATTTCCCAACTGATTCGTGTTTCTCAAACAGGCGGGCGTTGGGCTCCAGATTTTACTCTAAAAGGACTGCAAAGCCAGTACAGGTATGAGTTAGTGACGAAGGACGATATTACTAAAGATTGGATTCTTCACTTGGATTTCACTACGTTTAGTCTGTTCAACGTTTTGGTTTATACGAAGGAAGAGCTCTGGTATGAACGTGCGGCGATCTGGTTGCCCGGTCATTCTAGGTGCCGCAACATCGAGCCGCTCACGAAACTCAAGTTACAGAACAAAAAGCTAGAAGGAGTGCAAATAGGTAAGTGGAAATTCGTGAAGAAAGTGCTAACAGTTAAAGGTACGAGAATATATGTGGACATGCCACCGTCGTCGGCTCGAGCTCTGGAGAGACATAAGATGACACTGAGTTACGAACTGCAGAAGGTAAGCGTTTTTCTGAAAGCAGTCGCAGTTGATAAGGATTCTTTCGATGCTGGATTAAGAGAAATGTCTATTAATGATCCCGCTGAAATTATAACAGCAGCGCAGAACTCTCCGATGCCTTCTCTCGGGCACGACCCAAATATTATTAAGATAGCTCTCAAAGGAAACAAGTCATTATCTGTAGTGCAAGCGCGCAAAATTAAGGAAATGATAATTTATCATATCTTTAAATACCATCAGGATGGTGGCTCGAGTAAAACCGATTTTAGCAGATACGGATATTGCATGCCCGGGTTTTTCGGAGTTATTCCGGAAAACGTTGATTCCAGAAGATGGTTACAGAGTTTAAACATTGGGAAATTGAATCGTCACGCTATCGTTATCTTGAATGCTGAGGAGGCCAACACCCGATATATAAAAATGACAGTTTCGGTAAGAGCTGAAACGGTTATAAACAAGTATTTAATTACAGAGAGACTTAAACAGAGTAATCAGGGTGTAAAAGGGTTAAATTTCAGCCTATGGAAGCCACTCCATGTCTACCATAACGAACACGAGAAGAAAGCCAAACTCGAAGTGGACATCGACATGGAGTCAATTGAAACTCTATCGACAATGAAATATCAGTTAGATTATATAGACAGTAGAAATTTTCAACATACTGTCACTGTTAAATACGACTACTCTTACACCAAATTAGAGGAAGTGATCAAAAAACACAAAGCTGAGTTAAATGATAGCTATGATGTAGCTAACATGGACATCGCATCATCTGATGACGATGATGATGATATTGTTTACTTGGGGGAAGTTAAATAGAAATAATTAAGTTCAATTACTTATATAGCACTAAAAATGTTTACTATGCTTTATAATCTTGTGGGTGAATTTTTCTTTAAACTACCATGTACCGGAGTGTACTAGGATAATAATAAAGTTACTTCATTACATAAACTTACTGCATTGTTTTTTTTGTGACTTTTATTATTATGTAATTAAGATTCCAGAAATGGTCAGATTCCTAGGTTTTGTAATATTCCGAGGCTTGCTAGATTTCATGTACGTAAGCAATATCATAATAAGTATTATATTTGGATATTATGTAATATACCTGAAAAGTTGTGATTTGCTAGTACGAGTTTCATCGAAAACGGTCCACCGGCGATCTACTAGTTCATGCTACTCACTGCTGAAGTGCAGCCGTTGAATCTCATGGCGAGGCCCTTGCCGTTTCTCTAGACATCTCTAAGACTTGACAGGGTCTGGCATGCCAGGCTTTTAAGCAAGCGTCCTTTGTAAGAGATTACTTGATTGTGTACTTGGATATCTGACTTTCTGAGCAAACGTTTAGGTAGTCATCGACAACTGCTCATCAGATTTATTGGCTATTGATGCCGGGTTACCTCCGCGTTCAGTACTCTCCGCAACTCTCTGTTGAATCAACGATCTGCTTCAACTCGGAACTTCTGGATATGCATACGAGACCATTATTCAATCAAGTGATGAAGAATTCTGTTTACACAGGACGTCCATAATTGAGCGTACGAATTTGGCATAATAGGCAGTGATCGATTGGGGCGACGTCGACCTTGTCAAACTCAGTGCCACCAAAACAGAGGCGTGTCTTTGCACCAGCAAACTGAGTCCATTCAACCTGACTCCCGACTTATCTAGATAGATATCCGTACCAATTTCTGACCATTTCTATCTCTTTAGTCTGGTGTTAACCTCCATCCTAAATTTTGGCGATCCATAAAATCTAATCCTGAAGTAGGAATCAGGTGACATTTCAGACCGAAACAACTTTTGGTACTTCACCAGACTTAGGTCCGCTTGTGCACGGGATATTGCTGTCACCTTTGGGAAGGTGCGGCCAAGTACTTGACTGTGTGGAATGACGGCGTGCCGAAAGACACGTGCACACCGTCACAAGGTCGCCTGTCTTTCAGTCATAGGATGCATTTCGGTGATTGTACGTTGTAATTCACAATCTTATTCCACTGTCGTCACTCTATCTTCGGACTACTAGGCGTGGGGAGGCGATCGAACATTTGTACTAAGCGGAACAGCCAAGACATGGAACTCCCTTTCGGCGTCTAGTCTTTCTAAAATATCTTGGGATCTTCTGGAACAGGGTAAATAGGCATCTGAAATCGCGTGTCCACATCGTCACTTTCCAATAGACAATGTATTCAATGATAAAGTAATGAAGTCGGTTAAAAATTGAGTATAAAAGAAAGGAGAATAGATATTTAAGATTCAAATTCTTGACCTGATTATTAAAGCATATCTTCCTAAATATAATAAACACTGTATTTTTTTTAAGTGCATCGTAATTTTAAGTGAAAGACTAACCAGGTATGTATGTAAAATATTGTAATACATTGTGAGCTTTGACATACATAATAGCTGTGGTCATAATACTATAATATTTTAATTGTTCTAATAATGTAATTATATAAAATTCATATTTTATTAATGCTAATGTTACTAACTGTCACGATTTTTTTTTTTTTGTAAAGAAAGTTTTTATAAAAATAGAAAGGAATACTTAAATTGACATTAATTTCGATTGTTGCCTTCATTAAAGAGTTTCAGATGAGTTTAAATTGTTCCGGATTCCGTGAACCTGGATATTGTGAAATGTTGCTGATGCCATTGAAGTATCGAAATGTTGATGTCGCTGAAATATTACACGGATTTCATCACCAATCATCCATCGAAGGTAAATCTTAAACAATTTTGTGTTGAATTGACAGGAAAATGTATCCATATTGAGGTGACTGTTCACGAACTGTCGATATTACTTCGTAAACCAGACTTTGCAGTCGGGCGGAATCTACCTCCGTTACCTGGTAATCTTAAGGTAACCGGAATATTACATCTTGTTCAATCAAGCTAATTAATGCAGTTAATAGGGGCATAATATGTTGCCCGGGAAAAACAGGAGTCAAGACATCAAGCGTTCCTGGTAAGGATTCTTTCTTATTATACATTCTCCAGATTCTCACAATACCAGAGGCAACGGGGTCATCGAGGAACTGATTCAAAATACGACGCATAATTATAAACCCGTCTTATCCAATGATTTCCAAATGCTTATTGCATTATTCGCACATAAAGAAAATGATGGCCTGATAGAGAAGAGTCCAATACCCAGCAGTGGGATGATACGGGTTGAAAATGATCAATTGGAAACTTCGTTTTCTGCCAGCAGCTTTCTCAAAGGTTAGATCGAAAAACCAAAAGTACAATTTACTTATTATACGTGTATCTAATACAGTTTTTGAGTCGTACGTCCCGCCTACCTATTGAAGACTATTACTACGTTCTAAATTGTGGATCTGCACTAGGAGCATGACAGGTGCGCTAAACGATTACGATAATATTTGTCCTGCTCATTCGTTTGGAAGAAGTATACAACTATCCCACTCTCAAGTCACGTCGCGTTGCGCGCGACAAATGTTGTCATGCTGCGCAGACTGATGCAGTGATCTTTCATCGGGTAATGTATTAAATATTAATATATCTATTACATAATACTACCGGAAGAAGCAGATCGGATATACAATGACTTAATTTGTTTTTAATTGAAGAACAGCCTCTAATGCATAAATTTAAGGTATGTATGTGAATTTTACCTGACACTTCATATATGATGTTCTGCCTGGTGCCAACGACTTTGTTCATTCAATTTGCTTTTTGACAACTCCTTGCAACTTCACTCGACATTCATATAAGGATGGTAAGTGATTAGATAACTCCAACTTGAAGGTGGTCAGTCGTCGAGTCCAGCTCGGATGAGCAGCGTTCGGGAAAATGCGCAACGAGTCCTTGTCCAACATACCTCATTGCTTAAAGACGAATATTTCAATGTGTATTCAAATCAATGTGTATTACCATTGACGACTTGGGCACTAAAATCACCAATTAAGAAAGCTGAAGGTCACATAACCAGCTATGGAAAGGGCCATACAAGGTGGATGATGCAGGCCGCTTACAACAGGTCGCTCTAGAAATTTGTGGGGGAGGCCTGTGTTCAGCTGTCGACGTGTGGTTGATAAGACGAAGAAAGGTAATTCTGACGTAAGTAGTGTAAAGTCTAGTGATTAACGATGAGGTTTGCCTGCAAATTTTAAGTTTTTTAACATAATGCTAAAATGTTTACAATAATGTGGTAGGTATTAAAATTCCAGGTGTTTGTTTCATGTTTTTAAAGTGTTCAGGCCGTTGTCATAGGAGAAAGTCTGCAGCAAAGGGATGTCACCCGTTAGGCTTACCGTGGAATAAAATATTATTTAACTTTTCCTAAAGCTTATGCACTTCATCAAGTAACTTTTTTGCTTTCCATCGCCACGTAACGCGTCGGCTTTTCCACCACTGACTATTTAATTCGTTTCAGATAGTTGTGATGTCTGACGTAATGAATCGTCTTCAGTATTATTTAATTAAACACTTTCTTTCAGCTTCACCACATATTTTCAATCGTATTTTTTCACCACAGTTAATAACTGCTATAGTGGATAGATAATTTACGAAGATATATGGACTTCACTTTATTAGATATAGTGGCTTTGCAGTTTCTACTCAGCGGCTAGTATTGATTAGATGCGAA
Organism: Oegoconia quadripuncta; assembly: GCA_949316235.1. Lineage (NCBI taxonomy): Eukaryota > Metazoa > Arthropoda > Insecta > Lepidoptera > Autostichidae > Oegoconia > Oegoconia quadripuncta. The sequence goes on from OX438746.1 coordinate 5,542,751, forward strand.
GAGCTGAATATTTACTGGATCATCCTTTCTTCGACAAGTATCTTCAAGTATCCGAAGTCGCTTGTATTGATGATTTTTCTTCGGAAGATTTAGGCGTTTCACCAGTATAGCAGCTCTCAGTTAAAGTTCCTGTTTATTATTGGACGCATCCTTCTGATGATATCATCATTTCGTTGTGTATTTTTTGCAATTTGTTTTGTTTTGAATGAACCACTAATCACAAAAAGGCACATTCCATACATATTTAAATACTTAACATGCAAGGACTTATTCGTAAAATGTGTTTTTTTTTTTTTGCAATATCAGCCACAGGACTTCCACTGCGATTATGGCCAAAACCCTCCCCATGACGACAGAAGAAGGACCAGGGGGCCTACAACGATCATTTTAAAAACCATCATGTTTCAGGAACGTTTTGTTTCAATGTTAAAGTAATATTACTCAAATTCGTACCGCGATCATCTAGCGATAATACAAAACAATGTTGTTTTACTCCTGCTTAGAGACGGGAAAGAACGAATGATTTGTCTATTCCTTGCAGTCAGAAGAACGAGACAACGTTATACCTTTGTATAGCGTTATCACTTTCACACCTCGAATAATAATAGCGTTCCGGTATACGCAATTATTTAAATATTGTGCATGATTTTTGTCGTTTATGTTCATATTTTTATTGTTGAAATGCGTAATTAGAAATAAAAGTTTTTTATATTTATGCATATATAAATTTAAATATACATTTTCATTGAAGTAATGCAAGAAAGCGTAAATTAAATGTGAAGTAACGCTGCTCCCGCCGCCGGTGTCGTTCCGTAAAATGAAACATTGTGTCAAAGTAATAAGCGCGGCGCTTTCTTAATTTCATAATCTTGGTATAAAATTTTTATTTGTTTGAAATTATTTTTTACTGGTTTTATAGAATTTATATTATGGCGACTAGAAGTAAATACAAACTAATGTTTTAGTGATTTTTGTGCATTTATAGAATAAGCAAGCATCCTAGACAAAGAACTCGTCGAACAAATTCAGCTTCGTCAATATCGAAGGGATTACATTCTTCACGTAATCGCCTTCGACGTTGCATCTTCTCCGACAAATCCTCTGCGGCATCGTCTTCCAGAAACTCGAATAATTCGTAATCATTGGCCATCTAAAACCACATCACATTTAATGTATTTCTTATCGGTTTACGCAATGAACACAATGTATTTATAAAGAGTTATTGTGAAAAACACATCCACTTACTTTTTTAAGCGAAAATAACGGTTTATTATCCTTATACCACTAAAACAATAATAAATCCATCACAAGAGACTAACTTTTTTAAGATTGTAAAATTTGACGTTTGAGCAATATTACTAGCTGTCAAACGACCGTTAAACAACGATGATGGTACGAATTGAGCGAATGATTCAGCGGTGACGTCACAAAACTGCTTAACAAAACAATATTATAATAAGCTTGTTTTAAGGCGGTCGGGGTACGAATTTCCAAAGTAATATTACTGTAATATTGCTATAAGAGGTGATTGTAGGCCCCCAGGGCCCCATTTTTGAATAATCGTGTTAAATAAACTTTGTCATTCAACAGTTCTCCATTCTCTACAGAATACAGAGCAGCCCCGGGACCTGCAAAGCGGCGTCCCCTGATATCACACGAGAAGAAACGCTTCGTCAAACATCCACACAAGCCAATGACACCGGAACAGAAGATCGTAAAACCTCAGCCAAAAGCTGTAAAACATGTGAAAAAACCGACGCCAAGTATCCCGACAATACAAGAACTTGCACTTAAAATGGAAGCTGATATGCCTGATGATATAGGTATATTTGGATTATAGTTTAGGTATATTTGGATTATAGTTTAGGTATATTTGGATTATAGTTTTTTTTTTTCGTTATTGTACACGAGTATACATAAAAACCAGCCAAGTTCGTATCGGACCACGTAGACGGTGCCCTACGTGACTCCATTACTATGTTAAATTCCAGACTAATTAAAGAAAGAAATAGGGTGACTTCCCCCTTCACGTTTCGTGCTGGTGGCTGGAATCTGTATATTATTTGTTAATGGTTTCCCGTTTCCCTACAGAGATGCAGATGACGCCATCCGTAGAACCCACGCCGGATGGATACTACGAGCTCAGTCCGCTCGTGTCGCACATGCTCGAGAACGAGCTGCAGCGGATCATGATCAAGGTTAGATTAGATGATCCCTTTAGTGAAGTGAATCTCTTGAGTTTACGTCATCTCCCACAAAAGAACAAGCAGCTCAATAATGGTAGATTCGTTCGACGTGTCACAGATATGTTGTCACCAGTAGCCAGTCTCGAATTTGATAAGTTATATACCAGGCATAACAACATCAGAGGGATTCATATCATACAATATGTTATAAAATTCTAAGTTAATGTTAAGTAAGAATATAATATTATTTGATTGCGAGATAGGAAAATTTATCCCGGGGTTCCCGGTCTGGGAAAAATTCCCAATTGGCGACTTATCACCCAACACACAACACTGCTCTAGTAACGATACTATTAATTTAAGTTCAGTACGGGCGGCGCTATCTAGTGTTACCAGCGTTTATTAGCCCAAAATCAAAAATGCTTTATTTTGTAGGTACACAGGGTACACTTAAAATAGTCAGATTTTACATTTTTTCCCCTGAGAAGAACAAGCAAGAAACTGGAGAGGTTGCTCTTTTAAAAAAAAAGGTTTTTTTATTACACAATTATTATTGATGCCCTCATGACTTGTTCCGCCAGTATCCTGAGCGAGACACCCAAAACGTTGTTTTTTTTTTTCATCTATGTAGCTAATTTGATGCGATACATACTTTAAAATGGATCGGCCAGCGAAGGAAAAGCTAACAACCAAAAAGTTTAACTTATAAACATCATTACGCATTTTTTCGTCTTAGTTCCTCTTTGTTTGTTTCATTTCATTGATATATTGGGAATATTTGTAAAAACACATGACAAAAATAGTGCTACCTTGACATAAAGGTGCAGTGTATATACGTGTGTTGTTGTTTCTAAGCCTTTTTACGGGAAACGCATTACGCGTACCGCTCGGCTGGGGGACGGCGAGATGGTTATGTGGGACTCCCCTCCCTGTCAGGAGGGATACCCACTAAAACCCTGCATCTACCTTCCTCGGCAGTAGAGGACCTGGGAACGCATTAGTAGCTCCAGGTCCCCCCCCGCCTTGCCCCCTCACAAGGGGAGGCCCGTTGTTTCTAAGTCTAGTTTATTTACATTGGAATGTCGAAATATAAATAAAAGTTCACTTTTTTGCTGATTTTTCAAAATGGTTATATCTCCCGCATTTTATGTGCCAATTCCATCATGGCGTCCGTAAAATACAAAATGGCGTCTGCATCCAATCCATTCCAATCATTCAATCTTTTTATTTTATTAATGTTGACTTGTAGTAGTCTTCTTGGTTCTTTTTTTTTATATACAGTCGGGTTTTTAATTACTCATTTATAAAATGATGAAAAAAAATCTTCCAGTGAGACTGCGACGAGTGAATATAATACGGATATGATTGATTTAATATTGATGAAAGTAGATATTCCATTGCAGATCTAAGCTTTCAAATCACTGATTGCAGTATTGTTCACCCTCAGGTATGGCAGGAGTTGCCTGACGAGCCACCCTCAGAGGCAGAGAAGTTGGTCATTGAAAAGTTTAGAAATAAAGCTGGTGACGACTTTAGAAATGTGAGTAATAAACAGGGCGTTTGTCGCAAAACTTCGTTTTATTTTGGTATTTTATTTTTCAAGAAGTAAATGATTCACGTTGCCTTTGATACTGTGACATGCCTAATATTGCCACGAATGTCTGGTGAATGTGTGTGTTTATTTTTATATTTAGATAATTAATTAATGGAAATTCAAGTTACCGACAAATCTATTGAATTGTAAGGATGTCCTATAATACGAAACACAAGCAAAAAAAAACTATTGTTACATCCTGCAACACTTGAAAGTTATCAAACAGGGTTTTTTTTATGCACAACGGGTTCGTACTTGACCTCGATCACACCTGATGTTAAGTGAAGGTGATATTGAAGGTGGAAGCGTACTGACTCGGAAACCTCAACACATTCGGGGGACTGGCTATCTTATCTCTGATAACCGGAACACAACAATGCTATTAACATTGCTGCTTGGCGGCAGATTTAGATAAGATGGTGGTAGCTAGCCAGGCGGACATTTAAAATGACCTACCACCAACCAAACCGAGTACTTAAACATGTACCCAGCTGGGGATCGAACCCCTCCGAATCGAAAACCCAATATTGTTTACATTGTGCCACGGAGGCGGTTAAATTTTAATAATAAGGTATTTTATTTCTGTTGTAAAGGGTCACGTCTTACTTAATATACACACACTTAATACATTCAGTGTACTAAGTATCGGGAATTTGTCAATAAAACAAAAAATACAAATTATTAATCTAAATTTATTTTATCGCCTTCAAAGTAGGCCCCATCGCTTGCAATACAACATCTCCACCGCTTCACCCAGTCTTCCATACATTTTTCATAGGCTATTTGCGGTATGGCCTTTAGCTCATTCAGCGAATTTTCTTTTATGGCTTCTATCGACTCAAAACGTTTTCCTCGAAGTGGTAATTTTAACTTGGGAAACAAAAAATAGTCAGACGGAGCCATATCAGGTGAATACGGTGCTTGGTCGAGAACTTTTGTTGAATTTTTCGCTAAAAACTCTTTCACTATAATGGCTGTGTGTGGTGGTGCATTATCATGGTGCAGCATCCATGAGTTGTGTTGCCACAAATCTGGACGTTTTCGGCGGATACTCTCACGCAAACGCTTCATGACGCCTAAATAATATTCTTTATTCACTGTTTCTCCCTCTGGAAGGAATTCGGAGTGAACCACACCACGGTAGTCAAAAAAAACTGTCAGCATCACCTTGATTTTGGAGCGACTTTGCCGCGGTTTTTTGGGTTTCGGCTCGTTTTCGAGACGCCATTCTGAAGACTGTTGGCTTGTTTGCATGTCGTACTCATAAACCCATGTCTCGTCGCCAGTTATTATACGTTTCATAAAGGTCGGATCCGTAGAAGCTCGGGAAACCATGTCTTCAGCGACATGCTTTCGCTGCGCTTTTTGAACAAAATTGAGCTCTTTTGGAACTAGTCGAGCGGCGACGCGTTTCATGCCTAAAATGTCAATGAGAATGTTGTGGACGGACTTAAAAGATATGTTCACCTCACTAGCCAACTCTCTCAGACTCATACGTCGATTTTCGAGCACTAGCTTCTTGATTCTGTCGATGTTTTCTTTGGTCGTAGCGGTTGAAGGTCTACCAGAACGAGGCAAGTCTACTACTACTTCTCGGCCTTCTTTAAAAGCCTTATACCATTCATAAGCCCTTGTTTTCGATATACACGATTCGCCGTAGGTATTTCGCAACATTTTTAGTGATTCACCACATGAAATATCATTTGAAACACAAAATTTAAGGCACACTCTTTGTTCAACAATATTTTCCATTGTAAAAATCGCCGAGGACTCAAAACTATGACCAACAAAAAGTGTAGTTTAAAACAAATTAAATGACAGATCCCGCTCAAATTTTGCGCGCTAAATCAGTACAGTGCTACCAACATGCAGTAAAAAAATTAGAACGACCTCTTTTACGCGGGTCTTTTTATTGACATATTCCCGATACTTTTTACACAGAGTAGTATGTCACGATCATTGCAAGTGGTAATACCTCAATGGGAAACAGGCATGAGCATATGTATGTATGTAAATTATCTTCACTTTTTATTCTTATTTGTATTACCTATACCTTGTACCTGCTTTAAATAAATAGTTTCTGTTCTAATATTATAATTAATATATTATTGGTAAACCTAAAATATAATCGTTTAATAGATATCCCGAACTTATACCTGTAAGGTTATCCATGATTTTGGAGCCACAAAAAGAAATCGCAGTACGCAAAGTTCGGATTTTTTAGCCATATCTTTTTATTTTTACCCGACAGCCCCAAAAAGGCGGGTAATGTTTTTCGAGTGTATATAATATATATGTAGATTTCTATGTTACCTCCGGAGGGCGGAGTGTGAGTTTTGTTTCGACTTAACTTTACTACCGCTTTCACGTTTGCGTGACGATTTGTATGAAGGAATGTGCAGCGTCTCTAGCGGATAGTTTTTTCATATGCACATTTTACGAAAACGCGATGGTAAAGTTAATAATGAAGCAATACTCGCACTTCGTACACTGTAGCCTAAACGGCTCGATTTTGAAGTGCAAGATGTCATTCGATTCGCTAGATTTATGCTAAAAAATTCAAAATGGCGCCCGCAATTAACAAAATATGCGGTCGGGTTGTTAGGATTTTAAACACTTAAATAGTTATTATTATTAAATTCTTTATTGCACACACAAAGAACATTTAACATAGATGATGAAGTGTACAAAGGCGGGCTTATCGCCGATACCGATTTCTTCCAGACAACCTCAGTTAAAAAAGCTTTTTAATAAGTAGTTGGATAGTTATACTAAAAGTATTATTAAAATCACGTTTGGATCCGACAGTGCTAGATACAGACTACTGTATTCCACTTATTACGTTTCTGACTCTTGCCTCGTCCACCAGACATCAATCGCTTTGCTTTTTAGTCAATTATAAAAAACATTGGATTACTTCTAATGATAAGTGTTTCAACTAAAGTAAAAGAGAATGTTATCTATGGTAAATAACATCATGAATGTGTTATCGTTACAGGCATTGGGGTTGAACGTAACCAAGAGGTTATTAAATATACACAATTCTCTCTTTGTGAAGGTAAGTAAATAGATGGTAGTTTTATAGGAATATGATATAGTTCAGTATTAAAAAAAAAGAACATATCCCAAAATTAATTGACCAACTAAGAGTTGAATTAGAACAAAGTTGAAATGAAAGGGTTTGCAGTCGCCTCAGCAGAGTAGTTCATGTATTTAATCCATGTAACTGTGACTACGCAGAGGAAAAGATCCGTTCAATTAATCCGAACTACTGGGCCATGAGACTTTGTTAAATTGTATAATTAGTTACTGGATTACTGGATAAGTATAATTTGTAGAATAACTAAATGAACTAGATTGTAATTTGTGTTATATACTCAACTAAGTATTAAGCATAGTAAATTAATATTAAGCAATCAGTTAAAAGAAGTTGCATGTCATTTATCATCAGTTGTCATTTTTAATTATATAGCTTCTTTAATTCAATCATTCAAATCTTTGATTCAGTTTCTTTGGATGTGAACGTATTTGGGAGTAGTTGAATATCAGTAACATTATATGATGTGACCAAGCTAAAGTCTGAATCAGAGGATAGTTTCATGATCCGTTAAGTCAACTGCGTGGCCATAATTTTATTGACAAGGAAAAATCAAGTTTAAACCTAATAGTAAAAGTAGAACCTAGTTGTAGAACTAAAAAGGGACTAGATACAATTTTAATTGTTTAAGTTTTTTTTATTGTATTAGAGTATCATGTATCGTTATTAGAATACAAAAAAAAAATTTATGAATCTACTTATTTTCTTTACTTTACATTCTGCATTTGTATTTATATTTGAGAATAAAAAAGTTGTTTATACAAGAAATTTCCCCAACACAGCTAAGTTTCTCGCGGAAGGCCAACGGCAGCCACCTGAAAGCTCTGATGACCAACTTCAACTGTGTGGCCGTGAAGAGCGTGGGGGGTAGCGACCATCTGTTCGCTGCCCAGCTTAGAAGTATTGACGAGTTCGACAGGATTTGCAGCGCTGGCGTCATACAGTGTGGTGGGTATTAATTGAAAACGTCATTTTGTCCACACATTAACAGCCCTACATTCCACTACTGTCATCCTACCATTAAGAAAGGTTATGGCCCATATTCTGCAACACGGGTACCTGCAGGTTGGTGGATTTATGCCAGTCGTTACAACCAACTGTTTAACGAGGCACGGAAACATTCGTATGAAAATATCACTAGTGACCACCCATGTAAGGAAGGAAGGCGAATGCCATGGCGGCACGAGACAATTTCGTCCACAAATATTTAAAAACCCAGACAAATGAACTCCATTCTCTAACAAAGTAAACAGTATATTTTTACATACACTTCACATGTAAGGGCTATTTATTTTTAATTTGAAAAATTATATTATTACAGGTGACGCAACAGTCAATGTTACTCCATCATACAAGTTTCTACATTGCCCATCGAAGGTCAAAACAATTTACAGCGACAAGGACAAAGATACGACAAAAGAACCTGAAAAAGAAAACACTGTAAATGAAGATGAAAAGAAATCAACGGAAAATAATTTAAATAATAAAACCGAAGATATTCTATCCAAACAAGAAAACAATGATATTCCAAAAGTCGATACAGAAGTTGATCAAGATAAAGTCGAAAATTCTAAGTCAGTTATTAAATCCGGAGAAAACATTAGTGAAACTAAAATAATTGAAAGTGAAATCAAAGCGAAACCAGTCGCAACATCTACAACCAAACCTGCCACAATTAATTCAGAGATAAAGAAAGTGGATTCACCAGTTGCCAAAATCACTCAAGCTAAGACTAACGTGGCTACACTACCTTCTAAAGTCGCACCAACCAAAGCCAATGTGAGTGTAAAAGGTCCTAAAGCAGCTCTAGCTAAGCAGAATGTTCAAATACAAACTGCTAAATTTACTCCAGCTAAGTTACAATCTAAAGTCACTGCAGCTAATGCTACTGTGCAGATACAAACCCCAAAAACCAGTCCAGATAAGTCTAATGTGCAGGCAAAAACACCTAATGCTACTGTACAGATACAAACCCCAATAACAACGCCAGACAAGCCTAATATGCAGGCACAAACACCTAAAGCCACTTCAGCTAATTCTGCTATACAGACAGAAACCTCAAAATCCGCTCCAGTTAAGCCTAATATGCAGGTAGAAACGTCTAAGGCTGATCCTGTTAAGCCTAATGTACAGGTACAAACCGCTAAAGCCACTCCAGTTAATACTATTGTGCAGGTACAAACGCCTTCAACAAAGGATGTAGAGGAACAAGTGTCTAAAGACCAATCTGTGGCTGAAAAGAAATTACCGGTTCCTAAAGTCACTCCAACTAAAGCTAATCTAATGACTCAAGCTCCTAAAACAACACCTGCTAAGCCTAATGTGGTGCCACAAGCTGTTAAAGCCACCTCTGTTAAGGCTAATGTGGTGTCAAAAGCTAAAGTAGCTCCAGGCGTAACTGCTAAGGTTGCAGCAAAACCTCCTTCAACTCGATCCAGGGCTAAAGTACTGGCGCAAGCACCTAAAACCAATCCAACTTTTATAAAAACTACAATACAAGCTAAAAAAGCAAAAGAACAGAAAAAAATCATTTTCTCAAAAGACAAACAAACTCATACAGCTGTAAAGATACCTAGTAAGAAGAAGGTCGAACAAAAAGTTCAATGTAAAACTGATAAAATCAGTAATTTGATGGCGGATGATAATGCAGAGTTTGATGATGATGATGAATTAGATGATGAAGATATACTTGCACTGATGTCCCAAGCGATAATTTTAGACGAATGCAGTGGATCGGATGAGGAATGATTTACCAATTAATGACATATCTAAGAAGAAAAAGACGATGAATATTTTACCGAAGTAGGTATTATTCAATGTACCTTTTTTATTTCAGTTGTAATATTTGGTCACAATTCAGTTTAGGGTTATGTTAATAAAATGTAGTACCTAATTTACAAAGTAACATCTCATTTATTACCAACTGGTTTTCCGTTCGCAACAGCTCCTCCTTTTCAATAATAAGCCCTCTCTTACCTCCTGTATGCCCTCCTTTTGCTATGTCTTTAATGCGTGCTGATAATGCAGTGCGTGGATGGTGCAAGGAAACTGACAATGCGCAAAAAAGAATCGGACTCGGTGTAAAGTCACTAAAATCGTTGATAATTATAAAAATGAGAAGATTTCCAAATTTGTTGTTATTTTTTTTATGAATCCACAGCACTTAGTAATACAAATTATCTGAAAAATAAGATTCACATTTTGAAGACAAATCTTATGTATAGTCGCCCCCCACTACAGACGCAACACCTCAACCCTTGGACCGTCCGCTTGTTGTATGAACATGCTACCGGACGAGCTTTTACTGGTAGCAGTGTTACGCCATCGACTGCACCTATAGTTACCGATGATCCGAACAACACAAGAATGAACGCTCACAAGCAGCTTAAATATGAGTGTGTATTTTGTGTGAATGTGTTGGTGGGTGAGGATGAGTGTGTTTTCATGATGCACAATATAATAAAAATATTCGTCATATCAATAACTCCTTTTTCAAATTACGACTATGTTTCAAAGTGCATGATGTCGTTATTCATACAAATTCTCATATCGAGAAGTGTCATTCAATGCGATGATTGCTGACCAAAGCTTATACCCAAAATCGGGTATAAACTTCTTGTTGCCGACAGTTTTAGCGTTGTCTACGAGTTTTAGTACCAGTAGAGTAACTCTTATTTTTGAGGATGGCAACCAGTCAACCTCACCGTCGAGGGACATTACTGCCAGTTTCGAGTGAAAAATTTTATTTCTTCAGTTTATAAGTCAGTCTCAGTAAAAACAAGTAATTCGTCGTATACTTGGCGTATACAGAGTCTAGTCACGATCAAGTCATTCTTCAGTAAAGTGGCAGAATGCTTTACAAAAGATTTTGGCGGCGCTTTTTGTGGGAACCCGAAAGCTCCGTTACGCACTTTAATTTACACTTCCTTTCACCTGTACACCAACATTAACGTTTGCTGCACAATATTCTGCCATTATTAAGCTTCAAAAGTTAGAATGCACAAATTATAAGAATTATAAAGAAAAATGCAACTTCACTCGCCGAGTTCCCGCCAAAAAGCCGTACCACTTACCAGTAGATAATTGGATTGGAGGTAATAACTTCATTTTTTTTTGTTTCATTCACTCCTTTCGAAAAAGACAAAGGGATCTAATCCTATACAGCCATATCTTATTTCTTCAATTTATTAGTCAGTCTCAGTCAAAACAAGTAATTCATCATATACTTGGCGTATACACAGTCTAGTCATGGTCATGGTCAAGTCATTCTTCAGTAAAGTGGTAGAATGCTTTACAAAAGATTTTGGCGGCTTTTTGTGGGAACCCGAAAGCTTCGTTACGCACTTTAATGTACACTTCCCTTCACTTGTACACCATTACTAACGTTTGCAGCACAATATTCTGCCATTATTAAGCTTCAAAAGTTAGAATGCACAAATTATAAGAATTATAAAGAAAAATGCAACTTCAGTCGCCGAGATCCCGCCAAAAAGCTGGAAATCACTTTTTTTTTTTTTTAGTTTTATTTTCTCCTCTAGGAGAAGGCAAAGGGATCTAGCCCATAACAGCCATGTCTTATTTATCTTATTTCTTCAGTTTGTAAGTCAGTCTCAGTCAAAACAAGTAAATCGTCGTATACTTGGCGTATACAGAATCTAGTCACGGTCAAGTCATTCTTCAGTAAAGTGGCAGAATGCTTTACAAAAGATTTTGGCGGCTTCTTGTGGGAACCCGAAAGCTCCGTTACGCACTTTAATTTACACTTCCCTTCACTTGTACACCATCACTAACGTTTGCTGCACAATATTCTGCCATTATTAAGCTTCAAAAGTCAGAATGCACAAATTATAAGAATTATAAAGAAAAATGCTACTTCAATACAATACAAATACACTTTATTGCACAACAGATAAGAAAATACAGTTTCAGAAAAGTGGTAAGAATAGAATGTACAATTTGGCGACCTTCACTCGCCGAGTTCCCGCCAAAAAGCCTGGAAATCACTTCAAGTTTATCTACTAACGACTTTATGTCTAGAAATAAAATCTTCCGTAAAACATACTACAGAGGACTAGGCTGTTACGGGTCGGATTCCTTTGCCTTTCAACATTGTTTGTAGTGAAAAGTCAGTGATGGTGTAAAAGTGAAAGAAAGTGTATTCGGGTTCCCACAAAAAATGCGCAGAAATCTTTGTAAAGCATTCTATCACGTTAAGAATACTACTAACAGTTTAGGCTATATTCGGTCTTTTCCCTTTGCCTTCTCCGAAAAGTTAATAATACCAAAAAGAAGAGGGCTTTTGGCGGGAACTCAGTGAGTGACGGTGGATTTTAGTTGGCAGAATGGCGTACAAGTGAAGGGAAAAATTTAAGTGTAAATAAGCTTTCGAGTTCCCACAAGAAGCTGCCAAAATCTTTCGTAAAACATTCTTGCACTTTACTGAGAGAATGACTTGTTTTTGACTGTGACTGAAGAAATAAAACATGGCTGTAAAGGCTTTGACCCTTTGCCTACTCCGAGAGAAGAGAAAATAAAAAAAATCTACGTAGTAGTTCTCAAAGAGAACATAATCCACAGAACCAAAGAGTACTTTGATAATAATCATTACGTTTTATTTGTCGCTGCTAGAGGTATTTATTAGTATATCACAGAGTACTTTTTATGTACGGAGGGAGAGTAGCTATTCTGTTCTCGTAGAGAAGAAAACCTCTCTCTCTGTGCTCGTAGTACATACGCTTATTCCCGGCTAATGGGTCTGTTGCCAAAGCCGCTAAATAAATATATACATACGCTTATTGACATTAAATTGTGGTAATTTTCAATTTACCCCACCACGTAGGTAGCAAATTAAAGGCAAAATAATGAGACCCTCAAGAGGACGCCGTGCATCTAACAGAAGGATGAATATGGGCAGGGCGGGACCAAACGTAGTTTCAGCAGCAGCAACTGCGTCCAGCGGCACTCTAATAACCGACCACCTTGGGCTGCATGTGAGTTTGTGACTAGATTCCCCAGACTAGGCATACTCTTTCTTAGCGCTACGTATGACGAGACTATTCATTTTACAGAATATTATCCCGCACAAGGCTGATGTCCGTTTTTAAGCCACGTTACGCTATTTGTAACGTGGCCGCTTCTATGGCATCAGAGTGAAAAAAATCATGCGCACCTTTTACATAGCTGAAACGGAGCCTTTTATTAGTAATCTGAATCCAATCCTGTATTTAAAATTTTCTTCTTTTATTTTGCTTGGTAACTAATTAATTACTTAATAGTGTTTGTTAATACATTATTTACCTGACTCAAAATACGACATCCTGTGTTATGAGAACCAAGATAATTTAGATGATTTAAGTAACAAAAAATAAAGTAACCTAACCAACAGTGTCGGATTTTTACCGGCCATTTACTTACACTCCTAGTTCAGCCAGGTAACTTTATTTCATTATTATTTAAACTATTTAACCTGATTATTAATTATTTAAACTGATTCTGCTGTGGTCCGCTGCAAAATTAGCTTAGTTTATAAACATATATTTTTTCTATCTGAAATAACATTGATAAACAACTGAAGTATGAGTTGGGAGACTGAAAAATAAAATCAGGAATAGTATAATTAGGGAGTTATGCAATGTGAAAACAGATGTAGTGACAAAGTTTGAAAAACATGCTGAGATGGCTTGGACATGCAGAGAGGATGAATGAAAGAAGGGAAAGGAAAGAGATCTGCGAAGCAAATGTGGATGGTAGTGGAAGACCACGGTGAACTTGCCATGATCAAATCTGGTATGATGTAGCACGTGTAGGTTATGGAGGGGCTTTTGAATAAAAACAGAGTTATTAAAGTTCGACGATAATTAAAATATATTTGAATATATATTTATAAGGAGAGGTGCACTACAGTACTGAACCGCACACGTAAAGCGCATGTAACGAAGTAAGGGGGCTGACCTAACAAAAGTAGATCCTTCCGCTGTGCATTGATTCCATGAATGAGAACAAGAGACCCTTGTTCTAAATTATTATGAAACTGTACATAGATTTATATTTTGTTATATTCCAACACGCCCCCCTCAAAAATAAATCTATGAAATATTTTTTTTTTATACTACTTAATTTGTTATAATTAAGTTTACACAATAAAATTAGCACGCTCTCCTTATTTCTGGGGATACAGACACTAAATGACCCAACATTCGTTGCGCAGGATTAGGGAAAACCCAGAAAAACCTAATCAGGCCATTCCTCAATAGTAATCAAACGAAATTCAATTATAATTATTAATTGCACAAACACAAAAAAAAAAAAAATATTACTGAGCCGAATATCTACATAAGTCCAAGCTTTCCTCTCAGTTCGATGAACCTCGGTCCCGCCAATGGTTTTGTAAAAATATCGGCCAGCTGATTACCTGTGGGAATATAAATTGCTTTAATTACATTTTTCTCTATTTGTTCCCTAGAGAAATGGTATTTAATGTCGATGTGTTTTGAGCGTTTATGACTTGTTGGGTTACTGGCAATACTTATGCATCCATTGTTATCTTCGTAAATAGGAACAGGATTTGAAATACTTAAATGAATGCTGTTAGATAGAGACCTTAACCACAGAGCTTCTCTGACTGCTTCAAAAAGAGCCATATACTCTGCTTCAGTCGATGAGGCAGCTACTGATGACTGTCTCTTGGTTTGCCAACATAAAGTACAACGCTCAAATAATTTAAATACATAACCAGATGTACTTTTTCGGTCTGTTAAGTCATTACCTCCCCAATCTGAGTCAACAAAGCCACTCAAAACATTCTCATAAGTTCCACGAACGTAAGTTAATCTTAGATCAATGGACCCTTTTAAATATCGAAGTAAACGTTTTAAGTAGGTCCAAAGACATCCATTGTTCTTATTACTGAACCGACTAAGGATGTTTACTGCTACGCTTAAATCGGGCCGAGTGCATAGCATTATATACATCAAACAACCGATAACATTTTTACAAGGGGCCACAATGATTTCATTTGAATTTAACGCGTTGTAATCCAACTTCGTTTCAAGTGGGGTGACGATACTTTTACAGTCATTCATATTGAATTTGTGTAAGACTGTTTTTATATACCTGCTCTGATCCAAAGTAATTTTGTCACCACACCTTTCAACTCTTATGCCCAAAAATAGTTTAATGTCTTTTAGATCAACCATACGAAATCTGTTCATCAAATATCTTTTAAAATTATTCATTGAACTAAGATCGGCTGTGGCTATCACTAGGTCATCTACATAAAGAATAATGTAGATGTTCTTCGAAATATCACCCTTATCTAGCACATAGAGACAGCGGTCAACTGATGAATTTTTAAAACCCATTTCTATAAGAGCTTTTTCAAAAGTTTCAAACCAACATCGTGCTGCTTGTTTTAGTCCGTACAAGGCTTTATTCAAGTTACATACTTGGTCACTTTGACATGGAATACCTTCTGGAACTTTCATAAAGATTTCTTCCTTTAATTCCCCGTTTAAAAACGCGGTTTTCACGTCCATGTGGTGAATTAATAAATTAAATTGATTCGCGAAAGCTAATATAAATCTGAAACTAGAAATTCTCGCCACTGGCGCGAAAGTTTCGTTATAATCTATCTCATATTTTTGACTAAAGCCTCGTGCGACCAACCGTGCTTTGTATTTAAGTGGATTTCCAAACTCGTCATTTTTAATAGTAAATATCCACTTACAATCAACAATATTTTTATTTTTAGGTTTCGGTACTAAGGTCCACGTATTGTTTTCGATGAGTGAATTAATTTCCTCTTTTATAGCCTGTTCCCATAGTAACCTATCATCCCTTGTTTCGATTTCTTTGTAGGATGTTGGTACTTGACATACCAATGACTGAGCGCACAACAGATAATCTTGAAAAATATTATCTTCATTATAAGAAACTTTGGGAAGATCTTTGATCCTATCACTCCGTCTTAAATTAGGCAACATCTTATTGTCTTGTGATAAGGAAGACCCGTTGTGCTCATCTGTTTCTCTTACAGATTTATTAGGTACTTGCCCTAATGAGGTATTTTCATTTAAGTTATCATTTGTTTGTTTTTGTATATCTGATTTCACCTCATCAGATTTGCACACCTTCTTAGCGGGTGAAGTGTGCATTGAGTCACTTGGATCACAGGAGTTTTCATGAGCCACCCCCTTAGAACTCAGTGAAGGTCTGCTAGACAAGAAATTTATCTCGTCCACAACCACATTTCTTACTATAACAAACTTTTCAGTTTCCACAACCCATACTTTGTATCCATTTGTTTCATAACCAACCAGTATACCCTTTGAGGACTTATTTTCAAATTTGGTTTTTCTGATTTTGTTATGCATGAATATAGTTGATCCAAATATTTTCAAAAATTTAAGATGCGGCTTTCTACCATGCCACATTTCAAAAGGAGTTTTATAAACCTTTAAAGCTCTAGTTGGAGAAATATTTATTAAAAATGTAGCAGTTAAAACCGCTTCGCCCCAAAAGGTTTTATTTAATTTGGAACCAACCAGCATAGCGCGAGCTTTTTCTGTCACAGTTCGTATCATACGTTCTGCGATACCATTTAAAGCAGGTGTTCGTGGGACTGTTAAATGATAACTAATACCTTTTTGCACACAGTATTTTTTTCATGTCATTTGACAAATATTCACCTCCATTATCACAATATAGATTAACTATATTCAAATTAAAAAGAGCACTACCTACTTTTAGAAACGTAATCTTGAAATATTACAAATACATCTGATTTATGCGTTATCAGGTATGTTGCACAGTAGTGAGTAAACTCATCAACAAAAATCACAAAGTAGTTTTTGCCGTCAAGTGTCGAAGGAGTGATGGGACCACACACATCTGTGTGAACATTGAATAGGGGCCGTTTTAAGTGTTCCTTATTTTTAACCTTATTAAATGGCAAACAAGCTTGTTTTCCGTTTATGCAAGCTTCACATAAGTCTTCTTTTGGTTTGATTTGACTTATTCGTTCAGTGTCACCAAACATATCATTGCTTTTTAATTGCAAAAATTTTGTTTTGCTAATGTGACCCAAACGTTGGTGCCATAAATCGCTATTATTTTCAACGGTCTTATGCAATGCAGACACATTTAACATGCTTATATGTATCTTGAAATCAATAGTAATAAAATTGTTCAAGCACTTACCAGTACCAGTTATAACCGACTTACCACGGTGATCATTTATTTGAACAGTGCCATTTTGGTTAAATATCACCGTTAATCCAGCATTTTGTATTTTCCTTACGGAAAGTAGGTTATAGGGTACGTCGGGACAGTATAAAACATCTTGAAGTGTTCCGCTTACGCCTAAATTGCTGGTTACTTCAAGGGTACCCTTTTTTATGGCCATTATAAATGTCCCATTTTTTGCTACGGATATCTTCAATGGTTTGTCTAACAACGTGAAGTTTTGTGTTAGATCTTCTCGGTTAATTATATGATCTGATGCTCCCGAGTCTAATATAAATGAAATTTTGTTAGAATTTTCATCTTTTTCTGGAAATCCGCCGGCCATGAAGGCAAAACCTGAAAAGTCTGAAGAATTTGTAGGCTCGGTTGTTTGGACAGTTTGAAGCGTTCTTTTTGTTTCATAATTATTGAATTTTTGTCCTTTTTTCTTATAATAATAGCAATCGTTTCTCAAGTGCCCTTTTCTTCCACAGTGGTGGCATTTTATTTTTGTATTTTTAAACTTTGCCTTTGTTTTCCAAGACTTCATTGGCTTCTTCGGATAATTCTGAGGAGAATGAGGAACTGCAGCTTGTAGAACTTTCAAGCTTGTGTCTCTATTTTCATTTAATATTTTTATTTCTTGGTCCAACAACCTTGTTTTGACAAATGCCAATGTCAAATTATCTTCAGCTAACGTTTCAAGAGCCGTGATAACTCCATCGTAAGAGTTATGTAATGATAATAATAAATGGGAAACTTTATCCATTTCCTCCAGCTTTGCTCCAGCAGCAATCAATTCAGACAAAAGATCCTCGAAATTACGAAAATGTTTTATTAGCGGTGTATCAGTTTGGAGTTTGAGGCTGAGTAATTTCTTTCTCAAAGCTAATTGTGTAGCCAGACTTTTTCGTTCATAAATTGCATCCAAATTATCGAAAATTTGTTTTGCATTATAATCGCTTTTGACGAATCCTAGAAAGGAGTCGGATAAATACTCAACAATTGTGCTCTTTGCGAGTTTGTCCTTTTTATACCACTCATTACTTGATTCTTCAGGAAAGTCATTGTCTATAACGTCAATCACTTCAAGTTCACTTAACAAAATACGAAGTCTCATTTTCCAAACACTGTACTTTTCACCGTCAAATTGTTTAATATTACGTTTCATTTTTAAATTATCCATTTTCTTAAATCACTAAAATGTCACTTAAACACTAGGCACAAAAAGTGTCCCTTTTTTTATTATTATTTAATTTTATTTCCCTGGGCCCATAACCTGTAGGTTATGGAGGGGCTTTTGAATAAAAACAGAGTTATTAAAGTTCGACGATAATTAAAATATATTTGAATATATATTTATAAGGAGAGGTGCACTACAGTACTGAACCGCACACGTAAAGCGCATGTAACGAAGTAAGGGGGCTGACCTAACAAAAGTAGATCCTTCCGCTGTGCATTGATTCCATGAATGAGAACAAGAGACCCTTGTTCTAAATTATTATGAAACTGTACATAGATTTATATTTTGTTATATTCCAACAGCACGAACATACCAGTTGGGGAGTTAGTAGTTAAGCCTCAGAATTTTGAGAGCATATCCTAGCATGAGCTGACAATAATAATATTATTATTGATAAATTATATCCTTTGTGGAATTCTGAATATTTGTACACATCGTTTGAAATTACAAGAAAAATATTTAAGTGAAATATCAAATCAATTTACCATTCTGTATATGATATACCAGAGCATATTCAAAAATTTGCAGCCTAGTCAAGAACGAAAAATACAATACCTATATAAAAAATATTTAATTTATCGATGTTACCTCCATTTACTTTGTGTGTGTTGTGCACCAAACTTCCATAGGTACTGGTTTTATATCACATTAATACATTATTATTTGTAAATCCCATCTATCCCAACTAATATGCGAAAGTTTTTGTGTGTCTGGATGTATGTTACCTCTTCATGGACGGATTTGGATGAATTTTGCTGGGTAGACAGATTAGGATTTTAGATTAACATAAAGGCTAATTTTATTTTCTGAAATGATTTTGATAAGATCTTCCACGCTGACGAAGTCGCAGGCGGAAAGCTAGTATACAGAGTGGAAAGTTTCAATGGGGCAGCCAAGGGAGGTACCTTAATCGTTGCAGCTACAAGAAATTGGTCTTAGGAGACTATCCATAATTTTTCAAAAAAATTTCATTTCTATTCACAGATTTTCAAAAAAATGTACGGTTAGCAAGAAAATAACAATTTCTCACAAAAAATTTTTTTGGTGCTAATCGATCCTGTTTCGTATGCTGATCAAAAAGTTCCATGGGACCAACTGAAGTTTCAGTACTAGAAAAGTTAGAAATCAAAAAAAACTTTTCCCATACATATGCAATCAATTAATTTTGTTTCACTTGGAACTTACGTAACCTCGATAGTTTTCTGAAAAAAGATTTACTTACCTACCTAGTTCAAATTCAAATAAGCTTTTTTCGAACTTTGTTTTCTTTTTATAATGCGTACTTTCTTTTGTTGCTTATGTCAAAATCTGATTCCGTGTGGTGTGCTTTTGCGAGTAGGTGCTTTTAGTTATTATTTTTTGCAAAAATGAGCTCAAATTCTGAACGTTTAGACTTGCTGGAAGCTTATTTTGTAAATAATAAAAATTCATTTGCTGCGTTGCAATGGTACAGGAGGAGATATCCAAATCGACATGTACCACCCAGAAAGGTTATTACAAACCTTATAAGAAACTTAGCCGAAGGTGGTTCTTTTAAGAAGAAATCTGTACGTCAACCATTTTTTTTAGACGAAAATTTGGAAATTTCCATTTTAACATTAGTCGAACCGTTTCCCGAAACATCTTCAAGAGTCGTGGTTAAAGAAGTTGATGTCTCGCATACCCTGGTACTGAAAGTATGGAAGAAATATGGATATAAATGTTTTCGACATGGGCGACTAGTTCAAGCTTTACATACAGGGGATGCCGCTCGTAGACTAGCTTTCTGCAGATGGTTAAATGGGAAAATAAGTAGAGATATGCAATTCCTTAATTACATATAATATGGTCTGATGAAACGAATTTTTCAAACAACGGTATGTACAACCGGCGAAATAATCATTATTGGAGCCAAGAAAATCCTCTCAGACTTTGGGAAACCCAAAATCAAATTCGATTTTCTTTTAATTGTTGGTGTGGTTTAAAGGGAAACGAAGTAGTAATGGTGGAATTTTATGAGGGCAACTTAAATTCCGACACTTACAATAACATAATATTAGAAAATGTATCAAACATTATTGATAATCTACCATTATCAGAATCACGAAGAGTTTATTTTCAACAAGATGGTGCTCTTGCACACAATAGCCGAAACACTCGTTGTTCTTTGAATAGACAATTTGGTGAGCAGTGGATTGGGACTCATGGCCCTGTTTCTTGGCCAGCGTGTAGTCCGGACTTAACGCCGCTTGATTTCTTCCTGTGCTATTTAAAAAATGAAATTTATAAAAAGAAATATGACAGTGTCGAAGAATTAAAAAACTCGCTCTGTACAATTTTGTATGGATGAATTCATCCAAATAAATTATTGGCCGCCACGCGGTCAGTACGAAAACGAAAACATTTATGCATTAATCAAAATGGAGAACATTTTGAGCACCTTATATCATAAAGTTATTAATAAAAATAATTATTATTTTTCAAATAATTTTATTGTTTGATTGCATATGCATCTTCTTAATCATTTTTGTAGCTACAACAAAAAGTTACCTCTTGTTATGGCCTGACAAAAAAATCTAAGTACTTTAAATGTATGAAAAAAGTTTTTTTTGATTTCTGACTTTTCTAGTACTGAAACCTCAGTTGGTCCCATAGAACTTTTTGATCAGCATACGGAACAGGATCGATTAGTATCAAAAATTTTTTTTGTGCAAAATGGTAATTTTCTTCCTAACCATACATTTTTTTGAAAATCTGTGAATGGGAATGAAATTTTTTTGAAAAATTATGGATAGTCTCCTAAGACCAATTTCTTGTAGCTGCAACGATTAAGGTACCTCCCTTGGCTGCCCCATTGAAACTTTCCACCCTATATACATATAATAAATGAAAACCATTCACACTCTGGTCCGTATACATTATACAAACATATGCCTCCAGCGGGAATAGAACCCGCGATCTGTTGGTATAGCAGTCAGGATTTCTAACCAATACACTAAACAGGTTGCTTTATATAATATAATTGTTTGATTTAGTAAATTACTATTTAATGGTGTATTTCCTTCAACAGGAGTTGGACTTAGAGCTGTCTTTACTCAAGCGAAAACGTGAGATCATTGAACAGCAACAAATATTTTCTGGTGACTGTTTCGACAGACCGGTACGTATTTTTCACAGACAACATCATAATCCTATTTTGTCAAAATGGTGAAATCACAAAAAATTTCTTGACTGATTTTTATATCTTATTTTCATTTGAGGCTTTTGTACACCTTAGGTGACTATGCCAGCTCTCATATTGGATTTTGATTTGATAATCAATGAAAAAGAAGAATTGGAAGAATTTTTTATTGGGTGCACAAGAATATTATGGTATCCATAGGCTCGTCAATATATTTTTGAAATCGTATATTTACGATATAAATGGACGGTTATATTTAAATAGCTTCGATAGCGGTTATTTTCCAAAATTGGCGATAATAAAAAAAGTGACTGTTTTTATAAGAAATTGAAATCCTTAACCGTAATTAAAGCTATTTATGTATTAATTTCTTATACATCGGGTTACGTACGTATTTTTTAATACTAGGTTCATATTCATATTCTACTTCATTATAATACAAAGCTTTATTTGATTTTGGATTGTCAATTAAAATGAATAATAGAATTATCAATCGCGATGTAGAAGTAGCTCAGCATTTTGAATTTTTTTTTGTAAATATTCCAGGCAAAACTACTGAAACACTTCATTCAACAATTTTTAAATTTAGTTATGTTGACCCTCTCGAAGTTACAAAGGCTTTCAAAACATTAAAGTTAAAATAGCTGACGATGTCTGAGGCATGTCGGTAAAGCTGCTGAGTCATATTGTTACTACGGTCGCTCCTTACTTAGCCTTCATCTTGAATGCGAGTATTAATCAAGGTGTCTTTCCTAAACTGATGAAACATAGTGAGGTTTATATCTCTTTAAATCAGAATGTAAAAACGATCTCAATAATTACAGGCCCATCTCTATTCTACATGTACTTAGTAAAATTTTTGAGAAACTTATTCTAGGTCAAATACTGTGTCATTTCAATACAAACTACTACATACATGATAAACAGTTTGGCTTTACTAATGATCGCTCGACAACGGATGCTGGTGTAGCTCTAATTAAAAATATTTATAATGCCTGGGAAGATCGCAGAGATGCAATCGGTGTTCTGCGATCTTTCAAAGGCATTCGATTGTGTGGATCACAAAACACTTATTTAAATTAAAGTATTATTTGGTGCACGGCAAAGCCCTCGACTTGTTAATTTCTTATTTAGAAAATAGATTTCAAAAAGTTCAAGTAAATCTGGAAAAATCTTCAAGATCTTTTGTGAAATTAAGAGTGCCTCAAGGATCAATTCTGGGTCCATTTATGTTTTTAGTTTATATGAATGACTTGCCTTATTTAGTTCGGAACCTGGTTAATATTGTGTTGTTTGCTGATGACACTTCATTTATATTCAAAATAAATAATGATATTGAGGATGTATACGATACTGTTTCACAGCTTTGGGTTTACCGCCTCCCCGGCTCAATGTAAATTTTTTAAGTTTCATTTTAAGGTTGCCACTTCACCAAAAACTTGTGACTGGCGACACTGGCGTTGTCAATGTCAAATAAAACTTGGTTGTGATTTCACATTGACAATTCACCTAAAACCCGTTCGTGGAGCTCGAGAGTATGTGTGTCGCTGTGTGAATGAACACACCCCAGACACAATAGAAGTTTTGAAGTGTGATCCCGAACGACTATTCGCGATATTTCCACCAGTTATGAACCGATTTCAATAATACAATTTTAAAGTGTGTTAAACCTTCAGAGTGGTACCATAAAAGATCTAATGATGCCCTCTGTTTTGCAAATTTTATTTATTGTAATATTGGCATTGGTATTCATTGCCTTTTGTAAACCTAATCGGTACAACCTTTTTCCACTCTGAAAATATCAGGTTTCCTGAACCTCTTCAGATGAATTTCCATTCACGTTTTGGGTTCACTCATGTAACAGCTGGTTGAACGCTTTTGTATACTTGTTCTCTGATTTGTGTGAATTATTGTCACTGCATTTTAGATAGGAGTAAAATATGTTCAAAATGTAATCATATTATGATATGATTATGATGCGCAAGTGTCCATTTCAGCAGGATGTAAACTGACAACTGAACACTTGCAGTCCTTTCCTATCTATTATCTGTTTCGATATGCAATGCATTACAGATTCTGAGCATATTACAATTCAATTTCTAGGTATGCTCAAAATGTATCGAAACAGTCCAAACAATTATATTTATCTTATCAGAGAATTGATCCTATCCGGCAATGAAGTGTCTGGTCGAATCACGTTACAAGAGTGAATTCACTTGTGTTGAAAGCGCATGCTTTTGTATGGAATTGACATACATTTTGTAATTGCTTTTCAGAGTGACTATGATTTTAATCAGCCTCATCAATCGTTCAATCCACAACAAAATGATGAGTATCAATCAGTTCCGACTTGGGACTTTACCCAGTACTACAATGATCCACCCTGGAATCAGCAGCATGGCACGAAACGTCAAGCTGGTAATGATGGGTGGCAATCCAACATGGCTCCCAAACGTTTCGGCGGCGCTCAGAACAGGTCGCGCAACAAGCCAAGGCAGTTTATCAGTCCATGGGAACAGATATCCGAGTCCCATGTGTCGTCGGTCCAACCAGGACCACGCGGTTCCAATACTCAACAGCACCCGCCGTTCGCTAAACCCTTACCTCTTATGGCTAAACCTTGGTTAAATTCGAAGCCAGCCTCAATCCGCAGAAATTTCAACCCAACTAAAGTTACTAAGCCAAAGCCAAATTCAGCTCCCAATAAACTTAATACTCATTCCACAACAATTCGTAAAAATTTAGTTAATGAAGCCTCGAATTTGGTGCAGCAGCCGAAGGACGAAGTCCTACAAGCCCATGTGCCTGCATCAAAGCAGCTAATGGGGCGGCTCGAGTTGGCGTTGGGATCCATATTTAAACAAGTACGGATTGAAGGCTCTGATAACGACTGTAGTCTCCATGCTGTGCGAAGTATCAAGCAGGAGATTCGTGATCGCATACGGAATATCATGACAGGCCAAGTTGTCGGGCCCGCATCTGAAATTGTGGCATTGTATCGTAAAAAATTTCCATTGGAGACAGATAAAGATTTAATTATTCTGGCGAAGGAAATTGAGCTAAAAAAGGCGAAAATGGCAAAATATGCAGGTAGTGACATTTTTCCGATAAAATTATAATTACGATTTCTCATTCACACATTATTTTGAATGAGAATTTAGGAATTAACACCACCACTAAGTGGTAATTATTATGTTATAACACTTTGTCACATCTATTATAATATTGTGACAACTTTGGTGTTATTGAGCTCGCCACTAGAGGCTGTGGATTGATTCAAGAGCTTGGTCGTTAATTTAAAGCAGGATGAGTATGGCTGAACGATAATAATAATAACTTTGGTGTTATTTTGGTGTTAGAAAGATTTGGTTTATTTATTGATAAATTCAAATAAATTAAAATCTTTCCCCTTTGCCACACCAATGACACCATACATAATAGTTCTTTGCGACTCTTCTGTGGACTCTTGTGCAAAGCTAGAAGTTAGCTGCTTCGTGTCTTCTCCAGGAGTTTTGTTGCTACGTTTCTAAAGCCAATAAATATCTGCAATTTATCTTTTTCAAATTGGTGAATGTGATGATTAATATTGTAAGATTTTGATTTTCAGAGCATCCAGAGAAATATTTTAAATCGAACTTTAACAAATTGCTTGCCACAAAGTTGGAAGACATGTTTGAAAAGGTAAATTATTATTATGACGCGTAATTTCTTTTGTATAAATTTTTGATATGCAGTATAATATGTCAAAGTATGTATTTACAGCTCCGACAACTCTACGATGGTAAGGTAGATAAAGGCAAAACATTACCAGAAATAATGGATAGTATCTGGGAGGAAGAAGAAAAATTAATGGAGGCTAAAAGTGCCGCTGTTAATCCTGATGATTCCCAAAACAATGATTTAAACGATACAAATGGTAAACCAACACCGACAGAAGAGATGGGGCCTGTGCAGGAAAAGGAAGTTACAGAGGATGCTAAAATAGACAAGACATTAAATGGCTCTGAAATTGAACGTGGGTATGCAAGTGAGCCTCATGAAGTTGCCTTCTACAATCGCAGTGTGGATAAACTCCTCACCCAGAGGTTGCCGCAATTATTACCGAAATTCAAAAGCGTAAGTATTTTATTGAAGGAGTTATCCTTGAATCGCCAAATTTTTTTTGTCCTAATTTGATTTGGCCCAACGTCATTGGCCTAAAATTATTATGCACAATTTTATTATTGTTTAGCCTTAACAACAAGGATACTACAACTTAGACCGATTCGAGTGAGAAAGAGTCGCGCGCGACATAGTCTCATTTTCTTGCAGCTGATTGGCTGTCGCTTGACAGCTGTCAACTTGACCGCCAATCGGCTTAACTATTAGTACACATTTCTTTCGGCATAATGTGACTACGCCGCAGAATTTTTAGCCCTAACACATTGATATATTATGCAGTTAGCCAAATTCATTTTAAGCCTTTATAAAATAAATTTAATTTAGCCCTAAAAACATTTGGGCAAGTAATAGTAGGCGAAAGAAATTTAGGACAAACGATAAATGTAAATACATCTTTAAGCCTATAATTTTTTTCGTAGTTTGCATGACAATGCCTATTAGGACAATAAACATTATTGACAACAGTCATAAATCCCTATTTTTAGTGTAGGTATGTTTAGTGTAAACACGAAATCTTCCTCTACATTGTTTTTAAAGGAGTCCAGGCGAAATACGATCGTAGGCTTCCCTTATTTGCATCTGTTATCATCTGTAGAAGATTCGACTGTTTTAACTTCATAATCTTATTCTCATAAAACCTCGTGCTTTAAGTCTGGTGGCATTCTGCGCTTTTGTGCCTATCCTGCCTTTCCCTGTATTTAGATTCACTTTCTTTATAGCGGCTAAAGCAGGTTTCAATATGCAGTCGTTGGTTATCACCAACATCTGGTATATCTCTCCAAGGCGTATAAATAACCAGTTATTGGGTTTGGACTAAAACCTTTTTAAGGATCTCCAGATTAGAATTAAATGCACTACCTTTTATAATAACCGGATGCTGTTCGGCCCTATAGGTTTCATGCTACGTCCACATATTATTGCGCGAAGATTTTACGGCGAACTAAATGGACACGTCGTATAAAAACGTCGCGACAATTCAGATTAATCAGGGTTATCAACTGCTCAAGAAAATACCTCTAAAAACGAGACGAAATATAAGGGTACTTATCACTACCACATGCAGTGCCAAAACGGCTAAACCGAGTAGAAAAAGGCTTTTTATTTTCGAAAACTAGTGTTTGCAAAATGATTATTCATATTTTCATGTATGAATATTATGATTATGATCTTACAAAATTATCAAAACAGAGACAAAAAACGTTCTCTTAAAACATTTAAGACACCTTGTAACTTTTTTTCAGCATATAATGAGTATTCTGGATGTCGACGAAGAATACAGGAAGACTAAGGCAGCCATAATCATGAAGGCCGACGCGTTAGCTGAGAGTTACCCGAAGGATGGAAACGAACAGAACACACAGAACAAAGAACAGTCACAAGGAGATGCGTCTGTTGCAGTGCAAAAAAATTTCGTACAACGGACGTTACCGTACTATGTTAAGGTAAAGTGGACTGCAGCCCGACCGCCTAACTCTATTGCTTTGGGTATTGTCATCGTTTATGACATCAAGCACTGTTCTTCCTTGTCATATCGTAACAAAATGGCAAGGACGGACAGTGCATTGCTATCGCTATAGCTTTGAGTTAGGTGGTAGGTGTTTTATTTTAAAGGTTGATTAAATAAAATGGTTCATACCTATTATTAATTATAAACTATACGTTCAGGTATTTGGCCGTCCCGCATTACCTAAGAAGAAACAAATGCAGACATTCTTAGACCAGTTTCATCCCAACTCTATCAAGAAGCACAGGGGTATCCATAACCTTCTGTTCATCGGGTTCAAAGAGAAGTCTGACTATGACAATATTCTTGCTGCCAACTTGACCGTCATTGGTAAGTCTAACTTTCAGCTCTAAACTCTTATGATGATTGACCTTGAACATGACCTTTGATGACTGTTGGATAGTGACCCTGCTTTCGAAACCAACGGATTCAGAGAATTCCGCTATAGCCCAGGGAAAATAATACGGTTTGACCTCGGAAAAACGAATAACCGCGATTTTCTTGAAACATTTAATAAAGTGTTGTAAATGTAGTAATAGGCTAAAGTCGAAAAATGTGTTTCTTTAAAAAAATGCTGAATTGATGGGTATCGACACTATCATATTTAGTTATTTGGTACTTGCGTTTCTTATACGTTAACTGTGTTTAACAAAAGTCTACCTAATTAAATATCAGTTAGTATTTATTGTTATTAAGATACAAATTGAAAATGAAAAAAAGTTGATTTCAGTACCTTAATATAACAATCAATGAGGTATCGGAGGTTTCCTTTTAAGTATAAAATACCTGTGTTGAGAGGTACATAAAAAGTAATTTGTAATGAGTGTGTGTGTGTGTGTGTGTGTGTGTGTGTGTGTGTGTGTGTGTGTGTGTGTGTGTGTGTGTGTGTGTGTGTGTGTGTGTGTGTGTGAGTGTGTGTGTGAGTGTGTGTGTGTGTGTGTGTGTGTGTGTGTGTGTGTGTGTGTGTGTGTGAGTGAGTGAGAGAGAGAGAGAGAGAGTGTGTGAGAGAGAGTGTGTGTGTGTGTGTGTGTGAGTGTGTGTGTGTGTGTATGTGTGTGTATGAGTATGTATGAGTGTGTGTATGTATGAGTGTGTGTGTGTGTGTCTTTGAGTGTGTGGGTGTGTGGTTTCCGTCTTTTTTCAAGGATGCTAGGGTCATAGGAAAGAGATTTGTGGCATTTCAAAATGGCATGCAGGACATACAACTTCCTAATTGTAAGAAGGTTAGACAATGAATATAATTCATCACCTATAAGAGAGACCACAAAGGTCTTTCTGAATCTAAAAGTTATATATTTGTGGCCCCACCCCAAACCGTTATACAATAAGCCAAAACAGATTGCGCTAAGGAGATTTAAATTTGTTCAAGTAGAGTTTTTCTACAAATATGTCTCAGCTTCTTGAATGAATGAATGTCCATATAAGCTTTCTTGTTCTATTCATTAGACGTTCTAAATGTGTGTGCCAGGACAAACGTTGGTCAATCATTACTCCCAGGAATTTGATGTTATTAACTTTAGTAATTAGACTGCATAAGCTATTAGACGTTGGGTAATTCCTGCAAGTGTGAATTTTTATGTCCGGGTTGTGTTCGTTTATTAAATTAAAAATAGGGTTTTCTAAAAAAAATCTTGACTAAGCGCCGGTTTTTTTAGGCTTAATTATTCAAAATTACATCACTAATATTACCTCTATAAGATAGCAATTATATAAGTCGGTTCTGAATTATGTATAGCTAAGCTAATTTTTTTGCCGTATTTTCCCTGGTCTACTGGTAATCGCAATATATTTACGAAAACTTAATGTACGTAAGAAAGAATCTACATTTGTTTAGGAAAAATTGTGGAATACACAATGTTAATACAAGATATAAAAATAAACTTGCTGTCCATAGCAGTCGCTTACACAAAGTCACTAAGTCATTCAAGGGACAATGTATACGCTTTTACAAGAAGGTTCCGGTAGACATTCAAAATTTGCCTTTAAATAAATTTAAAACAACCATTAAACGGAAACTATGTGCCAAAGACTATTATAAAATTTCTGACTATCTGGTTGATAAGAATGCGTGGACATGAACCGCTCAGCATTATCCAATATATTTTATTCTTATTTTTCTTTGTCGAATCATAAATTTTACAATTAGGTATTTCAAATTGTATTTGTATTGACTTATTTAAAAAGAGCAACCCCGGAGTTTCTTGCTCGTTATTCTCTGGGGAGACTGCCCAGTGAATGAGCGATAACTGTATGTCATGACGATTTCAAATGTTATTCTTATAACTTACGAAATAAAAACATTTTTTATTTTGATTTTGTAAATGTGTGATGAACGCGAATATTTGTTCCTGAATCATGTTGGATGTTTATATATATATATATATATTTAAGTCAGTCTTCCCGGTGTTTGAGTCTAGATAACTGGTAAGTGTCCGAAATATTTATTAATGAATATTCATTATAATTACAGGTAATTGTTCACTTGATGTCAAGATAAGTGAGATCAAACGGAGTCCTCTACAAAATTCGTCATTAAACAACAGTGACGTCATAATGGTCGAGCCCGAAAGTACTCCCCTCTCATCATTTAATGAAGATGAAGAGGAGGTGGTTAAAGGCGATATTGCAGCTGATGATACTACTGAACAAAGCAATACAGAGAGTACCAAACAAGTAAATGAGAAAACAGAAAATGACGAGAAAACACAAAATGATGAGAAAATTGAAGGTGTAAACAAAAATGACACTGGGAAACTAGACGAGAGTGATGATGTGATTGAAGTGTTTGACCAAGATATCAACGAAATAGTTGATTTAGATCCAGAAGTGGATCAAGAAAACGTTGATGAACCAGTGAACGACAACGAAACTAAAGACGCGCTTAAAAAGGTTGACATTGAGGCAGTGAAGAATGATGCACAGGGGCCGGTTAAAGGAACCGCTACTAGGGCGTCTACTCGTATAGCTGAGGCCACACCGGGTGCTATTAAGACTCGAAACGCCAGTAAGCTGGTGCAGAATAACTAATCATTCGTTAATGGCTAAAAGTTTTCACTTAATGATACTTTAATATAATTCTAGTAATGTAATTTCTTTGTCACAAGCAACTTACTAAATGTCTAAGAAGGTAGGTTTATTTTCTCTTGATAGAATAATTGTTGGCGCGTTTTGTCTTCGTTTTTTTTTTGTTGGAGAAAATTTGGCTTGGTTAGTCACTTTACCGGCATCATTTAGTCTGTATTATTTGTGTCACACATGTTATATTTTCTATAAGTAAAATTTCGGATTTTGTTGTGACGGTAATAGGTATTTTAAAAGTAATTAAGTCTTATCTAGTTATTGACTGACAAGAACTTGCTGAATATAAGATGACCCGCATGCTCGTTTGCCGCCCTCTTATATAAAAATAAAAAAAAAATAAAAAAAAAGATATATCCTAGGCCGCTAATATAAAGGAAACCATTTATTACGGGTGTAAGGGGGTCTAATTGTATGAGGTTTTGACAGTGAGAGACGTCACAAAATAGAGCAGTGTCGACTAGTAGTACTCATTAGTAGTTTTTTATGAACACGTTTTTATTAGCTTGACTTATAAGTTGAAACTGACCAACAAATTTTTTAAGTCACTTTTAACCTACTTCTAATTGTATCGAAATAAAACTTGGTATGTATATGTAGTTCGGATGACAGTACTATAATTTGGTATTTTGGGGCTCATCTGATAATGGAGCTAGAAGGTGGATAGGGGAACTCCTCAGAGACTTCTAGTAAACTCCTCGAGTTTGGGCTCATATGATTAGTTTTTAACTATATTTATTAATTTTATGTTTTATAACTCTGAATTTTAACACTAACCTTTATGGGTCAAATCACACTGAAATGCAACAGCCGCTAGTAAAAATCATTATACAAAACGGCACATTTTTTATGCGCAACGGGTTAGCACTTCACCTCATTCACATCTGACGTTAAGTGAAGATGAGGCCGAAGGTGAAAGTGTACTGATCCAAGGGGGGTTCCTTGGGAGACTGGCTAATAGCGATAAAGTCACCTGGTTGTACAATTTATGAAGTGTATTCTTAAATTTTCGTGCAATCTATCTTATCTCTGACAACCGGAGCACAACAATGATATTAACATTGCTGTTTGGGCAGCGTTTCTTTATCAATCGGCATGAGTTGCAATCGCATCTCAGCTCTGGTGAGCTGAAGGTCCGCTCACCACGTCCGCTACGATGATGTCGTGAGCTGATTTGGAGTCACGGAACCGTCGTCGGTGCACATCGCCTCACTGTTTTTGCTCGGGTGTTCAAATCACACTCGATATACTGATATTTTATTGCATGCTGTTGTAGTTTCAGTGTGAATTGGCTCCAAGTGTATTACAAAGAAACCGCTTAACATTTGGTGGTGACGTAACTAATTTTCTTTAGACGTAACGCTCTATTGTGATTACAA
This sequence comes from Oegoconia quadripuncta, assembly GCA_949316235.1. Taxonomy (NCBI): domain Eukaryota; kingdom Metazoa; phylum Arthropoda; class Insecta; order Lepidoptera; family Autostichidae; genus Oegoconia; species Oegoconia quadripuncta. The sequence continues at coordinate 5,574,374 of OX438746.1, forward strand.
ATACAAAGTACTTGTTTATGACGTGCCTTCACTTACACGCAATAATATAACAATAAGTAAGGTGTAACTTGTCAGATCGATATTATTATTAAATATATTGTGTAATAGTACCTACCAATGAACTATTTGTATAGTTAGGTAACTTTATACTTGCTGTATTACGTAATTCATTGTCTTTTTACAATAGGATAGGATTTATCTCATAATATATAAAGTACCTACTGAAAATAATGATTTTTTTATTTATAAAATGTCACTCACCAGATACACTGACAGTAGGTCCTTTGAACTGCAAAAAGCCGACTCTTGCGCAGCAGACTGACTTTAAAGACCAACGACCCCGTTGTTTCAAATGTATGGCTCATCTTGACACGGCCACCATTAATAACTCGATATCCGACTTTATTGAAAATTTGTCGGCAATTTGTCACTGGATATCAACTTATCGATCAGCCCATCAGTCGATCAGTAAAAGATGTAGGGGTCTATATTGGTGGCCGTGCTAAAGCGCTCATCCTGACACGGCCATTTCGTATCTTCGAAACCGCAGCACTTGGCGCTGATAGATAACTCCAATATTCGTCGAAATAAAGGTCTTAGCATACGTGACGTGTTTATTCTCGTGCCGGACGGAACGGGACGATTTTTTGACATCGTTGCATTTAAAAACATAGCAATAAAATACACGTGGCGAGAAACACGGGCGGAACGGGACGGCAATAGAAAAAACATCGTTATGGCATCTTCTTCATCTAATACTACGGCAACCATTGCTAGTTCTTCAAAAGTAAAATCGAACATTTTGTGCTGAAATATAGTTGCAGCACTAGCACGACTATCGTTGAACACCGTCACTGTACGTATGTTTTAAAACCACTTTCACGTTAGGAACTAGGTATACGTCCCGTCTCCGTTCCGTCCGAGAAATTACCCGTCACGTATGCTAAGACCTTAAGTCGCAATAATTTAAGGAACGGGCTAATATTAAAAATATTATTGCAAGGAATAAAAATAATTATTCTCATAATTACGTCACATTTTTGAAACTTAATTAAGTTTATCCCCACGTTCTAACAAACACACCACCACTATTTTTGTAACGACAAGGACCAGTCATGTTTATTATCATTTTAGAAACCTTATTAGGTGTACAAGTTTTTAAATAAGAACACTTTAATGTGGGCATAGGAATTTTAATTAAAAATCAACTTATTATTCAGCAATATTGTACAAAAAAAATAATAAAAATATATATTTTTAGCAAACTTTTGCGTCGAGAATGCAGAAAAAACCTTATTTTTTTTTGTGAGCCCATTTTTTTAAATAGGTAATCAAATTGGTTTTAGGTACTTGGGCTTAGGTTAAACCATTCTTTACGGAACACGGATCACAAACTCCGTCATTAGGAATATAACATAATATCGATACTTCATTTAATATCATTGTAACATTACCTAATATGCCCTATTTTTTTCAGTCAAAATTACTGCTCATTCACAAAGATAAAAGTTTTGACGACCGGTTGGTGTAGTGGATAGTGATCCTGTCAGCGAAACCAACGGTTGCGGGTTCGAATCCCGCGACGGCTAAATGTTTGTGTGATGAATACAAACATTTATTCCCTAGTCATGGATGTTTATATAAATATTTATGTATGTTTATCCGTTATCTAGTATCCGTAGTACAAGCTTTGCTTAGTTTGGAACTAGATGATTGGTGTAAGTGTCCCAAATATTTATTTATTATTTATTTATTATTGACTCTTGAAAAAAAAAACAAAAGGTGATGTCCAGTTATGCAATTACTTTTTAAATTGATCCGCATTAAAATAAACAATTTAAAATGTGTACTAATAATTGAAATAGAATATCTCACTAAATAAAAGCATAACGTGGTGTCAAGGTCCTATCTGTTTTTTAACAAACTAAATTTTACTTAGGCGGTTCCAAATTATCAGCAACGTCATCCTCCACCTGAAAATTAAAACAATACTTTACAAATGTGTAGATGAATTATGGATACTCCTACTATTTTTAAACGACTCCCAAAAAGGAGGAGGCACTATTAGGCCCGTATTATAGAATGGTACTCAAGTAGAGATCTTTGCTTGGGAACAGTTAAAAAGGGACAGCTTTATGTAACTTGTATAGCAGCATCTCTAACTATGCGATCTATGCTTGAGCAACATTCTGAAATACAGGCCTAAGTTGTCTGTATGTTTTTTTTGTAGCTTTAGCTAGTACGTTTACGTCAATATCTTCGTCAATTGTTAACCGATTTGATTATTGTTTTTTGTTTGATAGGGTTTGTCACAAGGGTGGTCCCATATACATCTGACGATGCACTGCGGACACAGACCTTACAGGGGGCCGATCGGCCGGCCGGCGCTAAGTTTGAACGATAATACCATAGCTAAACCATAACCAAAAACGTTAAGCACATTTCGTATCGCGCTAATCATTTGAACGGAAATTAAACTAGTATTTTTTTAATACTCATGGTGAGCTCTAAACAATAATAAATAAATATTTTGCACATACACACAGCGCCATCTAGTTCCACACTAAGCAACTAGGCTTGTATTATAGATACCAGATGGTTGATAAACTACACAAATACATTTTTTTTTTGTAAATAAATAAATACAATACAACATTTTGGGTTTGGTTTTACTTTGGTAGCGTCAACGATAATAGTGTCGATTCGGATGTACACCAACTAAACTAAAACCAGTTTTAGAGTGGTGCCGTCGCATCGTACTGTACCAGGGAGAAAGAGACAGTATTATTACTCTAAAACTGGTTTTAGTTTAGTTGGTGTACATCCGAATAGACACCAATATCACAGATATAATCGTTTACAAAAAATAACGCGAAACCATTTTTTACTTCAGCTAAACTAAAGCTAAACCACAACGTTCCGTTCAAACGGTAAAACAGTTGTAAATTAACGCGATTGGTCCCCTGAAGGTGGTTGTATTGCCAATTTATGGGGGTTCAATTAGCAACAGGTGATAAAAAGTTTAAATAAAAGTATTTTTATCACATTCCGCTTGTCTCTTCACTTCACTGAGCTTCACGTAACAGTTCTGAAGCACGTTTCTTTTTGGGTGCTGCATCTTCTCGTGCTTTTCTTTCTGCCTCTAATCTATCTGCGGTGTCATAAACTTCTTTCGGTGCCACCTGGAGTAGGGAGGATGCTTTAAAGGATGCAATAGGACTTGGGGAGGGAAAAGGGTTACGAATATCATAGGAAATGATAATACCCCTATCACTTTTGGGTAACGTACCAAAAAAAGGAACTCTTATGGTCTCGCTTCGGTGTCTGTCAGTCACACTCACTCTTGTGTATGTCGGTATGCTATCGATGAACTTTGGGCATAGGGAGAGAGCTTGCTGATTTATTATGTCTAAAAAAATTACGTCACAATGACGCCAAATTGATTGTCGAAGTACCGTAACGGTTTATTATATTTAAATGGCCCACAAGGTAAATCGACACTCGAATTCTTAACTTGGTCCCGCCATTACCTTCCAACTGATTTAAACCGTCAAAAGCGGTCAAAAGTGATCAATTGTATTAACAACAAAGAAGCTAAACATCAATAAAAGATTCTTCGCTCTAACTAGTTTTTCAATTTGCGATCGTCTTTCCAACACTCCCACAGAACTAGAATTACAGTAGCAGTTAGTCATAATTATTCATACTCGTACAATACTGTTTTAGATGGATTAAGCGTATGATGCCTATTCAAGCCAGGGGAGGGGGCTCTAAGCGGGCACTCTGGTAAACTGGAAAGTTTATATTTAGATTGTTATTAGATGCTAAATTTATTGTTGTTTAATAGTTCATTTTTGAATTTTTCGTATTTATAAAAAAATTAAAACAGGAACCCAAATATGAAAGCCTTACGAATGCTCGCTTTATCCGGGAGGTTCGCCTAAGCGGGCACTAGCTTGTGGGCAAAATGGACACGCGCGGATAAGGTGAGCACACTTTATTTATTGATTATCATTGTGAAAATAATTGTAAAATTATAAGAAGTAAAGAAAAAAACTCGAAAAAGTGAATCATACGTATACTTTATTGCAGACTAAAATAAACAGAATAGTTTTTATCTACTTATTATGTGCTAGGATAATGAACAGTTTCTTTCACATACCTATTAATTATTTAACTAAAATCAACATTGTTTAATCACAGGCTTATTATTAATCAGTCATTATCAACAAATTGCTTTCTCCATTGTTCTTTCACTCCAAGACCCTTGTTGTGATTTTCTTCTAAATTTATTCACCATCTAAAAAGAAGCCATACAAACCGGTCCACAATGCATTATATTCCCGAGGGGTGCACAGATACAAGTTCAAACCCACGATCGTCTAAATGGAGGGCAGAACACAACAAATAATTAATATCTGCCGCCAGCGATTTGGGTACCTTACCTCGTAGTCCCAATTTTTTACATTTGTTCTAGTTTATATTTAAATTCCATCTCTTTATTTGTTACTCTTTTTAAGTAAATAAATATTTCCCATTAATATCTACATTCCATTCATAGTGGTTATAGCGGGCATAGTGGGCATGCTCGCGTTACCCTGCTCGCTTTACCCTTAGTGTCATTTATACGTTCTGATAAATCTTAACCAGAAATGGCTCTTAACATTTCCTATAAAGAAATCAGAGTAACATAGACATAAAACACTAGGCACATCTTGTTAAAAATGTACCCTACTCACTATTAGATAAAACACCGTCGTTTTTTTTTGCATAAAAATGTAGTTTTTGGTGTTCTTGCGCTCAAGTCGTAATGGTAATCATAAGCGGAAATCACGAATGTCGCGGAGTGCGGTGGGACGGGGGTAACGTCCATGGGACGCGAAACCACGGTAAGTTTTAAAGGGGGGTACTCGCTTTGGACCCCCCTCCTCTACACCAACGGCAATGCTCTAAAATGACTCTCTTGTCTAGACTATCATTAAAGAACGTGGATGGTAAAAGCCAGCATGCCTTACAGATCTAATTATGACGCCAACGGTACATACAAATCTATGGTCTAGTCCGACCTGGGCATGAATACGTAGGTCCATATTAATAAACCGTTCTTGAGATTGAGATCGCGTCTCAGTCTCAATACTGTGTTTTTTATACTGTTTTAATACGCAGCGACACACCTGCGGAAGGTAGGGCGCTGAGAGTTCGGCCGAAATTACGCGCCGTTCAGCGTGGCGCCGAACCTTTCATCTAGCGACTGTTTCCGCGAAAACGTCTTCGATGTGTTTTGCATAGCAAGCGACACATCATGCGACGCTTAACGCGACTGCACGTTCGGCCAGCGTAGTTGAACGTTCAGCGCGTGCTTTCAAAGCGAAAACCGGCAACGTCTCGTTCCTGTTCAGCAATGACTAACCTCTCTCTTTCAGTACAAGTGTCTTTCGTCTCTTTTAGTGACCACCACCGACGACCCAGAAGACGACGTCGCGTAACGCGCTGAACTAGACGCCGCGTACGTAATTCTAAAAAACTAGTTCGGTGCGTTTGGTGTGTCGTGCCAACCGAATACTACGACCGATAATTCAGTCGCCGACGTGTCTGCGCAGTACCTTCCGCAGGTGTGTCCCTAAACTAATTTGAACGAAATCGTCATAAGTTGACTGGACAGACAAACTGAGAGTCAGACGACCTTTTTTTTTAAATTTCCAAATTAAAAAAAAAAACATGATATCTATTTTCAATATACCGTTCACTGCCTGTAACCGCCCGGAAATATGGTCAAAGTTTCGATGTCAAATACTTGACACTCCGGACTAAGGAGAAACGCCTCCTATATACGTGAGTTGTGTTAGTCTATAGTACGCACCATGAGCTGATTGATATAGTATTCGTAGGTGATCGTATCCGTCACCGGGTCGAGTGCAGTCTGGATCATTTCATCGAACTCCTCCTGTAAACGACACTTCAATTGTCTTCACATAGCAGACAAGAGTAGGGAGGCTGGTTTATTCATAAGCTTAAATAAACGAATTAAATCTTTGACAAACGCAACTATGAACATTAACATCGCTGTTTGGCAAATAGGATGAGGTTTCTGGGTCAGTACGTTTCCACCATCGGCCATCCACCAGGAGGCGACCTCGGGGGGGGGGGGGGGGGCGGCAACGCTCGCTAGCCCCACTGCACGTCGCCCGGCATCTCGGGGCGATGTAGTAGAGCGACCGGGGGGGTGTCGTCGCATCGGGCCCTGTCGCGCTTCATACCGCCCGCTGATCGCAGCGTGAGGCACGACAGCGCCCTCCCGTGGAGGCGCGCTAGCCGCCCTCCGAGAACGGGCCCCCCCTTGTGAGGGGGGGCGGGCCGGGGGGACCTGGAGCCGCTTATGCGTTCCCAGGCCCTCTACTGCCGAGGAAGGTCGCTGGGGGATTTAAGTGGTTAGGATCGCTCCTGTTTTTGGAGCGGGGAGTCCCACACATCCCCGCCGCTGATTCCCGTATACTACTAAAAATATATTACCCGCGTCGTGTACAGTCAGCTTCAGAGAAACCAGACCCCCAATTCACATAATGACTGCAAGTACGGGGGGTCCGGTTTTTCTGCAGCTGACTGTACCTACAAGCACCAGTGTGTGTGACGTGACACATCTTATTCATTTCCGATGTACCTAAGTATACTGGATGAGTTTTTTTCCGTAAGGAACAAATAGGGCATAATTAGAAGTTATTGGCATACTACGTAGTTAATTTTTTTCTTCAAATCCTCAAACGCCGGCCGTGCATTATTATGCGACTGGCGGAATTCGTAGGCTTTCTATCATGCAAAATTTATTTGGCACTCACATTTTCTCCAAGTTTTCTTTATTTCTTTAATTATGTGGGAATAGGCTTTAAACGCGACCGTCAAATGACACAATAAACGCTTTATTCGATGATTGTTTGAAAAAAAAAACTACCTTTATTTTTTTCCTTACAGTAAGAAAACTCATCCGGTATATTTATTATACATATATTGTTCACCTGTGTAAAAGGCTCTCCTTCTTCTAACATCAGCTGAGCGAACTTCTCTTTCGTGAGATACCCGCGCCCTTCATTGTCGAAGTAGCGGAACGCTGCCAGCAACATTTCGGCGTTGGCAGGGTAGAACCTAGAAATGCTGAGCTGGTGTAGTAAGCCATCTTTATTATATTCGGTGAAAAGTTGTAATGGAGCATGGAGAGCAGCTACTAGAACCATTCTACCTAGCTATGCAGGAAATTAGGAGACTATCCCTAACTTTTGAAATAATTTACCTCTGCATTCGCAAATTTTGAACAAAGCTTAGTCAAGGATAAAAACGGCATTATTGGTGTTAATTCTGATGCGACTAACTAAAACCATTTCTTCCCGAAATACTACAACTCGCTTCAGTTTAGAGCGGGTGTGCGGGTGCGCTGTTCAGCGGACGCTAAATCAAAGACTTTTATCATAACTGGCGACGGACGCTCCGTCTGGCCTAGAAGGCTGAAAGAAAATTTAACTGGCCTGTTCATGGAGCACCAGCAATATAAATTTCAATCGGACCAGTATAAAATTTAAGTATAAAATGGAAGTACCATTTATTTCGAAAGGTACTGCTAGAAAAGTATGATTTCGTATAGTTACAATGGTTGTGCAAAGCGATTTTTGAATTTAAGCCATTTACACAAGGGCAAAAACCATAATAATATACAAAAATGATCGCTTTTGTATATGCATGCGAAATACAGATTCACTTTTCACAAATTCCATTCAACTGCCCATCCCGGACTTACCTATATTTTACTATAGACGTATATAAAGGATAGGTATCTAATCTAGTGTGATATAAATCATGGGAGGGATTAGACTGGATTTTAGATCAACTGAAAGCGGACTTCACTAATGCAACATACCATAAACAAGAATGATATCTATATTCAAGTCAAAACCCACATAGAATGGTTATCAACTTGTGCGATCAATCTTCGTCTTCCTTATATTAATCCTACTCGACTGTTACCTGTGTTCAAGCATAACCTTGCACATGAAAGGGAGAAAGTTGATGAGTGGTACATTCCCTGTGGCCTCCTTATTCTCAGTCGTTAGTATTACCTCCTGCACCTCCGCCTCCGTCGGGCAACAACCTGGTGACCAAGTTTTAAAATTCCAGAAGTCCAAAAAAAATCTTTAGTCGAATTACAGCTAACGTATGTCCCAACCTATCCTACCTATTTCCATTTCCATCCTGCAATAACACGAGATAGAAGCCTTGCGTCTCAGTTCCCCGCCTTTACTTTACTCGACAAAATAGCAGGCGTTTCACTCGAAATGTTGTAGATAAAGTTTCTCTGAGAAACCAGGGAGCATTAGCTCTGCAAATCTAAGATCTTCTCGTTGGCTCTCAATGTGCGCCAATTGTGTATTACCTGGGCTAGTCGTCGTTGGGGGTGGAAGTTCCGTATCTGCCAGAGATTGTAGCCGTTACCATGTCTTCTACCAGAGCCAGAAATAGCCATGCCGTCGGGGACAGGCTACTTCTTTTACATTCCATGAGGGAGGAGATATCCCTTAATCGCCACGCTAGGCAAGCGGGTTGGAGCTGGCAGGCCTTGAGGATTTAAGGTAAATGATCTTGCTGTCAATAAACTCCCGTCCCCTTACGTCGCCTTGTACGACACCGATGAAAGGAAAACTATTCGCCATTGTGCCTCATATATCGCCAAGGCGACTAGCAGGCTTCGCCCATATTTACAGTACAGTCGCGCGGCCAGCCTACACTGCTCTGGTAGTATTATGTCGTCGAAAGTACCTACACATTCAAAATTACAATTCACCAGGAACTGGGATGTCCAATAGAGCAGACTGGACGCGGAAGAGAGGAATAGTCAGTCTCGATAACATGAAGATCCAAAATCCTTGACTATTCTTATCTTGCTCACACTCTAGAACTAGCAAGAAATATGATTGTGAGTGAAAGTCAAATTCTTTGGCTTCAAAGGGAAAATGTAGCGGCTAACTTTATTAAGATTAAAGGATTAACTGTGGCTTTGTCTTAGTCGTGTGTTGCTAGGTTACTGTTTCGGTTGTTGTTTATTCTATCGTTGTGAGAAAACTATTGCTATATTTCTATTATATTTTATTCAATCAATCAATCAAATAAGCTTTATTGTTTGAATAAGGAAGGTACATTTAAATATCTTTTTTATTCAATGTTAAATCGTCAGTTTCTTATAATATTCCACCCTTAACAAACTTTAAGATATTTCAAGCTCTAGTGATAGGTCAACTACTTGGTTTTTCTTGATTTCCGCTATGAAGACAAATAGGTCATATCAATTTCCCCCATCAAGACGTAAAAACTTTATAGATTGAAAATTTAGAAAACCTCTGACCAACGATAAAAGCTAAATATCTTCCGAGATTGCAAAACTGATTTCCATTTAAGAACCATCTCACAAATTCCCGGCTTATATAAAAAAGCCGGTCCAAATCGGTTCAACCGAAGTCACAGAATGACACCTAGACTTATTGCGGCGGTGGTGGTTTTAGAAGGGAAGCCACCCTAAGCACTGTAAGAAGGTTAGGTAGGTACTTACCTAAAGATCGTAAAATAGTGCCGATTTCTCGTACGTCGACTACTTGCTTCCCAGAATGGTCAAATACCTCAAACGCTTCGATAATTTTTTTCTCTAAATCATTATTGGGGAGTACTGTAAAACAATAACTTTTATTGGAAAGCTGGACGAACGTTTACAGACAGAATGAAATGACGAGATTGATCCCAATACTTACTTTTTGGCTCTTCTTTTCGAGCCATTATCGATATAAATGAGATTCGAAAATAATATCAAAAAGGTCACTATTTTATAATAAATATAAAACCACCCTATCCCGTTAAACACTAATAAATAAACTAATAATCAATCAAACATAATTGGGTTACTAGGCAACAATATCTAACCGCCAAAGTTGATGTTGCCGTTAAAGGTAAATATAATTCTATACACTATGAACTTACCGAGTAAGTATTCATGAACTAAATATGAGATTGACTCGAAATATTCTATGATAATTATATTATTATAAGTATATTTCGGAGAGTGTGCTGAAGTACTGCATGAGTTGATCCCGCCATCCCCGTTCTTACATCGAAATTCAAGACGTACCGCAGGATATCACCCGCACTTAGTTGACGTGCCATTTATAAGGACCAAGCGTTTTAGGTCTTCGTTTCTCATGCGCACGGCTAAGGAGTGGAACGCATTACCTCCGTCTGTGTTTCCAATCGCATATAACCCGCAGCTCTTTAAAGTCAGGTTAAATAGGCATCTTCTGGGAAAGCTCGTTCCATCGTAGACCTTATCTCGACATTAGTCCAGATTAAGGTCAAGAGCGATCCCATTCTAATTAAAAAAAAAAAAAAAAAAAATATGTTTCAAATTCTGGTATTTCGTATTAAATCATTATATTGTGAATTTGTAATTAATTATCTATTCCTGCTTTCGACACAAGTGGGACTTCGAGTATGATCACTTGGATGACGAGTGGGGGTGGTCTATAGCAAATTGAATTGTTATAACCCGGGAAGCCGTGATGTATTTGTTGAGTTCGACTGTGGAGCAAGACTTATGTTCGAGGTTGGAGTAAACAATTCATGGCTTAAACCGAAACTTACACTCGAGGAATAGATCCATTGATGCCGAATATTAACAGACGTTGAAGAATTGAATGACACATGTTATTTTTATTTAAGATAGTGCCTGAGGACAAATACAAGCAGCAGGGCCGTATGTTGACGTCCATTTCGTAACACTTCGTGTATTTTCGTCAATCTTCGTCGTCGGTTGCACACGCAGGGCCAATCAGGCTCCAAATGTCGACGCTATCTTCGCGATACTACGCGTTCGATCCGCTATATTCGGACCCGGAGCTCTATTTTTGAACGTTCGCCGCGAGTCGAACGCTCGATTTCTACTGATTTTAATTCGACATCGGAAATTCCGTATTTTTGAATCGCTCGACTGCAGCGAGTGGTCAAGACCACTCGTTACAGAAGGCGAGCGGTAGAATAAACGTCAAATATGTGTGTTTTTCAAAAAACTTTAAAAATATTTTTTGATTTTCATCAACTTTGATCAAATTGATATTACACTTTTTTTTCTCAAAAGGCAAACGAAATCTGTATAAGCAGCCTATAAACGAACATTTTACGTTCCGTTTTAGTTGGGGCAATTGCCGGTTTTTTAATGTTCTGAGTGAAACGAAAAAATATACATTCCAAATTAGATTGGCAACACTACAGACGAGTGATTCAAAAATACAGAAAGCTAGAGTCATGCGGCTCGGAAGTCGACTATGACATAAGTTGTATGCGACGATACAGAGCCACACGAGCGATTCGAAAATAGAGCTCCCGGTGTGAACTTTTGTCCTCGGTGGCGGCCGTCCTACTACTCGAACCGATGAGGTCGATGCAGAGTGGCGAACCGCCAATCTTTACCCCGACGCGACGTTACCCAGTGTACAGTGCTCAGTGGAAACTCAGTCCATTTATATTAGTGAGTGATTTATTATAAATAACAAAACTCAGCAATCAGTGACTACGTGTATTATTTCAGCCTACCCTCTAACAGTGTTGTTTACATTATTTTTTTTTTACTTTACTATGTATAGGCTGTGGCTCCATTCGTGTTCGAACAAAATTATGACAAGTGTGGTTTGGACCCCTAGGCAGTAGTTGCATTTGCATCCCTTACATCTCTAAAATAGTGGTGTTGTCTGTGTACCCTGGTATACCCCTGGTTCCAGGTTAAAGCAGCATTGGAGAAAGAAATGTCACACTAGAATATTCCTAACATCATGCGTACAATAACTCACGTTGTTATTATTAGCTTTTATTTAACCCATATATACATGCAGTGTTACCGAAGTTATTAGGCGAGAAATTAGACCACTTTCAAATTTCCGTGATTACGCGGGCTCGACGTCACGGATCCCGTGCTATCGCCCGCGCACCGCCCGCCAACCATTAAAGTCGCGCCCGCGGTTTGTTCAATTTTGTTGTCAAATTAGTACGTGTTTGTTATTGTTATACCTTATAATTTACATTTTATAAATTCCTGTAACTATAAATTATACACTATACAAATACAAAATACAAAAATCTTTATTTCAGTCTAAAATAAAACACTATGGAGGGGGAATTCTGAAAGGCCAGTCGGACAATCTGCCAAAAGTGGATAACATGATGGTGGCTCAATATTTTATACAAAATAAGGATTTAAGGCTATCAAAATTCGTGGAATTAAAAATTAAAAGGAATTATTTGTTAGAGAAAAATATACCTACCTGTTGTAATAAAGCGTTCCCTGCAAATAACTGAACGAAAGAACTAGCTTTGAATTTTTTTTTGTTTATGAGAACAGCCAACTATGAACCTCTATGAACATATTATGCCGTAAGATAATTTATTAGTGGTCACACTGAATTTCTTTTTCGCGAACAGTTTCAAGTACAGGGGACAAATTGCGCTATTTTACAACGGTTTCACCGTTCGAGCGGAACGTAATTTTGGTTTAGCTTTAACTTAACTGATGTAAAAAATATTGTTGAACTTACCAAAATAAAACTAAACCCAAAATGTTTATGAGCTAACCATGAGTATTAAAAAACTAGGTTAATTTCTGTTCAAATTATTACCGTGATATGAAATGTGCTTAACGTAACATTTTTGATTGCGGTTTAGCTTTGGTATTATCGTTCAAACTTAGCGTGATCGCCCCCCTGATAATAGAAGGATTTGTTTCTAACCGCATGAAGGTAGCGCACGGTGGTTACAGTTGTAACCGCGGACACTACACTGATCTTTTTTTTTTTTGGTTACAGGTGTAACCACGGACGGATGAGTGGTAAATCAATTTTAGCACGTTTTATAGCAACTACCCCAGATGTACTCTAGCAAAATGTTACCAATGAAGGTAAGTTCGCGCGACTAGTCAGCGAATGGCGCACCCCGCCCGGCCTAGTGATGTCATCAAAATGCGCACTTTGATCTTAATTTTATCAGCCATTTTTAAAAATAGAAAAACATTTAAAACCCAGTTATTTTTGTAAAGTTATCTTTATTACTTTGGTATTTGTATACATATACGGAGAAATACGCAATTTTATGTGTGAGAAGCATGTGGTTCTCGGTACTAAGATGCATCTTAATTCGAAGACAAAACGGCGTTTAAAACCGTTTAATCAAGCTAAATAGTTCATAAAACTATTTCCAGGTGTACTTTCATTTGTTTTAGAGAAAATGCAAATTTTATTATGGACAGTGACTGCATGGTTTCTATAATTTTATTCGAGTTTTTTTCTCCATGTCGAAACTTCAGACTGTGAGTTGGGTGAGTCGTAACCACCGAATTCATACTGAAGTTACGTATAAGCTACCAATTTTAATATATTTAATTACCTATAAATATTACCAATGAAATGAAGAAGAATGCATACAATCACCACACCCACATTAAAGCTGGGTCTTCTGCGTGTGTTTTAAGCCGAGTCTCCTGCGCGTGTTTAATTGAAACATTACACAAAAACATTTGTTTTCATACACATTTCGTCTCCTCCGAATATTTCATTTTGGTAAAATAAAACATTGTTTTGTGTAGACATTAAATGAATTCTTACGAGGTAGACGTGCTTTCGGTTTTAGTAATTATAGATCTTATCTATATCAGGCAGAAAAGACAGACCAGACCGATTTGGATTAGACAATTTCTTATGAGTCTCTGAAAGTGATTTTGAAGAACCGGTTTTAATTATGTGCAAAAGAACTACACGCTACACGGCGGAGAAATTTCATCAAAAATTTAATTAGGCATTACATTACTGACGATTCGTAAAAAGCTTGAAGTATCATGCTTACTAATGTTACAACAACAATTATTATCAAAAAATTACATTATTATTAGTTTCTTTACTCTTTTGATGAATGTTTATAACCTTAAAATTCAACACGCGTTGTCGGAGGTTGTCATAAAATGATGATACATAAATTTCCATCCGCCACGGAAAGCAAAAACATTGTGCGTGCATACACAAATGTGTATGGCCACGCCCTTTTGTTCCAATGTTTTTGTGTTATGTTTCGATTAATAATTTTGCCGTAATAGATCAAAATGTACTGTTCGTTAGTAATAAGAATAAACTGTTGGTTGTATATGAGAACTTTATAAATAAATAAATGTTCTCCCTAAAACGTAACATTATTTATTTATACTATATAATATTGAGTAGTTAGGGTTTTTATGGACGTTTAATTATTATTTGGTAGGTTTCATCTTGTTCTTGGGGGTTATGTTTTTGAAAAGTTGGTAACCCTGTTTTGCACGCCGGCCGCCATATTGCTACACTTTCTTGGCGCTTCCTCGTTGATATTTTTTCCGAGTGATGTTAGATTTTACCTAAATTGTTATTCTAGAGGTGTAATTGTTATACATTAGTGATTAGTGCATTGGACACAAAATATAAACTTGACAATGGATCCCGGAAAGATGAAAGTCGTGGATCTTAGATCGGAGCTTGGTGCTCTTGGCTTAGACACCAAAGGCAATAAGCCGGCTTTGGTAGAGAGATTGAAGAAGGCTCTCGAAGCTAAGACCGGAAAAGGTAAATAACCATTTTATTTGCATTTATAACCCAGTATAGCATTATTTTTAGTATCTTTTTCATTACCACTGAATAACCGTTCGAATTCATACACGTGGATACTTGGCGTCGATGCAAAATTCTGTAATCATTGCTTTATGACGTCATTGTACGTACACAACACATAACCCCACATACATTTTGTTTGGCAATTAGTAGGTACCATGTTTTTAGTCAATAAATTTCATTTGGTGTTCTGGGTCTGAGAGTCGATGCTTATCTTGGTTATCCCCTGGGCGCACACCAAATAATAGTTCTTGATTTTTTATCGCAACATTTTCTGTGTGTGCTCCTTTCACCCCCAGTTTTTATAGAAAATCTAAATAATTATTAATAGACTAGCAGATTTAAGCTGATGCCTGTAAATCACTGCACTTGTGCTTGGTCCATTTATTTTTAATATCTGTCCGGTCAGGTTCCACACTTTCACTACCTATTCGGTTTGATTGGAAGTGGTATTTAGGATTGCTTGCACTTGGTGAGAGCGATAGTGTCCTCTCAGTGAAATCTTTATTGAAACTGCAATGGGGTTTCCTGGTACTTTCAACTACTATGGTAATTTTACTATGCTCATGAAATCAAGTGCAAATAATTATGTGCTAGCTAGCAAAGCTCTTCAAATAAAAATGTATGAGCATGGTAATTATATAATTTTTATGAATGAATAGCCAAGCAGCAGAAATTTTTCTATACTCGACACTATATTCCACCTAATGTGCTTTTAGAAGGTGTATTGTTTATAAATAAAGATGGTCAAAGGTGAGCAGGACTTGTGCCCTGAGGGTTCTGTACATAACACTATTTTCGATAGCCGATTTTCCGAAGGTATCATGTTGAAAAAAATATTATATTATTATTATTATGCTTGCTTATCATTCAAATAGTCAGTGATTTTATAATAGCCTTTTGCTAATAATTTCTGTTTTATCAAAAGATGATAGGGTACTTCCTGGTGACCTACAATTTTGAAGAAACATGAAGAGAGGTCTTTTGGCACAAATGAAGGAATGATACTTAAAATTGGTAATTTCAAATCCCTCACAGAATTAACTTATATTTGAGGTTAATTTCATAGATTCACAGAAATTAACATTTTAACTGTTCCTTCACAGTTTATTTACGAGAATATTATATATGTAGGAAAAAATATTTCTGCATTCCCAAAAAATAGTGATAAGACAAATTAGCCACCCCCTATGTTCAGACTGAGCAAAGTTAGTACATCATTTATGGGACACTGTATACGCTTTTATAACCATTATACCTGAGAATATCATTAATGTAAATGAAAAACAATTTAAAAACCATGTCAAAACAACATTAACAAAAAGGTTATTACAAAATTTGTGACTACCTGAAAAGAAAAAAAGAAAAGAAAAATGATCCTGTGGGTTTCTTGCACCCCTTCTTTTTCCACAGATGATTTCCCTTTCCAAAGCGGTGGACATACTGACTGACCGAAAAATGCTTAAGCCCTATTTTTATTTCCAATAGATTTAAATTGACATTCAACAAATGATATCATGTATCTTACGTTGAAATTAATGCTTGAAGTTTGAAGTTTTGAACATGTAATGTGAGCAATTTTAATTTTGTCACTTTAAAAAGTTTTTCAATGGTAATGTTATGTATATTATTGTATATGGAACTTTGGCCACTAAATAATAATCCAGGAGGTCCTTTCAGAAGTATGGGTTCTATACTTGGAAGGAGTATTCGAGCAAATTTGAGTATCATATATATTCATGCATTGGAAGGATCTTTTGATAGTTTATGCTACGCTGTGCTTATTTGACAATCCCGTCAATGTGATCAGGCCAGTTCATATCCAATATAATATTAAACTATATCACTGCACTGTGTCTTCAAGTACATCTTCTTTAAGGGATTATCTAAGTTATACCTCTGTTGTTGCTTATGAGTTCAAATATTAGTTTTTTATTATGTTAATGGGAACTAGCTCCCTAACGACCTAAGTCTCTTTGTGTATCCAAAGAATATATGCTTACTGAATAAATATTATTAATAAACCAACCTAAATACAAGTCTTGAGACTGTATCAACTGAGATTAGACAACATTAGACGATTGGTGTAGTAGATATCATCGTCCATTAGACGACAGTAGACGATTGGTGTAGTGGATAGTGACCCTGTCAATAAAACCAACGGTTGCAGGTTCGAATCCTGCAAGAGGTAAATCATTTGTGTAATGAATACCAACATTTATTGTTTATATAAATATTTATGTATGTTTATCTATTATCTAGAATCAATAGTACAAGTTTTGCTTAGTTTGGGACTAGATGATTGGTGTATGTGTCCGAAATATTGTATTATTCATCAACCATTGATACCTTTTCAACCACAAACAATTTCCCATTCTAATCATTGTACACAAGGACATCAACTAATGTCAATTACCTAGGTAGTTGATTCTTATCAACAGCAATTTCATATTGTATGCATAGTTGAAATAGAATTCAAACTATTGACACCAATAGGTCTGGAGGGTACCATGCCTTTGAAACCAATGGTTGCTGATTCAAATCTCTCTAGGGGTAAATGTTTGTGTGGTGGATATGAACATTTTATTCTCGAATAATGGATGTTTATATACTGGATGAGTATTTTTTCGTAAGAAAAAAAATAGGGCTTATTAGGTAAGTGAAATGGAAGATATTGGCATAGGTAGTTTATTTATTTTTTTCAACACCACATCGATCCACGTTCTGGCTGGGGATTCGTAGGTAGGGTGGGTTGTAGTACCATTGTTGTTTTCTGGCTGTCAGAGATAGATAGCCAGTTCCCAAAATAACATGGTGTTACTGGGTCAGTATGCTTCCACCTTTGGCCTCATCTTCAATTAACATCTGGTGTGACTGAGGTCCATAACCCCGTTATGCATAAAAAAAATATAATCCCACAAGTGGTCCAATAACCTCTAGGCCTTTTTGTCGCTCTTAAAAAGCATCATCAGGCAGCAGGCATCTGAAGAGTACTCTTAAAATCTAATTCAGGGAATAGCAACTTGCAAAGCGATAGAAATAATTTATTTTGATTTTCAAATTGAGTATTTTCATTATAGGTGACTTTGATTACCCATACACATTTATCGTAACCACAATGCCTTTAAACAATATTCCATGAGCTACATTGTTCTGATAACAAACCAATTTTTGCACCATGAAATGGAAATGTGTTTTGCTAAAGGAAAATGAACTTTATTTGGGTCATAGTTTTAGTGCTGATAATGTAGTTGCTTGTATGGCTATAAAATTTTATTGACTTAATTTATATGAATTGCATGCTTAGTAAAGTCCCACTGCTTTACAGTAATATGTCTAATGGATTGCCTACAGACATTTCCATAATAATATTCCTTCTCTTAAAGCTGGCTAAACAGACAATCAGAACAGAATTTTGCTGATGTATTTAAAAAAAATATTGTTGGTGACCAAATATTGACCATGTGGTTTCTGGTGTAGTATAATGCCAACCCATCTCTTTCCATGGGTATTGTAAAAGGCGACTAAGGTTTTATAGCGTCTAATACTATCGTCATTGGGCTCCCACAAATCTGGGGTCGCCAATGAATGAAGAGAGATTACCCAAAAATTAATTTGATTTTAAAACGTATTTCCTGCTTCAATAAATATTTCGGACACTTCGGACACTTACACCAATCATCTAGTCCCAAATTAAGCAAAGCTTGTACTATGCATACTAGATAACGGATAAACATACATAAATATTTATATAAACATCCATGACTCAGGAATAAATGTTCATATTCATCACACAAACATTTACCCGTCGCGGGATTCGAACCCGCAACCGTTGGTTTCGCTGACAGGGTCACTATCCACTACACCAATCGGTCGTCAAATGCACTGATTGTTTCGTTCCGCAAGCTACGATTCACATCAGGGTCCCGATTCTCGTGGACTCGACTTCACTGTCGAGAGACATTGGCATGTTTGTCTCTTTCACACTTATATGCGTGTGCAAAAGTGACAAACCTATTGATACCTATCGACAGTGAAATGTCGTGTGTGTGAGAATCAGAGTGCATCAGAAATATCGTTTTTCAAAAGAAAGTTCAGAATTTACATAAACTATCCACTGTGATTGTCTCTATTTCGGTAGATAAAAATCTTTAAACAATAACTCAAGGCATTAATACCTACACCTTGTCTAAAAAACAAGCCAAGTGCCTATCGGGCCACGCGCAATGTACTTGCCTTCACAATATGTCGTCTTCATCATCATCTTCATACCAGCCGAAAGACGTCCACTACTGGATAAAAGCCTCCAAAGATCTCCACAACCATCGGTCCTGTGCTCCCCGCGATCTTTTCCTAATCGTCGGTCCACCTCTTCCAGTGCCTGGTCGCCACTCGAGAACCTTACCGCCCCAATGGCCTCCGGTCCTGCGAGCAATGTGCCCCTCCCACTGTCAAGTTTGGCATTTCTTCGGGCTATATCGGTCACCTTAGTTCTGCTGTGGATCTCCTCATTATCATGTGGACTTAGAAGGGGGCTTATATACTCCTCTAGTATCAGTAGTCCGATGATGCAGATGATTATAGATCATCGGACTACTACTGCTGTGAGTTTTTTCACGCATCCAATGCCAACTGTTTAGCTTTTATGGAGGGACGGGGCGGGACGACGCTCGACTCTAACATAAATTAGATTAATAATTTTTAAACAGATTTTTTTAAATCGAAAACTGTTCATGATAACCTGTAATATTTTTGAATGACCTATCCAACAACATCCCACACGAAGGGGTATAAATATAAAAGAAAATTCCTCCTCACTTTATGTGTAGGATAGGTACCCTAAAAAATATGACCACTTTGTCTGCGTGATTAATATGTATTGACATCACCACCCGAAAACGTCCACTGCTGGGACAAAGGCCTCCCCCAAAGATCTCCACAACGATCGGTCCTGCGCCGCCCACATCCAGCGGCTTCCCGCGATCTTTACCAAATCGTCGGTCCGCCTCGTGGAGGGCCTGCCCACGCCGGTGCGTGGTCCCCACTCGGGAACTTTTGCTCCCCAACGGGCGTCGGTCCTACGACCTACGAGCATCTATACCCATGCCAAATTACAGCTTTCTAGTACTAAGCCTCTGAGCTAAGCATCGGACAGACAGACGGACATAATATGTCCGTATGTTCCTTGTTGACTACGGAACCCTAAAAAAAAACTCGACAATTATGTAATACTGTACTTCACTGACCGAATTTGATGGGGGAAATAAACTTGATGAGGGTGTTCAATACTACAACCTTGGACGCATAAGACAAAGTTCTGTCTGAAGCAAGGCGGCGAGCGGCTCGTGTGGTAAATGACCTTGCGCGTCACACACGGTACATACACCTATTGATCCATATATCCAAGGTAATCCATATAAGGTTCTAATTGGAAGAAGTTTTGGGTAACAGTTATTAATCTTTATTTCGATATTGTCTCTATGAGCGATACTTGGAATCGTAAACTTTCGCTATATTTTGTCTCTTTTTCTTAATAACTTGCGGCACGTGCAGACCGCTGCTGCTGAGTTGCTTGCCGTACCAGCTGCCTTAGGCAAGTGCCAATCAGCTACGAGAAATGAAGCGTTAGCGTTTGTCGCTACAGAAATAATTACCACTCGTATGTAGGTCTTCAGATGCCAATCAAACTTTGGATGCAACCTGAGCGGCTCCCGCGCCACGGAAAACTTTTTGATCTTTGTGAGATCCGTTAGTTCCCCCGACATACTGTCTAAGTGGCTTCTGCATGCGTGAGTTTTCGCTAATTGCAATAACAAATTGCATCTTACTACAAGATGGAAAGTGTGAGAAGGACACCGAAACTTCAAACTTCAAGCATTTATTTCAATGTAAAATACTGGAAATAAAAAAAGTTTTTTGTATTTATCTGTCAGTCGGTATGTCCAAGCTACTACTGAAAGAAGAGTGAATTGTAAAGGCAATTCTCGTCGGGATCTTCATTGCGGGGTACTGGTTTCAACACTGATTGACGGGAGTAAATACTTGGCATGGCAGAAGAAGAATGAAAGTTGAATTAAAGCAGTCGAAATGAGATCATTGATAAGTATGAGTGGGGTGACTTTGAAACATAGAATTAATAAAAACCCCCAAAAAAAATTGGTTATGCCATCCACATAAATATTTCAGACATTTACACCAATCATCTAGTCCTAAACTAAGCAAAGCATCCAGCTAACCATAGTACGTGGATACTAGATAACAGATAAACATACATAAATATTTATATAAACATCCATGACTCGGGAATAAATGTTCGTATTCATCACACAAACATTTACCCCACGCGGGATTCGAACCCGCAACCGTTGGTTTCGCAGCCAGGTTCACTATTCACTACACCAATCGGTCGTCCAAACTTTTATCTTTGTGAATGAGCAGTAATTTTGACTGAAAAAAGGGCATATTAGGTAAGTGAAATAGAAGTTTTTTTTTTTTTTTTTTAAGTTCGCGCTGGTATTTGATATATGACCGGCGGGATTCGTAGAGTTCGTATCATGCTAAATTTATTTGGATTTTTTTATTTATTTATTTATTTTCTTTATTTATTTAATGATGTAATTATGTGGAGTAGGTTACAAATGTGACCGTCAAATGACACAATTAACACTTTATATGATGATGGTTTTGAAACTTCCGTTTATCAACACTTTAACTCTATTGTAATATGTCCAAAAATATACCTATCAAGTTGTCTTGAGACAGCAAAGGCATCCCAAAAACAGTTTGATAATTTTTTTTACATTCTATCAATCAGGTACACTTTATTGCACAAAAATTTAAGAATACACTTCATAAATATGGCTTATACACGTTTACTTTTTAATTTTTAAATTCCAGTAATATACAAGCATATTTTTCGACCCTGCACTATGTCGTACTTTCATTCTGTCGCGCTTCCGTGATTTGAACTGGGGTCGCTTTTCGGATAATCGATCTTAGGTGGCAAGTTCATTTTGACTATTGATTGATAACCTGTAGCTTCGTCTAGTCTTTAATATAAACTGCACTACAATCGAACCACAATACTGAGATACATCCGAACAAAGGCTGGACACACACAAACAAAGCCGTCAAACATAACACCCGCCGCTATTCGTCGGGGGTTAAAAATACTGATTATCTTCGTCATGTGTTTTTCATAGCGATTGGTGCGCATTCGTGACGCCTCACGTTGAATACGATACATGTAGTTTTTACACGGCAATGTTAAGTATTTGAGTGGGTAATAGGTTTATCGACGTTGATGATAACGTGGCGTTGGAAATGGTTGGCGCGGTGTTAGCCACATTTCGTAACAGTCGGTGGCAGTGTGGTGCGGTGTTTGTTACGGATAATAAGTAACGTTGTAGGTACACAGTTTAGTTTCAAACGTAATCGTAATGTACGTTTGTACGTATTTTTTTTGTGTTTAAGTTTATGTATTTATTTTATATATGTTTGTGTATTTATATTTCCATGTAATTTACTGTTAGACTTGGATGCACTTTGCGTTTATGTACAAAATGTAATGATAATAAAAACCATGTATCACCGATGGATGAAGGAATACGCATGTATATTTTTTAAGTCATGTGAAATTATAAAATTTCTTTTTAACCGGCTTTAAAAAAAGGAGGACGTGCACAATTCGTCTTTTATGTACAGAATGATCTATCTCACTTAAACTGAGCAGTTTTAATGGAAATAAGAGATTATGTAGCTACCCAGTAGTTTTAAATATGGTTAATTATTGTATTTGCTCACCATCTGTCACGTGCATTTCTGTATATTTCATAAGATGAACATGAAAATAAGGATATCGCTGACCAACCCGTTTGGGATAAAGATCGTGACGTTATGTTTGGAAAACGTAAGCTACCAGACCATGTAAGTGGATGGATAATTTGGCGCTCCGGTAATCGTCTATCCGAAAATTCCTCCATTAATCTCTGTGTGGGAAAGAGATGCAAACGGATCGTGTAGCTAACTGGCGCAATATTCTTACGGAGTAGCACCCCTTTTAGAAAAGAAAATTAAAGTATCTCTAACTTTCCGGGAATGTCTAAACGATTTAGCGTCTCTCAGCTTAAATTCACATTATGGAATTGATTAATTTTAACCATGCAGAAATTACTGCTCAAACTAAATTTAGGCACTAAATCGTGCAAAGAAAACCGTATTGGTATTCTATCATGTAGCGATGAATCATCATCATCATATCAGCCGAAAGACGTCCACTGCTGGACAAAGGCCTCCCCAAAAGATCTCCACAACGATCAGTCCAATGAATAACTGCGATAACTCTATTGTACATTCTTTGTGAACTAATCGGTTCTATATCTCGGCACGTTTACATTATAGAATTCTATGATTTGAATTCTGGGGTGCGATACATACGATTTATATCCTTCACGAAAGGGGGAGGTGGGCTAGAAAACTCATTGCTGTAAAATCGCGATAAAAAATATTTTTTTGTGGTTTAAGAAATCCAGGGTATATATAACAAAAAATACCAAATTTCATCGTTTAGCAACAAACGAACATCCAAACTTTCGCATTCATAATATTAGTTAAATCGTCACCCTACATTGTTGTGCAATACTGTAACAGTGTAACTAATCTTATTTGAACATCGCCAGCGATCGCGGACACCACGATCTTGGACACTTCAAGTGAAGACGCCGACGAACCGCTGACGCCGAGACGGCCTGGGCCGGCTGCGAGGACAACGAGACGGTCGTCGTCGTCACGACTCGCTTCTACGCCGGCTAAGGTAATGACTAATGTGGTTTGTGTGTGGAAACCTATGTTCTGTTCTAATTATGCTCCTTGAGCAGTTGTCTGACATACGGCGTGTAGCGAGTTACTGTATTAAGTAACATAGCAGCGAGCATCGGTAAGAGAGTATTATTACTGTCTCTGGGCGATGGGCGGAGCAGTCGCTTCGTCACTTGATCATTATATTCACAATATACTAAGTAGAATAAATAAGATGGAAGAAATATAAATATAGTAGAGATCCTGTATCACCAATGGATGAAGGAATAGGCATGTATATTGTATTTAAGTGATGTGACATTATAATAATTTTTTTAAATTAACTGATCCAAAACTTTGATGTAGTTACAGAGGCTGTGTAGTTCACAGCCCTTTGCTTACTCTAGTTTGTGGAACGACAATTTAAGTTTGATTGATGAGATGAAATTGAGTGCGCTCCTTAGACAAAATATCTCTACGAAACGATTTTTAATAAGCGCCCACCGAAGTCCACATTTGAACATAATATTCACATCAGTCTTCATGAGAGGACCTACCCCAATCGCTACGCGGTGTGATCGCAGATTTTTTGTGAGCTTCGCAGCAATGATACTGATGTCCATTCTTGGGAACTCTAGCCCCCTACGACACTCACGGGAAGGGACATGATGGTTCCTTTTTGCTGGGAATTACAAGGTTGTGCATCACGGCAGGTCAATATAGAACAAAGAAAAATTGATTAATGGCAAAGCCATTGACATACAATTTCACCAACTCTGTAGCTAACATGTTTTGAAGCCAACTGCCCCAACGGCCTGGTGCAAGAAAGGCACTATCAATAGAGTCAAGTAGGCCACCGTTTATCTTCAGCAGGCGCCGTGTCGGGTACCATTGTTAATCCTAGATTTAGGAGTTCAGTGGGAGGGATTACCCCTACGGCGCTCGTATAATCTCTGCATTCCTCACCAGCAAGCCCGCGAGGAGCACCCCCCGATAGAGGAGGAGCACCCGCCGATAGAGGAGGAGCAGCAGTCGTCCACCGAGAGCGAGTCTCCTCCCCCGCCGCCGCAGCCCGTGCCCGCGCCCGCGCCCCGCGTGCAGGCGGCCCCCCCGCCCCCGCCCGCGGCGCCGCGCCCCGCGCAACGGCCCTCCAGCGAAATCTACAGCCTCGACGATGACAAGTGGGTGACGTTTTTTACCCGACTAAGGCGGAGGAAGTGTTATAATTTTTTTTTAGCTGTCTATGTATGTGGATATTGATATTCCGTCGTTATGTTGAAACTACTGGACCAATTTTGATAAGTAAGGTTTTGTTGAACTTGTTATAGTGCCACTAGTGATAGGCCGTAAAACAAGATATATAGTATTTAGCCCCATGTCGATTCGAAATGTAAAGGCAATCTTATGATTGACGATAATTTAATTCTTTGTATTTGTCGGGTTTTATTAATTTTTATTTTACGGCCCTGATATTTGCTCCTTTGAGTCAGGCTGTTATTCAATTCTCTTTCTTTTAAAGTGAAAATAGAGAAAATTTCTGTCTGGTCACCAGAAAAATTTTTAAACCGAGCGGGTTTGTAATTGGCCAGACACTTTTAACAGACAGAAGAAGAAAGAAATTGTAACACAAGATAGACAGACCAAAAACAAAAAGAAACCGCTGCTTCTTATCAAAGTATCTGTTTCGTTATAAAATAACAACAGGAAATTTTCATCAATCGTGCAAGACAGTTTTTTTGATAATTTGAAAAAATCATATTTAAGGACTGCACTGCTGCTCAAAACCATTGGGAGCAGGTAGGCCCAACTCACTCATTATATGAGGGAAGGCCCATATCCCTGCAGTGGGATGTTTACGGGCTGAGAAATGGGGACCCACCATGTTGGGCACAGTTTAAATGAAGCTGACGTAGGGCGAGATAAAGAAAAAATCGGTCGACTGAGGCATGGCTGACATTTACCATCTGCAACAGACAAGGCTAAAAAATAAATAAATATTTGATTTTGTATTTCTGACATTGTAACTAATTCAGGCAAATATTTTAAGTTTTTTTACTTTAATTTTAAAAACTAAACTGTCGAATATTTATAAATTTAAGTTGATTTGTATACTTCTCTATTATTAGAACATGAAAAAGATGATACGACATTGTTAGTTATAATCTGGATGTCACCATTTCATTAAAACTTATTTGAATGTTTTCAGGAGCCAATCACCCATTCTTGTTAAGGACGAAGTAGTTGGCGAAGGTATGTATGAATTCATTACATTATTTCTATATAGTAGTATGTATGTTATAGTTAAGAACAGATAAAAGTTCAATGCAACATTTACTCACCGCTGAAATATGCAAGGCTATAGATGTTTTTTTTAGTGTCTAAACTAAAAAAAGTTTAGTCACTTTTTACAACATCCACGGAAGGGGTCAGGTTACTTCAATTTTTTTTACGATACGAACCCTCTTTTTTTGCCACGATTTAGCACTTGACCTCAATCAGATCTGATGTTAAGTGAAGATGAGACCGAAGGTGGAAGGTACTGACCTGGACGCCTCATCTTATTTGGGAAACTGGCTATCTTATCTCTGACAACCGGAACACAACAATGCTATTAACATTGCAGCTTAGCGGCAGACTCTAACATGGTGCTACCTAGCCAGGCGGACATTTAAAATGCCCTACCATCAACCAAACCGAGTACTAAACATGTACCGCGCTGGGGATCGAACCCGCGACCTCTGTTCGTAAACCCTATTTCGTAATCTATGTACTACGTAAATCTATTTAATTACGTTTACTAACGCTTATTAATAAAATGAACAGACATTGTTGTCTGCAGTTATACAAATATTTGTTCAGATGTTTGACATACATTCAGGCCACTGTGTACATAAGAATATTACGTTTTCTCTATTTTGTTTTATTCTGCAAGTATGTATAGTTGACGACCATTCACATGTATAGTTTTTTAATTCGCAGTCTCATTTCTTACGTTCTTATTAATCGGCAATGTACTTTTATTAAATTTTGACATAGTGCTATATGGGTTTGGGTCATAAAACGATAAGAACCAATCCGTCTTCCCGTGAGTGTCGTGAAATGCGACTAAGGAACTTTCCACCAAAAACATCTATAGACTTGCACGTTTACCCGCTGTCACGTGTGCATTTCTGTATATTTGGAAAGGTGAACCGTGGATGTTATTTCAAGAATTAAATTTGAAATGTTTGGAACATCCAAACGCTAATGTTTGGGATATATCTGACCATTCCATGTAAAAATCTCGTGACGTTCTTTATAGTGTGAATTCTTCGTCTGTGGCTCAATGTAAGCAACCTAATTTTACAATAACGATTTTCTAAATGGTACATGTTTAGTGCTTGGTTGGTTTGTTATTTTAAAGCATTTGCACAATTTAAAGCCATTTGTGTTCCGGCTTGACAATTATTAAACCAGCATTCTTCCAATTTGGAACGAATTAATAAATAAATCCATCTAACAACATAAGAAATGCTTAACTATAAAAACTCAAACTTGAGTCACAATTGCGTTTTAATGGCAAGTATAAATATTTTAGACACGCCAGAACCAATGGATGAGGACGCGATTAAGGAACCTGATGTGGCTTCGCAACCAGATGGAGAGACTCAACGCGACAAAGAGTCAAATGATAGCTCCAATGACAAGGCAGAGAAAATGGAACAGGACCAAGAAGACAAGAAGGAGGAAGAGGAAGGAGCTAAGAAGGATAAGGTCGTAAGTATCAGATCTTCCCTGTTTCTCCATACCTACCAAAGATATTCTTATTTCTATAATATCGGGTTATTACTTACAAAATTACAGCTATTTCTTGTGCTGATTTAAAACGCCGGGAAGCTTTTGACTCTTAATCATTAACTTGGTTATAAAAGTCCACTACTGAACATAAGCTTTCCATTTATTTCATTTATTTATTCCATGGCGCGATTTCCATTTATGATAATATAAAAAAAAGAATTATTTATTACATAGCCAAACAAGATGTTTAGAAGAAGTACGCATGTACATCAGTGAGTACTGATCCATTCCAGTGCAACAACATTCAGACCCTGAACTAGAAATAACCCTGTATGTACAGATGTTACTAAAGCTGATAATTTTAGCGTTTTGCTGTGTAGGTTTAGGGACGGAACTTTTTGTTTATTACGGACGGAAAAAAAAAATATTGTCAAGTATTTGCATGCCATTATAATGACCGAATTAGGAGAATCCGTTGTGTATAAAAAAAAAGATTCTCCTAATTCGCACTTGACCTCAATGCCACCTGATGTTAAGTGAAGATGAGGCCGAAGGTGGAAGCATAATAACACATATCTTATTGTAATAACACTTAATTAATGTACTCTATTCAAGAGCAAATAAATTATTTTCTTTCTATGTTATCAAATATATGTACTCTCTAAACCGTTATATACATCAACTGACATGTGCTGTCTGAGGACTCGGAACGAATGTCTATAATCCCCTCCCGCTTTTGTTGCAGAGACGCGAATTGACGGAGGAAGAAGAGTGGGAGATACTCAATGAGCGTCTCAAGGTAAAAGAAAAGGAGAGGCTAGAACGTGAGAGGAAGCAGGCTGAAGACGATGCAAAACGGCTCGAAGAGTTGGCCAACGTGAGTGGATCATACATCACTTCAATAGTCTCCATAACCAAAAAATAATCTAATTTTCTTTAAAAAAATCATTTCACATAACAAGACAGAATGTGTTAAAAATTTTACTGGCTAGATCTTAATGTTCCTAAGAGTTGAATGATAAGAGAGATAATTCGATTATAGAGATCTGTTTGCATCCCTAAAAAAGATTACATCTAGTTCTTACAGAAGTTTTGCACACACACCTCTTTGCAGGGTCTTGCTGGAAGAAATCTCTTTTTAGAGATAAGCTAGTGCCTTATGTACATTCCTGTATCTAGTATGTATTTGATTTTTATGTATACTCGTGTGCAATAAAATTATAAATAAATAAATGAAAGTTTCTAATAAAGAAATATACGATTAGAATACATTCAACTCAGCACAATAACAACTGTAGATCAATCCATATGACAACATCTTAATTTATATGTGCGTGTAGCAACATAATAGGGTCATAGCTCAATATATAAGATTGCTGAAAGAGCAAAACCCTGATTTTTAGCAATATATTTAATACCCAAGGAGAATTTTGTGTGAAAGTGCAGATACAAGCGAAAATTTTTGGAGAATAAGTGTAATATTGGTGTCGATTCGGATGTACACCAACTACACTAAAACCAGTTTTAAGTAGTCCTGTCTCTCTCCCTAGAACGCGACGGCACCACTCCAAAACTGGTTTTAGTTTAGTTGGTCTACATCCGAATCGACATCATTGTTTATGTGTAGCAATATAATGGATGACAGTGACTCTTTCATGACTAGGCTAGAAAAATTTGCTCCTATCAATGAGTAGATGGAGTTTCCATTAGTGAAACTTTGTAGTATAAAATAAAAGCAGAATTTATGGATTACGATTGACAAATAATTCAATAGTAAATTTATCAACCATTGGAAAATTTATCCATCGTAACCTATTCATTACTGTATGTATCATGCGACAAAAAATCCTTATCGACTGGGCTAATTTTAATCCTACAAATTCGAATAATGGACTGAATTTTTGTCCCCCACAGGACCCCGTAAAGTTGAACCGTCTGAAACGTAAACACGAGAAGAAAGCCCGTTGGAGCAATTTCTACCGAGCCGTCGAGGTCACCAACGAGGTCCTCGCACCCCCCGTTGAGGTATATCATCTCAAATTAGGTCCTTAACCTTAGAGTCCAGTATAGGTGGTCTAAATAGGCGGCATAATCCATTCATATTATTTTAATATGATTAATATTGTTTCGCAATATTAGTAACAAATGTAAATCTTTTATAAAATGAATTTAGCGTGTATTTATCAGAGAGATTGCGATAAATCTTGTTTCGAATTCGTAAAATTAATTCTTTTTTGATGAAATGCTAATGCGGTTTTTAAAATCCGGAGTAGTCTTCCTCAACTTTATCTTCTATTAGCTGTTGCCCGCGAGGTCGTTCGCATGGACGATTTCATCTAAATCGACGTATATGTTAATCCAGGTCTTAATCGTCTACCAATCAAATTCAAATCCGCCCAGCCACTAAACTAATGGGATTATCG
The DNA here is from genome assembly GCA_949316235.1 of Oegoconia quadripuncta. Classification (NCBI taxonomy): domain Eukaryota; kingdom Metazoa; phylum Arthropoda; class Insecta; order Lepidoptera; family Autostichidae; genus Oegoconia; species Oegoconia quadripuncta. Next base: position 5,604,066 of record OX438746.1, read on the forward strand.
TTTTTGTGTCGTTACCAATGTCTCCATTATATTTCCACTCATTGTTTCCGTCTTATAATTAAGTATTGCTTACATGACAAGAGAGTAAATCGTAAATTAAAAAAAAAAATTACAACTATTACCTTATTTGAAAAAAATGGGCTTGTAATTATCAGATTCAGCCACTGCCTTCTGATTATGCAATACCCAGATATGTTTCGGTACTTGTCAATGCCATTACTGACTCCTTGAATTTTTAAAATTACTTTAAAGTCACATCAAAAATTTTTTCGTCCCCAACTGGTCTAAACTTCAATCACACCTGTTGTTAAGTGAAGAGGAAGTGGTCACCCTGAATCACTAATTTGTATTGCTGTCTTTTATCTAACAGCAATCAACATTGCTGCTTGGCGGCAGACCGAGATAAGATGGTGATATCTATAAATGTCACCACCAGCAATTGGTCATACAATTATAGATTATTAGGAAATGTTACATTCAGTATTTGTTTGTGTACAACAGGATGAGCTGACAAAGAAGCAAGCGGGCAGGAAGGAGGGAACGGATGCAAAGATGCCAGAGCCAGAAATTAATGACAACAAGATTACTCTGTCGTGGTGTAAGTTGTAATATTGATTCTCTGATTGAACAATAGTGTGGGGTTATTTTTTAACCGATTTACAAAAAGGAGGATGTTATCTTCTACATTTGTGAAGAGATTTCAATTTCAATTTTTATGTTGTACGTAATATGATCTTAAAATATTTTCAGGTATCAAACATAAACCCTGCTAGGGCACAACAATTAAATTTAAAATGCATGCACATAAATATGCGGATTATTTAATTACAACTACAAAACAATATAACACTTGAATGATTTCAATAATTTGTTTACGTCCTACGCACATATAACATCAACACACACGCACTCATTACCTAGCTAATAATGGTCACCTCTGTTTTGATTTCTTGTATATTGTTGTGTTTTTTTTTTACCCGACTGCCCAGGGAAGGACAGTAAGGTTTTTCGAGTGGATGTATGTGGATTTCTATGTTACCTCCTGTAACCTAAACGGCTTGACCGATTTCGTAGTGCATGGTGTCGATGGATTCGTCTTTTTCCCTGGAACATCATAGAATACATTTTATGATAAAAAGTAATTTATGATAAAAGCCTTGTAAGCGCCCGTTAAATACAAAATATTATACCCGCTGACGATGACCTGTTTGGTGTAGTGGTTAGAAACTGACTGCTACGCCAAAAGGTCGGTTCGAATCCCGCTGAGGGCATATGTTTGTATGGTGAATACAGACTTGTGTTCCCGAGTTATTAACGTTTTTCATTTATCTATGTATTTATTTACAACAAAGAAATGTATTTGTGTAGTTTATCAACCATCTGGTATCCACAATACAAGCCTAGTTACTTAGTGTGGAACTAGATGGCGCTGTGGTGTATGTGCAAAGATATTTATTTACATACCATCTATTCCCCCCCGGTAACGTTGGTGGTGCGTCCACAGACGACAGCGACCTGAACCAGTACCTGGAGGTGCCGGAGCTGAGCGGCGTGGTGCCGCTGAGCGAGGGCGCCTTCTGCCACGCCTGGGCCGGCGCGCGCGCCTCGCACGGCGTCACGCGCGGCCGCGTCGCGTACGAGGTACGGACCACTGTACCGCGCGATTGCGATTACAGGCAGAACGGCAGTGTCTTAACCCTAAACAATTGTAAGCTTGCCTCGAAATGCATTGTCAAGACAGCCCGTGAGTAACTTCGTTGTTTTTGAAGTCTGGGACTTGTATATTTCGGTGGCATTTTTTGACCCATAAATTAGAATCATAGGTAAAACAGTCTCTGCGTATGAGAATGAGGATTCCAGTAACACGTCGCCAGAATGCTCACCTAAAATAGTGAATATCTCTTAAACTACATTTACACCAATTTTTTCCTTTGGGCAGTATTTCAGCACGGTTTTTCTGAATTCCACATTGTAAATTATGGCATCATGTACGTGTTTATACGAGGTTATTCGGTAGGGGAATACTATGTCAAAAAGATGTTATTATTTATCGTAATCGTAACTAGTAATGCAAAATGACGTAATTTTACCGAAAACGCCGGTTAAATACGGGTATTTTACGGTTATTTATTATAAATTACTGTAAAATTACCGGCGACTAGACGTATAGTTGCAAACTCATAATGCGACGTTGCAGGTGACTTGGTTTTGTCCGCGAGACTACACACGTATGAGTAATCATAATGTTTCTTCGAAAACTACCTTGTGTTGAAGTGAACTCCATGCTGCCGCCGCATTTTCCTGTGGGAACGCGATATTTTTTTTTAATAGTAGTTTAATACGTTTTCCGTATCTCACCGTATTTTACCGGGGTAATTTTACTTGAACTTCTATGATGGTCTAATGACCACGCTTTTTTTCCTTTGACTTTATTTCATTGTAACCACACCCTCTCCAGCTCTAAGTTACAATACCATTATCATATATTTATTGTTATAGGTACGAATTGGGTCTGTGGTGACAACAACCGAGACAACCGAGAAGGAGACTATTGTTTCTGGCTTAAGAATAGGGTGGTCAACTGATGATTCTTCATTGCATCTCGGTAAGTGAATAATAATCGTTTATTTGAGCCATTTAGCGACACACGCACACACACATATTATGTATAAGTGTAAAGATAATTCAGTCTGAATTAAATATGTTGTGTGTTAACAGGCGAAGGACCACTTAGTTGGGGTTACGAGAGTACCGGACGCGCGGTGCACAACGGCGAGTTCAAGGAGTACGGGAAACCACTCACCGAGAAAGACGTCGTTGGCGTTTACCTGGTGAGTTGACGTTTTATATATAGTGTGTTGATTAGCGACGGGCTATACAGCAGTGGCGAAGGATGGATCTACAGAAGAGAAGCCGCACTTACACTCCCAAACCACGATCAATAAACAATAAAAATAAACGGTCAGTCGCAAGCACGCATTTTCTTCCTGCAATGGTACGAATTTTCATATAGTACTCTAATTACCTATCTCGCTTGCTCTTGTATGTTGCCTATTCTCTAAATATAATGAAATAAGTAGACCAATCAAGTACCATTGAACACATTCATTACAGCTATATAATATACAGAGTAAAGCTAAAAACCAAATGGTTTAATTAAAACACCTTCAAAAGTCATGATCCATGACTCGGGTATTAATCGTTATATAGTTTATCTTTTCACCATAGTACAGTCTCAAACGAATAAACCTTTACTACAGGCACAATACAAATTAAGTTTTCTCATGAATTCAATGTTTTTCTGTAGTACTTTAGTATATTGTTGAACTCAGAAATTGCTGTAACTAAATTAAAAAAGAATATTCAAAAACGCTCAGGATCCCTGAGAAAAGTTACATTTGTTTTCTACAGACCTGTAATGGTTTATCTGTTTGAGACTGTACGGGCTTTGCCTAGTTTGATATTGTTTAAAATTTTTATTATGCCGAAATAAGGTTCGTCTCTACTTCGTACGAGTGAGCACACGATAGCTTAAGATTTCTCTCGTAACAATGACAAGCTGTTATGCTGAACATTGGTTTTCCCTCCAGGATCTGCAGTCGACGCCATGCAAGGTGTCGTATACGGTGAACGGCGTGCAGCAAGGCGTTGCGTACGAGTTTGATCGCACAGAGCTCATGGGGAAGGCCCTGTTCCCTCACGTGCTCACTAAGAGCATGTGCTACAAACTCAACTTCGGATACGACAGGTAAGAGGACACGATTAAAAAATGTAAAATCTGACTATTTTCACTTTTTTATTTGAAACCCTGCTTCCTGTAGGCAAGGATCTCGCCTCGCACTAGTACTTGCAAGCCTTTGGTTCCACACATGCTCACCAAAAGCATGGGTTATATACATACATATAGCATACTACCTAGGCTACAGGTTAATTTCGAATACGACAGGCTAGAACATAAATGGGTAGATTTCAACATCCTCCATATGGCTCATTGTAAACAACAAAGGATTACAATATTGCAATTGCGGGTTTAATTAACAAGGGGTACATGTTTAATAGTTATTATTATTTCTAATACATTTAAATTAACTAAATCAATGCATGACATTTGATTTGGTTGATGGTATTTTTTTATTTAAATGTCCGCTTGGCCAGCTGCCACTTGGCGGTCTCTCATTGGTAAACGTTATCGATACCGTCGAAATTATATAATTTAATGGCTGGGTACGCATAGTTCCAGTTCCAGTTCCAGTCCATAGACTCCTATTAACAGACGAGGGGCACCTGTCAACACATCAATACAACAGAGCAGGTGTCCAAAAATTCTTTGGCTAGTCCTGTCAGCTTTGCACTCTGGCTCTATCAAGGATACGTACCTACAACAATATTAGTCGGGTCAATCGGAATGCGGTACCTCACCGTCCTCATACTACAGCTATGACAGAGTTAATTCGGCACAGTATATCAAACATGAGGCGTTAATGGGTTGAGTTGTCGATTCTCGGAACGTGGAATCGAATGGTGGTCTTCTACAGTCCGCATCAAAATTATGTTAACATCCCAGGTATAACGAACATTTTGATTTTAAAAGAACTTTTTCATTTTTGGTGTCTTACTTTAGTAGTTAGTGTAATAACATATAGAACAACTGTTTTGTGTGCCATATGGCAGATCACAGAGCTCTATCAATTCTGTAACATCACTCTATTGTATTCCAACTGTGTATCACGAATAAATTATTTGATTGGTTGAGGTGATGTTTCTTTGGTTTGCAAAATGAACTTTATTTTACTATGTCGTTAATCTTCACTTTTCATGTTAAGACTAATTCGAGCACCTTGACTGCTTTTTTGATGTTTTGATTTTAACCTGTACATGCAGTTTTAACAGCTTAAACTTACCTACATTATTTTTTCTCATAAACAGGTACAATATGTTAACTAGGACGAAGATCGTGCGAAAACGCATCGAAATCCCAGTCGAGCAGGTTCTAGAAGAGAAGAGAATACTGGAAGAAGAAATACAGAGGCAGAAAGAAGAGACCGCGAAGAAGGACAAGGAGCGACGCGAGAAGGAGAAAAAAGATCGAGAAGAGAGACAGAGGAAGAAGCGAGAGGTAAGATACGAACTAAAGGAACGTTTTCATCACAGAAACATTATCCTGAAGTTGAATCCAAAAAAATACAAATATTTTAAGTCATTGACCACTCCTGTAAAGCTTAAATTGCCTTTATCATTCAGCTATTGAGTGATAAAACGCGGTACAGGTAGAGGACTATTTCGTATTTACTCTTGTGTGTTTTGTAACACATGAGATCGCAAGCGGAATTACATTTATAAATACGAAGTTAGTCCAATTGCACTATTCTTCATCATTCTAATGCTGGATTGTGTTATCTACTAGCCAGGTGTGAACTTTCCGTTATATACATATATATCTATGAATAAAAACGATTAAAATTTTTGAGACTACTAAATTAAAATTTGATATTTTAACAACTATAATGTTTAAACCAGTGTGATGTGTTTGATGCCAGTAGTAGATTAGATACCATGAACCGTTAAACTATGGCTTATATGAAAAATGACATTCGAAATAAACTTTCTTTTGATAGGAAAAAGAGAAGATAGAAAAGGAGAAGAAAGAGAAAGAATCCCAAGAGAAACGCGATAAGGGAGAGGTGCCAGACGAAGACATGGAGAAAGATAAGGACGGCGGGAAAGAGGTCGAGAAAGCTGACATGGAGAAATCTAAAGAGACACCCCAGGTACCACAGGTTTTATCTATTAGGTATAAAGTCATAATAAGTTCTTAGTGACTTTTCAACGAAAGTCTTATATATTCATATGATAACAATCACAAATACACATCAATGGCCATAAAAGTCGACTACTGGGCCTATAAGCCTTTCCCATGGAGCGATCTTTCTGTGGGAGGATTTGCTCTATCACCATGCATGACAGGCAGGTTGGTGATCGCTTTCTGGACAGGCTCCGGAACTGTGATACTGGTCTATGCTGTAATGCTCACGATCATTGATGGGACAGTTTTGAGAATCTTCCTATTTGACTCTGCCGGGAGTCTCAAGGCCACATGTCTGTAACAACACCATTACTACTGCAGCAGAGCTAAAATATCTCTGCTATAGCAAATGAACTATTCACAAAATTTGTAACAGAATGGGTTCGTAATACGGCAAAGGGCAAATATGGCATCATCCATGGAAGAGGTGCAGGGTTCATAAAAGACTGACTCGAGATGTGTGCTGGAAGGCACGGAAAGAGGGCCTCTGCCCTAAAGTGCCCTATAGTTTAATGACAGGCTGACAAGAAATATGTGCACATATTTGCTAGTCGAAAAGTCAACAGAATATGATCTTATTTATCAACAAAACCATAACATTCATTTACTCAAAAGTGAAATCAAAAATTTTGTGTATTATTATTTATACACTAGCAGTTTTAAAGCACAAGCACTTGTGTCTAATTATTTTTTTAAATATTTGTAAAGTCTGTTTTTGAAAGAGTTCACTTAGGATGCACTGATCACGGACTGAGAAAGGGATATTAACAATATTTTTATGTATGTAAACAGGAGAACGGCGAGAAAGGTGATGAGAACCAGGTGGAAGTGAAGGAGGAGCCCATGGAAACTAACCAGGTCACACAGCCCAAGGTCCAAGGGGATGTCAAAGAGGAACCGGGCGCAGGTAAATTGCATCAAATATTTTAAATAGCCCAAAATAGGAATTAAGGTCTGCAAAATAAAATGTTCATAAACCCTATGGGAAATTGCGAAGTGAAACACTTGCGGAGTCTTTGGCGTCGGCAAAGGGAAGCTTCGCACTTATGGGTAAAGTCCATCGTTGGATCCAGTATTTGTTGTAAATAGCTTCCAGCGATTGGTGTAAATGTCAGACTACAGTTGGGAGTCAGACGTCAGTTGGACTCCCTTGCTCGTGTTTACCCAACTCCATTCGTTATATTTTAATCTGTATTATTCTGTATAATGTTGAGAACAATATTACAAGTACGGCTCGCGTTTGATGAGCTATATGCAGGTCAAATATATAGGTAATGGGATAGTATTTCTTTATTGACAACTGATTGCGAATAGTAGACGATAGTTTCTCTTTTTTTTTATGTGCACAACGGGTTAGCACTCGACCTCAACCACACCTGATGTTAAGTGAAGATGAGGCCGATGGTGGTAGCGTACTGACCCGGAAACCCAATCTTATTTGGGGGACTGGCTATCTTATCTCTGACAACCGGAACACAACAATGCTATTAACATTGCTGTTTGGCGGCAGAATTAGATAAGATGGTGGTAGCTAGCCAGGCGGACATTTAAAATGCCCTACCACCAACCAAACCCAGTACTAAATATGTACCCCGCTGGGGATCGAACGTATGTTCGAAACGAATCGTAAACCCAATGTTGTTTACATTCCCTTGTCTAAACTTATCTTTTTAGAGTGAGATTGTAATCGTTTTTTATTGCATTGTCAGAATTAAAAAGCATATACATTGCATGAGTACACAGAGGAATTAATATTAAAAACTGTGACGCCCCGTTACGACAAGGCAATAGGTAGACAAAACCTGTTAGTATAACATCTATAAAATCAATTTTATAATATTATGTTAGTTAACGACATGGAATAAATAGTGATACATTTATTACCCGACGGCCCCAGGTAGGAGGCTAATGTTTTTCGAGCATATGTTTGTAATGGAGCGTATGTATGTAGTTTTCTATGTTAGCTCCTGTAGCCTAAACGGCATGACCGATTTTGGCGAGGTGTCTTTAGACACGTTTTATGGTAAAAAGTCCAACATGACGCCCGTAAGTTTGATGGTTTTTAAATAGTTATTGCAATATACTAACATCTGATGGTATGGTACAGCTTAGGGTTAAAGCACATATAACAGCACGGCATCGGATCGTCACCACCACGCTTCATAAGACACTTAATATACAAAAACAGTCTGCGATAAATAACTTCCACGCCGGCAAAGTCGCGCGCGTAAAGTTATGGATTATGTACTTATTCAGGAATCAAACAGTCAATTACATATGTAACTTGCATGCACAATCAGACCTAAAGTTCCAAGAAAAATAATATTGGAACACATAAGCAACAACGCAACTAGATTTTATAGAACCCCTTCAGGAGGTATACTTTAACATACAGTGCAGTGACAGTTATGTAATTAGTACGTAATAAAAACCCAAGTCGGCCAGGCTTCGTCGACGAGCCGCCGGCCGATCCAATGTCGAGAGAGTATGTGCGTCAACCCTTATACCACAAAGATTCACACAAGACAATCAGATAATAGGCATTACGAAATGATAGGCTAACATTGAACTAATTATGTTATAAACTGTTTTCTCGTGTCTAATTCATTACTTATTGACGACTGGTTGGTGTAATGGATAGTGACCCTGTCAGCGAAAACAACGGTTGCTGGTTCCAATCCCGCGAGGGTTAATGTTTGTGTGATGAATATGAACATTTACTCCCGAGTCATGGATGATTATATAAATATTTATATATGTTTATTCATCATCTAGTATCCATAGCGCAAGCTTTGCTTAGTTTGGGACTAGATGATTGGTTAAAATTTTCGAAATATTTATTATTATTTCCTTTTCAGACGGTGACGTCGTGGAGGTAACTGAGGAGCAGGTGCTGAAAGGTCATGTCTTGGATAAGAGGATCAAGTTCGTTATCCGGTAAGCGTTTATGGGCTCCTCATAAAGTAAACAATTTAAAATTGGTTGAAGGAATAAGGGAAATGTTTCTAAATTTACTTTGTACGGTGAGACATTGACTTTATTATTCGTAATTTAACAAAAAACAACACTATTTATTGTTGTTATGTTAACCAGCTTTAAAAAATTAAGAAGGTTCTCAATTCGACTATTCTTTTTACGTACTTACGCGCTGGTTTTCAGCCTTGCCCTAACTCGTCATGTTGGAGAGTATAGAGTGTAGTGGAAGGAATTAATCTTTTACTTCTAACGATAGCTGTATCCATAACTAAACCACCTCCTTCATTATGTGACGTATTTAAATATACATACTGTATATTACAAGCAATGTTTGTGCAAAGGAACCACTACCGTCGGCCAATATAAGAGCATTCCCAGCGGGTTCACGTTTAGTATTCGGTTTAGTTGGTGGTAGGACATTTTAAACCATCCACCATCTTTTCTAAGTTTGCCGCCAAGCAGCAACGTGGATAGAATTGTTGTATTCCGCCTGTTTAAGTTGATGATTCTGATCTAATTGCACGAGTCTAACTGTAAGGTTGTTTGCAGCCACACGGTGGAGGAGGAGCTGGACGGCCACGAGGCTTGTTTGGAGCCCGGATATGTCCTCATCGCGACCGGAGACCTGGAAGAAGGCCCGCGTCGCCCGCCAACCCTCGCCGAATGCGAGGTAACTCTTACACTCCATTAGACATAATACTATTAGGCGCAATTTCATGTTAATGGTCACTATATGACGCATTCTTCGTTGCGATATCAATTATCCGGAGTTGATAGAGCAGGTTTGCCGACATTTTGCCGCAAATAACTACATGGGGGTCGAGGTCACAGGTTATTGGCGGCGCCGAACGTGTTTCCAGTGGGCGACTAAAGCTCAACGCCTTGTTAGAACGAGACCTGGAGTGATGTGTTTGCTGGGAGTTGACCGAGTGTGACGGAGATAGACGGATGATTGATTTGGATTAATAAATGATTAAGATTAGGTAGGTAAGTATATGTAACTTTGTTACTAGTTTGTATTACGTAACCATACGGTGCTTTGGTAATTTTACTGTTACACCGTATGTGTCAAACGACAATAGCAACAAGAAGATTAATAACAGACAAGTTACAACAGAAAACGGAGAGATTTTGAAATGGAGTGAGTGCAGTTGATGTCGAAATTGAACTTCATCTCAGCATGAGCTGCAGTAGTTGTGCCACAGCGCTGGTTTTTGGAGGAGCCCAATGTGGAATGCGCTCCATGTGATTCGAACAGTTACATATAGATGTTGCACGCATATTTACAGTCTGTTGTACCTATAAATGTGACCAATTTTCGCTGCGGAGCCACGGCCATATCGCGAAAAATATTCAACTTTTCCATACAAAAGTACCCATTCAATGAAAATGTATAAATTTGCTGTTTTTTTTTTTATTCATATTCTTGGGATAAGAGCCTGTAAAAGTGCGTCCGATGCTTTCGATAACATACTCTATGCTTTCATGGTGCTTTGGAGTTTTGAAAGCGCAAGCGAAAATTACAGATTCTCCTTCGATTTTCATAAGTTCGTACTTTTAACCGATTTCAAGAAAAGGAGGAGGTTTTCCATTATATTTTTGTATGTTTGTAACGTTATATCGTCGTCAAGTGTAAACCGATTTTTGTCTGAAAGGGTTATAGTGGTTCCATATCAGATCTGTTGATGCACGCCCGAAATAGAGAAAGAAAAAGTCGGTTGTTTTGCCAAATATTGGGCGGTTCAATTGACGACAAATCACATCATTTCATTGCTGCCCGCAATGGTTTCATCGACGTTAGAGACGCGGCAATTAACTAAGATATCAACGACGCAGCGGTTTGACTCGTGATTTGGTGAACGTATAAACATCGCACCCCTGGATCGCTAAATTCTAGCAGAGATTTTCTACTTGTCATCCTCATGAGAAGAAACGAAAGTACACTCGTACAATCTACTCATGATTTCACTATGTTGGCCCTGCTAACTTCCGCGTGCATTCGAATACTGTACCGTGGACCTAGAAAGCTTAAAAATCCAGTTTTGTATATGAATCTATGTCACATGATATTTGTAACTTACAAATACATGAAGGTCCTTCTCAACCCACAAAACTACTTCCCAATATCAAAATACCGCTTTTTCTATTAATTATGAAACCGCCAAATTTCAGCTTTCTGCGTTAAACAGTCTGAAAATAATGACCGTGACCGAGACATGAATACTGAGATGATTCTAAGTTCTGTCTTGACACGGAACACAAGAATTAGCTTGCTTATAGTATCGACATTCTACCAATAAGTAATAATTATTTTCAGACGACCTGTTTGGTGTAGTGGTTAGAAAGTCTGCTGCTATACCAAAAGGTTGCGGGATCGAATCTCGCTAGGGGCATATGTTTGTATGATGAATACAGACATGTGTTCTCGAGTTATGGATGTTTTCCATTTATATATGTATTCATTTACAAAAAAAAATATGTATTTGTGTAGTTTATTAACCATCTGGTATCTATAATACAAGCCAAGTTTCTTAGTGTGGAACTTGATGGGGCCGTGTGTACCAAGATATATATTTATTTAAAATGCGTGAATTTTAAACCCTATTGCCCTTTTAGACTCGTAACTTCTCATAGATACAATTAACACTTTCTTCAAATGCAAGGGTTTGATTCAGATTATTTGCCGTTAATTTCCCTGTCTCTTATTATTCTACCAGAACACTATGGGCTATACCTACCCAGACACAAAGTGAAACACCACAGTTCCACATGGTAAAGCACAGACAACCCAGACGACAGCGAAGGTCAGTCTGTCTTAATTTTCCGCTTCAAAACCGATCGAGACATGCAAACCTTCATTCACTCTCGTTCGGGTGGTGTGAACCTGGCATTATTTAACTCGTTCACACATCACGTATGAATACCATGCAGGGAACAGGCCTACCCACAATGAGGGGAGTGCGGGCCGTAGTCCACCACCAGTCAGCGTGGATTGGCGGACATTCATATAAATGCGCATATCAGACTCAGAATTTTTAATTGCCTAACAGGTGAAGGTTGTCAATTCGGGCGCTTGAATATTTTTCATATGTATGTGCACCGATTATTCCGAGATTTGGCGGTCGATTCGAGAGATTCTTGTGGTAAATGAAAGTGAATACTGCCATCCTGGTCCCATACAAACCTGGTGGATAATCTGATGATGCACTCCAGAGCTAAGAGTACGGAACCTTACTGAAGTCTGTTTTGCTAATTTTTGGCGGTTCAGTTATCTCTAGACGTGCAAGTTACTCCATGAGTTTCTCCGTCTTCAAAAAGCCAACGGTGGTTGTGGATTTGGAGGTCATTTCTGTGAAATGACAGTTGTTTAATAATCTGTAAAAAGGTTTTATAGAAAATAAATCATTGTTGCATAAAAATATAACCTCTAGAGCGCTGCGAGTTTTCCGGACAATTCGCCTAGTATTATCTTGGTTTACAAATAGATGGTCATGGATTCGATTCGCTACGGTATGTTTAATACTCGGTTTGGCTATCTATACCATTAATTTTTCTTAGTCTGCCGCCTTACTGCAATTGATTGATGGAATCGTTGCAGTCAGGTTGTTTAAGATAAGATGTGAACGCTCTTCTACCTCCTATTCACACTTCAAGTGTGATTGAGATTAAGCGCTGACCAATTGCGCATAAATAACCTCTTACCTCCCCACCAAGTAAACCTGCAAGGGGTTACCTACCGTGGTTTGTTACACAGTATACACAGAATACTGACCATTACAATTCCACCAGGTGATCCTAATGGTCGGCATGCCCGGCGCCGGCAAGACCCACTGGGCGAAGCAACACGCCGCCGAACACCCGGAAAAGCGTTACAACATCCTCTCCACTGGCGCCTTGTTCGACAAGATGAAGGTATGTGCACTCACTGTACTGAACATACACTGCACTCACACTACACACATAAATAGATTGTTAAATTCATGCAACTTATTTCGTACGGATGAATGCTTCTTTTGTATTTTTGAAATTTTGTAAATGCTTTGCGAATGTTCTCATTTTACATATGAAGTAAGATGTCGTCGACAAAATTTTGAATTGTTGCGATGCTGGTTTGTGTATTGTAGTTAGGGAGATATTTTATTAATTTATCACCCCCTTCAATTTTGCAGTTGTTTTGATAGTAGAATTTTCTTTTTCTTATAGTGATTATAGGTCTCTGAGTGTGCCATGTGAGTGAATGATTAGAGTTGTCCGAAAAGCATCATAATATTATTTTACTGTACGCACGTGATATTATCCACTTGTGGTTTATTTTATTGGACCGATTATCACCGTTTGATCATCTAGCCTACCATAATCTGTCCATTGCATGTTTCTAGCTTTCATATGTCTTTATATTTAGATGTAATCGCGTTGACATGAATACACATAAACTGTCCTTCCAGAAACATGAGTAACCTCTGAATATTATATGTACTGAGTTCTATCAGTCTCCAATTACTTTGCTAATTAGGAAAATATCTTTCACGGTACCAAAGTAAAACGGTAAAAAACGTAACCCATATAATTTCAGCATTTACGTCATCTGTCCGCCCGTATGTCGCAGCCTAATTAGATTTTCAAGCAATTTCACAAACATGGAAATTCACATACACAACCTGTTTGTGTAGTAAAAGTACGGCAAATAATTGGTGTAGCACCCCTAATTTTAAGTAAATATTCCGCGAGATATAAGCTTCTAAAATATACTACGTGTATCTCCCTCTAACTTTCCAGGTATGGGATTTAGCAACACAAATAAAGTAATCCCGATAGTAGCATTTAAACAGTTTCAGCTAAATTTTTTTTAAACAATAATATATAACCGTAAGTTTCATTAATAAATCTGGATGCGACGCTATAAGGCTGAAAGTTGCAAAGCGTACGAAGTCAGTGCTAGAGAACTACGTTAATGCGTGTCCCACACTGGAACAGCTCTTTTGGGGGATTTCATTTGCACTGAGTAGTCCGCGCTTTGAGAACTTTGAAGTCAATATCAGCAGTTAATTCGGACGTTCGTTTTTGTATAATCTATATACCCCAAGAAAATATGTATTTATGTAGTATATCAACCATCTGGTATCTATTGTGGAACTAGATGGCGCTGTGTGTATGTCTAAGGATATTTAATTTAACCCTCTGTCGACGTAAACAGTGTTCAATTGAAACTGTTTCCTTCAAAGTTATTTTTTAAATATCACACTACATTGCTCCGTCCGTCAAGAAATTTGAGCGGCATTCATTATGAGAATGGACTCTTATTGACGTGACGGTTTGCGTTTGTTAGTAACGTTGGTGCTACGAGTGTATTATGTTATGTATGACTCCTTATAACAATCAAGTTATGCTGCCGATAAGTCAAGAACTTGAAATAATGAAGATTGGATTGGATATTGTGGACTGTGGAAATCAAAATGCTCAAAAGTTTTCGTTAATCGGATAAATGGACACTTGTAGATCTATCCTGCGTCCAACGATGAAAGGAAGGTTGGTGGTAAGTATGTCAACCTGCCGGTTTGTATGGTAGTTATTTGGAATAGTTGAATAAGTCAGTGCTTTTCGGATAACTGGAGCGCTTGTGGAAGTTTTACCGACGATATGGAAGCATGTTGACTACTCTTTTTTTTTTTTAAGTTTCTGACCAATATCGCAATACTTCAAAGTAAATAAAAACGATCTTATTAATTGTCATTTCCTACAAACACACAACCACTAAACACTATCTTTAACAAAACCTTCCTTTTCAGCGTATTGGTTTAACTACAAATAAAGCAAGTGAGCAAAGCTCTATAAAGCATTGATACTAATGTTCGTCTGTTATTTCAACAGGGTAACGCAACATTTTTAATTAGAAAACTTGCGTACTAAACGCCGACGCTCAAATAACGTTATATACAGGTCGTATCGACCTTTAACTTTAATGATACCAGTGGATCGACGACTGAAGAGGAATATTCTCGCGACCAGTCACCAAAGGAACGTCCCTGGTATCACAAAACCTATTTCTCACTAGACTATAAGTTAGTTGTAAGCTCAAAGCACGCGCCGGTTTTATATTATCGTAACTGTATGAGTGTAACATCGATACAGGTGGACTGTAAGCCCTTCAAAACCAGCTACGAGGGCCGCTGGGACGCTATGGTGTCAAAGTGCGCCAAATGCGTCCTAAAGTTATTGGAAAGCGCCAAAGGACGCAAGAGAAATTACATCCTCGATCAGGTGAGAACAAAAACAGTTTACTACAAACATTTTATTGATGATTTTGTTTTGGGCAGCACTTAATTCAGGTACAATCGAGATCGTATTCCGAAATTAAATGGATGTTTGGCATTGCTACTACCATTTTTATAGCACTCGAAGGATGTAATAATATATTATAAAATGACAGCTTTATTATTAGCTACATACTCATCATTATCTATCAACGCATCATAACATAAGGTACGTTCATATGTATAAGTTAGTATATAAGTATATGTATAGTGACCACTGCTTTATAAATATTATTTAGACAAGGTAAGTTGAGAGCGGTGTGTCAAAGTAGTGTACTGTTATGCCAAACGGCCACTAAATACTGCAATGAGTAAAAAGAGTGGGATCTCTATTGAGCTTGTTCTAGGTGAAACTGCCATTTAAATGGGACGTTGGACAATAATCTATAACGAGAAATGTTTTGCTTCACATCCATATTCGACGGTGGACCGGACGGCGTCATCGGTATACTAAACCGCGGTTTCGATATCGCATCGGTAAATCAGACGAACGTATACCCGTCAGCCCAGAGGCGGAAGTTGCGGGAATTCGACGGCTACCGACGCCTCGCCGTCGTCGTCGTCACTGACGAGGAAACTTATAAGGAGAGGCAGAAGCGACGGGAAGAGGCCGACGGGAAGGAAGTACCGGACGGGGCGATCGTGGACATGAAAGGTTGGTAGCGCGCCGACACCACTACCGACCTAAACGCAGCACAAACCCCCAACCATTGCCCACGTCTGATCGATCTTCTCTTATTTGGCAGCTAACTTCAGCCTGCCGGAGAAAGGCGCCTGGCTAGACGAGGTGATTTACGCGGAGTTGGACGAGGAGGAATCGAAGAAGATACTCGAGGCGTTCCATAAGGAGGCGAAAGCGGCCGGAGTCGTGAAGGAGAGGGAGAAGAGAGATAGATCGGAGAGCAGAGATGCGCCGCCCAACAAGCGACAGAGGCCCGACGACAGGAAGCGTCGAGACGATCGCCGCGTAAGGGAGTTTGGCCGGGAACGTGGTGAGTGTATCCTTATTCCTATAATCATGACCATACTATGAGCCACAGGACGCCCGTAGGCCTCCCGTATAGATTTCCATAGCGACCAGTTAGAAGTGGGCTGCATCCAGGAACTTCCCGCGACCTTTATTAGGATATCCTATATAAGTAACTATAAGTAAATTATCCTTAAAATTACGCTTGATTGACTTTTCATTTCGTATCAACATGGCGACTAACGGTACCATATCTTATTTTTTTATAGCATACACTCATGATACTGTAATGAATTCAACGACACTTCATTTATCAGAAGT
Source organism: Oegoconia quadripuncta (assembly GCA_949316235.1). NCBI lineage: Eukaryota > Metazoa > Arthropoda > Insecta > Lepidoptera > Autostichidae > Oegoconia > Oegoconia quadripuncta. Next base: position 5,620,444 of record OX438746.1, read on the forward strand.
GGTCCAGTAGTGTGACATCTATACACACATACTGCTGTAATTATAACGACTTTTCGGCTTGTCGTAGTCGGGTAACAAGAAGTAGAGCCCCCTCTTCATAAAAATTAAGATTTATTTTCAAGTACATCATCAAAAACCTAAAGCCTTTAGTTACTACAAGTATTATTGTAGTTAGGTTAACCAGTGGCGCCTTCACTTTATAAATATGAGTAAATTATCCACCATATGTGCCAAAAGCCACGGTAAAAAGGAATAAGTGAATATGTAACAGACTGTGGCTTCCCCGGTTCGATGAAATGACGATTTTAAAGGGCGGCTGAAAACGACTGGATAAGAAAAAGAATGTTTATTTAACCCATTTGGCGACATGTAGAGGTATAAATATGAAAAATAACAAATGAATACATTGAAATTGGGACCGGATGAGATAAAAGTAATCAGTCGCTGTATCACAAAGTCCTCAACAACCAAGTTGTTAGACCGAAGCTTATAACATATGGTTTGTTGCCTCAGACCACAGAGTGAAGCTTTTTCACGGCCACCACTCAACTCATTATGAATCTGTGCCTTAATTCTTTGTCCATCGATCAATCATGGTATTTGAACAGTTGAAATAGTTTGATTTACTAAGTAAATAATATGTTTATATTCGCTATTTTGGAGCGTGGTTCTTGACACATATTTCCAAATTAATGGTAGGTAAAACCATGCCGGGAACGGGCCTCTCCCCTTGTGAGGGGGGGTGGGGGCAGGGGGGGTCTGGAGCCGCTTATGCGTTTCTAGGTTCTCCCTACTGCCGAGGAAGGTCGCCGCGGGGTTTTAGTGGGTGTCCCTCCCGGCAGCGACAGGACAGGAGTCCCACATACCGTCTCGCCGTCCCCGAGGCGAGCGGTATGCGTAAAGCATTTCCCCGTGTAAAAAAAGGTAAAACTATACCTTGGGCGAGGTCTATTAGCTGGTCACTGGACTAGTATGGCCATAAGGCCACTCGTAATAACAATATTACGAGTAGACACTTGCCACTCAGTGTTTCTCGCCGCCCGTAAGCTTCCGACTGGTCTTGTCAACAAAATAATCGGGTCCACCTGTTTAACGGCCCTCCAAAGCACAGTAAAACTGTTTTCGAATTTTTGAGAAACGTTACTTAACTGCAAGTAAATGTAACGTAAATTCTTATCGATCGTCTTGCGTTTTGGTTCTGTAGGTTACTAATAGCACTGAGAGCCAAATCTGGCGAATACCAATTCGAACAGCAAGGCATGTATTCCAAAGTAATATAATTTTGTCATACCATTTAGGCTACAGGAAGTTACATGGAAAGCTACATATCCGAAAAATATATTACTACTTATTACATTATTAATCACCAACCCTTGTCTAGAAGATCGTTGGGGCGGCGGCGGTGGTGGTGGCGGAGGTGGCGGAGGCGGCGGTGGTGGTGGCGGCGGCGGCGGAGGTGGCGGTGGAGGCGGACGTTGGGGCCCGGCCAACCGCGGGGGAGGCGGCGGCGGAGGGGGAGGAGGAGGCGGCCGCTGGGGGGGCGGAGGGGGCGGCGGCCGAGACCGCGGCGGCCCGCAGGGAGGACGCTTCGACCGCTGGGGAGGCGGCGGTGGCGGCGGCGGACGGTATGTATTGTCGTAGCAACTGACCCGCATCAGTTTTACAAAGTCAAGAAATTCTTTATTTTCTATGTACATCGAGCACAATTAAAATAATAAAATTTTATATTTTTTAAGCTACCGCTTGTTCAACAGACAATTTTCCCTAAGAACAAGCAAGAATCTCGTAAGTGTGGCTCTTTTTACATGTTTGCGTTTAAAAAGTTACATAAGGAACAATTTATTTCATTACTAAGTCTGGCATGAGAACGAGCCGGTTATACCCATGGATGATTATCACCCAAAATTAAATTCATCTTAATAATTTTCTGTTTTATACATATAATACAGTCCACCCTATTCTTTGCTGTGCCGAAACCACAGGACAGCTTCATAGAATACTAAATAAAGTCTGGTTTCCTCCTGTCTTTTTCTTTGCTAGGCGGGCTGGGTTACCAAGCTCTTATTAATTTCTGTCATCAATCATTAAAACCATAAGAGAGCTAGTGAAATTAGTGACATAATAGGCATCCCGTCTTAGTCCTTCCTAGATCGATAAGCTCTGGGAGGTTACTTTATTTTTTTTATTTTATTTTATTTTAATTATTCGGGATAACAACAACTTATCATATTCGAGAGATTACAATGGATCTGATTTCTTATACTAGTCATTAACAGCTATCCACAACTTAATTAATTTGAGAGCATAATGCATGTTGTTTATATACAGTTGAGTTCAGTACCGCGACAGCACATTATGTGACACATAACTTATTTAGCTTCGGCAAAAAAATATATTCAATAGCCAGGTTTTCAAGGTCCATTGGTTACAGCAACGACTTTGGTGGTGGAGGCGGCGGCGGCGGCGGCCGGGACCGCGATAATTTCCGAGGCGGGCGCGGCGGGCCGGGCGGGCCGGGCGGGCCGCGGGGCGACCGGGGCGGGCCCGGGGGCCCACCGGGCGGGCCGCGCGGCGGCGGCGACCCGGGACGGTTCAACCGCGACCGCCCCAACAACAGGGGGCCGCCACCCGGCGGGCCAGGTGCGTCTACATTATACCTTGTAGAATTCATGCTGAATACATCAATCACCATTGAAACCTCTGTTGCTCAAGCTAGAATAATGTGTGTTATGGGAGACAGTGGCCTCTCACTGGGTAGGTAGAATGATAAAACCTGCTATTAAATGCAAAAAACGCAACTTCAAAATAATAACTTACTGTTATAGCAATCTTCGCAACTGTTTAGAATATTTCTGTTCACATCAGCATGAATCAGCTGTCTCGACAATGCATTTCGAGGGATACATACAGCCATTGCAAACATGTGAACCAAGTATTGAATTTTGATTCATTGATACCTAGTACAGTCTGATAACTTGTTCATCTTGCGATATTAGTAGGGCAATTTGCATGGGTAGTCAGTGGCTTTCTGCCTGTATGGAGGGCACACCACTGATGGGAGACAGCAATCCTTCGTATACTGGCGTAACATAACCTTGTAATTAAGGTTTGTTATTAATATTATACCGGATGAGTTGTTTTACCGTAAGGAAAAAAATAGGCCATATTAGGTAAGTGAAATAGAAGTTATTGGCATAGGTAGCTTAATTAAATTTTCAATTTTCTTTTCGCCTTTGAAATAAGTCTGTGTGAACTTTTACAAATACACATCTCTCATGTAACGGCACTGTAAGTAATTTTAATTTCTTTAAGAGTGGTCTGCAGGATGTCCGAGCACTAACATCGCATATAGCTCTTACACATTGTTTTTGTGCAATAAACACCCTATTTACTTGGCAGGCATTGCCCCACAGAATAATACCATACCTAAGCAAAGAACATACATATCCATGATAAAGCTGCAGAGCAACTTTTTCACTGCAAAGTTTAGTTAATCGCCACAATGCATATATTGTACAAGGATTTATCTTATTGCATAGTTTATCGATATGATAGGCCCATGAACATTGATCATCTAATGTGATACCAAGAAAGGTTGTTTTTGACGGTTTTGTAATTATTGTATTGTAATATTTTATAAGAGGTTTCTTTTTACCATATCTGTTTATAAATTGTATATATGTCGTTTTATAAATATTTGCATTTAACTTATTGGTTTTAAGCCATGTCATTACGTTATCAACTATAGTGTTTATTTCGTCATTAAAAATTTCTACGTCATTGCAAGGTACTACTACAGATACATCATCAGCAAATGTGATATGGTTTGGGAGATCATTTATGTATATCAGGAATAATAGAGGTCCCATGACTATCCCTTGAGCGACGCCAGTCTTATTTACTTGAGTAAAAGATTTGTTTACATTTATCACATTATTTTCATTTAGTTTCGTCACCTCAACGTACTGTCTTCTTTCACCGAAATACGACTCGAGCAGTCATTTGCTAGGCCTCGAATGCCGTAAAGATAACACGATTACACTTATGTATTGCTTATGAGAAAAAAGTCAAATGCCTTGCTCATATCAAAAAATACTGTAGTTACTGACTTCCGCTTATCTATATTATCAAGTAATTTATTACACAGGGAAAGGGCAGCGGTAACAGTGGACTTGCCTTTTTGGTAACCATTTTGCTCAGGTTTCATGATTTTGTGTTTATTTATGAAATTTATAAGGCGTGTGTGCATAGCCTTTTCAAAAATTTTTGATATTACCAGTATCAGTGAAATAGGTCTGTAATTATCTACGTTCTCTTTGCTGCCTTTTTTATGAATAGGTATGACAACGGAAGTCTTCAATAATTGCGGAAAACATCCACTGGAAAACGATATATTAATCAAATAGCTAATGAGAGGAGCAATTTTTTTTTATATAGATTTGATTACTTTAGTGTTTGTTTGAACGTAGCTAGTCGAGTTTGTAGTTTTTAGAGAGCTATCTAATTTGGTTACTTCATAAGCCTAAGTGCAAATAATAATACATTTAACAGATAAATGACATATTTATCATAAGGGAAGGTTACGCATCCTAACTTACCGGAATGAATTAAGCTTGTCGGCGTATAGGCTATTCCGAACACAACCACATACTTCTATCCCAAGGTCTGGGTAAATTCCATTTGAAAGATCTATGTCGATTATTTCTTTTTAGGCCACAAATACGTTAGTACTATATTAATTCTGTACCACAAGTACCAGTTTTAACTGTCAATACCACGAGAAATGATAATTTTTTTGTGTATGCAATAAAGTATTATAATATAATAATTATTTCCGAGTCATGGATGTTTATATAAAATTATTCATGTATGTTTATCTGCTATCTAGTAACCATAGTTACAGGCTTTGCCTAGTTTATGTAAGAAGTGTTCCAAATATATTAACGGTAGGTAGCGATACTTTCCAATGTTTGTATGTGACTTGGGACAGGTCCTTTAACTTCCTTTTCTCCTAAGGTTAACTGTCCTTTTCTCACTAGAAATGGGCCATAAACAATCTGGGAAAAGTAATAATGTAACATATGTTTTATTTACAAATGTAATATAGAAGTAGGTATTAAATAGGTATATATGGAGTTAGAGGTTATCAAAAAATGTAAGGTTATTATGTAATCCTATTCATATTCAGGTGGTCCTGGTGGACCGATCGGACCGGGAGGCCCCGGAGGTCCAGGCGGTCCTGGGCCCGGAGGACAGGGGGGCCCCGGAGGTCCGGGAGGACCCGTTGGGCATGGTGCGGGCACGTGGCAGAGGGGAGGCGGCGGCGGCGTCGGGACGGGGGGTGGGGGCGGCAGCGGGGGGGGCGCGGGGGGCGGCGGGGGAGGAGCCTCTGGGGGCGGCGGTGGGGGAGGGGGGGGCGGACAGGGACAGGTGGCCAACACACGCGGCGGGCCACCCGGCCGGTCGCAGCCGCCGCCGAGACCCAACCAGAAACCAAAGGTAATACCCGCACTACGCCCACAGCTTAACGAGCATTGTTTCTCCTTCCAGTTAATCAAGTTTCGACGGGGTGAGAGGGGTATGAAAGTGGGCGGAGCATAGGCCCGTTCCACTCATATCGTCTCAGTCAAGGTGTATCTCTCACCTACTCTTACGCTGCTACAACAGCTACTCGTACAATATTTTGGTAATGTGAAATTTGACAACCTTAGATCCGTCTGTCCGATCCGAAACTCCTTCATGAAGTCTGAAGAACACTGTGAGGATAATATAATTGTTACACTGTGCTACACCCTCCTCGCCTGCAATTGGACTAACATCGCCGCCGTTACAGCTACTTTTGATACCATAGACCTAGTCTATGATTGATATTATCCATGTATACATGAGCAACATAGCGCTTGTGAAAAGTCAAATCCAAAAAGTTTTTATTTCGTGAGAACGTCTGAAAACATCATTACTTATAATTACCGTAGTAGTGAGTAGATGGCAATGCATTATATAGTCAGGTAAACTTTCAACCTGTACATTATAGAATTATATTTTTTATTGTCATCCATAGATCCATAAAGTTAGTAGTACAATGATTTTAAAATTCTAATGTTAGTAACAAATTAAAACAATACAATTCTTTAGGGGAATACCCTTTGAAATGACAATGAGAAACGATAAATAATATCTCATAAAGAAAGCCATAACTGGCAAAAACAAGCTGTAGTTTGGTTTGGATTCCGATGTTTTAAAGCACTACAAATAGTTTTGTATTGCTGTGATTATTAAAACGGATCACGTTGGCCACTGAAAATGGTTTTAACGATTGTAGGTTATCGGAGTGGCACAAAACTGTTTGCAATACTTAGGAATCGAAATCTAATCAACGTAAATTGTTGCATTCTTGTTTTTCTCTGTTATGTCTTTGTTTATGAGATTTATAATTAGCTACTTGAGTGACAAAGTCGTCGATTGTTATTTCGGCGGATGTCCCCTTAAGGATGGTGCACACCCACCGCAGAAATTTAATTTCTAACATAGACATTCACACTCCCAGGTAGGCCCACCCGATTCCTCAGAATAGGCCCATTACATCAGTCAGCAATCATCCTCAGTATTCCAGACCAGAAATAACTACGAGTATTTTGTACATGTAACAGATTTCAAACGGTGCCAGTCGATTTGCAAAACGAAAGAAAAAAATTATCAGTTAATTTTATACTATACTGGATAAAGATAAGTTGCAAAAACATTCCTAACACGTTCATGGACACCGAACCAGACACAATAGAAGTTTTATTGTTATTACGTCTATAGGCGTTCAGTGTCCGTCAACGTGTTAAATTAAAAATGAAAAATTAACCTAACTTGTAACTAAAATTTGGTTGCTCAGGAAGGAAAATTATCTAAGTTCTAAAACCAGCACAGAACAAACACAGAACCCTTTTGGGTGCTCGTACTTTTGAATGATATAATAGAACTCTTGAGTCGACATGTCTCATTCTAATGATTGTTGAAATTCCACAGGATGCTCAAACGCCGAATCAACAAAATCAACCGCAAAGCTGGAACCAGTGGGCCGGCGGATGGGGTGGCTGGGGCAACTGGAACCAGAATCAAGGTAACCGTTAGATCAAGAGTGAGACGACTGGTCACGTCCTTGTGGAATGCACTGATGTAGCCATCTACTACTCATAGGATAGCTCCCCGAAGGCATCAGCATCATCAAGGGTTTGCTGGGCTTCCTGGTGAATTTCTTTGTGAGTGACTTGGATTAACGACCGCCGGTAGTTGAAAACAACCGGAACCGACGGTGTAATGTACCCATTGAAGCACGGAAACAGTCGTATGAAAGGCCATTAATCTATCCCAGGTCTTCTACCGATTGGTGCTTCATCCTACTATAAATTTGTGTAATTAGAGTATATGAGCAATTCTCCTGGTAATTGTTTGTATCTGTTTGCCGTGTTATATGAAGTTTTTAAAAACAGGATGCGCTAGCATATTCTGACGCAGCGGGTTCAGCGGGCCGCCGATTCACGTGGTTAGCCGTCTTGTCCAGTTTTGGAAGTATTTTGTCGTTGTGGACTACGGCGAAGTAGTCTCTAACATATTCCCATCCCTATCCCAAGAGGACTGAACGCCCAGACTTTGATTAACTTCGGCAAGCTAAAACGAATAGCGAATGCGACTGCACCATGAGTACTTAAGGAAAATATCAGCACATCTCTTTGGGCATTCCAAATTGTTAACTATGTCGTCTAGAACTGTGTGTATGTCCACATCCTGGCTCACAATTTAAGACGCCACTCCAAAGGGCGAAAGTCTGGTGATCTTTCACACAGATTTTCTAGTACAAACACTGGTCTGTCACAAAAACGATGTATTTATGTGAGAGAAAATAAAAACTTTTTGTATTGTACTTGTATTGTGATGACAGCGGGCCTCATCGTTGCCACATATTGTATACTGCTAACCATAGTCTCCCACTGAATTCCTGACCATCCTGTTGGAAACGGCCTGCATCCAGCGAATTCACCAACCTTGTTTAGGTCGTCCGTCCACCTTGTGGGTGAATATCCCACGCTGCGCTTGCCGGTGCGTGATATCACTCCAGAACCATAATGCCTCACCGACCATCATTTTTTCGAGCTATGTGCTCTGTCCACTAATTTACTAATTATTATTAAGGGTATGTCTTGGCGGGTTTACATCAGTTATTCTGTATTTCCAGCAGGTTGGGGCAACTGGGGTAACTGGGGCAATTGGGGCAATCCAAGCGCGAACAGCGGCGCTGCCGGCACCGGGACAGCGGCCGGCGGGACAGGGGCTAAGGGGCAGCAGGGAGCGCAGGCGGGGCAGCAGCAGGGGCAGTGGCCAGCCAACTACACCGCGCAGCAGTGGTACCAGTGGCAGCAGTGGCAACAGCAACAGCAGGGGTGGCCCGGGGTGAGATAGACGAGTTTATTATTTAATTCTCCTAACTGCTTGTGTTCCCTGGTACACTTCTTTACAAATACTAAGTTCGGTTTGGTTGGTGATGAGGCATTCAAAGCTGCTTATCACTGACTTATATATTGCCATGAGGTAGTGTGTCAGACGACTTCAGATCAGACCAACTAACGGCTTCTGTACTATTTCTTTTCATTATATGTTTTGCGTGAATTTATAGAATTATAAGATGTACCAAAACCTTCGATTTTATTGAGTATTGATGAGCCAGAGGAGATTAAATCAAACATACGACGAAATAACTACTATCTCTGCAATAAGTAGCTATCAAATACGTAGTTCCATACTGATTGATCACTTATTTCCAGTTGACTTAGTCTTGTGAACCAACTAAAGATTACTTAAATAAATAAATGAATGAATTAGATAAATAAAACATTTGTCCCCAGACCGTTGACAGTCGGAAGGGTCCCGAGTAGGGTGGCGGCATTGCCTCGTTGAATAGTGATGCTCACCATTTATGCTAAAAGAGACTAGCCTTCTAAATAGTAAACGAATCGATTAAACAGATGGTAACGCCCCGCCTAAAACATCGAATCGTCAAGACTATTGCACTCTGAATGGCTCCATAAATATCCTAGGACCAATCGGAATGCGGGTACCTCACTCCCTCAGCTAGTTGACATAATTAATTCAGTAGTCTTGTTTCTGTTACTTAAAGTCGTGATTGTTTCAGTATCAACAGGGTAATCAACAAGCTGGGAACGCCGCCGACGCACAAGCATGGGCTCAATACTATCAGGTAAGGCGGCTGTTATTACTTATTGTTATTAATGTATTTGTATAAGCTTGGCTCTTCTTGGAAAATCATATCAGCAACAGGATGTCCACTGTTGAGCCTTCAAACCAGTGTTCTTGATTATTAATTGCTGTTGCGTGATGGTATTGCATTAATAGATTGTAGATTAAATAGGTGCTCTAATATCTGGCGGATCATGTGAAATAAAATACATTTTATTATATGAACATTTGCTTTTTTATATCCTAGCCGTTGCTTTAGCAAGAAAACATAAAAAAATTGGTTCTTTATAGTACAATCGTCTATTGAGCACCTATTTTGACAAAGCAAATGTGCATGCACCCAGTAGCAGAGGAATTAGAGCGAAGATTGATATCTATTGTAGCTTATCATAACGATTACTATTATTACCGCCTTTCCCGATATTGTACAGACAACAAACTTCATCTTAGTCTAGGCAAGTGTAAATTTATAACATTTACGAAGAAAACAAACGTAATACGGCATACTTATTCACTCTATAATGCACAGTTGGAAGTGGTACCATATATTCGTGACCTGGGACTTATTCTGGATTCCAAGCTTCATGTATGGGTACGCCAATGGTCTTCCAACCCCCGGCGGGTATAGAAAAATTACTAGCGAAAAATAGTAACATAATAGACTGTCCCACGAATGAATTAGGGTTAGGAAACTAGGGCGATGAACGTGCACAAACCTCGATCAGCGTTCAAGCCTGCAGACAGTCCAGCTCACATCTGCCCTGGATTACCTCACTTAGCACTATAGTCACCAGGAGCTCCAGTTTTCACAATTCCTCAGAGACACTCACGAGGGTTAGTCAATCAAGGCACGACCATAAAAGAAAGCGGAATAGCGAGGATTTAACACAATTGCTTATATTGAAAATTTAGCGACAGTTACTTGCGCAATGCAAAATTTGTAGTGACACAGCGAATCGGCGGCAAAAACGGGAAGCGTTCTTCGATTTTGTGGTTGTTGCAACGCAAATGCGTTTCGATGATTTAACTTTTAACACAGTTGCTTTGTATACCTGGGTCTGGATGGAAGGAGGGGTATCTAAATTTTCAATTTATAACAACAGCGGTTTGATAATAATGAAATTTACTTTACAGAACTACGGCGGCGCCAACACTGCGAATCAAAACGCTGCGGTCACTGGCACAGACAAAAAGTGACCACAGATTAGTTAACCACATACCTAGGACCCCACCCTCGCCTTGTATCATAGTCGCTGCGCATGAGTCGCAATGGAATGAGGTCTTACGATGTGTCAAAATAGTTAATATTACAATGACTATTTTAGTTTTTAGCAAAAATCTAAACCGGCCACCTAATCAAACATATTCAAGTCTTGTTTATCGGTAACCCATTCAAATGTTGCATACATAGTTGAAATTTTTGTGAACACAACAATATTAGAAGTACTTAATGTTTATTTTATATATACACGCAATGTTAAAGGTTCGCTTTCTTGCTTCGATATTGAAATCAATCAAAGTTGAAGAATTAAAATATGTTTTATAACAAATGAATTGGTACGTGTGTAGAGAAATGCGTTTTAAACAAAATCAGCACTAGTAGCATGTCAGGCGCGACAAACGTTTATGTCGCGCGAGATAATATTTGATAATATTCTCTTGGGCGAAATATACAACTATCCCACTCTCACTCCTACGTCGCGCGCGACAAACGATGTCATGTTACGGGGGCAGATGTGATTATAAGGATATGTTTGCCCGGACATTGTTACTTTTGTTATAATGGGTAGGGGGATTAATACTAGATTACTGTTATACGTTTAGGGCGAAAAACTGATCATTTTTCGATGTCGTAAATCAGAAAATAAGTATTTTTATATTAGAAGTTTGTATGCACATAGTAACATTTAAGCACGGTTTTTGAAGAATATCCTACGACGTCCTATCTTGTCATTTTGACGTTAGTATGAGGCGGGCGCCAGTTATGCAGTATATTTCTAATGCAATATTAATGTAAGTTATTTTTAATAATGCGAATAGCTGTGTGAACTGTATTTACGCAAATGTATACATAATTGGCGCCTCAAATTTAAAACTCTTTAAAATGCTTGTGCTTGTTAACCTATACTGTTTTTAGGCGCAATGTAATGCCTTGATGCACCGTTAGTTTTTGAAAGTGTGGCGTTCTCAAAGTAAAAATTCCTCGTGGTTGTCATTGTTAATTATATTATAAATACAAGACTATGGCTAGTTAATAATAATGAATTTATTTGTTTTTGCGGAGAATCTGTCCGTAATAGGCGTGTGGATTCTGAACTGAAATAAAATACACCTAAATTTTAGAGGACATGGCACTATGCAATCGACTAGTTTGTTTGAGAATGTCGCACACACCTCAAATTTTCATTCTAAGATAGTCTTTATAGTTTTAAACGCTAGATTTAAGTTTCTCTGTGACTTAGTTACGGTGGTAACAGTAAGTGAGTGTGCGAATGTGGCTACTCAAGTGTGGACTTGAGTGACTCTGTACAAACGTTCTAGTTATGAGCTGTGGATTTTGTTTCGATTGTCTACTCAAAAATATTTTAATAATAATAAATTGTATTGTATAAGGATTTGTGTTGTTTTTGTTGAAAACCATAGTTTACTGATTTACTATAGGATCTGATAGGTCAAATTTTCTTGGGGGTAGTACTAGGGTGCATAGCTAGTACTACATATGCTGCTATGTATGCTGCTTCGTCAGCGTGAAATTACTCTTATCGCGGACTTCTTCACATTGAAAGTTCCCCCGGGTCCCAGGCAGCCTCGCTACCAAATTGCAACATTGTCGATTTCGATTGAATAGTGGGAAATGTTCCAAGGCCACGCTCCCACACAAGCGGGGATATTGGTGGAAACATTTTAAGAATTCAAACACACAATGGATTACAAAAGTGTATGGATAAACGCAGTTCAGATTATATAGATTAATCTATTCTTGTGTGGTAAATCGTACTACATTAGAATAATACTCGATTGCCATAAACAATGGTGTTGGCAAAAAATTAAACGGCGATATCCATGCACTTTTGTAAATTCATGTAATCAGATTTATGATATGTATTGCAAGTTACGTGCCAGTAGCGCCACCGGAAACCACCCCCCGCTTGTTCTAATCAAGAGTTGCATGATTAAATTAAATTTCAACAAAAAAATAATCATATTTCTTGTTTCTACTTGTATTGTTTACGTAAAGGAATTAATTATGCCGAATATTGGTTCGGTAAAAGTTTTACCGAACATTCGTATTCGGTGAAGCCCATGTTCGGCCCGTCTCTAGTTACCTTACGAATAATCATTGTATAGAAGTGTGACTAAGGCCAAAAAGTTCAATAAAAAAAAATGAAAAAGGCCGTAAAATAGGGTCAGCGCGCGCGCCAGGTCGTGTGTAGATACCGCATACAGGGCCTACGGCGCGCGCCACTCATCTATGATTTTGCACTGATGTAAATAATTACTTGATTAAGCCACTTCAGTACCGACCAAGTATGGGATCTGTGTGCACGTAATTTTAAATAACTTTCTTACGTATTTTTTGAGCTTTGAATTACTGAAAAATGTCAACCTGTGTCGTAAAATGGTGTGGAAAGAACTCGAGGACGTCCAGCTTCAAGAAGGATAACATTACTTTCCATCGGTAAGTTAAATTATTATTTATTTTATATTTCGCGGAGATCGAGTTATAATGGACATAAAACGGTTGCAGATGAAAAATTTTAGCTCGCGTTGATGTCTTTCTTGAATGATCCCTTTCTCTCATTACTATAATTACTATGTTCATCTCTTTTTGTCATTGGCGCGTGTAACGCTAGTGTAGTAAGTCGGATGGGTCTGATCGCTATCGATATTCTACTTGTAAAATAAATTAAGGCTAGGATGAAAGTGGTCGATCGAAAGTATTTCAAGCTTTTATTTAGTTTCATTCACCTATCCCGGTGGTGTCTGTCTGTGTTATATAAAATCATACAAGTTACATTTGATACATTTCCTGGTATTCGATTGAGTTAGAACTTGGTATATAGGTACATATACAGCCTGTTTCATATCCCCTAATGCCGAAAGGGGATGATTCTACCCATCAATATGAACAACTTTTACTACGGGACCATCGAATTCGCGAAAAAAAAATTAGCTGTTGCATACATTTTTGTCGAGTAGGTATGAACTTTTTCTATGGAACAGTAGATTTTTTTTCGCGAATTCGAAGTTGGTCCCATAGTAAAAGTTGTTCATATTGATGGGTAGAATCATCCCCTTTCGGCATTAGGGGGACCTAGGAAACAGGCTGTAGAATAGAATGTAATAATAGAAAGCGATGACAATGTTATTGCATTGTCAATTGTGTCAGCAACATGATGCTGTTCCCAGAATTGTCTCCGTTAATAGACCTCGACACGCCAGCGATTTGATCTTTGAGGTCACTTTTCGTGTTCATGTATTAATTGTATGATTTTTTTACGCCAATTTTGTTTTGGGTGTTCACGTACTTAATCGAACGTGGTGAAAATAAAATCGTACGATTAATACATGAACACGAAAAGTGACCTCAAAGATCAAGTCGCTGGCGTCCCCCCATCAAAATGTTTAATTAATTATTAGGCCACAAACTGAACGACAACTGACAGCAAACGGCGGCGGTGGCGGTCTAATGCTAGGTTTATTGTTCTCGACGAGTGGGTAGATCGCGCAACTGTCATCGCTACCATCGAGAATAGTTACATATAAAATGCATTCGATCAAATCGCGGGTGCCGACTTCCTCGTCATCGCCGCCACTATCGCTTCCCTACCTGCTGTCGGTTGTCCAGTTTGTGGCCTTAAGGCTCGTTCAGGGAAACGGGGCAATGCACAACGCGTGGAGCCACGCGTCGCCCAGTCAAATTAAACCTAATGCTATTATATGTGAGCGTTCATGAGCTGGTCGCTCGCTACGTGCGATATGAACTCTCTCATAGTATAGCAATTGTTTTATTTGCCCCGCGTCTCCCTGAATTATCCCAAAGAATGAATTCGCACGAATGTACGAATTTGCGAGTCGACGCTCGGTCTCATTTCGCACCGTCCTCTGTGACACTCGATCTTTTAGACTCTACGCCTATGTGAATAGATTCTATAATTTTAAAACATCGACGCACGAAATAGCGCTCAGTGTGAATTCGACCCCAAATCGACCCTATCCTTTTATAATATACTTAATCGTGTAAAAAAATATCGACATTTTTTATTACACAGTCACATCACTACGGAGTAGTGTAACCTTGACATAGCCAATCACGTCGCATTTGTTTCGTCTCCCGCAACCGGCACCTACCGCCTAAAATGGTCACTTCATGCAAGTACAAATTGTCCATCATGCGGAATCTATTGGGGGTAATCTGTGTGTGCAAGCTTTGTCTATGAGGGAGTCTGTGTTTGTTTGCGTAAATGGTACCAAAATCAAAGCGGTTATTGAAGAAGAGTTACTAATCAAGCTATTTTGAATCTTATTTCAATGAGTTTAGAATTCATGTTACTTTATTTTGATACCACGATGCAGCGAGGCCGCGGGTTGCTGCGACATGACGCGACGCGACGCGCCGCTGGATGTTGCGGCATGTGTCATGCCCTTTCATTCCACGGGTTGTCGCGGCGCGCCATTGCATCCCGCGAGATGTATGGGTCACTTTGTGTAGGAATTATGATTGCTAAGCTACTTGAAATAAGGTTTAAACTTGTGCAGTGATCATTTCGGTTAATGGGACGCAGTCCGGTCGGTGCGCGGGGTCAAGGGAGGGAGAAGACGCACTGGCGCATCGCTCTTTATACGTCACGGAACGCCGCCACATGCCGCAGCACAACCTGCCGTGCCATGCTGTGCCACGCCGGCAGTGGGCGTCGCCGGCCCTTACATTGTCTACAAAATTGCTCGCGAAAATGAAACTGCAAGGAAGGAAAATTAAAAACCAAAATTAAAACTTTTTACATTATTTATTTTTCCAAAAATTATACCATTGCCAAAATTCTTTTTTTTTTCTTGACAATATTTTGAAAACACTTCCTTTCAACGAGTGAATTTTTTTTTTCTTTACATACACAGAACATTATCTTTTCATCGAATAGAAACATGGGTACAATAGTTGTATGTAACAGTTCAATTATTCAAAATCTAAATTAGTTCGTTACACCCTCAGATAGATAATAAAAATAGATTTTTTATACCATAATATTCAATAAGTCCTACATTTTACACCAACACGAAAATCTTGTATAACCTCCCCGTACATCATTTATATATTAAAAAAAAACATTTACAAGATCGATGAAGATTTGCAATAAAGAGAATTGAGTCACTTAACAGTAATAGTATGGCTAAATTAAGTTACACGCACAAAACCTAACCTACATACAAAATAAATGCGAACGCCTAAAACCTAGTTGACTACGCTAAAATTTTTCAAACGTTAGGTTTAAAAGCCACAGTCCTAGCAAAATAACAATGACGATTTGTTTTCAGGTATGAAACGAAACCTGATTGATGCGCCAATAGGGATTCCATGATTCACTGTTACTTCGCTAGGCTTAAATAACTATAATATAAAATAATAACACTATTGGAGTCCAATTATGTATTGATTCGCGCGTATTGTGTTATAAAGTGTGGTAGTCTGCATACATTCTGATAGTGTACATCATATCAGGGGGTACTATGATCTGTTATTTTCATTCAAATGCCGCTTAGTTTTTTTTTATGCCCAACGTGAAACGTTGACCTCAACCGCACCTAATGTTAAGTGAAGATGAGGCCGAAGGCGGAAGCATGCTGACCGGAAACCCAATCTTATTTTGAGGACTGGCTATCTTATCTCTGACAACTGAAACACAATAATGCTATTAACATTGCTGTTTGGCGGCAGACTTAGATAAGATGGTGGTAGCTAGCCAGGCGGACATTTAAAATGTCCTACCACCAACCGAAGTTTAAGTGCTATTGGACATCTTCCTGTATCTAAACGCATAAGTGCATCTCAGTTAACAGTAAACTACATGGATATAACAGTGCATAGTAGCCCCCAGGTGAGTACCCTCTTGTGAGCACGAAACCGCACTCTCGTATTACGTTCAATCTTTCCCGCCCGGAAAAGCAGATTGATATCAAAATATTCTACATTGTGTGGATTTTGATCAGTGGCACGAGGAGTGATAAATACTTCTCGGACCACTGGTGGTACAAGTTGGTGGCATGTGAAGGAGGAAGGGGGAATGATATGTGCGAACGGGGCATCCCGTCGCATATCATATCGGGCATAACGAGGCTAATCAGACCGCGGCCGCATTTGACATATGTAACAGCCATCTCGCTTTCACAAGTTTTAGACTTCTAATGGAGATCGGGACGGACATATGAAAGTGCAGATCGGTGCTGACAAACGGGATCCAACGGTTAGTATAAATTGAAAAAAAAAAAATATATTGTTTAAAATTCAATTACCACGAGTAGTTACAACTGAGGTTGGTCCAATTCGTGTTACATGCTATCAATTGTACGAACGAACGGTAATACAAAAAATAGTTAACGGCAAACCAATCAAATTGGGTTCCAATAATGTAGCAGATCACGTTATGCTACACCAAAATATAATAGATAATAAATCATTTAAATGTAATGTATTGTGGAGCTACTCGTGTCAATAAAACATCTTCGTGCCGTCTCGAGTAAAAAGCTATTTTAATGTTAAACTAATAGGAATGATCTTAAGCTTGACCGTACTAGGGTATCAAGTTGAAGAGTAGCTTTTATTTTAAAATAAACAAGTTTTTTTTTAGAATAGTTGTGTCGGTTTGGGTGTTTTGTCTTGGAGTTAATTTGCGTTGGACTTTATATTTTATTAAATATTTTTTGTTACTACTACTACCTTTCTCTTACTAGCTAGTTAGAAAAGCGATAGAGATAATCAAGGACGCGAAAGGGTTATAAATGTATTGTATTTATATTCACCTCAGTACGGTACGAAGCTTATAGACAAAGAGAAGCTTATTGTCATGTCAGGGTGAGAGTAAACTAAGTTAATATTAATGAAGAAAAACGCGACGTGTACGTGATAAATTTCTTTGGTTATGATTGGCCTGGTAACAGCTGTTTTTCATGGTTAACAATAATGATTATTTTGAACATTTTATCTAGTTCCAAACAAGCAAAGCATGTAATATGACACTTGACAACTGATAAATGTAAATTCATTGAAGCATATTTTGTCTTTTTTTGTGTTTTAACCTTATGAATATGGTAGTAGTTTTGCCTTTAAAAGTTGTGACCCGGCGCCGCTAAGAAATTTTGCCCACCTGGAAAATCTATTTATCTTTAAAATTTCAGTAATCTTATGAGATGTCGCCCGTGGGCGGACCTGGATTACTTCGGACATCCACACATTCCCGAATATGTGTGTACATATCTCGCATATCCGGTCCGTTGTCCAACATCTACAAAAATGCAACAGCTAATAAGATTTGCAAAATAAATGTACTCCTCATTGCAAATTACACCACTACATTGACGCACAACTCTCAACGTCATTAAACACTTCTCATGAAACACAGAGGTGAAGAGTGGCACAATCCGAAATTTATATTAGAGTATTGTGTATGACGCCTTCACAAATTGGAATCACATTGCAAGATGCAATCCAACGATAACGCATCTAGGATTTAATATGTATACAGGATGCAAATATAATACCTGAAGATAAATAAAGGGGTGGTTCAGAACATCAAGCTGGATAACTTTTCCTACGGGACTAAGTCTGGAATCGCGAAAATAAATCACATGTTACATACTTTTGACTATTGAAATTTGTTATGGAACAGCCGATTTTTTTTCTAGATATCAGGCTTACTAACGAACCGGAACGAAGCATATGGAAGTCAAAAAGTATAACTGAATATTCTCAGCAATAAGGTTTCTATTTGGAGAGACGTCATACATAAAAGAACTGTTGGCGCATTGTCAAAGATGCAACTTTTAAATATTACAATATCGCACATACAATCTCTATACACATGAAATTTGTACATAAAAGTACATTGTTAACAGAAAATGCGAATATCTTAAAGTAATTTTAACACAATAATGTTGAGAATCCCCATGACAGAGGCATACACAAAGCTACGGAAGATTTAGAAGGTAAATTTTATAATCTATAACATGTTTATTTTAACATTTTAAATTTATTAACAAATAGATAAATACCTACGTTATTTTAATTACACAATAATTAGTCGACGATGGCACTTTTGATGTAGATTATTAATTAGAAAGAAAGTGGGTAATATTATGTGCGTATGTATGTACGGTCAAAGATACTAAATCGTGGACCTTTTCGAAGTCTTTCTGATTGAAACTGCCTAATTACCTTTTTAAAGACAATAATACAGTTATTATGTTAGACCTACAATGGAAACTCTACCTTCATCTCAGCCCCTAAACATCCCACTGCAGGGATATAGGCCTTCCCTCGTATAATGAGGGAGTATGGGCCATAGTCCACCACGCTGGCCCAATGCGGGTTGGGGACTTCACATGCCTTGGAATTTTTCAACTCTACCTTAATGCTATCAAAATGTCAATAGGACTTCAGATTGAAGGAGGTACGCGATTGCAATTCTTTGACTGTACTAGAGGCATTTCTGCGATACCATTATCTATATACAGGGAGAAAACTTAAGTGTGTCCATGCTTTAATAAATTCAATAAAACGAAAGATATTTGCGAAATTCTCAGTCTTTTAATACATTTGAAATGGAGTAAAATTTCAGACAATACGTTTTTTAATGAAGAATTTAATAATGCCATTTTGTTGACTCGACGACGTAGTTTTATCATCAATATGAAGCTTTTCAATATCTTCTATATTGACGGAATAATCACCTGGACACACTCAACGTTTCCACATGTGCAAACTAAAGTTGTGAAAAACGTATAACACCTTTTTACAACGTATGTAATTGAACACTCAGGCTGAGACCAAAGAATGTAACTGTGTAAGGTGTCAGTCGCAGTTTTCTATCTATCAAATAAGGGAATCATCTCCAGGCTTGAATAAACCCCAGCGCCTGTGGACAGGATCCAGAGCTTGGACATTAATTTATAACGGGATGAAGTACGTTGGCGAACGATAGTAAATAAATACCCCAATAAGTAGCATAAATCAAATCAAATTAATATAATTTAGATTTTTTATGTTTTAATTTTTCAATTGACTTTTCAATTGACATTTCAATTTATAATTGTTATTTTAAATTTTCAATGTATACCACTGTTTACTAACATAGTTATAGGTGACTGTACTAACAAAGATGGACCTTATTGTCTGGATAATACATGATTTATTATTATAAATTATGCGATGGAAAAATCACGACTGACAGCTGATAAAATTACGCCAGTTTGGCCACAGCCTTAGCCATTTACGAGTTTCAGTAGAGTTATTGGCAACACTAAGAAAATCGTATTACAAATATTGATTTGGTCAAGGATTTCGGTCCTTTATACCCTCATAAATCGCGAAATAGAAGAGAAATAAAACCCAAATATGAGGAATGGTTTGCTATCAATATCACACACGCTCAGACAGACACGGTATCAACGTTAACATTAGAGATTATAATAAGAAAACCTCAAAGGACGGACGACTAAACCTACGTATATATTTACCAAGTAACAGACTGGATAGGGTAAGGTAACTTTTCGATCAGTAGGTAAAGTTTTAATGTTGAATGTTTTCTACTCGACTTAGGTTAGAACATAGAAAAAAATTAATAAACTCTGTAAAGTCACATAAAAATTTGTTATCCAATTTTTTTGTTAAAATAGTTGGTATTTGACGCTTTGGCTTTCTTTTAGCTAAATAAAATCAGACTTTTACATACGTACCGATCAAAAACTTACCTATAACTTCCGCCAAACGTTATCATTTTATAAATATTAAAAACGCTTTTATGAATTTTGGTTCCATTATGTATATATATATTGAAAGGGAGATGAGAAAATGATGCATCGCTATAAATATGTAAAAAAATACAAAAAAGAAGTAAATAAATTTTCCTAATTGATTTCATTCAAATTGTCTATTGACAATTAAGTTCATTTTTCTTAACCCTACGCCTGATGCAACAAATTAATATATACACTTGGGAGCAAAAGAAAACGGATTACCCAATATTTTACAAACTGGTTAAAAATTTGGAAAGTTATAAACTTTAATGAAGCTAGATGCCACTAATTACGATAATCATCAATAGCCTTACACGTCCCCACTGTTGGGCACAGCCTCATCACTGGGAGAGGGTATGGGCCGTAATCCAAAACGGGCTCAGTTATTTCGCCAGTACCGTCACTACACGCTACGGTTTTATTGGGGGTAAAAATTCGATGATATTCTAGCCAATTTTTTTGTTCCCAAGTGTAATAAGTTTCAGTTTATGAATATTATACAAGTGATTATTAAAGTAGTAAATGGCATTTACATCTTTGATACAAGTTTTTATTTATACTAAGCATGTGGGAAAGAAGGGAGCTGGGTAATTATGTCACAAGTCTTATCTTTAATATTATGGGTTCTAAATGTTACCTTAAACAATTGAGTACTTTGGTCATATCTGTCAAAATCTTGGAAATAGTCATATAAACTCCGTCTTCATCAAATTACAACAGAATTTTGGCATAACCTTTTGTTGAGCTCGAGAAATTCCTCAAGTGACAATGATATTACGAGTTTGCTATCATTTTACAGGCGTCAAGAACCGATTTTTTAACTGTACAATCGGGCTAAGTCCAGCCCCAAGTCTTAAGCCGCATCTCCACTAGGCAACATTTGTCGAACGACAGAGATATCGCTTCGCCCGATATGTGTGATAGGCTCGACTAAACTAATGTGAACAGAGACAAGACATCGGGCGACGTTGGGCGATGTCATTTACTGGGGACGCGGCTTTGATTTAAATTAACCACCTTTGCTTTTAAGACAAGTCTTACCATCGAATACTAATCTTATGTAATACATATTAATTCTGTGGTAATACATTCAAAGGCATTCTTTAAAATCGTGATCGTTTGAACTGGGGCTGGATATGCACTTCGAAATCTTAGACCCGTATTTCAGAATGTTCATTCGTATAGTCCACCACGCTGGCCCAATGCGGGTTGGGGACTTCACATGCTTTAGAATTGTTATTGCTCAGGCATACAGGTTTCCTCACGATATTTTCCTTCACCGTTTAAGAGCAGTCGAATAAATGGACATAAGTAAATAAATTAAATTTAAAAACGCATTGGCAGATGGCCTGCTTGGGAATCGAACCCGGACCTCCCAAATTGGGAAACCGCGTCTTAACGCTTATGTAACATTCTGTAATATCTTCAACTGTGTACATAAAAACTCTTTCGCCAATCGCAGAGTTAGGAAAAGCGTGTGCGTTTTGGGACACCGTCCAGCAGTGATGGATGACAATCACTTAGCTGCCTTCTTTCATCCGTGACTTTATCTAATGGGTACCATAAATAGGTACATCTATAACAGAGGTCTCCAAAGTTTTTAGCGTAAGGCTCACACTGACTCCTCCAGCAGGTCTCAAGAGCCGAGACCTATCCCATCGGCCTTGGGTTCATTAATATAAAAGAAATAACTTTGGACAAACACACAGCGCCATCTAGGTCCAGAGTAAGTAATGCTTGTGTTATGAATACCAGATGGTTGACAAACCACACAAATACATTTTTTGGTGTAAATAAATACATATATAAATGAAAAACATCCATAACTCGGGTACACATGTCCGTATTCATCATACAAACATATGCCCGTGGCGGGATTCGAACCCGCGACCTTTTGGTGTAGCAGTCAGCGTTTCTAACCACTACACCAAACAGGTCGTCAAGGTTCATTGTGGTGTGCCCCGGGCCGATGTTTGGAGACCCCTGATCGATAATATGTAAAATTGTTCCTGAGCCATATTGAAAATTATCCTAGGGTTGACTCACAATAAAAAAATTTCATTATCATCTCACGATGTTGTTACTAAACATCACTGACTGATTTTCCACTTCCGACAGCGAAATTTGTGACAAATTTTTCATACTTTTTCGTCAGTTAGGTGCAGCTCATAGTGAACTCCACATATCGGGTTGCTTAGAACAATTTTTAAATAACTTTATACCTATTATGTATGACAGACTTTCGACTCAAGGAAATGGCACATTTACACTGACATTGTTTCCAAATGTACCGGACCTCGACAAATGCCTTTTTGCGCACATCTTTTACAGCTTAATTAGTAAATCGATAGATAATAAGTATTTAAACATTTCTAACCTCCAGTAGGGTTGGATGGACGAGATCTCTTTAAAGATAAGCTCACCTTTGTACATATTTTTGAATCTGTTTGTATTTCTTGTGCATTAAAGAATATCGTATCATATAATCCAAATATACCTCTTCTGACCTAGACCAAAACTTAGCCACTCTAACAGCACTGTCTGTGGCGTTAAGGTCGTCAATTAAATTTGAAACTTGCCACGACACGAAAAGAAGAATAAACTGATTGCAATGTATAGTTTTTTTATTTTTAATTAAGTTTAAGTAGGTTCTATCAGTGGAAACCTCTAATTGGCTTTCAGTTTCTTAGTTTAAGTGATAATTTGTAAAACAGCTATTGGTGTTCCCAAGAAAATAAAATAAAATACCTGAACAGTGTACAGAGTGAATTTGAATTCGAGTAATTCCCATTAACGGGGGACGCCACTATTGATTACACACAATTTTCCCCGAGGAATCATAATCGAATTCGATAAAAAAAAATTTCCATAACATTCCATATAAACCATTCTGATTGAAAGCACGAAGAAACTAACAAATCTTGTATGTCAATTTCAACCTACTTCTAATTGTCGCATTGAAATGAAACTTGGTATGTATATGTAGTTCGGATGACAATACTATAATTTGGTTATTTGGAGTTTTTTTTTTTTATAAAAAACAATTGCCCGATTTTTAGGTAGCAGGGCATAGTCAAAGCATAAAGCCATTCCAATCCCAATGTCCATCTCAACCGTGGGAACGTTTATGGCTGTTAATCATGATATTAATAATAAAGGGTGAAAATTAATTCGTGTCGTTCCTGGTGACTCCACTCACGATTATAAATAATAAATAAATATTTCGGACACTTACACCAATCATCTAGTCCCAAACTAAGCAAAGCTTGTACTATGGATACTAGATAATGGATAAACATACATAAATATTTATATAAACATCCATGACTCGTGAATAAATGTTCCTATTCATCACACAAACATTTACCCGTCGTTTAGTTGATCTGATAATGGAGCCATGAGGTGGATGGTGGAACTCTTGTGGCTACTAGTAAACACCTCGAGTTTGGGCTCTTATGATTCATTTTAACGAGTCCAATATATTGCACTTGATGTCGATGCTCTGATGATGGAGCTAGGAGGTGGATGGTGGAACTGTAGTTTAAAAATTGATAATAAACAGTACAAACTAAACATTTCATGATGCTAGGATTTTTGGAGAAAAAAAATAGAAATAAAAATATAACCATCGATTGTCTCATCACTATCAAGTAAAGTTCCAATTTGGCGAAACGTTAGAATACTCATATAATTAATTAAAATTGTACTTTCAGGTTCTAATTCATTTAAAGATGTGCACAGAGGCATTGTGTCGTAGGCCTTAATAACTTTGGTGATCGACAATGCGCCAAGCCGGCACTTAACTACGATTAGATCTATCAGGTTACATTAGTTCGCACAACACTGTTCGCTCCGCTGTGTCACCACACTGCCATTGCTGGGGGAAAACAATACTCAGTGTTAACACATGTTATGCATTGACTTTTATATATGTATGGTGTCGGCACTTAAATACAATAGAACCAACCCGCCTCTTCCCGTGGGAGTCGTAAAAGGCGACTAAGGCCCGTATTAATAAACCAATCTCAATACAAGTCTTGAGGCTGTATCAAACAAGATGCGTCTTAAGCAGTTGACGCTATCTCAAGCTCCGTGCTAATATATAAACCAATCTTGAGGTCTACTCAGCTGAGATCACTTATCAAGTATTCGCCTCAGCGGCGAATGAATGATAGACTTGAGTTCCGTTTATTAATACGTGAAACTCTCAAATGAGTACTGCTTGAGTAAGCACGCGCGTTTCAGGTCTCAAGGTAGGTTTATTAATCAACACGTTTACTTGAGACCAGTCACAAGACTGTTCTCAATCTTGAGAATGGTTTATTAATGATCTCAGGTGAGATTGTGATCTCAGGTGAGATTGTGATCTCAGGTGAGATTGTGATCTCAGGTGAGATTGTGATCTCAGGTGAGATTGTGATCTCAGGTGAGATTGTGATCTCAGGTGAGATTGTGATCTCAGGTGAGATTGTGATCTCAGGTGAGATTGTGATCTCAGGTGAGATTGTGATCTCAGGTGAGATTGTGATCTCAGGTGAGATTGTGATCTCAGGTGAGATTGTGGTCAAACGCGAATCCAGTCAATCATAAAAAATAAAAAATTAATACGGGCCTAAGACACGTTCACCAAAAAATAACATCTATAGTTTACATGTTTGAACGTGTTGTTTTTATCATTAAACTTTTAGGCCTGTATTTCCGAACGTTGCTCAAGCAGAGATCTCCGCTTGGGCATAGTTAGAAACAGATGCCGCTATACGAGTTACATAAAGCTGTCCCTTTTTAACTGTCCTCAAGCGGAGATCTCTGCTTGAGCAAGGTTCCTGAAATACTGGGCGTTAATGTTTGGAACACCCAAACACCAATCGTAAACGCCTCGGCGCTGTTTTCGACTCGGACGTCCGATCCAACAATCAGATCGGACGTGTATTGAATGTTCAAACAAAATAATAGCTCCAACGCCTTCCGATATCTGATCAGACGATCTGATGGAAAAATCAGACATGTATTCCCAGACTATTAACATTCTAAGTGTACAGCAAGGTTTTTTTTTATGCACAACTGGTTAGCACTTGACCTCAATCACACCTGATGTTAAGTGAAGATGAGACCGAAGGCGGTAGCGTACTGACCCGGAAACCCCATCTCATTTGGGGGACTGGTTATCTTATCTCTGACAACCGGCACACAACTATGCTATTAACATTGCTGCTTGGCGGCAGATTTAGATAAGATGGTGGTAGCTAGCCAGGCGGATATTTAAAATGCCCTACCACCAACCAAACCGAGTACCCCGCTGGGGATCGAACCCGCTACCTCCGAATCGTAAACCCAATGTTGTTTACATTGAGCCATGGAGGTGGTTATATATTATAGCTTAATATAGGTAGGAAGGTATAGTATAGCTTAATATATTGTATGTGGCAACACTCACGATGCTATTGCGGCGTCTGCGGCGAGGAGGAGCGCGAGTGCGCCGCCAGCGACTGCTGCAGCGCGGCCGGCGTCAGCCACTCCCTGCCACATACAATTACCACTTTATCTACCTACCTGCATCTACATATAACTCGCAAGCTAGTGCCACAAGTTTTTTCCTTTAGGCACTATCGGACGTAAATACTGCTAGATTAGTATATTTTAGTTATTTCCACAGCTTGATGTCTTACGGTATCTTACTGTGGGGAAATGTCGCGGATATAAATACAATCTTTGTTTTACAAAAACGAGCCGTTCGCACAATTTATCAATTGAGACCTGCAGTGTCACTTAGAGATAGGTTTAAAGTGTATAACATTCTAAAATTTTCTCTCACAGTACATTGTTGAAAATCTAATGTATGTCAAAAAAAATATAGCATCATTTAGGAAAAATAGTGATAAACATGATGTCACTTATTAACAAAGCATATTATAAAATATCAGACTATTTAGATGATAATCATCCCTGGGCATAATCAGATCGTTCGCATGCCAGGCTATTTCACAATTAATAATGAAATATAAAAACCTTTATGTAAAATCAATGCCTGATTTTAAAAAAGCAACCCTTCGAGTTGCTTGCTTGTTCTCCTCAGAGGAAAATTGCATTTAGAACAAGCAGTAGCTTAAAAAATGTAAAATTGCCTGTTTTAAGTGTACTCTATTTTTGACTTTCGACTATTTATACCGATTGAGTTTTTTTACTGTAAGGACAAAAATAGGGAAGTGAAATAGAAGGTATTGGCATAGGTAGTTTTATTTTTTCAACACCATCATCTAATAAAGCTTCGTGTCATTTGACGGTCGCGTTTGTAGCCGGTTCCACATAAATACTAAATTAAATAAATAAAATTTGGGAGAAACTAAATTTCGCATGACAGGAACCCTAATCAATCTCTGGCCGGCGCGTGCGTCGATGATGATTTGGAAAAAATAATTAAACTACCTATGCCAATACCTTCTATTTCACTTACATAATATGCCCCGTCTTTTTCCTTACGGTAAAAAAACCGGTATATTTTTTAGATTAGTGTGAACAACCGCCTCAGTGGTTCGTAAACAACATAGGGCTTACGAATACGGTCGCGGGTTCGACCCCCAGTCACTATCCACTACACCAATCGGTCGTACCCTGTATGACCAGCACGTTCATATTTCTTGATTTGACATCATGTTTATCACTATTACTTTAATTGACGCCACCAAAATAGATGATTTCCTGTATACATACTTGGGCAGGCACCGCTGGAGGAAGGGAACGCAGGAGCTCACGTAAGCGAGCCGGTTCACCCACGGCGGGATATCACGCGAACACAGCGCCTGACGGACAAACAAACGGTGCTAACGTTTACTTTAATCATAATTTATTAGTCTAGAATCTAGACTCTAGATCATTGATTAATATGCTATAGATATGGTCGCACGAACAAATCTTTTTCGGGCTTTCCTTAGTACATAAATCAGCGCCATCTTTTAGAATCCTCGAGAACTAATAGTACTGCTGAGAATGTCTGTGCTCACAACCTATAAATCGGTTACAAAAATGGGCAAGAAAAAATTACAATATTGATTCAACATATAAATTTTATGAGTTATGCTCCATCATGATTATCACATATTTTTTTTTGTGCACAACTGGTTAGCACTTGACCTCAATCACACCTGATGTTAAGTGAAGACGAGACCGAAGGTGGAAGCGTACTGACCCGGAAACCCAAATATTTGGGGAACTGGCTATCTTATCTCTGACAACCGGAACACAACAATGCTATTAACATTGCTGTTTGGCGGCACTTCTTATTTTAGCCATAATTTACTACTTTTTTTGTTTTAGTATCGTGTTGTGACGTGCATAATAAATTGTTCTTATTGTTATTCAATCAATGAAAATATAATTACCAGGAAAATGTGACTTAGAGTGGAATGGAAGCAGCAATTATTTCATTATCATTGTTCGATTTTCTCACGAATAATTACGTTCGGTTTCAAAGGAAATGTAACTGGCACCTACTTGTTGGATACAACGATAAGCGAAGTTAAGCAGCGTTTGGCGTGGTCAGTTCTTGGATGGGACCATTATAGTAGCATTTTTATTCGAAAGTTGTAAAAGAGGTTTCTACTGAATTTTCAATGTTTTGACATTACGATTTTAATTTTAGATTATCTCTACTGCTATTACATTGCCAGTAGGCCTTAGATAAGAAGGTCCAAATCAGAACAAGTGTTCCTAGTGGGCTTACCAGAGTGTCCACTCAGTAGAACCCCGTGCCCTGTAAGCCCATACATAGTAGCAAATAATAGTCGCCTTAGCACAACTCAAGTCCATCAGGACAAAAGGGCCTACCAGCACTAGTTATGCTATGCTCCTAAGAGCATGACAAGCGCGATAAACGTTTATGTCGTGCGAGATATTATTTGTCGTGCTCATTCGTTTGAAAGAAAGAAAGAAACTCTTTATTCGCCACGTCGACACATAGGTATACAACAATTGTTAGGCAAATAAAATAACAGAACACTCAGATAAGGGAAACGATTCAGCTATATGCTGAGCTTATAAGAGCTCAGCGCTGGTTTACTATCGTTTAGACGAAATATACAACTATCCCACTTTCATGTCGTGTCGCACGCAATAAACGTTGTCATGCTACCCGTAGCACCCCCCGGGCAGTACGTCCTTTCAGTGGACGCTATCGACTAAGCACTTGGGTTTCTCGTAAAACACTCCGGAAACGCGAATCCAGTCAATCATAAAAAAAAAACTCTTCATAGGCGTGGGCGATAACCTAGTCCTTACTACACATATACCGGATGAGTTTTTTACCGTAAGGAAAAAATAGGGCATATTAGATAAGTGAAATAGAAGGTATTGGCATAGGTAGTTGAATTTTTTTTTTCAAATCCATCATCGTCTAAAGCGTTAATTGTGTGAAACGATCGCGTTTGTAGCCTATTACACATAATTACACCATTCAAATCAAATCAAATATATATTTATTAATTCTTATGGTACATTAAAACATAAAATCTACATAATAATGCTTAATTTCAACTGTAACACTAGTGCCTGAACTAGGAAAATCCTGTGTTTCAGGTGAAGCTAGGGCTTCTATGACTAAAAATAATCATAATAATAATAATAATAGTCAATAACTTCTCTGTATCCTCGTAGGTCAAATTTTGAAGAAAATCTTGTAGTAATTTCTTATTATG
The DNA here is from genome assembly GCA_949316235.1 of Oegoconia quadripuncta. Lineage (NCBI taxonomy): Eukaryota > Metazoa > Arthropoda > Insecta > Lepidoptera > Autostichidae > Oegoconia > Oegoconia quadripuncta. Next base: position 5,649,381 of record OX438746.1, read on the forward strand.
ACTGTAGGTAAGGTGGTACATGGCAATTTTTGCATTTAATCTATTATAAAGAAGTGGTCCTAGGAACACGTAAAATCTAGATGAAAATGCATGTTTTGTTCCTGCGTTGTTAGGGCAAACTATATCGTTTCGTCTTTTGTTAGTAATTTCAGTGCTATATGGAAGACTTCTGTGCTTTTTAAGTACGATATTTGTTATAAATAATTGTCGGATTGGTGAGTGTTAAATAAATAAAGAAAACTTAGAGAAAATATGAGTTCCAAATAAATTTCGCATGATAGGAACCCTACGAGTCACGCCAGTCGCATATCAATCTAAGGCCGGCGCGTGCGTCGATGATGGTATTGAAAAAAACATTAAACTACCTATGCCAATACCTTCTATTTTACTGAGGTACCTACCTAATATGCCCAATTTTTTCCCTACGGTAAAAAAACTGATCCGATATACAAGCAATATCAATACTAACGCCACCAACTGAGTTGAAGGACGATAGTCAAAAACCAGCTGATTAGTAACTTGAGCACATGAAAGATTCTAGAATGGAAACTACACACGCGCAGCATAGAAAAAGGTCGGCAAGTCGCTGGATGGAGGCCGCTTTCAAGATGTCGCTTTGGAAATCTATTAGGGAGGCCTATGTTCAGCTGTGGAAGACCGTGGCTGAGATCATGATGATGCAGCTGCTACCTGCTTTAACATTTACAACTTTAACTTTAACATAGGGTTTACCAATCGAAGGTCGCGGGTTCGATCCCCAGCGGTGTACATGTTTAGTACTCGGTTTGGTTGGTGGCAGGGCTTTCAAATATCCTATCTAGCTACCACCATCTTATCTAAATCTGCCGCCAAACCACAACGTTAATAGCATTGTTGTTTTCCGGTTGTCAGAGATAAGATAGCTAGTTAAACCAAATATTTTGGTTTCCGGGTCAGTAAGCTTCCACCTTCGGCCTCATCTCCACTTAACATCAGGTGTGATTGAGGTCAAGTGCTAACCCGTTGTGCATATGACTTCCATCCTTCATTGACCTTAATCACCTTGACCAAGTGAGTGAATTAATTAATTTAATTAATTTAATTAGTTAATTTAGTTAAGTTAGTTAATTAGTCATACCTTGTCATAAAAATTGGACAACTCATTACCTGACAGAATGCCGATGTGAAGTGATTGCAGTTGTTGTTCATTAGGTGATATCTGAAAAGAGAGGAATTGATTGAATTATGTTAAAAATTTCTAATCTTTGTTAAATATTTGCTCACTGAAACTATTGAAGTTTATGGGGTGATTCGACATTTCCAGGTGCCTTGCCTTTTGCCGGGGCACCAGTGTGTGGCGTTAACACCCTCTTATCTATATCTTCTACCAAGCCTCAACACTCCTATTGTTGTGTTCCTATGTGAAGCATAAGAGAGCTAGTGAAATTACTGGCTTATGGATAACCATACCATACAGTATTTCCTGAATCCTATACAACCTTAGGATCTTCAAGAGCAGAGTGAATAGGCATTTGCTGGGATCGCGTGCTTCATGTTCGACCACATCGTCACTTTCCATCACGTGAGATTGTGGTCAAACGCGTATCCAAAAACGAAAATACCAACCAAATTTTATTTTATTATAATTGTTTCGACGTTTTTATTACTTTTTTTTATGCACGACGGTTTCGTACTTGACCTCAATCACACCTGATGTTAAGTGAAGATGAGGTCGAAGATGGAAGCGTACTGACCCGGAAACCCCAACACATTTGGGGGACTGGCTATCTTATCTCTGACAACCGGAACACAACAATGCTATTAACATTACTGCTTGGCGGCAGATTTAGATAATAAGATGGTGGTAGCTAGCCAGGCGGACATTTAAAACAACCACCAACCAAACAGAGTACATAAACATTTACCCCGCTGGGGATCGAACCAGCGACCTCCGAATCGTAAACCCAATGTTGTTTACATTGAGCCACGGAGGCGAGTAAAACTAATCTCAACTAATAGTATTTATGTAGTATATCAACCATCTGGTATCCACAACACAAGCCTATAGTTGCTTAATGTGGAACTAGATGGCGCTGTGTATATGTCCAAGGATATTTATTTATTATAAATGTGAAAGTTTGTGTATGTATGTTTGTTACCTCTTCACGCCTAAACGGCTGGACGGATTTAGATGAAATTAGGTTGGTAGACAGATTGATTAGGACCTGGATTAACATATAGGCAAATTTTTTGCTGGTCCGATTTTGATGAAATGTTCCACGCGAACGAAGTCACGGCAACAGCTAGTCCCAACTAATAATGTGTGTGTATGTCTGTATGCATATTTGTTTCCTATTCACGCCTATACGACTGGATGGATTTGGATGAAATTTGATGGGTAGACAAATTAAGAGACCTGGATTAAAATATAGGCAAATTTTTTTATATTTTTTTTATTCTATCACTGGCAGGTACATATGTACAAAAAATCACGGCTTTTAAAATTAAAGGAAGTTAAAAGTGTATCCATACTGGACGAATAGTCCACAGGCTGAGTGATATTACCTGTCACCGCGAAATTGTTTCCCTAACTCCCCCACCAGCCGCCGCACCTCGTCTTCACTGAAGTCCGTATACCCTATGTTCACACTTTGTCTGAAACATAATTTATTTATTTATTTACTTATTTACATAGTATCAACAGCATTATTGCAGAAATTATATTATAGTAAACTAATACCAAACTTATGCCAATTAATGACTCTTATTATGTTACTGACAATAATTTTAATTATATTACAAGAAAATATGTACTTTTACATTATTATTAGGTCCTTACCTATGAAATTGGCGTTTTGTATGAAGAATTTCATTAAGACTGTTTTCTCCATACAAACATTTTTGATTTTTTTTTTGGGAACGGCAAATTCAAATTTAGCTAAACTTTGTGTGTATTATCGGATAACATTAAGTTAAGTATAGCCAGCGTTAGTTTTTAAAAGTAACCGCTTTATAAAAGTTTCAGCGAATCTAAGAAATGATTATGGGAAGCACATGAAAAGAGCTCTGTTCAAATTTTTTTTATTATGTGATTTAGCCCAGAAATTAAAAAATATTTCATGTTAAACCTTGAAATAATATTCCATTTTCCAAATAAAAAACAAGTTTGGATATAGCTTTGAAAATCGAAGGAATTGGTACAAATGATTAACGAAGAAAATTTCATAGGTAAAGACCCAATATTATATGGGTATCAATAAAACAATCCACAGTAATATACGAGTCGTTATGTTACGTTACAAAAACAAGGAGTATTTACTTGCTATAGCTTATCGGGTTCCCTGGGTTGCAGACTACTTCCCTGCCAAATTTTAATATGATCGTTTCGGCAGATTAGGGAGTTGAAAGCCGGATAGACGGAGAGACGGACGTTTGCATTTATAATATTAGTATGGATATTTAATTCACTATAGATTAGCATAGCAATTCACCTCAATCGCTTCTGTCGTTAAGCGAAAATGAGGTTGAAAGTAAAAGCACGCTCTCCAAATTCAACTAGTCTTAATCTAAAACAAATCACAATGATTTTGATTTTCAAAACCACAAACTTTAATTATTTACTTTGTAACAAATAATTACACAAATTAATTTTCAACATGTATCTCAGGTTGAAATTTAATTCGTGTAATTATTTGTTTTCAACCTTCAGTTAAATTTGAACCTGTATCTCAGGTTGAAATTTAATTCGTGTAATTATTTGTTTTCAACCTTCAGTTAAATTTGAACCTGTATCTCAGGTTGAAATTAATTCGTGTAATTATTTGTTTTCAACCTTCAGCTAAATTTGAACCTGTATCTCAGGTTGAAATTTAATTCGTGTAATTTCTGTTTACTGGTGACTCCACTCCTGATTACGAACAACTTTCCCAAAGGAACCATAGCCGAAATCGATCAAAAAATTTTCGATTACCCATATAAAGTAAACGATTCTGAAACCACGTTTAGTGGGAAGTCTGGAAGTCCAACAATTTTGGCTGAATTTTGCTAGTGGAAAGTGGTTCGCATTCAGGAGTGGAGTCACCAGCCGAAAATTATTGGACTTACATACTAAAATTTCTGAATGGTTTACTTTGTAAGGGTGATCGAAATTTTTTTTTATAGAAATCGACTATGGTTTCTTGAGGAAAATTGTTCGTAATCAAGAGTCACCTGTTAATGGGAATTATACGAATTGGTGAATTTGTTTGGCTTAACGAGTGCCTTCAATTATAACCAACCAGGACCGACTCTCCGCAGCACGGAAACACTCGTATTAAAATACCACTCGTGGTCAGGCATCCAAGGACTGACCACGCCAATTCGGAAACGTGTACCTAGCGAATGCGACTGCGCAACGAGTGTGTCCAGTCACTCATAAAAAAAATTACCACAATTGCATCTCCAAACGTGAACGCACCTGAATCGAAACTGTTCGCCGAGTTCCCTAGAGTCCCTTGGCGATATCTCGAAGACGCCGGTGAAGGCGTAAGGATGCCCACCGTACGCCCACTCCGAGCCGTGCACCTGCACCCCACTGTGGAACACGCCCACGCCCGCGCCAGCCGTGTACCTGACCATGCACCACGAATAAACATATTGAGAATAGTAGTAGACACATTGAGAATTATGATGGAATTGGAGAACAAAGATGGCCTTACAAAAAAAATATATATTTCATTCCAAATAAAATTTTCTTCATCGTCGTCGTCATATCAGCCACAGGACTTCCAATGCTGAATATAGGCCTCCCCCATAGAATTCCGGAGCGACCGGTTGGAACCGGCCTGCATGCAGCGACTTCTCGCGATCTTTATCAGGTCGTTTATCCACCTCGTGAGTGGACACTGCGCTTGGCGGTGTGTGGTGTCCACTCAAGAACGTTGTACTCAATTTATGTATCAATGCAAAATTAATGTATTGCCTTTTTGTACAATAAAGCGTTTACAAACAAACAAACAAGAACTTTAATGCTCCACTGGCCATCAGATTGCGCCTTGCCCATTGCTACTTCAATTTACTAATACGGTAGGATATGTCTTAGCGGGCTTACACCAGTAATTCTGCATGTCCAGCAGGTTGGGGCAACTGGAGTAAATGGGGCAATTGAGGCAACCCGAACGCGAAAAGCGGCGGCGCCTGCAATCGGGCGCTAAGGGGCAGCAGAGGTGCAGGCGGGGCAGTGGCCGGTCAACTACGAGTTCTTCGAGCTAGTCGCCGAGTCATAGTCGTAGTGATTGAGAAACAAACATCAAGCATCCAACCTTCTACATTTATAATATGGGATTCACATGTCGTAGGGTCTCTCACCAGTTGGTCCAGTACATGTCATACACGTTCAGTATGACCGGGGTCTGTCCGGGGCGCGGCGCCTGCGACTCCGGCCGCCGCGACAGCAGCGACATGCACGACGGGAACATAGCACATACGCCGCACGTCTGTCAATACAATTATATTAAAATCAATAGGTATCAACACCGTCGTTTATTTGGTAATTCGAGAAGTCGTCTAGTTTTTTGTGCATTGGAAAACATCCGGGATTCATCGGCTTAGTGTAAAGAAAAATAATAGTGATAAATCTATATCTATGAGGTCGCACGTTACCGAAGGGTCAACTAGAAATGGCGGCAACGGAAAGGTGTGTCAAATTACAAACTATTTCCTTGTGTTTGAAGTTACTAACTTAAATCAATATCTACATACTACTCTCACATCTCAGATTGTTGAGATTGTAAAAAGAGAGAATAGCACGTAAAATGGTGTAGCGTCAGCGTGAACTTAAACGTAAAAGTATGCGCTCGAGCGACTCAGTTTTGACAGCATTGCCGGTATTACCACGGGACGAAACAATGCTACGGTACCGCTTCGCAGGCAAAGGGCGTCGAGCGACGCCCGCTCCCCGCACACCCCGCACAATTAACCTGTCGCAATCGCCGAGTGTTAGTAATACATTCTTTTCTTTATTATGCCGAAATGCTGCCTATTGCTTACTGCACGACTGTAGAATAAGTATAGCTTTGGTCAAGATAAAGAAAATGAAATATGCACAACCTTTCCACTTGGTACGTTTATCGAAACAGACATCAGTGCGTAGTCAACACTGAAACCTGAATAAGTGTGTGCCGGACCTCGAGTGCAAAAGCGGAAGGCTTATGCGTGGCCGACGCTTTGTGTAATTCATCGCGGTCCCTTAGGTACTGCGGACGCAAAGGCGACACAGGACAAATATAGCACGAGGTAAAAAGAAGCGACGTAAAAAGTTATTAAAATCGTAGTATAAAATTAAAGCAACAATGCCGCGAGTATCACGCGAATACCGCTTCATCTGAACAAGTCAAGCAAGAGCGGATTATCCTCTCCAGTGCCGCCCAATCCGCTGGAGAAGCAGGGACTTGTCTTGATAACTGCATCGACACGAAAAGAAAGGCTCTGTATTTTTAATTCGTAATCGTCGTACGTGGGTAAAAGCGAGTAATATTGTTCGGTTTTAAGTGAAAAGATTCGGGAATTTCCCTATCATTTTTTATATCTAAGTATGTTTTTGTCTATATGTTACATCGACCGTTTAAAACTGCCTATGTTTAAAGTATAGCGAACTAGGCAGCTCAAAATCGTGCTGTCTCATGAATTGGGCTCGGTTGCAATCTGCACAGTTTAATATTATGTATAAGCCGAACTACCAGCCTAGGCAGTTACTTAATATGCGTGTACTTTCATGCACTCGTACTTATAGGGGGTTGTAGATGAAAACCAGTGTTTCTGTCTTTGAGTGGTGTGCCACACTGAGTTATGAACCATTTCTGCTGCTGCGGCACACATTCTCACTTTGTATTTTCTTTCTGTTTCTTTTTTTTTATTTGTGTGTATATTAATTTCTTTTCGTGTATGTGTACTTTATCTATAAAGCATTGATTTACGTCAATGTATTCACACACTAAGGCCCGTATTAATAAATCAATCTCAATAGAAGTCTTGAGGGTATCAACTGAGATGCGTCTTAAGCAGATAACGCTATCTCAAGCTCCATGCTAATTTATAAACCAATCTTGAGGTCTACTCAGCTGAGATCACTTCACAAGTATTCGCCTCTGCAGCAAATGAATGATAGTCTTGAGTTTCGTTTATTAATACGCGCACCTCTCAAAGGAGTACTGCTTGAGTATGCACGTGCTTTTCAGGTCTCAAGTTAGGTTTATTAATCAACACGTTTACTTGAGACCGGTCACAAGACTGTTCTCAATGTTGAAAATGGTTTATTAATACGGGCCTTAAAGAGCTGGTTTAACAATCAGCCGTGTGCCGCATCAACCCACGACAGGTTTGATCTTATCCCGTGTAAATTTTTCACGTTAATTAATACAAAAAGGATGCATGTTGCAGCAATAATTATCGTGTCCAAAACTGTCTAATATTTCCGCTTAAATAATCGTATCAAAAATACACTTTTACACCAGGTGATTGCACTATGATCTGATGCAATAAAATCCATAATCCCTCTAGTCTAGTCAATTCATTGCCAAGTGATTAGATAGGCAGATTTCCTGGAATTGAGTCGATGTAATTTTTATTATTAGAGTTTTTCGTCTGACTCCGTAGCAAAGATCGCTGCACAAGTTATAATTGCTGAACTCCGTGGGAAGTCTGATCGCTGCGCAGGTTATAATTGCCTGACTGCGTAGATGTGTGATCGCTACGTAGTTCATACTAGAGTTTGCTAACGGTAAGTCTATCGAAAATTCCTTGCAGAAGTTGTATTGCGGAACTAAATAGAACGGTTACTAGTATCAAGTAACTCAATTCTAATAAAACTTATCGTATACAAACTCAAGTCAGCACACAAAAAAGAAGAACATATTTATAATAAATTATTATGCATTAGCAAGATAAGTGTTTTCCCCCTCTATTATTCGGTATTAGTCAGTATGTGATTACCTGGCCTTAAGCTAGGATAACACATGACTTCAGGGGCTCGATCGCCTAAGCGGTAGAGCCCCAGGTGACATTCCCAGAATACAAAAAAGTATATTTCTTAAATTAACAAGCACGGGGCCTTTGCTTAGCAGCCAAGATAAATAAATAAAAATAAATATTTCGGACACTTACACCAATCATCTAGTCCCAAACTAAGCAAAGCTTGTGCTATGGATACTAGATAACGGATAAACTTACATAAATATTTATATAAACATCCAAGACTCGGGAATAAATGTTCGTATTCATCATACAAACATTTACCCCTCGCGGGATTCGAACCCGCAACCGTTGGTTTCGCTGATAGGGTGACTATCCACTACACCAATCGGTCGTCAAAGAATCTAAACAACAAACAAAGATCCTAAACAACTACGTCACAATGGACGTCAGTTGTGGTTGCGTGCAAGATGCCAATTTCATCGAAAAAACTTTGTCCTGAATTTTGGATCTGCACATATAAATGCCTGAAACATTAAATCCTCCTCATGGCATAGAGGATCCAAAGTCACTCTTTTTCATTCACCATGAAGCAAATGTAACAAAACTAATAGTAGGTATTTTCTTTTCAGTGTGCTGCACATCGAACGTATTCACAAATAAAGCACATCCATGAAGGAAAAATCCACAGCGGAACTTACACGCTTTCAAGCATCATATTTCTGTAAGCTTTTGTAAATGAAGGCCTGTCTCTTATATTTGTCACTGCAAACCATTTGTCAGTACGTATTCATTATTATTACTAATACTTTTTTATTCTGTTTATTGTACCTTGTTGCCATATTAATGTGCAAGTTATTCTTACATTAGCAGCTTTAATATATCACTACACTTAAGTTTAAATTATTTGTTGGTTCTTTAATTGACATGGTCTATTTTTGAAATACACTGACGGTGCACTGATTCCCGCTGTTCCTTGTTTCAACTACTTAATTATTCTCAAATATTTCAAGGTACAAAAGTATCAAATCGACTGATCAACCTTAAGGGGCATTGCAATGAAGTTTATATTAGGGTTCCTATCAACATTTTCGCACATTAGTTATAGCCCAACACAAACAGAGAAATATTATTTAGTCCTATTTATTTGCTTATGTCCTGTTTTTAAAACTTCAGTTTGCTGCTTTGCTGATGATAATAAACAAATATTAAATATTTGGGACACTTCAATCAATTATCTAGTCCCAAACTGAGCTGAATGTACACTATGGCTACTAGATTACGGATATTTTTTTTATAAAAACATCCATGACTCGGGAATACATGTTCAACAGTTAGAAAAATATTACTCCTAACCGTCGGTTTCGAAAGCAGGGTCACTACATACTACACCAATTAATCGTAAAATATTGCCACATGTCTAAACAAGGAAATGTTGTTAAATCCTTTCATTTTCGCCGCCTTTTTACAATATCAGATAATAATATGATAATGAAGATGCTCCATTACGGTACTAAAACTTTCACCTTGAGTTAGACTCTTATGGGAAAACTTACATATTTAACATGAGAACATAGCCATGTGTTAACAGTTTAAACTGAGGATTACCGTCAAGGAATAATTTAATGAAGAGTTGTTTTGTCCTTGATATTGCAGCAATTACCCACTACTCTAGACAGGCAATCATGCAGAATAAAAAAAGTAAAGAACTAGTTTTAACAAGTATCATTATTTTTTACGGTGTCATGCAATAAAGCAGCAATCAAAGAGAAAACTATTAAACCTTATATTTATGAGGCACTATTCAATAATAATAATATACTAACAGCAATTATTTTTTTGTATCCCTATATTTTATTCAAACAATTGATATGCTTTGCTAACATATTGTTGGAAATACAATTTAACAAGGTGATTCAGTCCACCTGTCCTATACAAGGTGCTCTACATTTGTTACATGCTAAAGGGAATTTTTAAATAAATATTTGAGACACACTAACATAGTTCCCGAACGAGTACGACATTGGAACCTTCAAGAAACGAGCCTACACCTTCCTCAAAGGCCGGCAACGCATCTGTGACCCTTGCACATACACACAGCGCTTTCCGAGGTTCGCACTACTTGGCTTGTTTCATGGATACCAGATGGTACTGTAGATAAATACATATATAAATCCATTTGGGTAATATCCATATTCATCATACAAACATTTGCCTCTAGCGAGATTCGAACTCTCGACCTTTTGCTATAACAGTCAGGGTTACTGACCACTACACCAAACAGATTGTCTGTTTGTCGATATTATATTTTACATTATTTATTACACATAACTTGCTGATTGCTTATTATTCTCTGACTGATCAATAGCTATAAAAAACAGTTATCAAATAAAAGCAGACACAACACACACAATAATACATGATGTTTACCTTTTTGTTAGAAGGCACAGTTATATAAATTTTCTTTTTCATTTTTAACCAATATCTATTAACTACTCTCACATGTTACACTCACAACTTCAAGGAAACCAATTTTATTGTCATTATCACTGACTAATACCACACACAGTCATCTTTGATAAAAATCTATGTAATAAAGAATATTGTGAACATAGTTACAACACATGTAATAGATTAAACTATTATACACAACCTCATTACTTCAAAGCATTTAAAAAACTGACTTCACTCAATGGCAAGGGCATTAGGTGTTAATGAGCAAGGTTTATGACCATTTTATCAAGAACTCTTCATTCCCCCCCGCTATAATAAAAACCAGATAAGATAGGAGGTACTTCAATTGAGTATAGAGCTGCCTATAACTTGGTCAGAAGACACTGCAGTACCTGACTAGATATTTCTTAATCTGTTTTAATCTAAAAAGGCTTTTTTTATCAAGCTAGTACATGATCTGCTTAATTTTTTCAGTGTTTACATTTAATGATAACACGATTTACTATCTAGATTTGGGACTGATCATATTTTTTGATCATGTTTATCAATATCTATAACATCAAATTCTACAAAACTACTGAAAAAAAATTATACACAATACCAAAAAAAAAATTAATGTGCTAGTGCACAAAATATTATAATTTAAGTGCACACAAACATAAATTGTGCTAACTACTTCAAATGTTATTACGGAGCTTACAAAATTGGTACTATCAAACTCCTCCTGTGAGATAGTTGGGGAGTCTATGAGGTGTTCACGGTCACCCGCTGTGTCGGGCGCTGGCCTGTGTGGGGGCCTCCTTTCATAACGCTTTCGGCACTCATTGCATGACCTCTTCATTTCTATACATACTTCTCAACTGCGGACTGGGAATATTACGTCCGTCAGTAAGATTGATTAAACTTTTTTTACACAATTGAATTTCAATGCATGATTAGGTTTTCTTAGCATAATAAGAAAATTATTTAGAAATAACAAACATAAGAAATTATTGTAGTGTTAACTCAAATACATTTGCATCAACATATTTATTTAGTTACACGAACCTAAAAAAAATTGTGTGACCTAGAAAAATACCTCATTATCACTGTCAATAAGGGAAGTGTGTTCCATAGTCCACTCAAACAAATAATATTTTTCAGCACACCCAGTTGGGGATGGTTAAACTCACTGCAAATCGTATTTGTATTAACACTTATCAACAACTATAGGTCATCTAAACAGGCAAAGAGAAATCATGATTGTATGCAAATGAATCGTCGACCATTAGCAAAATAATGGCGATATATCAGTTCCAACGCACGCATACGGCGAGAGCATGTGACCTATGTGCTACCACTAAAGACCAACACGAAATAGTAACTAGAAGTTGTACTTACTTACTGGTAGACAGCTTTTGTAAAATGTACGCGTGTTTCATAGAATACAAGACACTAATTCAAATAATTAGCTCCATCATTGAAACGGCATAGATGGAGGCTATGGCTAATTATCTAAATTACGCGGAAATAGACTCAAAAACGTTATAATTACACTGAAATGAACACAGTTATCAATGTGATAATTATTCATCTATCCACTGCCCACTGGCTCAATTTTGACATTTTGCTTGCTAGTGCTACCATCATTTAGTAAATATTATTTTACCGGTTTTTAGTCTCTCATGCTGCTCATTGAGATAGGAAAATAAAAACGCATAAGTGCATCACAGTCTAACTGTAAATGTGTGAAAATATGCGTCTGCATACTTTGATATATTACTTTATCAGTAGTCAAAAAGGAGGTATTTACAGAACATAAACTATAACTATACATTGCATGGTAGTTTTGTTTTGCAATGACTTGGCAACACTATTAAAAAAAATATTCTACACGTCATCTCGCGGTGTGTTGTCAAAATTTCTCGAACAATTTCGTATTTTTGATGTTATTAACTATTGCGATCGTATTGTGATTGTTTCAAAATGGTAATTACGGTTTTATACAACTAATCTTATTTGTTATCACCCACTGAACTTGAATGAATATAAATAGCAGACACATTGAAAATGGGGCCGGAGTATCTGGCCGATGTTTACATTAAAAAGTCGTATCTGTCCTAAAAAGGAAAGCCATTACTCAAAAGAATTGAATTGAAGTCGTATCTCTGTGTTTTTTCAGGTGTTAATAGCTGCTACTGTATGCACAAAATCTGGGAAAGGTAATAACTTTGCTTTGGTATTCGGACGATTCTTTGAAGTCAACTAAATTGGGAATGTAATTTAAATTTCTTACTCAATTTCCAGCATTAGTGTCCCGTCAATTCGTAGAGATGACGAAAGCTCGAATCGAAGGGCTATTGGCAGCTTTCCCCAAGCTTATGACGGGAGGCCGCCAGCACACCTTCGTGGAAACTGAATCCGTGAGGTAGATTAACTTGTTCCGAGGCCGCATCACATCATACCTTTACAACAATAAAACTTCTATAGTGTGGACGTGTCCCGGAACGTATTAATTTCATAATTACAACTTGTACTTACCTTGTATATTTTATTGGGAAATAAAAATAATAGGTTCTCCTCACTTATTTAAAATCTGTTTATGTCCCAGTTATGGACATTGCCATCCATGCCATATGGTCCCTGGTAGAGTAGAACAGAACTTACCCCGACTCTTCCCATAGGTGTCATAACAATCGACTAAGGGATAGTGAATACAACAGCATAGACCAGTGATGGACAACTGTGTCATTACTGTGGAGCTCCCAAAAATCTTGCGATCAGTAACTCACCTGTCTAGTGTGGCGATTAGGGTCAATCCTGCCTCATGGAAAGTAGTGAAAATTCTATCATGGAAGAGGTTTACGCTCAGCTTCCTTATATACTATCAAACTAAAATCACATTGCTGTCTTGTACTCGTTATATAATTAGTGTAAGTGTCCGAAATAAGTTTTTTTATATAAATAATGAAATAAATATTTATTTTTTTATTTCATTGTTTATATATAAAATGTTAATCTTCCATGAGTGAATAAACATAATAAATTGTTCTTACCTTATTCTCATCAAAAAGTCGAATTTAATAAAAATGTTATAAATATGAAATTTTTTTATTTAGGCTTTATTGATAGATTAAATATATAAATATAAAATAAATAAATATAAATATCCATGGACATATACAGACAGCGCCATCTAGTTCCACATTAAGCAACTAGGCTTGTGTTGTGGATACCAGATGGTTGATAAACTACACAAATACATTTTTTTTTTGTAAATAAATACATATATAAATGAAAAACATCCACAACTCATTCATCATACAAACATATGTCCCAAGCGGGATTCGAACCCGCGAATATGAAGCCACTAAGAGAGGATAAATACTATTTTTTTCTTTTCGTGTTTTATCTGCAATCAGTCAGACGTCAAGCAGATTATTTGTTTTCCTTTTTAATTATTCTATTATTTTTTAAATTGAAACTTGTCCGACTCGAAAAGAAGAAGAATTAAAAACTATTATTTTTTAATTTAATAATTTAAGGTTAATAAATAAATAAATATTTCGGACACTTAGACCAATCATCTAGTCCCAAACTAAGTAAAGCTTGTACTATGGATACTAGATAACGGATAAACATACATAAATATTTATATAAACATCCTTGACTCAGGAATAAATGTTCATATTCATCACACAAACATTTACCCGTCGCGGGATTCGAACCCGCAACCGTTAGTTTCGCTGACAGGGCCACTATCCACTACACCAATCGGTCGTCAAAAATACTTCATTCATTTTCCTGCCGTTATCCCACTCTAGGTGGGGTCGGCACAACATGTCATCCTCTTCCACTCTCCTCTATCAGCCGTCATCTCCGTACTCACCCCTTTCACACACATATCATTCCTCACGCAGTCTACCCACACCTTCTTTGGTCTCCCTCTACCTCTGTATCCCTCCACATTCATACTTAACACTCGTCTTGTTACGTGCCTTTCATCCCTCCTCATAATGTGCCCAAACCATGCTAACCTATTACTCCTCAGCTTTTCTGTTATTGGCGCCACTTTTAGACTTCCTCTGATATACTCATTCCTGATCTTATCCATTCTAGTCACACCACACATCCATCTTAGCATTCTCATCTCTGCCACATGCATTCTACTTTCATCAGTTTCTTCAAAAATACTTAAGAAGAAAAAATTAATTTAATCATATTGTTTCTGGTGAGTTTTCGAATTTTTCAACAGAGTTAATTTCACCGCCAATACATTTTTGAAAATTTTGCATCATTTAAGAAAAATAGTTGATTAACATGATGTCTATAGAAGAAATAAAGATAAACTTGAGGTCAATTACGCCGCCTCCGCAAAGTCAATAATTCATTGAAATCAAATTTTCAATTTAAATTTTGTGACTAGTAACTATGTGTTACAGATATGTATATCAGCCCCTGGATAAATTGTACATGTTGCTCATCACTACGAAGGCCAGCAATATCCTTGAAGATCTGGAGACCCTACGCCTCTTCAGCAGAGTGGTAAGGAACAGGGCGATGCTCTCAGTTTAGACAAAAACAATCTAATAATAAGATGATTAAGATTTATTTGCGTTAAATGTAATTACAAAAAGGTTTCGATTTTGAGAAACATGCAAGTATTTTTAATATTATAAGAGATAATAATTTCCGAAAAAGGTAAACATAAAAAATAAGTTAAAAATATTAGAACAAAGACGATGACAATATTATGTGACATATTACACAATTTATTACATTTCTACTTTTTAGGGTTTCACACCTAAAAGTAAAACCCTTGTAGGATCACATCGTTGTCCATCAGACCCTTTTATTCAAGAAGGCATGGAGGTATATCGAGTTGAAATTAATATCATATGCTTAAGTCTATGGTCCCTTAGAGCTGTAAAAATTGAAGATTCTTAGTCAACGCAATCAAAAAACACGACCATTTGCATACATAATGTCACAACTTCTATCCCTGTCAGGTGGTCAAAGATGTCCCATATATTAGTAAAGTTTATGTTGAAACAACATCCACGTTTCACCATTCAAAGTATACAGAAATGTACATGTGACAGGGGCTAATTTGTAGTTGTCATCTAATACAATTTTTTTTTACCATTACAAACTTTGTGACTCAATTCCCGTGATAGACGAACTATGTACATACAAGCTTATACGGAACCCTCGGTGCGCGAATCAGACTGGCACTTGGTCGTAATTTTTTTTATAAACTAGAGTGTTTAAAATTATTGTCAATTACTTATTCTTTTATTTATTGATTAAGAAGCATGGACATGGACCGCTCGGCGATATTCAGTCTAATTATACAATATAAATAAATAATAAATATATTTGCACATGCAGACAGCGTCATCTATATAATTGAAATCAGACTTATTTAAGAGAGCAACCCTTGAGTTTCTTGCTCGTTCTGTATTGTGACTTTTTGAAGTGATAATTTTTATCCTACGAAATATTTTTTTTTTGATTTTGATTTGAATACACTGTATTTGTTAGAAAATAACTTAACTGACTATGGAGCAAACTCATGGCAGGTTTTCACTGACCCTAACAGATTTTCGGGTTGTTCATTTGTTTATGTTACCTCCAGGTACCGGAATACTGCACGCAGCTGACAGAAGCAGAGATCCTCAACCAGGCCTTCAATCTCCTGTTTGCGTTTGATGAGATTGTAGCTCTCGGTTATAGGGAGAGCGTCAACTTAGCGCAGGTTTGTGGCCAATATTACTGGAAGAAATCTAAATTTAAACATTATCATAATATCACTATAAAATCCTAAATGAATTTTTAGAAGCCATATAACCACTAGATCATTAAGAGGCAGTCGAGCGTTTAGTGGCGCCCTCGTCACAATTTTAATGATTACATTAGTTTTAAAAACAAAGTGCTAAAAGATGTAATAAGTGTATATAAGACAACATGCTTTTGTAACTAATAAAAATAGTTCTACGTTAAATGGTACGATGGTGACAAAACCATCTACTAAATAGAGATGGGTGGCCCCCGTGAGCCATTTAGTAAATTGATAGGGTATTCAATGTATAATTTGTTCATGTTAGTAATAAAAAAACATAATTGTCTTATATAAGCTCTAACAAAATTGACCCGACAAACGTTGCAGAGTGTATGTATAGGATGTACCTATTACGAAAAAAATAAAACATTAAAGTTAACAGATTTTATACAAAACATAAAATTTAGAAAAGTAAATTTGTGAGTTGGACTTTAAAGGCCGCGCGCTCTAAGTACTTTGCCACAACACACAAACACGTGCCGCGGTTTCTTTGAAGACGCCGAAAGGCGACCACTCGCCGTGCGATCTTCCATATGAACGTTCCCTGTTTTTTCTCATTGATAAAATCTGGTACAATTGAAATGAAGTAAGTCTGTTAATTTGTATTTTCATTTGCACTCACATTTAATTTTATTACTCTGAAACCAAATTTTTAAGGCAAATTTTTTTAATGATAATATTATTTTATTGTCAAGTACGTGCAAAAAATAACGGTGCGACTGAGTTGAAATCTGGAAATCAAAAAAAAGAAAGGATCCATCATTTCATCAGTCAGTTTAAATTTGAACTCTAATAACCCAAACCCACCAATGTGTATCAGCTCAAAAAAACGACACCGTTACACACTTACACCACTTTGATTTTCGCATTCCTTTTTAAAATTAATGTGATAATTAAAATTTTGACGACAGCGCCACTGGCCTCTCGGCGCTCTTTTAAAAATCTTGATTTTTATTATTGGTTATTATGAGTTCACTAAAGTAGACGTGTTACAGGTTCGCTCTTTCGTCGAAATGGACTCCCACGAAGAGAAGATCTATCAAGCTGTGAGACAGGTATGTAAAAGTATGACTGTATCATTAGTAATTATAACTTTGTATTCATCATTATCGTCTCTAGTCGTATTATCTTATCTAATCTTATCTAAATCTGCCGCCAAGCAGCAATGTTAATAGCATTGTTGTGTTCCGGTTGTCAGAGATAAGATAGCCAGCCCCCCAAATGTGTTGGGGTTCCGGGTCAGTACGCTTCCTCCTTGGACCTCATCTTCACTTAACATCAGGTGTGATTGAGGTCAAGTACGCACCAGTCGTGCATAAAAAAAAAATTATCTATAGTAATTATCAATTGTCATCACAAAATTATCAACTCGTCAGATGTCTACAGTAAATTCTTATTCCACTGTCTACTACAAGTGTCCTGACAGCTGCACCTTTGATGCCCTCCTTAACGCCACAGAGAGTGCTGTTAGAGTGGCTAAGTTTTGGTCCAATAAAATTTGAAACATGCCTCGACTCGAAAAGACGAAGAGGATTCTTAAAAGTATAGTCCTAATCTCTGGGAGGTTCACACGTCATGGGCAGTAGTATTGACTACCGCCAGGTGAGCTGCTTATTCTATTGTCATGCCATGGTATTATTCTGTAACACAGACTCAAGAGCGGGAGGCCGCGAATCGCATGCGCGAGCGCGCCAAGGAGCTGCAACGGGAGCGCCTCGAGGCGGCCAAGCGCGGGCTGACACCACGATCGCAGATGTCTTTCGGTAATTTCAGAATGTATTTCAGAATGATTTTTAAGGGTTCTTCTTATTTTTGAGGATGGCAACCAGTCAACCTCACTGTCGAGGGACATTACTGCCAGTTTCGAGTGAAAAATTTTATTTCTCTTATTTCTTCAGTTTATAAGTCAGTCTCAGTCAAAACAAGTAATTCGTCGTATACTTGGCGTATACAGAGTCTAGTCACGGTCAAGTCATTCTTCAGTAAAGTGGCAGAATGCTTTACAAAAGATTTTGGCGGTTTCTTGTGGAAACCCGAAAGCTCCGTTACGCACTTTAATTTACACTTCCTTTCACCTGTACACCAACACTAACGTTTGCTGCACAATATTCTGCCATTATTAAGCTTCAAAAGTTAGAATGCACAAATTATAAGAATTATAAAGAAAAATGCAACTTCACTCGCCGAGATCCCGTCAAAAAGGGTTAGTCTTGGATGTATATTAATGATTTCCATTTGCCGCAGCAAAATATAAATGAACCTATCCTTTTCTAAAGGATTGGTTTAGGTTTCAAGACCTGTAATGCAGTCCTAATTCTTATGTTAGTTAAGTTTGAAGCAAGATACGGTCTAGTAGTTTATTTATTTTCTGATCCAGGCAGTGGATTTGGGAGCTCGTCAATGTCGTCCGCGTCCAGTGAAGCAATTGCCGAGAAGATCCCCACAACGCCCGCTCGAGATGTGTGAGTTAAGATTGTGATTTTCTACTCCATAGCATTAATAGTTTTCGAATAAAATTACAGACATGGTGAAACTATAACGGTAAGTTCGACTACGGAACCCGACAGGACTTAACGAACGAACCATTCACATTCTTCTAAAAGTATTACCTATTGAACACGAGAAAGATTCCTACTTATTGTCATCGTCTCTATTATATGTTTTCAGCAGCCGGCCAACCGCGCGGTCGGCCATGAAGCTGGGGTCCCGCGGTACGGATGCGGAGTCGTTCGTGTCGCGCCTGCGCAGTGAGGGCGACGCGGCCGCCGCCCCGCCCCCCGCGCCGCGCGCCCCGCTCCCCGCCGGCACCGGGTGAGTGTGTCCCCGCCCCCCCCCTCCCGCCGGCACCGGGTGAGTGTGTCCCCGCCCCCCCCCTCCCGCCGGCACCGGGTGAGTGTGTGTCCCCCCCCCTCCCGCCGGCACCGGGTGAGTGTGTCCCCGCCTCCCCGCCTCCCCGCCGGCACCGGGTGAGTGTGTCCCCGCCTCCCCGCCGGCACCGGGTGAGTGTGTCCCCGCCCCCCCGCCTCCCCGCCGGCACCGGGTGAGTGTGTCCCCGCCCCCCCGCCTCCCCGCCGGCACCGGGTGAGTGTGTCCCCGCCCCCCCGCCTCCCCGCCGGCACGGGGTGAGTGTGTCCCCGCCTCCCCGCCGGCACCGGGTGAGTGTGTCCCCGCCCCCCCGTCTCCCCGCCGGCACGGGGTGAGTGTGTCCCCGCCTCCCCGCCGGCACCGGGTAAGTGTGTCCCCGCCCCCCCGCCTCCCCGCCGGCACCGGGTGAATACCCGCGCGGCCGGGACGCCAAGTACTTCACCTGCCTCAAAAATAATTTATTTTAAAAAAAATATGATCTTCCTTGTGTTGTTCTGTTTGTTTTAGATACGCGGTGTGACAACGGATACCGTTCTTTGCCTGAATATACGCTAGCCTCTTCAAACACCAGTGTTTAGCTGAATTACTATAAAGTAGTTGTTGCCAATATTTAAAATTGTGAAGTGAAATGAAACGTAATTGTTTCAGTGTACATTTGCGATTCGAGGAGAGGCTGAATTTGACAGCGGGTCGCGATGGTGATATACAGAGCTTCGAGCTTTCTGGTGAGTTATATCGCGTTGTTTTGTTATTAAATTATGAGTTATATATAAACCATGCGACATGATCGCCTAACCGACCGAGTGTCGCAAGAACAACAAATTACCTGGAAACGTTGGTGTAAATCGTCTATTTTATTTATTTTAGACAATGTTTGAATGGCGAATAATCTAAATAAATTTTATAGCATTTATAGGTTGTGAGCACAGACTAAAAAATATTTTGGTTGTGCGCGATGGTTTTGGCTAGACCTTTAGACGCACATGGACACCGATCGGTGCGAACGGACACTCGACTTGCAACTCTTAATTGTTATGATTATAGAGTTCCAATTCCTTTGTTTGTACTTGTTCTCTATTAAATTCCGCATCCAATAATGTGCGCCTTGTTATGTTAGCTATGATATTTAGTCTGTATTTCCGAAGAGAATCTTTTTTTGGCTGGGAGTATAGGCATAGAATTCCAACTACTTTTTTTATTAGAACGGGCTTAGAAACCTGCCATAGAGCATCCGATTCTCATAACAATTTATTTAATTACCCGTTTTTAAGAAAAACATAAAATAAACTGTATTTTCCTTAAAAAATAAGAATTATATCGTGGATATAAGGCGATACCTACACATTACAACTCGTAACATTTTTCTGATTTTAGTATTAGAGCTGTAGCTGTGTTCATTCGTTTCCGTTATAGTTTTAACTCATTATCGATATAATCAGCAACCTTTATGAATCGGTTATCCGATCTCGTAACACACAATATAATTATTGGTATGACATAACGCAGGTTTGCTGACGCTGCGCATAAGCAACGAACAGTTCGGCCGGATACACGTGCACGTTGACAATAAGGACTCCAGGCCGCTGCAGTTACAGGTGATTTGTTGTTATTATTATTTATTTTTAACAAAATATGTAATTTATCTTACCATTACAGACAAAACAACACATTGTATAAAAACTGGCCTCCTTAATACAATTTTATAGTTTCGGAAATGCGTTCACAACATCGAAGTGAGGTTCTTTAGTCGTTTTCTAACAGACTCAAAGGTACAGACGTCCAAGGTAGTTCTGTAACCTCAAATTTTGACATTTAAAAGACACATAATCTGTGATGTTTTATTTTCGTCGTTGCAAACAGAGAAAAAAGTCATTATTCATTATAAACACAAAGTTCTCTATTATTATAACAAAGCAAAATACACAAATTTGACCTTACAAACGTCCGAGTGTTTTCCAAACATTGATTTTGATGGTTAAAAAGTTGCAACCGGACTTTGTTTGTTAGGTTGCGTACATAGTTGGGTTGTGTCAACCGAACGTCATACTCCGAGGTTCGGAACGGTTGAGTTGTGTCAACCGAACGTCATACTTCGAGGTTCAGAACGGTTGAGTTGTGTCAACCGAACGTCATACTTCGAGGTTCGGAACGGTTGAGTTGTGTCAACCGAACGTCATACTTCGAGGTTCGAAACGGTTGAGTTGTGTCAACCGAACGTCATACTTCGAGGTTCGGAACGGTTGAGTTGTGTCAACCAAACGTCATACTTCGAGGTTCGGAACGGTTGAGTTGTGTCAACCAAACGTCATACTTCGAGGTTCGGAACGGTTGAGTTGTGTCAACCAAACGTCATACTTCGAGGTTCGGAACGGTTGAGATTCTCGGTAGCGATAACGATCAAGCGCTAACCCCTTGTGCAAAAATCAAGTTAAAAAGCGCAACATAAATAGGAATTTGTGGCAACAACTCTCTAAATAACTGTCAGATGTTGGTTTAACGGTTTGCCTTCAGTACTAGTGCCAGTCGTTATAAAAATATTATATTGTTAAATAATGTATCGTAAATCTATATTATACAATCAGACGGTCGATCCCTGTAGGTTATTTAGGACTTATGAATTCAATGAAACATAGTTTCGTGGAGAAATAAATAGAATTTATACTGTTATTTCTACACGGAATTATGTTTCATTGAATTTATATCAAATCAAATCAAATCAAAATATTTTATTTCATAGTATAATATTATCACTTGAAAACGTCACTATAGTATTAATATTACATTTAAATTTACTGCTCATTCACAAAGCTGACTCCCCAGAGTAGAACGAGCAAGAAACTCTAGGGTTGCTCTTTTAAACAGATTTTGGGTTACAATTTGTGATTTGATAATTATATGAACAATAAGACCGCTATCTCCATGCTTGCTTATCATTCAAATTGTCAGTGATTTTATAATAGCCTTTTGCTAATAATTTCTGTTTTATGATTGCTTTAAATTTATTTAAAGGCAAATTTTGAATGTCTACTGGAACCTTATTATAAAAGCGTATACATTGCCCTTTGAAGGATTTACTAACTTTGTGAAGTCGGCTAACATAAACGGATAACTGGTTCTTATTCCTTGTATTAACATTGTGCCTATCACTATTTTTAGCGATGTGATTGAGTACAAGTGCTAACCGGTTTTGAATTAAAACGTGTGCCAGTTTATGCAATACACTTTTTATCTATCTTAAGTAATTCATGTACTAACATAAACAACTAGTCCGAAATAAACTAATAATTATTTTATTCATAATAAGATTTTTTTTTGCAAACCAGACTCACCCGAACGTGGATAAAGAGGCGTTCCGTTCAAGCGGCGTGATCGGCCTGAAGCAGCCCCAGAGGCCGTTCCCTCTCCACAGCGACGTCGGAGTGCTCAAATGGAGGCTAGCCTCAACAGAGGACAAGCCGCCCATATCCGGTAACTATATGAGATACCTATAGACTATTAGGCTATTCAATAGTACCGCTCGCTGATCGCTGTGTGAGACGCGACAGTGCCCCCCAGGGAGGGCGCTCTTGTCGCCCTCCGGGAACGGGCCTCCCCTTGTGAGGGGGGGCATTGGGGGGATGGACTTGGAAGGCGCCGATGCATACCCAGGTCCTCCTACTGCCGAGGAAGGGTCACGCGTGGTTTACCACCTTTTCGTACGCGTTTACGAAAAAAGTCCCTATGAAAAAAATCATTTTGCAAACTATCCGCTAGAGGCGCTGCACATTTCTCCATACAAATCGTCACGTAAACGTGACCGCGGTAGTAAAGTTAAGTCGAAACAAAACTCACACTCCGCCCTCAGTTCATTTGCCTTCTTCTCTATGTATACAATAATTGAACCTCCAAACCGTCCTCAGTAAGGTTTCGTCTAAGACGTCCCGGGTCCTGCGGGACCGTCCCGATATTGTAGTTGTAGAATCTGGGGGTCTACTCTCTATCAAAAATAGCTTCGGACTTCGGCTTTTTATAATTCTCTGAACGTCAAGTTTTATTTTTTTTAACTTTTAGGTGTGGAAACCTACTTACTGGCTTGCAGTTTTTTATAAGTGATACTCTGTGAAGTATCTGTTGGTTTTCCAAAGAAGATAAAAAATAAATAAATATATTTTGATCTGACGACCTGTTTGGTGTAGTGGTTAGCAACTCTGACCACTATACCAAAAGGTTGCGGGTTCGATGAACACGGGCATGTGTACTCGAGTTATGGATGTTTTCATTTATTATAAGTATTTATTTACAAAAGAAAAATTTATTTATGTATATCAACCATTTGGTATCCGCAGCACAAGCCTATAGTTGCTTACTGTGGATGATGTCTAAGGATATTTATTATTTATTTATAATGTTTTTACATTGATCATTTGTGCAGTGAACTGCTGGCCGTCAGAGGGCGCTAGCGGCGGCTGTGACGTCAACATCGAATACGAGCTGGAACAGGACCATCTCACTCTCTCCGACGTTAACATCAACATACCTCTGCCGTGAGTGTTTTTTAACTGTCTTCAAACTTAAAGGGGTTCGGTGTTCTCATATAATAATGTATGTGCATGATTTATTCCCTAATAAAACTACTGGACCGATTTCGTGGATGTTATTTCTTATTTCCAGGTAAGATATTAGCGTATATTATCATATGTTATTCATAACCTAACCGATGTATCAACCACTTTTTTTTTTCGAAAATTCCCATAAAATACCTTTTTTCGCAGTTTAATCTACAATTTCTAGCTCGTACAAAATCGTGAAAATGAAAATCTGTTAAGCCGTTTCGAAGACATTTAGCTTTTAAGACAGTTGGTTTGTGTTGATGATATCATAGTCTTTCTGGGATTCTCCCAATTGTCTATTCAGTTATCATTATGTGCAACATTCGTTCTATACTCATCTAGGTACTTTCAATTCTACATACATGCTCCTCATTTCAAGTCTACACAAATTTCTCCTCAAGGTGCGAAACGGTGAACTATCCATGACCCAAGAGTCATATTCCAAGGCAAAGGAACACTTGCTAATGTTAATACGTTAATTACCTTTCAAACTGTAGTAGCATTCATTAAGGATTAGACCGCTGTGGGTCAAATTTTGCTAGGGTTAAATATTTGTATGGTACAAACATTTATACGCGAGTTTTATAAATATTTGTAGGTTAATCCGTGTTTTAGGGCCGTATTAATAAACCGTTGTCAAGATTAACATGGCGTTAAGTTGACGCTTGAGAATCTATTGCATATTAAAACAGCATCAGAAAAAACTATTTATTAATACGAGCCCTAGAGTCCACAGTAAAATCTTTCCCTAGTTTGGGACTAGTTAATTCGTTGTAAGTGCCAGAAATTTCGGCGACACCTTAAGTTTCCATCAGTTGAGATTATGGTGAAACGCGTCTCCAGATGATCATAAATCAAAAAATTACGTTTTACTTTCTTTTAGCTCTGGCAACACATCTGTGGTGGTGCACCAATGGGAGGGCAGCTACACCCAGAAGGGGCGGACCCTCGTATGGAGCATCCCCCTCGTTAACAAGCAACAGAACACCGGCAGCCTTGAATTCACGTGAGTTATGTTTTATGATATCATTCGATATATTTCTAAACATAGACCTTTATGATTTTCGTTGGAAAAGCTTTGAAACAGTCCTATGTTGCGTCCATCTTCTTTAGGCTACGTATCCACCAGTTGGAGAGGTATACACCTTTGTTCCTAAACGACCATAGATTCTATGAACACTAGCAATGTGATCTGCCCATGGCTTTGCCCTAGATTTCCGATTTTTGAAGTACAGTCGCGGAATGAAAAGGTTCGTCATCTTAAAGTTGACTTTTGCTTGTAGACAAATTGTTGATTTGACATTCGACCACTGGCAGATCAAACTAATCAAGGTTTTAGCTCAACTATTCATAGTCAAGGAACACTAGTTCGGCTAAATATGAACCCTATCGTCAAAGAGTTAAGCATAGTTTCTTTGCAACATTTGGGTATGTTTTCATTCTGCTACTGTACAAAGTGTTGCTAGCAATAGAATACAATTTGTCGTCAAGAATCCAACATGGCGCCCGCGTAATACAAAATTTCTTTTTTTATTTTTCTTTTTTTTTTTATGCACGACGGGTTCGTACTTGACCTCAATCACACCTGATGTTAAGTGAAGATGAGGTCGAAGGTGGAATACAGTTGGGGGACTGGCTATCTTATCTCTGACAACCGGAACACAACAATGTCATTAACATTGCTGCTTGGCGGCAGATTTAGATAAGATGGTGGTAGCTAGCCAGGCGGATATTTAAAATGCCCTACCACCAACCAAACCGAGTACTTAAACATGTACCCCGCTGGGGATCGAACCCGCGACCTCCGAATCGTAAACCCAATGTTGTTTGCATTGAGCCACGGAGGCGGTCGAAGGGCGGCGGGCGGGCGGTTCCTGTTTTGGATTGTAATTTATAATAGTAATTTATTATCGGAGAATATAAAAAAAACTCATTCCCCACAGCGTAACACCAGCTATACCGAACGACTTCTTCCCTCTCTCGGTGACATGGACCTCTGAAACTTCCCTGGCACTCCTCACCGCTGTGAAGGTGACCCAGGCGGAGGACAACAGCCCCGTGGAATATTCGCAGGATATCAGCTTCCACCCGGATAAATATGAGATTGTTTAAAAAGTTTGTTGAAATTTTCATTATACTTATGTATATTATTTTTTAATTTTAGTAGCATGGCTAGTAATTCGATGAGTGGCCGTATCTTCAATTACTGAAAGAAAACCTAGATACCGCTACTCTTCTTTTCTACCTACTATTGGCAATTGTGAGCTTATTCAGGCTACATTTCTGCCAGTGTCGAGTGTAAGGGCTTTATCACACTAGCGAGTTGCGAGCGAGTGGAAAGCGGGGCGAGTGCGCAGCGTGTACGCTGCGAGTTCGCGACGTATGCGCAGCGAGCTCGCCGCGGGTGGGCAGCGAGGTCGCGGCGTGCGATTCTCGTTTTGTACATTCAGTGCCAGAATGGATTACGACGAGGAAACACTGCTGTTAGCTTTATTACTCCGAAGACAAAAGCAGATAAAACGACGAATATGGGAGGACCCATTATCAAGTTATCGACTGGCGTCAACAGCGCTGTTCGCCGTGAGCTAGCTGCGCACCCGCGGCGTGTTCGCCACGCACTCGCCCCGCTTCCCACTCGCTCGCGACTCGCTAGTGTGATAATAACGCTCTAATAAATAAAATAAATAATAAATAAATAAATATCCCTACACACACATGCAGCGCCATCTAGTTCCACAGTAAGCAACTATAGGCTTGTGTTGTGTATACCAGATGGTTGATATACTACATAAATACAATACTAACTACAGTGAGCAAATTGTTCATATTTTTGTAGGTTACAGTGTCTTACGGCAGATATTGGCGACTTCTGGTTACATATCAGTGTCGTGTGGTTTCCGCTGCGTATAAATTGGAGAATTAATAAAAAGAATCATGTATACCGAGCTGTTGTGATATGTAGTTTTTGTTGCTTCGCAATTCAAGCGTTGGGCAGATTATTCGGGGACTACGCTGTAACGCCAAAACCCTGCGTCAACTTTTGCGCCGCGCTGTAACGTTAAAACGCTGCATCAACTTTTACGCCAATTTACAAGGAGATTGAGGTACACAATAATTTCTTCGTCAGTAAAACTTTGTAGTGTCGTTGGCATTGATATGTAAGCTATAGACATGGTCGCGCGAACAAATCTTTTTCGCGCTTTTCTTAGTAGATAAAACACAGTCATCTTTTAGTATCCTCGAGAACTAATAGGACTGCTGAGAATTAATTTTCAAAACTACCACAAACAACCAACATTTTTTAGTCTGTGTTCACAAACTATATAGTGCAAGAAAAAATAATAAATTGAGTAAAAATATGAGTTTTACGAGTTCTACTCGTATTTACGCAAACTAACAGCAATTATAACGAAGCCCTCACACTGTCTCATAGACAAAGCTTGCACGCGATTGGTCGCGACAAGGTCACACCGGCCGGCGACTCGAGTGTTAAAGCCACCTGCCACCCGACCCTATTATACGCCCCGCCCTGTCCCTATTGTACGCCCCGCCCACCGCGGGTTCTATTTCGTGGGACCATTTTTTGGTCTTAGTTACGCTTCTGCACATACTTCTTACACTTCTTATTTCTATTATAAGAATATGTACATATATTTATAGGTTCTTGTAACATAGTCTATTACCAATCATTCATCATAATCATTTATCAATCTATGCACCTGTCTTACAATGTTTACGATATATTTATTTACAGCCATCACTTGTTACTTTATTTACATCTACTTAGACATTTATTGTAGTAATATAATCATGAGTATTTCATATCCATTTGCGTTCTCATACCGCTCACTAGTTCCAAACTGGTCCCAACAGATTACCAGCGCTCTATCGGTCCGCGGGCGGAGCACCATGCTGAGTTGGATCCATTTTGTCCCTACAACACATGATAACTGACATTTTAGAATTTGTATTCCTGTAATATTACTATACAATTCTGTTCAGTATTACTAATTGTTATCATTGTGCAATGTGCTTAGAGGCAAATAAACAAATTATCTATCTATAAAATATTAATTTATTTATTCAATTATTATTCGTGGGGTATATATACATTACATACTACTGCAAAGTTTACTGTTGATTGGTCTAGATTAGAAAACAGATTTCATTTCAAATAAAGCTCCAGCGTATTTTAGTGGATGTTTATTTATAAAACTATAACTTGTCACGGGCTAAGAAGTTACTAATGAATATTTATTTTATTTAGTTAAGTACATTCCTTGTGTGCAAAATAGTATTAGAAAGAATTTGTGCTACTAAGAAATATACAGAATGAAAACAGATGTGAAATTAGCTAATGAAAAAAATTTTAATGGCGTAGGAATTGCAATAGTTCAATCACGCTTCGCAATTGGTGAAACATGCTTCTATAGTACTAATAAGGAGCAAAAACAAAGAAAGTGGTATATACGATTGTTTTTTTTTTAATGATTAACTGGATACACCTTTGACCACAATCTCACTTGATGGAAAGTGACGATGTGGTCGAAGATGAAGCACGCGATCGCAGGAAATGCCTATTCACTCTGCTCTTGAAGATCCCAAGGTTGTATTGTCCCCTGATTTCGAAGCTTATTGTCGTGTTCGTGCAATTGCCAAAGTTTGTCGGGTTAATTTTGTTAGACCCTATATATATAACTCTGTGGTAGGTATAGACCATGCACCGCTTCTCTGTTTTTGCTACGTGGGACGCTTCTCTATTGCCAAGACGTCCAAAACCTTGTACACTTGTTTCATTTGTCTGAGTTTCCGCTGACGTCATCAGCGCCGAATTAGCATTGAAACCGATGTTACGATCCAATCCTTTGCTTGAAAGGCCAACGCACTGTTTCTTACAGCGAAATGACTAAAAGAGATGGTCGACCCCTATCGTCGCATAAGCTTTTTTTAAAAAATATTCCAGTATCAGCTGACCGCGAAACGCTAAAATAAAATGTATATTGAACCAGTGTAAGCTGGTCTTACAGCATTTACTTTGAAATATTGGATGAGTGACTCAATTTCATAACCGTTGACTATTGCACCTACCCTAGGTAAATAATTGTATAAAGTATTTTACAGTTGTAATAAATATCAATAAAAGTTACGATAAAATGGCGTTTTATTGAAGTGCGATGGAATATTTGATTGTGTTGTCGTTACTAGAGCTAGCGCTGGTTTCTGCGAATTTTGCAAGGAACCACTATGCTTCTGTACCGTCCGGGAATAGAAGGGCCGCCCCCGCTAGAAAGACTAGATACTTGCATCGGTCATGTAAGCGTTTCCTAATCCAATCATCATCACCGACGACCATTACGTCTCCTCTGGTGGGGTACAGCCTCATTAGGAGAGATGTAGTGTAAATTAGCTATTCTGTGGTAAGGGCCAATATGTGACCCCAGTGCGGATTGGTGGTTTTGTATTAGTGTTTTGAAGCGCCCCTTTGACATCGGCGGATCCAGGAGCCTGTCAAGGGTTAGACTCTAGTACATATATGACCCCCTCCCCTGATTCGAACTCTGAATCCGCCCTTGCCCTTTGAATATTGAAAGTGTCCACTAGAGGATCTATATTCTATCCAATTCCATTTGCAGAGCATTGAGTACCAAATTTTGCAGACTTCCTGCAGAACTTCATAATGTCGAATAAATCTGAAATAAATTTTAGCTGTAAAGGGTTACGTTTAATATTCTTTCCTTGTGACAATCAATACCTATATAAAGAGGGCGAGATCGTTGATAGTCAATAGAAACTAAAATAACGGAATATGTAATCACTTCCTAAGGATTTTTAAAATTGATTTAATGGAAGAGGATCAGGGTTATTAAAAAAAAATTGGATAATCAAGAAGTCCTGTTCTGATCGACCCTAAAGCCACTTTATTCTAAATTGCATTTCTTACAGTGTTTCCTTCATTAGAGTCTTACCAAGTAGGTGCGAAGCGTGTGACAGAGTCCAGCTACCCATGGGCGGCGCGAGTGATACACTCTAAAACTTTGGATTACCCCTTCATGTGCACGGCCATTTGTGTGGACGAGAGGATTTTTATCACGGCTGCCAGATGCATTCTCACGTAAGGTGGTTAATTAGATGACCTTTTTATCTATGTCGCCTGGTCGTGTAATTTCATCAGCTAAATTCGCTAACTTCACCGCCTCTCCACGATTGGCACTGTACCTTTGTGTAGATAGCAAGAAACTCGTTATTCTACTCGTAGAATAATGGAAAATGATTAATTAGAGCATCGGTGGCTCAACGGTTAAGACGCGGTCTCACAATTTGGTAGTTCCTGGTTCGTTTCTCAGGTGACTGTTTGCTACCCACCCATCTAAGGACTAACCGCGGCACGAGGATATTCATTAAACATTAATTACAGGCTAAAAGTAAACTACACACGAGTAGTATACCTCGGCTTCGATTTCTCAGTCACTGCGTTCGTGACACCTACCAACCCTTCGACGCAGTTTTTCGAAGACATCGGCGTCATAGTCGTGGATACCGCCAATTTCGCGGGCATATGGGCAACGATAGAAATGACGGACATCAAGAGAACAGATAATAATTTCGATTGGTTTCAAGAATTGAATCTCTCTGGGGAGCAGTTTACGCATAAGGTGGTGGGATATGCTGCTGAAAAGGTTAGTAGGTATTGTTGCGTTTTCAGCATCAACTGGCACACCGGGCGGTGTCTTTTCCGCAAACTCAGTTCATGAAAGTGCGCTAACTAGACACTTTAGTTCGATAGGTTTTATTCAAGATGGACCTAGCTGAAAATCCAACCTGCAAAGCCTGTAACAAAGGAATCAATGAAACACCCTCTGTATGACTGCGTTTCCATAGTCGGAACGCGTATAGCGTCATCTGAATAAGGGATATGTCGAGGTGACTACATGTGCTCTTTCCTCTACCTTGCATAAAACTTAATAACTTCACAGTAGGAAAGAGCGAAGCAGGGGTAGCTCACAAACGATCCCCACCGATTAAGTAACATTTGAGTACCTAAGTAACATGCAACCAACCCATTGACAGATACGTTATCTAAAGTAGATCCGTATCTTTACTTTAGACACACGACGTAAGTGGATACATGCCTCTAAAGATCCGTTCTGTAGTATGCGAGGCTCTGATCCAGCAGTAGATCAATGTGGGAATCAAATCCGAGACTAATGCCCGTATTTCAGAATGTTGTTTAAGTGTAGATATTTAAGCATAGTTAGAGATGCCGCTATACAAGCTGTCCCTTTTTAGCTGTCCTCAAGCGGAGATCGCTGCTTGAGCAGTATTCTGTAATACGGGCCTAAGTGTATTTATCCATCCGGACCTACCTGAAAGCAAGAAGCCACAAAGTCGTTCGACGACCTGATGAAGCTCTGGCCGCTATGGGCGAGGCCTATGTTCAACAGCAGACGTACTATGGCTGATATGATGATGATAGATTTAATACGCAGACGTAAATATTTAACCTTCTTGGTTCAGCAATTTTGCCATTACTCTGTAGATACGCGGGTCACAAGTTCGTTTCAGAGCGACTTACTTGGCTTCTTTGTTACTTCCACAGTTTTACCACAGATTAAGGACACCAGAGGTAGAATTCTCCCTAACGGAACTGGAGGTGATTGTCGGCAGAAACATATGCAGCAAGATCTTAACTCTGGGCAAGATGCAGGACTTCTATGTACCCTGTTACCTGCCCTGCACGTATACACAGTTCACCAAAAAGGACGCCAAATGCAAAAACTACCACGGAGTGGAAGGGAGCGCCATTTTTAGCAGTAACAATTACAAATTATTAGGAATTGCGACCTGGGGCGCTTATTTCTATAAATACGAACTGCCAGTCGGTTTCAGCATACCAAATTCAGACAAGTTTTTCAAGGATTACGCCTGCGCTAAAAAGATCAGGGACAGTACGGCGTCTTCGGTATACACAGGTTACTATCAATCTTTGTGCGATGAAGATCAATAAAAGAAATTGTAAAATTGAAAATGTTTTTATTTACTCTCATCCATATTATTATAATCGCTGCGTCCTGTGTGCCTCTCATATCACAACTGCGAGAATTCGTCTCTAAATAATATATTTGTATAATCTTCAATTGCTTTTGCTCGCAGAGAGAACACACCGTAAATTAAAAATATAATTTAGGAATAATACAAGGTTCATAGGTATCGTATAGCTCTAAACCACACTCATACAACAGCGATTTACCTTGCCTGTCCAAACTAAAACGGAACACACACTATCCTCTTTGCACACATTTTTATTTACCTACCTATTCTATTTTATGGTTAACTTACAGCAACGGATTCTATGGATTAGATTCAAACCTTTTCGTATAAGCCCGAAAGTGATCTCGAGAATGAAGTGTGGAAATATTGTCAGACTTCGAAAAGTTGTGACATATCCTATATATGCATCCTTTCATTACATTAGTCAATATTTGAGAAGTTCCTTCTAATGAATTTTTGTTGCTCCAATGGTTGCGGCGCTGGCACATGTAATCTGGAAAACTCTAAGCAGGAGCCAGTTAGGTTGTGGGCTTACCCAGATTGCGCCAACATTTGACCTGCACTTAAATTGATTTTTTAACCGGATTATATAAATCTGTTGATGAAAATAGGTTCTCTAACTCTCACTTCTCTACTGCTTAGCTAAGCAGCTGCTAGCTAGCAGGCATACGGAGAAATACGGAGGGAAGTGGATTGTACAATGGAGAAAAATGAACAGGAAATTGATCCCAACGCCAGCTATACGACCACAAAATGTCCAGCCCCTTCAGGATTTGGCGACGTAAAAGAAACCTGGTCACATGGACATGCCATGGGAGACGCTAAATCGCCTGCGAACCTAGGTCGGTCGCTGCAAAGAAAACCTGGCGAAGTGGACTTCATTAACCGGTTACAGAGACACTATGATGGCATCACAAAAAACGGCGCACTTGTTCTCCTATCCACCTGCACCAAAGAGGACCTTTGGATGGTGTCAGACAACACCGTCGTCGCCCTGTTTTGGGCAAATATAATCGAGTTAATTAACACGAAAAACTCTCCGGTTAAATGTTGTTACAATCAGGGCGATGATATGACGGGGTCATATTTCTATGCATTGACAATACATAAATTGTTATACAACGTTTTCCATATTCCATGCTGTTTTGAACCACCAAAAGTAGCAACACCATGTGGGAGCAATCGTCTGTCTAAAGTACCACTCTCTGTCAGAGGCTTAAGCTAGATTATTCGTCAGAGGTCTTATCTTAGATGAAGGATCTGGCTGTTTATTCATGAAATTATTAGATTTTTTGTGTCAAAATGGTTGACTGATGTTTACAATACAATTCCTTAGCCCAAAATTCAATTTTCAGTTAGAAAGGAAAACATGCAAATATTTTTTGAAAAAATGTCTATTACAATTTAAGCTGAGCTTAAAATTAAAATGTTTATAGGTGTAGACTACTTTGGATGTATGATAGTTGGTTCATCAAGTTAATGATTATGATGAATGATCATGTTTGTAGCATACAAGACTTCTTTACAGTGTGGTTAGTTCACTTAGGGAAATTATAAGTGTTAGATATGCAATTACACATTTTGAAAATATATTGCCATATCTGTCCTTATACATATAAATTGTTCGACTCTCAGTATGAGTCTGATCCGTAAATTGGTTAGTTTTCGCGTAGTATGGTAAAAACGCGTGTCGCCAACATGACTCTACCTTTGTGCATTGCATAAGTTCAGAATTTAAAAAATAGACCTACATAACATACTAAAAATATAACTATGAATTATCTACATCAAAATCAAATTTAAATTCATTGCGAGAAAATGTGAATTTAAATTTCTTTTTATCATCTTCAGTTACTGGTTTTAGATTATCAGCATCGCCAGAACTTGTTACTAAACTGTTGTCAGCTTTAGAACTTGTAGCGATGTCGCCATCTGCCGGATTTGTGCTAGAGTTGGGGTTGCCATTTGTATTTTCAGGATTACTGTTAATTTGTTCTGACATTAAATTGAAATTAAATCTGAATGTATCATCGCCTGTTGTTAAAAATGCAGACTTTCTCAGGAATGTCGCTTTTGGCTGTACTGGGGTGTCTGTGATCTTCATTTTGCTTGCCACTGTAAATAACATTTTAGTAGACTTAGTATCATCACCAGACTGCACAGAGATTGCAGGTCTTACATCCAGAATGAAATCAATTAACTTGGCACCAATAATAAAAAAATAAGCATACATCAAAATAAGGTAACTGATTATGATAAAAATGTTTTTTGATAAAAGCAGTTGGTTTTTAAGATTTATGCACTAAAATTTCTTTGCTTTTACCAAGTTTATGAGCTTACACATTCTACTCAGCTGGTAACACCATTGTTGCAGAGAAATAAAAAAGGGTGAAGAATAAATAAAAATTTTAAGGCCTTACGTAATAAACAGAGAATAAATAAATTTTAAGTGCACACACTTTTAGCTAATTTTTTCTCTTCAATGGCCATCTTTGCTCTGTAATCTCCAAAGTGGGTCCGCATCAGTTGTCTTTTGCGTATCATTGGCTGATTATTGTTCTTTAATATGGTTAAGACTTTCCATGCTTCTTGCACTAGAAAAGAGAAAATGATTGATATGAACATTCAGGGCACAGAATTTAGTGTTATTAACTGCCTCCGTGGCTCAATGTAAACAACATAGGTTTTACGAATCGGAGGTTGTGGGCACAATTTCCACCGGGGTATTTGGCACTCGGTTTGGTTGGTGGTAGGGCAATTTAAAAATGTCCGCCTGGCTAGCTATCACCATTTTATCTAAGTCTTAATAGCATTGTTGTGTTCCGGTTGTCAGAGATGAGATAGCCAGTCTCCCAAGTCCGGGTCAGTGGGCTTCCACCTTCGGCCTCATCTTCACTTAACATCAGGTGTGATTGATGTCAAGTACAAACCCGTTGTGAATAAATAAACATCTGGACTTGCTGGATTCAGACAGTCTAGTTCTCCAATAGATCAAAATACACTACAAGATACCTAGGTTGAAGTTGTTAGTTGCCTCTCACCATGTTTCCTGTTTATCGAAGAAGACTATCAACTAAGTTAGTCTCTCAGTTCTGAGGCTCGTGACATTTTGTCTTTAGTCATTTTTTGCTACGACCACAGGTTTGTTACTGTTCAGTTTAGATGTAGCAAACGGGAAACAAAAAGAGATCATATTGAAGAACACAGATATAAGCTTAATCAGTTGTTTCAACTGCCTGCTTATTCAGCAATCATAATATTTTTATGATATTATCCGACGATATGCTGATGCTGTCTCCGTATAGCTTTTATCAGGTTTGTCAAGCAACCCATGTTGAATTACAAGTGTATAACAAATATCTAATATCGAAGGCAAAAACAGTAAACTTACTCTGTTTCTCATTTCCCTTCTTATCACTCAAAGACTTCTCCAACTGTTGGACACACCAGCAAAGTTCTAACTGGAATTGTGACAAGGAATCATCAGTGTCTGTATGGTCTGATGTATCCTTGTTTACCTTGCAGGGTTTTTGTAGGGACGTGGGCTTCCCTTTGGAGTGCAGCTTCGTAGGTTTAGGCATTTTTATAAATGATTATTAGCACGTTTTTTGTTTGTTTTGAAGCGAGAGTCGAGCGGGAGCGAGTGAATGAGTGGGTGATCTATTCTATTTTTTTATTTCTCATGTTTCATCAGAGGCAATGGAAACTTGCTATACAACCTTGTCCGGTGAAGTTTATGTTGTCTGTCCAGGGCGCTACCATGTCCTCAAAATTCAATGCAGTTGACTGTTACACTTCGGGTAGTGTTATTCCTCTATGGTTACACTGAGAATTGAGCTTATAAACTTAGGCCTCTATTAATTGCAGACCCTTAGTCTGGGAACATGCGACCGATTGTGTTCCGATTGTCTGATCACCTATCTGTCGTGTTCACTGGATACACGTTCGGTTCTTCCGTCAGACTCAGTCGTTCTCGATATAAGAAGATAAAAACCAATAATAAAATCGTACGCCCCTCGGCTTACTTTAGTAACTTATTGGTAATCTGTGCCTCGGCGTTGTTTCTGACTTAGATAGTCGGTTCGGACGTGTATTGTGAATGTTCAAACAAACGCCTATTAGACCGGGAATATACGTCAGATAGTTTTTCGCCTTATCCGGTGTTTTCTTTTTTAGTCTGTGCTGTGGCGCACAGTAGCGACTTCCGTCCGTGTCTAGTGTGTGATGTTTTGTACTAAAATTATAACCTCAATATAAAATAATTATTGTGTCAATTCGAATTTTTCATGAGAATACCTTATAGTATGCCGCTTGGAAAATTCGGAAAAATAACACTTTCGTGGTAATTACTTCAATAATATCTAAATTTATTAATAGTTCTGTTCAAATAATTTTGTGGTGAGCTCTGCTTATTTCCTATTACGTTTTTTCTGAACTGTTGCTCTGGATTTTTCCAAATTGTTAACATTTAATTCTGTTAAAGAACTCTATGTTCACGTTATGGTATTTACGTTTGACATCGACTATTTCTTTCCTTAATCATCACGATCATATCAGCCGAAACACGTCCACTGCTGGACAAAGCCCTCCCCCAAAGATCTCCACAACGATATTTCCTTAATACATACTACCTATCAATCTTACACAATTTATTCAAAACCCACCAATAGATGTTTCGATTCCAGTTAGGCCTAAAATTTTTGCGCCCTCTTATCGTCATTGACTTTCTACTTTGATCATTTCTTTGCTTATCAATATACTCCAATATTCTCCTCTTGAGTGATTGCCTGACCAACGTAGAGTTCCTTTTAATATGATGATTTCTATTTTATTTTATCTTCTTGGGAAAACCAACAGCTATTTAACAAAGTATCACTTGAACTAAAAAACTGAAAGCCAATTAGAGGTTTCCAGTGATAAAAGCATCAGTTTGTTATACAAGTTCGCCTGCTATTCTTCTCCAGGTTTGCCATCACCGTAACGAGTTTATCCCTTTTTGTGGTATCGAAGAACACAATAAATGCACACCGTTTGGAGAATATGAGAGCACGGGAACGCATGCGCAATTGTAACATAGGAGAGTACCCAGACTTGTACAGAAAGTAAGCCAGAGTGCCCCGAGGTAACTATAATCCATTTTTTATGAATCCAAATCATCACATTCATTCATATTGACCAATATTAATATTACCATTTAAACTTTTTATAAACGTTGGATATAATCCATTTTTTCAATTTCACTTTTGAAGATAACATTCCCCCTTAACTTTTTTCTGAGTGTTTCCACTTCTACATTCCTTGTGACCAAGGGCTAAGCAAGGAGTCAACTCCTCAAGTTTTTCATTCCTAGTAGGTACTGAGCCAAGATGGTACCGATGCTCCCTCTACTTCATGAGCATCACAATGCAACCGAGGATAATTTGAAACATCATGGGTAAATCTCCATTTCATTTGCAATATCCGGAATTAATTTTTCATCACTTGGACAATATAACAACAAGCAACAAACATCCATAATTATGACAAATAATAACTGTTTTGCAGCTGCTCATGTGAATTTTCGATTGATCTGCATTACATTTACCTTGTACCAGGTTTATTTAAGATTTGTACACTCAATGTCTAATAATTATTTTAATTAGGATATGTATGCTCTCACAAAGTTTTTTATTGAGTTGCAAATCAATCTACTATCATCACATGTTAGAATCAATTTTTACCTGACTGCCCAAAGGTGGGTAATGGTTTTCTAGTGAATGTATGTAGATTTCTAGATTACCTCCTGTAGCCTAAATGGCTTGACCGATTTCAAACTGCATTGATTTGATTCGTCGTGATGCCTGGAGCGTTATAGAATACATTTTATGGTAATAAATACAATATGGTGCCCATGAAATGCAAAATATGCTGTCCGGGTTTTTAAACTAATCTTGTTATTTAATTTTCCAATAGGAGTATTTACAAAATACGTCAAAGATGGCAGTGCCACAGCTAGATGCTGCTAAATTGCAGCTCGTGCAGGAGTTGGAGATTGAGATGATGTCTGACATGTACAACCGACTTGTAAACGCATGCCACCATAAATGTATACCTGCAAAATACCATGAACCTGAGCTTGGTGAGTCTGCAGAGAACTACACAATTTTTCTAGGATATGGACTTGGTTCATGAGTTTGGTAAGTATCAGGTGGTAAATAAAATCACACATGTGACATAATAAAATGTGATTGAAATTTCAATCACACAAATTTTAAGGAATGTAACATATGCAATTTATTACTGTTTTTGACCTATACTAAACCACAGAATTAATATGACTAAACTTAAACATAATATTAATTACAGATTGACAATTTGTTCTTTACTGGGAAAAATATTAATCTGTTTTTGACCACTAATCGTATTTCGTCCAATTCGCATTTGGTCTATTTAACATTGCAACATACCTGACGCAAAATATGTGTTTTCGTCGAGTGGACCAAATTTTATAACAACAACAAATTGTCAATCTGGTATTAATATTATGTTTAATGTGTCGTTTGTAAATTAGTTTAGGTCAAAGACAGTAATAAATTGCATGTTGCATTCCTAAAAATTTTAGAGAAATAGATTTATTATATTTATAAGGATTTATTAAATTTAATTTCCAGTAATTTCAATCACATTTTATTATGTCACATGTGTGATTTACCATCAGATGCTTACCAAACCCATCAACCAAGCCGGGAATGTACGAAATGCAAATTAACTATTTTTAGCTACTTCCAGTGTGTGTAGTAAGATATTTAGGCCCGTATTAATAAATGGTTCTTGAAATTGAGATCGCGTCTCAGTCTCAAGACCATTTTTTCTGATGCTGTTTTAATATGCAACAGATTCTCAGGCGTCAACTTGTGGCCATGTCAATCTTGAGAACGGTTTATTAATACGGGCCTTAATGAGTCATAGGTGACTTAAGTCAATTTTACTCTGGAATTATTTGTCTGGTCCATTTGGATCAAATGTGACTTAACTATTTTTAACTACTCCCAATGAGTCGTAGGTGACTTAAGACCATGGTCTCCACCATTTTATTCTAGAGCTACCTTTAAACTTCCTAATGGCTTTCTACATTTTTCAGGTAAAGGCGAATCAGTATGCCTTGACCGGTGCGTCGCTAAATACCTAGACGTACATGAGCGCATTGGTAAGAAACTGTCGAGCATGTCGCAGGGTGAAGCGGAGGCAGACTTGACCAAGATCAACTTGCCAGAAGCCAAGAAATAGTAGAGTTATTTGCAATGGATCATAATTATTGTAGCTATAACATCTCATTTACTTGTCCTGCAAATGTTAGTGCAAAATGTGAACAAGATACTCATAGATTTGTTAACTAAGTCCATGGTGAAATAATGAAATTTAATTTGTGTAATTTCTGGTTATTCGTGACCCCACTCCTGATTACGAACAACTTTCTCCAAAATTATTGGACTTCCACACTAAAGGTCGTTTCAGAATGGTTTAATTTGTATGGGTAACCGAAGTTTTTTTGATCAAATTCGACTGTGGTGCCTTGGGGCAAGTTCTTCGTAATCAAGAGTGGCGTCACCAGTTAATGGGAATTATACGAATTAAAATTCAACCTGTATATGACCAATCCGTTAACGGTACATGTAATGTTCTTTAGTTTATTTCACTAAAAACATATTGATTTAGATAATTTTAATGAGCAATGTACTGATAAGACGTGAATATGATTCATTGCAAATAAATAAGTTAGTTAAATGGGAAATGCGCGAGTACAATTTGGATTGTATTTTGTCTGAAATTGTAAGGTAACATTGTATCAGCTCTAAACTCTAGTTTGTTTACTTAATGTAACAACTTCCGTGAAAATGCATTTTATTTTTTTTGTTATTTTAGTATAGGTGATTTATTTTAGCTATTTGTATGACTTTAGTGATTGAATGTTAGTCAACAGTTGTTAGAAATAAAACAAGGAAATAAAGTGCCATACTTTTATTTCGTGTCTAACATTCTCACATTTATAAATATGTACTAAAAACTACATACCTGATATAAGGCATCTACACAGACAGAAAAAGCTCTACATTAAAATTCCTACTTAGATTTGGCTTCTGAAGTATCATAACGGATTAAACCGAATCCATACCCGGGTGTGTATCGCTTTATGAGTTGGCATAATACGAATATGTTGGCGCAAAAGAATACAACGCTCTTTAGCCAAATCAGAATAAATACTTCTCTACTTTTAAACTCCAATAGATACGCGTAAAATAGCCAAGCACCCTGAGCGGTCGCCCAAACCAACGACAACATTACAGCATGAACTGGGATTATTTTAAAATTGTGCACCACTAATGGGAGAAGCGACAAATACCAAATGAAATA
This sequence comes from Oegoconia quadripuncta, assembly GCA_949316235.1. Taxonomy (NCBI): domain Eukaryota; kingdom Metazoa; phylum Arthropoda; class Insecta; order Lepidoptera; family Autostichidae; genus Oegoconia; species Oegoconia quadripuncta. The sequence continues at coordinate 5,689,476 of OX438746.1, forward strand.
CTGAGATGTCAGTACACTGTTGAAAACTACTAACACTACGGCCTGGCAGAACATTCCAAATATCAAAGTCTGCGATTGGCAACCGAAAGCCAAACTCATCACAAAAAGAATAATACATTCGAAAACCACGGCAATCGTTTTGACTATATCAAAAGTTAGCTGATCCATCGTCAAATAGGAGTAGTAGAAAAGGAGCGAGAAATTGTGCCTCGAATCTTTTCTAAATAGATGGTAGATGTAGGTTTCGAAAAGAAATTCGTATCCGTAAATGGCGTACAAGCCGTAAGTAGTCACAAATAGAGTTCCCATACAACTGAACGCCAAAATCAGTTGCTTCATGTTAGGCATGAGACGAAGCAAGCCATCTTTTATACCAGTTTGTCGCGTGATATTATATTCACCTAAAGACAGATACATCGGTAGGCTGAAAGCCAAGGGGTACAGACGCAAATGTATAGCGATCCCTAGTAATATTCCCGATATAGCATATTTCCACAAACTTTTCATTACATCAGTTTGGAGGAACATCACTGAGAGTATTATAAACAGGCACGGCATAGAGTCCGCGTTGCCTCGCGTGGAAATGCCAATGCTCACCGGATTATACAGCCAAAATAGAGCACAATACAAACAAATCATTGACACCTTGTCTACATCCTTGCTACCTTTCAACTGTTGTTGGACTAGTACCTTAATCGACGCAGCTATCAGAATATCGAACATTGAAAAAATCAACTTTCCAAAATATCTGCCGATTAATATATTAGGCGTCATCATGAAAGCTATTATTGGGCTGTATCTGTATGTATGACGTTTGTACGGAGATTCTCCGTTAACGACATATCTTGCTGCATCGGTGAACACTTTGTAGTCAACATCTGTGTAGGGTATCTCGTACAAATCGTCGTGGACACTCGCGTACACGATTAGTACCACCCGAACTAACATGCCGGCAAAAAGATGGTATTTGAAAGGTAAAAGGTCAAGTCTCAATAGTGGCCTCTCCATGTTTAAATCTTATCGAAATCTGGCTAATCAACTCTCCAAATCGCTTCAAATTCTAGTTTTTAAATTCTTCGCAGTTGATTGCAAACACGAGGAAAACTCTTTGAACTCTTGAGCACAATCGTCCTTTTTCAATTCTTCGTTTAGCAGAACGCACCTGGCGTACACAGTAGCTTGTTTGGTACACTTAGCGAAAATCACTGGATACTTAGCAAATCTCTCTTTGGCTTTTAAGACTGATTCCATAATCAATTTTCAGTTTTTTCGGCGACTTTGTATTCAAAAGTCGTCGCCGGCTCCGATAGGTCGATGATAACTTTAGGTCTGATGAAGATGTCGTACAACGGTTTGGAGAAGAATATAGTGAGAGCTAATGTGGTGAACGTAATTTGAAACGTTTTCGGGTACTTGAAAATCCAACTTCTTTTTCCAAGTGGTTGTACGCGATGACGATTTTCCATTCTGTAAAAATAAACATTTTAATTTATTTGAAACATTTTTTGCACGACAGATTAACGCTGGACCTCATTCAAATCAGATATTTATTTCATATGACAAAATTATCACTTGAAAACGTATTAAAATTACTGACATTGTAGCTCATTCATAAAGCCGACTCCTTAGTGAGGAACGAGCAAGAAACTCAAGCAAGGGTTTCTCTTTTTAAGTAGGTTTTAGGTTACAATGTTATATTATTTTGTAGGTATAATTAACCTAAATATCGCCGAGCAATCAAACCGATTAAATGATGTTAAGTGATGAGGCCGAAGGTGGAAACGCGCTCATCCAGAAAACCCATCTTATTTGGGGAATGGCTATCTTCTGACAACCGGAACGCAACAATGTTGTTAACGTTGCTGTTTAGCGGCAGACTTAGGCCCGATTTAATAAACCAATCTCAATACAAGTCTTGAGGCTGTATCAACAGAGATACGTCTTAAGCAGTTAACGCTATCTCAAGCTCCGTGCTAATTTATGAACCAATCTTGAGGTCTACTCAGCTGAGATCACTTCTCAAGTATTCGCCTCAGCGGCGAGTTTCGTTTATTAATACGCGCACCTCTCAAGTGAGTACTGCTTGAGTATGCACGTGCTTTTCAGGTCTCAAGACTTCTCAATCTTGAGAATGGTTTATTAATCGGGCCTTAGATAAGATGGTAGTAGCTAGCCAGGCGGACATTCATTTACAAAAAGAACCACGCGAATCAACCGTCAAAAACTTGAAGTGATCGGTGTATTAACATAAATACACTAACGGCCGAATTGAGTAGGTACCTCCATCTTTTTGACGTCGGTAAAAATACAGCCAGATGGTCCATAGTTTAACACAAATAATCAGCATGTGATGTGACATACATATTCGTAACGAAGTACAACGCTTTATTTCTCCTGGGTGTCCATCCACAAAAATACTAATGTTCTACTTAAGTACCCACCTATTTCTTAGCGTATTGACGAGTATCCTCTGGGAACTCCCTTGGCTCGAGATGATAACCTTCACAGACTAGCGATGTCGGTTTGTGCTTGAGGCAGCACTGGCGCATAGCTTCGAACACGTCTTTGCAACGCGCCTCTTGATAATCGTGTTCTGAAAAGGAAAATGTGTTTAATTGATGTCAATTAAAGACGAGAATTTAATATCAATAATAATATGTCACATATAAATGAGTAAGAAAATATCGTCAGCTCTGCTAATTGATATCGTGGTCTAGTGGCAAGCGACACGAGAGCTTAGGTAACGTCTTTCGAAAAGACACGGTTTTCGAATCCTGCCAAGACAATTTTTTATCGATTTTTTTTCTATTTGGAGTTTTTTTTTCTTTTTATAAAGGAAAATAAAACGTATACACTTCATTAAAATAATAAAAAGGTAAGGAAAATAAGAAAAGTAAGAATTTTTGGAGGTAACATTTTCTTTTACTATTGTATTAAAAATTACATTCATAATAATTTATTATAAATATTATTTTTATAATTATAATTGTTTTTTTTTTATATGAGAGGGCGGCAAACGAGCATGTAAAAAATAACACTTATTTACTTATGATTCTAAGAGTTCAATAGTTAACAGAGGTGGGCGCAATCAGTGTAAACCATTAGTGTTGATATTGTATGAATACTTTCTAATAGATGGTGCTAGAGCGCTTCGGTCCATAACCGTATGGACCGAAGCGCGAAGTAGCGAAGTATTATATGGACCGCCATATAATACTTTTAGGGAGATTCGACTGTACTACTAGACTGCTCGGTAGTACTACGGGAAGAAAATTTTGCCCGTGGTACTACCAGTAGTACACAACAAACGCACTCGATGTACCTATTGCCAGTACCAAGGATTCCAAAACACACTTGATGGCCAACTCGATTTCGTCTATCTACATGTAAAAGCTGCCGGAAGAGGTTGTCTCCGCCCAATCAGTGAATTCGTTCAAGAATAGATTGGATAAATTAAAAAAAAAAACTAGTGATGAATTAAATATTGACTGAATAACAACATAATGAACAATGTGAACTCTTCCAACACTGTAGAATATACCATTTACTTGGTTAATGCCCGTAAATGGTTTGATAATACCAGCTCATGCTGAGAAAAAGAAATTAAAATAATAATATTTATTATGCAAAGATAAAAGTAAGCCAGGCACGAACCCCTTAATTAGTTATTTTAGTTAGTATATTATAAATATAATATATACTTAGTAGTTATAATAGTTAGGAGTAGCACAGATCTTTGTTTCTGTCTAGTTATAATTTGATACGGATTGTCCAACATTCGGTAGGCAGGATACCCTTAAAACATGCCGATCGATCCGCCAGGCCCACATGTTGTTTGGCCATCCATAATTCATTGCTTGGTGCAATGGCAAGTGTTGTTGCAGGTGAAGTGTGCGAAGTGATTTCGGCATCCCAAGGTGTTCAAAGTTGGGTGCTCTTGGGGGAATGAAATATCAAATAGAACTAGTTACTGGAGAGTTGGGTACAAGCCGCTTAAAGAAACTCGCATAAATAGGTATCTTACTAGTGTTAATTTTACAACATGTGTATCGTGCCTTTTATAAATTAGGACCTAAAGTGTCTCTTAGAGATAAGTTTAAGGAAATTAATGTCTTAACAATGACTTCTCAATACATTTATGAGAATTTGTTATATGCAAAAAAAATATAACCTTATTCGCTAAAAATAGTGATAGGCACAATGTTAATACAAGGAATAAGAACCAGTTATCCGTTTATGTTAGCCGACTTCACAAAGTTAGTAAATCGTTCAAAGGGCAATGTATACGCTTTTATAATAAGGTTCCAGTAGACATTCAAAATTTGACTTTAAATAAATTTAAAGCGATCATAAAGCAGAAATTATTAGCAAAAGGCTATTATAAAATCACTGACTATTTGAATGATAAGCAAGCATGGACATAGCTGTCTTATTATTCATATAATTACGAAATCACAAATTGTAACCCATAATCTGTTTAAAAGAGCAACCTTAGAGTTTCTTGCTCGTTCTTCTCTGGGGAGTCAGCCTTGTGAATGAGCTGTAAATTGACGTTTTCAAGTGATAATTTTATCCTATGAAATAAAATATTTTGATTTGATTTGACTTCCTTGCACATTTTCTTCTACTTCTTTATGATTCCTTTGTAAAATTTGTTACTCCGAAAATTCTTACATAAATCTGACTGTGAACTGTGACATACAAGATGACACCGCAACTTCCAACGAGTGCGGTTCTATCCAACTTTTCTACGGGTTTGAATGTTGTGAGTAGCGGGTATCCGTAAAGTCGATATACTTATTATAGTCGTAATAATAGCCGTCGCAGGCAGATTGTTATATGTATAGTGGACATTTCCTACATTATCAGAAACTGTGCAGCTCAGAGCGGGTTGGTTAGGTTGCTTTGAATACTACGCAGTTTCTAATAATGTAGGATATAACCGCCATACATAACAATCCGCCTAGGTATTTCATGAAATGGCTAATTCAACGATCTGCCTACCACATAGCTATAACGTAGTCCGAGGTTAGCGGTCGATGGAGGCTAGATAATTGGCGTGTTGTTTGAACTGCACCCTTCTAGTTACCTATATAAATATAGGTATTTCTGCATTCAAATCAACTAGTATAGCTAAAGGTTAGAGGTGAAAACCTTGCGACGCATACATAAGAAGCATTAACATCACAATTGATTTTTTTACTTATCTCACGTATATATATTATATTCTCTTTGTAATCGTTATCATATATATTTCCACAAGTCAATGGTACCAGGTCTGCAGTTAGCATGGGCGTACCGCAGGGTTCAATACTGGGACCATTCCTATTTTTAGTTTATATCAACGATTTACCTCACCTCGCTAAGGAAAAACACGAGATCGTATTGTTTGCTGATGACACTTCTTTAATATTTAAAGTTGACAGATATCAATTAGCATATGACGAAGTGAATAATGCTGTCTCAAAAATAGTCGAATGGTTCACAGTCAATAACTTGCTCCTTAATGAGAACAAAACGAAATGTCTTAGATTTTCATTACCTAATGTTGAACAGGTTGCCACCAAAATAACAATTAAACATGAAGAGTCGGAACTTGTGGACACAACTGTATTCCTTGGTATGACTTTAGATTCTCGGTTACAGTGGGGACCCCATATTAAAAAACTAATGAAAAGACTCAGTTCTGCCGCATATGCTGTTAAGAAAACAAACAGCGCGCTTAGTCTACTTCAGCTACTTTCACAGCTTGATGTCATATGGTATCTTGCTGTGGGGAAACGCTGCTGATACAGATAGCATATTTCTCTTACAGAAACGCGCTATTCGTGCAATTTATAAATTAAGGTCAAGAGATACATTAAGACAAATATTTAAAGAAATTAATATTTTAACATTTTCGTCACAATATATACTATGAAAATCTTGTATATGTTAAGAGAAATATATATTCATTCGAGAAACATTGTGACCGACATAATGTCAATACAAGGAGCAAAAATCAATTAGCTGTACCTTTTAGTAGACTTAGTAAAGTTAATAAGTCATTCAGAGGTCAATGTGTGCGCTTCTACAACAAGGTTCCCATGGATATGGAATCTTCCGCTTAATAAATTTAAACTTATTATAAAACAAAGATTATGTAAAAAGGGATATTACAAAATTTCAGACTATAATAATGAAAGTAATCCATGGGATTAAACGGCTCCTCTACACGATATATAAAACTGTTGTAACCTTTCTTGATTGTTTATTGAAAAGAGACAAACCCTCTGAGTTTCTCGCTAGCTCTTCTCAGTAGTGGTCGCGTTCCGAGCTAGTGGTAGTTTAAAAAACAAATGACGTTCATAAGTGCATATTGTATTGCCTACATGAATAAATGATTTTCATTTCATTTTCATTTCATTCCAGATGGTAGGTACAGGTACATACAGGTAGTTAGTAAAATTTTGGCGTCGAATCTAGTCCTTGTAGGTGCCTTTGTATATTAAATACTTAGGAAATAGAGTTGAGTTCAAGGACCTACTACTTAGGTAAACTCTGTAATCTTTTTAGTATAGATGACGGATTAGCATTCATGTAATCATTATGTAACATGTCATAAATTCCCACTGACCCCACATAGTTTCATGTTTTAATAAAGAGGAATTCTTTGTTGCACAAAAACATACTGTTTTAAACTGAACTTATCACCTAATTCTTATCAGTACTTGGAGAAATTATTCCGGACAAAATTTGAAAATGATGAATTGAGAATGTGAAGAAGTGGGAAAAGGATTATTAACGCCTATGTATTGTGAAAGATGATAAGAATGTGGAGGAAGAATGATAAGATTGAGGAGATGGTCATATGCATAACAGCGATGTGTCATGTAAAACATTTGAACACGTGATAAGACGGCACATTGCAAATCCATAACGGGATGCGTCACGATTAAGGTGCTGCTCCATATGAGTGCAATTGCGTGACGCAATAAGTTAAAACATTTGTGAACTGTGATGATTTGAACCATTTGGTTGGTGGTAGGGCATTTTAAATGTCTGGCTGGTTAAATACCACTATCTTATCTAAATCTGCCGCCAAGCAACAATGTTAATAGCACTGTTGTGTTCCGTTTGTCAGAGATAAGATAACCAGTCCCCCAAATATGTTGGAGTTTCCGGGTCAGTACGCTTCCACCTTCGAACTCATCTTTACTTAACATCAGGTGTGATTGAGGTCAAGTACTAACCCGTTCTGCATAAAAAAAGAACAAATATTGTAGGTCACGATAGCCCTGCATCACTACGATCGTTGCCGATATATTGTCATCGGTTCGCATTGCAAGTTCCTGGTAGTTACCTACTTATGTCATACTGAAAGTTTCTGAATTCTGATATTTAGTGTCATTCTTTTTCCCGTAGGGGTAGGCAGGGACCACAGACTTCCACTTGCTACGATCCTGACACACCTCTTTTGCTTCATTCATTCCCCGAGAATGTATGCACTTTTGATTTTGAAAAAATATTTGGCCTAGTCTCCAGCTACGGCTAGTTTTGCCTAATACCTAGCCAAAGCTAGGAACTAGTACATTTCTTACATAATATCATACTATATTAATTCTGTGATAATACTCAAAAAGTGTAGTGTACCTACTACAAAATCGCGTCAGGTTTATGTGTACAGCGCTTCATTTCAAGATTTTTCAACATTGAAGTTTGTATGGGATTCAATTTGGAATACGCCTTAAACGTGAGACGACCCTGTCGTCCATCACCTATTCTGATGCATTCAGTCAACGCGCAAGGGTAGTGATCATTTATTTTTTCCCTCTAAACGGGCAAGAGATCCACAGATTTTTAGGTAGGTAACGGTGTAGAATAAATGCCCCTGTCTATCTACATCTAACAGCGGTAATCTGTACCTACTCGCGAGGTCGTCCATAAAAACGTACTTTAGGCTCATTACTTTTCGGACGTCTTTGCTTCAAAAGATCTGGTCTAGATTTTACAAATGAATGAAATTACCTATTGACAATTTATCCGGTTGAGAATGTAACGAAATTCTATATACCTACCTAATTTATGTGTTGACTGATTGAATACTTCCACGAAACGAGCTTCAGTGAAAACTTTTTCAGGGCTCCAGTCTTTTTGCTAAAACGGGACATTTGTGTGTCCCGACTATTCTTTTAGGGACAACGGGACCAATTACATAAAATAGGACTATTCTGTTCTAAAAGGTACGTATGGTTACGTAAATGCAACTTGCAGCTGTTGCGTCACCATAGACGGACCCCGGTAAGTCAGAGGGTCTGGATTAATTGACTCTCGCCTCTTTGGCTTGTTGAAGTTTCCCCACCTATGCGCCAGTTTGGAAATGTACAATGTCATAACTCATAACAGTCACATGCAACAATTTCCTAATTCAGTTGAAGGGAATTTAATGTCGTCTATCCCCTATCACCGAACAAAAAGCTTTTCTGGACATGTCGGGGGGAAAACTAAAACCCCTCTCATCATTATCATATCAGCCATAAGACGTCCATGGCTGGACAAATACCTCCCCCAAAGATAAACCCCTAAAAGCCCTCTATGCTAAGAAAATTATTATCTACCTAACTCTAGCTTCAAAGACGTCAAATGACTCCAGGTTATTTCCTATCACAGAAATTTTGTAAAGTTGATTATAAACCTACATTTATTCAATGACTGCAAAACTGAAGGACTTAGATAAATAGGTATAGGCAAAGTACTTAGAGCCCGCGGCCCCGAGTAAGTAGAATCTTCCATACTAGCGCCGAGTCAGAAAGGTTTAGCGCGAGACGGGTATAGGGATGTCGACATCGCATCTACGTACGAACAAATATATTTTTTGGTTCTTAGTTTCGCATACCTACGTCAAATCTATAAGACACGCGTAAACTTCTGTGACTTTTTAATACCTTTAAATTAAAAAAGTCAGTATTAACATGAATATCTACCTATTTTTTATTATAAATGATTATAATTTAATAATAATATCATGATTCTTAAACTTATCCGTTGACTCCGGGGTTATCGATATTTTAATATTATCCCACCAAGCTAAGAAAACAATATAGGTATAATCCAATCGATCTCATCGATATCATCTACATTTCACATCGTGTTGGATAATGTAACTAATACGTAATACATATCAGCAAAGTAGTGTTTGAGCTGCGGGTGCGCGTAATAATGTTCTGTGCGCACGAGTCGCATGACGTACTAACCCCGACTGCTCCACCGGCTCTCATGTAGTAATCGCCGGCAAGCGTCCTCTGCCCCCACCGCACCGCCGCCTCTTCCCACTTGTGTCGCCTATTTATCGGGAAGATGTATACTTATAGATTTTTAATATACTTTGGTATAGGTAATTATGTTCTGCTGAACCCTAAGTAGAACACATCCTGGTATTTCAATCATACTCAAATGAAAAACAAAGTCAGCAATTTATACATATATTTTATTAACAATATGATATAATCGACATGCGCCCTTAATCTCAATAGAAAAAAGATATCCTTTTATACAATACGATTCGAAGTCGAAAACAAGTCTGAAGTTTAACAGAATGTTTCACATAACATGGACTTTCTCCTAATTTACATAAAATAATCATTTAATAACTATGTGTTATTTTATTTATTACATTAATATAGTATTTGTAGATTATGGATTGAACATAAACAATTCGTACGCTTGTCCATACTTTGTTCTTTAAAACAAAGATATTTTATTTCAGATTAGACTACAAGATGGGCGCCGAAATATCTATTTAATGTTACAATCCACATTCAGCTCATTTAAAACCTAAATTACTATAATTATTATATATCTGCAATAATTACATATTATAGTATACTTTTTACAGACAATAGTCTTTTAGATTCCTTTTTAATTTTGCATGATGATAACAACATTTTTTATTGCGTTAAGTTCCTTGCATATCCACTAAAGACCTACATTATAAAACGAACGGTTCAAATATAGTGAAGTAAGCAATTGATTCCTGATTTACCGACAAAAGCTCAATTGGTAGGTATAACACACACGAGTTTCAATTGAAATAAATTGATGTAGGTACTAAAGAACGGGATGTTACGTGGTAATGCCGTGATATGTTTAAAAGCGAAATTAATAATAAAAGCTACTATTGCAAAGTTAGCAATGGGTGGATAGATAGTGAACTGATAAATTATTGCAGATAATGAACTGAATTTGATGATTCATGACGTGCTTAGCCAATGCTATTCAATGACCGATAGCGACCAAAACATAAATGTGAATGATTCTACCAATTTCCCTAAATATATATGACGCGTCCAATAGCGTAAAATACAGGATTATGTAGGCTGTGTTCTCATTATAACTAAGCCTACTAAAACACAGTCACGTCTGAAACTTCATAAAAAAAACATTGAATGAAATGACTAACTGACTTCTAAAGCCGTGACACAACTCAAAATGCTTATCAGAAACACCTTTTAAAGGCATTCCTGCACATTTCCTCATTATGCTACAATGATCCAACACCAATTCTTTTACAATTAGGTACTTATGTTTTAGAAAACGTTTGAATATTTACTCTATCACACAATGTAAATAACAGTATAAAACAATGAACTACTTAACAAACCATTTAAGTGAACTTACACACAGTACGGATAATTATTTAGGGAAAGAAAACGGAAATCTCCTCTCTAATTTCGAAATAGTACAAAACAAAGTCGCTATCCGCGTCATCTGTGTTCACTACGCAATGGATTTTGATACGGTTTACAAATTGATTTTATCTTCTTCTGTAAGAACTAAAAGTACAACATGAAATAGATAGATAGATATAAACTTAGAAAACGGGAATAATTACTCCCGCGACAAATAAAATAGTAGGTAAAGATACATGCATTGTTTATATGGTGGTTGGTCAGTGGAGTAGTGATAGTAAATAAGACTTTCTTTGTTACAGTATTTCAATAAAAATTATTTAGTATCACACATGGGGACATCATGTCCTAAAAGAAAATACTTGTGTGTAAGTTCACTTAGCAATGTCCTATACAAAATGTACACTAGTTACCTATCTTTAGGTAATTTCTAGCCACTGGCTGTGACGTGAATCATCTAAGAGGTGCTAACTGACACACTGTTACATCACAAACACTGTTTAGGTTTACATTGCCAACATTGCATCCATCATTGAAGCAGACTGCTTTTAAAATACCTACACTAATGGTTTCGCAATACATACATAAAATATAATGTTTACAATAAAAAATAAAATGTTAAGTAGGTATAGTTCATTGAATGGATTTTTAGATAAATAAAATCACTTTAGAATGACACTGAATGGGACAACAGATAAAGTGGATTGATTTACAGAGTTTGCTGTTGTATTATAAAAATATGAATTCTATGTAATTTTAGGTAGTTAGTTGTGTAAAATTATTATTACATAACTTTTTTATATCTTCTGTCTGCTACATTGTATAAAGCTGCCAAATCATGCAGAAAGGGAAACAACAAATTTTACTTGGTCTAAATTAGGTTTTAACAAAAACAACTTAAATTATAGTCATTACTTCATTAATTGAAACAATATCATAATACCTTTATTGCAAAATTATATATTTTTTTAAAAGCAGTTCATGGCACTGACTTGCATAAATAATATTTAAGTTTAATAAATAGAGGTGTTGTGGCATAAAATGAGTTGGTTTGTATTGGGCAAATAACTGACTAAAATTAGTTCCATGAACAGGATTTTGTTGTCTTATCATCTTCCTATGACAAAGCCGCATTCTTTTACTGTTACAGTGAATGGATCTTTGATCAAATATTGCAAATATCATTACAACTAACACTTTATATGTTTCAGAACATTAACTGCACTTATTTTAGGTCTGTAAGATCACTTTTAATTTCAATGTTACTAACATGATAATAAAAGTAAAAAGTTTGACAGACCATATTGTTATAACTTTTCTCTTTTCCAGAAATACTCATATAGGTTGGTTCAGTTGTGTTAAACAATTGTTTTCAAGTATGAAAACACACAGTTCATATCGTCAGCAACAGTCACATCGACTGCACATGTACATATCGGCTATTGACTTGCACTTGCCTCCACACTCTCAGGTCGAGCAAGGACTGGCTTCTCAGCAATTTGAGGCTTCACAGCCATTTGTGGCTTCTCTGCAACTTGAGGGTTTTCAGTCTCAACTGGTTTGTCAGCAACAAATTCCTCAGGTTCGTTGTTGTCGACATGCATATTGTCTAAATTGTTGGTTATCACATCAGGGTTTTCTTGTTCCATCTCAGCTGGACCATTATGTTTGTCACCATCACCCATTGATGGTGACACAGACCGTTGCACAACATTCTCTGGCATTGAAGGGACAAGACCCCTTGCAGAGTTCTCTTCACTTGAAGCACTCTGCTGTCTAGCTGGGTGAGACAATGTCTGAGGAAGGTGAGGATTATGCAACGGTAGCCTGGACTTGTCACTCTTCCTCCAAAGAGTAACTTCTTGCTGTTTAAAATAGCGGCGATCTTCTGTGTCCATTAGAACAAGATTAAGGTAATATCGGACTGAGAATTTATTGTTTATATCCCTCATTGTAGGAGTCAAGTCATAACCAGCTAAGAAGACTCTTATAGGAATACTTTCGCCTTTGACCGGAGCGCCATCCATTATTTCATATTTAGCAACAGTTTCATTCTCCGTAAAAGTATTAGGCCCGGAGCCAGTTGTTTCTCGTTTTATAATTGATATTTCCATGTGTTTGATCTTGATACGTACCAGTAGAAAGTAAATCTTGCCTACAATAACGTCCTTAAGGTGATATTTTGATTTATTGTACTCAAATTCTATGTGAAGGCAATCTTCTATGCCAACCTCCATTTTTATTGAGTTTAGAACGTCAGGGTAGCTACAAAGTGTGTGGACAGCGATATCAACCTCTTTGACTACATCAGTGAGGCGTCTCACGATCGTGGCGCGTAGGAAGTACCTCAATCTTACATTTGCTCCCGTGTACACTTCATATGGTTTCTCGACATTCGCAAACTCGAAGGGATATGATGTGTGCTGCAACAAGTCGCCAGGTCGAGCCAGCTCCTTCACTAAAGATATGAATTCGTGGTGATTCCCTCTGTCGTAAAACAGCTCAATCTGACCTATGAGTTCGACCTTGATTCCTTGATGTTCTAATTTGGAACCTGGCTTCCTAAGGGTAACGTTCACTCGACCGGAGACAGTTTCTCCGTCGTAATAAAGTAGTAACTTCTCTTTTTTACCATCATCGGTTTTCACTTCGGCAACCTTCCGCTTGTCAGCATCATCGAATACGATTTCGATATCCGCAGTCTGTCCGAATCCAAAAAAGCTCATTTTCACAATAAACTGTTACGAGTTAAACCGGAAACTTTTTACGTGGCTTTTGACAAGAATAATAAGGATTTATTTGAGCAAAACATTGAAAAACGGCGACGATACGCCCGCGAATTCGTGGAGACGAATGAAAGGTTGAAGCAAAGATGGCGACTAGTTTCATGTCGGCTGTCGTCCTAGCGGTTCATAAATAAAATTATATTGAAAAAACTTACCAAACAGACATCTCTGGATATCACAAGCGAATTTCTTACACGGGTCTTTCGGCATAAATGGAAATTTTAAGTGTTTTTATTCTGAAACTTCACGTTATGAACGAAATTGATTCGAGTATACATGTGACAAATTTTGATGTGGCAACATTGGGTGGCTTAATAAATCGTCAATAAAAAAGATCAACCATAAACAAGTTTTGTTTTCAACACCAAGGAAACTTATTACTTCTAATCACAGATTACTCAGATAAAAGACTTCTAATGGGCGGTTTTCATGCAGGAGAACCCTCAGACCAACGAATAAGAATTATGGTAACATGATGTGCGGAAATGCTGCGGATTTTTGTTTTGTTGTTTCGAGCATCATGTTTCACATATTTCATTTGCGAGTTGATAGGTACCTAATAATTTAACTTTTTTGTAGTAAAAACTTAAATCCAATTGGGGATGGTGAAAGATAAATAAAAACGTAGTGTCCTCTACCAAAATGTATAGGCAGGTGTCATCGTGCGTCGTTGTTTTGAAAATCCTAACCTCACGTACGTGAGTACATACCTACACAATGTTTTTTACCCCGTTCATGGGGTAATGTTAGGCAATAAAAAATTAATAAAAAAACCTGTTTTTTATACAGTGCTCTCCCAAAAGTTCCTCTAACCCCATTGTTATTCTCGTCGCGGCTGACTAGCATAGAGATTCACGGCCGCAGACGACCGGACTGGGGACGAAGACCGAGGGATACGTAGTATCCCTTTATAGTCTGAGACCGAGGGGGTGGCCGTCGACCTCTATGGCATATGCTAGAACCAACCGTCAATGCTGCCAACCATAGATATTGTTTATGCTTGCTGCCAAGCCAAGCTGCCAACATTCGCTCTTTTCAAAAAATAAATGGCGGATCACAAAATTTTCTAACAATAGCGCGACGATATTTCTGGGAATAAATCGCTTATATTCATTTACAAAACATGGAGATTACTCGCACCACTCTAGGAATTGCTGTTGGTATAGCTGGGACATTATTTTTAGGATACTGTGTCTATTTCGACCAACAACGCCGTAAGGATCCTTTATTCAAAAAGAAGTTGAGAGAACGTGAGTACATATCGTCTATTTAATAACGTTATTTACGTTAGCTTAGCGTCTTAAGAGAAAATTATTTACTTAATAAATACATCTTGCATACTTTTACTCATTATATTTAATCTTTCTCAAGATAACCTAAAAAATTCACCAATGTATTCTGCCTCGCATGTATTTACCATACACAGACTTATTTTATTGCTTTGTACGAGTTAATAAATGACGACTATACTTATTCACGATGCAAACGTGCAGAGTACACACACCGTATTGTGCAATTTCGACATCGGGGCGGGTGCCAAAGCTGCTCTCATTCATTGTATGATTACAATTCACAAATGAACATCTGCCCGCCAATTCCATTGTATAACATCCAAAAGTTACTGTTTTTATGTTTCGATAGCGGAATCTAAAACCGCTTCATGAGTCTTTTAGACGGGATATATAAAAATCGTGGGAAATTTTTCAAGTAAACTAAGCTAAGACCGCCTTTGTACACCGGTTAAAATAATATCACTGTGTATATTTTTAAGCTGTGTACAATAAAGAATTTTTTCTTTCTTTCTTTCTTTCTTTCTAAGAAATATCTAATACTAAGCTAAAACACTTTTATTCTGCAGAAACTTTTCGGAGGCAAGCTTAATTAGTTGTCTCGTATGTAGGTATTTTCTTTATTGTTGCTGTATATGGAAAATGTAAATGTCACACAGACTTGTGTGTAAGGTGTTAATAAAGGGGTGGGAAAATCACTATTTTGGCAAAAGTTTTGTCTTACTGCCTCTCAGTGACACCCTAACCATCTTAGCCTATAGCAGGGCTGGCCGACAAGTCCATAGCCATTGACCAGACGAATAGTGAAGACAGAATGGTTGATCACAACCTTGCTCGATTTTTACGTCTCTTAGTATGCCTTCTCTACAATGGAACAATTTACAGTACATGTTACTATACATGTTCACAACTAAAACACAAAGTGTGATATACATATTGATATTGCTCAGTCTGCCGATAATGTTTGACATTACATAAAACAAAAGATGTAGAAACTCTCGAAAGTATGTGAACCATTATCAATTAAAGTTGCAGGTTTAGAGACTGGAGCTTCATTGAGAATACAATAGTCTTTATCATTTCTTATGTGAAGAAAAAAATAAGTGAAAAGTTCCCATTAGCCTCTGCTCACAGATGTGAAATTTTTCTGTCCCTTCATGTAGTAAATGAGCAGCATTTTCTTTACATTTCGTATATGTATTATGTATGTTATTGGCTTAAACTGAAGTGATGCTAAGGTAGATATTTTCTGGAAACTACTAAGGATGATGGTATCAAGATGCTTTGCTATCACCAGTACCGCTATTGTATGAAATGCATGCTACAATTAGGACTGTTTTTGTGTTGCAGGCAGACAGAATGCTCAAAAGAATGCAAATCGCTCACGTACAATGGGTGGCCCATTACCTGATATGAGTGATCATGAGGCTATGCAGAGGTTCTTCTTGCAACAGGTATAAGGCTTGTATTATAATTACTACAATTTGCATAAAAATTATCATACATATGCAGTTGGGTTACTAAGGTTGTTTATTAAACATTTGTATTAAGGTTTTATGGCTCTCAGTGGTTATAAGAGATCATGTGTAATTGGTGAATTTGCATAAATCTGCTATCGTTAATGCACCTGCCCAGGATGGCGATTAGGACATCTCCCATAAAAGTAGTGAAGTTTTTGTGGTTTCTATATATTTTTTAATACATACATACATAATGTCATGCCTGTTTCCCGTAGGGGTAGGCAGAGACCACAGACTTCCACTTGCTACCTCTTCTGCTTCCTTCACTCTCATAAGGTTGTTCATACAAGCTTGTCGGTTTAGGGTACTCTTGACTTGACCTTTCTTTAAGACCAATTTGATCATGGTATGTTCGCTGTGGTCTTCCCCTACCAACGCTACTATATTTTTTAATCATGTAATTAAACAAGGATTTTTCCTAACTGGATGAAGAAACGGTCTCTATTATTTTAAATAAATAATCTCTAATCTGACTTGTGTGTTCACAACCACATCACATGTGCATTTCTATATGTTTCGCAAGGTGAACCATGAGGGCACCAATCCTATTGATTAGGAACATCCAGGGATTGTCCAACTTTTATGAAATATCTAAATGAAATTTTTGATTAACTGTTATTGGTCTGTGCAATCCAAGAAAAACTTAGTTATATATTTACATTTTAAGACTGCTGGTAACCTGAACAAATGAAGTAAAAAAAGTTGATGCGGTTTTAGGCCCGTATTTCAAAATGTTGCTGAAGTGTAGATCTGCACTTGAGCATGGTTAGAAATACAAGTTACATAAATCTGTCCCGTTTTAACTGTCCTCAAGCGGACACCTCTGCTTGAGTAACATTCTATAATACAGGCCCTAAACTTGTAAGATTTGGGACATAGCTGAGCACCCCTTTTGTGATAAAAGTCGTGACATGTTGCATGTATTATTTTAAGATAGCAGTGGTGACGTAAAACCATTGTGTTGACAGATCCAATTGGGAGAGGAGTTGTTAGCAGCTGGTGACCTGGAAGCAGGCGTGGAGCACCTTGGGCAAGCTGTAGCAGTCTGCGGGCAGACTCAGCAGCTACTCAGTGTAAGTACACTTGTATGCAAAAATATCAATTCATTCTTTAATTTTCAGATTAAAATAAGTACCATTTTTTTTAGTTCAAGCACCTATATAGTCCTACTCTGTGAAGTAGAGATTTTTTTTAATCTGATGTTTTGCCAATGTATCAAACTTAAATTATTCCAAATTATCATTAAAAAAGAGAATTGTGAAGAGTTTACACAAGGACAAAGTTGCATCAGAAGTGGATACTTCACAGTAAATTTCTTCATATATCTCTCTTTCTACACTGTTCTTGGCACACTCCTTCAAGTAGAGATACTTATAATCCGGCAAAAACCTATGTTATATTTTTCGAATAAAGACAAAGTCGTATTTATTCATAATAAATTCATGATTGTGACTTTATTAGCTGTTGAAAGCATAAATATTAATAATTATAAATAGTAATTATAACCACCTGTCTAGTCCTGTTTTTCATTGTCTAATCAATAGAGGAATTTCCTATTACTTGCAAGGGCCACTAGGAGTTCATCTTGCAAAAGTTGCTTAATTGGATTAGAAGTCCGTCTTTACCATTTACCACTAGTCGTAATACCTAACAATCACATTACATATGGCTGGAAGTTTGGACCACATTGGAGGTGGTCCAATACGTACACGTAATCCAATACTGTAATATTATCAGTAACCATTGATAACAAAACATAACTTTTTTTTTATGCACGAGGGGCCCTTACTTGACCTCAATCACACCTGATGTTAAGTGAAGATGAGGTCGAAGGTGGAAACGTACTGACCCGGAAACCCCAACACATTTGGGGGACTGGCTATCTTATCTCTGTCAACCGGAACACATGCTATTAACTTATGCTGTATACAACAACACCAAGCTGATAGTTGTCAGTCAGATGCTAAGAGTGAACAGGCAAATGCATTGCATGTTGAAACAAAGATGACATTATAGTTCTGTTCAGATCCGCATTTTTCATTAGTTTCTTATTTCAGCGATCGAAGCATGAAACTTTTATCAGTCAATCATAAAAATGAGAATAATTCTAATTTTTGGTGTCCATAGGTTCTTCAACAAACAATGCCAGCTCCCATCTTCCATCTTCTACTGAAAAAGCTTCCAGAAGTATCAGAACGCCTCCGGGCCTCGATGAAGGCGACCGGCAATACAGTGTTGCAGGAGGAAGATGTCGAATAAATGGCAAATCACATCACGGTTGGAGAAGTTTTAGACGAAAAGTAGATAATTTCTGTATATTGGCAACACTGACGAAGGAAACTGCATTGATTTTTTGTACTGTTGATTTGCAAATTGTAACAGGTGAAAAGGGTCACTCCTTTTCACATGAACAGCCTTGCATCCCCATAGCTGGGGCACAACCTTCGCTCACTAGGAGAGCATCCCCAATTCCACAGGGTATTAAAACTTACGCCTTTTTACGTCTACGACTTGGGATTTGTAATATCTAAACTTAGGCAAGTGGATATGCCTTTACATACCAAAGGACGCTACTCCAAATCAAGGATTAAATGCCTTTATAAAATGTGATTTTAAAATTACTCCTGAGTTATAAACAATGAAGAGTAGGATATTTGTTTACAATGTGTAGCACGAATGTCTAGTGAACCGCTAATGTGAAAAATACTTTAAGCTTTCCTATAGATGGATCGATATATAAATATAAAAAATTATATAATTCCTGTTTTTTCGTATTACAAACACACGGGGACAAATAGGAACAGCAATTTCACTCACGCATAGAACTAAGAATATTTGATTAAAAACGTTTTACTGATAGATAAAATACGAACATATATTCCCGAGTCATGGATGTTTATATAAATTATGTATGTTTATCCGTTATCCATAGTACAAACTTTGCTTAGTTCGGGACTTGATGATTGGTGTAAGTATCTGAAATATTTATTTATTATTATAAAGCCTTTGTTTCCACAGTAACACACATACATTTAGCTTATACATATTGATACAGAGAAAGGTAACAAATTAACATACTGGTTTGAAACATCATTGAGTAGTTACCTTTTTCGTACAGTCGGACGCACATCATACATAACACGTCAACTTTTGGACCTTCCGGTGGTTGTATGAGCCCGCAGCTTTTACTGTCAGTGTTACGCTTGACGTGCGTTACGACTGTACTAGTGATTATAATAAAGCGTTTGAAACATACAAAGTGGATAGTTATTTATAATCTTATCGTATAGGCGACAAAAATTCACAAACTGAAATTTGTTTGCGTCAAAGATCCTGTTATTCTGTACTAAGTTCTATTTGAAAGAACGTGTTTAAAAAATTAAGTCAACAATATTGGTGTCTTTAAACATCTAATAAAGGAAGCACCGTGTGCTCTTAATTTTTTTTTTTTACTCGCAGAGAGCAGTTATTTACTCCAATCGCGAAACGAACGATGGATTTAACATTTATTATTGGGAACAAATGTGTAAAATATTATGTAACTTTATATTACTTCCAACTCTTAATTTAAACTCTCCGGAAACGCGAATCAATTCGAGAGTTCTGTTTTAGTATGATCCCGTTTCACATAGAACTCGCATTATATTGAATGTTGTAAACGATTTATTATTGTAAAAATAACATCTAGTTATACACAGCATCTGTTACTTGCTAATTTCCAAGCTTAGTTCAAGACTTGTAATAGTGGAGTTTAAAACAGTAATGTAGTAAAATAATATAATTTATGTTTAGTGTCCAATTGCCCTTTAATTTTATTTGAAATAATTTTAATTGATTGAGTCAATCAACCATTTTCTGTCTACAAATGAACCCGCAAGTACTCGCATTGGTGTTAATCTTCGAATAGTAATTATATTAGATACTGATTATAAAATGAGATTTCAAGATGCTAAGATGGAAATACAATAAAATAATTTATTTATTAATATAAAATTCAAACTATAACCGCCTCCGTGGCTCAATAATGTAAAATACATAGGGTTTACGAATCGGAGGTCGCTGGTTCGATACCCAGCGGGGTACATGTTTAGTACTCTATTTGATTGGTGGAGGGCATATTAAATGACTGCCTGACTAGCTACCACCATCATATTGTGTTGTGGTTGTCAGAGATAAGATAGCTAATTCCCCAAATAAGATGGGGTTTCCGGGTCAGCACGCTTCCCCCCTCGGCCTAATCTTCACTTAACATCAGGTGGGACTGAGGTTAACTGCATAAAAAGAATTTTGTTGTGAATGTGCTGTTCGGCTGGATTTGCGGACAGGAACGTTTGATTGACTATTGTTTATGCTAATTTGGATAAAGCTAATTTTTTTCGAGTAGCATTGGCTGTGATACGAAATGTGCTAAAAGTCCGCCATTTTGAGAATCATATGAGAAAGCCACGATGAAAACAAGTTGTTTAACAGTAATGTAGGTATTTGTTAGTGTTATTTAGGTTTTGTTTTGTGTTCACAACTGGATAAGGATGCTTGTGAGTTTTGATCGAGATTTTATTGTGAAATAAAAGTATTGTACAAATTGGAGGTTTTTATTTTTACCCCATTGTCCCAAAAACGAGGGTAATGTTATTCGAGTGTTAATATACTTGTGTTAATGCAAGTATGCCTCTGTTGCCAGTGTTACCAGTAGCACCACGGGTAAAAAAAAACCCTTACAACTACATCTTGATCCTAGGATACATTTTATAGTAAAAAATCCATGGGCAAAATATGCTGTCGGGTGTTTTGGTTTTTGAATAATTACATAGTTATTTAGTTTTCATTCGCAGTGCAGTATGCACTATAGAAATGATTTTAACATATTTTTAGATATTGAGTTATCTTTACAAACTGTGGTAAGATGACACAATCTTTCAATGTAATGATTATCACTAATATAGGTAATTGGTGATATTTTATTCACTATCTAGACCATCAAATGGAACATCTTTATGAGAGCAACTCTGAAATTGAGAAAAAAAATCTGCTGATTCTTTATTGCACAAAAAATGGATTACAGTTAGAAAATGTGTATAAAGGTGAGCGTATCTCTAAAGAGATCTCTTCCAGCGAACCCTACTTGAAGATAGAGATGTTACATAGCAGGGTACAAATAAGTTTCATGCATTTTTGTTGGTTGGGTATAACTAGAGAAGTGTGGAAAGGACTCCACCGACAAGAGCATATCTCTTAAATTGAAGAGAGAGTGTATTGAACTTATGTATGAAACAGCCGACTTTTTTTCTTTCAGAGTTGGTCCCATATTCCGGTGTTTTTTTTACCATAAGGAAAAAAATATAGGGCATATTAAGTAAAGAAATAGAAGGCATTGGCATCAAACTATCATCGTCGCACGCGCTGGCCGGAGATAGATGTGCGATTGGAATTATGCATAATTTTCTCGAAGTTTTTATTTATTTAATGATGTAATTCAATTCTTTTAAGTAATGGCTTTCCTTTTTAGGATTCTGTGATCAATGGATACGTAATCATTGACTTTTGAGACTTGTACTGGGAAACTATTTACTTCATTCAGTAACTTAAAAAAAAAACAATTGTATCCCTTTGTTCACCAATTTATTTAACATAAAAATAGCATAAAATCGACATAACATCTATTTACATGTACAATGTATACAGTGCATACTATACCATCTTTATTTCTAAATAGTCACACTGTATAACTCGTTGGAAAACATATTCTTAGAGTAAAGCATATCACATACGACGAAGATAACATATATTTTATACTTGTCCTTGTCCTTTACACAGATCTAAAATGTATAAGTCTGTTTTTTTTTATGCAGGACGGGTTCGTACTTGACCTCAATCATACCTGATGTTAAGTGAAGATGAGGTCGAAGGTGGAAGCGTACTGACCCGGAAACCCCAACACATTTGGGAGACTGGCTATCTTATCTCTGATAACCGGAATACAACAATGCTATTGACATTGCTGCTTGGCGGCAGATTTAGATAAGGTGGTGGTAGTTAGCCAGGCGGACATTTAAAATGCCTTACCGCCAACCAAACCGAGTACTTAAACATGTACCCCGCTGGGGATCGAACCCGCGACCTCCGAAATGTAAACACAATATTGTTTACTTTGAGCCACGGAGGCGGTTAAATTCTTAAGATATCTTTTAACATATTACGATATATGTTTATTTCTCACTTTCATGAGGAGCATATCGCTTCGTATGAGTGAGCAAGCAATATCTTAAGATATCTGCGTCGTGTGTGATGCCCTTAACAGTGTGACTCGATGCGGTTTTTTATTACTATCTAGTAACACTGGTTCATGAATAATGTTACTTGTTAGAAAAACTATTCTCATCGATTAAGTACATAATCTAACAATAAAAAATCACATAGGTATTAAAATATTTACAAGGTGTCAAGGAAGTACTTTGGACACTTCATGAGTACATTTCATTAAAACAATAAGGTATACCTATCTATAAAAGAAGAATACAGTAGCGTCTCGACGTCATCTGACATTAGAAGTTACACTTGTGCTATCCACTGTACCTACCCTATTTTTACCCGACTGCCCAAGGAAGGGGGGTAATGTTTTTCGAGTGTATTTTTGTGTGCCAAATCGAATAATAACACCACGAGTTCCTTAGTAGCGCTGCAACTTGATACTGATTAAAAAATATATCTCTCTCCAAAAATGATCCGGCTCGAAGGACCACATTTTAATGCTTGGTATTCAATTAACACTTTGCAGGACAGTACGGTTGTACTAGGGGTTGGGTTGATCAGGTTAATAAACCGACAGTACGGCAATTGCCGTAAGTAAAAATAATGGATTAAAAGCCATTACGTGTATCACGGGACCCTGATGATATAAATTTCTTATCTATCAGGATTTACTGTCAACTCACAACCTACTCTCATTTTTCTACTTTCGATATTAGTCGGGAAATGTTAGTTTGTTTGGATATTTCGCTCACACACAAATTTATGTCGCGCACACTGACAGTACGGATATTGCCGTTGCATTTACTATGGCGCACCTAAGTACTACGGTTATTCCAGTACAAACACGCTAGTGTTGTGTTACACTTGTGCTATCCACTGTACCTACCCTATTTTTACCCGACTGCCCAAGGAAGGGGGGTAATGTTTTTCGAGTGTATTTTTGTGTGCCAAATCGAATAATAACACCACGAGTTCCTTAGTAGCGCTGCAACTTGATACTGATTAAAAAATATATCTCTCTCCAAAAATGATCCGGCTCGAAGGACCACATTTTAATGCTTGGTATTCAATTAACACTTTGCAGGACAGTACGGTTGTACTAGGGGTTGGGTTGATCAGGTTAATAAACCGACAGTACGGCAATTGCCGTAAGTAAAAATAATGGATTAAAAGCCATTACGTGTATCACGGGACCCTGATGATATAAATTTCTTATCTATCAGGATTTACTGTCAACTCACAACCTACTCTCATTTTTCTACTTTCGATATTAGTCGGGAAATGTTAGTTTGTTTGGATATTTCGCTCACACACAAATTTATGTCGCGCACACTGACAGTACGGATATTGCCGTTGCATTTACTATGGCGCACCTAAGTACTACGGTTATTCCAGTACAAACACGCTAGTGTTGTGTGCTAGTACAGCTGCTCTTGCCGTAAGACTGGTCTGGCCGTACCGGCAACACTCAAGATCGAAACTTTAGGTAATGCTGTTTTTATAGATTTTATTTTAAATTGAACTCGATTTCACACATAAATGTATGTCCGTTCCTTTGGAACAATCTGTAGCCTCAACGGCTTGACCGATTTCAAAGTGCATGGTGTCGTTAGATTCGTCTTAGTATGACTCCGGGTAAGTGTCATAGGATACATTTTATGGTAAAAAAAAATCCATCATGGCGTCCGCAAAATACAAAATATGCTGGCGTGGGGTTTTTTGTTTTTTAATACTTAAATAGTTATTTAAAAGGTTTAATGGAACGTACTCAATTCACACTATATATTAATATGGTCCAAGGGCCTAGTAGTTCATGACACCTGTAATAAGAGGATGTAAAATGTCCACTCCATAAAGTTACAAATTGTCATTCTGCAACTATTGAATATACATCTTAATTAATTTACCGTCACCATAAATAAATTTACAGGTAAATGACAAACTATTGTATAATATAATATTTGGATCCAGCGGCGCCCTCATTTGATAAGTTTTATTTTCAAATACAACATAAGTCCAAAATGCACTGGAAATGCCCAAAAGCAAATTAAACATTTTGCAACAATCTGTATCGCCATCAACAATCTAACGCTGTCGAAAATAGATTAACAAGTCAAATATTCTTATGAACAAGAACTGATTTCTATTATTCATGGCTTCAGGCTATATTGCACCATATTTATATTTAATGTTGTAGAATCTGGCAAAATGTTCAGAAATGTTTGCGAACACCGCACCTTATGACACAACAAAACTTTTTATTATTTTTAAATAAATATTTATATATAATAATATAATGATAATATAATAAAAGAAGATATTAACACCCATTAAAAGCATCATATCTCTCTAAACCCTAAAATTATTGCAGACAAAATAATATTATTGTCATGTATCAAAGTTAGCCCGATTGACAGTAAGATCCGATGCGTATAAATTCAGAGAAAGAAAACAGTTGACGAAAATAATTTATGCATAGATGGTTTAAATATTGAATTTTCATTCATACCATTAATCCTTTCGCTGTTCTTTAGATAAATCGCACATTAGTGTTATATTGGTCCCTTTTAACTAGTGAAATGTAATAACATTGTCCACGTTTTTGTAATGTATTTTTTAATACATTACAAATTGTACTGTACATTAAAAATTACAGTAATGTTTCAAATTTAATAATCTTAACCCCAGTAAATGAAAAAGCCATACAACAACTACGTGCTTGGTTTAGTGATTTGTTAACCTTAAATTCTTGCTATATCAAAAGCTCGCGGGTTCGAATCCCGCTCGGGACAATATTTGTATGATGAATACGGACATGTGTAACCGAGTTATGGATGTTATGTATTTATTTACAAAAAAAAAATGTATTTGTATAGTATATCAACCAACTGGTATCCATAATACAAGCCTAGTTGATACACCACAGCCCCATTGATAGATCCTACTATCTAATTTTGATCGAATCAGTCATTATTTGTAACAGAATAATAAAATACTCAATTAATATTATTTTAACAACATGTAGGTATTATTATTTAACTTTACATCATTTATATTACATAATATACTATAAATAGGATGCACATAGTTGCATACAAGAACGCTAATAAATTAAACAAATCCAAATCAATTACGAATGTAACAACATAATGACCTATGCGATTGCCTACCAGCTTTCTCATAGCAAAAATTCAACATAACGGTTTGTAACGTATTATTGGCGTTACATGGTGTTTCATACTAAACTTGGCTGTTTGATTAATAATTTAGCAGTTTTCGCTACGTTCTTCGATAATTCAGTGGGCTGCATTAGTTTGAGTTCCTTTGCCGTGCGTGCTCCACGCCAAATTAAAGAAAAAAAAAAATAGTTCAATCATTCCATCCCATTCCAGTGGACAGACACTTTCCTACTCGGAGGGCTGGCGGCGACATGTCAGTTCCTCTAGAAACTTTAATTTTTTCATAATTTTTTTTCTTAAAAAGCGGAAATCACCCCGCTAAGTGTGAAAGAATGTTGGGCTTGTGCCGCTACCCTATTTTGACGATGAAATTAGGACGCCGTGAGGAGATCCTTTTGGATTAGAACCGGTCGTCGGCATGGTATGTATTTTTTTCGTTTGCTGAATTTGACTCCACACCCGTACATTTCCTTAGGGTTGAGAGTAATTTGTTTGTCCGTTCGTTACAGATTAGCGGAAATTAAATATATAAAAGAAACCAGCCTGATCTGGGTAAGTGTTATGTTGATGTCACACATTTCGCATTCTTGATAACCTGAATTTGACCGTGAATTAACCATGAGTCTTTTCATTGTTTCAGTTTCTTTCTTTTTCTTTTTTTCTCTTTTAATTTATAAACCATATTTACCTCTCGGTAAAGGAAAAAGCCCCTTACCATGATTCCCATTTCATTTAAAATCTTTATTTGAACAACTCCCCGCCTTCTGGAGAGGAGACCTCGTATGCGATTCCATCCCGGAAGAGTCACCGCGGGATTGCGAGGATGTTAATTAGAGAACTTTAAGTATTTATTAAGATAATGTTAAGTAATAACACCTAGTGCGTTTAGAACTTGGCATTCTCTCAGATTCTTTCAAATTCAAGTAATTCTTTCTAATTCTTTTCATTCTTTCGAGTAATTCTTTAAAGGCATTCTTTAATAAATTCATTCTTTCATAGATTCTATCTAGTTAAGTTAATATAAATTATAGTTACAGGATTTGATGTAATTATTGGATAAAATTTCAACTCTTGAGTAGCCTTGTACTCATATAATTTACTGGTTTATTTCTAAGAAATTTCTTGTAAGCCTAAATTTATAACTTTAGTCTCCGTACTTGGAATCGAGAGATACATTAAAATGTGAAAACTTTAATTTAAATTTTATTTGGTCTATTAACCCTTTTATATTTGTTATACTAGCTTATGTCTAGTGGGCTAATATTGCCCAGGCGCCCGAATATGTAAGTATTAATTATACTTAGTTGTTTTTGTCCCTTTTTTTTACATTATTGATTCAGACACCCGAGTCTGGACCGATATTGGCCCCTTTGTAACGGTTAAAGTAATTAAAATTTTGTAGTCCATTAACACCCAAATCCCATTAATTCCCGGTGCAAATTACTTAAATAATCTACATTTTGGTACTTCTGCCAATACTGTAAAATTTTCTTTTGGGAGGTTACAAAATTTGTAACCTAGCAAAAAATTAGTGTACCTTCTACAAATGAAGTTTAATAATAAAATTTGTAATTTTTATTGTTACAAATTGGCGCTCTTATATTGAAAACTTTTACATAAATTTAATTTAATAGTAATTTAATTAATAATAAAAAAAAAAAAAAATAATCAATCGTGACAATTGACGCTCTCACTCAGGGACTTGAAACGTTAACCTGACTTGGATGTTATATTAATTAATTGTGTTATTCGAATTTTACACAGGGTGTTGTGAAATTTAAATATATTTGTATTTTGAATGCCAAGTTCTTTTGTCATACTTCAATACTGAATTGTGATTATACCTGTTGTTTACACGGACGTAATACTGCTATACTGCACTATATTATTTTTGTACACATTTCTAGGTACTGTACTGTGTATTTTTTACTTAGGATGTTTGTTTTTTGTAAATTGAATGCCAATTTCAAATATTTCTATTTAACTTAGAATATTTTAATATTTTTATTTAACTTTTACTTTGAAGTGGATACTTACGTTGTCATAATAATGGAGGGCCAACTTGCCATTAAAAAATATTGAAACTCAAACTGAGGATATTGAAAACCCAGATAACTTAGTACCTAAAATCGATATACCCAATATGTCTAAAGCTACGGAACATGATGCTCCCTGCGATAGGAATGCTCTTTCTAGTGACCTTCTTGATTTGTCGGAACAGGTTCCCTTGACTTTCGATAGAAACTTTCATAGTTCGGATATTCACTGCAAACCTGCTCATTCTTGTAGAAAATCAGATCTTTATAACTTTAAAAATAAATTTAATGGTAAATCGTGTGTCAGAGAATTTTTGCTGCGTTTGGAAGAATACTGCTTGGCTCGTGGTATACAGGATGATCATATTTTGTTGTCTTTTTCTGAAGTCGTTACAGATACAGCTCTTAAATGGTTTCGATCCATTCGTAATACAGTTAGGACATGGAAATGCCTCAGAATTGAATTACTTAAACGTTTTGATAAATTAAATTTCGACTATCAATTGGAACATGATTTGCGTATTAGAAAACAAAAAACTAATGAAACTTTGTCAGATTTTATAATTGAAATTGTAGATATGTCTCATAGACTTACTTATCCTTTGTTCGGATGCCATTTGGTTTGACAAATGCTCCAGCAGAACTTCAACGTCTTGCGGATAAATTGTTTGGACCCGAATTCGATTCTAACGTGTTTATTTATTTGGATGATTTGCTGGCCATTTCAAGCTCATTTACTGATCATATTGCGTTGCTACATAAAATTTATAAACGTTTGAAAGATGCTGGACTTACTGTAAATCTTAAAAAGTGTGAATTTTGTAAAGATAGATTGCGATATTTGGGTTATGTTATTGATGGTAATGGTTTACATACTGACTCGTCTAAAGTAACAGTTATAGAAAATTTTCCTCGCCCTACTACAGTTAAACAAGTTCGTAGTTTTCTTGGTATGTGTTCTTATTATCGTCGTTTTATTGATAAATTTGCTGATGTTGCTCAACCTTTAACGAATTTAACTAAAGGACCTAGAAATTCTAAACGATTTGTGATTTGGAATAGCGAAGCTGAAAATTCATTTTGTAAATTGAAACAATCTTTATTGACTTCTCCTGTATTAATTTGTCCCAATTTTGAAAAACCCTTTTTTCTTCATTGTGATGCTAGTAGTTTTGCAATCGGAAGTGTTTTATGTCAGGAAGACGACGACGGTCTCCAACATCCTATTTCTTTCTACTCTCGAACCTTTAGTAAGTGTGAAATTAATTATAGTACTACTGAAAAAGAACTTTTAGCTATTTTAGATTCGATTGAACATTTTCGACCTTATGTCGAAGGTATGAAGTTTACAGTAATAACAGACCATGCTAGTTTAAAATGGTTACTTGCTTTAAAGAATCCTAGTGGTCGATTAGCTCGTTGGGCTGCTCGTATTTCACAGTTTACTTTCGATATTGTACATAAAAAAGGTAGTTTGCATGTTGTTCCAGATGCATTGTCACGTATTGAAATTAATGCTTTAAATATTCCTTCTTCTGATATTGTGCAACCTGATGATGAAATTCACGACCCTTGGTATAAACGTATATTCGTAAGTTGTCAAAAGTCGCCTCTCAGATATAAAAATTATAGAGTTGAAAATGATGTTTTGTATAGATTCTGCAAACCTAAATTTGATTTGCAAAGTAGTTTATCTTGGAAAATAGTAATTCCGAAAGAAAATGTTTTAGATACAATTAGAGAGTATCACGATAATATAAACTCAGGACATTTAGGTGTATCAAAAACTCTGAATAAATTAAGATTTCATTATTACTGGCGCTCTATGCATAAAGATGTTCAAGATTATGTCTCTAAATGTGAGATTTGCAAAGCTTATAAACATTCAAACTTGCCTCCATTTGGTATTATGTCTAATCCTAAATCTGTTAGTCGTCCGATGGTTATGCTATCCATTGATTTAATTGGTCCTCTCCCAAAAACCTATTCGGGACATCGCTTCATACTGTCTATCGTAGATGTATTTTCTAAGTATTGTTGGATACACCCTTTGTGTAATGCTACTACCAAATCTATTTGTAAATTCCTCGAGAAAGAAATTTTCTTAAAATTCGGCTGCCCTAAAGTTGTTGTTTGTGACAACGGTACTCAATTCACTTCAAGAGTTTTTGTGGAATTTTTGAAAAATTTTAATATAACCAAAATATTTTATAACACTTTGTATACGCCTCAGAATAATCCTGTGGAGCGTTATAATAAAACGATTGTTACCTGCGTTGCTTGTTACGTTCGTGATGATCATAGGACTTGGTCAAAATTTTTAGGCCAAGTACAACTTGCTTTGAATAGTAGTATTAACTTAGCTACTGAGTTTACACCTAACTTCTTAATGTTTGGTAGGGAGGTTATTGTAGATGCTTCTTTACACCGTTTTAGTAACTCATTGGATAATTTAAATGACGTAGAACTAGAAGATCGCCCTTCTTATGCTCTATCGT
Organism: Oegoconia quadripuncta; assembly: GCA_949316235.1. Lineage (NCBI taxonomy): Eukaryota > Metazoa > Arthropoda > Insecta > Lepidoptera > Autostichidae > Oegoconia > Oegoconia quadripuncta. The sequence continues at coordinate 5,719,700 of OX438746.1, forward strand.
TGAATTCTTTGGGGATTATCTTTGAAAAAGTGGGGGGAACATTGTTAAAAGCTTATAAGCGTAATGCTTCCTATTATAATAAGGGTAGGAAAGTCATTTCTTATGGGTTAGATGACATAGTTTGGAGACGAAATTTTGTGCAATCTAATGCGATGCAATACTTTTCGGCTAAGCTTGCTCCTAAGTTTGTAAAATCAAAAATTATCAAAAAGATTTCTAATAATGTTTATGTCTTGAAAGACTTGAACAGGGGTTCAGTGGGGACTTATCATGTAAAAGATATTATTAAAATTTAACACTTTTATTAAAGGGATTTTTGCTTAGTATGTTCTTAGATTTGGAGTAACACCCCTTTTGTTTGTGTGAAAGTATGATGATGTATGGAAGAGTTTGGGGCTTAATGAAAGAGAAGAGTATGAAAGATTATCCAATTTCTATTTACAATACATTTAAAGTTGAACTTAGGACATTTTGGTTCTTATATTTTGGAAATTCCATTGTTATGGGCTAACTCATAAGATCTAATTAGTTTTAGCACAAGATTCTTAATCTTTTCTATAGTATAAGGTCTTGTATTTTAGATATCTTTATGTACTTCTTGTACTATGTTTTGTTCTTGTTGCTATCTACGACATTGTAGTAGTACACAATTTTATGGTATTAGGTACTGTGTTACATATAGTGTCTGTTGTGTGATACACTTGTGTAAGTCTGTTTTGTCTGTAGGCTAGATTTGTTTCTCGGATGTGACCTACCGGATTTGACTTTTGTTAGCTAACGTTTTCTCTTTTTGGACGTATAGTGAAACTTTTGTTTCCACATATGTATTGGAACCTTTGTGTCCATACAGTATATCCTCTGGAGTTCTCTTGGATGAACTTTATTTTTGATACTCCTGTTCTGTGTTCGGAAAATCGGTGGAGTGGAGCCGGTCTCAGACAGCGAGCACCTAGTTGGAAATTCACATGGAGTTGAATTCTTCCACTTGTTATTCCCCTGGATTGTGTTCGGAAAGCCGGTAGTGATGAGCCGACCACATATCCAGTTGGATTTTGTTTTTGAATAGATTCTCGTATGTAGAATTCTATCAATCTTATTACGCTACGTGTTCGAAAAGTTGATGGTGTAGTGTCGACCACGTTAGTCGTAACCTTTTATTGTTTTAGTTTGGTGTTCTTGAAATCCATTCTTGGAGTGTTCGTTAGACCCAAAATCTTTAAAAGATTCAATTTGACCACCTCAGAGTCAAAGCTTTAAATGCTTTAACTTTAAGTTTGTAAGCTTCTTGCTTTGCACTTCGTTGTTTCGAGTTATCAAATGATATTGCTCTAACTCCGAACTTTCTTCTATTAAACATTTGATAGTTTTCACTTTATTTAGATTTGCTTCCAGATTTGGATCACGATCGTTGTGATAGTGTTATTAGTGAGTTGAGTCGAGTTCAGAAACTTATTTAATCTGAATCTCCTACTTTAACTTTAAACTTTACATGGTTTCAACTTAATGTCTAGGACTCATTGTTTTTTTTTGTAAATCTTTTGCTTTTGGATTCTACATTCTGTTTTTGTCCTTTTGCTGTTATCTTTCGATTCTATGTTTTCTCTTTGTGGTTTTGTGATACGTTTTGGAAGAAAGAGCTTCACTCTTTTTTTTATTTTTTTTTTGTTTAACCAGGGATGAAATGTAACGTATTATTGGCGTTACATGGTGTTTCATACTAAACTTGGCTGTTTGATTAATAATTTAGCAGTTTTCGCTACGTTCTTCGATAATTCAGTGGGCTGCATTAGTTTGAGTTCCTTTGCCGTGCGTGCTCCACGCCAAATTAAAGAAAAAAAAAAATAGTTCAATCATTCCATCCCATTCCAGTGGACAGACACTTTCCTACTCGGAGGGCTGGCGGCGACATGTCAGTTCCTCTAGAAACTTTAATTTTTTCATAATTTTTTTTCTTAAAAAGCGGAAATCACCCCGCTAAGTGTGAAAGAATGTTGGGCTTGTGCCGCTACCCTATTTTGACGATGAAATTAGGACGCCGTGAGGAGATCCTTTTGGATTAGAACCGGTCGTCGGCATGGTATGTATTTTTTTCGTTTGCTGAATTTGACTCCACACCCGTACATTTCCTTAGGGTTGAGAGTAATTTGTTTGTCCGTTCGTTACAGATTAGCGGAAATTAAATATATAAAAGAAACCAGCCTGATCTGGGTAAGTGTTATGTTGATGTCACACATTTCGCATTCTTGATAACCTGAATTTGACCGTGAATTAACCATGAGTCTTTTCATTGTTTCAGTTTCTTTCTTTTTCTTTTTTTCTCTTTTAATTTATAAACCATATTTACCTCTCGGTAAAGGAAAAAGCCCCTTACCATGATTCCCATTTCATTTAAAATCTTTATTTGAACAACTCCCCGCCTTCTGGAGAGGAGACCTCGTATGCGATTCCATCCCGGAAGAGTCACCGCGGGATTGCGAGGATGTTAATTAGAGAACTTTAAGTATTTATTAAGATAATGTTAAGTAATAACACCTAGTGCGTTTAGAACTTGGCATTCTCTCAGATTCTTTCAAATTCAAGTAATTCTTTCTAATTCTTTTCATTCTTTCGAGTAATTCTTTAAAGGCATTCTTTAATAAATTCATTCTTTCATAGATTCTATCTAGTTAAGTTAATATAAATTATAGTTACAGGATTTGATGTAATTATTGGATAAAATTTCAACTCTTGAGTAGCCTTGTACTCATATAATTTACTGGTTTATTTCTAAGAAATTTCTTGTAAGCCTAAATTTATAACTTTAGTCTCCGTACTTGGAATCGAGAGATACATTAAAATGTGAAAACTTTAATTTAAATTTTATTTGGTCTATTAACCCTTTTATATTTGTTATACTAGCTTATGTCTAGTGGGCTAATATTGCCCAGGCGCCCGAATATGTAAGTATTAATTATACTTAGTTGTTTTTGTCCCTTTTTTTTACATTATTGATTCAGACACCCGAGTCTGGACCGATATTGGCCCCTTTGTAACGGTTAAAGTAATTAAAATTTTGTAGTCCATTAACACCCAAATCCCATTAATTCCCGGTGCAAATTACTTAAATAATCTACATTTTGGTACTTCTGCCAATACTGTAAAATTTTCTTTTGGGAGGTTACAAAATTTGTAACCTAGCAAAAAATTAGTGTACCTTCTACAAATGAAGTTTAATAATAAAATTTGTAATTTTTATTGTTACAAATTGGCGCTCTTATATTGAAAACTTTTACTTAAATTTAATTAAATTTAATTAATTGTAACAATTAAATAATCGTTACAATTGGCGTAAATCAATTGATCGTTACAGGTTCATCTACCTAACCTACATTATAACCTACACTTCAGTGATAGTTTATTTGGAACACTTTTTTTTTTATATATGTATGGTCCGTTTAAGGATTATTTTAAAGGCCTAATCCCAGAATTACTACAAATTATTACCACCAGTAAGAATCACACCATCGCTCACTATTGCTACACAATATTCTGCCATTATTAAGCTTCAAAACTCGCTCAAATTTTAAGAAATAAAAACAAAAATGCAACAGCACGCTCTGAGTTCCCGCCAAAAAGCCTAGTCGCATGACGTTGTTTTCTGCATTTTTGACATTTGTCTGTAGTGTTGCCAATATAACTTTGAATTAATTTAATTCGTTTCACGCACTAAATAATTTACCATTAATTTTCAAATGCGAGTTATTGATTATTTTAATAAATCTGATTAATTAAATGACACATATCTGACACATAATTCTACCGCACCCCAGCGAGGTGAACGATTAAAAAATATAGCCCCAGATTTGTTAACGTGTTCGGTAACTCGGTAATGATAGGGGATCATGATTTCTTAGCAACAGTGGAATTCCGAATGTAGTCCTGAGATATTTTCATTACTTCTAAAGCACCTTTATCTATTAACACGTCCGCAAGCTCCTTGCCTAGATTATCACATTTAATTATTACATCTAGCGGTACATTACCATTTTCCAACAAACCACAAAAGATTCTTGGCACTTTACTGAGAGCTTCAATCTCTTCTGGGCTCCTAGTGTCTTCACAGTTCAAATTACAAGATTTCTCGGATATTTTCCTATTCAGTTCCTCAACAGGATTGACCGTGTGATTTGAATCCGTTTTCAGTTTCTTGCACTCGTTATCATCGTTTGGGCTGAGTTTGTGTTTTTCGGATTTCTTTATTGACGCGAATGTTTGCTCCAAGGTATGCTCGATCTTTATGGTTCCATCCAAGCTCCACACTGCACCGCTTATGGATAGCTTGAACTGAGTGTCGAAAGGTTTCAGTCTTGTAGATACACCGACTGGAGCGCTACAACCACCACCTGAAAGAATTCTATTATAAATAATAATAAAAATGTTTATTTTCTCACCACGAACGAAAGATAGAGAAAGATCATTAAGTGTTACAACCTTCATGATAAAGTTTTGGATCGCTGGTGCCTGTGGTAGGTAATGAAATCTTGTATGACAGATTTTTTGGCGGGATCTCGGCGAGTGAAGTTGCATTTTTCTTTATAATTCTTATAATTTTTGAAGCTTAATAATGGCAGAATATTGTGCAGCAAACGTTAGTGATGGTGTACAAGTGAAGGGAAGTGTAAATTAAAGTGCGTAACGAAGCTTTCGGGTTCCTACAAGAAGCCGCTAAAATCTTTTGTAAAGCATTCTGCCTCTTTACTGAAGAATGTCTTGCAATTACCTGTGTATGTAACTATAGGTAAGGTGTGGTAGCTTGGACATACCGACTGACCGAAAAATGCTTAAGCCCTATTTTTATTTCCAATAGACTTAAATTGACATTCAACAAATGATATCATGTATCTTACGTTGAAATAAATGCTTGAAGTTTGAAGTAACTAGCGTAAGGCGGCTAACGCGGATCCTGCGGGGCTGTCCCGATATTATAGTTAAAATTCTGCATTGAAATCATTAGTAAAAGAGTCCCGCAAAAAGTCCAATGCGTCCCGGATGTCCCACATTCCTAGATTTGTTAAATCATCGGAAAAAATCACTCTTGTGGAGAATATAAAAAATCACAATTTTGTCTTTTGTCTGGGATATCTCTGACCACCCAATTTGGGATAAGTGACATTATGTATGTATTTACGTTGTGATTTTAGGGCAACCCTTCCAACCTCCATTAGCTCGTGCCACCACCATCAAATGTCCAGCATGGCTGCTTTAGCCTAGACGTGTGCCTCACCCAAAGCCTTGAGGAAGGCCCGCTCCGCCAGCGCGCGGCAGTAGCTGTGCGGATGGCTGAAGGGCGCCAGCAGCGCCAGCACGGCGGCGTCGTGGGCGCGGCACTCCACCGCCAGGGCACCTTGGCCTACCGCGTACATTATCTCCGAACACGGTAGAATCTGAAAGTTATCCCAAATATTATAAATGCCAAAGTTTTAGTTAGCCAATCTAAAGTGTAAAAGTACATATTATATAAAGAAAGAAAGAAAGAAAGAAAACAGTTTATTTACCACAAGTGGGCACACACTAAATGTACAAAACAAACTAACATCTAAAACATTAAAAAGAACAAAATACAAAACATAATAAAGATAGACATAATAAATTTTGAGTGCCCCTGTGGCAAAAAGGGTGGGACTCAGCATTATGCTCAGTTCCAGGAACTGGGCGCTGTTCTTCCGTCCCACCCTGGGAGAGGAAAGCGATGTGTAAAAGAGTGTGTAGTAATGTGCTTGTTATGTAGCGGGAAAGTATTGTGTCATTTGTAAAAGTACAGTGTGTGAATGTGACAAAGAAGATAATAAATACATAAATATTTAGTAGGTATACAAGTATAACATAAATATGAATATAGGTATTTATAAATATATAAATATGATATAACAACAAACATAAAGGCTACATCATCGGCCTCGAAGTATTATATTAAATTCTTTTGTTTTTCTAAAAGAAACTTTTTATATTGTGTTTTGACGGTATATTTCGATAGAGGCGTCTGCAGTGGTGGTGGGAGATTATTCCAACACTTCGTCGCCTGGTATCGGAAACTACCCTCAAAAGCCCTTGTCTTGTGAAATGGTGTAGCCAAAATAAAATTATTTGCCCGTCTAGAATCATAGCTCCTATGAAATGTTGACCATTCGATCTTGTTGTATAAATATTTAGGACTTTTGAACCTTATCACAGTGTGCAGTAAGCTTGCAAAGTGTAGTTTTCGTCGCGATTCCATATTTAGTAAACCGATTCTTACCAGTTGGGGTGTAATTCTACCTCGATGCGGTATTTTATAACAGAATCTGATACATGCGTTCTGTACACGTTGTATAAGCCGCTTAGTTTTAGCCAGCAAACAAGGACCGATAACAACATCACCATAATTTAATTTCGAGAGAATTAGTGACTCGCACAGCATCAGCCTAACCTCTTCAGTAAGCAAGTGACGGATCTTATACATTATCTTTATCCTATAAAAACAACTTCGGACAATATTAGAAACATGAGATTCAAATTGAAGCCTATTGTCCATTAGAATGCCCAGGTTTCTAGCTTCATCAACATTCTCCACAACAGATCCCAAGACAGAAACAGCCGGTACCTGCGATACTGTGTTTGAAATTTGCTTTTTAGAGCCCAGAATCATGTATTTCGATTTCACTGGATTCAATACTAGTGCATTCTTTTGTGACCATTCAGCAACTCTATCAAGGTCCGAGTTCATTTTAATTACAGAGGAGGCTACATCTTCAGGATTCACGGGAATATAAACTTGTACGTCATCAGCATAGAGGTGGAAATTACAATGCTGGAAACAATTTATTAGATCAGCTGTGTAGAGGATAAAAAGCAGAGGAGCGAGTATGGATCCCTGCGGCACTCCCCTAAGTACCGCAGCAGGCCTAGATTGAACCGGAATACCATTCATTCCTCGTAAATTAACAATTTGTGAACGGTCCCGCAAGAAACTGTCGAACCAAAGAATAGTAGCGACGTCAAAACCATAAAAAGCCATTTTGGAAAGCAGCAGGGAAGCACTTACACAATCGAATGCCCGCGAAAAATCCAGTAATGTGAGGATTGTACTCATTCCCTTATCCTGTGCCTCCAGAATGTTATCGATTACATCCAACAGGGCAGTGGCCGTACCGACACCCTTTCTGAATCCAGACTGCTTTGTTGGTAAAATATTAGTACTTTCAAGAAACCTAGACAACTGGCCATGGACTACTCTTTCTAGAATTTTAGAGAGACATGGTAGTATGCTAATTGGTCTGAGATCTTTGAATTCAGTAGGGTTAGAAATTTTAGGAAGAGGTGTCACCAGAGCAGTTTTCCATGCATCCGGGAAGGTTGAAGCTGCAATTGATCTATTGATTATAGATGCAATAACAGGCAGCGTGTGTGGTAAGGTTAGTAAAATCATGTCAGCTGAGATACCATCTATACCTTGAACATTAGATTTGATAGACAAAAAGGCCTTAGCCACTTCGGCTTCATCGACAGTCTTCAATCTAAACACCTTTTGACCAAATCTATTAAATTCATAAAAGCTCAGTAATGATAAAGAAACATTCCCCGTACCTGGTATATCTAAAAAATGAGCATTAATTTCATCTGGGTTATTGAATTTTGTAGGGAGAGTGTCATCACTGTTAGTCAAAACATCTCGCTTCAGATTTTTCCAAAGCGTCTTAGAGTTTTTTATATGCTCGTTAATGGTCCGATCAAAAAAAGCTCGCTGTTCATTAAACAAACTTTGCTGAACCAATTTTTTTAGCGACTTATAATATATTTTGTGCGACTCCAGCTTAGACGATCGATATCTTTTTAGTGCCTTGTCTCTTAAATCGATCATCAACCTGATATTATTAGTCATCCAAGGTATAGGTTTGCGTTTGATATAGGCTGTCTTAATAGGGGCGTATTTATCAAACAGTTGGAGTACATATAAATTAAAAGTTACAACCATATCATTCACATTTTGACAATTTATAATAGATTCCCAGTCGATTTTAAGTAAATCCTCGTTAAAAGCATTAAGACTAATATCTTTTATTGGCCTAAATGTGATATGTCTAGGCTTAAATTTTTCCTTTACAATATTAAGAGTCACTGTGATCATCACATGTCCATTTACACCCGCGACATTAGTGCAAGAGACATCTTTGACTCCGACGTCAGTACACACAACATCGATTAGGGTTGCGCTATGGTTAGTGAAGTGGGTAGGTTCAGTAACTACCTGACTAAGACCAACACACTGTATAAAATCTCTAAACAAGTGATATTTCCTGTCATTAGCATTAAACTGGTCAATGTTAAAGTCACCCAGTAAAACTAGTTTATCGAAATATGAAAAAGAGGAGATAGACTCGGTGAGTTCATCAAAAAAGGCCTCAGCAGATTGCCAAGGAGGGCGGTATGCTGTGCCCACTGCTAATCGCAACCCATTAACAGTAACTCCAAGCCACCACTGTTCCACAGAAGAGGCAGGATGAACCAAATATCTCACCGTGATACCCTGCCGTATATAAAATGCCAGGCCGCCACCCCGACCCCCTCGTACTGACCCCATTATATTATATGTATTACTTTGATATATATTATGTATGTATGTATTCAATTAACGTATGTATTTACATGGGTGATTTATTTATTTTATTAAATTTAGTTTACCGCGCACTCTACCTACATATCATGTGCGTAATGCTTCCTAGCCCAAAGGTTGCGTGGAAGAGATCGCTTTTAGTGATAAGGCCGCCAAATTGTACTATACCCTTTTTCTTATTTATCGTTGTTATGTTTCTTATTGTTGTACAATAAAGCATATTTTGTTGTTGTTGTTGTGTCATGCTATGGAACTTGCTATTTAGATAAAATACGATGTCAGATATCTCTCGTACCCACTTGTTATTTACTTTCGGAATTTTATTATTCGACATGGTTTGACAAGTAAAGGTGGAAATAATAGTTTACCCATAGTAAATCCATCATTCAGAGACAATTTCAATATGGCTGTTTGTTTACATAGTTAGCAAGTTCCATAGAATGATAGTTGATAGACAGATAGACAACATTGGGTTTACGATTCGGAGGTCGCGGGTTCGATCCTCAGCGGGGTACATGTTTAAGTACTCGGTTTGGTTGGTGGTAGGGCATTTTAAATGTTGGCCTGGCTAGCTACCACCATCTTATCTAATTCTGCCGCCAAGCAGCAATGTTAATAGCATTGTTGTGTTCCGGTTGTCAGAGATAAGATAGCCAGCTCCCCAAATGTGTTGAAGTTTACGGTTCAGTACGCTTCCAGCTTCGACCCCATCTTCACTTAACGTCAGGTGTGATTGAGGTCAAGTACCAACCCGTTGTGCATAAAAAAAATAGTTTAGTGTATATTTGTAGCAAATTAGTTGTTCGTAATCGAGAGTGACATCACAAGTTAATGGAAATTACACGAATTCAAATTCATTCTGTATAACTAAGAAAGTGATCTATATACACACAAAGGCGTATTCTCAAAACAGTAATTATACAGACGCTTCCCCAGTCTGAAGGGCCGAGATCCCTCGGTCACCGCTTACTGGGAGTCTAGTAACAAAATCCCATACTCTACATCACCTTAGAGATTCTGTCGGCCCACCCCATCCTCTGAAGACCAGCGCTAGCCAGCAGCAGCGCTGAGTACTCGCTGTCCTCAGCGTCGAGCTTCCTCAGTCTGGTGTTGAGGTTGCCGCGGACATCGATCACGGAGAGGTGCGGGTGGCAGCCGCGGAGCTGAGCCGTGCGGCGGAGGGATGATGTGCCTAGACGATAAGTTACAAAATTAATTCCATCACCAATATAGGTTATATCTACATGTGGTAAAATATTTATTGCAACATAAATAATAATAATAATAAATAAATGTCTTTGCACAAACACACAGCGCCATCTAGGTCCACAGTAAGCATCTAGGCTTGTGTTATGGATTCATGCTCCAGAAGGAGGCCGCAGAGCGGGATCGGGAGAGGGCCGATCCCGCTCGCAGGAGGCGACGTCGGGGGGGCGGCAACGCTCGCTAGCCCCCCTGCACGTCGCCCGGGGTCGCGGGCGGCTACATCTCGGGGCGATGTAGCCGCCGGACGCGACCCGGGAGAGGATGACACCCCCCGGAGCGACCGGGGGGGTGTCGTCGCATCGGGCCCTGTCGCGCCTCATACCGCTCGCTGATCGCGGTGTGGGGTTCGACAGTGCTCCCGCGGAGGGCGCGCGAGGACCTTTGTTGGTGTTGTGTTGGGCCAACCCCGACCACAGTCTAATCCATATTACACTGGAGTCGGGGTTAGCCCCGACCCACAAGACCCTTTTTTTTTTTACGTGGGAGGGGGAAATCCTCCTGGATACCGCTACGTTCGTGCGCAACGGCATGCCCGACTCTACCGAGATCTCAGTAGCCTATGGACTAAAACCCCCTCCCTTCTCGAAACTCCCACCATAGATAATTGCCCGGGACTCTTAATTAATGCTTCGGGCAGATTATCAGTGGTTATACTGGCAGCCAGCATTTCCCGTTCCCCTGTTCCTCTAATCGCTCTCGTTCCTCTTTGCATTTCATAATCGATGTGATGAGCGTATTGACGTGTTGCCATAGTTCTTCGCTTCTCAGCATCACCTCGATCATGTTGCCTTTTGAAAGCATTATGCCCGTCTTTGAGGTAAACGCCTGCCTGGAATTGGGTACACCAGAACAGGGTATGTTCAGGCGTGTCTTCTTCATTGCAGAACCAGCAAATACCTGACGTTGCTTTTCCGATTCTTTTTCTAAATGAATTAAACACTCTATGTCCGGAGAGGGCCTGTGACAGGTGGTAGTTTATGTTTCCAAAACCCACAAGACCCTGGAACATATTAACCCCCCTGAGGGCGGAGTGTGAGTTTTGTTTTGACTTAACTTTACTACCGCATTCACGTTTACGTGACGATTTGTATGAAGAAATATGCAGCGCCTCTAGCGGATACTTTTACAAAACGATTTTTTTCATAGATACTTTTTGCGTAAACGCGAACGCGATGGTTAAGTTAAAAACGAGGCTAAACTCGCACTTCGCACACAGAAGTGGAATTGGCCTAAGCCCGTACACGCCAGTAAAAAATAAGCGGAGAAACAAAATAATTGTATATGAAATAATAATAAAAATCTTTATCTCTTGTCTTGTTTGACATTAAGGTCGCTGTCGCTCAGCATAATATGGTCGTTGGGAACCAGTAGCCGATGATCTTCAGCCACAGCCCGCAGTTAGTCTACCACACGTTGACCAAGTAACCAGATGAGGCCGAAGGTAAAAACGTAGGTACTGACCGGGAAACCACATCTTATTTGGGCAACCATTGTATGAACACACTATGTCCTCATATGTACATTGCCTGTGGTCTAAGAAACTCCATAAAAAGCCTTGGCCGAGTGTAATGATTTTCCATTGTGATAACTTTTCAAACTTCAAGCATTTATTTCAACGTAAGATACATGATATCATTTGTTGAATGTCAATTTAAATCTACTGGAAATAAAAAAAGTTCATTGTATTTATCTGTCAGTCGGTATGTCCAAGCTACTACCGCTTCGGAAAGGGAAATCATCTGTGGGAAAAGAAGCGGCGCAAGAAACCCACAGGATCATTGTCCTTTTTTTTTTAAATAAAGTATATAACTAATACAATTTTATAATTTGGGGAGCTGGTCGAAGTACATCAAGTGTGTTTGTCATTCAGGTAGGCACAAATTTAATAATAACCTTTTTTTGCTTATGTTATTTTGACATAATCTTTAAATTTTTTCCCAGTAACATTAATGATATTCTCAGGTATAAGGTTATAAAAGCGTATACAGTGTCCCACAAATGATGTATTAACTTTGGTTAGTCTGAACATAGGGGTAGGCAATTTGTTCTTATATCTCAAATTTAAATTATGCTTGTCACTATTTCTCTGGAACGCAGAAATATTTTTTCGAACGTACATAATATTTTCGTAAATAAACAGTGAAGGAAGAATTAAAATATTAATTTCTTTAAACCTGTCCCGGAGAGAGTCATTTTAATCACAATACCTATTAAATATTATTGGAGCGTAAGATAAAATCAATTGCTTACATGTGAACAAGAGCAATAATAACTTACCTAGTGAACAAAAGTAATAATAGTAGAATTGAGTAACGATATGTAGGTACAGTCAGCAACTATGGGACTTTTCACCAAAAACATATAGACTTGAACGTTTTAACCGCGATGGGCTCTGTCACGTGTATATTACAAATGGACCGTGGATGTTGGAACACCCAAACGCCTATATTTGGGATATCTCAGACTACCCCATTTGAGGTAAAGATCGTTATGTTTGTGTGTACAGTCAGAAACCGATATATCTTTACAGGCCTGTATAATACAAGTTAAGTTTACTGAGTAAATCATGAACATGAACATAGAAGTAAATTCGATAGGTCCATCCATTTGACGTTTATCCCCTTATACTCACTTCTCGGGTATTTACATGGTACCAAGTTTTTACGTGGTAGGTACGGCTGTTGTACATGTCACGAGACAATTAGCATTTTACGTCGGAATCCGTCGCGAGTGTCCGGCGCATGTGTCGTTATGTGCAAATTACTCGAGACATTGTGGTACCTATTTCTTTATTGGATTAACCGCCTCCGTGGTTCAATGTAAACAACATTGGGTTAACGTTTCGGAGGTCGTGGGTTCGATCCCCAGCGGGGTACATATTTAGTACTCGGTTTGGTTGGTGGTAGGGCATATTAAATGTCCGCCTGGCTGGCTACCACCATCTTATCTAAATCTGCCTAATCTAAATCTAAACATCAGGTGTGATTGAGGTCAAGTACTAACCCGTTGTCATAGGTGATAATTCGATGATTGCTTAATTGCAGAGGCTTGAACACCGTCGCAAAGTCGCCTGTCTCTCAGGTTTTTACAGGAGGCATTTCGGCGAATGTGCGTTGGAATTACATAATCTTATTCCACCGTCACCCTTCCATCTTCGGACCACTAGGCGTGGGGAGGGATTCCACCCGTATATTGTTAATATACCGAACATTCGCACTAAGAAGTTCGATTTTTCATTCATCATCCGAACAGCCAAGGCATGGAACTCCCTTCCGGCGTCAGTCTTTCCTGAATCCTACAATCTTGGGATCTTCAAGAGCAGAGTGAATAGGCATTTACTGGGATCGCGTGCTTCATCTTCGACTACATCGTCACTTTCCATCAGGTGAGATTGTGGTCAAAAGCGAATCTAGTCACGCATAAAAAAAAAACGATGATAGTCGCACTGGGACCACTCAGACCTATCTCATACAATTACATCCTCTGCATCAGCAAAAAATGTTTGATACACTCATTAGTATTACGGTGCATTTCTTACCAATAACTGATCCAGCCGGGAGCGTTGCCAGCGTGTGCCCTTTGAACTCGGCTCGGAGAACCAAAGCGTCCCTTGGGTCTTCTCTGTTTGAAAGAAAACAAGATATCGATCAGCCGATATAGACAACTGCTCTCATTCAACTGTTTTCATAATCAGTTGTTTACAGGACCATTTTCTTTTATGTATCCAGTTGCAATATAGGCGGAATGATTAAGCGCCTGTACCGTTTTTTGAGATATTTGAAATTCGACTTGTGCAAAATGGCTTGTTTTATCTAGTACCTAGATAGAAAATTACCGTTTTCAAATTATTAAACTATTATATTATACAGTTTTAAATATAACGGATGAGTTTTATTTTCCGTAAGAAAAAAAAAGTGGCATTTTTCAAAATCATCATCGAATAAAGCGCTGTGTCATTTGATGGTCGCGTTTGTAGCATATTCCACATAAGTACGTACGTCATTAAATTAAATAAATAAAAAAAACTCGGAGAAAATATGAGTTACAAATAAACGCAAGATAGGATTCGTAAGTAATGGCCACCCAGTCGCATATCAATCTCCGGACACCCGTGCGTCGATAATGATTTGAAAAATAAAAAATAAACTACCTATGCCTCATTTTTTTCCTTACGGTAAAAAACTAATCCGGTATATGGAATATAATATATACGAATATAATATAATCGCGCGTGTAAAAGACGACTAGTGTATTCAACGTGCATGAGCATACATGAACATCCCGAGAAGGTTTCCACCAATTGTTTTCTTCTGAGAACTACCTAAGTAAGTAATTGCGGTCATAGAAAATTATTGGTATGGGCAATGTATTCCATAATCTTATAAAGTCGAGATGTTTCCTCTTTGAATCTGGAAAGCGGTGCGTAACAGTTGAATGTAAAGTCGTACGTAGTCGTACATGATTGGCGGCATGCTTTGGGCCGTGTTATCCAGTCATGTCCTCTGTAAATTCATATTTTTGTGTCGAACCAGAGATCGCAATAATACTTAGTGTCCTGTGTAGCAAAGATGGATTTTATATTAGATAAGATAGTGGTAGGTGGCCAGGGGGAAATTTTGGAGGCTTTCGGCAGCACTAACCAAGCCCAGTACAATACATGTACCACGGTGGGAATCAAACACGCGACCTTAGTTTTCTAAACCACATATTGTTTAAAGTGAGCCACTTCATAATACGCCCCGCGATACATGTCTACGCTGATTATTTTATTTTTTTAGGTTTTATGGCAAACCTAGGTAGATTAGACAATAATCCCATTCGAAAACGAATTTTATTTATTATTAGTTTGTAATAGCAAAGACTTCATTTTGGTTAAATTTATTTCAAAAAATATATTACAAATTGTTTTTCTTTCGTTTCAATAAGACTTGACGCCAGGGGGTCTACTCTCTAACGAAAATGGCTTTGGATGGCCTTAACTTTGGATTTCTTTTGCTATAAGAATCCTTTATTTGCATTACTTCAGACGTTCCTTGCGTCCCGTACTAACTTGTGATGTCCAACTATATACAACAAAAGTAAAATAATGACGATTGGTTTATAATTGACACAGCAAACTGCAGAAGAAAAAGTCCGAAGTTACGTCCGTCCGAAGCTATTTTCGTTAGAGAGTAGACCCCCCGCTACGGAGGTAATTAAAAATTCTGTAGCATCAAGCCTGGCAACATCTATGCGACTGTGTGACAGCACATGGATTATTCCATGTTTTCAGGCGTGTCAAGATGCCGATTTCACCGGACTTTGAAGTCAGGGTTTACTTGCGGAACGAACAAAAGCAAAATTACTTTAATTGGTAGCTAACCCTTTATAATAATTGACCTACTTAGAGTTACGTGTGGAAAATTACTTCAAAATCGGTTGATTACATTCAAATTACAACAAGGAACGGTAGCATGCTAGTTGTACAACAACATTACATTAGTCATCCATCACCATATACTACCCACTCCCAAGACCTGAAATACGCAGGCATATACAGAACATGTCTCATTAGTCGCGTGGTGGTATCGGACAAATATGATAGTAATTAAACATCCAATAAACTCATAATATTCGACTTCAATGGTTGTTTTAATATTGTTAATCGCAAGCTATTCGTTTTCGATTAGCGAAGTTAAGCAATAGTGAGTTCTTCCGTGATTCGGAGGGCATGTCAAATTGTCGGTTCCGATTGTTTTCAATTGAAGGCAATCGTGAAGCCAAGTCGGTGGCCTACAGGGGCGATTTAAAAACACTGACTGTCAGCTGGAAGTGTTTAAAGGAACGTGAACGTGTCCGGTTTCCTACGACGACCTGATATCGAACGGACACAATTTCCAAGATTTCAAGCGTTTTTGTCACTCATTTACTGACAGTATTACTCGCGGTAGTCTTCTGCTACCGTCCCCCTCACTGCATCTAGGCGCAGTCCATGGTATATACAAAGCGGGGGGCCGAGCTTCATTCGAGGGTTGGCATTACTGCCGTTTGCATTTCATTGGCTACACTCTCATTTGCCGAGGGGGGAAGTGGGAAACTTCCTTTCCTTCTTACAGTATTTCTTCCTTGAATTAGTCTGGGGTCCAAGGTAACAATAGAGTCACGTAGGGCACCGTCTACCACCAGTACCTAAAGCACCGTGTCGAGTACCACTGTTGATCCTAGCTTACAGGAGTTGAAATGGGAGGAGTGTTTGACGACCTGTTTGGTGTAGTGGTTAGAAACTCTGACTGCTATTCCAAAAGGTTGCGGGTTCGAAGCACTGTTTTGTATTTATTTACAAAAAAAAATGTATTTGTGTAGTTTTTCAACCATCTGGTATCCATAATAGAAGCCTATAGTTGCTTAGTGTAGTGGAACTAGATGGCGCTGTCTGTATGTGCAAAGATATTTATTATTTATTAATGTAGAGGTGGGTCTTCATGCTGTCGACTGTACCTAATACGGGCGACCTCGATTATTTTACTCATAACTTCATTATTTTAGGATGGACGAACGGATGATAAAAACAATTACACAGCTGTTTAGGTTACAAGGCCATCCTACATGCATTTATAATAGGAATTACTACACTGATCCTCTTGGCATTAACATTATGTAAATTGAAGCCAGATTGTTGAAACATAATGCTCTAAATTTCTTATTATGTCAAACTTGAATTCATGTTACGGATTGATTTTCCGAATGGATTCTATTTAGTATTGATGATGACTGTATAACACATAGCTGTTAGCGTACAATAATTAAGGAAAAGGAAAAAGTTTATAAAATATGAATGAATCATTGTTTTTTTCATTCATTCATTAGGATAATGGCTACATAGGTACTGTGTGGTATCGGCACTCAAATAGAATAGAACCAACCCGTCTTCCCGTGGGTGTCGTAAAAGGCGACTAAGAGACTTTCCACCAAAAACATCTATAGATTTGCACATTTCACCCCATATAACGTGTGCATTTCAATATATTTCTTAAGGTGAACCGTGGATGTTGTTTCAATCATTAAATGTTTGGGGCATCCAAACACTATTGTTTGGGATATCTCTGACCACCCCATTTGGGATAAAAGGTTAAAAACCTTTACACTACCGGAGCCCCAAAATTATTGATAAAAGGCGTTCCCAGGTCCTCTCTATTGTCGAGGAAGGTCGCCGCAGGGTTTTAGTGGGTATCCCTCCCGATAGAGAGGGGAGTCCCACATAACCGTCTCGCCGTCCCCCAGACGAGCGGTACGCGTAATGCGTTTCCCCGCGTCAAAAAAAAAAGGGGGGGGGGAGGTACCCTAAAAAACATTTTTCAAGATTTTATATTTTACCATTTTGCCGGCGTGATTAATACTCATGCCAAATCACAGCTTTCTAGTACTAAGAGCTTCGGACAGACAGACATGGCGAAACTCAAAGTCAAAAAAATATTTATTTCGTAGGATAAAGATTATCACTTGAAAACGTCACATTTTTTATCTTAATATTAAAATTATTGACATTATTGCTCATTCGCAAAGCAGATTCCCCAGAGAAGAACGAGCAAGAAACTTAAGGGTACAAAGCAACAAACTATAAGAGTTCCTAGTTGACTGCACAACTTAAAAAACCCTTGAGAAAACTTACAAATGAGAGTGTAGCTAGACAGCCGCCCACGTGCTTTTAGAGTGCGAGGAGGTGGCCACACATCGAGCCATCCATCTTGGAAGACCGGAGTCTCTCCCCAAAGCCAGTGGCAACATCCCTAAGTTGCTCGGCTTCCTTCAGGAGCTTGGGTGGCAGTATTAGGTATTCCACCGTACGCAAAATAGGCGCACTTAGACGTCGAGTTGCGGAAACGGGCCCGCCAACGAATACAACGCAAAAAAGACTCACTAAAGTGAGTGATGACCCGTCACAATTTACCAATTATGCATAAAAACGGACACTTTTTTATAATCGTGCATTTTGGAAAATAATTATAAATAATTGGGCATTATTTATAATCAGCTTTTAGGCTTCTTGAGTGCAGGCCAAAGCAATTTTTTGGTTTTTTCTCTATAAACAAAGAACTATTAATATATCTCTTTAGATATAGGATGCAACTGGACGGAATAAATCCATCTTAAAAACCCTCTGTGTCCACATTTAATAGATGCAACATTATCACAAAATGTCAGGAAATTGATGGAAAAAGCGGACTTTTGTCAGGAAATCTTAGTTTTGGATCAAGAAATTGTACATGTAATGGGATAATGATTGACTCCAAAAACATCAACTTTATTAAAGAGCTCTGTTCTCTTCTCTGGTTTATTATTTGTTGCTTCATTCATCTATGCATACATATATGTATAATGTCACGACCTTTATCCTAAGTGGGGTGGTCAAAGATATTCCAAACAAAAGTGTTTGGGTGTTCCAAACATTAAAAGTTTAATGATTGATACAACATCCACGGCCACCTTAAGAAATATACAGAAATGCACACGTGACAGGAGGTGAGCCCATCGCCGTTCAAACATGCAAATCTATAGATGTTTTTGCTGGAAAGTCCCTTAGTCGCCTTTAACGACACCCACCGGAAGAGAGGGGGTTCGGTTCTATTCTATTTGAGTGCCAAAACCTTTACTGCCGAAATATTTAATTTGTTACTGAATATTATTATGGACTACGTATGTATCCTGGCTACTTCAGATAAACTACCTCTAAATATATACTTGTAACCTTTTAGACAAATAAATAAATTTATGTTTTATAAATTTGCGGGGTACATGTTTAAGTACTCGGTTTGGTTGGTGGTAGGGCATTTTAAATGTCCGCCTGGCTAGCTACCACCATCTTATCTAAATCTGCCGCCAAGCAGAAATGTTAATAGCATTGTTGTGTTCCGGTTGTCAGAGATAAGATAGCCAGTCCCCCCAATTGTGTTGGGGTTTCTCGGGTCAGTGCGCTTCCACCTTCGACCTCATCTTCACTTAACATCAGGTGTGATTCAGGTGAAGTACCAACCCGTTGTGCATAAAAAAATAATAAAAACAATTACTGAACAATTTCATAATATACCTCTTGTTAAGTCTGTCTATTTCTATCAATTGAATTTCCTAAACAATACCATGCATGCTTAGTGTCCACAAATATGTTAAATAGTTGTTCATTACCTTTCAAACACAGCACCTACAGCCAACCCATCGGGCAGTGTAGTAGGTAGATCTTTCAGCGAATGCACAACGAAGTCCACTCTGTCACTTCTCAAAGCATCCTCCAGGTCTTTCGTGAAGAGAGATTTCTCACCGATCTTCGGTAGTGACACATCTAGTATACGGTCACCTAATGTTGTCATGGTAACTGAAATATTTAAAGATTTTCGCTTGATTGTTGAAAACTTTTATTGTGTTTTGTGCAGATTTACTCAATGTAACCAACACAGGGTTTATAAAATGAAGAATTGGTTAACACTGCGGTTCTTTAAATGCCCATTTGGCTAGGTACAGTCGGCGTCGTAGTTTTTAATTCAGGACAATCATATGAACACTAATCAATGACAGCATGATTCTTATTGTAATATTAACAAATATTTCTCACACTTACACCAATCATCTAGTCGCAAACTAAGCAAAGTTTGTACTGTGGATACAAGATAAATAAATAAATATCCTTAGACATACACACAGCGCCATCTAGTTCCACAGTTAGCAACTATAAGCTTGTGTTGTGGATACCAGATGGTTGATATACTACATAAATACATTTTTTTTTGTAAATAAATACTTATTATAAATGAAAACATCCATATCTCGGGTACACATATCCGTATTCATCATACAAACATATGTGCCTAGCGGGATTCGAACCCGCAACCTTTTGGTATAGTGGTCAGAATTGCTAACCACTATACCAAACAGTTTGTCAATAAAGTCGTAAAGGATAAACATACTGAAATATTTATATAAACATCCATGACTCAGGAATAAATGTTTGCATCACACCTTAACCCCTCATGGAGTACGAACCCGCAACCTTTGGTTCCGCTGATAAGGTCTCTATCCACTACACCAATCGGTCGTGAAGCTATACCAACAGCAGTTCTCTAAAGTGTCAAACTATTGTTTCACAGAACTTCGGATAATAGTACTAGTAGTTGGCAATTCTAATATATAATTGTTAATCTTTTATAGAACGGTGGAGACCTGGTGACTTGTAATTCAGGTTTTAATTACCTACCACAGACACCACAACCAAAGATTGCATTACGAAGATTCGAAAACTATTATTGGTAAACGAAGAGCGTCGGTGGCTCAGCTGGTGGTGGTTAAAACGCTGTCTCCCAATTTGGGAGGTCCGGATTCTATTCCCACGCAGGCCTTGTACCTATGATCTTTTAAATTCAATCTAATTACTTATGTGCATTTATACGACTCCTCAGGTTAAGGAAACCTGCATGCCTGAGAAATAAAAATTCAAGGGCATGTGAAGTCCCCAACCCGCATTGGGCCAGCGTGGTGGACTATGGCCCATACTCCCTCATTATACGAGGCCTATATCCCTGCAGTGGGATGTTTACGGGCTGATGATGAACTAGTGTATATCAATAGTATGTAAGTATGAACTATTTGTTTAGTGGTGAGTAAATAAATATTTTTTATAATATGTAAAACGGTCCTGTATGGTTAACTAAGGTGCCAACTGTACCAACTTATCTTCACATCAAGCAGTAATGTTGAAAGTATTGTTGTGTTCAACTTTAACTGCAACTTTTTTTTTTATGGCAATAGGTCGTCTATATTACGATCGACCATTACTGCCAGAGTCCGGTTGTAGGGCTAAAACCAATTGTTGTGTTCTAGCCGTTTGAGGTAAGATTGCCAATACCCCAAATAATGCTTCTACCTTTGGCTTAATCTTTGTCTAATATGATATGTGTTTAAAATCATAACCCTTCCGCAAAGGCTATCATATTATAACCATGTTCTGTGGAGTACCTATGTATAAGACAAAACATTGCCCTCTAGATTAAGTACCGCTAACGGTACCTCCACTTTTTACTCCACTAGTCAAGATGGAAAATTTAAATACTTACCAATAGTAAACTCCTTATCAGGGTGAACCTTCTTCAAGCTGTCTATTACAAAGTTTGTTTGTATAAGTGCCAACTGAAAAAATGCAACAGATATATATATATCTTTGGTCATTAAGTGGAACCTTCACCGTAACTTAGTATGTTGTGGTAAAAATTAAGAACTTATCTTTATGTAAAAGTCTACATACCTCGCTTTTCCTTGACCCAACACGGATAACATTTTTACCGTCACTTTCCATCATGAAAGGAAACAATAATTCAATGATCGTAAGGAACTTAGGTTATGTCATGAATATCAGACCTTCGTTTCAATGTTTGCAGTTTAGCGTTAGCATTAAAAGCTTGTCACCAACACTGTAGTGGACAAGTTAATGCTCAAATAACTTAATCAATTTATTTTAAAAAATCATATTGCAGAACAATCTCAACAAGTCATTTCATCGCTGGGTGTCTCGGCAAATAGTTACTATCTCTTTGGCTGGGTGTGAGTCTCGGTAAATAGTTACTATACTCTTTGGGTGTGAGTCGAAGAGTATAGTAACTATTTTGGTGTGAGTGATTTTTTTTTTTTTTTGGTTTAATTCTCTCCTTTAGGAGAAGGCAAAGGGATCTAGCCCATAACAGCCATGTCTTATTTCTCTTATTTCTTCAGTTTGTAAGTCAGTCTCAGTCAAAACAAGTAATTCGTCGTATACTTGGCGTATACAGAGTCTAGTCACGGTCAAGTCATTCTTCAGTAAAGTGGCAGAATGCTTTACAAAAGATTTTGGCGGCTTCTTGTGGGAACCCGAAAGCTTCGTTACGCACTTTAATTTACACTTCTCTTCACTTGTACACTATCACTAACGTTTGCTGCACAATATTCTGCCATTATTAAGCTTCAAAAGTTAGAATGCACAAATTATAAGACTTATAAAGAAAAATGCTACTTCACTCGCCGAGTTCCCGCCAAAAAGCCCTTGGTGTGAGTGAATTGTGAAATGAAATGACAACTGAGGTGTTACCAGTTTAATAATATCCAATCCCCCAAAGTACTCCTCCCTAACTTAAAAGGAAGACAGCACAGCCTCAACTTATTTAATTAGTTGCTTACCAATCGCAACACATCGCAATAAATCGTTATTTTTAAAAAAAAATTGCCCATTCGGACCGCGCTGGTAGGCTATTTTCTATTTCATGTACCTATCATCTATATCCTTCGACTTCACATTTTTTTCATTTGAAAATTGAGCGACGTATCGGAAAACAAGCCAACCATTGCTGTTCGAGTTAACTGCTATGACAAAGTAAGTTTCATTGTAACGTGATGCCATTTAGTAGGCAAGTAACTAATTAAGTTCCTTGTTTTTGAAACTACTAGGTTGTGCTGCCTTCTAATATTATGTTTAAATTAACCTGGTAACCTTCAAACTCTTTACCTCCAAATATATCCGAAAACGTGACACTTTATGGTACCATATTACTTGACATTTTTTGTTCATATACCTTTCTACACTACGGACATTGACCCGCCATCCTGACATCAGAATGGACGGTCAACCTTAAATGTTTTAATTCTTCTAAAATAGGCAGTAAGCAAATCTCTTATCACGGTAAGCAAATATAAGCAATTTTTGGACTATATTTCAAAGTAAAATACGACTGTTGACCTGCCATTCTGATGGTCACACGTATCCTCTATCCATATTTATAATTTTCACCGTGCGCGGGAAAAAAAATCTAAATAGCGGCGGGTGGATGTGCCCGTTTCCATAGAAAAATGTTCGTTTAAAGATAAACGAATTATCTTTAAGTATAACACATATTACTCGTAAAACTCATATTTTTAATCGATAGTGTCGATTCGGATGTACGCCAACTAGACTGAACTACACTAAAATTAGGTTTAGTTAAGTAAAATGACGTTTGCTATTCGGAAAATTACAAACTTATCTAATTTGACAGGACTTGACTTATTTTAGTTTAATCGAATTAAACTTAGTTAAAAACACGTTTTTGCTATTCGGGATGACCAAATATCGTTTAAAATACGAAACGTCAAACGTAAATTAACTTAATTTTAGTCGATACATAATTTTGTATGAATGAACTAACCTAACTAACTAAACAATTAAATATTCTAGTCGGATGTTTTGTAATAATACGTCAAAAGAATGCATTTTTGAATTGAGCTGGTTGGCTGGATAGATCGTAGAGTACGTGTTTGGAGCTGTGGTGGATGAAAGGTAACTAGGTATCTACCATGAAGCTATATAAAAGTTTTACTTAGGGCTAGCGCTTGACCTCAATCACACCTGTGTTAAGAGAAAATGAGGCCGATAGGTCGAAGCATGCCCACTCGGAACCCCCAACTTGTTGGGGGACTGGCTCTCTCAACCAGCCGGAAGACAACAATGGTATCAACATTATTGATTGCGGCTCGCCCATTTAAATACTTACTTACCTACCTACTTAAAACCTTTTCTCTGTCCGTTCCTATTTAATTGTGGTCCGAAGTTTGGATAGATGGCGTTTTTCCGGGTTAGTACGCTTCCACCCGTAACCCGTTGGGCATTAAAAAAAAGTTTTGCAATAATTTTTTAATTGAGCTGGTTGGCGGGATAGATGATATAATACGCGTTTGGAGTGGATGCAGATAAAGGTAATAAGATCTCTCTACCTTGTAGATAAAAGTTTTACTTATTGATTGCGACTCGCCTATTTACTAAGTACTCACATACCTACATTAAACTTCTTCTCTGTCAGCTTCTATTTCAAATGCTGATTGTGTGTGACAGGAAATTTACAAAGATAAATAATATAAAACCGACAAGCGAAATCGTTTCATAACGCCAACTGTAAATGGAGTTCTTTTGGCAGATAGAAAAATGCTGCAAAAATTTCTAAGCGTCTCAAAACATGTTGTCGAAAATGACTGGCATACTTGACTTCCTAAAACTTCCCAAAATTAATAAACCGTTCTCAAGAATTGAGATGACTTGACGCTTAACAAGCTGTTGCTTATTAAAACTAAAACAGCGATCTCAATCTCAAGATCGATTTATTAATACGCCCTAAGAAGAGAAAAACCGATGTAAATGTTAAACAAGAAATCCGCGTTTTTGCAGTAGCGCTATTTCATGTTCACATTTCTTGTTTGTCTGGCAACACTGTATTCAATTTAGTTATCTTGTCCTCTGTCAAACAAGGTTTCTTTTTAGTTCGTGCCAAAGAGTATAGTAACTATTTTTTCGTGCGCAAACCCGAATAGCACATGCACTTGATTAAACTAATTTTAGTCGAATTTTGGTTAAGTTTAGTTTTAGTTGGTTGTACATCCGAATCGACACCATTGTCATTTTTTCTCGTACTTTTATACGTTGTAAGAACAAACTAAAATAAAAAAACGTTTTGGTTGGGCGCGGTTTCGGCTATTTATTCTCTTTATCTACTAAGAAAAGCACAAAAGATTTTTTTTTATATGAGAGGCCGGCAAACGAGCATGCGGGTCACCTGATGGAAAGCAATCACCGCCGCCCATGGACACCCGCAACACCAAAAGGGTCACAGATGCGTTGCCGGCCTCTGAGGAAGGTGTAGGCTCGTTTCTTGAAAGTTCCAATGTCGTACTCGTTCGGGAATACCGCTGCCGGAAGTCCGTTCCTTGAGAAACGTACAGTGGTAGACTTCCACTCATCCAGGTGATGTGGATGGAAATTTAATTTTCGGCGAGAAGTGTATCGGTTAAATTGAGCAGCGGGTATTAACTCGAACAATTCTTCAGAACACTCCCCATGAAATATGCGATAGAGAATTTGTTCGTTCGACCATATCTACAGAATAATCAACGCCAGAGTAATAACACTAATAACTAAATGTGATCATCGTTGATTTTGTGAATCGACTTTCGCACATCGCGGACGTTTGCGCTTCAATATTGGAATCTACGTAATATAGTTTATTTGCCGACAAAAAATCGATTACCGATTGGTCGGAGGGCAGCCTGGATGCCGAGCTTTGCGCTTTTATTATTTTACTTTTTCTCTCCTTGTCTATCCAAAATGTTAATACGGTAACATAACGGAAACAGCTGCTATTGGTGTCGATTCGGATGTACACCAACTAAACTAAAACCAGTTTTGGAGTGGTGCCGTCGCATCGTCTTGTTCCAGGGAGAAAGGGACAGTACTACTTTAAAACTGGTTTTAGTTTAGGTGGTGTACATCCGAATGGACACCAATTAGCAGTCATAATAATGTAAATAATACCTACGTCGCCTCGCCACCTAACTTAAACATCTATGGATATTGCCGGCACACGGCAGTAGTGGTATTTCATGAACTGGGTGGGTGTTAGTTATGATGTATCAAAAAAGTTATAGGTAAATGTACAATTTGAGTTAAATTCAAATAATTGAACAAAATCACTTTATTGATCTACATGAATTATAAATGTCAGAATAGGCGTCAAATCTAAACTACTTTGATTTTCACTAAATGCAAATATTTTTTAAGTTAAATTGTGACCTAAATTGGCCCAAATATTCTTAAATTTACACAACACAACTAAGTATGTGATGATGTCTGCATTTAGTTGTCTAAATTTTTAATAACATTTATTGATTGATTACCATAATCACATTTGTTACTCATATTTAAATTAATCATCACGGGCATAACGGGTTATCCAAGATCAAGATAGCATACTACCTTAGAAATCTAAGCACATACAAAATACAACGCAGAATACAGTAATATCAAATTGATCTTAACCTAAACATATTGATTGAAAATTATAAGTCAAAATAATTGGGATCACATTAAGTAAGGCGAGTACGTTTGCTACTCCTTAGTCTTCGTCTGTTATTAGGAACTGTTACGGTTTGCTTCACTCTTGGTGGCGATTCTGAAATATAAATAACATTAACTATGTCTCCCTATTTAATATTAATATTCTTAAAATTTTAAGTTCGAAAAAGGAGAACACTGGGATCAATTTGTCAATTCATTTCGTTTGTACTCTGTTATATGTATGTAATATTTTCGTGCAATAAAGAATACATTTACACAACTAAGTTGTTTAGTTTAGTTGTTAAGTTAGTGACACTGCTCATAGAAATAGGTTAGGTAAAATAATAAATAATAATCATACGAATCATAATCTATTTCTGTGACCAGTGTCTCTATTTAAAACTGGTATGTCTTTGGAAGGACATTTTAGAAAGGTATATCATGGTTGAACCTGATAATCTCTGCTTGGCAGCTGCAGTGTGCTACGATTGAATATACTTACTTTTTATTTTTGGTGACAGAGTTGTTTCTGAAATTTTTACTCTTTTCTTACTGACAATGCTTTTAGTGCATTTAGAATTTATTTCATTGCTTTTAGAAACATGTTCATGGTCCACTTCCATTTTCTCCTCACTACAAGTTTTCTGTCTGGTGCTTCTTGCTCTTCGTACACCTTTAGTTATTTTCAGTGTGTCAACATCCACTTTTTCTATATTATCCTCATTAGAAGTTTTCTGTCTACTGGACCTAACTTTTCTTTCATTGCTTCTGATTGGTTCTTCCTTTGCTTTGCTATCAACAGACTTTTGCTTTGTGGTTTTTGGAGGTTTTTCATTAATCTTGTATGTTATTTCTAAATCTGAATCCATTTTATCCTCATTGTCAGTACTGGTTGTTTTTTGTCGAGTGGTTCTAGTTTTTGCGTCTTGTTTTTTAACAGTCTTAGGCTTTGTAGCTCGGGTACACCGTACAACTACAATGGGCTCCTTTTTAGTGGAATTCTGAAGTTTTGAAAGGTCCAATTTCTCTTTCGCTTCCCTTTTCTCTTTCATCCGATACACTTTTAGCATAGCTGGTGTATATCCTTCTAATCCCTCAATAGTTTCTTCCGTATCTTTGGCAGCGATTTTTCCGGCGACTTTTTTCTTAAAATTTGCCAATACTTCTTTCATAGCATATGTAGGATTTGTGTTCTGTAAGTAATCCTTTTGCATAAGTGGTGATTGGAGGTTCGATTCATTGCTTTCTGAAGATGCGTTAGATAGTTTCCGGATGCGATACTTGCAAGTTCCTTCATCATCGTCTTCATCGTTACTAGTATTACGATCTTTGCGGATTATATCTTCTGGATTTCCTGCTAGAATCTCCGCCCAAGTGAATTGTCTAGCAGAACCCATGAAGTTTCCGAATTTTCCAATACTGTTTCTGTGCTTTCTCACGCCCCTCCTTTTTTTGACATTCTTTTTCTGTGAACGTAAATTTTTAGGTGACAGTTTCTTTCCGAATACGTCGTGTGGCATAAGTGATTTCTTTAGACGAGCGACTAAATCAGCATCGGATATGAAGAAATTTCGGGAGGTGCATGGTTTCCGAATGCCATCACTAGACGAGTTCAGTGTTTGCTTCAACAACTCCAGTTTAAGATCATTTTCAAGAGAGCAAAGATTTTCCCGTTCATATGTTTTCTTGATACCATTCCTAGACAAGAAATCTGCAGGAGTATTTTTCCGGCCAAAACGCTTGGAGTAACATAACTTTCTGCTCATCGGTGACATCGAGGGCTCGGCAAAGTTTAAATACATATCTTTATCATAGCCATTCTTAAGCAATTCACTCTTGAACAAACTTCTGCAATAGTCATAATCTGGTTTATCAGTAAATTCCAAGCTTGTTACATATTCCAAGTATTTCTCAATGAATTGTGGGTAGAATTCAGTCTTAAAACAAGTCTTTAGGAATGACTTTATATCATTCATGAAATTTTTCTTCAAAGCGTGAACTAAGTCCGGTTCAGCTAATAATTCATTTGTCTTCCATGGCAGAGTTCCTGTTAGCCAATCGAGTAAGTTGTACCCAAGGGTTTCAAGGTCAGAGCGTCGGGAATGAGCGCCGATATGAGAATCTCTTGAACTGTATTCCAAAGTACCATCATGCGCCTTTCTTGCATCCATTCCAAAGTCCTTATGATCACCTTCAGCATCTAAAAATTTCGATGCCAACCCGTAATCTAATAAATAGATTTGTCCATTTGACTGAGATAACACTGCTTCTCTGTGAATTTCGTCCAAATTGTCACGAGACTCAGTATTGATTTTTCCATTCTGTTCATCAATATCTTCACAAAATTCTTCAGTGTACATAAATTGTTTATTGCTAAAATCATCCAGCAGCTTTTGGTATGATTGGTCGGAACAAACTGAGCTATTCAAGTCTTCATAGTTCACACAGTTTGAGAGCTGCCGCAAGTTAAATGCATGATGTCTGTGTAAAGTTCTGCTATCCCTATCTGAAAGTATCTTCCTCAACTTCTTTTTAACATTAGCCAGTCTTTCATCATTGTCACCCTCCACATCAGAATTGCACCCGCTTTTGTAATCTTTCACAATGAAATCTTCATCTTCATAGTAGTTTGATGCTCTGGATTTTTTGGGTCTTCTTTGCTTCCCCGACAATACTGCAACTTCTTTAGTTTCTTTTTGGAACGACGGAGTGGGTTTTATCATTGGAATTTTATTTAGTTTTCCACCGTCAAAGCCCAGCATAAGATTTGAGCTCTTTATGTCAGAATGGGTGTAGCCTTGGTTATGTAAATATTCCAGTACATCTAATATCTGTATAGCTAAAACAAGTACATTTTTTAAGTCCAGTACTTTGGTTCTGGCAATAACTTTCTGCAAATCAATATCATAGCGAGGGAGGACAAGAAATCTATATTTCACGTTGGTGTTATCATCTATGAATGAGCCACTGGCGATGTAAACCGGCATGCCTACGCATTTTTGTTTGTTGCGTTGACGCCATTTTTTCACTGAAAACAAAATTTTGCACAAGTTAGTCACCCTCAACGGAATAATCACATCAATGTTTGGGCACAGTTCACAATCCACTGCGCAGGTGGATTTGCGTCAGTTGTGGCCACTTGACGTCAGTGCTTTCAAGCGGCCCTTGTGGGACCACCGACTTGGCTCAACGACTGCCTTCTATTGAAAATAAATCGAGACCGACTATTCAGTGGCGTGCCTAGGGTTTCAGAGTAAGGCAAGCCCGAAATGTGTTGGATGAATGGTTTGTGGTTTTTACGCAGGTAATGAAGTTAAATACATCTTGTTGTTTCTTTTCTGTTCAATCTGAAGGATCATATGAAATTTCTGTACTGTGTAAAAATCAATAAAGTTTGAAGTTGATGTTCCTGATTGAGTAGCTTATCAACTTGCCCGGCTTTTGGGCTAATATCAAGGAACCGCCACTGCGACTGTTTAATGTGCTCTTCCAAAGCACGGAGAAACGCTCCTATGGAAATACCACTAGTATTCATTCACACAACCATTGGACCGACTACGCCAGAAAATAATATGTGAAAACAAGATATTTACCTTTCTCAACCTGCGCAGTTCTAATAAGACAATGTACTTCAACAAAAAGTGGTCCATTAGTATGTGGCTCGATTTTGACGACATATCTAGCATTTGCCTTTGTTACTTCTTTGTTGATATCATCAGATGCCAAGTAAATTCTGCCGAAGCTGCCTCGACCTGTAATATGGTTATGATAAAAATTATACATATTGGTTCCTCCAAAAATTTCGTGCGCAAAGTGGAATTTAGCTATTTTGAAAATATCAAAAAATAATGCTCAAATAGTGTGTTATTCAATATTTTTAATGAGGATTTTGACGTCCAGGGTTACTGGAATCCCCATTTCTCATACGCAGCCACATATAAATAAATATCTTTTCACATACACGCAGCGCACACACACACTAAACAACTAGGCTTGTATTATGGGTACCTGATGGTTGATAATCTACACAAATACATTTACAAGACTGCTTTATCGATGATTATAGTTATTATTACAAAGATTTATGCGTAAATCACCGAAATATTTAGGACGACAGGTTGGTGTATGTATGTGGATAGTGGACGCGGCCTAAAGGGCGCCAATTCACTTAACGTTCTAATTCCAAATGTTTATATTTTTTACCTACCTAACACAATTTTGTGCTTCAATAACTTTTATGACAATCCTTAATTTTGTTTTATAATTAGCCTCCCAAATTAATCTTTAAAAAAAAATTACAGTCTGTGTAATTCATGGACTTATTATTTAAACAGGACTGATAACTACCAAAAGAATCATTTAGGAAAATGATCACTATGTCAACGCAATAAGGTATTAAATTGGATGCACCATACACAAAGGCAAATCCGAGCCGAGAGAGATAGAAATAACGGAGGCCGTGTGTCTCGTTCTTACATCTTGCCAGCAAAAAAAATGATTATGATCAACAGTTTTGGCTACTCAAAAATTCCATTGAAACACTTATATTTTTATGTTATTTTAACAATTATAAATAAACAAATAACATTCGCATTAATTTCTTTTCATATATTCTTAAATCAAACAGAAAACATACATTTTTATTTCGATTTTGTTATTTTTATGGTAACCCTGAAAAGCATGTCATGTCATGGCGGTTCGGTGTGATTTTGAATTTTCTTTGCATTAAAAGTTTTTTAAAGTATTTGTTATATTATAACAAGTAAAAGGAGTAAAATGGTGAAAAAGTGTTGCGTTTATACTTGCCCAAGTGAATCCTATGGTGGTTGCAACATATCTTTCCACAGGTAAGCTAAAAATAATATTTTTGTAAATCAAAGAAGTAGGATGCCCATGAAGTCTTGAAATGAGTCGAAATATGTGAAATATGTGTGATTGATTAGGGTCCTGACTGTTGTACTATTATTGCAGTTTCCCAAAAAATGAAGAAATGCGAAATAAATGGCTCACGCCGGCTAATGTCAAAACGCCAAAGTTTTTTGACAAATATTTTATTACAACATTTGTCCCAAGTAACAAATATATTGTGGTCACCCTGTTAGACAGAGACAAACGGCCTCTACGTTACACATCCTGCTCGGCTCGTTTTTCAGCGGCGAGTACTCAGTCCTGTTTAAATATTAAGTCCATGGTGTAATTGGGCCCCCATTTTTTAATTATCTACGTATATTAGTTACTGAATAAATACCGGCGACAGGCAACAGACACTGTGAATTGTTTTGTCGGTTTTGGTAAAGAACACTAAAAAAGAAACTATGCCAAGTAAGATAAAAATAAGAAATTGAACTCAGATATATGTTTTATCAGTTATTACAAGTTCCTGTGTGTAAATTAATGTGGCCATATTGTGTCACTCATGCGCATTGCCTCTAACACTATCCCTGTTGTTTATTAGCGATTCCTTAGTCACGAGTTCAGCCAAATTTAAAAAATAAATATTCATCCATCTTGTGACATCTTGAATGGCAAATAAAATTCTCTAAAGCAAAGATTTTTATTTATTTATTTTTATTTTTATAATTTATTGCACACGAGTACACATAAAAGTCAAATACATACTAGATACAGGATATACAAAAGGCACTAGCTTATCTCTAAAAAGAGATTTCTTCCAGCAAGATATTGGTATGCATAATAATTTTATGTAGGTTTATATGACAGACTTTTTATTTTGTGTAGGTATGTATATATTATATGTAAGTATATAAAAAGATACAGCTATTCCTTATTTATTACATATTATATAAGGCTTGTTCACCACTGCCTGACTAACTGACTCATTGATTTTTTAAATAAAACTTATGTAGGTACATATTTTATTTAATGTTAAATAGGTAATTATTTTATTATATTTGAAGTATTATTATATAGTCCTTTGATTTCAAGTTAATTATTTTCACTTTTTTCTGAGTGCACGCATGTATGTATGTCTATCCTATCGAACCTGTTTTCCTTCACATTTGCAGGGTCTTCCTGGAAGAAATCTCTTTTTAGAGATACGCTAGTACCTTTTGTATATCCTGTATCTAGATACAGGATATATACAGGAGGAAAGTCAAATACTTACTAGTAAGTATTTGACTTTTATGTGTACTCTGTGCAATAAATTATTAATAAATAAATAAAGATAACACTGAGGTTGATCTCTCGACTAGTGGTAATTCCTAGACCAATAATGTAAATACCGCCTCGGTTTTTACGACACACGAGAAAAGGTTCAATCTATCATCAACAGTACCCACACAGAAATAATATCAAATTAAAAGAACTAATAAATACAGCAGACTTGATGTGGATAAACAAGTCCATCTCAAAACCAGTTTTCTCGCAGTTGTTTAAAGAGGCTGTTGCCTCAGATTACATACACAATTACACCTACTGAGACATGTGTGAAATATGCTACAGGATAGATGGTTCTTCATTCTGTCAATATAGTAGACCTAATACAATTTGTTAAGTAGGTACCTTATTTATTTAGTGATATGAGACAGATGACATCATTGTTGTATTGAATTAGACATATCAAGTGTAGTTCACTCTTAATCAATAAATGAATGGTTTGTGTATCCTAATCTCAACTAATATATAAATGCGAAAGTTTGTGCGTGTATGTGTGTGTATATATGTATGTATGTAAGCCTAAATGGCTGGATGAATTTGGATGAAATTTGGTTAGTAGACAGATTTAACCGATTTTGATGAAATGTTCCATGCATATACTATTGTGATTAACTTTAGCAGTTTCAATGCACAAAATCTAAGAGGATGCAATGCATAAAACCACATCTTGCCATATAATATTGGCACCAATTACTCTCTATTTGTAATATTTTCTTAGTAAAATTACATAAGTTTTATTCTTTAACTTGAGTTGGTAGATTAATTGTAAAGTAAGATAATCCTTTACTATATTCAGAACTGACAAACTTAATAAAAAGAGGATTCCTGTGGGAAAAATCTATATTCCCACATTAGGCACACACCAATAAAGACAGGCAGAGAATTTACATAGTTTCTTTTAGTAAAACATTTGACAATAGACAGGTAAGCTATATAAATATATCTTGGACTAAATTTTTATGTTCCTTTCGTGGCATGTAGGCTTGAATAGCATTGAGCACCCATTGTGATTTAAATGAATATCTGATTTCCACAAGCCATTGGAATGGATACTGCATAGTTCATCATTTTTGAAGTCCTTCATTTTCCATGTTGGTTCAAAACATGGATTTCAACACATTGTTTCAGTTTTTGGACAAAATTCTAGCTAAATTCTCAGGTGTAAGAATTTACTGACCAAACTAATAATTAAATATTTCGGACACTTACACCAATCATCTAATCCCAAACTAAGCAAAGCTTGTACTATGGAAACTAGATATGATAAATATTTATATAAACAACCGCAATTCGGGAATAAATGTTTGTATTCATCACATAAACATTTACCTGTCCTGGAAACTAAATTTATGATTTCTACTTTATTTATTTATTGTATGATTATATTTATGAAATAGACATTGTGAAATATAGGCCTAGAACCACCAAAATTTGCTTTACAGAAAGGTGAGGTTTTACACATACATGCCTACAGTCATGTTGTTAAGGTTCACAGATTTTCTGTATTAATTAAATATCTTATTGGGTGCTCAACACTTTTGGCCAAGGCTGTACTTATAAGACAAACAATACATCATATCACAAACATTGTACACACCTATGACATAATCATAAATAAGGGAAACAAGGTCAAAATGAGTGTGATGATGACTCATATATGTGCTTACTCACGCGGGGAAAGTACTTGTGCATTTTAATTTCCAATGTCTACTTCACATATCTGCCATGGTTATATTTTAGTACAGGAATTTTGTATTGTATAAGACTTAAAACTCTTTATAAGATCTCTTTATCATATTTATAAAATCATATGCTATAGCGTGGAGACAGAAAATGTTGGTGTATGTGTTTTGGTTGACACTCTGACCAAATGTTAAATTTTTGGGTTTAAGCTTACAAATGGGTTTATTTCGCCAAAGCAAACCAAAGCAAAACCACCAAAAAACAATCAAATATCAAGAACAAATTGTGTTCGAATTGGAATACACACAAGGCAGGGTCACCCATCCCTGCCACAACTCAAACCTTTGTCAAAGATCTTTAACGGAGACATGTTCAGAATTTAATTCTAAACATTTCCAGTATTCACGCATACACCTTGGTTTGTTGGATATTATGTTGTTTTCACTTATAGACTTCGAACTGGACACATGCCACTAAATAAGTTTGATTACAAAAATACGAGCTCTTTGAATGTGTGTGTGGGATTGTGGAAGATGAGCATCATATATTGGTGGTATATGAATGTATATGACAATAATATGTAATAACGACGGTCAATGATGATGAAACAGAGGCTAAAAAGGTCAGATGGGGGGAGTATTCCACGAGATCCTAGCTCATCCATATTCAAATGCTGTCAGAAGTCTATTTGGCTTTGTGAAGTCATTTGTGTCTGGCTAGAATCAATTTTACATAGATTAAGTTAGTAAGAGGCATGACGGGGCTAGAGTATACTCGTATAAAAGTTGCTAAACTTACATTATAAAAACCCTATTGCACATGGATCGGTCTGAGTGCACCGGAGACTTCTATTCTCCTATCAGGAAACTGGTTGTATTTAATATCAGCATTATATTATTTAAGTTTTGCTGCTAAAGTGGACAAGTTAACCAACCGCGAAAGATAATGTTTCGCCATATACTTGTGAAAAACTTAAAGTTACATCACATTAATGAATAGATAGTTTCATTAAAGAGACTGATAAAGTAAAAGGTCCATAGAACCGCAAACATTACAGTGAGCTTACCAATAGGTTTTCCAATCCGCCATTTCTTCTGTTGCACATCACTGAAGATTATACCTGCAGGCAGAGCTTCATCGTCGAAAAAACTGACGTCCAAGCTAAGTGAAGGCTCCTGTACAGAATTAACTTTGATTTTCTTCTTCGCGGGCATCGGCAGTTGCACCACCTCGTTACCACGGCGGGGCATCACGAGTTCATCCAGATATTAGTCTAATGACAATGATTTAGGTACTATAAATTTCCCCCATATACCGACACCTTGAGAAGGTCGTAGCAACTGAAATCAAATGTCGCCGTAACAATATCCTGTTAGCCGTTTATTGTTTATAATCAAATTACCGTCAACGTGCATGAAAATGTGAGAAATGGAATGCAATTATCGGTAAAAGTTATCCAGAAAGTTGTTTACTTCAATGAGTGACAATGAAGCCATTTATATCACTTACCAGCGATTATTGTCACTAACAATTTGAATTGACACTAAAATAATTTGCTACGATTGATCATGTGTTATTGCTATTGTTCTTCAATTAAAAACACGAACTATACGTGATACCTAACAACTGATTAAAAGTTCGCCATGTTGTTAGAAATCAAACGATCAATGAAAGAAATGCCACAGGCCCACAGATCACATAGCAGGTAAATTCGGATACACGTATCACATATGTCGAGGTGGCCGCACAGACATAATTATTATGAACCTAGATAGAGTGTACATAAATAAATAAATAATAAATAAAAGGCATTTATTCACCACATGATTATCACACAAATTACAGTAACAGTATTTAAAACTTATTTTTGTGATGAAAGGGCAGGGGCTCAGCAGAAATAGCTGCAGCTGCACCAAAGAATTTATTATTTTTATTATTAGCTGCCTAGCTAATAATAAAAATAAAATAAAAAAAATATTACAGAGATAATACATGAGTAAAAATTACAAGGGCATTGCATGATATTGCTATAAGCACTATAAAACTGCGTGTATTCGAGTTTTACCGGCGCGGCGAGTCGAGTGCCTCGCCGCGATTCCTACAAAATGTTTTTTGGTAGGAATTCGGCGAGTACCTAGTTCATTCCTTTCCTTTCCGTATTTTTTTATAACCCTGCCTTTTACCTGAAATTGGCACAAAGCTGCAACTAGTGCCACCACATAAAAAAAATCGGTGAGTAATGTATGTTTCCCATGTGTAATATTTTGAGTTTTAGCGTAGGTATAATAATAAATAAATAAAGGCAGATTACTCTGCAACACAACCTACTGATTGTACACCACAATACGTACGTACAAGTATAAAATATAAAGGAAGTATAACATATAAGTGAATAACTAAACTTACGTGATGTTTTCCTTCATAGTTGAGTGGGAACCGCCAAACCTTTTTTATAAATATATAATTTAAATAAATATATAATATTTATTTATTTATTATTAACTCAGGTTAATTAATAAAAATGAGTCTAGTGTAATTTTATTAAACTATCGAAGTAGGTAATTAAAAATCCGTTAAATATAAATTACGTTTAAACGTGGTACCTACCTACATACTAGATGATCAAACTACTGAAACGCCACCAGCAGCGAGTGACGTCATAACACCATCGTAAACTGGTTCTACATGCTAAGCATTTTCTTTTTATTGTAAGTTTTATACCGTAAGGAAAAAATAGGGCATATTAGGTAAGTGAAAAGTATTGGCCTAAGTAGTTTTTTTTTCAAAAACGCACGCGTGTCGGCCTGTTTTTTGATATGCCACTGGCGGGATTCGTAGGGTTCCTATCATGCGAAAATTTAGAACTCATATTTTCGCCAAGTTTTCTTAATTTATTTAATTAATAATGTAATTATGTTGGAAAGGCTACAAACGCGACCGTCAAATAACACAACTACAGTCTTATTCGATGATGGGTTTGAAAAAAAAAAAAACTGCCTATGCCAATACAATCTCTTTCACTTACCTAATATGCCCTATTTTTTTCCTTGCGGTAAAAAAACTCATATTTTATACCGTAAAATAAAAATTTAAGTACTAAGTACTTAGCGACAGAGGAAGCTGTATACATAAAAACGGTTGGTGTAAAGTAAAGAATTGATTCAATCATGGTTGCCAGTTTCATTGAAGCAAACCCTGATTTCTAAACTAAAAATTTAAAATCGTTTATTGTGTAATTACTTTGAGGTTAAAACGAGGGCGGAAAGTAGAGAGACGTGGTCATTACTCCACCGACAAGAGGATAGCTCTTAAATTGGAGAATTTTTTTTTATTATTATTATTTTACTACAAAAGGGCTGTTTTAATATTTACTTTTAGCCACAAGACGTCCGTTGCTGAACTATAACTGGCTGAAATTATTCTAAAGAGTAAATAATAATTTTTGGAGGTTAAATTCGTTTGGAAATATTACCTCGTCTTACTAACTTGTGTCAATTAAATAAATAAATAAATATCCTTGGACATACACACAGCTCCATCTGGGGTTCTATTACATAATATCATCGTTTTCGTCATCGGTTATTACGATCTGACATATGATTGGTTGGCTCATTGCCCGCTCGGCAATTTGACGGTTTCTCATTGGATAACGTAATCGATAACGATACCGATGAAGTTACGTAATCTAAGGGCTGGTTCCACAGTAAGCAACTATAGGCTTGTGTTGTGGATACCAGATGGTTGATATACTACATAAATACCTACCTATTTTTTTGTGAATAAATACTATATATGAAAACATCCATAACACATGTCCGTATTCATCACAGAAACACATGGTCCTAGCGGGATTCGAACCCGCGACCTGATGGTATAGTGGTCAGAGTTTCTAATCACTACACCATAATCGTCGGTCGTCAATTGGTGTTATAAAATTTTATCATTTGTTAGAGTGTAGCACATACAATTGCTTATGTTATGTACGTATTAGCCGAAAAGCCCACCGTAATATATGTACATCCCCGCCTCCACACACCTCCCACTGTAACTGCTATAAGCTAGGATCAACAGTGGTACACTGCATGGCACCTACTGAAGGTAGACGGCGCGCCTCTCGTTTTTTTTTATGCACAACGGGTTGTAGGTACTTGACCTCACTCACACCTGATGGTGAAGATGAAGTCGAAAGTGGAAGCGTACTGACCCGGAAACCCCAACACATTTGGGGGACTGGCTATCTTATCTCTGACAACCGGAACACAACAATGCTATTAACATTGTTGCTTGGCGGCAGATTTAGATTTAAAATGCCCTACCACCAACCAAAACTCTTGTTACCGTGACTATTTGTTAATCCCCTTGGCAAATGGCAAACGGAATATATGTACAGTCGACAACACGACAATCGTACCTAACAATACCAGTGAGCAACCCGCGGGATACGCCTTAGGCCGGGAATATACTTCCAATAGTTTTTGCGATTGTCTGATGACTATCTCACTCGATACACGTCCGATTCCTCCGACAGACTTTTTCTGAACTCAGTCGTTCTGGAGTCCTGAGTGTTTTGCATTTGAGGTTTGCGGAGCAGACACAAAAAATGGACGACGAATCAATGTTACTTGTTTCATTTACTTAATGCAAAAAACTTGAAAATTAAAAGATTTGCTCATGTTGACGCGAAAGAAGAAAACATCGATAATAAAATCGTAAGCAACTTGGCGCTGTTTCCGACTCGAACGTCCGATCCGACTGTCGGAACGGACGTGTATTGAATGTTCAAACAAAACTATGGCTCCAACGTCTTCCGATAGTCTGAAAAAATATACTCCTAAATATATTTTCTCCTAAATATATTCCTAAAAATATATTTAGGTAAAATAGTGATAAACATGATGTGAGTACAATTTTGCAATTCATGCAAACCAATTCTGCAAAATCAAGTCATTGATTCAGAGGGCTATGCATACCTTTTCTCAATAAGGTTTTCTGTTGATATACAAAAACAAAAAACAGAAACTTATTAAGAAAGCTATTATAAAATATCAGACTATTTGGGTGATAATCATCCATGGACGTAACCAACTCGTTCACATACCTATTTTACAATCTATCATTGAAATATTTACTGACTGCAATCTGTTTGCATTGCTTGTGCAATAAAGAATTAAATTGTACCTACCTTGTGTAAAACCATCTTTAAAAGGGAAAAATAGCTTTTAGAACAATCAGCAGCTGAGAAAATGTAAAAACTGAGTATTTTAAGTGTGCCTTGCGTAACAACAAAATAAATATTTTTAATAACACTATTATTCTTTCAGATGGAAAAAGGAGATCTTTAATGGCAATTCGTCCAAAAACTACAACTGCTTATCTAAACAATTAAACATCCAAATCTGTTCATCCCTTTGTGCTACTGCGGCACACACTCGCTTTTTGTATTTTCTAGTCTTTACGTTTATTTGTATGTATATTTCTTTGTAATTTAAAAATTGTGTAGATGTGTGAACGCAGTGGCGTAAATAAATGCTTTATCTATCTATCTTATCTTATCTATCATCTATCCTTTGATGTGTGAATGAAATGATTTTGTGACTGAGCAACAAATTAAAGAAACTTTCGCATTTAGATTATTACTTTTAAACTTTTTTTGAAGAACATAATTGAGGGAAAGATTGGTGGAAAGAAAGGAAGGGGAAGACCTAAGAACTTCTTACCACGTACGTCCACCCTGTGGAACGGACTTCCGGCAGCGGTATTCCCGAACGAGTACGACATTGGAACCTTCAAGAAACGAGCCTACACCTTCCTCAAAGGCCGGCAACGCATCTGTGACCCTTTTGGTGTTGCGGGTGTCCATGGGCGGCGGTGATTGCTTTCCATCAGGTGACCCGCATGCTAGTTTGCCGCTCTCTCATATAAAAAAAAAAAGTTACTTTGACCAAGTGAAAGAAAAGGGGAATGTCGTGTCGTAGCCGAAAGTAAAGAGACGTGGTCATAATGCCACCGATAAGAGCATAAGCTCTTGAATTGAAGAAGAAGAAACTACCTAGTTAGATCAGATTGTCTAAAGAAGTTAGAAATTATTAGATTTCTTTTGAAGACACGTCTAAATAAGTTTTATTTTTTTTGAATCGTGTTCGGCTGATACCAAAACAGAAGCCGAAATTCCGGTTACAGTTTCGGCTGAAATCTAGTTTCGGTCGGTCACTATCAACAGCGGTACTGGGGGGGTGACGGTCATAGAAGGCCACTACCCTCCCCTGGCCTTTGTGATAGATAACACTCTTTATAATTTTATTCATATTTATTCATTTCTTTAGATTTCCATTGTGCACGTCTTATCTGCCTCTTCCAGTCATATCTCTCTTTCGTAGGTCTGCTGGAAGAAATTTCATTGTAGAAATAAGCAGAACCTGTTGTGTCGTCTCTATTATGTTGTATCTGTATGTTTTTTTTCTTGTGTGCAATAAATGATAAATAAATAAATATAATATACCTTTGAAATGCAAAATGCAATACTCATGGAACAATAAGATATTAATTTAATTAACAAAAGCTACATGAAGAATACAACGTACATCATTAATCGCACATAAAGGCGGCCTTATAGATAACTGCTTTTTTTTCCAAGGAACCTTAGGGTAAAGATACAAGATACCAGTAGATGAGATTTGCACTAATAGTAGCAATACGGGTGTATTTTTATAGTTGGTAATTATTATTGTTTATTTTGGAACTTTCCATACTTAACTGGACCCCAAGTACCTATGTGACCCCTTCGAAATTACGAACAACGTTTCATTATATTAAAAGAGAACCGAAAGTGCAATTGAAAACAAAACCACATCTCTATTATTATGGTCGAAATAGTAATGGGGGGAAGGTAAACACAAAATGTAGTGATTATACTATCCTCTTTGGGTGGATTAACCCTGTAAGCGGAAAAGGTTTACTGGAGCAGAGTGGTGGCACGGCGGGGCATAGCATGTTCGGACGAAAACCAGCCATACTTATAATCCTCTTGGATGCACATACAGTCAAATGCAGAGCTTGTGTGACGTTGCGTCGTCGGAGGACGGATGCATGCAGGGAGAGAGAGGAGAACGCAAGAGGGTTGGAGGGGGCAGCGGAAAGCGAAGTAAACGAAACTTTTTCATTCAGCAGCAGGCCGCCGCGCGCCGTGCTTGTGTTTCGTGTTTTACGTTGGTCCATGCAAATGCGACTATCGTGCGCGATGTCTTTTTGTTTGTCAACAAATAAAACGTAACGTAACCTGTGTTTGGTGACATAAAAACAATAATGTGAACGTTTCTCCACTTGATAAAGATGTAAACTAATGTTATTTTCAAGTGTGTTCGAAGATGGACGGTGCTAATGCGGATTCAGATCATTCTATGACTTGGGAGGACTTTTTCGGTTCGTGTTACTAAGTTTTATTTATTAATTATTTAATTACCTATTAATTCTTGAACACAACAATTGATACTAATGTAGCAAGCACTGTACTTTCGACAGATGCGTAATGGATCTTCCCTTATTTACAGCGACAATAGGTATTATTGGCAATTGTTTGATTAAAAAAAAGGTTTGCAACGTTATCGAATTGAAGTTCCATCGTCGGCAATTTCCCGAGGCTAATAAGTAGAGGTAGGTACTTCTTACTATACTGGTTTATGCAGCATTTCCCCATATGGCAATCATACCATACATTGCGCTTCGATCCGAGATCACATCCAGTAAACGGGGGCGGTCCTTTAATACGCTCATCATTGTAAGCAAGCTTGTAGGCAGGTACAGGTATTCTTTTTATGCATAAAGCTCAGATATATGAATGGATTCTTTATTAATATTAATAAGGACTAATTATGGGTAGGTACCTATCTAACTTAGGTAGGTACCAACCTATAGTTATAAATTGCAAAAAAAATTGGGAACCCCGACACTATCAAATAATCTAGGTAAAGAAACTAAATGTTCAAAACAAAATTAAATTACCTATAATATTTTGGAAACTGTTGAACCGTCCTGCAAACACCAGGAACAGATGATTTTTAAATTGGCATAGCAACATTGGTGCTACCACACCACAGATACACAGGTAGACAAAGGCTTACTCTAAGAATAATTAAGTAGGTAGGTAGGTACCTTCCTATCTAAGCATTTATTATTCTACGCCTCTACCTCTGTCATATTACCTATTCTGTGCCTCTGTTAAGAAAACTATAGAGTAGTTAATACATAACATAACCTACCTGCTTGATAATGTCTGTTTATGACTCTACCTATTCACCAGCTACCTATTTGTTCGTTAAGCGCCACTGCGAAGATATTTAGTCATTCTTGTCTAGCCAAGTAGCTAAGTAGAGTGTCTAGCTACCTAGGCAGGCACACATAAAAAGTATTATCCTACTCTTTTTTATTTATGTGATGCAGGTTTATTAATGTAGATACGTGATGAGTAAACAAACATAGAAGAGAAACCGGGGAAACGGGTATATAATTGAGAAGTATTTAAGAGAAACGTGGATAAAGTAACCACACAAGGTAAACAGGTAACAAGTATTATAACTGCGACATATAAATATAATGTATACAACCTATAGGTGCCTACCTGCCCTATCTTTAGAGTTGCCATAATTTCCAATATGTAACGTAGAAATAAAACACGTAAGTGTGGGCAAGTAGGTATACCTACTTAATTGTCTTTAATCATGACAACGTGATGTGTTTTGGGTACTTTAAGCCCTCTACCTTTGGTGTTGACTTTAGGGTCTATCATAAAACGTAACGATGTTGTTCTTCCGAAGTGAAACAATTTTACATGTGGTATTTCAAAAGACCAGTGCCACTTCCGTAATTTAAAACGATACTTGCGAAAACAACACTGCTAGTACCTTATACGGGATAAAAACGGTGTAAACAAAATACAGGATTGGACAGCAAAATACGGTAACAATCCCGTATATTTCGGAACGTATGTATGGCAACTCTACCTAGGTATCTTACCGGACTACGGGAAAATCTTCCACCGTTTGAATTTCGAACTCATTGATTTCACATTAGACGTTCGTTAGCTTCAATTTGATTGTCGATTTTTAGATCGCTTAGAAA
Organism: Oegoconia quadripuncta; assembly: GCA_949316235.1. NCBI lineage: Eukaryota > Metazoa > Arthropoda > Insecta > Lepidoptera > Autostichidae > Oegoconia > Oegoconia quadripuncta. Next base: position 5,762,419 of record OX438746.1, read on the forward strand.
CGTGCCTTTTATTAATTTGCTTAGTTGTGCGAAGAAGGTCACTATTAAATCGATGAATCATATGAAATGGTTGTACCGACAATACAATACCAACACATTCTTCTTGATTATGAGTAACTAGTAGTATAAATCTCTGTTTACGTAAAACAATATTCATGTATTGTAATGCAATGTTAAGTGTCATTAGGTGTTAGGTGTCTGTCACACATTAATGTGATTGTACTTATCTTAACTGAAGAATGCAAATAGATAAATGTGTCGGAACAAATTCCATCTACTTTAATTGGGCAATATGTAGGTATTACGTCTGAAATTTTTAAACAAGATACAATGTCTACTTCATCTTTCTTCCTATATTAGCAATCCTAACAGGCGACATATCTGCAGTGTCGAGTGAAATAAGTCCAATGAGCAAATCAAACTAATATTATGAATGCGAAAGTAAATGTGTAAGTTTGTTACCTCTACACGCCTAAACGGCTGGACGGATTGGGGTTGGTTGGTCGGCAGATTTGCATTAACCTAATAAAGACAAAAATTTTTGCTGAACCATTTTAATAAAATGTTCCATGCGAACGAAGTCGCGGATAACAGCTATAATATAATAAGTCGAGTGATCAAATTATACATATTTTCATCGATATATAGTTATATGACAGTGCTTTACGGAAGATTTTGGCGGATTTTTGTAGGAACACGACGACATCGTCAAACACTTATTTAATTACATTTATATACAATCACTGACATTTACTGTACAATACTCTGCATGTATTATATGTCACCACTTAAAATACTTATACAAATTTCAGGAAAATTAAAGGAAAATGCATCATCACTGGCTGAATTCCCACCAAAAAGCTCTATCATCCATCATTGCAAAAATAGCGAGAATCGGTATTGCCGTTGTATAAAATAACACGGGAATTAAATTAATGAGGTGTGCTTCCTTCGAACGCGCCGTTAGACAGGATGTTCGATCAATTTGAATCCCGACAGTTGGGCCACAGTAAGGTTTCAGAAGAGTAGGCCAAGGATGTAAAGTTGTAATGCCTTTTTTATTTTATGGTCAATGAAAACACCTGTAGTTTTATATAATACATTATATTATGAATATAACTGCTCAACTCAAGTATTAAAATAAGTAATATCATAAAAATAGGTCACAATATTACTAAAAGTACAAAATTTACAAAACTAAACCTGTAAGTAAAAATCGTGCCTTTTCCGAACAAAATTAAGTTCATAATAAGAATAATATGAAGTTCTTATGCACGTTGTTTGAAAACTAAGTTCCTAATTGAACACTACGTCATTTTCAAGAGCGTTGATTGAGAAACCCTGTATCTTATTAAGCAACTACTAATTACCACCGTTGTGTTGTATAACATGAAATGATAAATACAATATCATATTTAAGTTTTAAAACAAAAAAATATTAGGCATGGATCCCAGAACATTGGCAGCATTTCCGCATTATATGCAAAAATATATAATAATGTTTCGAACTCACTGTGCAGGAGACCACGGTTGGGCGTCTCTCTCATTTGAGACGCAGCCCTTTTTAATCTCTTTTCAACTGGTGTCGATTAAAAACTAAAAAAAATTACCTAAATTATAAATCTATAATTTTAAATGCATTTCCTAAAATATGCTATTCTGAAATACACCTATCGCTAAATTTAGAGATGGTTTTTACACATCTTCCTGCCTTGCCTGGAAGAGATCGCTTTTAGTGATAAGGTCGCCAAATTGTACATTCTATTCTTACCACTTTTCTGAAACTGTATTTTTTTTCTGTTATGCAATAAAGTGTATTTGTAATTGATGTACCTTATTGCCATAGTCAAAATCAGATTCTTTTCTTCAGAACAGTTTTTTTTAATGTTTGCTAACATTATGTTTGTTAGTATATGGAATTGCGTTACCGCATTTTATCATTTAAACTGGCCTTTGTTTTTGACTCTTAATTTGCATAATAAATTTGGTTTTATGCTTTGGTTAAATACGTTTCTTTATCGATACTGCGAAAATGGCAAAATTCTTTTTAAAAAGGTTTCTCTTATCAAAATAATTATTCGCGTTCGACAACTAACTTGTTTTATTTTACAATCAAAGAATATTAAAAAAACTTTTATAAATAAAACATCATGTAGCCTTTGCCGAACAATAAAGACAAAGAAGTATATATAACATTACAACAACAAAATAAAGATTTTTGTTTGAATGATGCAGTATCATGTTGGTTTTCATACCTTACACCAATAGTGATGGCCACGGAGCAATAAGTGATGCTTTGCAATTATTTAGCAAATAGTTTCACAAATAGCGAAGTGGAACAAAGATGTTTGTGGCCAATCTCTAAACAGACAATGAACGTAGCTTTTGAGTCAGGCTTAAGCTATCTAAAGATACATACTTCATTCATTCCTATTAGAGCAGTTTCGTATTCAATATCGAGTCGGTACTGGACAACCCTCAAATCACGTTTTTATGATTGTCATCTGAAAGAAAATCCTACCTATGATTAAAGTAGGATGTACAAAATTATTTACAATAATTACCCAATAAATAAGTATAAATTTAAAATATAGAAACCCCCCGAGAGGCAATGATTATATCAGCTAGATATACAAATCAATTGGTAGGTAAGATAAATGTGAAACATCTTCGTAATGGCTTAACCAATTCACATCAAACGTGACTAAGAACTATCACATTTAACTCCTCCATTTTTGCATCGTAGGCTAAGAATACTGTTGAATACATATATACATCTCTGACCCTCTGTGGAACGCGGTAAATAAACAACATTAGGGCCAACACAACAAGTGGGTCCGAGCCCGGCTCGTATTCAGCGCGGTACAGGACAAGAGCGTGGGTCTTAAATTTTTGATAACGATGGCTCTAGTAGGGCTTGGTTGGTGGTATACCATTTTTAAATGTTCTGTTGACTAGCTACCACCATTTTGTCGGCCCGTGTTAATTAATTAATAAACTAAGATTTCTAAGTGATACTACATAATATTATTTATGAGTCAGGGCCTGCATTGCTAATGGTTTCCTTTTTTTTTTTTTTTATAATGTTCGCCCTTTGATAGGCAGGCCAATAATGGTTTCCTATTTTACGGTTCGATATCAGAAAGTTCGTAAAAATAAAGTTGCTCCATTTGGATAAGTAAAGGGAAAACTGTTCCATACAGCCAGCTCTGTTGTGTTTTTATTTATTTTTTTAGATCGAAATTATCGACCGAATGCCTAAATTAAGTTTAGTAAATTAGTCTCCATGTATTAATCGTCGGTAAGGTGATTGGTACACTATCGAATCAAAACTCATACACTGCTGACGGAACTATACAGGGTGAAATTTATTTCGTGTAATACCTGTTTACTGATGTCTCGACTCATGATTACCAACAACTTTCCAATAGGAACCATAGCCGAAATCTGCCGAAATCTGACGAAAATTGTTAGACTTCCATACTAAAGGTGGTTTCAGAATGATTTTTGATGGAATTCGTCTATGGTTCTTTGGGAAAAGTTGTTCGTAATCAAGAGTTAATAGGAATTACACGAATTCGAATTCACCCTGTATAGGTACTGGCGACTCTCCTTAGTCCACAGATCACATGCGTGTGACTCTTGTCTTTGAGGTCGAAAGTGTCGAACTTACCTTATTGCTGACATGGTTGGTATACTAGGTAGAAGCTTGGTAAAGCTAATTTTGGAAACGACAAAATGTGGTAGATTTTAAAAAAAAATAGTCTTTTTAATCACGTCACTTTTTAGAGATTTTTAGGTTTTAAGGCTCCATCGTTAACTACGTGTAGTACAATTTGTGAGTGTTGCAATAAAATCGTTTTGTGGTTTCGTCAAAACTTTGTTACTTTGCAAAGTTAGGTTAGCCACCTAATCATTTTCTACCTCACGCGTTCTCCATGACATCAAATCTAACTAACTCTAACTAATATTATAAATGTGAAAGCTTGGACGTTTGTTTGTTTGTTTGTTTGTTTGTTTGTTTGTTGCTCAATCATGGCGTAACGGATGAACGGAATTGGACGTGGTATATAGGTATTTTTTAAATTCAAAACATTTAGGGAAATTATCGTTACAAAATATTAGTTCTCATTTTTATTTCTTAAGCAAGGCAGTTCGACTACATTTTCAGCTAAAACACATGCATGCCTAACTATAACATGCTTAGTTTTTTATCCATCAATAAGTTAACTGTGTTTAACAAAAGTCTACCTAATTAACTAAATATCAGTTAGTATTTAACTAGTAGTAGTAATTCATAGTAAGTAAAATTTAAAAAAAAAATCTAGGCTAAGCGCTCGTTTTTTTAATTATTCAAAATTACGTCCCTAATATACCTGTATAAGATAGCAATTATATAAGCCGGTTCTGAATTATTATGTCTAGCTAAGCAAATTTTTTACCGTATTTTCCCTGAGCTAAACATTCCTTTTAGCGTCGCGGGTTACAAAAATAAATACGTCAAATTCTCTCAGGAAAACTGATTCCAACGAGTGATGGTGTGCACCTGTACAAACATTACTGTAATCAGCTTCATAACCATTGTACCCTTGTCCATGTTTTCTCTCAGATCTTATCAATTATCAGAATTAGATCCTTGTATGATAGATAAGCTGTTTAAAGGAACATTGTCTAATTATATCAACTCGAGGTTAGCTACATTGACAACACCAAAGCAAACAATTCAATAGTGTTAAATTAAACAACCTATTCATGAATCAATAACAAAACTATTTGTTGGAAAGGGTCAGCCAGTAATTATTAGTCATTTGAAACAGCTGCGGTTATTCACTACAGTTCAGACCTGATTAAAATGGAGTTAGACCAAGGCCGGCTCCAGCTTTCGAGTTAGGGGGGTCCAGTTTGAACAGGTTCCAAAAGAACAATACATAACGTCACGACTTTCATCCCAAATGCGAGGTCAGAGATATTGCAAACATTAGCGTTTCATCATCAACAGCCTGACACGTCCCCACTGTTGGGCTACAGCCTCCTCTTATTGGCAGAGGGTTTGGGCTATAATCCACCACGCGGGCCCAGTGCGGCTTGGTGGATTGTGTCAGACTAGTGGCCACCTGACAGTCAGTGTTTTTAAGCCGCCCCTTTTGGCCACCGATTTGGGTTAACGACTGCCTTCAATTGAAAACAACCGGGACCGACTATTTACCGTACGGAAGAACGGAAACCTTTTATTAAAAGTGTCACTAGTGGTCACCCATCCAAGGACTGACCGCGCCAGATATTGCTTAACTTCGCGAATGCGACTGCGCTAGCTAGAGATAAATAATTGAAATTTGATGTAGTTGTAGAATGGCTGTGAAATGTTATGTTTTGGCTGTTTTACATAGGATATCTAGTCTACCAATAAGGATTTAGGGTTGCTAGCTATATTTTTAAGTAGCTTTCCGCCCACGACTTCGTCCCCGTGGAAGATTTTATCAAAACCGGTTCAGCAAAATAATTTGCCTATATGTTAATCCAGGTCCTAATCTGACTACCCATCAAATTTCATCCAAATCCTTCCAGCCGTATAGGCGTGAAGAGGTAACAAACATACAGACATACACAAACTTTCGCATTTATAATATTAGTTGGGATATTAGTTAGGATGGGATTAGTTGGGATAACGTATTCTGCGTTATTTTGGTTCATTGTACGTTATACTTTTGATTTAAAAGAAGTATCGAAAGTACTTTTTTATGTGACTTATGCATGGAATGGAAAAAAATATTCTTGTTGCCTTTTTGCTTTTTAAGGAGATGAACGCAAAGTGGCGGAAAAAGAGAAACGGAACAGCAATTAATAAGAATTGAGTTACTTAAATAAGTAACTATATTAAAATAAATATTTTAATATGAATTTTATTTGCGGATTTGTCGCATTGTGTGTGCATTAGCACAATGTAATAATCGCGTGCTATTAAGCACCAAAAATATGTTCGCAAACATTTATATAAATAAAATATACTATTTGTTTGCAAATTCTTTTTTATACCCCTCAGAGATGAATATTTTTCTATAAAAAAGTTGGCAACCCTAACGCGATTCCACCTTTGGCCACATTGTCGCTTAACATAAGCTCCCGTAGCATGACAGGCGCGATAAACGTTTATGTCGCGCGAGCTAATATTTGTCCTGCTCATTAGCTTGGACGAAATATACAACTATCCCACTCTCAGTCCTACGTCGCGCGAAACGATGTCATGCTACGCAGGCCGTGCCAAACGCAGATTCCTCATGCCTAAAAAACGCAGATTCGTCATGCCTAAAAAACGCAGATTCGTCATGCCTAAAAAAGCCTATAATATGTATTTATAGTATGTAATGGTATTTACTAGCTCTTTACACATTACTAAATACAATGCGGGTACGAGTAGGTATTACCAACCATTAGTAGACTTAGTAAAGTTAGTAAGTCATTCAGAGGTCAATGTGTACGCTTTTACAACAAGGTTCCCATGGATATACACAATCTTCCGCTAAATAAATTTAAACTTATTATAAAACAAAAATTATGTAAAAAGGGATATTACAAAATTTCAGACTACATTCATGATCCATGGGATTAAACGGCTCCTCTACACGATGTATAAAAATTGTTTGTATAAGACCGCCTGGTTGTACAATTATTATTTTTTTTAAGCTTTATTTATGAAGTGCGTTGTAGAATTTTTGTGCAATAAAGTGTACTTGATTGATTGATTGATATATAAAAATTGTTGTAACCTTTCTAGATTGAAAAAAGACAAACCCTCTGAGTTTCTCGCTAGCTCTTCTTAGTCTGTGGTCGCGTTCCGAGCTAGTGGTAGGTAGTTTAAAAAACAACAAGTGACGTTCAAAAGTGCATATTGTATTGCCTACATGATTAAGTGATTTTCATTTCATTAATTTATGACTTTAATTTGCTACTTTTTTAACAAGTTTTACCTGTGGATTAATGAATGTTTACTATTTTAAATATAGGTGTAAAGCCGTACCCTCATTCTTATCTATGTACTGTTCTGATAGTTCATTGACCATCAATAATGATACTATTGTATGTGTTATGTAGGTATTTGTTAATATCTGTAAGTAGGTATATTAATGTAAATATATGTGTTTTTGTATGTATTTATTGTAGTATAGGTTGCTTTATGAAAACCTGTTAAGTGTAGTGGTAAGAAACTCTGATTGCTGTACTAAAAGATCGCGGGTTCGAATCGTTCAAAAATACCCGGAGTTATGGATGTTTCAATTTATAATATGTATTTACAAAAAAAAATATTTGTCTAAAATATAACCAGGTAGGTATACATAAAACAAAGTTGCTTAGTGTGGAACTATAGCGCTCTGCCACAGAATAACGTATGTCCAATGCTATTTATTATTTACAAGCTGTTACTCGCGACTTCGTTCGCGTAGCATTCGTTCTAGTGCCAAATGACTCACTCTATCTCAAAAGCAATCCCACTCCACTAATAATACCTATCCTACAGGAACCAGTCACTTTTCCGGCATAAAAATTAGCCTATATGTTAATCATCCAAATCTGTCCAGCAAACACAAACTTCGCATTCATAATATTAGTTGGGATTTAGGTTCCAGCTTATACATTACCCGCCTCCACACTCCTCCCACTGTAACTCCTGTAAGCCAGGATCAACAGTGGTACTCTGCACGGCGCCTACTGAAGGTAGACGGTGCCTTACGTGTTTCTATTGCTACCTTGGGCACAGATTACTAATAAGTTACTACCTTTGGCCCCAGACCAATTTAAAGAAGAGATAAAGGTGTGAAGTAGGAAAGAAGTCCCCCCCCCCCTCTCGGCAAATGGGAGTGTAGCTAAATGAATTCAAAACCGCACTAAAGCTTGACCTATGGGGAAGGGGATCAAGTTATGCTTGACACCCTGTTTTGATACACCACGGACAGCGCCACAACGCAGTGAGTGTTAATGTTTAGGAAGCAAAAGGCTACCGTGAATAATAATGCCAATAGTAATTGTGGCAAAATTTCCTAAAGGCTTGGAAATTATGTCGGGTAGCCACCAAATCGGTGTAGCAGACCGGATGGTTGTACGATGACATTTTATCCAGCATGACCCTCCTTTCATTAGACCAGCGTGGGCAATCCCACAAAATATGATGAGCAGTTTACTCTGTATATCCACATTCACATTCAGGGGAAGCCACCAACTTCATAGAGAAAAGCTTGCCCCTGAAATTGCCATGACCGGTAAGAAACTGCGACACACAGTGATCTACCTCCAACCAAGGACATTTTAATCGTTCCATGACATTGGGAAAGAAACAGTACAGTTGACGGCCTTTATCAGTATAGTCTCCCAGCGGTGCTGCCAATCTGAGAGGAGTCGCTCGTCTACACAATCTTTAAATAGATGTTCGATCCTATTTTGATCACCCAAACCATAATCACACCATTTCATTCCCCTTCTGCGATAAAAGGCGGCAGCTCTTCTTAAAACCTCAAGATCCGCCGGCTTCCAGCTTATACAATTTTAACGAAATTATGAGACTTCCTCCGTGGCTTAAAGTAAAACCTATATTCCGTTCTCTATCTCCGGCATGCTTCATTAGACCTCCGCCAAATTTATCTGTTGGTTGGTGGTAGGTCATTTTAAATGTCCGCCTGGCTAGCTACCACCATCTTATCTAAGTCTGCCGTTAAACAGCAACGTTAAAATCATAGTTGTGTTCCGGTTGTCAGAGATAAGATAGCTAGTCCCCCAAATAAGATGGGGTTTCCGGGGCAAGTCAGCTTCTACCTTCTGCCTCATCTTCACTTAACATGGGTCAAGTGCTAACCCGTTGTGCATAAAAAAAAGAAACATGGCGAATTCGTTGCTATATGGTAACAAGGTTCGAATTCGTGCAGTATCTATTGAATGACCTTTTAATTAGCCCTCTTAACACCCATTACATATCATTCCTGTCGATCTGTTGTCATTCATTTCATTATATTAGCATAGGTCAGAGCGAGACATGAACACAATCGATTTCGTAAGTCGAACCACAATAAAACTATCTCGTCAGACAGACAGATCACAATTAAACGTGAGGTTATGTATTTAGGCTGGATTTCATAATGGTAGATAGGCGTAGGCTAGACTTTACATGGTACAACGGAATGGGGTCCGTATTACAGAACCATATAGTCAAGCTCCCAGTTGCGCAGTTATTAGCTTTCAGACGGGGGTCACAATGAAATCAAATCAATATATTAACATCGACATCGCAAATATATTAGCTCCTTACCTATGAAATTGGCGTTTTGTATGAAGAATTTCATTAAGACTGTTTTCTCCATTTTGGATTTTTTTTTTGGGAACGGCAAATCCAAATTTAGCTAAACTTTGTGTGTATTATCGGATAACATTAAGTTAAGAATAGGCAGCGTTAATTTTTAAAAGTAACCGCTTTATAAAAGTTTCAGCGAATCTAAGAGATGATTATGAAAAGAAGCACTTGAAAAGAGCTCTGTTCAAATTTTTTTTATTATGTGATTTAGCCCAGAAATAAAAAAATATTTCATGTGAAACCTTGAAATAATATTCCATTTTCCAAATATAAAACAAATTTCGATATAGCTTTGAAAATCGCAAGAATCGCCGCCTTCTCATATAAAAAAAAAAAATTGGCACATATTATGATAAACGAAGAAAAAAAACTCCAACTTCATAGGTAAAGACCCAATATTTACGAAAACTTAATGTAGGTACCTACGTAAGTAAGAATCTGCAATTGTTTAGGAAAAATAGTGAAATACATAATGTAAATACAAAGTATAAAAATAAGCATGCCATTCATATCAGTCGCAAGACTCCTACTAATGAAGTCGTTCAGTTCACGTGACTCGGTAAACATACAGGCTTTGCACATACACACAGCGCCATCTAGGTCTAGAGTAAGCAACTAGGCTTGTATTATGGATACCAGATGGGTTGGTAAACTAACACTTCTTTGTAAATTTATACATACTGGAAGAGGTTTTTTTACCGTTCATTAACCGCCTCCGTGGCTCAATGTAAACAATATTGGGTTTACGATTCGGAGGTCGCAGGTACGATCCCCAGCGGGGTACATGTTTAAGTACTCGGTTTGGTTGGTGGTAGGGCATTTTAATTGTCCGCCTGGCTAGCTACCACCATCTTATGTAGAGTTATGTAGATACTTAAGAAATTTTTTGTAATTTTTCTTTCTACGTTTCATTTTGGTGGTGTTGTTATACTTATTAGTTCTGTTGTGTTACAATATTTATTTTATATAATGCTAAGTATAACAATACATTCGTTGGTACGCTGTCGCTTTGGAGATGTTCGTTTATAGCTACACTACAGTTTCCAACTACAGTAGCTATCATCGCTATTTTGTACTGTGTATATTTGTTTCTGTATCCAATAAAATTATTCTTATTCTTATCTAAATCTGCGGACAAGCAGCAATGTTAATAGCATTGTTGTGTTCCGGTTGTCAGACATAAGATAGCCAGTCTCCCAAATGTGTTGGGGTTTCCGGGTCAGTACGCTTCCACCTTCGACCTCATCTTCACTTAACATCAGGTGTGATTGAGGTCAAGTACGAACCCGTAGTGCATAAAAAAAAAGCCGTAAGGAAAAGAATAGGGCATTTTAAGGTGAGCGAAATAGAAGTTATTGGCATAGGAAGTAGTAGTATTCTTTTTCAAAATCATCATCGACACACGCGCCGGACGGATATTGATTTGCTACTGACGTGATTCTTCGGGCTCCATCATGCGAATTTTATTTGGAACTCATACTTTCTCCAAGTTTTCTTTCTTTATTTATTTGATTTAGATAGATAGATAGATAAATCGTTTATTTGTTACTCCAATCACACACATACATAAAGTTTAAAGAGTATTTCTTAAAAGAACTTAAAACGTAAATACTAGGTACAGAACAACCAAAGCATGTGTGTGCTGCAGCAGGACAAATGGGTCACAGCTCAGTGTGTGAGATTGTCCAAAGAACAAAACACTGATTTTCAGCTATTACCCGAGGAGGATTATAGGTACAAGTGCATTTAATGAGAGTTTAATGATGTACTCATGTAGAATAAAATACAAACGGTATCGCCAAATGACACAATTAACGCTTTATTCTATAATAGTTCTGAAAAAAGAACTACCTAAGTCAATACCACATATTTATAAACCTTTAGTTTATAAATCTGTGGTCAATACCGATTACAAATTCGATTGATGCAATGGCTTCAGGCAAAGTGTTTCTATGATATTAAGGAATATTTAAATTATCAGAATGCTATGTACTGTTACTGTGGAACTAGATGGCGCTGTGTATATGTCTAAGGATATTTATTTATTTATTTTATTTATTCATTAATAGTTTTCCTGTGTTCCAGTGGAGAAACTATCCCCTTCAAAGTTGCTTGCGAATATATGAACATTCTGTATAGCGTTTTAAAGTGTAAATGTAGCCTTCTTATGATCTTCCTTTATTGATCCGAAAACCGTCAGTCACTACGTCAATATAACAATTAGGTAAAGATGTATGTATGTCAGACTGGAACTGGCGCCAGCGCAGCGGTTGGTGCGGCGACTCAGGTTGCGATATAGCGTAAATTGACTCGGTGGTGGCGCAAGGGGCAAACGCAGATCATGTTAATGGTGCGCGCGAGTTGATCGTTAGGGTCTATCCTATCTACTGTAACGTGGTTATTGTGTTAACCTGTCAAGTCAACATTAGGTACCTATTTACTACAACATCTATTCAAGTAGAGATCGTCCGGCGAAAGATCTTGATATAATCTTAAAATTCCAAATTTTTTGCCAATCCTATGAGTGATAGAATAACAATATTTTTGTAACAAATCAATAGCTTGCTTTTGTCTATATTAAATTCAATAAATAACACAATAATAACAATAATAAAAGAATAGAATCAGCCTGTCTCTTCCCATGGGAGTCGTAAAAGGCGACTAGGGCCCGTATTAATAAATCAATCTCAATAGAAGTTTTGAGGCTGTATCAACCAAGATGCGTCTTAAGCAGTTGACGCTATCTCAAGCTCCGTGCTAATTTATAAACCAATCTTGAGATCTACTCAGCTGAGATCATTTCTCAAATATTCGCCTCAGCGGCGAATGAATGATAGTCTTGAGTATCGTTTATTAATACGAGCACCTTTCAAGTGAGTACTGCTTGAGTATGCACGTGCTTTTCAGGTCTCAAGTTAGGTTTATTAATCAACACGGTTACTTGAGACCGGTCAAAAGACTGTTCTCAATCTTGAGAATGGTTTATTAATACGGGCCTAAGGGTTTTTACATCAAAAACATGTATAGATTTGCACGTTTCAACGGCGAGACTCATCCCCCTGTAAGGGGTAGGTAGTAGTAGGTAGTATTCTGTAAACTTCGAAAGGTGAATCGTGGATGTGTTTCAAGCATTAACCTTTTCGGACCACCCAAAAGTTCATGTTTGAGAAATCTCTGACCACACCATTTCGTCGGAGAACATACTTAGAACCCCTTTAGCTAGTTTCTAAAAGAACTATCATCAAATTCTTTTTGGAAAAAAGTGTTTCTGGCATGAAAGAAAAAAAAATAGACTTAATAAATATGGACGAGCGGTTCATGTCAATGTACAGAGCAGATGACTGTGTAGATATTTAAAAAGTTTAAAATCCTCATTCTCTTAAATAAATAAATAAATATCCTTAGTCATACACACAGCGCCATCTAGTTCCACAGTAAGCAACTATAGACTTGTGTTGTGGATACCAGATGGTTGATATACTACATAATTATTTTTTTTTTGGAAATAAATACTTATTATAAATGAAAACATCTATAACTCGGGTACACATGTCCGTATTCATCACCAAAATAATATGTCCCTAGCGGGATTCGAACGCGCAACCTTTTGGTATAGTGGTCAGAGATGCTAACCACTACACCACACAGGTCGTCGAATAAGAATCGTTTATTTGACCCATTTAGCGACACACATATTATTATAACATGAAATGTTATAATGAAGGAAACACCCTTGACCTAAGTCGCCCATCACACGAGCAAAACGTCGACTAGTAAACCCAATAAGTGGGTCTGGTTGAAAACAAGCGCTGGGCAGCATTATGCTGAACCAGATCCTTTTGTCACAAAAGTGGTATTGTCCTATGTGTATTTACTAATGTAAGTACCTAATGTTAAGTATATTGAGCAAATAATGTTGTGACAATAAAAAAAAAATAAAAAAAATTGAAAATATACACAGTGAAATTGGGGCCGGGTGAGATAAGAGTAGTATGAACACAAAACAATGTCATGTAATAGGATAGGTACTCCTATCTCATAATGCAGTTTACAAAGTACAATAAAAATACGAAAGCAATGTTTAACTTATAGACTAAAGTCCTTAAAAAGTTAATGTTCGGTGTCGCAAAGTGGTAATCTCTTATCGTAACCAATCCGTGACCATTCCATGGAGGCTTTCCATTGCAATATGTAATTTAATTAAAATAATATCCTCTACAGACGATGTTAATAAGTAAGTAGTTACGCACACAACCATGTTATGCAATAATTCATGTCAATTTATCGACTGCACAAACCGATCATTACCCCGAATTAACTTGCTTCTGGTTGCCATCGCTTAAATTGGGTAGTTTCTTCATCATCGGCTTCAATTTATGTCAGTGTATTTAGGTTACCTTTATTTTACATATTATTATCTACATTATACTCTCTATTTGGTGTAGTGGTTAGAAACTCTGCTACTATACCAAATGGTCGCGGGTTCGAATGCCGCTAAGGGCATGTTTGTATGATGAAAACAGACATGTGTTCCCGAGTTATGGATGTTTTTCATTTATACATGTATTTATTTACAAAAAAAAATGTATTTGTGTAGTTTATCAACCAACTGGTATCCATAACACAAGCCTAGATGCTTACTGTGGACCTAGATGGCGCTGTGTGTTTGTGCAAAGACATTTATTATTAAATTTAAGAGTTATGCTCTTGTCGGTGGGGTCCTTTCCATACTTCTCTACATTCCGCCTTTTCTTTGACTTCCTGATACGACACGGCATCTACTTTTTCCTTTACTTGTACCATGTTCTCTACACCTTCTTCTCTTCCTCATCCCCTCCAGTTTTCCATGTTCTTGATAAAGTTGTCGTATCGTATCAGAAGACCCAACATCTCTCCTCTTCTGTTTTGAATGATCTTCAACTCTTCTCATTAATCATCTGCAGGACTTCTTCATTGCTCTTTCTATCATCCAGCTTATTCTCTCCATTCTTCGCCAACACCACATTTCAAATGCATCTTCCTAATCTTTCTCCTAATCTATGTTATTTTGTTACATATGACATGATACGTAATTATGAAAATTTAAACCGTTTACCTCTTCGATGGCTCGATGGCTTCGATGGTAAATATACTAAGGTTTACAAAACTGGGGACGCTGTTTCGATTCCCAGCAGGGTACATATTTAGTACTTGGTCTACTACTGCCACCAAGTCTACCGCCTAATAGCAATGCTGTGTTTCACCCGTCGTTAATAAGTTGTGGATTCTGTCTGAGCGTGTATCCATTACAAACGCGGTCATGTTTGCGTACCACATAAATCTGTACGCACTACCTAACTCACACTTTTGTCTAATTTTATAAGTTAAAAAAATAGTTCTTACCTTTTCATTCTATTGGCCGGTGTTGGAGAGGCTGGTAATCTGTCATACAGGCTGTCCTAGTGCCAGTCTCTCACATAAATTTAATTTAATTAATTGTTTTAAGAATATATTATACTTGTATCCAATTTGTGTGAGAGAACAAATAAAGATTTATTTATTATTATTATTATCTCTTTTATCACACATTTTTTTTTTGCCTATGATGTTCTTTTCTCATGCTCAAACTGTCCGCATAAAATCACTTCTTTTTGATATTACGTAAGAACAAAATCACTTATGTAGCTGGGCTTAAGTTTTTAAACGTTTTTTTATCATTTATTTATTTGTGATACATAGATACAATATAGAATTACTGTTCTACTAAATGGCATACAATACGAAAAATAAACAAGAGAAGTCATAACTATACATGCCTTGTTAATTTCGTTAGCAATCACGCAATCTAAATCTAACATTATAAATGCGAAAGTTTGGATGTTTGTTTGTTGCTCAATCACTGCGAAACGGATGAATGGATTTGGATGAAATTTGGTATATAGGTAGAACATACCCTGGAATGAGTATAGGATATTTTTAATACCGATAAAATGAGTAGTTCCCGCGAGATATACAAATTTCCGCATTAAAGTTCTTATAACACGCAAGAACATTGTCTTTCAATAATAAAAATTCACAAGCGAATGTAAATATGTAAGATAATGTCACATTAATTATTTTTTCTAAATTCTTGGTCTGATGTAGGTAAGTTTTTTATGCACAACGGGTTACTCAATCACACCTGATGTTAAATGTGAGATGAGGCCAAAGGTCCGGAAACCCCATCTTATTTGGGGGACTGGCTATTTTATCTCTGACAACAGGAACACAACAATACCATTACATTGCTGTTTTGGCGGCAGAGCTAGCCAGGCGGACATTTAAAATGCCCTACCATCAACCAATTCCAGTACTAAACCGGATCGAACCAGCGACCTCCGATTCGTAAACCTTACGTCGTTTACATTGAGCCACGAAGTTAAAAAGCAAAGTAGGTACATTGCAATTTACAAATAAAATTCAGCCGAAGGATTTGCGATTTGGACGTCGTGGGTTCGATCCCCAACGGGGTACATGTTTAGTACTCGGTTTGGTTGGTGGTAGGGAATTTTAAATGTCCGCCATCTCATCTAAATCTGCCGCCAAGCAGCAATGTTAATAGCATTGTTGTGTTCTGGTTGTCAGAGATAAGATAGCCAGTCCCCCAAATGTGTTGGGGTTTCCGGGTCAGTACGCTTCCACTTTCGACCTCATCTTCATTTAACATCGGGTGGGATTGAGGTGAAGTATCAACCCGTTGTGCACAAAAAAAAATCTATGGGATCACCCTGGCGGTGTACACTTTGACGGAGATATCGCGTAACAAACATACAAAAAAAAACTAATTGAGAACCTCCTTCTTTTGAAGTCGGTTAAAAGTAGAATGTTCTCAGACATACCGTTATTATGAGTTATGTGTATGACTAAGGTGTTGTATTCCGCACCGGCATTGTATCGTAAAACACGTCTATATAGCTAACTTAAAACATCGGTGTCCCGTGCGAAATTACTATGGTTGATTTATGTATTTCTTTTATTATGTTTTCATACCGGATGAGTTTTTTACCGTAATATTAGGTAAGTGACATTGAAGTTATTGGCATAGGTAGTTCAATTTTTTTTTTCAATCCATCATTGACACATGCGTCGAACGGATATTGACAAGCGACTGGCGGGATTCGTCTTTCTCGTTCTTCTTCTGCTTATTTTTGAGGATGGCAACCAGTCAACCTCACTGTCGAGGAACATTACTGCCAGTTTCGAGTGAAAAATTTTATTTCTCTTATTTCTTCAGTTTATAAGTCAGTCTCAGTCATAACAAGTAATTCGTCGTATACAGAGTCTAGTCACGGTCAAGTCATTCTTCAGTGAAGTGGCAGAATGCTTTACAAAAGATTTTGGCGGCTTCTTGTGGGAACCCGAAAGCACCGTTACGCACTTTAATTTACACTTCTTTTAACCTGAACACCAACCCTAACGTTTGCTGCACAATATTCTGCCATTATTAAGCTTCAAAAGTTAGAATACACAAATTATAAGAATTATAAAGAAAAATGCAACTTCACTCGCCGAGATCCTGCCAAAAAACCTTCGTAGCATTCATCATGCGAAATTTATTTGGAAGTCATATTTTCTCTTAAGTTTTTTTTAATTATCAGTCAGGGTCAGGGTTACGGGTGCGATTTATAATCGATCGAATTTCGAGAAAGTAAACTGCTTATTCAACTACCAAATGTAATGTCGTAAACAAACTTTGTGCATTACGTGGGACACTCAGAAAATTTTGCGAAACAGAAAAAAATTGTTCTATGGGCAAATATATTTTTATTAAATCTTTTCAAAGTACTCTCCACTAGCATCTATACAAAGTTTCATGCGTCTGAACCAATTTTCGAAACACTTTTTCCAGTCCGCCGCAGAGTCCTCGTTTACGGCCTGCTCGAACGCTGACAGCGCATCTTCCGGCGATGAAAATTGTATCCCTTTGAGCTGATTTTTTATTTTTGGGAATAAAAAGAAGTCACACGGTGCTAGGTCCGGGCTGTAAGGAGGGTGACCTAGGAGTTTGACCGGCGTGCTGTCCAGGAAGTCCCTCGTTTTGAGCGCGGTGTGCGCGGGCGCGTTGTCATGGTGGAGCAGTAGCCCACGGAGCCCTGTGTTTGGTCGCTTGTTGCTCACAACAGAGAAAACTTCTGGCAAGCATTTATTAATATACCATTCGGCGTTGATGCTTCTTTGGTTTTGTAAAGGAATTGACACCAAGTACCCAGTCAAATTGAAAAAGCTCGCGATCAAAATTTTCCCCCCGCTTCTAGATCGCTTCACTTTGGTGGGCGTTGCTTCGTTTTGAAACACCCAAACTGTCGACTGGCGCTTCGTTTCTGGATCGTATTGATATATCCAGGACTCGTCACCTGTAATGATGTCATAAACATGCCGAGACGAACCTGCTTCAAATTTGTTAAGCATATCACGGCACCATTCCACCCGGGCCTGTTTCTGAGCATCGGTGAGGTTGTGCGGCACCCAGCGTGAAACTATCCTCCTCACGCGAAGATGCACGTGCAGATTCTTGTGAAGGCTTCCCGATCCAATCTGCACAATGTGCTGAATCTCTTGGTATGTTACTCGCCTATTGTCTTGGATTAAATTTTTCACTACTAACACGTTTTCTTCCGTAACAGCCGTCGAAGGGCGACCACTTCTTTCTTCATCCCCCAAAGTTTGTCGACCGCGCCTAAATTCATTATACCAACGATACACGGTTGCCTTAGAAGGGCCTTCATCCATGAATGCCATTTGAAGTCTTTCGTACGATCCTTCCGGTTTCAGGCAGCACTTGAAATCGTATAAAATCATAGCGCGATAATGTTCCCGGTGCAGATCCATTTTTCACTGAGACACGATAATTTAAATTAGCTTGCAAAAAATGTGGAGGGAAAATTTGAAATTGGAATGTGCCTATTTTTACTTATAAATAATCATATTTTTAAAATAGATTTTAACTGGCCAGCCTCTCATTCATAAAAACTTTTTTTCGCAAAATTTTCTGAGTGGCCTGGTATGTGATAGATAGATAAAACGTTTATTTGAGCTAGACAACACACTTTGTGCGCTAAAACATGTTCGGCTGACTGTGTAATCCGTATAGCCGCTTCGCTAAGCGCAGACAGACTGATGTCGATCTAACCTATGTACCGTGAACGTTTAGTTAGAGAACTCTAGACTTTTTAATTTAAACCAGGCAAAGGTTTGCTTGGTGATGCGCACGCTATGACGTCATTAGTGATTTTATTGCTTTAGTTTTTAAAAGCAATCATCGTTTGTTGAATCAGTAAAACATAATAATTATACTAATGAATCATGTCATGTCGGTAATATTTATGTATAATCGGGTTCATAAGTGCATATCCAGTCAAACGATTTAGATTTATTCGAGCACCATTTAAATCGATTACTAATGTTTATGTACGTATTACGTTGGATTGCACAGGATTTAAAAATGTATTCCGTTAGAAATGCAAAGGTAATTCTCAAAAATCTTAATATAGGTATGAGCTTTGACGGCACTGTTGCAACTTACTGTACATACATACCTCTCGGAAGTACAGAACATAAAAATACTCTCTTTATATTAGATACAGATGATAGAGCATTAAAACATTATTATTGCATTGAATCTGACTGACGAGTTGTATTAGAAAAGAAAAAATACTGGAAATAGGCTGCATGGGCGAATGAAGTAAAACATATAGCCTAATAAAAAAAAATAACCCGATTTGGTAAAAAGCCAACTAAAAAGTTGAAAACACTTGACTTTGCACTTTATATGCCCCACTTGTAAAATACATTTTAAAAATCCTCATGATGGCCTTTTCCTATGCTATATTATAGTCGTAGAACAATTTTTTTTTAATATTCACAAGCTTTTTTTGTGACGGACTCTAACTAATCTAACCTTACCTCATTTAAAACCCATCCAACTGTTTGATTGCTATGCGGAAATAAGGAATCCCACATAATAATAAAAACAACCCTCTCTGTAGTGGGGTAAAAAGATCCATTAATTTAAGATTTTTTTTTAATTATGGCTTGGTAGTAATCAGCAGTCATCAGCCTAAACTAGAAAAATGTAGTTGCTGTTTTTTATTTCTTCAGTTTAGGTCAAGTCAGTCTCAGTTAAAGCAAGTCATTTCGTATCCTGGGCATATCTAGAGTCTAGTCACGGTCAAGTCATTCTTCAACAAATAGCAGAATGCTTTATGGAAGATTTTGTCGGCTTCTTGTGGGAACCCTAAAGCTTCATTACGCACTTTAATTTACACTTTTACTGTATATAATTCTGCAGTCATTAAGCTTCAAAACTCAGAATGCACAAATTGCAAGAAATAAAATCAAAAAATGCAATATCGTTCGCAGAGTTGCCGCCAAAAAGCCCGTTAATTTAAAATAAATAGATACAGATAGATCTATCTGCTAGATAGGTACGCCGGGAGCGTTTTTCGTGAGAGCATTTAGTCAATTACTGGACAGATATCTATATTATTTATGGAAATGTGACGACACTGATTTCTTTAAAATGATGAAGTTGTTTCTTTTTCAGTACCATTGTAATTGACTTAAAAAATTATAACTATTTTCCACACCAACCACAATCTTAAATCCTCAGACGAAGAATCCGGCTTACGCCTTAAAATGTCTATCCAAATTAAATTTTCCATAAATAATAGATTCCGCCTTTGTTTTACGCATGCGTGGAGAATGGTAGACGTTGTCTAGACGGGGAGGTCTTTTATCATACGCCTTTGTATACGTAGATTGTATTGGCCAATGTAAAAGGATCTCCTTTAGCGTTTAAAATAGATACGAGAAAGGGGACTTTGGGGGTCTACGGCGTCGATTGTTAAACAGCGAGGGAGCGCCCGAAAATGCACAGATGTAACCTTGGCGAGTGTCCAATAATGCTAGAATTTTATTACCGTTTTGCGTAACATAGCGATTGCAGTGTTTGCATTGGCATTGAGATGTGACTACTGAAATGGTGCTTTCTATATGCATTCTGATGCAATATGAAAACAAGTTTATGTTGTATTGATTAAGAAAAATCTTTTGATTGAAGTTTTTATCTACAAGTGCCTAATCAATCTATGTTATAGTCTGTGGGCAGGTGGAATAAAGTAGAGCCAATCGTAACAGATACCAGAAAATAGGGATGAACGATATTGGTCAATATTATCGATATTTTTTAATATTTTTTTTTAAAGCGCACATATATATATCAGTAATGGGCTCCGTGATCAACTACAACTGTTAAATAGTGTTAATAATACAGAAAAATGATTAATCTTTGTTTTTAATCTCAGAATCTATTATGATTTCCCAAAAAACAAAGGAAAAGTAAAGAATTACCTGAAACATTGTCAAAAACAATGGGATCATTTATATTTATAACTCTGCTCGATAACGATATTCTGATATCCTATTAGAAACGTCGATATTTTGGACATTAGTGTTACCGGTACATACCTTCCTCACTTCGGCAGCAACGTCACGATGATGATCTTAAATATTTGAGGAAGATGTGGGTTCTTAGCTAAATAAGTACGCCGAAACCATTTAATATTTTAAAATCAGATTTAAAGAACCCTAAAAAGACATTGTACTGACTGTAAACTGAACAACGAACGTGTCAGAACCGAGAAAAGAATAGCAAGAATTTGAATCAAAATCCATTTGAAATGACGACGAAAAAAAAGGAATTTAAAAGACGCGAACGTAGGAAAAGGCACCGTTACATTGGTATCGATATTTCACCAATATTTAGCAGCAGCATTAAACAAGTACTTAGATGGAAACTGGGTGCTCAACGAGTCCCATTTCACAGTTTGTTTACTTCTTGAAGTTTGGATGTAGTTTGTTATGTTTACACAAGATTGTTGTGTTTTCTGTTATCTGTACCATTTGTCGCACCACATGCGGGTTTGCTGATAACGTGCTCTACAACGTAATGCAGCAGACGTCTTCTGCAATAAACACAGGGGGCTTTTTATTATCCAGCTAGGGTATGGAAAGATTGTGTGCAGGGCTGGCGGTTATTTAGCTGTAGAAAAAAATGTTTAAAAACTGTTACGTTCTTTGATGAAATATGGCGGAATAATTTATTGCGTCCTCTAGGTGGTGCAGATACAAATAAAAATAGTTGTTATTTTAAAAAGTAGTTTGTGTAGTATACAATTGACCTTTGACAAGTAGTTTCAACCAAAAAAATGTGGTTATTGTATGATAAAATTGATAAGACACTACACACTCCTACATACTCAACGGACGTAAAGATTTATTCGCGCCAAAATACCGATAAACTTGTCAAGCTGTCACTGAAAGAGCTTTTTGCATATTAAATTAAAACAATTTATGTGGTCGAAAATTCGAAAAAGTGCCCCTTGTAAGTCATACGTAAGGTTAAGAATGGCATACATAATAAGTTTTTAACTGTAAATGGCATCTCGCGATTATACTCGTGGCATTCTTCGAAAAAGTCGTCTCGGTTTGATGGGCAGCCATGTTTTTTAATTTGTATTATATCGGTCGCGACGATTAAATTTGAATTATGCGAGTTAACAATTTGGGAGATTTTGGGTTGTGAAAGATTCTTTATTGATTTTTGGGCAATGATCAGGTTTTTATATAGGTAGATAGTTGATTAAGTCCAAAGACGCGGATAGTTTCGCATTTTTTGCCGGATATTTATAATTTTAAATAATGGCACTGATTATGTATCACAAATCTATTGACATATCACATGAAGCCATTCTATTCTCTTTTTATTTTAGCACAGGAGTCTAAGAAACATTTTTATTAGTAAATGAAAAAGGGCATAATGACGCCTCATTAACCGACTTCCAAAAAGTAAGAGGTTATCAATTAGACTGCATTATTTATGTATGTTCCGGGATATCTCCCTGTGAACCGACTTCAATAATTCTTTTTTTGTGTACTGCCAGGATGGTCCCATGTTTTGC
Organism: Oegoconia quadripuncta; assembly: GCA_949316235.1. Lineage (NCBI taxonomy): Eukaryota > Metazoa > Arthropoda > Insecta > Lepidoptera > Autostichidae > Oegoconia > Oegoconia quadripuncta. The sequence continues at coordinate 5,784,730 of OX438746.1, forward strand.
TAAAGACCTAATGATGCATTTTGGAGATAGAGAAAACTATAATAAATAAATATATCTTGGTATCCGCAAAAGTAATATTTTCTAATCTACCACCCTGCCACCCCTAGCTTTGACGTTTGTCTACGATTTGGGATAGGTCGGGTCGATAACCACCCTCGGCTCGCCCGTTGCAAGCTCCGGTAAATGCGTGCAATGCTAACAGCTTAAATTTACATTAAAGTAATCTAGAGTGTTAGATTTACTTGTTTTGTGGGAATGTGATGGTTTAAGTATATTTCTCAGACACTGTTCTGAGTGAGGAAGCCGAAGGTCATGGAAGTAACATATCTCTCTAGTCATTGTTATGAATATCATCATCAACTGTTGGGGTGCAGTCTCCTGAACTGCCTTCAATTGAACACAACCGGGAATAATAATAAATAAATAAATATCCTTAGACATATACACAGCGCCATCTAGTTCCACAGTAAGCAACTATAGGCTTGTGTTGTGGATACCAGATGGCTGATATACTACATGAATACATTTTTTTGTAAATAAATACTTATTATAAGTGAAAACATCCATAACTCGGGTACAATGTCCGTATTCATGACACAAACATGACACAACTAGCGGGATTCCAACCCGCAACCTTTTGATATTGGTCAGAGTTGCTAACCACTACACCAAATAGGTAGTCGAATGACTATTTAATGTGCCATCCGAAGCACGGAAACACTCTTATTAAAATGCCTCAATTTTTTTTATTATAAATTGCTTAATTTTTCTAATTAGAAATGAATAGCGAATGCTGTACCGGGGTTTTACGAGATGAATATACTTTTTATGAACTATGAAACTACACAAAACACAATGCAACATAAATAAATTATAAAACTTAATTACCGTCGCCCTCTCAAAGCTAACGAAAATAACCAAGAATAAAATAAAATGAACACCGAATGGATTAGCTTTAACGCAATACTATTGATTTATAGCTGGCAACCCTCGCGACCGCATAGAATACAGAACAGAAATACTCAGGGGAAACGAAACGAACTTTTGTTTCCGACAAAATTAGTTTTGCTGTTACAAAAAATATTGGTAACATTTTCTAACGGGCATAAAGTTCCATCCAACTAGCTTCATTGAAATTCGACATGATAAAACTATGTTTGTTGTGTGTTAAAACTATTGTTCTGTTTCCTAAGTAAGAAATCCATCAAAGAGCACTAATGAAAAAGCTTCAAGAGTTCTGTTATGAATGGTGGTCCGTAAGTACTTGTATTACGTTTTACGCACCGAGTGTTTATAAATCACCAATTTATAAAGGCACTACGGTGTTTAGACTCTATTGCGGCTATATAAAAGCTATTTTTATTTATAATAAAGAGTAGCGTGAGTGCGTGGGAATTAAACAATAGTAATTTTTATTTCAGCCACAGATGAATGTTTGCAGAACCCTATTTCATATTTTATAGTGATTTTGACATTTGAAAGGGGTTCCTAATGTGTTTGCTTACTAATTTTATTTCACTAAATTGATTTATGATTGCGTACTGGTCAGATTCTATTTCGTAGGCAAGAGTATAAACAAACAACAGCAGCAAACTAGATTTAGAGTTTGTTTGTATGGTTTCACAAGGCTCCCACTTAGGGCTCCTATTGTTCAAAATATTCAATTGTCTTGGTGACTGTATTGTTTTGAAGAAGACTTTAAATTAAGGAACCTGGACTCATTATAAAGGACTGGACACGCTTGAATGGCTCTTTTGTTTTAAAGACGACGGTTCTCGGCAATTTTCGTGATCGTTTTTTAGAATAATTACACGCCATTGTATAATGTCATGATGGCGTACCTCTGGCTTCGAAAAGAAGAAACCCACTCGCAATTTTGTTGTAAAATACCCAATAAATAGCTCATCTTGCTATGCTTGGATTCACTCTGAGAGACAGGATCCGGAGCGAGGTGATCCGCCAGAGAAACAAACTTTTTGACGTAGCTCTCAAAATTAATAGGCTGGAGTAATGTTCGTCGCAGAACTAACAATCCCTGAAGCAAGCGGGTTCTGGAGAGGAGGACTGTGTTCAGATGTGGATAAATGTGGGATGATGATGTCGTCAAACACAGGGTTAGAGTAGTAATTAAATTGTATATGAAGTAACTCGATTTCTTTCTAAACGGCTAAAGGCGCGAGTAAAAGCTAGTCCAGAAATAAGAATGTTAAAACATTACGCATTTCATTAGCTTCTCGTAATTCGCCAGGTCATTCCCCTTCCCATTCCAAATGTAATCCTCTAGAGTTATTTACGGTGTTATCTAAACAGGGCTTTGTGCTGCAGTCAATTTGCGTTTATTTCACACTTGTAAGGTGAATTTGGTTTGTTTTGAATGGTGATTTGTTGATGGTATGTTTAAAGTTGTGCTGGGTAGTAGGTATTTAGTTTTATGCAAGTATTTACCTATAGGTACAGTATGCATTTACTTATATTTTGCGCACATACCTATTATGTGTGTAATACTTTGTAACCTAGTGTAGTTGTAACCTAGGCTTTTTTTTTATTTCGCGTTTGACTACAATCTCACCTGATGGAAAGTGACGATGTAGCCGAAGATGATACATCTACGCGCACCCAGTAAATACCTATTCACTCTAGACTTGAAGATCCCAAGGTTGTAAGTGTCGCGAAAAACCGACGCGGGCAGTGAGTTCCATACCTTAACAGTCCGCATTATAAACGATGAAGCACAGCGCTTAGTGCGGATGTTCGGTATGTTGACAACATATGGATGGAAACCCTCCCCGCGGCTGGTTGTCCGAAGATGGAAAGGGGACGGTGGAATAAGATCGTGCAATTCCATCGCACACTCACCGAAATGTATCCTGTAAAACACTGAAAGGCATGCGACTCTACGGCGGTGCTTAAGGCTTTTAGTGATAAGGTCGCTAAATTGTACTGGTATGTCTTGCTTTTTACCCGACTGCTCAAGGAAGGAGGGTAATGTTTTTCGAGTGTATGTACTTATGTATGTATGTCCATTCCTTTGGCGCAACCTGTAGTAGGCTACAGGTTGCGCCAAGGAATGGACATACATACACAAATACACACAAAAGGCTTGACCGATTTCGAAGTGCACGGCGTCGTTAGATGCGTCGGTAAATAATCCAACATGGCGTCCGCAAAATACTAAATGTGCTATCTGGTTTTTGGTTCTTTCTGTAGTGCTCTGCTTATTAATACAATACAAATATACTTTATTGCACAACAAAAAGAAAATACAGTTACCTACAGGAAGTTGGTAAAAGTAGAACGTACCTACACTTTGTTGTGCAATATAGATTCTTTTGATTGTTTACCATGCAGTTTACTTCAGAGTCAGATTCAAACAATCGATCAGAATCACAACCAATTTTAACACGTAGATCAGTGGAAAGAACACTTTCCATGAATTGAAAGATTTAAGTCTTAATCACCATTGCACATATGGTTGTATTGTATTCATAGTTTATTTCAAATAGCCTGCCTTGCGAGCAAGTTGATTATATCTAAGTATTGTAGTGACTCCCCTGCTGACCAAAGCGTCTCCTGAAGGTACCTACAATCAGGATCACAACTATGATAGCTGCTAAGATGGCCAAATGTAGATACATATAAGAGTTTATTTTATTTTGGAAAAATATTCTCGATGATTTATACGCTTTTCGCATTTTCAATGAAGAAATAAAATATTCCGCAAGTTAGGGACAGTCTCTTAATGTGATTTCTTGAATCTACAACGGTCCTAGTAGCTGCCTTCCGTATTCCATCTGAATCGTCCAACCTCCAATACATACTTAGAGACTTGCAAAAAATCATTTGACATACAGACGGATATGTAGATAATACAGGGGTTCCTATAGTTTGCCTACGGGACCCTACAAATTCAGCATATTCAATTTAGATAAAGATTACATCTACGAACGATTAAGAATTAAAAATTCCTTTCCTCGCTTCACTAGCTTGTCTATTAGACTGTGAAATATATCAGGAACAAACAACTGTACGTACGTACGTGTAAGGCAAGGGCGGGGCTCGGTCACCCTAATTATGTCGATGCCGGCTCAAGTTCAATGACATATCGAATCGATAACCGTGCCTGTCGGCCAGCCCACACTATCGATCGATTCGACTACGACTGCTTTTTGTGTCTACCTGTCTATTAATTAGTTAAGAGAGGTCACGCTATGGGAAGCAGCGTTATTGTTGTCTGTCGTCCCAGCTTGTCGTTTAGGGAATTATTTTCCATAAAAATGCTCTACACCGTATAAGAGAACTTCCTCCTATAGTTAATTCATACCGAGGATACTGAAAACCGAAAGAACTGATACATTAGAGCTCCAAATACATACATAACGTCACGACCCCATCCCAAACGTTAGAGTTTGGGTGTTCCAAATAAAAATATTTGAAAGAACATCCATGGTGCATTTTTCGAAATATAGAAAAATGGACATTTTGACCCTTGTCAACCCTTGGTGAGCCCTGAATAATAGGTATAGATAATTGTAAATTTTTGTGACTAGTAACCATAATGGTGTGTGTATACGTGTGACGTGTAAAATCACGAGATTGTACCTTTGTAATAACAAATAAAACAATTGATTGAGTATTGAGAGAAAATTGGGAGTAATTTGTTCCTTTTGTATCGTTTCATGGTATCGTAGCTAAGTGGTCTCATACAGAGCCGGTCTTAGCCCGGTCTTATCTTGCCCAGGGGGGCAAGATATTTTTCAGCGCCCTTTTTTTCTCATAATTATTATGTAATTATTTTTTTAAATCTAACTTTTACTTGTAACTAATGTCCTCTAACAGCCCGAAAAAGTTCCACAGCTACAGTGCTGTCGATTCTGTTGTGCTTCTTTAAACTAAAACAAGTTTTAGACTGGTACAATCGCATCTTATTACACTCTGGTTGAAAGCGACAGTAGGTCTACTTGTAAAGTAGTTTTAATTTAGAAAAGTCGCATTTAATACATACAGTATTAAATGCGACTTTTCTATTCCTATTCGCCTATTTCCTGTAGGGTAGAAACGACCACAGACTTCCACTGGCTACGATCCTGACACATCTTTCGCTTCATTCACTAAAGTTGTTCATACATGCTCGTCGGTTTGGTGTACTCTTGGCTTAGCCTTTCTTTAAGAGCTCCCCGATTTCATGATGGCACGTTCGCCGTGGTCTTTCCCTACCACCACTACCATCACATTCGCTTCGTATATCTCTTTCATTAGTCTTCTTTCATTCATCCTCTCCACATGTTCCTACTCATAAATGATTCACGAAATTATTTGCGACAGTCAGTTAAAAATGCTTTATTTTTTTTGTAGGTACACAGAATACACTTAAAATAATCAATTTTACATTTTTTAAGCTGCTGCTTGTTCAAAATGCAATTTTCCCCTGAGAAGAACAAGCAAGAAACTCGAAGGGTTGCTCTTTTAAAATCAGGCTTTGATTTTACATAAAGGTTTTTATATTACAAAAGTCAGTGCCTACCCTAAAAGTTGTAAGCTATTTTTGAAATGCACTGTCAGGATAGCTGATTCATACTAATGTGAACAGAAATATTCTAAATAGTTGCGGGGACTGCTTTATAGCAGTTTAGTTTAATTTATTCTTATGAATAAATTATTATTTTGCTAACCCGTGACAAAATGCTGTGCACGCCATCGGCTCCAGCGACAGTGAACATAGAAATCTAATAGCGCCCCTATTGCCGGAGTCAAGAGGCGGTACGCACGGGTCGCAGCGTCCTGCCTCTGGCGCCCCGGGCGTCTGCACGGGTTGCCCCTCCGTAAAGCCGGCACTGGGCTTAAAGCCCTTGGAGCGTATTTTGTTATATTAATTGGATAATCTATAGTAGCGGTGGAAGAAGCTGGAAAATTCTATTGAGTCATTAATAGCCGTGGTAATATAATTGTATTAAATTATTTAATTAAGCTTCTTTGTCCTTTTAATTAATTAAACTTAGCTGGTGTCGTAACAGACTGGTAGCTGCATGTGCAGCCTTTTACAGCACAATGGTGGGGCGATGCCCGAGTCTAGTACTTAGACAAAAAATATTTTATAGTGATTTTCGGTGCCTCGTTTTTGAAGAAATCCTCGGACTATTTCTAAGTCAGGACTTCTCAGGAAGTCTTTAAAACTAGGACATATTCGGGGAAACTCGGACTAATGACAACCCTCACGATTTTTACTGATAAAATTGAATCTTCCATCAATGATTTTTGGTCAAAATGTCTGGTCCTTCCTCAATAGGTTGCAGTCATATATTTAGTTTTTCTTTGCTTTTAACGGAAATAAACCTGTTTCAATAAGAAGAACATTAAATTTGTCCATTAGAGCTTGTAGAGACGACCGATTGGTGTAGTGAATAGTGACCCTGTCTGCGAAACCGACGGTAGCGGGTTCGAATCCCGCGAGGGGTGAATGTTTGTGTGATGAATACGAACATTTATTTGCGGGTCATGGATGTTTATATCAATATTTATGTAATGTTTATCCGGTATCTAGTATCGATAGTACATGCTTTGCTTAGTTTGGGAGACTAGACGATTGGTGAAGTGACCGAAATATTTATATTTATTTAATATTTATTTTCGTGTTTTCAGTTTTTGTCTAGTAGGTAGGTTTTTGTTTTTATTGTTATTTATTTATAACTTATTGCACACGAGTATACGTATAAACGAAAAACCCGACAGCATATTTTGTATTTTGGTAAATACATCCTATTTACCATAAATTGTATCCTATGATACTCCAGGTATCAAGACGAATCTAACGACACCATGCACATCGAAATCGGACAAGCCGTTTAGGCTACAGGATGCGCCAAAGGAAAGGACATACATAGTATACACTTGGGCAGTCGGGTGAAAAGAAAAACGTACACAAATGTACACGCAGACGGGAACATGCGCGTACCTTTATGCACTCGTACTCGTAGGGGTTCTAACTGAAAACCAGTGTTTCGCTCTTTGAGTGATATGCCACACTGAGTTATAACCCATTTGTGCTACTGCGGCACACACTCGGTCTTTGTATTTTCTATTCTTTATTTATAAATTGTGTAGTTGTGTGAACGTAGTGGCGTAAATAAATGCTTTGTCTATCTAAAAACAGGGGTTCTATTACATAATTTAATCGTTATCGTCATTGGTTACGTTCCGACATGTGATTGGTTGATTCATCGCTCGCTCGGCAATTTGATGGCTTGTCATTGGCAGGTTACTAGATACAGCATACAAAATTGCTAGCTTACTGGGACCAGATTCTTATTTTTTTTTATTTATGTCCACAGGTTTCTGGGGTTAGGCTCCCCCCCCCCCCCCCCCCTTCCTCTTTCCCCATCTAAGCATAATTTGTTTACGTACGTGTTATGTAAGAGTTATCTTCAAAGGCATGAACTTAACCGTTCAGAAAATGGTTGAAGCAACAAGTATGCCAGATAAATAGCAGCAATGCGTGCATGTTTCCATTATGCATTACGCAATAGGCCAAATGTTTGTTATTCCACGATTCCCGACGTTTCCTGCTCCTGCGCATACAAGCCAAACCACTGGGAACTTCACGGAATGTTTTACATATAGTCAACGTTTTCTTCGTAAAAGTTACCTATTGTATGTGTAAGTATACCATATTATTTTCGAGATAAATTTCCAATTTCACGAAATACCTAAACGCAAATTGAAAAATTAAATTACATTTAGAAAACCCCGAAAGATAAAAGATCTTCGATACAGCTTGAACCAATTTTCATCAAAGAATTCTGTTTAGTGTTTAATACTTAAAAAAATCGCACCCAAACTAAAAGCGAACTTTTTTCTTTTTTTCAATTATTTAAGAGGAATAATTCAAATCGGAGCAAGCATTACTGAGATACGTCCTGATAAGGACTGTACACACACACAAATATTTATATAAACATCCATAACTCAGGAATAAATGTTCATATTCATCACACAAACATGTAACCGTCGCGGGATTCGAACCCGCAACCGTTGGTTTCGCTGACAGGGTCACTATCCACTACAACAATCGGTAATAACATCCACGGTTCACCTTATAAAATATACAGAAAAGCACACGTGACAGGGGGTGAGCCCATCGCCGTTGATACGTGCAAATCTATAGATGTTTTTTGGTAGAAAGTCCCTTAGTCGCCTTTTACGACACCCACGGGAAGAGACGGGTTGTATCTATTCTATTTGCGTGCCGAATGGTACAAGGTAATGGCGATTGCAAAGCAATTTAAAATAATTTTAAAATTACTTTTTATATAAAATTTGTTCAAAATTTGTTTAAAAATAATAATCACTGCAATTATGAGCATAAATCATTAAAACTTCATGACTAAGGTACGAGGATAGTAGATATCTGTTGGCAAATTGATGGTACCTACATCTATTTCGGAGACAGAACGCTACGTAAACGTGTTCCATACATTTACAACGGTTTGACAACAGATTTTTTTTTTTTATGCGTAACGGATTGGTACTTGACTTCAATCACACCTAATGTTAAGTGAAGATGAGGTCGTAGGTGGAAGCAACAGAATTAGAAACGAGAAAAGCAATCAGGGCCTGCAGTCTCGACATAGATAGCGATCGTTATGTTATCGAATTCGGTCACTAAATCCTAACGATTTTATTCTAACGATTTTCGGAAGTCTCTACGGTCAATGTTATCGATTTTTATTGGAACCCTAACGAACGTAGCTGTCAAACTTTACGATTTCGTTAAGTTTTTTGCGATGACATTTGACAGCGCGCAAAGTTTGCGATGCAAAAAATTGTTTCCCCAAAAAGTGAAGTGAATATAATTGTTTAATTAAAAATATTATAAAAACCTTCAAGTAAAGTATTCAAATGGCGGAAGCGTATTTGGCTTGGGACCTTTTTGTGCTAGAACACCGACGCGAAATGGTGAGGCGTCGGAAAATTGTACGAAACCGGCGCAATAGTGAAAAACCCGCTTCATATGGAGGATAACGAATTGCGAGTGCGAGTGCGAGTGCGAGTGCGAGTGCGAGTGCGAGTGCGAGTGCGAGTGCGAGTGCGAGTGCGAGTGCGAATGAGAGTGAGAGTGAGAGTGAGAGTGTGTGTGTGTGTGTGTGTGTGTGTGTGTGTGCGTGCGTGCGTGCGTGCGTGCGTGCGTGCGTGCGTGCGTGCGTGCGTGCGTGCGTGCGTGCGTGCGTGCGTGCGTGCGTGCGTGCGTGCGTGCGTGCGTGCGTGCGTGCGTGCGTGCGTGCGTGCGTGCGTGCGTGCGTGTGTGTGACAAACTGATCAATTTGGCTTTGTTGGGATAGCCGAATTCAGCCGAAAATTATTGGACTTCCATACTAAAAGTAGTTTCGGAATGGTTTACTTTGTTTGGGTGATTGAATTTTTTTTATTGAATTCGACTATGGTTCCTTGGAGAAAGTTGTTCGTAATCAATGGTGGCTTCACCATTTAAAGGGAATTACACTAATTCAAATTAACTCTGTATGTATCGGAAAAATAAATAATAATACTGCTCTTCACGTTATGGATCTCGATCATTAATGTATGATGATGTCTCATCTGCCAGCTAACAGTTGACACGTGTGCCACAGATAAGCAAAACTAGATCAAAACAAAACCTGGATTGTCGAAGAAACGTGACCAGGCCACAGTGGATTATTCATGTACCATGTTTACCATAGAATGATACTTTGTGAGATATAAGATGTACATTTTTCAGTTAATCTAGTTTCAATATGCATTTTATTTATTATATTACTCTAAGCTTCATTCTTCATTACTCTAAGCGATGTAACAAGCGTTTGTAAACCTATTTAATAAAATAAACAAATAAATATTATCTAGGAAATTAATTGGTCTGAGAATGGTGTATCGAATTACAGATCTCAGAAGAATTTTTGGTCGAAGCACGATTCGCTGAACGCCGAGAACATTGCGGAGTTTGTTCATGACCAATATTATTAATTAAAACAGACTTCTCAATGTACTCGACATTGGCGAATTGAGCTTTGTTGAACTGTTCTTGATAGAAGCGGTATTTCGGTATTCTTCATTCAAATTACAATACTACATTTTTTATTGAACATTACTAATGGAAAGTATTTTACGATTACAACGATTTCAAGTGGTGAATTCTATCCCTATAAAATAAGCTTTTTTTGACTTCGACCTGACTTTTAATTTATTTAGAACAGGTAAAGGTCCGAGACCGTGCAGCCACGCCCTCATGTTATGTGATTGAGTACGCGCATTATTGCATTTATTATGTCAATCTAGATTTGACACACTGATAGAGTGGTGACTGGTGAACATATAGAAAGTAGCGATCTAAATATAGAATTTAATTAGTAGATATACGACTGGATAAGCAGAGTTGAGTGTTACTTATTGTAAGCATTATCTTCTGTTACTGGTTAGTTTTCAATAATGATAATAATTCAATTTAACAAGATGGTAATGGAGTTATAGAGTCGATAATAGATTTTGTTTGACGAAAGCTTCAAAGTATGTGATCATAATACCTACAGGGTCTACCTTTAATTTAAGATACTTTGTAGCTTTGGAGAATTTTATTGACTCTTTACTCTTTTGGTTGGTAATATAAAGATACAGAATGATTCTTTTTACTTGTTTTTATCGGGTTAAATTTCTTGACTTAGGCAGTTGATTTTTCAAAAGCGACTATGGGACTTTCCACCAAAAAACATCCATTGAGCTGCAAGTTTCAACGGCGATGGTCTCACCCACAGGTCTCACCCCCTCTTACGAGTGCATCATTTCTGTATATTACGTAACGTGAACCGTGGATGCTGGTTTAAGCATTCAACCCTTAATGTTTGGAACACTCAAATGCTAATATTTGGGATATCTCTGACCACCTCATTTGAGTTAAGGGTCACGATGTTATGTATATAAATTCTTGTAAAAGAAAACTTTCCCGAACTATTTTTATGAGATAATTACCAACTGAGAATCGGGAATACAATTGTCTCAAGACTCCGCACTTTGAGTGGAAAGGTCATTCGTCTTCAAGCAATAGCGTTTTCGTAACTAATTCTGCAAAGTTGAGGTTTCTTTAAAAGGCTACATAATTAATTTCCGCGACTTTACATCTAGACTATTGTGTGTTGTCTGCCCGACAAGTTACGCTCTAGCGGCCCTCTAATAATCAAATTGCAAAATGATTTATTGTTACAATAAAAAACTTAACTGACACAATAAATTGATGTACGATAAAAAACCTAAACAATGGCGGCCTGAACAATACCACCTACGTACGCTAACACCTGATTGGTTTTTGCAACCATTACGCAACTAAAAATAAATAAGTGCGGGAGATGAGTAAACAGATTACAGTGTTACTGCCACAGGTTAACAAACAATTGCTGAATAAAATGTCATATTCTACCTCTTTTTTTAAAGGAGGGTTTACAGGGCTTTTTGGCGGGATCTCGGCGGGTGAAGTTGCATTTTCCTTCATAATTCTTATAATTTGTGCATTCTGACTTTCGAAGCTTAATAATGGCCGAATATTGTGCAGCAAAAGTTAGTGATGGTGTACAAGTGAAGGGAAGTGTAAATTAAAGTGCGTAACGAAGCTTTCGGGTTCCCACAAGACGTCAAAATCTTTTGTAAAGCATTCTGCCACTTTACTGAAGAATGATTTGACCGTGATTAGATTCTGTATACGCCAAGTATACGAGTCGACGAATTACTCGGCGTAGATCTACGCTTGAGCAACATTCTGAAATACGGGCTTTAAATTCCGATTTAGTGAATTGAAAAGTCCCGACTAATTCAGACTAACAGTATGGCGACATCCATTGCTGGGAGGCTTGGTTCTGTTAATTCAAATATGTTTTTTTTTTATGCTTCTTTCTTTATGCGTGCTATTCGTGCCATTTATAAATTAGGACCTAGAGTGTCTCTTAGAGATAACTTTAAGGAAATTAATATCTTAGCAATGGCATCTCAATACATTTATGGGAATTTGTTATATGCAAAAAAAAATATAATCTTATTCTCTAAAAATAGTGATAGGCACAATGTTAATACAAGGAATAAGAACCAGTTATCTGTTTATGTTAGCCGACTTCACAAAGTTAGTAAATCCTTCAAAGGGCAATGTATACGCTTTTATAATAAGGTTCCAGTATAGACATTCAAAATTTGCCTTTAAATAAATTTAAAGCAATCCTAAAACAGAAATTATTAACAAAAGGCTATTTGAATGATAAGCAAGCATGGGCATAGCTGTCTTATTATTCATATTGTGGGAAAATATAAAGTAAGAACACTAGATGTTTACATGATAAATGTATATTTGGAAGTGATTGTCACAGTAAAAGCAGATGTTCTATACTAAAAATTCAAAATAAAATAGTTCTAATATGGCCAGTATCACATCTTACAACATCCACCCGTAATGACCATATTCAGAAGCCTTAGTAATAACAAACAAACACTGTAACATATAGAAAAATATTGTAACATAAAGTAACTACGCCTTAACTAAACCTATACTATTGATACACCTTTGATGTGCAACTTTCCCAAGACATTTTGTCAACACGTCAGCTAACAGGTCACTGGACTTAGTGTATTGAAGCACAATCACATTTTCAGATACCTTTTCGCGAATAAAATGGTACCTAACATCAATATGTTTCGATCTGCCGTGGTGTATAGGATTATGAGCTAAGTTCTGCGCACTCTGACTGTCACTGCAAATGGTTATACTAGGATATTTAATATCACATACCTCGGATATCAAACGACGTAAGTAAATAGCCTCTTTCGCAGCATCAGTCAACGCCATGTACTCGGCTTCGGTAGAAGACAGCGCCACTGTAGGCTGCTTCTTCGATGCCCACGAGACAGGTCCATTTGCCAGTTTGAAGCAATAACCTGTGTAGGAACGACGATCATGCACACAGTTCGCAAAATCCGCGTCCGTATAACCTACGAGAAGTTCTCCTGTCTTCTTATAAATAATAGAATGATCTATAGTGCCTTTTAGGTACTGAAGTACTCGTTTCACTGCCACCCAATGCGTGCTGTTATATTTGTTGTTATACTGACTAAGGTAGCTAACAGCAAAAGCAATATCAGGTCGAGTATTGACAGCAAGGTACATTAGACAACCTATTAAATTCAGATAGGCATAATGATTATTCTTACAGTCCGAATCCTGAAGAGCACCTATTTTGCTATTCGCCAAGGGAGTGTCGTACTCTTTTAACCATGTAGCAAAGAAATACCTGTACAAGAAAAAATACTAGAGTTATAAAAGTTACAACCAGATTTATCAAAAACCACACAAAAACCGTTATCAACTGCTTTCTTTACTGAAATAAGATTAGCGTTCAAATTAGGTACATGAACAACGTCACTAATCTTCGGAACCTCATCACACATCGTAATAGAAATATCGCCAACGCCTTCACTGGATAACACCTCTTTGTCACTTTGCCGGTGGGATATCCTTTCACGTTCTCCATCCATTCTCGTCTTAAAGTCATATGGGCCGACGCCCCAGAATCTATGTACCATTTAGTACTCTCCACGTCACCAATGACATTCAACGCACTTAAAGAGTTTCTATGATTCTCAGATTTCTTTTTCTTGTCCTTCTTATGGGGACAGTCTGGACTCTTATGGCCTGGCTCCCGACAGTCGTAACAGATAATCTGTTTCTTAGTTTTTGATGAAGATGGCTTAGATTTCTGATTAGTCCGTGTTTTCAGGGCAGTATCCTGGTTATTCTCCTTTGGTTTATTCAATTCATTCAACAATTTCGTCTTTATCAAGTCAACAGTAATTTCTACATTTGAGTTCTCCAATGCCATAACAAGAGGGGCATACTGTGGAGACAAACCTCCAAGAAGAATAGCTGCGATTGAAGCATCTTCTATGATCTTGCCAATATCGGCAAGGTCCTGGACTGTTGACATAACAGCATTAATGTACATTTCTATATCGTTGAAATCATCTAGACAGTACCTGTACAACTTCCGTTCAAGGCTTATTCTTCGTCCTAAGCCTTTGTCTTCATACGCAGAGGACAAGGCTTTCCACGCAGCTTTAGCCGTTTCACAAGGTCTGAGAAGGGTGATTGCCATACCATCAACTGTGAGACAAATTTTCGATAACGCAATCTGATCGTCACGCAACCTTTTCTCAGCGGTAATTTGACTACCTTCAGGGTATCCGGCAACAGTTTCCCATAAATTTTCGTGTATTAGGTACATACGCATCTTGAATTTCCAAACACCAAAACCGTCTCTGTTTACTAGCGGTTTTATTACAGAAATTGAACTTGACATTATTTCACAGCTAATATGTCAAAGACGAAAAAATGAAAAATAAGCGAAATTATAATTTTCGCGACTTTCAACAAATATCTTTTACAAGCACGTGTTAAATATTTAGTGTTCTTTACCTTTTCGTGCTGATAACGTGTGGGAAAATATAAAGTAAGAACACTAGATGTTTACATGATAAATGTATATTTGGAAGTGATTGTCACAGTAAAAGCAGATGTTCTATACTAAAAATTCAAAATAAAATAGTTCTAATATGGCCAGTATCACATCTTACAACACATATAATTATCAAATCGCAATTTATAATCTGTTTAAAAGAGCAACCCTAGAGTTTCTTGCTCGTTCTTCTCTGGGGAGTCAGCTTTGTGAATGAGCAGTAAATTTAAAATTTAAATGTAATGTAATATTAATATTAATAGTGACGTTTTCAAGTGATAAATATTTTGATTTGATTTACTTCAACGAGCAATGTAGGCCGAATTAGTCTTTGTATTTAGGATGGTGTACCTAACAAGCTCTTCCTAGCTTCCGATTTCCTAATTAAAGTATTTAAAATTTCCTCCGCATAGGATAGTGTACCGTGAGCAAAACAGCATAGGCCATTGAGGGGCAGAAATGTCATTGGTACGGAGCACACAGATATAATCTGCGTTCGTCAACCCGCATGCCCAGCGTGATGACTGGAGAAATCTTCCCATAAAAGCGATGCATATCGCTCCACGGGAGAGGCTTACAGAAGTAGAGTTTTCACGGGTTGCTGATGTACCTTACTTTTACCATGAACTAATTCAATTCCACTATTATTATAAATGACAAGGTGTGTTTTGTCCGTCTTTTGTTTCATCATCATCTCAGCCCGTAATACAAGTTACATAAAGCTAAATAGTGTAAGAAGCCTTTAGTTGCTTTTACGACAACCACGGGAAGAGAGAGTTCGTCGTATTCTACTCTGCCAAAAACCACACGGCCACAAAGGTAAAAGCCACGATAATTTTGAATCTCATTGGTTGGGTAAGGTTTTAAATTGTGGCGGTAGGTCCCCAGCAAGAAAAATAGACTAATGCATGCATGCAATGCGTAGACTGCGTAGGACAGAGCAAGTCCGCCTACACTGCTGCAAACGACTCGGAACATTCGAAGTTTGAAACTATACAAATACGCGCGAAACGTGTTTGACAACTTACATTAAAAAGTTTTGTAACGCTAGTGTTTTCTGTGAAATAAGTTTTAGATTAAAAATACTTGTTCTATATAAACAAAGTATATGAAAGCCTGAGTTTATATTATTCTAGTCCCTACTTAAAAAGATTCAAAAGTTTTATCTAAATCTGTCGCAAAACAGCAATGTTAATAGCCTTGTTGTGTTCCGGTTGTCAGAGATAACATAGCCAGTGCCCCAAATGTGTTGGGGTTTCCGGGTCAGTGCGCTTCCACCTTCGACCTCATCTTCAGTGTGATTGAGGTCAAGTATCAACTGTGTGCATAAAAAAAATCACCTAATTTCCGGCATTCACTCTTTTGTTGTAAACTGTAAGACATAATATAGTTATTTGTATATAAAAAAAAGAAAGTCTTCTTATTGACACCAAAACGAAATATAATGTCTCCAAGTCAAAATTCAAAGTTTGTATACGCCTGTCTATGTACACATTTCTCTCACATCATCTGTATCATACCTCACGCCCATTAAATCTGACAAAAGCCTAATCATGCATCGCTCAATACGATATATAAAGTTTGTATTGCTCTTTGTACTCGAAAGAACCCATATTAGACGCATCAATGCATCTTAATTTTATTATCACAACTTTCTCTCCTGCAATCGAGTAAGAGCGCGCCATTTTGGTATTCTTTATTTGAAATTTCGTTGTGTCGTTTCGAAATTCAATACTGAAGCGACAGATACAATTCTAAATTCAAGTTCAATGACAGATTGCGTAACGATTTAAAATGACAGTAATGACCATGACCATTTACGGTGAGTGAGTACTTTCATTACTGGATATGTCATAGTGAGAGGTAGGAGAGTGACATGGATGATAAATAAGTAACAGCCGTAATATTACTTTCACTCAAGTTCAATGATGAAATGGCTGCTCTTTAATATTTATGCAAAAGGTTTCTGTCTGGTTCAACAGTCTACTTTTATAATAATCACACAGATAGGCATAAGTAGGGCTTTGATCTCGTGTCATAATATGTGTACCCAGTGACGTGCACAGCGTTTAGTTACAGGGTAGACAAAATGATAAAATTTATTATTACATGAGAAAAAATTACAACTACAAAGTAATAACTTACTCTTACTACTCTCTACAATGTAAACCGCCTCCGTGGCTCAATGTGAACAACATAGGGTTTACGAACTTAGTGTTTGTTTAGTACTAGGTTTGGTTGGTTCTTGGTTCTTATCTAAATCTGCCGCCAAACAGCAATGTTAATAGCATAGTTGTGTTCCGGTTGTCAGAGATAAGATAGCCAGTTCTCCAAACATTTGGGTTTCCGGGTCAGTACGCTTCCACCTTCGGCCTCATCTTCACTTAACATTAGGTGTGATTGAGGTGAAGTGCTAACCCGTTGTGCATAAAAAAAAAGTAATAACCTACTAATATATCATTAATGTTAATTTGTACTTAGGGTTATTTAGGAATATTGTACCCGTCTCCCTATTTAAGGGTAATAGCTGAAAATCAGTGTTTTGCTCTTGAGCAATCCGACACTGAGCTATGGCCCATTTGTGCCACTGCAGCACACACAATTTTTATACCTATGTTTTGTTTTTACTTTTGTATATTCTGTTTTTATTGCCATGTTCTGTAAAATGCTGTCTACATATTTAAACTTGCGTGCTTCCTCAGCAAGTGCCCACTTAGTACATACTAAGGTTAAGCTACCTTTATCTGGTTTTTATTACTGTACTGTAGTCTAAATTATGTGTACTACTTTTGTATTAACTACTTATAAATATTATTTAATGTATGTGTGTGGCTGGAGAAACAAATAAACGTTTATCTATCTATCTATCTTAGAGCAATACTCGCAACTGTTTAGAATATTTCTATTCAAGTCATATGAATCAGGTGTCATAACAATGCATTTTGAAGAAAGCTTGCAATTTGCTAGGGTAGGCACCACCTATCTGCCCATATGAAGGTCACGGCACTGTATGTACCTATCTAGATAGTTCGCTATTTAAAAATTCGAGTTGGTAAATTGTAAAAAAAATTTTAAGACTTACTGAGAAATTTTTTTTTTGTATTTACTGGCCTGAAAAGGTTTATCTGTTTCTGACTGTACCTACGAAGACTCCTGCCAGAACATTCGAAGTAGAGTCGATATGTATACAATAGTTTCCTGACGTGTAAATACTTTGTATAAATAAAGTCTGAAGTGTAATCCCACATGTCATCTGAAAGCGAGAATGTTTTAAATAAATAACCGATTCTTTAACACATAAAATTGACACGATTTTACACTTGGCTTCTATAATGCTCTGTCTATAATGCTGATCTAAGATGTGTGAATACCTATGGGAATTCCTCAGAGAACGATATTTGAAAATATCGACCGGTGACAAGCAGGTTATGCGATATACAGGCCGTGGCCTAGCACAGGGTGATCCCTTATCCCCGCTGCTGTTCAATGTGGCGACGTTGGACATATGCAAACACATAAATACCGTTAATGCATCCCAGTACGCAGACGACTTTGTAATTTATACGTCAAGTCAAAATTTAAGTCATGTTGAAAATCAACTACAATTGGCTCTAAACGAGGTTACAGATCTTTTAAACGAACTTGGTCTAGAAATTTCTACGGTTAAAAGTAAGATTTGTGTTTTCCAAAAAGGATTTAGAAAGCTTCAGGTTAATCTTAGAATGAACGGCATATTATTAGAATCAGTGGCAAATGTCAAATATTTAGGTCTTTGGCTAGACAGCTCCCTTAGATGGTCAAAACATATTAATGAAATTGCCGAGAAAACCGTTAAATTTCTCAACATTCTTAAAGTTCTTGCCGGGGCTAATTGGGGGACTCACCCAAAACATTTGAGGCGAATATACATAGCAGTTGTGAGAAGTAGATTAGATTATGCCAGCTTTTTATTTGATGACAGTGCCCAAGTACATACAGCCAAACTAGACAAAATTCAAAATCAGGCCATGCGAGTTATTGGTGGATTTATTAAAACTACACCAATACACGTGATGGAGAGCGAGTTAAGCCTTCAGCCATTAACGATTAGAAGACGCTATCTTGCTGGTAAATTCTGGCTAAAATGCAAGTCACTGCGTGGGAACAATGTGTTAATAATCCCTACATTAGAAAACCTATGTCAGGACCCCACCACATGGAAAAGAAAAAAGAAACCGTTAATGTGGACAGCACATAATATTTTTAGAGACACCCAAATTTACTGTAGTGATAAATTAGAGATGTTTGCCTTAAGCTGCTGGGTTGGTTACATTGATTTATCAAATGTAATTTTTGATAATATAGAGGAAGTAAAGGATGCAAAAAAAAGCTACAACAATAACGCACTGAACCTCATATGCACTCGATGCCTAAATGATAAATATTCAGGATTCTACAAAATTTTTACGGACGGATCCATTTATAGGGATAATATCGGGGCAGCCTTTTTTGACATTCAATTAGAGACTGGAATACGATTCAGAATTGACTCCCAAATATCCATAATGTCAGTTGAACTCGTAGCTATAGCTGAAGCACTAGCATATTTGGATTCCATTGAAGAAGAAAATATAGTTATCGTCACGGATTCCAAGAGCTCACTACAACACATAGCTCGCTGTACCTCGACAGTTCGAGGAACACCGATAGCTTACACAATTTTGAAGTCAATTCTGAAATGCCAATCTAAAGGTATAAATATCAAACTTCAATGGATTCCGTCTCATATAGGCATCGAAGGCAATGAAGTAGCAGACCAATTAGCTAAAGAGGGATCCACGGATGGGATTTCGCTACCCATTGTGCCACATTACACAGAGGCTTTAGGTAAAATTAAGAGACACTGCACTCAGCTGTGGAAAGAATTTTTTGATAAGCGTTCACAGGAAAAGGGCATTTGGTATAGAACCATCCAACCTGAGCCATTACAGTCTCCATGGATTAATGAATGCTCATTATCCAGACAAGATCTGGTCATAGCGATGAGACTCCGCTCCGGACACATCCCGACAAATAAGTTTAAATTTTTGATGGGTATATCAGATACACCCACTTGCAATGACTGCGGGGTAATAGAGGATGTGCATCATGTGTTGACGGAATGTGTTCGGGGCGTATCTCGACGCTATTCAGACGATGTAGGATACTACAACAGTATACTCTCCACTCCAAATTCCGAAAAAGCTAGAGAAGTGTACTGTTTATATAAAAACATAATTTAATTACCCTATAGAGGCTGTATAGAGCGACATGGTCGTTTAAAACGACCAAGCTCTTTAAAATTAGATTAAAAAAAAAAAAAAAAATGCTCTGTAGCAACAGACCTCCTTTTTATTACCCGATTGCCCTAAAACGGAGGGTAGTTTTGTTTTTATGTATGTACATACAGGGTGAAATTTAAGTCGTGTAATATCTGTTTCCTGGTGACTCCACTCCTGACTACGAACAACTTTCGACTAGGAACTATAACCGAATTCGATCAAAAAATTTTCGATTACTCTGTAAGGATAATTGAAAATTTCGAAGAATTCGGCTATAGTTATAGTATAGTAGATTTCAGAATGATTATTCTGAAACCACCTTTATTATGGAAGTCCAACAATTTTCGCTTGAATTCGGTTATGGTTCCTTTTGGAAAGTTATTCGTAATCCGGAGCCACCCAGCCGAAACCATCCGATCTGATTTTTGTCCGTGCTATGTCACTGGCCATTTGGGGGCACTGAAAACCAGCGCTGTGATTCGTCGCAGCATGAGCTGAGTGCTAACCCATTTGTGCACGCCGCAACACGTGACAGCATTGTCGGGATCTTCTTCATAATTGTATTTCTATTTTAGCTATAATTTGCTACTTCTTTGTTTTTGTATCGTGTTGTGGCGTTCATAATAAACTATTCTTATTCTATGTGGTATATAGAAGATTAGAATGAATAGTCCTTTCCCAGCGGATTTTAACATAATTATAAGTAAGCGGAAATAGAAGTTAGTCAAATAACACATTTAAAGCTTTACTCGGTGTAGTTAAAAAAAAAATTAAACTACCTATGTCAATAATGTCAAAATTAATTTCACTTACCTAATATGCCCTATTATTTTCCTTACGGTACAAAACTCACCGGTATATTGTAATGCCAATGTTAATATATTCATTTCAATTACCCATCCTCCATACCTCTGGCTCTTAGATATGCGTTATCAGCTCTAGTCTGACACCAACCCACCAATCACTGGCCTGCTAAGTGAACTTCCGATTTCGTGTAATTGCCCTTTGCAAAAATACATTATAGGCACAGCGATGATTTCCTGTTTCCTAATTTGATTTTGCTATAAATAGGATAGTCTAGTAAGCTCTTTACGCAGACGCTAAATATTGTGCAGCGGCACACACTTCTGTAATGTCGGCAGGTGTAGGACGTGTACTTGAGTCGTCGTCAAATCGGAAACTGGCTAAAATCGGCTATAGTCGGTCGTCTCCGATACCTCAGTAACATCCATCCATACCATAGTTTCTTCTCACACCCATTAACCATTTGCGTCAGTGGCAGATCGTTGATGAATTAAATTAGCATTATACTGATGGATGGTGTAGATATGAGAGCGAATTGAATGATAGGCTAATGCCTCAAGTTAAGGGGTAGAGGATGACATGAACTTAATATCTTAATCTTAATATCTTTATTGTACACAAAATTGTTACAGAAATATGCATAGTATATAAAATGTACAAAGGCGAGCTTAACTCCGATAGAGTTTTCTACCAGCAAACCTTAGAGATACATAGTGTTTATTACATTGGGCAGAAAATAGTGTACACAACAATTAAAAATTATTAAAAATAAATAAATATTATATATGAATAAATTTACCACATAACCTATCCAATATACATATATTATATAGTACGTAGTATAAACAAGTATGTACAGAACTTGTTAATGTTTTATCATTTCTATGATAGCGTGCTGTCTATTCCAATTATCCACAGTTCCCTGTGTAATGCCAATAAAGTTTTTATCTATCTATCTATCTATCTATCCCTAAAACGATGAATTTTTCAAGTGTGCCTGCAAAGCCAAATCCGAAACGTTGAGGAATAGCTAAAAGGACTCAAACGAGTTTCGGGCTCGATTTTGAAAAATGAAAACTAAAACAGCATCATTGGATTTTTGAAAAATCAATAAGCAAAGAATCAAGCACGTTGATTTTGAAAAAAAAAAAGGAACACAGTGTATTGTTACAACATTCGATAGTGTCGCTAATAGGGAACGGATTCTGGGAAGTAATAACATAGGGCAAACTTAAGGAAAGAGCTCATTTTTAACTAAATCAATCGGGTTATATAACTATATTCTGAGAGATATTGTGGAACATTTTTTTTTATGCACAACGGATTGGTACTTGACCTCAATCACACCTGATAATAAGTGAAGATGAGGCCGAAGGTGCAAGCGTACTGACCCGAAAACCCCATCTTATTTGGGGGACTGGCTATCTTATCTCTGACAACCGGAACACAAGAATGCTACTGTTTGGCGATAGACTTAGATACCTAGATGGGTGGACCTTATTTACGCTTAACATCCGCTGTGAAAGGACACATACATAAAGTCACGCTTGTTTCCCGTAGGGGTAGGCAGAGACCACAGACTTCCACTTGCTACTACCTAACACACCTCTTTTGCTTCATTCACTCTCATAAGGAAGGGAGGATTATTCTTTTTTACACGCTGTTAAAAAGTTCATGAACATTCCATCAGTCTGCCTTCGCCTTAACACAGATAACGAGAACGTGTTTGAATTTCAACGAGGCAAAGGTATTAGCAAAACATCATATAGCTTAACTTGTCACAGTTGGCAGTATACTTAAATACCTTTAAACGTTTCTTCATAACTCTGACAGGGCAATTATGAAATGCGCATTTTAAATGGGATTAGGAGCATCGCAAATAATGGTACTGTAAACCATAGCAAATTGCGTGGGTAGGTTGGTATGTATGGTGAACTGCAGCAGACACAAAACACATCAAAAACGTTGTACTTTATAAAAATAACATCTGAAAAACTTAATGACGTAGACTGCCTTCGTGGCTAAATGTAAACAACATAGGGTTTACGAATCCGAGGCCGCCGGTTCGATGCCCAGCGGCGTATCTACATGTTTCGGTTGTAAGAGATAAGATAGCCAGTCCCCCAAATAAGATGGGGTTTCCGGGTCAGTATGCTTCCGATCCATTTTCCCACGACCCCACCACCCACGGATCCACCTTCGGCCTCATATTCACTTAACATCAAGTGTGATTGAGGTAAAATGCTAACCCTTTGTGCATAAAAAAATCGCTCATTTACGAGGCTGACTCGCCAGAGAAGAACGTGGAAGAAACTCAGACGTTGCTCTTCTTAAATAAGAATTTTACACATTATGATACGATAAAGGAAATATAGACTGAATATCACCGAGCGGTTCATGTCTATGGATTCTTATCATCTAATAAATAATCAGAAATTTTATAATCGACAACCGATTGGTGTAGTGGATAGTGACCCTGTCAGCAAAACCAACGGTTGCGGGTTCAAATCTCGCGACGGGTAAATGTTTGGGTGATGAATATGAACATTTATTCCTCAGTCATGGATGTTTATATCAATATTTATGTATGTTTATGCGTTATCTAGTATCCATAGTACAAGCTTAGTTTGGAACTAGATGATTGGTGTAAATGTCCGAAATATTTATTTATTTATAATAGTCTTTTGCACATAGTTTTAAATTTATTTAAAACCTTATTATAAATGCCCCTTGAATGACTTTAGTGATATAACGAGTGACATGAACAGCATATTTAATTTGTCTTGTGTTTACATTGTGCATTTTACTATTTTTCTTAAGCAATTGCAGATTCTTTCTTCCGTACATTAAGTTTTCATAATAAATTGCGATGCCAATTTTAAATATCTTGATTTTTTTTTCTGAGTATAGTATTAACATTTGTACAATATTTATAAACAATAATTATACAATTTATTATAAAAAACAATCACAAATAAAAAACTAGCCCCTCTCTCTACATTGATAGATTATTTGTTTGGAAACGCTTTATTGTAGTTCATAAAATTTACTAAATTACTGAAACTAACATAAAAGAACTATAAACTGAATGTTCCGTCCGAAACCTACATTTCCAAAATGTGTCTTGTTGCGCTAAGATTATAAGAGAACTTCATTAATTAATAAAATATCAATGTCATGATTTTTTCAAATGTATTCTTGAGAGATTCTTCTGGAGCCCACCTTGTACATCTACATAAATTAGATATGCGTTATCAGCCAATGGGAATCTACGGATCTGTCTGACACAAACCCACCAATCACTAACCTCGCGTGGTGTAGGTAACCCCCAACGCAAAAAGAGGTGTGTTGTAAGACTGCAGTCTTTCTAGTCTGGGGCATTGTAGGGCCAAAATCGGTATACGAGGTGTCTAAGGTCAATAATACAAACAATAATAAAGTGATTCATTTTTATTCATTAATTATTGTTTGATTAATGTTTCCCGTAATAAAATTAAAAAAAAAAACAGCTGATCCAGCTAGATAAGATGGTGATAGCTAGCCATGCGGACATAAATGTCCAACCACCAACCAAACCGAGTACTAAACATATACCCCGTGGGAATCGAACCCGCGGGCTTTGTAAACCTTATGTTGTGTAAGACACGGAGGCAGTTTTCTTCATTGTTAGCGAGATTTACGCATCATTACACAATAAAGTAAACAGAGAAAATTGTTTTAAAATGTTTTAAATTGTTATAAAATGGTTATTGCTGTAATTATTGTATAACCCGATACGAACGCATACTGTACTTTCACTATTATATCTATCTACTCTTACCGAGTAAATACATACATACGTAACGTATACCCAAACGGAGTGGTCAAAAATTTTCCAAAAACCATTCGGGTAATAACTATTTAATTATTTATAAACCAAACAACCCGACAGCATATCGGACGCCATGTTGGATTTTTCACCACAAAATGTATCCTATGACACTCCAGGTATCAAGACGAATCTAACGACACCATGCACATCGAAATCGGACAAGCCGTTTAGGCTACAGGATGCGCCAAAGGAACGGACATACATACATACTTACATACCTGCACTCGAAAAACATTACCCTCCTTTCTTGGTCAGTCGGGTAAAAAGAACACAGATTTGAAAGTACTCAAACGGATGACATGACGTATGTAGTAGTGTGTCGTCGGCAATTTGTTTAATTCGTTCGTTCACACAAGGTTCAGGCAGTAATACAAATACGAGGCATTTTCTATTCGGCCTTTGGCGTTATACTAGTCATATATATATCGTAATAAATAACCCTACGACATTCAAACGCCGTTTATAAATTGTAGAAATTAGTTATATTCCTTATTAAACTGAAATCTTATTATACATACATACCTACATAAAGTCACGCCTGTTTCCCGTAGGGGTAGGCAGAGACCACAGACTTCCACTTGCTATGATCCGGACACACCTCTTTTGCTTCATTCACCCTCTAAGGTTGTTCATACATGCTCGTCGGTTTACTTGACTTGGCCTACTTTAAGACGTCCCCGATTTGTTCATGGTATCTAAATCTCATTATTATCTCCATAAATGTCTACTTTAAAAATAATAATATATGTGTTTACATAAGGTTTATAGGATTCCGTAATCAACAAGGAACCCTTTAGTTTCGGCGTATCCAACTGTCCGTCTGTCTGCCCGCGGCTTAGCTCAGGCTCTTAGTACTAAAAAGTTGTAATTGACATGAGTATACATATTAATCACGCCGACAAAGTGTAAAATTAAGTCTTGAAACAAATTATTTTTTAGGGTACCTCCTCTACTCGTAAAGTAGGTAGGGATGAGTTTTTTTTATTTTCGTACCCTATCGGATGATATCTTTGCACAGATCTTTCAAAAATATTACAGGTTATTTTGAACAGTTTGTCGATTCAGAGATCCATTTAAGAAATACTTTCAGTTTAAGAAATACGACCGATTGGTGTAGTGGATAGTGACCCTGTCAGCGAAATGTTCCAAATATATTTCGCATGATAGGAGCCTTACGAATACGCTAGTCGCATATCAATCTCCGGCCGGGGCGGGCGTCGATGATGGTTTTGAAAAAAAATAATTAAATTTCCAAGTCAAATAAACTTCTATTTCACTTACCTAATATGCCTTATTTTTTTTTTTTACGGTAAAAAAACCTCATCCGGTATAGGGAAAGTATAATTAAAACTTGTTTTTCTCGAAAACATCAAGTATATTTCTATGCTTGGAATGTGGTGTCTTTTGTAGATTGACTGGAAGTACCTACCTAAGTTCTTTGGTTCGTGAAATACTATAAAGATTTTAATGGATCAGTCAATCATATCAAAGAGGCCGTGTCTTTATTGCACAGTGTTAGAAACTTAACTTTCTATGCATATATATAGCTTTGTATAATCATCTAGCACCCTTTAGTCCAGACTTTCCCTTTCACGTCTATATGATTGAACGCACCTATGACCCGACAACAAAACAATGACACGGGCGCTGTATTACATAAACGAATAAATATTTCATGTGCAGTCGCATCACATTACTCTGTGGTGATAAAATCAGCTTCAAGTCATATAAATAATCCTGTCTCTCCTCATAACTCAGCCGACCGCCCGGCACTGCCATAACAATAACTGCCATGGGCAACACCGACACAGGCTTACTTAATTTTTACGACTGGCAACACCGCTTTGAACGCGCCGCGCGAAATTTGCATTTCGCTCGTGTCAGGTATGACAGTTTAAGATTGAATGCCGGGGTGATAGGACGGGCGTAATGAACACTTCGAAGATGAACATTGGACTCTGTAATGTTAAATGTGAATCACTGTCGATGTTTATAGCCCAGTAAGGATAAGTATATTTTGGGGTGTAACTTCCTATTATCTTGAAGTTATTTTTTGCACTTGGATAGAGTACTTATCAGGGATAGTATAAAATGTTTTCTAATAAATCGGTAGCTTGCTTTAGGTATAGGCCCTTCTTTTTTTTTTAACACCAATCATCTAGTCCCAAACTAAGCAAAGCTTGTGCTATGGATAGACTTACTTAAATATTTATATAAACATCCATGACTCGGGAATAAATGTTTTAGTTATGAAACCTGTAATATTAAATTAAAATTACCACTGAGAACTTCATTGCATCGTAGAACCTCTGCAATTGTCGAATCGTGACATTTGCTCTCAGGGAAATTTATAAAGAAGAAAGAAACAAAAGAAGAAATAGAAAGAAATTATTTAACGTTTGTTTTTGTAAGTAGTTACAACAGTACTAAGTATCTTGTGCCACGCAATGCAACTCACAGGGGTAAGATTAATTTAATACTGTATGTTTTATAATTAAATACCTACACTACACCCGAAGCGAGCTCCGTTTTGTTAGGAAACATTTTAGATAGATCGTTTATGTATCTCCAGTCACATACATACCATAAGTTCCAAAGCAATTGGATAAACATATTTTATTACAATCCATAAAAGTAACATCAGGATACACTAGAGTATGTGTGTGATACAGCCGTACAAATGGGTCATAGCTCAGTGTGTATAATTGCTCAGAGAGCGAAGCACTGATTTTCAGCTATTACCCACGAGGAGACACTGGTACAAAGAGAACAACCAGACAAGCATATTTTACTGTGCGCGTCAATGAATAATGTCACGTAGGTATATGTGGATTCAAATGCAGTATAGGTACTCAAATAGATACACATACACTGTCTGTTACTGTAGATTGGAATAAATAGGTAAATAAATATACGAATTAGCTTACAAAAGATTGAGACAACAACATACATTCATAATTAAGATTCAATAATAATATAAAACGGATCACTAGGTGCTCAACATAATTTAATGTGAATTCATAAAGCCACGGGTTCTCAAATTAATATCTTAAGGCAGCAGCAACCGCCTCACGATCCCTTCTTGACACATTTAACTTTTGGAAATCTAGAATTAAAGATTTTAGCCATTTTTATTCCATCACTGATAGATCCAGGTGTAAAAAGTTAGGAACTCCAAGATTGTCGAATGTAGAAATCCTTCGCCTACTGGATTATTATGCTTATGGTCTTTGTTAGGTTATTCCATCTTGATGTTTTTAAATTATGCTAAAACTCAACTAGTTGAAATGCATGCTTGACCATTTTAAGACAAATTGTATGGTATAAAGATTGTAGAAATACTACAAAATGAAGACACGCATTTTTCTTCCTTTGGGAGTTGCTCTACTAGTCGTTGCAACCTCTTTGTCTCTTTTATTGCACGCAAACAACATTAATATTGTCATACAAATGTATAGTTGGCATAACTTTATTATGATCGTATGGTAACACCCATGGCATTACAACTAAGCTTTGTATAGTAGGGTGACTATATGCGTAGTCAGTGGGAAGACGGGAGGAAAATCTCGTTTACTACTACTCACCGCCTCCGTGGCTCAATATAAACAACTTTGGGTTTACGATTCGGAGGTCGCGGGTTCGATCCCCAGCGGGGTACATGTTTAAGTACCCGGTTTGGTTGGTGGCTAGCTACGATGGCTAGATAAGATGGTGATCTTATCAAAATCTGCCGCCAAGCAGCAATGTTAATAGCATTGTTGTGTTCCGGCTGTCAGAGATAAGATAGCCAGTCCCCCAAATGTGTTGAGGTTTCCGGGTCAGTACGCTTCCACCTTCGACCTCATCTTCACTTAACATCGAGTGTGATTGAGGTCAAGTCTTAACACGTTGTGCATAAAAAAAAACTCTAATTTTGAGTGTGTCTTGCAGTGTGTGTTCAGTGTTGATACTGGCTATATACAGGGCGTCCCAAAGTTATGGGACATGAAGGGGAAGTACCTTAAATATCGTAGATAGTGAATTTTGCTCAAAGAAGACTTTATGTTATTTTTAAAAGTTAGTAATTCTGCATTCATAGATTTTCTAAAAATTACTTGCTTCGGCTGGGAATCGAACCGACTTAAATGTGAAAAAAAAAACACCCTACTTTTATGATGCCAATCGAAAGAATAGCTAAAAAATAATAACTCTGCCTAAGTAACATAGTATTTTAAAAGAAAGGAACAACATAAAATGATTGAGTCAAATTTCAAGAAAGTTACCTCTCTAGTTACATCTGTAGTTATAGTTATAGCTATCTCTGTTAGTTGTTAATACCTACTTAATTGACTACGGCAGTTTCATGTATGTTTTTTATTTGATTAAAATGATTAATTTCACGTTGTTCCTTTCTTTTAAAATACTATGTTACTTAGGCAGAGTTATTATTTTTTAGCTATTCTTTCGATTGGCATCATAAAAGTAGGGTGTTTTTTTTTTCACATTTGAGTCGGTTCGATTCCCAGCCGAAGCAAATAATTTTTAGAAAATCTATGAATGCAGAATTACTAACTTTTAAAAATAACATAAAGTCTTCTTTGAGCAAAATTCACTATCTACGATATTTAAGGTACTTCCCCTTCATGTCCCATAACTTTGGGACGCCCTGTATATGAAAGAAGAAGAGAAAATTTTGGTAGAGGGTAAAATATGTTAAATTTTACATAATTGAACAAGCTCAACTGTGTTGACAAGGTCAGTCATGTGCTAGCGAAGAGTTCTTACATGCACTGGTGCATATATTTATCTGAAGCACAAAATGTGAGAAGGATAGATTGACAGGTCCAATAAAATAATAGAAAAGAGAAGATCTCAAATCTCTAGTCCTACGTAACATTGCTAGTATAAACGAGCAGTACAGTAGCGAGCCTTTATAAATCGCAGACGGTCCAAGGTTACGTTTGCTGTCCAGTTGACTGTACCTTAAGGCGATTTATTAATAAGAGATTATTTTTTAAGCGTTCATAATGCTCTACTGATTAGTTAAAAACAAACATCCTTTGTAGAAAAACAACAAATCCAAAAGAATTAAACACGTGTTTAAGGTTTTATTGGACAAAGCATTATAAATAAATAAATAAATAAAATATCCTTAGACATACACACAGCGCCATCTAGTTCCATACTAAGCAACTATAGGCTTGTATTGTGGATACCAGATGGTTGATATACTACATAAATACATTTTTTTTTGTAAATAAATACTTATTATAAATGAAAACATCCATAACATAAATCCGTATTCATCACACAAACATATGCCCGTAGCGGGATTCGAACCCGCAACCTTTTGGTATAGTGGCCAGAGTTGCTAAGTTTATGAACGTTTAAAAAAATAATCTCTTGTACCCTCACAATAAAAGCTTGCGTTCACAGGCTTTACGTAATATAATGAATGGTCACCCTACTCGCGTGTAACCCGATCATTTACAGAGTTGTACACCACGATCATTTGTCATTGTCTTGGCTACCATCACATTATGGCCGTTTAGCGCATTTTAAACTATGTTATGCCGGAGGGGATTCTTTATCGTTTTGTACAGTCAATTGAAGGTAACAGTTAGTCAATTCTTTTACGTCTAATGTATTGTAATAAGAGTCAAAAAGGACTATTTCTGTAGGGTTTTGATTGGTGACTCTACCAGGTTGATTAGTCAGTATGTATAGTTCTTAGTAGTATCCATATTGCCTGGGAATCGAACCTGGACCTCTCAAATTGGGACACTGTGTCTCGTCCATTGAGCTACTCGAGACTGACGCCGACGACGACACTGTTACTTATATTTTAATAATAACAATTTTATTTATTCTTACCCTAAATAAGGTAAAAATAAAGCTACACTTAAGTAGGCAAAGAAGTCGAATAAGAATACCTACTTTACTGATAATAAACAAAATAGATATAAATTGGAATATAGTTTTCTGAGTAACCTATAAGTACCTAATATGAACAATCCACTAAGGGCGCCATTACCACCTTCATATAAATTTTCGCATAAACATGAATAGGGTAGTAAATTTAAAATTAGAGCAATATCTCTCAATACTGACGACCTGTTTGGTGTAGTGGTTAGAAACTCTGACCACTATACCAAAAGGTCGCGGGTTCGAATCCCGCTAGGGGCATAAGTTTGTGTGATGAATATGGACATTTGTACCCGAGTTATGGAAGTTCTCATTTATAATAAGTATTTATTTAAAAAAAAAAATGTTTTTCTGTAGTATATCAACCATCTGGTATCCACAACACAAGCCTATAGTTACTTACTGTGGAACTAGATGGTGCTGTGTCTATGTCTAAGGATCACGATATTTAAAATTGTTGTAACATTTCTTGATTGTAAATGATTAATTGAAAAGAGACAAACTCTCTGTGTTTCTCGCTAGCTCTTCTCAGTAGTGGTCGCGTTCCGAGCTAGTGGTAGTTTAAAAAACAAATGACGTTCATAAGTGCATATTGTATTGCCTACATGAATAAATGATTTTCATTTCATTCATTTCATTTTCATTTCATTCATTTCATTTTCATTTCATTATTTTATTTTATTTATCTATAACACAAAGCTTAGTATGATTATTCTTCTTTTCGAGTCGAGGCAAGTTTCAAATACTTTTTATTAGTTTTATTACAACATCATT
Organism: Oegoconia quadripuncta; assembly: GCA_949316235.1. NCBI lineage: Eukaryota > Metazoa > Arthropoda > Insecta > Lepidoptera > Autostichidae > Oegoconia > Oegoconia quadripuncta. The sequence goes on from OX438746.1 coordinate 5,815,893, forward strand.
AGGTTACGTATACCTTTGTGAGATACTTAGGTGTTTCATGTAAGTAAATTGTATTCATATAGCGATTTATGCAAATGTAGGAATGATGCCTACCTCTCGGGTTGAACGCTAATAGAATGCATTCCTATGGGACTGGAGACCGAAAGATTTCACTTTCGCTAATACCTTGCTATTGCTAATACTAATACAAAAGTGAGTTTTGCACGGGGAGAGTTTATTTTCTGTTACTATTTTGTACTTGTACATACATACATACATAATGTCACGCCTGTTTCCCGTAGGGGTAGGCAGAGACCACAGACTTCCACTTGCTACGACCCTGACACACCTCTTCTGCTTCCTTCACTCTCATAAGGTTGTTCATACATGCTCGTCGGTTTAGGGTACTCTTGACTTGGCCTTTCTTTAAGACGTCCCCGATTTGATCATGGTACGTTCGCCGTGGCCTTCCCCTACCAACACTAACTTCCATCGTTCGCTTTGTATATCTCTTTCGTAAGTCTTCTTTCATTCATCCTCTCCACATGTCCAAACCATCTCAGCATACCTTTATCAATCTTTGTCATTACGTCTTCATTCACACTGCTCAACTCCCTAATTACACTATTCCTGATTCTATCTTTCAAAGTCACGCCATTCGTACTTCTCAATGATCTCATTTCCACTGCATTTATTCTACTTTCATTCTGCTTTTGCCATACCCAGCATTCACTCCCGTAAGTCAGTGTTGGAACTAGCACCCCGCCATGAATAAGCAGACTTTGTACTTGTCCATAATTTAAAACTGTATTGTAGTGTATTGAAGTTGTGCATTTCCGTTTACCAACAACGAATAAACCGGTTTTGATGAAACTTTATAATATACACAAAGCACATAGATCTAAAAGTTGGTTGAGAATATTTTTGAAAACGAGTACTGAAACTAAATTAGTGCAATTTTTAGTTTTCCATAGCTACAGAACAATTTTTTTTTTTAATTCGATATTTTTAAAATATTTTCTACTAACTTTTTACATCTATTTATCCTGCTTATACGTATAAAGTTTCATTACAATCGGTCTATTATCTATATTTCGAAAGGTGAACCGTGGATGTAGTTTCAAGCATCAAAGTTAATGTTTGGGATATCTCTGACCACCCCATTTGGACAAAGGTCGTGACGTTATATATCAATTAAGATTATTATAATAAGTGAGTTGTTTCGAAGTAAATGTTAATGTTCTTGCGATAAAATATCACTTTTTAGGTAAAACCACTTCTATAGCTTAATACCGTACATAACGAGTAAGGAATGTTTAACTAAAGAAGTAGACAGAGGGACACTCCTTGATATTGTATTGAAAATTATTCAATGTGTGATAGTGAGGTATGACCTTGGCCTCAATCCTTTGTTAAAAAAAACATGCAAACGGCCAAATTGAGAACCTTCTCCTTTTTGATGTCCTTTAATATGCTTAGGTTATCTCATCTAAATTTCAATGGTTTCTACATCACCTTGTAGAATGGATTTAATTTTATACACAACTGAGCAGTACTTGACTTTAACTACGCCTGATGTTAAGTGAAGATGAGGCCGAAGTTGGAAGCGTACTGACACAAAAACTCCATCTTATTTGGTATTTGTGGGACTGGCTATGTTATCTCTGATAATAGGAACACAACAATGCTATTAACATTGCTGTTTGGCAGCAGACTTAGATAAGTTGGTGGTAGCTAGCACCAACCAAACCGTGTACTAAACATGTACCCCGGTTTGGATGGAACCTGCGATCTCCGATTCGTAAACCCGATGTTGTTTACATAGAGCCACGGAGACTGTTAAGTGTCTAAGTCTAAAGAGAAGAGAAATTATTTTAGAATAGACCCAACCCGTATCTTCCTATGGGGAGTCGTTAAAGGTGACTAAGGGACTTTCCATCAAAAAACATCAATAGTTTTGCACGTTATCCTAACCCCTGTCACGCGTGCATATCTGTATATTTCATAAGACGAACCGTGGATGTTGTACACCCAAACACTATTGTTTGCAATATCCCTGACCACCCCATTTGGGATAGATGTCGAGACGTTATGTATGTATGTATGTTTGTTTAGTAATTTCTTTAATATATTTAATTTAACGATCTGAATGACTATGTATGTATGTTATTTAAGTTTAACTGAAAATTATTTATCAAATAATAAAGATACACTGATCAAGATGTAAAGGAAAAAATAAAATAATTCATCCAAGACCCTCCAAACAATATAATCAAATTTAAGCCTGCTACCTTAATTGTGTTACCGACTGTACACGTAAGTAGTTTGCATTTGCAAGTAAACAAAGAAGGCGGAAGATATAAGGCAAAGCAATAAAAACGACTCAGTATCACCTTATATTTGCTGTACGAGTAGGTACATTAATGGCTTTTTAATGCGACATCCGTGGAAGGTTTTAAAATTTTGTTTGTATCTTCATTTTGCTATAAATTGTTAAAGCGTTCACACATTTATCATGACGCCGTTTTGACTCTAGTGCATTATGTGACGCATCCGACATAGTGATCATTTAGCAGGTGGTGCGTTTGATTTTCAAATCACACTAATTACCACTCTGATAATGTAGTTGGTCGCCATGTGGTATTAAAGATGGTGGTTGGCCGAGGGACGGAGGGTTCCGTAAATAAGACTCGTTGTCTATTGTGATGTTGCACGAACAAGCCATTTGTTGAACATTGTTGCTTAGCTTAGATTTATATAACATGGTGGTAGCTAGCCAGGCGGACGATTAAAATGCTCAAACAGCAGTAAAGAACTTTCGCGACAACGTACTTCGCAATGGCGTACGTTCGCAGTAACGTATATCGCAGTAAAGAACTTTCGCGACAACGTACTTCGCAATGATGAACTTTCACAGTAACGTACATCGCAGTAATGAACTTCGCAACTATGATTTACACTCGTATGTAAGTATGTATGTCCGTTCCTTTGGCGCATCCTGTAGCCAAAACAGCTATACCGATTTCGAAGAGCATGGTGTCGATAGATTCTTCTTAGTGTCATAGGATACATTTTATGGTAAAAAAGTCAACATGGCGTCCGTAAAATACAAAAACAGGTTTTTGTTTTTTTAAATAGTAAATATTTGATGTTTCTGTACTTGTGTTTTATTGTTTTAATTGGGTGTGTTATGTGTAAAATTTGTAATGTGTGTGTATACAGAGATGCAAATAAATTCTTATCTAATCTATCTAATAGTATGTTACACGTCAGACATTCATCAGGTACCCCCCAAGTCCAAGCCCTCGATTGCAATGGACCTTTATTAAATTCTCCGAAGTTCCTAAAGTTGTAAATGATCAAATTACATGAACGATGAAATTTTTAATGTATTTTTATTTGTCCACAGGTAATTAGATCCTGATCCTGATAAAGGTGGAGTGGAAGTCGATTACGGTCTGATGTTAGATTAAAAGTTTATGAATATCACATTTCTGGGGACGAGGCCTTTTAGAACGACTCTGCGACTATCATTTTGATCTACAACCTTAACCGCCTCCGTGGCTCAATGTAAACAACATTGGGTTTACGATTCGGAGGTCGCGGGTTCGATCCCCAGCGGGGTAAATGTTTAAGTACTCGGTTTGGTTGGTGGTAGGGCATTTTAAATGTCCGCCTGGCTAGTTACCACCTACCACCTACCACCTACCACCTTGTCTACCACCATCTAGTCTTGTCTAAATCTACCGCCAAGCAGCAATGTTGGTAGCATTGTTGTGCTTCCGGTGTTCCGGTTGTCAGAGATAAGATAGCCAGTCCCCCAAATGTGTTGGGGTTTCCGGGTCAGTACGCTTTCGACCTCATCTTCACTTAACATCAGGTGTGATTGAGGTCAAGTACGAATCCGTTATGCATAAAAAAAAACTGATTCACTCGATTATTTCGGAACTCTTATCAAGCTGCGTGCTGTTTGGTTCGGCACTCAAATAGAAAGAACTAACCCATCTCTTCCCGTGGAAGTAAAAGTATCTATCATTTAGTAAAAGGCGACTAAATGATAGATATATAGAAATAATAAATAATAACAAATAAATATTGACCGCCTCCGTGGCTCAATGTAAACAACATTGGGTTTACTTTTCGGAGGTCGCGGGTTCGATCCCCAGCGGGGTACATATTTAGTACTCGGTTTGGTTTGGTAGGGCATATTAAATGTCCGCCTGGCTAGCTACCACCATCTTATCTAAATCTGCCGCCAAACAGCAATGTTAATAACATTGTTGTGTTCCGGTTCTCAAAGATAAGATAGCCAGTCCCCCAAATAAGATGGGGTTCCGGGTCAGTACGCTACCACCTTCGGCCTCATCTTCACTTAACATCAGGTGTGATTGAGGTCAAGTGCTAACCCGCTGTGGATTAAAAAAAAATATCCTTAGACTTACACACAGCGCCATCTAAGCAACTATAGGCTTGTGTTGTGGATACCAGATAGTTGATATACTACATAGAAAAATAGATAGGTGTTTTTTTTAGAAAGTCTACCAAAAAACATCTATAATTTTGCACGTTTCAACAGCGATGGGCTCACCCCCTGTTACGTGTGCATATGTGTATAATTCATAAGGTGACCCGTGGATGTTGTTTCCATTTTTTTTATTCAAAATTTTTTATTCTTTTAATTTTTTATTCAAAAATTCAAAAAAAATTATTCAAAGTGTGATAGTGACGTTCGACTTTGGCCTCAATCTTTTGTTAAAAAGAAAAAAACATGCAAACGGCCGAATTGAAACCTTCTCCTTTTTGAAGTCGGTTAAAAAGGCTTGTCAAGGATGTCCTTTAATATGCATAGGTTATCTCATCTAAATATCAATGGTATCTACATCATCTTGTAGAATGTATTTTTTTTTATGCACAACTGGGCAGTACTTGACTTCAATCACACCTGATGTTAAGTGAAGATGAGGTCGAAGGTGGCAGCGTACTGACCCGGAAACCCCAACACATTTGTCGGACTGGCTATCTTATCTCTGACAACCGGAACACAACAATGCTATTATTTGAATTTGAATTTGTCGGTTTAAAAAGTTTGTCATTGTTGATATTTTATACGGAATCTCCAGGGCACGAGTCCCGCTCACACTTGACTGTCTTTTTTATCTTATCTTAATTTGACGGGTGTAAAATTCACGGTTTGGTTACGGATTATCGAAACCTGTTATTATACTTAAATTCTCTGCGCAGGCGTTGCCTTGAGGTAAACCTCGTGACGTCATAATAACCGTTCGATCACCGTTATAGTATCTTCTGGGTATACGTGAATATATGTAATTTATAATGAATGTGGCCGATAAAAACTGTACTTAATAATTTAGACAATGTTTTTTTATTATTATTTTCGACTGACCTGAAAATCATTAGGGAAGTTGAGCGTCGTTTAGCTCGTCGTTATGGATGGGTGATCACTATTCGCATTTCTGCGGCAAATAGTTGACGGCATTGTGTATGTATATATGTGTCCAGTCTTTGCCCGGGTGTATCTCAATAATCTGTGGTCTGCTGAACTGGCGAAAGTCCTTCCAATGCTCTGCACACCAAAACCACATTCTGTCGTAATCCTTTGGATAGATAAGATCAGCGATAAGACCGCCTTTGTACACGTCTTCATCTATGTTAAATGTTCTTTGTATTTTATTTTTGTGTGCAATAAAGAATTTAATAATAATACATAGCAATTCCTAACACCCACAATATTCAATCCACCATTACCGAAAAACTTCCAAAATATAAGGACCTGGCAATAGAAATTCAATCCCAATGGAAAGTAAAGAAAGTGCATATTGTACCCATAGTATTGTCTTCATACCGAATACTCTCAGCAATATCCTAAATACGTTAAAATTGCCTACTTACATCTCTTACATATTACAAAAGGCTACCATTCTCAACACTTGTCGTATCACTCGCAAGTTCCTAACTACATCCGTCATCACTGCCATGAACAATAATCCCTCAACACTTGGCTAAGGCCCGTGCGGAGCGGTATTAAAGTATTTTTCGGAAGAAAAAGATATAAAGAAGAATATAAGTAATAATAATAATAAGACACGCCGCGATACTCATAGTCCAGCAAGAATATGTGCATTTTGGGATGCAACTTCATATAACATAAAAGTTCCTAATTTTTATACATGTACAGAGTAGAGCGGCGGTGGCTCAGCGGTTAAGATGCGGTCTGCCAATTTGGGAGGTCCGGGTTCGATTCCCACGCAGGCCATGTACCGATGAGTTTTTAAATTTAATTTAATTACCTATGTACATTTATCCGACTGCTCTTAAATGGTGAAGGAAAACATCGTGAGGAAACCTGCATGCCTGAGAAATAAAAATTCAAGGGCATGTGAAGTTCCCAACCCGTATTGGGCCGGCATGGTGGACTATGGCTCATACCTCATTATACGAGGGAAGGCCTATATCCCTGCAGTGGGATGTTTATGGGCTGATGATGATGATGATGTACAGAGTATTATTCAGTGCTAGAATATAAATGTTTTCTATTGGCTGACTTTTAGGTATAGTATAGTTATTTAGTTACCACTGTGCATCGTATCAGTTTTTATTCTAAGAAATTCATCAATTTTTTTCTCTCGGGAAGTTTTTCCCTCGGGAAGTTTTTCAAAAATATAAAGAAGTTACTGATAATTTTTTTTGTTGGAAAACTACTCGAGTTCTGAGTATGTTCTGCGACGCAATGAAGTTCACAGCGCACGCGGCTATTTTAATTTTATATTTTACGCAAGCAGGTTAAAGCAAGCTATCCACTATCTAAGTTAAAAAATGTTGATCATTACAAGTGATACTTTGTGTCCTATGAAATAAAGAACTTATCATTTCATTACCCAGTTGTTACAAAACATTTTTATCTGTCACCGATAGGCTCTGTATGCAAAAACATTCAAGATTATCATAAGTAAAAATCGTTTGCTTACTGGACTATTAACTTGACCGCTTGACATTATATTCCAAGTGCTTTCCTTTTTAACACGTTTTATTGGTTTCCCTTGTTATGTTTATTTGTAAATAAAAAAGCGGAAAATTTCACGAAGCAACTTTATCTTCACTCACTTCTAAATGTCGAATCAATTTAAACACTTTCCAAATTTGACCCAGATGATCAAAATCAAAAATGTTTTTATTTCGTAAGTTATAAGAATAACATTTGAAATCGTCATGACATACAGTTATCGCTCATTCACTAGGCAGTCTCACCAGAGAAGAACGAGCAAGAAACTCCAGGGTTGCTCTTTTTAAATAAGTCAATACAAATACAATTTGAAATACGTAATTGTAAATTTTATGATTCGACAAAGAAAAATAAGAATAAAATATACTGGATAATGGCGAGCGGTTCATGTCCACGCATTCTTATCATCAAGATAGTCAAAAATTTTACAATAGCCTTTGGCACATAGTTTCCGTTTAATGGTTGTTTTAAATTTATTTAAAGGCAACTTTTGAATGTCTACCGGAACCTTATTGTAAAAGCGTATACATTGTCCCTTGAATGACTTAGTGACTTTGTGTGAGCGACTGCTATGGACAGCAAGTTTATTTTTATATCTTGTATTAACATTGTGTATTTCACAATTTTTCCTAAACAAATGCAGATTCTTTCTTACGTACATTAAGTTTTCGTAAATATATTGCGATGCCAAAGTTAATATATTGATTTCCTGAAATTTATTCCTCAGAGATACTCGGGAGCCTAACTTGTAGATCGCACGAACCGCTCGCTTCTGACCTGACCTTCTCTGATGGCTGATGACCAGGAAATACTCAGATGTGGTCATGTACAGTCGGCTCAATAATTAATCATACATATGTTGAGGGCAGGCTTAAAACCAGTGCTGAGTGATTCACGCACTCAGTGTTTACTGAGACTGTCCCCCACACACGCACTCATTGTAGTACCTAGTTAGTCATAGAGCCGTGTTGGTGGATCGATCTTGAGACTGGGATCGCGTCTTGATCTCGATACTATAGTTTTCCTTTATTTTTATTTTTTCTGATACCGTTTCAATATGAAACAGGTTCTCAAGCGTGAGCTGGTGGCCATCTCGGTCTCGAGAGCAGTTTGCGGGATGCGGACCTTGATATCTTGTATGTTGTTGTGGATTTTTTTTTCGGTGTGTGGAAATAAATGGTTTAAATGGTAATCTAAAATGCTCTTCGTAGAAGCAGCCGTTGCCCGCTGCATAAACCTGCCCGTCGCATCATCCCTGTCATCCGCGTAGTATACACAGCTGACAGAGTGACGCGACACTGCCACGACAGCATGCTGTGTGCGAAGTGTGAGTTTTGTCTCGTTTTTTACTTTACCATCGCGTTCGCGTTTACGAATAAAGTCCCTATGAAAAAAATCGTTTTGCAAACTATCCGCTAGAGGCGCTGCACATTTCTTCATACAAATCGTCACGTAATCATGAACGCGGTAGTAAAGTTAAGTCGAAACAAAACTCACACTCCGCCCTCTGTACGCTATCGTGCAACTTTACTGCAGTCTGGCTGGCGCGGTACGCACAATCCTTACCGTCTCGTATGTCTCGTATACCTCGTGAATGGTCAGAACGCGTGACCCTATACCCGTCCCGTATCCTTGATCTTGTGAAGTGTATCTTAAGAGTGTTTAGTCCATCCAAATCCGTTCAGCCGTCTCGCCGTGATTAAGCAACGAACAAACAAACAAACAGCGAGCTTTTGAGACACCTCGATTAACCACCCTTCATAACTGGTATAATCACAGAACAGAATAGTCGCTCGCGGAAAGCGTCAGTGAAAGGAGCTTCGTAAAAATAGTTAAAAATGCCTTGTTGTGCGATTATTTCATGTAAAAATAAAAGCCAGACATCCAGTGTTAAACAAGGAGGAATTACTTTTCACAGGTAAGCTAAAAACATCGTTTTATGATAGTTTTATGACATTATTTTCGAAAAATATTATCGGCCATATCTCACACTATGAAAATCCAAATGGTAACGATAATATTGCAAACGATATGCAAAAAATGTACATTGGTGGTAAAGTACGCAAGTAATCCATACAAAGGTATAGTTCGACCGCAATGCATTGCGTTCTCGCGCGATGCTGTCACGACCCGCCAAATCGTATGGTACGGCCGCATCTATTAGCTGCGAAGTAGTGTTGTCTAAGCTAAGATAAAATTTTCCGTGTGTGAGTGTACGTCACTCGCTGTCTTTGTGCTAGTGTGAGAACCAATAGCAAGCTCGTTTTTCTATGTGTTTGGTTTACTTGTGTGCGTAATGAGCGTACGTGTTGGTTTCTGTATGTAGTGGAGTTAAGAAGTGGGGGAAAAAACGGCGACACTGGTTTTCATACAAAACAAATAATATTACCATTCTAACCTCTTTCTTCTGTTCTGTGGGTATAATTAACATATTATATTATTAATTTTAAATTTTTCATTGTTACTGATATGTTTTTTTTTTGTACTCTTTAAACTTTATATATTTAAACTTTATCTTAAGTTTTATACTATATCTTAGAATGCTGTGTATACTTATAATAGGCTGATACACTTATAATGTGACCAATTTGTGAACTACCAAAATAATGTTTTAGTGTATAAGCTGTTAGTGTACCTAAATAAATAAATAAACATTCAAACGTTCGGATTTATAATATGTCTATCTATCTAGACAGCGACTCGAGTTGTCTTAAATCTTGTCTTTTCGTAGCACAATTTGACAGATGGAGAAAATTAGGGTCACATGATTGGAGCGAGGTCATTTGACTCTCTCAACAGATGTCTCTATCTAATTCTTTTTCACTTGAGTCGCGCTAACTTGTGCTAGCCGTGCAGACGCTGTAACCATAGAGGAATAACACTACCCGAATAGAGGGTCAGCCCCTAAGAAAGTACAAATAGTTCACAAATAATTTCAATAGATGGCAACGTGTATGCCGTTTTAGAAGCAAAGTTCTTTTAAATAAATTTTTTAACTTTCCATTAACTTTACATAATAGTGTTAATACAATTTACAACTATGGATGTTTTTTACATCGTTTACACATAATAACGTAATTAATTTCGGCAATAATTTTATTGTAATTCAAAAGTGATATTTTTCGTGTAAACGCCATCTAGTTTAAATAAGTACATGTAACAATATTAGTTGCAAGGTGTACGAGTAGATGGCGCTATCAAATGACACCTTTGAATATAGATATACGTTGATTAGGATGTTTGTGCACTAAACAATTCTTCTTTTTTTTCCATTTAATTTCTTGTATCAATTTAAACCTTTCGTGACCAACTCATGACTATTTAGTTCTGTAGTGTTGTATTACAAGCAACAATGGTGTCGATTCGATGTACACCAACGAAACTAAAACCAGTTTTAGAGTGGTGCCGTCGCATCGTACTGTTCCAGGGAGAAAGAGACAGTACTACTTTAAAACTAGTTTTAGTTTAGTCGGTGTATATCCGAATCGACACCAATGAGTGGTTTATTCTACCTCGAATTAAATAATCTCTGAAACTTTCGGAACGAAATGAATTGAATCAACTCAAACCCACCTTCGTGCAAATAGAGATAAGATGACCCTATCAGTTTGAGCTTCACTTTGTTGAAAGATGAATCGGAGGCATCAAGAGAGTGCATTACATCTTCCTGCTGCCTTTTTAGAGAAAATATTCAGGTCATCTGACATGAGTAAAGGACAAGAGTGACTAAACAATGCATATAGTGAACCAATATTGTTACTAAATGTTAAAAGAAATAATTTGGTCATAATCATAATATTTTATTACACTAAACCTGTAGCGACTTGGAGAACGAAAAAGTTCTTCTTATCACCGTGTATATACGTGCAGTTATGGAATTCAAACTTGTAATCTGGGGGCACAGCAGTGCCCCCGCCAAGTTGAGCGAAAAGGGCACGGCCGTACTATATCCTTTTCTCGAAGCCACTCAGGGCTCTTTTGACCCCTCTGTAACTTCCTTTTGGGTAAAGCTAGAGGCCTGAATTTTCAATGGTGAAAAGTAGATACTGCAACAAGCTACAACCTTAAACTACATGCCATTCCTACGTCTAGTTTACGAGCTATAGCCAATTGAAGTTAAGCAATTTTGTAAGAGGCACACTCACCGATCATCAAAAAGATCTAGTACTTCCACTATACCTAGAGAGCTGAAATTTCGCACAGAGGTAGGGTTTAGTACCCATATTAAGGGAAAACTTCAAAACTAGGATCGTTGAAGACCTGGAGTACCCGATGGCTCAGCATGAGAGATGTGCTGCCTTTGCAGAAAATACACAAATCATCATCAATGCACTTTTGTGGAACTATTGAGCTGATCTGATGATGGAGCCGGAAGGTGGCCATAAGAACTCTGTAATAAAACAATGCAAACCCATCGAGTTTAGGCTTGTTCAACGCGACTTGAGAAGTACTCTGGTTCTATATAGTTTATACTTTGTTCTTCTAATGTGGTGATACAGTGTGTGTGGCGACACTTATATATAAACAAACAAATAAACACTGAGCAATAAAGTGTACGACACGTCTGCGCAACAATATTACAATAACATAAGCTGGGAGTACCTACACGTGGTGAAGGCGGTAACAGTTTATTAACTGGCTAAAACTCCCATATAATGTCAATAAATGCCTTCGGGCTTATGTTCTTATTGTTATCTTATTGAATAGTATCTAGCACGGTAGCCGACCCGGTAATGCAGGGGAGCAGCCATCATCAACTTCAAGTGTACTTTTTCATCATTTGATAGTGTATAGCGTTATTTCTGTAGTCTTTGTGTAACTACTAGCACTGTAAAAATGAATACTTCAATAGAACCAGAAATATTGTACATAAATGACCATCCTAAAAGAGATAGGGAATGGGCTTTAAGAAAATCCGTACCTACCTGACGTCCAAGAAATACGACCAGAAAAAAAAAGAGGAGGACTACCTACAAAAAGAAATGAGATCCCATCAAAAACATAAAATGTACAGAAATGCCAAGTCTGACATCGCAATACTTCTGCCGAAAAAAGTTATGAGATCTCACGTCAAGGCAAGTCAGTTATTTTAATAAGCATGTCACTGTAGATGTGGCTAACGTAAATAATTAGGAATCAAATTACGATAAAGTTGCGAATTAAGTGCTTCCATGCTTACTAAAATAACTGACTTGCCTTGACGTGAGATCTCATAACTTTTTTCGGCAGAATTATTGCGATGTGAGACTTGGCATTTTTGTACATTTTATGTTTTTGATGGGATAAATATGACCATTCTTGTTATCAATGGTGCAGACACAGAGTACGTTTTCCAACCACCGAAAGAGCTCATATACTCACAGTGTCACGTAGTTGCTCTGGCAACGTGAAAAATAACGGCACTGTCAATTTTATCTCTGTACAATAAATGATCGGTATTTTAGGCTTGTCTTAAATTGTGTTTCTTTACTGGATTTCTGACATCTGGCAACCGTAAAAATGGAAATTTGGAAACGCAAACGTACCCAGTACAGGAGAGAGTTCACCAGTCTCGTCGATAAAACAGAAAATGCCATTTTCGTTCGAGCGTTTCTGTGCTTCATACCTACCATAGAATGTACCTAGTATTTTATGTTTTTAAGTAGAATATTTTGTCTATTGATCTATGTATGTACCTATGTGTATATAAATATATGAAATGTATTCACGTAGTTTGTATCTGCATACCTATTTAATACCGCACAACCCACCTATTTCAAATGTACTGCTGTCCTTATACCCAAAGGTTGCCTGGAAGAGTTCGCTTTTAGTGATAAGGTCGTCAAATTGTACATTCTATTCTTACCACTTTTCTGAAACTTATGGCGTAGAGGCGCCAATAAGGGTTTCGACTCTAAATGAAAATCTCAGGGCACTGTTCATAAGTTTATTGGGCAAAACGTTAGAGAATGGGCACGTAAGCCAGTTATTCTTTAGTTTAGAGGTAGGTAATCCGCGAGCTCGTAGTGCGAGTGTAGTGTGATACGAGCGTGCAGCGTGCGTAGGTGTTCGTCGCGGACTCCCTGTGAGCGGGCGAGAAGGCCGGCTATTGGAAATGAGGTGCGAGGTCGCGGGGAAGGGCATGGCGCGATGCCAGCGTATACGCACGAGATCACGGCACACTCACACTAGCATATCGCGCTGGTATGCAACCGCGAGAGGCCCGCTTCGGTAGGACTCGGACAGGCTCGTGTTGCCTGGTGTTCCGGTTTGCTATAAACTGTATTTTCTTATCTGTTGTGCAATAAAGTGTATTTGTATTGTATTGTATTGTATTGTATTGTATTGTATTGTATTGTATTGTATTGTATTGTATTGTATTGTATTGTATTGTATTGTATTGTATTGTATTGTATTGTATTGTATTGTATTGTATTGTATTGTATTGTATTGTATTGTATTGTATTGTATTGTATTGTATTGTATTGTATTGTATTGTATTGTATTGTATTGTATTGTATTGTATTGTATTGTATTGTATTGTATTGTATTGTATTGTATTGTATTGTATTGTATTGTACCTACCTACGATAATTTAGTCCTTTTCGATTAACAAAGTTAAGCAAAGTCTACAGATTGTTGAGTTATTGCCATTTTCATGCTGTGCCTGAATATTAACCAGCAAAAAATTATTTGTCAATGATTTACAACTGTCTCAATTGTAAAATTTGACAACAGGGAAACTTAAAAGTTTATAGCACACTCGATTAATTAAACAAATAAAAAATAATAACGTACCTACTAGATACCATAATCGAAAAAATACTGACTAGGTAATTCTTTTATTTATTCCAGTTTTTTATCGATTGACTGGTTATTCTTAATATCTACATTGCTGCTACATTAAATAACTTGCAATTAGGTACCTACATACAAAGTAGATTGACTGAATTAGCATACATTATACAAAGTTTACATTAAATACTTATCCCTACTAAATGCGGTCCGCTTGTTGCACCCGCGCACCCTGACGACAGGTCCCGATCCCTTTGATTGCGCCGACCGTCAAGGTCATGCGCCAGAGCCGAAAGAAACTAAATAATGTAGATACCTACTTTCTGTCTGCGACAACTAGTCCGAGTGCGTTCGCTCGCACTTGATATTTTTTAGTACCTAATCTGAGGTGTTATGTTACGTGGTGTGTCATGCTCTCGGCTGAACCTTGTCGTTTTTGATTTTTTAACATCGAAATTAAATAAGACACGCATTCGCATCGTTTCAAAATTGATATAACAAATAAATCTTGTCCGACGGTACCCTTAAATTTAATGTTTACGAAAAAAAGATAATACTTTCTGATAGAGACTTCCAATATATCAGGAGTAAAATCACAGTATTAGACGGAAAATAACAATTAGGGTTCATTGGCAATTGCTTTCCACAAAATTTCGACATTCGGACAAAGACGTTCGATGGGTTTGATGCCTGATTAAATCAAAAGTTTTGGAGATTTCTTTGTACCAACAAAATGTCGCTTTCGATTAGCGCAGTTGTTTTAGATCATTGAAGTTAAGCAACGTCTATGGATTGTTGGGCACTATTGCCGTTTTCATGTCCCTTAATTCGGAAGATGTATTTTAATAGTCGTTTTCAATTAGCGAAGTCGTGGTCGATTAGTGAAGTTAAGCAACATCCATGGCCGGTGGCCACTATTTCGATTCTCATCCGAGCGTTCCAGTGGATTCACAGGATGTACTTAGGTTTTGTCATTAATCGCACCGACCGATGAGTGACTGACCACTATTTCTATTTTCATGCGAGTGGTCTCCATAATACGGAGGTTGTACCGTTATTGGATGTAGCGACATCTATGCGGGCCTTCGGTCTATTAGTGACAGAGAGATAGCGACATCTAGTTTCTCATATGTAACATAACCTAAGCAACGTGACTAGGGGTCGTGTTAGTTCCATTTCTTGCCACTGTCGCTGTACTCGGGCGACTTAGGACGGCAACAACTTTTGTAAGGAGGTTGCCCAGACATGCTGTAACGTTTCGTAAAATATTTCTAAACACCTTTAAGAGGGTTTATTCTGTCCAGTGGCTGAATAAAAATAAGTCCTTCAGTCTTTTCTGAATACAACCTTGGTATCTTCAAGAGCAGAGATAGGCATTTACTGAGATCGCGTGCTTCATCTTCGGCCACATCGTCAATTTCCATCAGGTGAGATTGTGGTCAAATGCGTATCCAGTTAATCATTCGTTTGTTTTGTAAATTTTTGGCGGTTAAATTACTTGGAGAGGGAACTTACTGAAGCCAGTTGTTTAGCAAATTATGCCATAGATTTCGCAGAATCTTCGCCTAATCCCGCCATTGTGTCCTTTTGCAAAACGAGTCATTGAACAAAACTATGGCACAGAAGAAATACCCCGTACTATTTCTACTTTTCCCAGGCAGTTTTTATGTTTGGAACGTGTTGCCTGGTGGCCATTATCGATTTGCAATGGTCCACAAGGCCCATTTCAATAAAATCAGAGAATGTTTACAAATCCGTTATTGACGACGTTTGGTGTAGTGGTTAGAAACTTTGATTGCTGTACTGAAAGGTCGCGGGCTCGAATCTCGTGTCTTTATATGTTTGTACGATGAATACGGATAGTAACTGAGTTGACTATGACTATGACTAAAAAAAAAATTCATTGGAAGTCATCTTATCTTCTCCGTGGTTGTCAATATGATTATTAGTTATTTCTGAGCAAACAAATTGCATGTATTTATTAATTTTATGTATTCAATATTATATATTTATATATATAAATTTATGTGTGTTATGTAGTCAATAATATATTATACGTTTTAAGTGCAGTTAAATTATCTAGTTAAAGTTTGTAGGCTTAGTTTATGTATTTTTATCTTTACGTTATATAATAATTACTAACTATAAAATACACCCGTATTGCTACTATTAGTGCAAACCTCATCTACTGGTAGCTGGTATCTTTACCCTAAGGTTTCCTGGAAGAGATCGCTGTTAGCGATAAGTCCGCCTTTTGCTGTATTTTACATGTAGCTTTTGTTAATTGTGAAATAAAGAGTTTGATTGAAATATCTATATAAACATCCATGACTCAGGAATAAATGTTCATATCCATCACATAAACATTTACACGCCGCGGGATTCGAACCTTATCGAAATAGATAGATGTCTTTGTTTGCCTTAAACGCAGTTACACAAGGTGTTACATTTGCAAGTCGTTTTATACATTTTGATTTTAAGAATCGTGAGAGGAAATTGTGCTTCAACAATGACGATGGGTAAGTCTTTTGAGAGGATTTCATACCAATTTGTCTGTATCTTCGACAAATTGAAAGAAGTCATGTTCAAAGTCAAAAATGCTTTATTTTATAGGTACACTTAAAATAGTAAATTTTACATTTTTAAGCTAATGCTTGTTCAAAATGCAATTTTCCCCTGATAAGAACAAGCAAGTAACTCGAAGGCTTGCTCTTTTTAAATCAGGCTTTGATTTTACTTAAAGGTTTTTATATTTTATAGTTCCATTGGGCTGAGACACTCTGTATACCACCTGTATGTGCATGTATGTGTGTTTAGTCTAAAGTCTTTGTTTTTATTGTATTTTAATTGACAGAATATGCAGTGAATACAGACCCATGAATATAAAGTACCTTGGAACCTACTAGATGACCAGTATAACTTCATATTCGCGCACAGAATTTACATATAACGCCTGCAGGCTTCACAGAATCGTGATTCTGGATTTAATGCCTTCAGATCGTTTTGAGATACCGTTCAGATATCGTATTTTGTGATTTGACATGGCCATGGGATTGGGTAGGCATCTCTTCGGAAACACGGATTCGGTCGATACCACAATCGGTATTTACCATTTGGTCACATTTATACGATTGTAATTGACATTGATTGATTAGTTTTTTTGATTATTGGACAAAGTAAAAGGGTATGTAGATATTAGTGTTATCATTTTATGTACAGAGATAAAAGGATGTTTATTGTTTTAAAACAACATTATTAGATTCGATATTTTATTGTGCTATTTATTTTTAGACGACCGATTGTTGTAGTGGATAGTGACTGTTAAACCAACGGTTGCGGGTTCGAATCCCGCGTGGGGTAAATGTTTGTATGATGAATACGAACATTTTTTCCGAGTCACGGATGTTTATACCGGATGAGTGTTTTACCGTAAGGAAAAAAATAGGGCATTATTAGGTAAGTAAAATAGAAGGTATCGGCATAGGTAGTTTTATTTTTTTTGTCTTCAAAACCATAAAATATTTTAAAACGTTGTGTCATTTGACGGTCGCATTTGCATCCTATTCCACATAATTACATCATTAAATTAAATAAATAAAAAAACTTGGAGAAAATATGAGCTCCAATTAAAATTCGCATGATTGGAACCCTACGAATCCCGGCAGTTGCATATCAATCTCCGGCAGGCTCGTGGGTCGATGATAATTTAAAAAAATTAAAATAAACTACCTATGCCAATAACTGCTATTTCACTTACCTAATATGCCCTATTTTATTTCTTACTGTAATCTACTTTCTTGTATCCATAGTACAGGCATTGCTTAGTTTGGGACTAGGTGATTGGTGGTATGTGTCCCAAATATTTATTTTTTTGTTATATAAAAATAATTCTTAAATACTTAATATAAAGGACACCACATATCAATCATGTTAGAAAATATGGTAAAAAAATCATAATAAAAATATTAAGTATAATTGAAGACATTTGTGTCGAAAATTATGAATAGAAAGTTTTGGTTGTTGTATTTTTTAATATAACAAAGATCATAGATTTAGTTTATTGTTAATTTTTCACCGAGCTTTTATTCCTGCTTCACATCATCAAATGTATCATTAATTTATCAGTAATTGTTATTAAATATTTATGGAATAGAATTCAATAGGTCTAAGTTAGCCCTATAAAATCGGACAAAGGTTGAACTAAAACGTCTTAGCACGTCAGTCAAATATTGTATCCATGTATAATTACCAAAAATACGACGTCTGGATGCGGTCTCGACCAACGGACTATGTGTAATTTGGGACGCACCCCGCCTCGAGGCATTTTCTAACTTTATCCTTCCGTGGAATTCGGTTTGAAATTAGAATTAAAAAAACCGCATAAGTGTGAGACTGACTCGCGCACCGAGGGTTCCGTAAAAACTTGTATGTAGATAGTACGTTCATGGGACTCGGGTCATGAAATGTAATTTAGTAGGTAATCGCAAAAAAAATATTATTTGATATACACATTATATAGGTAACTGAAGATTAACGATTTTTGGATTTTTTCCTTTACTTGTGCTGTGAGATCTTGCTGCCAAATTTCATGATTTTTGGTTTACAGGAAGTAGGTTCCCTATAATTTTGATTTATTGTATGAGAAAAAGGGTGTTGACACACAGACAGACAACGAAGTGATCCTATAAGAGTATATTTTTCGAATTCCTAAAAACGCGCGCAAATCATTTATTTTTGTAGCATAAAAAACATGGACAGTACGGGCTCCTAATAATAATAATTAATAACCAAATTTATTAACAAATAGTATTCGTGTTTAAAGTTCCATAGCTACCTATTTTAAAACAAGCCTTTTACTGTTAAATATAATCTTTTTTACTTATTGCAAATACGAACGTACCTAAACATACACAGAGTATTTAATTGGTAAAAGATAATTTCTTTTATAATACATATCTTTATAATACATAATATTCCAGAGATAACCCAAACATTGTACCAAAACTCAATATAAAGATGTATAAACCTAATCGATGATACTGCGCGTTGTCGGCAATATATTGTAGATATAAGAAGTGAAAAATAAGATTAATTACAATTTACTCGTAATTTTTAAAATAATTTAATCACCAATAGATTTAACATATTATATGCAATTTCATTACTAAACTAAATTCATATTATTGAAAATTACATTGTTAAGAAGCTATGCATTTAATATTTAAACAATACCTATAAATGATGTTGCTGCGTGTCGCAATGTTTGATTTCATTCTGTCGTCATATTCTCATTTTGGTTTGAACACACAAAACACGTGCTCTCGAAAGTATAATAAGATATCTTTGTTTGGTTTAACAGAGTCCGCTTTTACCGTCCACTGGGTCTGGTTACACACTTTTTTTAAATTTAGTGCGGCAAGAGGTAACATGTCGATGATGTCATTTTAAAAAAAATGTCACCTTTTTGACTACTTTCATGCAAAAATATGATTCCATAACAAAACAAGTAATATCAGTTGTGTGTGTACGATGAAAGATTATTGATATTAAAAATGAAGGGCTTAATTAAATCATCCGTGGGCGGTAATAAAGAAATTCTATTTAAAATTTACAGACAAAAAAAAAACAAATTAGGTGATTATACTTCGCAGCTTTTCATCATTTTATTCAAGAGCCATGCCATTGTCGGTGGAGATTTTTCCATATCTCTCTTATTGAAGCTTCTATTACACTATAATTAATTAGTTCCGCTGTAATGAATCCAATTCACCATTATGGAACAACATAACATGCGTGGTTATTTACGTGCAGAACCTCATATTCACATATTGCTTCTATCAAAATCATCGTTCAAACAAGTGTATATTTCATCCTGTCAGTTGACCAGTTTAGTTCGCTTAGTTCTTAGTGTTATCTCGATGGCCTAGTTAGATCGGGTCCGACCATAAACAAACTGCCCCGCTTTACAATATTTATAATGAAAGGCACGAAATGGCAGTAGCCTTGATCTTTTTATTCTGTTATGGACTTACGATTTGCTTCAACACCTGATGGTGTAGAGGTTGAAGGGACCCTTTTAGAGTTATGTGGACATGAGTTTGTACATTTTTGTTACTCGCTGATTACTTAGAAATGAAATCGACGAAGCGAGCTAGATTTCCAAATGATTCAAGAGACATATCCAAAAAAATATTGTTTATAAAAAAAACCTCCTCACCTCACCTCACCTTCGATCTCATCTTCACTTAACATCAGGTGTGATTGAGGTCAAGTACCAACCCGTCGTGCATAAAGAAAGATTTTTTCTTTCTTATGACACGAATATTTAATATTGCCAGACATTCTTTAAAGTTACAGCACTGTGTATTGGGTAAATACGATATGATTGCTGAAAGTGATGTACTTGTAATTTATTTAATAGATAAAGTTGGATGAAATATGTTCTTGAAACAACGTTGATCTCACAAATAGTTTGGCAGATTATATTTTTTTCTATACTCGTAGGAGTTTGAAAAGAAGCATCTTTATTTATTGTCGACCTCTATGATTGGTAACGCGGCGCACGGCTATCAATAACGCGATAAACCTAGGGTGGAGCTTCATCAGTATGTAGCTCTTAAAAATTTGTAATCACTAGATATAAAATTTTAAAAAATTAGCCTGCGAGTCAAGGTCCCTAACTTTGAACGCTGGGAACGTTTCCTCCCTGCATACAAAATATGCTCAAAAGTTGAGTGATGAAAAAACAGAGGTATCTTCTTGTAGATGAGCTCTGTCATTCCTTCCAAGTCAAGATTTGTATAGACTTTCTCGGGAGAATTTGTCCTAACGAGGTCTGAGAAGATAATCATCATCATTCTAAGCCCACTTCCAACTGCTTGTCGGAATTTGATTAAACTTTGTTCGATTCTATGTTTCTTTCTTTTTATATAAGGTGGCTAATAAACACTTTTATTTTATTGACTGTCTTGTCTCATTCAGCCCGAACGTGGAATACCGTGGTTTGACTTAATTATTTTAAATTTGCATAATTTACAAAGCTCTTTTGACAGTTGTGAAAACTTTTACTAACCTTAACCTGTCTGTTGCTGCTTTTGATGAATGTCTTTTGAATTTCGGTCAAAATGGAATGTTTAATTCCTCACGTGGAAAAGGAAAAGTTATTTATACATGTTCAAAAGTGTGATAAACTTACTGATTAACCTGAATAGTTTATTGTAGGTGGTGTAGGTATAACTACTTGCTCTTCGTATTCTAATTAATACAGACGTATTTGGTCACGGGTCGTGCCAGTTAAAAATGAAATGCTTACCTGCTTTTCATCATTATTTTAATCCTAGTAGGCGAGTTTTTTAAATTCACTCAGATCTTTAGACAGTGACGGTTCACACATCTAGCTAAAAAGTCAAATTAAGAATTAAAGGCTTAAAGGTATATGGCTCGGCTGCATTGTTTGACGTTATTCTGAAGAAGTTGCAATACTTACAATGAATCATTGTTGCATTTTATGACACCTAATGGGAAGACACGGGTTGGTCCTTATTTTACCGGAATAACTACTATACGCCTTGTTTTTTTTGTAGCGTGGCGACTTCAAGACAGTCACGTCATCTAGTAGATTATGCACACTTAAGCTGATGATACTCGTACCTTACTTACATAAAAGTAATTCCAATACTAGACTCGAGATCTAATTTTAGTTGAAGTGAAGTATTGTGTTGGAAGTAGCGGGCATTGAGAGGATTATCTTGAAACACGTGCGCAAGCGGCGCTGGCAGGATATTATGACTCGCTTTTATTTTATGTACTCCTCGTTTAGTGATGGGAGGTGGGGTGTCGATTTTTAATCAAATATAGATAGTAAACACATCTCAAATGGATGTTAGCGGCTAATGTAGTCAAACATTAAATATATTCGAACAATTAAGAAACATGAAACTATAAATCGAAAAAGGTTTCTTCGTGTTTTAATAACGGCCATTAGCCCCAAAATACCCTTTTTACCATCTTGTTTGGTAATATTAGTTTGATGCTAACTATTGTATTTCTTATACGGTTTATACGGTCATCATTATGTCAAGCTAGACACCACGAATTTTATGAAAGAGATGCTGATCTCTTTTTTATTTACTTTGATATGGAAGTTTTGTACAAAATATGTGTACTTTGACTAACTGGACTAACATTGGAATTACTTTGTCGTGGAATTTGTTTATCCCGCGGGAAATACTCACTTTATCGGGACAAAAAATATTCGAAGTCTAATCCAGGATATTTTCTACCTATACAATAGCAAATTTCATCTATGCCATGATTGAGCAACAAACGAACAAACATCCAAACTTTTGCATTTATAATATTAGATTTCTTCGGAATATCAACATCATTTAACACATTGATACCAGTCTAACATACTTTAGAAGTACAATTCCTGATATTATTATTTCATGGCTCTGTAAGCGAAACCAACGGTTGCGGGTTTGAATCCCGCGAGGGGTAAATGTTTATGTGATGAATACGAATATTGATTCCGGAGTCATGGATGTTTATATAAATATTTATGTATGTTTATCCGTTATCTGGTATCCATAGTACAAGCTTTGCTTAGTTTGGATGTAGATGATTGGTGTAAGTGTCCGAAATATTTATTATTAATATTATATGACAATTATGTCATTCACCAATTTGTAAAAAGCCAATTTAAAATTTATTATATGTTACATCTTAATTTTTAAAAATTATCATAATCATATAACTCGTTTTTACAATATTCTTTTTAGAATATGTCAGTGAAATATTTTTTTTTTTGATTTATTTATCCATGGAACATTATTTGAACAATCTTCACTATATTGTAACTGTACGTGTAAGTGTAAGTTATTTATTTTGTTTGATAAATATCGGCACAAGAATGGACAGTTACTTCACAAGTCTTCTTCCTGATTCATTAGTTAGTCAAAGCGGAATATGGAGATTATATAAACGTTTCCATTTCGAAACAGCGCACATGCAATATTATTCCCGCATACAGATGCAATAGATATGCCGGGCGACATTCATATAAACGATATTTCATGTCAGAATTACCAACATAATTGTCTACGTAGACGTTTTCCATAAAAGCGAAGATTGTCTCACGCAACCGAGTTAAGAAAATTGCACGTAATTAAAACAATTTACAAGCCACATCTCCGGTCTTCGTCGAAGGACGAATATAAATTGTCTGAAAATAGCTCACAAGTCCACAACATTGATATCGATAGGCTATTCGGTGATTAATCGATTAAAACAAGTCGATTGTACAAAATTGTGACGCCTGTTTCTGTGTGATTGTTGTAGCAGTGTCAATACGAAAGGAACTGATTTTTTTATATAATGTAATAAAGATGTAAAAGGGCAAGCAATTTATTATTACAACTTGACAGCCGCTGATGACGAATGTTTATGTAATGAATACGACGAAAATTTTAAATTTGTCTCGATAACTGTTTTAATTATTACATTACATAAAAAATCTGTTGATGTACTAACTACAGTCAGCGACAAATAGATATGGTGAGGTGATCAACTGTATCTAAGCAATTTTGCAAGGTTCTTAAGTTTTATATCTGTAATAAATGGTTCGTACATTTATAAAACATTACATCAATAATTAAATCCAATAAATCATATTGATTATTTTCACTTTAAAATATTTTTTCGCAATGGCCACAGGAATTATTTTATAAGGTACCTACTTTCTAAAATTCAGTAACTCAAGTACCTGCTATGCGTGAAGTGATCAGTTCTACACTTCAATACAATTTTTTACATTAAATGAAATTGATATCTAGTAAGCTTTCTCAGTTGAATAGGAACAATATTATTACATGATCATTAATATACAGTACAGTATTTTTATATTTTATATATTTGTATGATATAATATTGTATGAGTCATGTCGTTTAAAATAAAGAAATTAATAATAATAATAAACACCCTTATCACCCAACTAAATGGAAATCTATAAATTGTACCAAACGACAGTTGAACGTAACGAAATCATCCTGTAACTGCATGAAATTTAATCAATAATCCAGAAAGTGAGTGTATGGCGTATTGACGTTTCATTTAAATTAATCGTTAAACTGTACTCCGTTAGCATTAAGTTGTCAGCTAAAAACTGGTATTATTCTGTGTCACTCTCATGCGTGACATGACCCACTTGACACTGACAAAATTCGAAGAGTTGCCACAAACCAGTGTTGTCTTCAGGGTGTCATTAAGTTTCCATTAATTTTAAAAAGAAATAAGTTATCAAACTATTGTAATCACATGTTGCCAGCAGTTATTCTTACAGGGCTTATTAAAACAAAATGAGCTTATTTTTAAATTTTAATGTTTAATGTAAATTGATATGGGACAAGTTCCTGCAATATTTATTTATATAAGTTATTCTATCCACATTGTGCTCTGAAATAACAGCTAGCCTAGATCGTCTATGTTTAATTAGATAAACAAAATGGCAACTTGCTAGGGCAAATTACTAATGTATATTATAGAATTCTGTGTATTTTAAATAACTATAGTACCAATATATACATTTGTGTGTCAACATAGAACAATAAACATGTATTTAAATATTAATTAATTAAGCACTAAAATTATATTAAGTTGATAATAGATATTTTATGGGTAGTTGATCAAATCAAATCAAAAATGCTTTATTTTGTAGGTGTACACAGGGTACACTTAAAATAGTCAGATTTTAAATTTTTTTAAGCTACTGCTTGTTCAAAAGGCAATTTTACCCTGAGAAGAACAAGCAAGAAACTCGAGAGGTTGCTCTTTAAAAAAAAGGTTTTTATATCACAAAAATAATTATATTCGCGGCATTTCCCCACAGCAAGATACCGTAAGACATCAGGTTATAGAAATAACTAAAATATACTTATCTAGCAGTATTTACGTCCGATAGTTATAATTTTTTTTGACTGCATACACCGTAGATTTGAGCTTCTTCGCAAATTTATGGATATGAGGACTCTATTATAATTTGGCGTCCAAAGTAAAGCCCAAAAATACAGTGGAATCGACAAGGTCTAGAATGACATTTTTTATCTTTATATTTGTGGGCACCTCCCTGACATTAGACAAATTTAACACATTTAGTTTATTTCTCATTAAGTAACAAATTATTTGCCGTAAATCATTCTGCTATTTGAGAAATAGCGTTGTTCACGTCGCTCGTGATAATTTAATTTTAGTCTTTTTACTTTAAACAACACAGAGGTATCGTCAGCAAACAATACTATTTAATGTTTATCCTTTACAAGGTTTGGCAAGTCATTTATGTAAACCAAAAACAAAAATGGTCCGAGAATGGAGCCTTGTGGGACGCCCATACAGACTGTCGACCCTGACGATGTATTGCCACTGATATCAACCCTCTGAACTCGGTTACTCAAATAAGAATTCAGAAGGTCGTGGACACGGCCGGTTACACCATAATGCCGAATTTCCTGATTGAATGAAAAATATAGAGAGATGTGTTCAGTATTGCGGAGTGGAACTGTGGAACACTTTCGGCTCCACAGAATACCTGCGTCGAGTTTGTCCCAACCCGAGTGGAGACCTTTTGGGATTTAGAAACCTATTCTATAAATAAATAAATAAATATTTCGGACACTTACACCAATTATCTAGGCCCAAACCAAGCAAAGCTTGATACTAGATAACGGATAAAAATATATAAATATTTATATAAACATCCATGACTCGGGAATAAATGTTCGTATTTATCACACAAACATTTTCCCCTCGCGGGATTCGAAGCCGCAACCGTTGGTTTAGCTGACAGGGTCACTATTCACTACACCAACCGGTCGTCAAACTTTTATTATACGTCGTATACTATTGTAATACTTTTATGACACAAATCCAAAGGAATACTTTCTTTCTAATTCAAAAAGATCTATATAAATAATTATGTATTATGCCAATTGATAGGTACCAGTTCAAGTGAGAGTCAAGTCCTTGAGATATGTAGCACTAGAGATTATTAGGTACAGGTTTATCGAGTAATTTTATCGATAAAACATGCCCTGCCCTAGTGCTCTCGGTGTGCGATATGACAAGAGTTCAACGAACGCGTTGCGCGTTTAGTTAATGCGCTCGAGGGCGTGATAGGAAAAATAATATTTTTTTAAAAAGGGATGAGCAAATTGTGTTCTTTACACTGATGTTCTTATTACACAAATTGTAATACACCTACTCCTACCCTATCAAAATGCTTAGTACCTATAATGTGTGAACAGGCACGAAGGCAAATCAAATCAATTCTTTGAGGTGGAAGCACGCTCGCCATGAACCCCAACTTATTGTGAAGGACTGGCTATCTTATCTCAAACAGCCGGTATACCTACAATGCTAGTTTTCGGCAGACTTGTTGATGATACTGTTGCACTATACACATTCTGGCTCACTCACACCCTCGACACCAAGTGCGATATATTGGAGTTGTCAAGAATTATATGAGCCCGAACACGAGGGCTTTACTAGTAGCTATTAAAGAGTTCCACCATCCACCAGGCTCCATCATCAGACCAACCCAATTCCAAACTCGAGGGGTTAGTAGCCACTGAAAAGTTTCACCATCAAACCGGCTCCATCCTCAGATCAGCTCCAAGATACCAAATTATAATATTGTCATCCGAACTACATATACATACCATGTTTCATTTCAATACGACAATTAAATGTAGGTTAAAATTTATTTCCAAGATTTGTCAAGAAGTTTGTCAGTTACATAAGAATCAATAACCTCTTCGAACCAAACATGTACCCCGCTGGCAATCAAACCCAAGACCTCGCTTTATAAACCTCCGCGAAATATTTCCTCTAGGATTGCAATCGGTTGGCCTCATGTCCTAAATTCCTAGCATTTCTATTTAGCCTTTAAGTGAGGACTTCACAAATCAATAGCAAAGGTTATCAGTTGACAGGTTTGTGGGTAGGAACGTCTATTCATCTTTCATACTGACCTTGGCCGGTGGCCTCCGCTAAAGTTCAACAATGTAATTGATTGTGATTAGTGTTTAGTAATTATTGGAGAAGGTTAGTGTGAGGACTAGGTTTATTCCCAACGCAACCAAAAAAATTCGTCCACTAGTGAGCACAACTTAGCGAGTAACAAAGAGACAGCGACATAGAGCCTATCCAATGAAAGATATACGCATATATATCGTGATAACTTGTGCCCCTGAGCTAATCTTGCGATGCTAATTTTACTATGAATAGATAAAGTTTGAAACACGGGACACTTCTAATCGTGTCAGTATCTATGTCACCTGCAGGATCGTTTTATAAACGACAGAAGCGCGTTTAGTCAGGTTATAAATATATTCTGTTTTTCAACCGCCGACGCAAAAGAAGGCTGTTATATAATTTCAGTCTTTCTGCAAATTACCTAGAGCGTGCGGTCCTGAGCAAGTAGAACATCTTCCATATCTCTTATCTCTTGGAAAAGAGTAAAGTTTATGTTCATGACTTTTATAATTATTGATGGTATATGTAGGCATTGCACATCGTGTCAGCATGTCCGATAAAGTAACAAAAATGACGTAAAAGATTACATTAATAAATGTTCCTTAACCTAGTAATGCCCTATTATTGTTCATTAGGAGTCATTTATTTGAGTTTTGGCGCCGAATGATGACGTCTCTCTTTGACAGTTATGTAGAACTCTATATATTTTTTTGGTTCTTTATTGGTTTTCGATTAGCGAAGTTAAGCAATATCTGCCTCGGTCAGTTCTTGGAAGGGTGACTATTAACGAGACCACTAAATTAAAATATTGTCGGTCCCGGTTATTTTAGATTGAAGGCAGTCGTTAATCCAAGTCGGTCGTCTACGGTGGTTTAAAAAGACTGACTGTCAAGTGACGACTAGTCTGACTCAAACCCACCAAACCGCACTGGGCCCGTGTGGTAGATTAGGGCGCATACCCTCTCCCAGTGAGAGGAAGCTGTGCCCCAACAATGGAGACATTTAAGGCTCTTGATGATGAATTGGAACACAAAGAAAGTTCAAAGAAAGTTTATTAAATATATTTGTTATCGTACTGGACACCGTTACAAGTCTGAAGATTACCTTTTTCTATGTAGAAAGCACCATCTGTTGCCACTTGAAGCTAGACGTGAAATAGCGGATCTCGTATTCCTATTGCAAATTGCTTCTGGGTCGATTGATTGTCCAGAACTTCTTTTCCAAATCTGTCTCCGACCTCCTGCTATATCACTTAGGCACAACGATCACATTTCTCTCCCTCCGACTTCTACCAACTACAGAAAAAACACCTTTCTGTGGCGTACGAGCAACAATTTTAATAAATTGTCTAAGAAGTTCGATCTAGATCTTTTTAACACTAGCTTTATGTCAGCGAGGCGTCAATTAAATCAACAATTCTTTGATGGCTTAATTTAATTTATAAATCATTTGTTTTTTCTTTTGGCGATGATTGAATCTGGTATATGTATCGCGAGGACAAAAATATACAAGTGTTATAGATGATGCATGTTTTTGAATTATTAATGTATTTCTATTTGTGAGGACCTGTAATTGGCTCTCTGTTTCCTATAATAGTTTCTGTTAGTGTTATTGCAGCTGTTGGTTTTCTGAATACATAAAAATAAAATAAAAACAATGATCTAGACCAGCCCCCGCAGTCTCGACATAGATAGCGATCGCTATACCACCGATTTCGGTCGTTAAGTCCTAACAATGTTATTTTAATTGGAGAATTAGAGTCTTTAGTATCAAAATATCGGTTTCCATTGAAACTACGATTCAGGCTTCCAACAAAAACCGATATGATTATGAACACTATAACATTTAGAATAAGATCGTTAGGAGTTAACGACCGAAATCGGTTGCTATCTATGTCGAGACTGCGGGCCCTGGGGTGGACAAAGTACTGCCCGCGTCCCAACTCGTGGAAGAACTGCCTTAGAAGTAGGGAAACAAAAAGCTGCTTTAACTTTTGTTTTCAAGGCCTTTATATTAAAGTTAAATTAGTTTTTTTTATAAGTTTTTCCAACTTTACATTTATCATAAAAATTCATAACATAATGGGTTTTTTATTGTATATAAGGCTAATTTTCTACGTTTCCTAGCTCCTCATGAAATAAGTTTGCCCACCCCTAGTCTAGACTATACAAGCCAAGTCATTTTCTGTGATTATAAAAAGAATCAAGGCCAAAACCACGTCGTTGTTTTCAGGGTTTTAAAAGAGGCCTAAGAAGCCATATAGATAAAAAAATATCTTTTGAAACATCACAGTAATAGGTACAATCTCTATCACTGGTGTAAGGGTTTAGTCCTGCACAGAAGCAAAAGTAAACATCGTCGATAAGATAACGGATATCTATAATTTTAAACCATAACTTCCGTTTTCGCAAGCGTACTACTGCATCGAAGAGGCGGTGACGTCATTGCATACAACTCGCATACGACTTAGCTCACAGTCTCACGTCACAAAAAAAAAACACGTCACACTTCTAATTTAGCTTAGCAGTCAATAAAACTCCATTAAAGTTTTATCACACCGTTATAAAGTCTATATTTGCTAACGAAACTATTTTAGTAACATCAACTTAATATTGCCGAGTTGATTTAATTGGTATTATTTTGCCTTGTTCATGAGTCATCGAGTCAGTTATGTTCGTAAGAGAACGAACGGTGCCCGTCTCTATTTGTTTGTTTTTTATTTTTTTTTTTAGACGCAAGTTGACATGTGGTTTCGGATTCGTTCGTTCGGTGTACACTTGAGTTCAGTTCAAAGTAGTGAGTGCAAGTTATTCAGTGTAAATTAAAGAAACTGTTAAGTGGTCATTTTGGAATATTGTCAGTTAGTCTTGACTAGGGTGGAAGTGGTAAGTTGTGTGTTTACATTGACTCTACTCATGATTCATTCATTGACCTTACTACCTATTACCTACTTGTATTCATGATTAATTTATTATATATTTTGTATCTATTTTGTCACTATATCGATTAAATCAAAGTAACCAAGGTCGAATAAAAAAAAAATTTTAAGCGAAGATGAAGTCAAATGTGGCAGTGGCTCGCCCTACATCCCAAATAGCCAGCACGGAAGTGGACAATAAATATTTGTTTTGACGTTTTACAATAATGATTTGTTAAACAGACGACCTGTTTGGTGTAGTGGTTAGCAACTCTGACCGCTATACCAAAAGGTTGCGGGTTCGAATTCCGCTAGGGGCATATGTTTGTGTGATGAATACGGACGTGTGTATGGATGTTTTTCATTTATAATAAGTATTTATTTACAAAAAAAAATGAATTTATGTAGTATATCAACCATCTAGTATTCACAACACAAGCCTATATTTGCTTACTGTGGAACTAGATGGCGCTGTGTGTGTATCTAAGAATATTTATTTTTATTTATTTTTGTAATTTGAATAAAATATTAATTAGGTACTAATATAGCAATAGATTCCCAACTCAATATTCGTATACGAGAACAACCCCCATTACAATTTTTAAAAATCTCGTTTTACATTTTATGTCCGTACTTACACTAATTTAGACACTATAATATAGGCACTGACATGAAAATACAATAAACCTAAGGATTACCAAATGTAGGTCGCAGGTACGATTCCCAGCGTGGTAACCTACATGTTATGTGCTCGGTTTGATCTCGGGCTGGCTACCACCATCTTATCTAACCGCTAACCATCAATGTTGATAGCATTGGTGCGTTCCGGTTGTATGGAGATACAAACCTTATGAATTATAACTAAATATTACTTACTACTAGTACGAAACGTGCTTAATGTATATAACGTTTTTGGTTATGATTTCATTTCGGAGCGTCGGAGGCTCTTGATGTTGGTCTCCTCTGAAAACCAGCGCTGTAACAATTGCTACAGCATATGCTGAGATGGAGTCCATTTTTGACATCACACTGCACTCACTGCATTTCAAAATCTGTTTCTGTATATTGTGATATTTTTCTTGTTTTTATTCGGTCCTTACCTATGAAATTGGCGTTTTGTATGATGAATTTCATTAAGACTGTTTTCTCCATACAAACATTTTTGAAATTTTTTTGGGAACGGCAAATCCAAATTTAGCTAAACTTTGTGTGTATTATCGGATAACATTAAGTTAAATATAGGCAGTGTTAATTTTTAAAAGTAACCGCCCTATAAAAGTTTCTGCGAATCTAAGAAACAATATGGGAAGCTCATAAAATGAGCTGTGTTCAAGTTTTTTTTTATTATGTGATTTAGCTCAGACATTAAAAAATATTTCACGTGAAACCTTGAAAATATATTCCATTTTCCAAATAAAAAACAAATTTGAAAATAGCTATACAAGCGTAGGAGTTGGTACATTATGATTAAGGAAGAAAAAAATCTCCAATTTCATAGGTAAAGACCTAATCTGGGGGCACGGTAGTGCCCCCGCCAAGACGAGTCAAGCGAAGCGCAAGGGCACTATCTACTTTTTCTCGAAGTGTTTCGTTGTTTTTTTGAACCCTCATAGAGTTGGTGTCCGATGTACCAGATAGTTCATATTCTCAGGATATTAATATTCTTGTTGCTATAGTGTGGTGTCAAATAAATATATGTCTATGTCATTTTAGTAATCGTTCATTCTGACCCCCTGATATTGGATGTATCATGACCTCATATTTACCCAATGACACTCCCGGGATCACTACGAATCTAACGACATCCTATTTATCTTACCTACCTAAGGTTACGTCAAGGCCACTAGTCTGACCCTAGTTTTTTTTTATATTTCGGACCCACACCAATCATCTAGTTCCAAACTAAGCAAAGCTTGTACTATATACTAAATAGCGGATCTCTTTTCATGTTACCAGTAAAGATATGGTAGTATATACTACTGCTTATTCTGTGGTAGCCATGGCGGAAGTTGCGGCGGCCATTGTGATGTGATGACAAACGAAATATGTTTACCCCGAAACGTGCGTTGTTTACAAAACAGTAGGATATTTTGTATAATTACATTATATACGGCATCTCGGGTTATAAACAACATTAAATTGTTATAGTGTGTTTACTACGAGCTTAGTGGGTTATACTACGTTATTACTGCAGAATTTTCATATTGCTATTTGCTTATATGCTTCAAATGTAGCTTCTATTAATAACCCATGGCAGCTAACTGAAAAAACTTGAATCACCCAGCTGTTTCATTAACACCCTCATAGAAGATCATAGGTAGATAAACACTATCAAATCTATACTTCTACATCTATACGAGACGACCGTTTGGTGTAGTGGATAGTGAGCCTGTCAGCGAAACCAACGGTTGCGGGTTCGAATCCCGCGACGGCTAAATGTTTTTGTGATGAATACGAACATTTATTCCCGAGTCATGGATGTTTATATAAATAAATAATAATAATAAATATCCTTGATATACACACAGCGCCATCTAGTTCCACAGTAAGCAACTATAGGCTTGTGTTGTGGATACCAGATGGTTGATATCTATGTTGATATCAGAGTACTATTCCCTTTTTCTTATTTCTTTTTATGCTTCTTATTGTTGTACAATATAGAATATTTTGTTTGTTTGTTTGTTTGATATACTGCATAAATACATTTTTTTTTTGTTAATAAATACTTATTATAAATGTAAACATCCATAATTCGGGTACACATGTACGTTCATCACACAAACATTTACCCCTCGCGGGATTCGAAACCGCAACCGTTGGTTTCGCTGACAGCTTCACTATCAACTACACCAATAGGTCGTCAAAGCGGGTCCAACCAACAACCGTAGCCATGCTAACTACGTACTACTTAAATATTAATCTCAAGGAATTTCATACATAATTCACATTGTTATGACTTTATAAGTTCGGTTTGTATACATAATATCGTATAAGTATGATTATCGAGGAAATGCCAGCTATAAGGCAGTAAACAGCGATTATGTCATCCGCTATCTGCCAATAAACATGGCTATCAGATACAAATACAAACACACGGTTATTACGAAACAAATTTAATCTAATTAATTATACACAGGGACACAAATTCACCAATCCACAGTGGGCCCGCGTGGTGGATTATGGCCCATGCCTTCTCCCAGCAGTGGGGATATGTAAGGCTGTTGAAAATGATGATACAGGTTGGAAGGAACGAATGCCGCCTGAAGTATTAATAAATTAAAAGTAAAAAAACTTTGTTTAACTGTAATAACCTGATTGTCCAGTAAGGATAAACTGCCTCCGTGGCACAATGTGAACAACATTTGGTTTACGATTCGGAGGTCGCGGGTTCGATCACCAGCGGGGTACATATTTAGTACTCGGTTTGGTTGGTGGCAGAACATATTAAATGTCCGCCTGGCTAGCTACCACCATCTTATCTAAATCTGCCGCGAAACAGCAATGTAATAGCATTGTTGTGTTCCGGTTGTCAGAGATAAGATAGCCAGTCCCCCAAATGAGATGGGGTTTCCGGGTCAGTACGCTACCACCTTCGGCCTCATCTTCACTTAATATCAGGTGTTTTTGAGGTCAAGTGCATAAAAAAAAATTGGATACACTTTTAACTTCCTATAATCTTAAAGGCCGTGATTTTTTGCACATGGATAGAGTTACCTGTCAGTGATAGAATAAATAATCTAACAAATCGGTAGCTTGCTTTTTTTATGCACAACGGGTTAGTAGTTGACCTCAATCACACCTGATGTTAGTGAAGATGAGGTCCAAGGTGGAAGCGTACTGACCCGGAAACCCCAACATATTTGGGGGACTGGCTATCTTATCCCTGACAACCGTAACACAACAACGCTATTAGCATTGCTGCTTGGCGGCAGATTTATATAATATGGTGGTAGCTAGCCAGACATTTAAAATGCCCTATCACCAACCAAACTGCATACTTAAACATGTACCCCGCTGGGGATCGAACCCGCGACCTCCGATTCGTAAACCCAATGTAGTTTACAGTGAATCACGGAGTCGGATACTTCGGATTTATCAATCTATATATGACCACTAAATTTGATCTCTGCGGCCCATTTAGCGTCTAGTGAAAGCTCCGGCGTTAGCTATACAGGAGCTGACAGGTACCTACCTGTATTAGTATCTAGTTTCTCCATGACTAGCCTTATGTTATGAAAATTATGATCTAAGTACAATATACATTGCTATAGGTAATCTTGGAAGCATTCGAGGCGCAGTCGCATTCGGTATTCGTTTTAGCGAAGTAATGTTTGGCGCGGTTTGTCCTTGGATAGGTGACTCTAACCACTAGATGTTCTGACTTCATAGAGTCAGTAAATAGTGCCGGTTGTTTTCAATTGAAGGCAGTCGTTAAGCCAAGTCGCTGGCCTAAAGGGGCGGTTTAAAAACACTGTCAGCTGACCACTAGTCTGACACAATCCACCAAACCGCACTGGGCCCTCGTGGTGAATTATGGCCCATACTCTCTGCCAATGAGAGGAGGTTATACCCCAAGAGTGGGGACGTCTAAAGCTGTTGATCCTCGTAGTTTCTGAAATGACTGCGACAGACAGGCAACTACTCAGTTTGTAAAGATTATGGCTCATGCCCTTTCCCAGTCAGAGGAGGCTGTGCCTCGACAGTGGAGACGTGTAAGGCTGTTTGGAAATACATATATCCCATAGAGTATATAAGTATTAGTTATCCCATCCCTTTAAGTTGGTTCAAGTGCTTCTCCCAGGTCTTCAGTGTTGCGGATGATGCAGTCGCCCCAGTCTCTTTTCTATTATGCAAAGTTTCCACATTGTGGTGTCGGCAAGTAAAAAGAAAATAACCAATCCGACTTTCAATTAAAAACGTTATTTGCACGGCTCAACGATGGGTTCACCCCCGTCACTTGTAGGTACATTTCTGTATATTTGTAAAGGTGAATCGTGGGAGTCTTTACTTTATTACATCATATACCATTAGGAAAAAATAATTGGTACAAAGCTATAAGGCCCAATGCGACAATTAGGGCAAATCTTCCCAAAGGCGATACAAACTTTGCCCTAGTGATGAACACGCTGTTGTTATGTGAGCAAACTAAGGACCACCAAGTAAATCCCCAGCTGATATTTATTGATATTTGCCAACAACGTCCAGAATAGTGAAAGTTCAAGCCTCATAAACATCATTATTTGAATAAGAGCTCATAATTATAGAACTGTCCCTTTCTTGCGTAACCCACTACAAGGAAGAAGGCTGCTTCCTTATTATCCAAGTTGCGACCCATTGTTTGACTGATGCAACCGCCCCTGGGGGAGTGAGATATCAACCTGACTGGGTGGCCTATTGCTTATTTAGCTCGCTACAGGCACAATAATGTACTCATGCTTATACCACAGTGTAAAGAACTATAGTGAGCGAGTCAGTAGATCAACACGCTCGAATTTGCTTTAACGAGCGCCGTTTGTACACGGAAGTCTTTAAAGCGGAAGATACGCTAGAGTCATGTCATAGTGACTGTAGGAGGTTTGTAGGTCATGAAGCATAGCGGCTATTTCCACATCAGGGCCTGTATTAACAATGGTTCGATATCGATTGCGATTCGAATTAATTTCTTTATGCGCAGAAATAAAGTTGCTGTAAATATAGGGGTTGATTCTGCCAACAATTCTCTTTGTTAAACTAATTTTAAAATGGTGTTATCCCATTCTTCCTAGATTAATAAGAACGGGATAGTACCACATTAAAATTAGATTTAGTTCAGAGAATTGCCGTCAGAATCTACAGCATATTTATTGATATAAATTACAAAGAAAATTACTGTGATATTTCTTAAAATACGGGCAGATATGATCATGTTTACGAAACGAATTATCAATGTTTACACACACACGAGATCTCGAAAAGTACGCGGTACCAACTTGTGTTACTGTTTATGTATCTACTGTGCTCGGCACACTAGTTTCCTTCTGTCTCTGTGGGAAATTAAGTTCGCCTTGGCTTCAAGCGTATCCTTGACAATATGACGACTTAATAATGTGCTCCATCGGCCTGTAGGTACTTGCCTATTGCGATTTGTAGCGATGTTAAAATTATTTACGCCATCTCGTTCGAGGCTAATAAAACGAACCCGTCTGTCCTGTAGCATGTAAGATATAAAGATCAACCTGTTTGTTCCTATGGCGTGTAAACTACAAAGACTAACCCATCTGTTCTTGTGTAAGATATAAAGACCAACATGTTTGTTCCCGGTGGCGTGTAACATATAAGGAGCAACCTGTTTATTCCCATAGCATATAAAGTAGATAGACCAACCTGTTTGTTAACATGGCATGTAAAATATAAAGACCAATCTGAACCCCGTGGCAATTAAAATATAAAAACTACAAAGACTAACCCATCTGTTCTTGTGTAAGGTATAAATACCAACCTGTTTCTTCCCGGTGGCGTGTAAAATATATGGAGCAACCTGTTTATTCCCATGGCATATAAGGCATATAGACCAACCTGTTTGTTCACGTGGCATGTAAAATATAAAGTCCAACCTGTTTGTTCACGTGGCATGTAAAATATAAAGACCAACCTGTTTGTCCCCGTGGCAATTAAAATATAATTACCAACATGTTTGTTTATTCCCGTGCATGTAAAATACACAAACCAGCCTGTCTGTTCCTATGGCTTGTAAAATAGCAACACAGATATGTCAAATAACACGGGATGTGTCATTCATTTCCTATTTTGAATTATCTGGTTACAAATCTTCCCGTGAACAGTCCTAAGATACACAACAAATACATTTATAACCTTATCTACCTACTCATTGTTCTATAACACTGTAAAATAATACAAGTTCCTGTCGTAAAAGCTGACATCAAATTGTTGACACATCGCTATCGTCCAATGACATTATGAATATCGGTAACCAATCGGAAATACATATCGTTGTGTATTTATCTTTATTGCGTAAATTGACCTGTGTGTGCTAGACAGAGCGTCTCTTGATGTCTGTGACTTTTATCTACCTACTAGTACTTGGTACATATACAGGGTGAAAGCATTGTGTGGGCCAGGTGATTATTGAGTTGACATAAGAAATATAGAAAACGTGTTCGAGGTCCGTATCGTAAGGAGGTGCTCTAATACTGACAGCATTACACCATTGAATGGCACAGCTAGGTCGCTGCCAGCTCTTTCGTCATCCAGGGTCTCAGACAAGACCGATGACGAAAGAGCTGTCAGCGAAGAGCTTTAAAAAATCGTCGGGCATCCGGACTGTGTTGCCTTTTTTTTAAAGAAGTAATAAACACGTTTATTACTTATTTAAGCAAGAGCGTCGGTGGCTCAGTGGACGAGACACAGTCTCCCAATTTGAGAGGTCCAAGTTCGATTCCCCAGGCAAACCATACCAATGAGTTTTTAAATTTAATTTAATAATTTATGTGCATGTATCCAACTGCTCTAAAACTTTGTTCTTTTTTATTTTAATAATTTATTTTTACTCCGTGTATTAAAGTGATATTCTTCTTTTTCTTCAATGAACATAATTTAAGTCTCCTACCTATGACGTTATATTTAACATGTTCATAAATTATGAATTGTATTTAATGAATAAATGATACTTTAATATTAATAATAAAATTTTTAAGAATTCATTTAAATCCCTTACATTACTTAACGTTTCCAAGCTTGTACACTTGTTCTCCAATAACTGATTAGAGTACTGATTAACTGATGAGAGAGTAGATGAGAGAGAGAGAGAGATTAGAGACTTAGTGTGCCCGCCCACGACCTACTTTTTGTAGGAACGATAAACGCCCGATTTTTTCGTCAATACTTTTATCACCGACTTTTGTGACCGATTTTTTGTAGGACGTGGGCGTTGAAATATAGTAATCAGTACGTTCCATTTTTCTCCTACAAAAAATCGGTCACCGATTATCGGTCGTGACCTAAACATCCTTCTTGAGTGAACTTTTTACGCAGGTGTCTGCTAGAGAGTCCAACCCAGCGCAATGTTTTGTTGATCACAACTGCTGTATTTTTGTCCACTATCCTTTTAAAAAGTTATATTAATGACCCGATACTAACTATTATTAAATTAAAGACTTCAAACACGGATTTGCGGCTTCCGGCACGTAAAAAGAACAACCAAACAAACCTCTCTTCCCGTGAGTGTCGTAAAAGGCCACTTAGGTCCGTATTTCAGAATATTGCTCAAGCGTAGAACTGCGCTTGGGCACGGTTAGAAAGAGATGCCGCTATACAAGTTACACAAAGCTGTCCCTTTTTAACTGTCCTCAAGTGGAGATCCTGTCACGTGTGCATTTCTGTATAGACACTTATTAGATTTATTTAGCTCCTTACATTACAATGTTTTTGTAAAATTTACTGAATTAATGACGTCTTTTGTGTTTTTTTTTATGCACAACGGGTTAGCATTTGACCTCAATCACACCTGATGTTAAGTGAAGATGAGGTCGAAGGTGGTAGCGTACTGACCCGGAAACCCCATCTTATTTGGGGGACTGGCTATCACAAACAACAATGCTATTAACATTGCTGTTTGGCGGCAGATTTAGATAAGATGGTGGTAGCTAGCCAGGCGGACATTTAAAATACCCTACCATCAACCAAAGTCAAATAAAAATCTAAAATAAAAGTGATTCATAAACATAAAATAATAACTTAGATATACATACATGCCATAATTTATGGAATTACTCAATAAAACACTATACTTGAGTATGTAACAATTTGTTACGGTAATGTCAAAATATTGTTTGAAGTTCAAATCTCTAAATAATATAAAATATAAAACATGTCAAAAGATGATCGATATGTAATATTTATTTAACCAATTATAAATGCGAAAGTTTGGATGTTTGTTTGTCAATTATGGCGAAACGAATGAACGGATTTGGATGAAATTCGGTATATAGGTAGATACTTAAGTATGTAACAATTTATTACAGTAATGTCAAAATATTGTTCGAAGTTCAAGTCTCTAAATAAAATAAAATATAAAACATGTCAAAAGATGATCGATATGTCATATTTATCTAACCATTTATAAATGCGAAAGTTTGGATGTTTGTTTGTTTCTCAATCATGGCGAAACGAATGAACGGATTTCAATGAAATTCGGTATATAGGTAGAACATTCCCTGGATTAAGACATAAGATATTTTCTATCCCTATAAAGTGAGTTGTTCAACATCCGCGATAGGGCTATTCCACGCAGGCGACGCCGCGGACGGAAAGCTAAATAGTAAACAATAATTATAACCACTGTTACGTTTATGTCATCTTATCTAAATCTGCTGCCAAGCAGCAATGTTAAAAGTATTGTTGTGTTCCGGTTGTCAGAGATAAGATAGCCAGTCGCCCAAAGGTGTTGGGGTTTCCGGGTCAGTACGCTTCCACATTCGACCTCGTCTTCACTTAATTACTGATTGAGGTCACCCGTCGTGCATAAAAAAAAAATATGTCAAACAATGGTTTTGTAAAAAAAAAACTACCTTTGCCAATACCTTCTATTTCATTTACCTAATATGCCCTATTTTTTTCCTTACTAAGGTAAGTTTTTTAAGAAAAACTTATCCGGTATATCAGAATAGGTAACCAACTTACTTCTACACAGTATATAATTGAGAGACGAATATGTAAGTAGGTAATTGCTTAAACCTGTGTAGGTACGTGCTACTCTGGTCAAACTACAGGAAGTGGAACATTCGAAGTTAATTCGAAGGAAACTAACCACTAGGTATTTATTCTTGGACATGCAGTTTGGTGTTACGACTTTGTAAGTGAATGCTGTATGAAACATGTATGATATGAACTATCTTGGATCAATGTAACTTACTTACTTAACATCTATTCCGCTTTTAGGGATCATCTTTTTTTTATGCACAAGTTGGTACTTGACCTCAATCACACCTGATGTTAAGTGAAGATGAGGTCGAAGGTGGACGAGTACTGACCCGGAAACCCCAACACATTTGGGGGACTGGCTATCTTTTTTATTAATTAAATTAAATTTAGATAAGATGGTGGTAAGTAGCCAGGCGGACATTTAAAATGCCCTACCACAAACCAAACCGAGTACTTAAACATGTACCCCGCTGGGGATCGAACCCGCGACCTCCGAATCGTAAACCCAACGTTGTTTACATTGAGCACGGAGGCATCATCATCATATCAGCCGAAAGACGTCCACTGCTGGACAAAGGCCTTCCCCAAAGATCTCCACAACGATCGGTCTACTTTTAGTGATAAGACCACCTAATTGTGTTCTATTGTTATCATCAAAAATTATTGTGAATTATTTTGTGCAATAAAGAGTATTTCTAATGTATTGTATTTATATAAATATTGCTCATCGCCCGCGGCTGCGCCTGAATTAACTTTATCGCGGATATGTATAATTTGTTTATCACGCGGCAGCTATACTTACTTTATCGGGATAAAAAATATTCTATTTTTAATACAGTGTACTACCTATATATCAAATTTCATCCAAATCGTTCATCCGTTTCGCCGTGATTGAGGCACAAATATCTAAATTTTCGCTTTTATATTGGTTATATTACGTTTTAGGCTTCTCTAGTGTAAGTCAGAGCGATTTTTGATTAATTCTGTATTTAAAAAGAAATCTTAATTTATCCAATGAGGGTGCCACTGGACGGAAAAACCCGGATTACTAATTTTTGGGCAAAAAACGTTTCCCAAAGTATCACATGCCAAAGTATGTTTCCCAAATTTTCATTTGGCAAAAAAATATTTGGCAAAACAACTTTTCGCAATTTTACAGTTAGCAATACTATTTTCGGCAATCTATTGTTTAACAAATAATTACATGGCAATGTTTCATTTTACCAAGTATTATGTAGTCAAATATGGTTTGGCATAACATGCTCTTCCCAAAATTATATTGTTATTGTACAAATCAATTCCGGCTTCTCTGTTGGGGTCACAGTTCTAACCTAACCCACTTTTCTAGCAGTTCTAATCTGCCTACGTAACATTGTACTTAATTATTGTACTTACTTGTTTATTCTGATTGTGTGAAGTGACAATTTAATAGGTAATAATTATAATAATAATGATTTATATCGGACTTTTCATATTTTTACAATTTATCACCCATATTAAAATGAAAATTTGAACGAACTTATTTTTGGAACATAATTTTTTTACAAAATAAAGCATTTGCTTAATGTATATTTGACTTAATAAAACTTGAGCAAGTAAAAAGTTGCCAAATTAATATTTGACCAAGTGATTAAAATGCGAAATATAAATTTGCTAAAGATTTTGGGAAATGAAACTAGTGCGATAAGTTTTTTGGGAAATAAAATTTCACAAAAAATATTTTGCCAAACGGAAGGATACTGAAAAATCCTCCATAATACAAACCGTCTTATTCATAAAAATTTACAAACGTTTTATAAGCCTGTTTTAGTTAAAATATGTTTTGTTTTAGGAACCGCCTCCGTGGCTCAATGTAAACAACATTGGGTTTACGATTCGGAGGTCGCGGGTTCGATCCCCAGCGGGGTACTTGTTTAAGTACTCTGTTTGGTTGGTGGTAGGGCATTTTAAAATGTCCGCCTGGCTAGCTACCACCGTCTTATCTAAATCTGCCGCCAAGCAGCAATGTTAACAGAATTGTTGTGTTCCGGTTGTCAGAGATAAGATAGCCAGTCACCCAAATGTGTTGGGGTTTCCGGGTCAGTACGCTTCCAACTTTGACCTCATCTTCACTTAACATCAGGTGTGATTGAGGTCAAGTACCAACCCGTCGTGCATAAAAAAAAATTGTATCTCTCGTTCATAAGGAAATGTTGCAATGAAAGAAAGTGACAAAACATATTTTAACTAAAACAGGCTTATAAAGCGTTTGTAAATTTTTATGAATAAGAGGTAAAGGGTATTGCGATATTGTCAACCTTATAGCTGCCGTCTGACGTGACTATGCAACTCAGGTGTCCTTTGTTTAGCATTCCCATACAATTTTATGTAATATCTATAATCTAAACATCACCTGTGTTACATAATTTAACTCGCAAGTGATGCATTGTTACGTTT
Organism: Oegoconia quadripuncta; assembly: GCA_949316235.1. Lineage (NCBI taxonomy): Eukaryota > Metazoa > Arthropoda > Insecta > Lepidoptera > Autostichidae > Oegoconia > Oegoconia quadripuncta. The sequence continues at coordinate 5,857,746 of OX438746.1, forward strand.
ATTTATTATTCTATCAATATACCTACAACATAACCTTTAGAAGACAATAACATCACGATGTTTCAAAATGGCGGGCTGAACGCGGCATTACATAAATTCAAAACATGTTCTAGATTTGTATCGATAAATTGTGACGGTGTATCGATGTAGGTACATCACTCGTTGATCGAGATAAGGTGTTTGCGGTAATTTTGTGTAAGATTTGCAAGCTTGCTCTAAAGAGATTTTCTTTGGAGCGTTGAATGTATTACCGTAAGAACATGTAGATTAAATATTGAGCTGGAAAATTAGAGTTAGTGATGAAGCGATTACTTCGAAAATCTAACAAAGTAATATACTGTATATTACTATATATGTATATTACTATATATGTATATTACTTTGTTACAGTATAGTTAGGGTTGCCATAACTTCTAGAAGTCAATACGGGGACGTTTTCTTTTCTGATGACTAAAACTCGAACCTAAGACATTTAATACAGACACGCGGCTTTTGAACTATGTTTTATTATATTTAACTACTTTTTCACGCATGTGCACGTAGTATGAGTTTTCTGACAGATGGGTATTGATCTGATGAGATTATCTATATTATTATTTCCGTAATTTGTCGAAATACGGGACAAATACGGAACATATAGTAGTAATACGGGACGTATGGCAACCCTAAGTATAGTACAACCCTGCGAGACCCTGGGGGTTTTGAACGGAACGTTTTGGATTTTAGGTTAAACTTGGTTTAGCTAATTGGTTTACCTTTTTTTGGTGGAAAGTCCCTTAGTCGCCCTTTTCGACCCCCACGGGAAAAAACTTGGTTCTATTCTATATGAGGTTCGAAATCACACAACATGTAGGTTGCTAAGCTCTACATGGACAGACATTTTGCTTATGTATATATTTGGGTCTGTCAATTATTTATAATAAATCTGTGATCAAAAATGATTTTTCCCCATAAAAATATACATCTGACTGTGTTCAACAGTGGACAATCGGCTGATAATTGCTAGAATTCAGAATATTAATACCATAACCAAAGACGCAAAGAATTCTCCAAAACGGTGTCAAGTTCACATTATTCAAATTCCAAACGCCATTCTCATGTAAGAGGCTGCACTTTAGCTACACTAATGTTGATTTAGCATGAAATTATACAATTTGTTTATAAATACGAATTCCTATTGAAAACATTAAAATTCTATAAAAAATAACTGATTTGGTATGGCATTGGAATTAATGAAATTAACGGCATTGATTAGGTTAGGACGCTGTTACATTATAGAGCGGTAGCGATTACGGCCTACGGATGAATACGGTGCAGAATGTCCAAGTTGCAAAAATGTCGAGTGTACGCAAAATGGACTGCCTCCGCGGCTCAATGTAGATAGAGCGATAAACATTTATTTGTTTATCCAGTCACACATATACATTAAACACTTCATGTAGTCGTATTACAGAAAGAAATAAATAATAAATAATGTTAGGGTATTTTTAAATGTTCGCCTGGCTAACTACAAACTTATGTAACACTACCGCCCAGCGGCGATGTTGATAACATTGTTGTGTTTCAGCCGTTTGAAATTAGATATATAGTTAGATATATATCTAACCAGCCCTCGTAGCATGACATCGTTTGTCGCTCGCCACGTAGAAGTGAGAGTAGAATAGTTGCATATTTCGTCCAAGCGAATGAGCAGGACAAATATTATTTAGCACGACATAAATGTCTATCATGTGGAACTTACTGTGGAACTAGATGGCGCTGTGTGTATGTCTAAGGATATTTATTTATTTATTTATTTATTTATTTATTATTTATTTATTTATCATGCCTATCATGCTGTTCGTGCTGTTGTGCATAAAATATCGTATAAATGCTCTACCTATAATTTTCGCTTTTTATTGTCATAATAAATGGATGGCATGGAAGATCTCCGTAGGAAAATGTCCGACAGTAACCAACTGTTTCTTTATTTTAACATTAATTTTTAACTTTATTTTACTATAAAACCTTGCCTCAATGAATACGGACATCTGTAACTGAGTTATGGATGTTTATATTTATAATTTATATATTCACAAAGAAAAAGCATTCGTATAGTTTACTAACCGTCTGGTATCCAATATCCAGCCTATATTGCTTAGTGTGTAACTAGATGACGCTGTGTGTATGTCAAAGTATATTTATTTATTTATCAATCAAATACGCTATCGCTCATCATGCTCTATGATAGGGCCTTAACATTTTACCTGTAGAAATGTGATAAAGTTTTCTACATCCAAAGTACATAACTGCGGCTCCGTGGGCGGTTCTGGCGCATGCCGATTACAGTACTCTTCGAAAATGGGAACAAATTAGCGGAGCCGTGTTAAGATGAATTATTTCAATTTTATGCAGGCTAAATCGCTTTGCCGAGTGCGTGTTAATCAAAAATAACTAGGCGCATACCTGCAGCGCACCCGTATAAGTAGAAGTATTAATTAATATAACATGACAGAGGTTGTTCAAGAATGTTGGAACGCAAATTAGAACTTGCCAGATCAAAAAAATTAGTTTATTAATATGTTATATAATTTATTTGCAGTCCCCCAAACGTGTTGGGGTTTCCGGGTGAGTACGCTTTCACCTTCGACCTCATCTTCACTAAACATCAGGTGTGATTGAGGTCAATTGAAATCAAGTACCAACCCGTTTTGCATAAAAATATCAACACTTAACAGGCTATAAAGTTTACAGATGGCACGATTTTTCATCTCTTTCCAATTGAGGATTTGCTCTAAATGATGGACAATTGTATTTTCTGGGAGCTCCGCATCAATGACTTGATGCTTGAGAATCTGTTGCATAAAAAATAGTATTGAGACTATGTTTCTTTTTACACTAAATAGCCCAGGGAAAATATGGTAAAAATTAGCTTAGCTAGACATAATTTAGAACCAAAAATTGCTATATTATAGATGTATATTAGAGATGTAATTTTGGACAATTAAGCCTAAAAAAACGGGCGCTTAGTCTAGATTTTTTTATGAAACCCTATTTTTTATTTGTATCTTAATTAACAGTAAATACTGACTGATATTTAATTAGGTAGACTTTTGTTAAACACAGTTAACTTATTGATGGACAAAACTAAGCATGTTATAGTTAGGCATGCATGTGTTTTAGCTGAAAATGTATAGTCGAGCTGCATTGCTTATGAAATAAAAATGGGAACTAATATTTTATAACGATAATTTCCCTAAATGTTTTGAATTCAAAGAAATTCCCATCAATTGAGCATTTTTTTAAAAGAAACACATTTTTGAACTTTAGCTAATTTAGTTACTTAGTACTTGCGTTTCTTACAAATGTTTAATTTTTAGCAATATCTAGTTACTACATTTACAACAGTTTATTAAATGTTTCAAGAAAATGGCGGTTATTAGTTTTTCCGAGGTCAAACCTTATTTTCCCTGGGCTAAAATGGGAGTTTGGCAAGACAGAAAGAACATTCTCAGGTACCACAGCGCAATTTAGAAAAAAAAAAAACAATAAATTATAGGCTATTCAAATTCTCGTCGTACCTATCCCGCCATTATTATTCGATATTGGTATTGCAAAAAATTTGTGATACAAGCATTGATGACAGACCACCATATATTTCTAATGCAGGAAAGGACATTTCTAACTAATTATTAACAGATGTACAACATCCTATGGTTTCAGAACCTTTTATAGAGGATTCATATCATAGGTGTAGATAAAGTCTTGTATGCAACTGTACATAATAAGGTATTAAAACACGCATGTGATACTATTATCACACTCTGCTACACCTCGTGTGATAAACCCTCATAATACAACCGTTGCACAAATAACTTCTTAATACATATAGCAAGCAGCTTTTTTTAAATATTTGGTGCACTTACACCTATCATCTAGTCCCAAACTAAGCAAAAAAAAAGCTTTCATACGTTGACAATCAATGTAATAGCTGACGCAGAGGATATACAGAATGAAAAAATAAAAAGAACTAGGACATGTTGCAAAGCGAAAAAATATTTTCCCATAATTGTTTATTTTGTGTTTTGAATTGTCAAATTCCATATTAAAAGCGCGTGCCGCTACTATGGCGCCAAGACACTTCATATGTAAATTGTAATTTTCACGGCGCCATCGATAATTTCATACTAAAAGCTCTACTGGGTTGCCAGCTCATGAATAATTTTATGGGTATTACAAATTCACACTTCGCTTTTTATTTATAAATTATAATTTATGTACAGTCGACGACACGACCGTAACAGTTCCAATATACACACGTCTCGCTGCGTTGACATTTTCGGTAGCGTCTGGCGGCCAGCTTACACTGGTGCGTGCCTTCGACTGTACCTACCTAATTGAAAATTAAAAATCTATGATAACCATGCGGTTGTTTGATACTTTTTTTTAATAAATGACGATACATTGGGATGACGGTATATTAGCGTTTAAGCTTCCGCCCGCGGCTTCGCCCGCGTGGAACTATTTATCGCGAGCCTTACTTCGAATTCGTTTGTATGATGAATACAGACATGTGTTCTCGACTTAAGGATGTTTTTCAGTTATATATGTATTTTTTACAAAAAAAAAATATTGTGTATTTTCTCAACCATCTGGTATCCATAACACAAGCCTTTTTTTTTTTTTTCGAGGGGAAATACGTTTACGCATTCGACCCGCCGCTGTGGGGCAGCGACGGGGATATGTGGGACTCCCCGCTCCAATGACAGGAGCGGGACTACCCACTAAAACCCCCCGGCGACCTTCCTCGGCAGTAGGGAGGACCTGGGAACGCATAAGCGGCTCCAGGTCGTCCCCCGCCCCGCCTCCCCTCACAAGGGGAGGCCCGTTCCCGGAGGGCGGCTAGCGCGCCCTCCGCGGGAGCACTGTCAAGCCCCACACCGCGATCAGCGAGCGGTATGAGGCGCGACAGGGCCCGATGCGACGACACCCCCCCGGTCGCTCCGGGGGGTGTCATCCTCTCCCGGGTCGCGTCCGGCGGCTACATCGCCCCGAGATGTAGCCGCCCGCGACCCCGGGCGACGTGCAGGGGGCTAGCGAGCGTTGCCGCCCCCCCGACGTCGCCTCCTGCGAGCGGGATCGGCCCTCTCTCGATCCCGCTCTGATCCATAACACAAGCCTAGATAATTACTGTGGACCTAGATGGCGCTGTGTGTATGTGCAAAGATATTTATTATTTTCTTGGATCTGCGACTTGGGTGTTCGCAGCAAAAAGTACCCTACCAACAATTCATAACCCGTTCTCAGTCAAAACTGTCGGACTAAGTAATCTAACAGTAAAATGGAGCCATTGCATGAATATTCAGCACTATCACTGTGACCGATAAATGGTGGCTGGTTTGTGCACGCTCGTGATTAGTGGGAGTCAGGGACGTGTGTAGGGGGCTCTTGTGACCCCCCCGGTAGTTAATTACATCTTAACATGTATTTTTTCTTCCACCAACATTACATATAACAGTGTACCTACAAACGATAGGTCATGTACAAAAGTGGACTCATCTTTATAAGAGATCTGTTTCAGTCGACCTGAGAATTGAAGTAGGAAACAGTAAATTGTGTGCAAAAGAAAACGTACCTAATGCTACAACGAATAGAAATAAATAATAATAAAACCCGAGGCTATTGTTGTTTATATATAATATATTATATACCTACTACGAAGTATATAAGTAACATGAAATATATTTAATTTAATTGATTAATTGAGTCATTTATCTGTTAACGAATGTATTAAAAATAACTGTAAGCATCTATAATGAAAACTTTTTAACAAAAAAACAACCGACTTTACAAAGTAAAGAATATTTTTTCACTTATTTTCGATGTTCACTATCGTATTTATTGTTATTTCTAGTATGTGAAAAAATACTTTCGAAGTCGGCGTTAATGTCTAAAGTACATCATACAAACATATGCCCCTAGAAGGATTCGAACCCGCGAACTTTTGTTATAGATAGCAGTCAGAGTTTTTAACCACTACACCAAACATTATTATTAAAATAAAATACAAAGAATATTTAACGTAAATGCTAAAATAAATAACTTAAAGTTATTCACCTTTTACCTTGCACTATCCAACTACCTGTTAAAAAGCTTCTTTAACTGATGTTGTCTGGAAGAAATCGCTATCAGCGATAAGACCGCTTTTCTACACTCTTAGCATTTATGTTAAATTATTTTCTGTGAAATAAAGGATCTAATAATAATAAATAAATGAAATCAAACATACTTTATTCAATGTAGGATACAAACATATGATTTATTGTGCGTCAACTTGCTCATTCGTTTCACAAGATGATTGGTTACGGAGAAGAAGCAACAAGAATCTCCATAATAACCATAAACCTGTTAACAACACATCTTTTAAATTGGTGTAATTTCCATACAAACTTTCATGTCCACAAAATTAATAATCCGATTCTAATGAAATTTTAAATGCTTAAAATGTAGGTATCTAAAAAAATTGTTTTTGTGACATAACCTATCCTATGACACTGGACTGTCACAACGAATTTAAAATTACCTCATTAATTTCTTTAGTTGGTAGTATCGTGCACCCTACCCGTTTTTCTACCTACAAATGTCCCATATCTGTGGGTTGTCTGGAAGAGATCGCTTTTAGTGATAAGACCGCCTAATTATGTTCTATTGTTATCATCAAAAAATATTGTAAATTATTTTGCGCAATAAAGGATATTTGTATTGTATTGTATCCATGCAGCGGTTTGAGTGTTACGAGGTAATAATAGATCCTGCGAAAAGCATAAGCCTCTCTTCGGTCGGGTAAAAGGAAGAACCCCCCACGTCTGAGTTCGGCCCTGGAGCGAGCCATGCATTCTTGGCAAGTTTGTAAATGTGGGTACTCGATCATGGCCCATTATCGCGAAGCTACCGTGGAATTCACAGTTTGACTGAGAGATCATGCGATTTCATGCTCCACGCATCGTGACTTCTTCGATAGAATTAACAAAAATTGTGTGAATTTGTGTGTTCGTTTATAGTGAAAGCTAATCCATACCACAGATTTAAACATATTTTTTAGATTATATAGTCGTATAATATAATTACCTTTTAGGCTTCTTATTTAAAAGAAAATCTTAAGGGGTGCGCCACTGGACGGATTAAACTCTCTTAAGGTGGCGCATGCAGTAGGTACAACTGCGGTTTTGTCGCATTGGATGGGTATGCGTCAATAATGTTGGTAATCCTATATTAAATCAAGATTATTTCTTCCTTTTAAGTTGATGTCGGTTAAATATTTTTTTAAATTCGTCTTTTTACATTTTATTTATTTATTTATTTTAACACTTTATTGCATATATAAGTATACAAATATACATTGAACAAACATAGGACAGAAATTACAATACACAAAAGGCGAGCTTATCTCTGTAAGATATTTCTTCCAGCAAACCCTCGGAAGGAAAAACGAATTTAAAGTTTTTTATTGCAGACAAAGAGCGATACTTACAATTTCATATTGCACTTATATTATATGTTTGGATTTTGGACGTTGCTCTTATGACCACAGGCTTCGCCTGCGTGGATTAACTTTGTTTATCCCGCGGGAACTACTCCCTTTATCGGGATAAAAAACATTCTATGTTCATCCGTTTCGCCGTGATTGAGTAACAAAGAAACAAACATCCAAACCTTTTCATTTAACATATTAGTTAGATTGACATAATCAGCTGTTGTCATTAGATTTTGAACTGTTGGTCTCGAGTGTCAAACTACCTGTAGGTTACTGTACATGCTCCTTTAAAATACAAATATTGCTTGTATTGTAAAGGTGAAACGTAGAATTTGTTTCAAGTATCAAATAATGTAATGTAATAATGTAATCTTTAGAACATAAACAGTGGCGTAGCGTGGCCTAGTTTAGACGTAGGTGTAGCATATGCGAGGCCTTTTTACGCATTTCTTTCAGTACCTATTATGTCCAAATTAACAAAAGTAAATATTATATAACACATTGCAAATGTACGTATGATAGTAATTAGGCTAAGATTTTAATGAAAAATAAATTTATCTTATCTTATTTCAGAGAATACAAATCAAACCCAAAATATGGTCATAATATAGAAATATAATTATGCGGAAATCATTGAGTCATATAAAAAAATACATATATATTATACTCTCTAGTTATTATTTCACTACCTTATCACCGCAACTTGGCACGGAACTGCTCAACCAATCAAAGCTAAATACCTAGAGGTAAATTTAGATTAATAAGTTTTTATTTTACTGTTATTTTATTTTAAAGCTTTTTGCATTATGTGTTCACCTATAAAAGGTTGTACATTTAAATTTAATACCAGCTAAATTAATTGTTAAATGGACTATGTACTAGTGTAACAACTGTTGGTGATGCTAAATAAATAAATAAAAGTTTATTTTGTGATCTGTTTGATTTAATCTTTTACAAAAATAATGCCTTTCGGCTCTTTGATTTGCTGAAGTCTTGTAGTAAAGACTGTTTATTTTTGAAGCTAACTCTGCTTCAATTGATAGTATTCCTATGAATGTTATATTTACTAATTTATAAAACTTATGATTTTTAGTGGTGGATTATGGCTCATGCCTCCTCCCAGTGGGAGGAGGCTATGCCCCAGCAGTGGGGATATGTAAGGCTGTTGTAAATGATGATACAGGTTGGAAGGAACGAATGCCGCCGGAAGTATTAATAAATTAAAAGTAAAAAAACTTTGTTTAACTGTGATAACCTGATAGTCCAGTAAGGATACACTTTTAACTTCCTATAATCTTAAAGGCCGTGATTTATTGCACATGGATAGAGTACCTATCCGTGATGGATTAAACGACCTAACAAATCGGTGGCTTGCTTTTTTTCTTATGCACAATGGGTTAGCACTTGACCTCAATTACACCTGATGTTAAGTGAAGATGAGGCCCGAAAACCCAAATATTTGGGGAACTGGCTATCTTATCTCTGACAACCGGTTGCATACTTACACGAAATTTAACGCGCGAAGCTTCTAGAAGTGAGACGGCATGGGCGAGGACCAGCTTTGCCCACGCTCTAGCTACACCACTGCACCCAAATGCTAATGTTTAGGATATTTCTGACCACTTACATGGGATAATTGTAGATAAGTTTGTGCTAAATTTCAGTCAAATCGGTTCAGTCGTATCGCCGTGATTGAAGAACAGAAACACTAATTAAATCCTTTTAATTTTTTGAAGAAAGTTGCTATGTTGCTAATCAGAAGTACGGAATTTATTTTTATCGAGGCCACACGAAATGGGACTCGAATGCGAACGGTAAAAGGATTGTAAATTAACATGATGTAAATCCTGTTAATTTACATTTGCGTAACGGTGAACTGTGTTTTCGTATTCTTACATTACTTACCTACATGTCGAAATTAAATAATATTCAAGAAATAACTCTGAATTCGCCCTAAACGGTTTGGTTTTCGAGTAGGCTGGCGTCTTTGCCTTGTTGAATAACGAGCCTCGTTCTTTGTGATAAATAGAGAATAGAAATAGAGAAATGGTAACTATTCATAAAGAAAGAAAATTATTTCTTTGTTAGATTTTGGATATACGTAAAGGTCTTTTGTAAATAAGGAACAAAATCGTCCTCTTAAAAAAATAATAAAAATAAATATCCTTGGACATGCACACAATGCCATCTAGTTCCACTGTAAGCAACTATAGGCTTGTGTTGTGGATACCAGATGGTTGATATATATACTACATAAATACATTTTTTTTGTAAATAAATACTTATTATAAATGAAAACATTCATAACTCGGGTACACATGTCCTTATTCATCATACAAACATATGAAACGCAAGAAGTAAGTAACTAAATAAGTTGAAAAATGTGTTTCTTTAAAAAAAATGCTCAATTGATGGGTATTTCTTTAAATTCAAAACATTTAGGGAAATTATCGTTACAAAATATTAGTTCTCATTTTTATTTTTCAAGCAATGCAGCTCGATGACATTTTCAGCTAAAACACATGCATGCCTAACTATAACATGCTTAGATGTTTATCCATCAATAAGTTAACTGTGTTTAACATAAGTCTACCTAATTAAATATCAGTTAGTATTTATTGTCATTCAGTTATAAATTAAAAATAGGGTTTCCTAAAAATATCAAGACTAAGCGCTCGCTTTTTTTTTAATTTTCAAAATTACATCTCTAATATACCTCTATAAGTAGCAATTATATAAGTCGGTTCTGAATTATGTATAGCTAAGCTAATTTTTTACCGTATTTTCCCTGGTCTAAATATAGATTTGCACATTTTAACGGCGATAGGCTCACCCCTTATTCTGAGTGAATTTCCGTATATTTCGATGTTGTTTCAAGCACTTTTAATATTTGGTACACCCAAACGGTAATGTTTGGGATATCTGTGGCATTAGCGTTATTCGTACTTTCGTTCAGGATAAGGTCGTGACGTCATGTATGTACCTTTCTCGTTCTCTCTTTAGAAAAACTCGTTTTGGTACATCTTTAAAACCTTGACCTACTTTAATAGAAAACCTTGGAAAGCACCGGAAGAAAAACCACGTGTAATGCGGGTAATTTGAAACTATTAATGATAAGCATTACTTATCCGTAAGTGATGGTTTTCTTGTCAATTAACATTTTTCAAAGCATTATGCAGAGATTATGGACGCTTGTTGCGAAAGTAGTATTAAGTATTATACAATCTTAGTACGACGAATTGTATTTTCACTTCCGTTGCTCCTAAGGTATTAACTTATGGGAGAAAACTTTTGGAGATAACTTGACTAGGCATAAGAGAAAATTAATATCATAGACTTATATATTACTGCGTATGAATCGAGTCGTTGAAACAAACAAAATAGGTCCTAACATATGAAATTATATATAATAATTACCTAAAGTCGAAACATATGGATTACGGTTTTCGAAAAACAAATGCATGAGTAAACTGTATAAATTTAAAATTGGAATTCCTAACCAAAGAGGAGATATTTCAGATCAAAGTGGCCAGTACGACAAAACGCCAATTTCATAGTAAGGACCTAATAGTTACTTTAGTAACTTATTAGTAATCTGTGCTAATAGTTTGAAACCAATAGGAACTTAGTGATACACCGACTTCGTTCGTGAACTATCTACTACTACCATTAGCCAGATCCCTAGTTAAGTCGTATACCTCCAGATAAAGACTGGACACACACACACACACAACGCCATCAAACACGTGAAACCTGTCGTGAAAGGGATTAAAAAATTACCTGCTATAGACATTGTATTAGTTACCTATTGCGACAGGTTCCTAGTAACATATATACAGTAATCTGCCCGATGGAGGCCGGCCTGGCTGGGAATAAATCGTGAAAGAAGCACTGTCTCGACCGCGATGGCTAAATACGGACATAGGTAGGGTGACCATGACCATATTGAAGCTAACCATCTTAATCTGCAAATTTTTATTAAATAAACCAAAGGACAGTGTTAATTAAAATTTAAAAATTTATTGGGAACAATCAATACAATTTATGTCAGTTGGGAACTATTATGTAAATTAATGTCTGTCTCAGGGATCCTTGCTCTTCCACAGTGTTGTTACGTAGGTACGTATTAGGTCCAGAACCCTGTCACTTATTGGGGATGTAATCTTGCTTAATGACTTTGATATCTACCTAATGTGACAGAGTGTAAGATGAGCCGGTGCTGCCACATAGACCGCACTCTATGCCTTATATTTATACAATAATATTAAATCATAATATTTTATGTTATTATAAACAAAATTGAATTGTTATAGCCTTAAACAAAAAAAATTATAGAAAAATATAAATGTGTATTTTTGCTAATGTTCGATACTAAATAATGGGTAGTGAAAACTAAAACTAAGAAAGTGAGTTAAAATTTTTACTAAGAATACTATCTAATCAGTAAAAGTTGAACGAGTGCTTAACTTTGTAGTACGTTTTAAACACACAGAGTTACATACTTACATTACGTCACGACCCTTATTACAAATAGGGGGTCAGAGTTATTCCGAACATTAAAATTTTATCTCTTGAAGTTTTTTCGAATAGTCGATTAATCGGCCAAGAGTATAATAAATGTTCAGAAATTTATAATTGGAATTTTAATGAAGGTTTAGGCTGAGTTGGGAATAGGAAATCCCGTAATTTTCTCCTAGCATGGAAGCCCTAGAGGTGTTCGCGCTTGGCGCCGCGTTCAGGAGGCGCAGGCGCCGTCGCGACGCGGGAAAACGTAGCTGGTTCCAGAGACAAGAGTCCATATATAGAAATGCAAAATTTAATCGAAAAAGGTTAAATGTATTTTTTCCGAAACACCTCCAAACTTTGGGGAATATACGGTAATTAACTTACATTAATTGAATGGAATGGAAGAGATCGCTTTTAGTGATAAGATCGCCAAATTGTACATTCTATTCTTACCACTTTTCTGAAACTGTATTTTCTTTTCTGTTGTGCAATAAAGTGTATTTGTATTAATTGGGTGCAGTGAAGTCGAACGGCGATTTCTTAAGCGGTAACCGGAGGCTTTGAGCTGGTGCTTCTATAATTGCACGATTCCGGGGTCACAAAGTGAAATACGGATATCATTAGTTAATTTTTCATTTATTCTTTTCTTTTTCTTGTTGTGTACACATGAGCATGACGAATAGTCATTTAATACGATCGTGATTCATCTATATCTACATCGACATTTTCCATTCCTTTAAATATACTTACATTATTAATGCGGGTATACGTTTAAATGTTTTCTATCAAAATTTACTCGCTTCTCTCTCAAATCATGTATAATTTCTCAGATTTACATCGGTTTAATCTCAGATATCCAGCGGTTTCATGCCGTACTCAGACTTTCCCTACACAAAGAATGCAGCCATAATTCCTTGGTAAATGTCATAAAGCACACCCATCGTTGTCTATGGGCACCGTACCCGTGTGACGATATCCCAGTCATTGTACCCTGTATACTTTCACTCTTATTAGAGTGCGGTCAAAGGCTTGTGTGACACACGACTTTGCAAATATGTATCTAGTCATTAATAGAGACGGAAATGAGATTATGTTAGCATTTTGTTTACTTTGCGTGATTTTGTAGATAAGTGAGACTACTGCGTAAGTTTGAGACTAGCTACTTTATTTTTTAGATTCATATTTCATATTTATACATACAGCGAGTTTTACTCTCGATATAGTTACTATTAAGGACCGAAAATACGAAAAATTACTTTGCCATCGAGATGTCTGAGTACTCACGTAAAATATTGCATTTGCGATACACTTCGAGTACCCGAAAGTCGACTCACAGCATCGAATTGTAAAATGCATGTTTTGTTATTACTTTAGAATTACAATACGTACTACGAATCCCCAAAATCATATCAGCCACTGTCACACACAACACACAGGGCAACACTCCGTGGGGAAGGTGAATGATGAATACAACAATTAATACAAGTTGGTGCTCTTTCTGTGGAGAAAATAAATAAATACTTTTTATTATCTATATTATTATGATATAAATACATTTTTAGTTTGGTTTTCGTTTGAAAATTTTTAGAATTATTGGAATCAAATTACCAATATAACTTCAAGCATGGTACTTCATACCCGCTGGATCATTGTTCTGCTTTTTTTTTAACAAAACGTCGACTTCAGTACTATTCCCCTATTTATATGGGACACTCTGGCTGTACACCCTTTCAAAGAAAATTTTAATCGGTTGCCAAGCTTTAACATATGTACGGAGCGTTACATAAAATATCTATAAATTGAAGATATTCAAAACCCCGAGAGACTATGATCTATCCAAACACACCAAACAAAGGTGTTAAAGTAGTCTTTGAAACGGGTTAACCGATTTTCATCAAATATGGGAAAACACACACAGCACCGTTAGACACGTTAAAACTGTCGTGCTTATTTTTAATAGATAAAATTAAAAATTCTTACAATTTAATCTATTGATTAAATAATCTATTGATTTGTAAATAGGTAATAAGATGCTTTACGATGCTACGTTGTATTAGTAGCATTGTTTTTTTTTTATGATTGGCTGGATTCGCGTTTCACCACAATCTCGCTTGATGGAAAGTGCCGATGTGGTCGAAGATGTAGCACGCGATCCCAGTAGATCCCAGATTGTAGGTACGTTTTATAACTAGAATAGCTTCGAAGCATATCTATGGAAATCGTATATTTAAAAACAAAGAGTTGCGAATCCATGACGTCACAGGCATGCTATTCCACTAATCGAAACGCTTCCTACATGCTATCGAACAAACCACAGTCACAGCTATATTACTGCACTCAGTAACTCAACTAAGTTTCATTTTTTTATGCACTACGGCTTAGCACTTGACCTCAATCACCTGATGTTAAGTGAAGATGAGGCCGATGGTGGAAGCTCACAGGAAGGTCACAAGGAACTGAGTAAACAATTACTACATTTTTGACAGAATTTAGGATTATTCTTAGTTATTTCTTTATGTCATCATGACATTGTTCATCTATATACTAGTATTGTGTGAACTTGGCTCTCGAGTGGTGGATTTGACTCAATAGAATAATAATAATAATAATAATTAATCTTATTGTTTCTCACACAAGTTGAATAGGTAAGTAATGATCTAACAAAATCATTATTACGAAATTGTTGTCCAAATAAGCATATATCGACCAGAATTTTTAAACGACTTCAAAAAAGGAGGAGGTTCTGTATTCGGGACGTATTTTTTTTTTTTGCACGATTAAAAGAGCTTAGAGCGTTATGTATTGTGAAATTCTTGATAATATTTCATGGCTAACGTAGTTACCTAAGATAATTTCATTGTACTTAGGCGACCTGTTTGGTGTAGTGGTTAGCAACTCTGACCACTATACCAAAAGGTTGCGGGTTCGAATCCTGCTAGGGGCATATGTTTGTGTGATGAATACGGACATGTGTAACCGAGTTATTTATTATTTATAATAAGTTTTTGTTTACAAAAAAAAATGTATTTATGTAGCATATCAACCATCTGGTATCCACAACACAAGGTGCTTACTGTGGAACTAGATGGCGCTGTGTGCATGTCTAAGGATATTTATTTATTATTGTCGTAGCGTTAGTACTTTAGTATTAGTATAGACTTGCTGACTAACATTTTAATAGCGCCAACCCTTTTGTGACTTCCAAAATAAAATTCATTTTCAATAAACTCAAATAATATCGTACACAGGATCCTATTGCCGTTGGGTACCTGGCAGAGTAAACCCCAATGCGATGCGTATGGGCTGCTATAGACTGTTGATGCATGAAATAAGTGCTTGGAAGCACGGGTGTGCATTCTTTTTTTAGTTGTACTACTGCATTGCTTCTATAAACTGTAGCTACTGCAGTGTGGTACTTATGTATTTTTATTTCAATACCTTGCAAGTCTTTGTCGTGAGTCAAGAGTTCTCTTTAAGGAACGAAGAGGAAATATTTGCCGATGTTAGCTACACTATACGTGGCCGTTAGAAGTTGTTTACTGTTTGTTAAGAAATGCTGCTAAATTCTTGCAGAATATGAAATGAAATGAAAATCATTTATTCATGTAGGCAATACAATATGCACTTATGAACGTCATTTGTTTTTTAAACTACCACTAGCTCGGAACGCGACGACTACTGAGAAGAGCTAGCGAGAAACTCAGAGGGTTTGTCTCCTTTCAATCAATCATTTACAATCAAGAAAGGTTACAACAATTTTTATATATCGTGTAGAGGAGACGTTTAATCCCATGGATTACTTTCATTAATGTAGTCAGTCTTTCCTGAATCCTACAACCTTGGGATCTTCAAGAGCAGAGTGAATAGGCATTTACTGGGATCGCGTGCTTCATCTTCGATCACATCGTCACTTTCCATCAGGTGAGATTGTGGTCAAACGCGAATCCAGTAAATAAAAAAAAAAAGTCTGAAATTTTGTGATATCCCTTTTTACATAATTTTTGTTTTATAATAAGTTTAAAGTTTATTAAGCGGAAGATGTATACATGTGAACATTGTTGCGGTGTGAGTGTCGCCCACAAAGCTTATAATAGTGAGTATAGAAAATTTAAAGGTGCGCGAAGCACTCTTGTGTCTAATAAGACCATCTATCTCACTTTTGCATTTAGTTGACTCCATTTGCCTGCTTCACTCTGTCTTTTTTTAGTCTGAGGTCTAAGGTAACAATAGCGCCACGTAAAAAAAGAATAGTATTAGGTCCTATGAAATTGGCGTTTTGTATGAAGAATTTCATTAAAGACTGCTTTCTCCATACAAACATTTTTAATTTTTTTTTGGGAACGGCAAATCCAAATTTAGCTATACTTTGTGTATATTATCGGATAACATTAAGTTAAGTATAAGCAGCGTTAATTTTTAAAAGTAACCGCTTTATAAAAGTTTCAGCGAATCTAAGAAATGATTATGGGAAGCACATGAAAAGAGCTCTTTTAAAATTTTTTTTAATATGTGATTTAGCCCAGAAATTGAAAAAATATTTCATGTGAAACCTTGAAATAATATTCAATTTTCCAAATAAAAAACAAATTTGGATATAGCTTTGAAAATCGCAAGAATTGGTACATATGATTAACGAAGAAAAAAAACTCCAATTTCATAGGTTCATTATTGTAGTACATGTAAAATACACCTTTAACCCTTCTTACTCTAAATAGATCTTTAGTACACAAGTGATTGCACCATTGATTTGGTGCTGTGTGGTTTAGGTACGTGAAAGGACTGGTACCAAACCGTCTTTTTGCAAGTATATTGTTCCCACTAAATTTGATTTGAAAGATTTGCACGTTTTAGGGCGATGGGCTCACATCCTGTAATGTAATTGGTACGGTGGACTATGGAAGTTGTGTCAAGCATTACAGTCTTATACAGTCCATTTGGGATAAAGGTCGTGACGTCATATTTTTTTTTAAAGCACAAACACACAGCGCCATCTAGGTCCACAATAAGCATGTAGGCTTGTGTTATGGATACCATATGGTTGATAAACTACACAAACATTTTTTTTTGTGTCGGTATATACCAGTGATTTGACATGATACTAATTTCTTTAATTCCTACTCCCTTGGTCCTCGCACCTCACAATAATGACGAAGGCACTTTGCCGTTTACCACATGGTAGTGGCGTATGTGATGGTATTTTTTCCCCTAAAATAGCCCGTCTGTCTTGTCACACCCATTTGTGTTCATAACGGTTTGGCAAGGAAAACCGGAAAGTCCAGAGCTTGGGTGTAGACATTATATTCTGTGCTATAGACTAACGATGCGTTACGTTCCGCATATCCGAAATTTCCACTCGATCTTCCGCGTCTGTTTCGGCGCACTTTGTTTAAATTTGTCACGAGGTATTTCGGACGTACACTCGGCCGCGGATAAGAGATTCCCTGCATTTGATTGTTATAACCCAGTCTGCGTATCATGACATTGTTTGTCACTCGCGAAGTAGGAGTGAGAGTAGGATAGTTGTATATTTAGTCAAAGCGAATGAGCAGAACAATTCGTATCTCCCATGACATAATCGTTTATCGCGCCTGTTATGCTACGATTTTAGGTCCTTCAATTCAAAACGTACACATAATCTCACACAAGTTTAACCTGATTTATAAAAGTGGGCATTCGAATATTACTGGATGTTATTATTATTATGCCTACAACAGATAATAGTAACTCATACCGCTATAAATTAATGTCCAAGCTCCAAGTCCACACCTGCTATACTCAACACAATATGGCTCCTTTCCTTCTTCTTTTCGTGGCGATGGCGGGTACCAGTAAACGTGTTAATTTTTTGGAGCCTAGCGCAGTCTTAGAAGCGTCACTTGTAGAGCTGGCAGTGACACCGGACAACCCTC
Organism: Oegoconia quadripuncta; assembly: GCA_949316235.1. Taxonomy (NCBI): domain Eukaryota; kingdom Metazoa; phylum Arthropoda; class Insecta; order Lepidoptera; family Autostichidae; genus Oegoconia; species Oegoconia quadripuncta. The sequence continues at coordinate 5,875,674 of OX438746.1, forward strand.
TTAAGTTACTTAGCGTCGTCCACACCCGACGGTGCGATCGAAACAGTATGTGGTAAATCCCCTAAAGATACAACAAAAACTGTGTAGGTAATATCTTCGAAACGGCCTATCCAATTTTCGTCAACATAGCTAAGAATTAGTCTTAAATATAAAAAAAAGCAAATTACATCTGGACAAAGGCTTAACGATACACGGGCGTCAAACACATAACATATCCGTCGTTTTGCGTGGGGTTTAAAAGTAATATTTTAGATGCTTCCTTGCCCAGTTAATTACGTAGCTGACTGTACATCTCTCAGCTCATTAGGGCATATACGGCACCATGAGGCGTGAATATATGACCAGATGAAAGGAAATGTCTGCAGGACTAAACTTTTTGAGATTATGTTAATTTTAAACTATAATACATCACGATATATTTCGATGTCGCTTGTTGATTGGCTCTGAAAGACATTTATTAGGTGATGAACGCCGTTCGATATAGCAGCGTGGCTATAGTGTGAGATTTGCGTTCAATGAACCTGTTGCTACCACGAAGTACTCGTAATTGAGCACTTAGCGCTATAGTAGGTATGTTGTGGTTGCTTAAGGGTGGTCCGCTACATTGTATCTAGCATTTATTACTCGTCACCAGACAAAAATAAATTTAAAAAGCCCTGAAAGCCATATTTATTTATTAAAAGTTTTCAATGAATATGGTACCCAAATAAGTTTTAACCTAATACGCACCATGAATTAATCGAAGTGCACGGCAGTCTACATGCCAAATTAAAAAAAAGGGTTCGGTCCCCAGCGGGGTACATCTTTAGTAGTCTGTTTGGTTGGTGGTAGGGCATATTAAATGTCCGCCTGGCTAGCTACCACCATTTTATCTAAATCTGCCGCCAAACAACAATGTTAATAGCATTGTTGTGTTCTGGTTGTCAGAGATAAGATAGCCAGTCCTCCAAATAAGATGGGGTTTCCGGGTCAGTACGCTACCACCTTTGGCCTCATCTTCACTTAACATGAGGTGTGATTGTGGTCAAGTGCTAACACGTTGTGGATTAAAAAAAATAACCACAATCTCACGTGATGGAAAGCGACGATGTGGTCGAAGATGAAGCACGCGATCCCAGTAAATGCCTATTCACTCAGCTCTTGATAAGTAGCTATTTATAACCTTAGTCAAGTTTTTCTCTCTATAATCTCATCTGATGGAAAACCAAGTGGACGAAGTTTACTTCATCTTCGTCCACTTCGTTTCCTTCCATTTGTAAAAGTTTCAGCGAATCTAAGAAATTATTATGGGAAGCACATGAAAAGAGCTCTGTTCAATTTTTTTTTATTATGTGATTTAGCCCAGAAATTAAAAAATATTTCATGTGAAACCTTGAAATAATATTCAATTTTCCAAATAAAAAACAAATTTGGATATAGCTTTGAAAATCGCAGGAATTGGTATATGATTAACGGGGAAAAAAAACTCCAATTTCATAGGTAAAAACCCAATATTTACCGTATTTTTGAATATCGCAAAACTTTTCTACAATAGTGTATTTCTACCACAGATCACAGAAACCGAAAGATAACTACCTAGGAGAAGGCCATGGTTGATATTTGATACCTGTTTTAGTTTAATTTCTAGATCGAATTTCGTAATATAACCTCTTTGCATAGACCTTTTAATAACCGAATTAGATCCAAATAGACTAGTTATGGACCATCACTGCAGATGTTACAGTAAAACAGAACACGGTAGGTAACGTGTTTTATATTAACTGTCATGTACAGGTAAATATTGTCATTTATTACCAGCCCCCGCAGTCTCGACATAGATAGCGATCACTAAACAAATATTAAACTAAACACTAAATAATTTATAAATCATTTGTTTTTTCTTTTGGCGATGATTGAATCTGGTATATGTATCGCGAGGACAAAAATATACAAGTGTTATAGATGATGCATGTTTTTGAATTATTAATGTATTTCTATTTGTGAGGACCTGTAATTGGCTCTCTGTTTCCTATAATAGTTTCTGTTAGTGTTATTGCAGCTGTTGGTTTTCTGAATACATAAAAATAAAATAAAAACAATGATCTAGACCAGCCCCCGCAGTCTCGACATAGATAGCGATCGCTATACCACCGATTTCGGTCGTTAAGTCCTAACAATGTTATTTTAATTGGAGAATTAGAGTCTTTAGTATCAAAATATCGGTTTTCATTGAAACTACGATTCAGGCTTCCAACAAAAACCGATATGATTATGAACACTTTGAATATTTAGAATAAGATCGTTCGGAGTTAACGACCTAAATCGGTTGCTATCTATGTCGTGACTGCGGGCCCTGGTGTGCTTGCGGTCAAACGCGTCTCCGGACCGTCATAAAAAAATATTTATGTTAAGAAAAATATATTGTAACATGTACTTCGGTACACTGTGTTATAATAAAAACTTTAAAAAATATATAAAAACCCGACTACGGTTATATATACCTACATTTAAAAACCACAAGACGAAATAATATGTTCTTCATACATAACATTTACAGACGACCTGTTTGGTGTAGTGGTTAAAAATTCTGACTGCTATACCAAAAGGTCGCGGGTTCGAAACCCGCTAGGGGCATATGTTTGTGTGATGAATACAGCCATGTGGTCCCGAGTTATGGATGTTTTTCATTTATTTATGTATTTATTTACAAAAAAATATGTATTTGTGTAGTTTATCAACCATCTGGTATCCATAATACAAGCCTAGTTGCTTAGTGTGGAACTAGATGGCGCTGTGTGTATTGTGAAAAGATATTTATATATTTATACATACACCATGTATGTATGTAGCGCCGTGTGTATATGCAAAGATTATTATAATATTTCTTTTAGAACTTGACGAGCACTACCGTTCGGGTGATTGGTGTATTGGGATAAATTTGCTCACGTAACCTAATTTTTTTTAATATTCGCTATCCGCAACCTGTGCGTCATTATAATAATTATTAGTTGAAAGCATGCCACTTAGTACAGGCTGTGGAACTCTAAATGATTTATGACGACAAGCATTTGCTTAGTTCTATTTTATGAAAATCCAAAATGTAAGGCTGTCCTTACAATTAATTTTGGTAACATTAAAATTAAACGACATGCATAAAGTTTGTGTATGTAAATATATGAAATTTATTCACGCAGTTTGTATCTGCATCCCTATTTAATGCCGCACAACCTACCTATTTCAAATCTACTGTCCTTATACCCAAAGGTTGTCTGGAAGAGATCGCTTTTAGTGATAAGGTCGCCAAATTGTACATTCTATTCTTACCGCTTTTCTGAATCTGTATTTTCTTTTCTGTTGTGCAATAAAGTGTATTTGTATTGTAATGTATTGTATTGTTTGTTATCACTTTTTTCCGTTTTTACGGAAGGGATAGAGTGTCACTACTGTATTGATTTATTCCGTGCCATTATTCATACACCACAGAAAAATACACTGACTCATCTTAAAAGTGTAACGTACAGCGCCGTGGTCAGTAAATGAACAGAGGAGTTAATACCACAATTTTGAGATCGCTTTTTTAATATGCCCCGTAATGTGTATGTACAGTTACCCATTTTAATTTGTATTTTTCTTCTTATATTGGGCATTCATTTAAGTTTAAACTTACATAAACCTGAAATCTCTAGACGCTTAGAAAAGGAGAACCCTTTTCATTTATTATATCAAAATATAAGCTATATTCAACACGTTAACTACCGCGAGGCAGACACAATTTGAAAATCAATTGTTTGCGGTCACCGGTGACCGCGGCGACGCACAGAGCTTTTAAGGCTTTTTATATTATTAATTAATTTTAACGCTTTCCTTAAGTTGTTGAAGCTGATACAAATCACAATTAATTGTTTAAATGGGGACGTTTTAACAGCTCTATAGAATTCCCGTGTGCCAGTGAACTCCGGCCCCTGTAATGGAATACTTCCGTCGAAGAATATTGGTGCTCTATCGCTTCCTTGAACATGTCTCACAGTCCCAATAATATTTCATTAAAAACACATAACTGTTCCGGACGAGGTTCTGTTACTTTTTTAACAGTATAAATATTATGTGGCCTCAAAATAGAGTTACAGATTTTAATGTAACGGAACATTTTATTGGAGTGAAATTAATTTTCAAGTTTTATAAAGGTTCATCAGTTACCAGACTTTATAGGCTTTAGAATTTGATAATTCTAGGCATGTCTATGTGACTAGAACGACAAACGATTTTTGGTCCACAAATATTTTTCATGAATGCAGAGAAGATGAGAATGTTGTGATGGTTGAGTGGAGTGACGAGGATGGATAAAATAAGGAATGAGTATGTAAGAGGGAGTAAAGGGGCACCCGTGACGTTGGTATAGTAAATAATAATAAATGTCTTTGCACAAACACACAGCGCCATCTAGGTCCACAGTAAGCATCTAGGCTTGTGTTATGGATACCAGATGGTTGATAAACTACACAAATACATTTTTTTTTCGTAACTAAATACATGTATAAATGAAACACATCTATAACTCGGGATCACATGTCTGTATTCATCATACAAACATATGCCCCTAGCGGGATTCGAACCCGCGACCATTTGGTATAGTAGCAGAGTTTCTAACCACTACACCAAACAGGTCGTCATAAATATGGTATGGATATGTTATAAGGGATGCAACGCATGTTACTAAGGCGATGATGAATATGAATGTCGCAGGATGGAAAGGAAGGGAAAGATGATATGAACGAAAAGGGCGTGAATGATGAGGCGTTACCTCATCATTCACGCCCTACGTTTCATAGAAGAGATTGGAAGAAAAAGAGGTACTGCGGCGACTCCAAATAACCGCCTCCGTGGCTCAATGTAAACAACATTGGGTTTACGATTCGGAGGTTGCGGTTCGATCCCCAGCGGGTTACATGTTTAAGTACACGGTTTAGTTGGTGGTAGGGCATTTTAAATATCCGCCTGGCTAGCTACCGCACCACCTTCGACCTTATCTTCACTTAACATCATTGAGGTCAAGTACCAACCCGTTGTGCATAAAAAAAAACTTGATACCAAGGCAAAAAGATGATGAAGATGATTTGTGATATTCAGTTTGCAGTACATACGTATAGTGATCATGATCATCAACAGTCTTACATCCTCGCCGTTGGGGCATAGCCACCTCTCACTGGAAGAGGGTATGGGCCATAATGAGAGTTGAAGGTTTGGATATGTGGAGAGGATGAATGAGGGAAGACTAGCGAAAGCGAAGTGAATGTGGATGGTAGTGTTGGTAGGGGAACACCACGGCGAACGAACCATAATCAAATCGGTGATGTCTTAAAAAGTCTTAAAAATTTTATGAGAGTGAATGAAGCAAAAGAGATGTGTCAGGATCGTAGCAAGTGCAAGTCTGTGGTCTCTGCCTACCCCTACGGGAAACAGGGGTGACTTTATGTATGTATGGTACCTATACACGGTGGTACAACACTCTCTATGACATTAACACACACTCTATAACATTTTTCGTTACGAGCCAAACAAGTCAAAACTTATCGTAGTTGTAGCACTAAAGCTTCATTTTATTGCATATGGAAAGACTCTATTTTAAACTTCGAATCGATTTGAATTTTAAAGTACCATGCCACAGCGTAATAATCATATTATCCGTACAGTGGGAAGACTTTATAGGAAAGTTTCCGACCGGTGACAGCTGTCAGACGGATCTAGGGTTGTCAAATTTCACATTACCAAATTACTGTACGAGTACACCCTGACTGAGGGACTGCAGTTAGGGTTGCCAACCGTACTCTAAAATAGAGTATAGTATTCCATTTCAAATATGTAGGTGTATTTTATAATCTATTAACAATAGAGTACACTAAAAGACTCTATTTACATTAACCGTGACTAAAGATCCTGATGTCTATGAACTTAAAATTTGGTTTGTATAAAAAAACGACGCTGAAGTCTGAATATTATTGTCATCTCTGTCTAGCCGTAAAAATGAATTTATCTACATCGTTTCAACTATTTTTAAATAGATATCATGATTTGTGCAGAGTTCTGTAAAGCAGACCTTAGAATATCTAGATTTGACAAGTCCTTTTAAAAGCAATAGAAAAAAATCCATAACAATGAACCGCAAAAAGTGCATAAAAATACTGTGCAAAAAATTTCAATAAATATTTTTTTTTTTCATAAAATCTGTACTTCTAAAAAAGAATCAGTTATGTATGTTTGCTAAAAAAAGGTACGCAATCCTATCTCCATTATGATAGAAGGGACCGAAGCCTTACCCACTTAGATATCCCTCGCACCCCGCGCGTACTCCACACGGTTACCATTCAAAACGAGTTGACTAACTGTAAGGGTAGGAAGGTTTGTTAAGCTGTGACCGTACCATGCATATTATGCACACAAATACCAAATCGGGACATAAAGTCTCTACCCATTCCTGGTGATCGAATAGAATTCGTAAGTGAGTTACAAATGAAGGAAATAGATATTTTATAGTTCGGGTAACACTAAATAAGTTATTTTCTTTATATTATCATGTAAATTGGATGTTATCCCGACCTGTTATAGTGTTTACATAATATTTTATTCTGTATCGAATGGATTACGTTTATTATTCGGGCATATATTTCTTCTACTCATTGACTAGTCTTAAATTTGTATATTTATAGCCTTATATTTATAAAACGATCTCAAGATTGAGATGAACTTAAGTTGACATTTGATATGATAAGAATGCATGGACATGGACGGCTCGGCGATATTCAGTCCATTATTTTCTTTTTTCTTTATCGAATACTTACTTAAAAAGAGCAACCGCTTAGTTCTCGTCGGCCTTGTAAATGAGCGGTATTGTACGTAATTTCAAATACTGTTATATTTAAACAGTATTAAAATAGTGAGATTAGATCTCAAGCTTGAGATACAGTCTTTAGACCCGAGGAACGATTTCCGAGGGCATACATAACTCAGGATATTTTTCTATACTGTCCGAACCGGGAATCGAATTCAGGATACGTGCGTGGCGTGGCGACGCTGTACGAAACCACTATGCTACGGAAGTCGTCAAATAGACATAAAACAGTTCTGTTTAACAATTATACCTATTGAGCTGAGTTTCTCTTACAACCTCTATACCTACCTTCCTGTATAATACAAGACTGCATTTGTTATACCTGATTGAAAGAAGAAAGTTGGTGAAATTTTGACTTAACACCTGGTCGATCATGTAATTAAGCTAAAAAAGATTTGTCAAAGTCAAAGTCAAAAATGCTTTATTTTGTAGGTACACAGTGTACACTTAAAATAGTTAATTTTACATTTTTTAAGCTACTGCTTGTTCAAAATGCAATTTTCTGCTGAGAAGAACAATCCAGAATCTCGAAGGGTTGCTCTTTTAAAATCAGGCTTTGATTTTACATAAAGGTTTTTATATTTGATTATAAATTTCAAATTAATATTGAACGATCTGATTATGTCCAGGAATGATTATCATCTAAATAATCTGATATTTTATAATATGCTTGGTTAATAAGTTTCTGTTTTATAGTATCTTTAAATTTATTGAGAGGAAGATTTTGTATGTCAACTGGAACCTTACTGAAAATGCGTATAACCCTTTGAATGAATTATTGACTTTGCGGAGGCGACTTATGTGACCTGCAAGTTTATCTTTATTTCTGCAACTTCTAAAAGTGTTATTAACATTTGATCATTAATTTTTAGGCTGCTATCGATGTTGCGAGGCTTGACTTTTCCAGTTTCGCTGTTTATAATTTTCCAAGTAGACGTAGTAAACTACGTCCGCACTATTTTTTATTTTGTTATTTATATACTTTGCCTTTGCTGTGGCACAGACCCGCTTGAATGTTTTCGAATATTGTCTAACATATTCACTAAAACTTTCGCACTTGTTATATGTCCTTTCTTCATAAAGATCATATAACCTGTCACCTGATGGAAGATCATATATATTGTGATCCGTTTGGTGTAGTGGTTACGAGCTTTGAGCGCTATGGCTAAAGGTCACAGGTTCGAATCCACCCCATACATGTATTTCTGTATATCAACCATCTGTAATACAAGGCTAGTTGGTTAGTGTGGCACTAGATCTGTGTGAGGATATTTATTAGGAGCAATGAGCCAACCAATCATATGTCAGAACGCAACTGATAAAATTATGTAATAGAACCTCTGGTTTCCTAATGGTTTTCTATAAAATTCCTGGGTATTTCATGCATTACCCAGGCCCAGTATGTAATGATGATTAACCATAGATAAAATAATTTTCATATTGCCCAGATGAACGTGGTATTGCATATAATAACTAGGTATTCTATACAATAACTGAATTACACAATTTACCGGGGACATTATATAACTCACATGAGCCGTGCCGAGTTGATCGAGTGATTCTAATCTTTACATGGAAAAGATTTAACTCGCTCGGCTTTTTTCATTGATTCATTTTGTCAACTCTAAAACGATTTTCTCTACCTAAATCTAATATTACATTCAGGAACAATAAACTTGTTGAGTCACTTCATTTCTCGAAATAGGGTCGTAATGTAAAAGGGTATCGTTTAATAACTTTAAAAGCCTTTTTGTTAGCGGAACCATTCGTCCAATGACATAATCTGACTGGGTGATAACAACTGTCCCTTTGACGATTCCTTTAATAATAATAAAAAAACGATTTTATGTGGCGTTAAGAGATTAAAGTTTATCGCAGGACTAGATTCTAATAAACGCTAAAACGGTTTACCAGATGGAATATCGTTTAAATAACTGTAAAAGGAAAGTTTAGAAAAAGAATATCATCCAGAAAGCTAAATATCTTCAGAACGGCTTAACCGATTTCTATCAAACATAGTTAAGATCCTATCTCCGGTGAACTGAAATATATTAAAAAAAAATAGAAAACCTAATATACAAATATACACCAAAAATTTGTGTTATAAGCTAAATATCTTCGAAACTGCTTAACCAATTTTCATCAAACTTGGCTAAGAACCTGTCCCCTCTTTTAGTCTTTAATATGAAAAATAAAATCTGTCTATTTCATGTCTAGGTTTGTGGACCTATAAAATAAAGATATATTTTTTTACTTTACCTTTACTGAATGTTAGTGATCACACAATTGAATTATATCAACCGCAGTTCTCTAAAATTACCCTCTTCTCTAGCTACACTATAATTTTGGAACGCATAGCCTACATGCTACAACACGTTACATTTTCAACACTATTGCATTGAATACAAAATTTATTAATGTTGTGCTTCTAATATCTGAATTAATGAACAATAATTAAATATTGATGAACAATTATAAACGTGTTTTGTAAGAACACCAACCAACTTGACAGAAGCGGAAGTTAATAATCTCATTTTATTCTATTCTTATATTTGCCGTGGGGTTGGTCATATGCCCAATCGGGATCTTTTGTGCACTTCCCCTGCTTTCGGTCTCTCCTACTGCCAACTTAAATAATCTCATTTACTCGATAAAATTATCAAAAAGATCTTGTACAAACTCGAGCGTTAACAACATTTTATTTATTAATAGTGCTTAAAACTCAGATAAAACAACATTTAAGAATGCAGACCCATTAAAATGTTTACGTTCAACGTTCACTAATTGTTTGTTAATTAACGATCAAATTGGTTAAGCAATATTACACCTTCTAGCCGAGACCTAGAATTAGTTTTAGAAGTGTGTCAAGTTTCTTTGTTTTAAAATTTTCGTCATTTTGTTGCAGGGAGCACGACAGATCTAACACCGACACTAATCGGCATTTACGACTCGTTATTAGAACCAGAGAAGAGTCTAAGGCCAGAAGTGACCCCTTTAGAGACGGCTAAAGATGCCAGAAACGATCCACCTGTACCTGACCAGAAAACAACTATGACTGAAGAAAAAGACAACGCGAACAATTTAGAACCTAAAACTAAAAACTCTTCGAGAATAGGTGTTAAACTACCTATTGCGTCGTTAAACAAAAGTGCTTTGTATTCCACTCGGACTATTGACGAAAATGGTGCTAGTGATAGATGTAACTTTACGGCTAGTGACTCGGCAGTTCAACTTAAAGATAAAATGCAGAGGACGTTCAAAGAGGTCAAAAGTGAAACGAAGACATTCGACAATCTCTCGCCGAACGTGAGGAGGATGATATCGAGCGCAACAGAGACGACAACGTTGAAGTTTCAGAGAAAAACTCCAGCATTTGGAAGATCTTCTACGAGACACAAATCTAACATTCCCCTAGTAGGAGCTACGTCAAAAATATCTCAATCAGGAGTTGAAATCCTACCTTCAGTCGATATATATGATCAACCATGTGTTAAGAAAAATATTGGAAAATCTAAGCCTGACAATAATGGTTCTCCATCAAAAACAGCACCCGTCAAACCAGAATTCAAACTTAATGATGCTCAGACAACGTATGACGTCCCTACAAACAACCGACCAGCAATTTATGATGTTCCTAATGCAAATAAAACAGCATTCGAATCACTATCGTTACCTTATATAGATCAATCTATCGAGCTTTCCATTAGTTCCAACGATAGAGAATTCGATATCAAACTGTCAAATAAAGACAACACTTCAGGAAAGCCTGAAATGAAATCTCCTAAAGGATCTCCAGCTAAAATACCTAAAATCAACGGAGGAACGAATAGTTTACATAGGAAAGACTTCAAAGAAAGTCCATCGAAGCAGCTATCGAAGCTACCGTATCCCGAAGCGGTGGGATCGACTGGTAATCTAAAAGCGTGTGCGATACCAGAGAAAGAGATGGCGAGATTAAATCCTCCTGCGGTGGAAGTGTCACGACCGTTGTCGATGAGTTCCATTGCGTCCTCAAGCTCGACGTCGAGTAGTGGAGTGCAGAATAAAGGGGGAGTGAACTCTGCATATTTGGCTTCTATCGAAAGTTTGGATGATCACAGCGATGCAGACATTACCTCAGCCAATGGAAGCAACAATTTTGTGAATAACGCTGGCATATTGAAAGCTAATATTTCTGAAGAAAGGAATTCAGAGAGTCCACGTGAGTATTACAACATTTTTCTAAATAAAAAATTGTCTGCTAAAGAACTATGAGTGACCAATCAACATCTTTCTGCCCTTATCCCACTCTAGGTGGGGTCGGCACAATATGTTTTGCTCTTCCACTTTCCTCTATCAGCCGTTATCTCCTCACGCAGTCTAACAATAACAAAGATAGATAAGTTGAGTCGACCGTTAAGTGGGCCGAAGATCTAAATTGAACTAAAATCTTATGGTTGTCATGCAGGCCAGTGTACCTATACCTTCATTGCATACTGCTTACAAAACCTTCCATCATCGGACCACTAGGCGTGGGGAGGGATTCCACTCGTATATAGTTCGTATATAGTTAGTACTCGTATATAGAACATTCGCACTAAGAAGTTCGATTCTTCATTCATCAACCGAACAGCCAAGGCATGGAACTCCCTTCCGGCGTCAGTCTTTCCTGAATCCTACAACCTTGGGATCTTCAAGAACAGAGTGAATAGATATTTACTGGGATCGCGTGCTTCATCTTCGACCACATCGTCACTTTCCATCAGGTGAGATGTGGAAAAAACATCTTTTTGTTCTGAATATTCTTATTTTTGCCGTGGGGTTGGGCATATGCCCGAAGGCACTTCAACCCAATCTGCGGATCTTTTGTGCACTTCCCATGCTTTCGCTCTTTCCTATTGCCAAGTTATAGACTTCATAACTCTTATGACACAGGTTAAAGGAAAGGGCATGTAGTCGCTGGATTCGGGATATCCCTTACCCAAATGACCCATAGGTACCTACGCCTTGCGGCCATGGCATCGTAGTCACACAGAAGGTGCTTTATTGATTCCCTTTCTTTGTTTCTTACTCTGCGGGTTGAATTTGACTATCTTGCTAGAAGTATTGGGTCTTTACCTATGAAATTGGAGTTTTTTTTCTTCGTTAATATGTACCAATTCTTGCGATTTTCAAAGCTATATCCAAATTTGTTTTTTATTTGGAAAATGGAATATTATTTCAAGATTTCACATGAAATATTTTTTAATTTCTGGGCTAAATCACATAATAAAAAAAAAATTAACAGAGCTCTTTTCATGTGCTTCCCATAATCATTTCTTAGATTCGCTGAAACTTTTATAAAGCGGTTACTTTTAAAAATTAACGCTGACTATACTTAACTTAATGTTATCCGATAATACACACAAAGTGTAGCTAAATTTGGATTTGTCGTTCCCAAAAAAAAAAAAACAAAAATATTTGTATGGAGAAAACAGTCTTTAATGAAATTCTTCATACAAAACGCCAATTTCATAGGTAAGGACCTAATATTTGAGATAAAATAAGACACAAATAAACAAATACGCAAGAAAACAAAATTACTTATACTTGGAACAGGCTAACTAGACCCATGCTGGACATTCCAAATTTCCAACCAATAACAGAACAGTATACAAATTAACACGAAGGCTGTATCGGAAATTTCTCTTATTTATAAGCCAATTAAAAGATATTACTCGATAAATTGTTGCCCGCCTCCTTGACTTAATGGTTGTGCTAAGTATGCAAGTAGGTTAAGGAAATGCAGGTACTTTAGGTTTTGCATTGACCAAAAATTAACTAGTTTTCGTATGGTTAAAATCTTGTAACTAACAGCTATCATACATACTATTTCGTAAATTAATGAAGATAGAAAATATTAACATTATACATACATGTCATAATTTATAGAATTACAGAATTATTCAATATTAATTTTATTTGAGATCATTAAATCCCAAATACCATGTTGGACTCCACAACAGGTGAATTAAGTCTACCACGAAAAATTTGAAAGCTACATTATTTTCCAATTTAAGTTATAGATGCATTAAGTCTAACGGTGAGTAGACTTAATTCACCCAGGTGATTTACTCTGGGTGCATTAAGTCTAATAAACCTAAAATATTGTGGGAACACAGAATGAACAAAATAAAATAAAAAAACCTGTCGGGATATTATCGATAGGTATGTCATCAAACCATTGTTACATCTATGTCAAATATGAGAAAAACGTAAAATCTATAGCATTCTGTAATGTGTGTAATAATGTATGTATGTGTGTAAAAATAATGTAATGAATCCAGTTTTTTTGAACGTTCTAAAATAGCTCTTGGTTGTAAAAGCAATGTCTATAATTTCAATATGAATAGACTGTACAGCCAACTTCGACTAATATCGACTCATTATTTGTCGATTCGCCATTACGAATAGTTGGCGACATTGAAGTTAGAGAAGGGGCTAATTCGAATTAGGATTCAACACAAAGACCAAGAAAAAAATAGATGGTACACGCTGTACGATAGAAGTGAAGCAAAGCTTTACATGCGTTTAGGCACAAATACGCATCGAAATAAAGTCGAACGTATAATAGGCTTTATAAGATAACCTACAGCGTTAACCTACAGCGTCCCAAAGAAACCATAACCATGCTAATATGGTACACGAAGTAGCTGCCCCGTCTGTTGGTTAGATCTCAACTTAGACCCGTATTAATAAAGCATTCTCAAGATTGAGAATAGTCTTGTGACCGGTCTCCAGTAAACGTGTTGATTAATAAACCTAACTTGACACCTGAAACACACGTGAATACTCAAGCAGTACTCACTTGAGAGGTGCGCCGAGATTCACGTATTAATAAACGAAAGTCAATTCATTCATTCGCCGCCGAGGCCAATACTTGAAAAGTGATCTCAGCTGAGTAGACGTCAAGATTGGTTTATAAATTAGCACGGAGCTTGAGATAGCGTCAACTGCTTAAGACGCATCTCGTGTGATACAGCCTCAAGACTTGTATTGAGAATGGTTTATTAAAACGGGCCGTAGTTTCAAATGACCTTGATGTTCCAGGACTCCAAGCCTTAGAGCAGATGTCAGGGCTCTCGCAGCTGGAGCGCGTCTGCTCAGAGATAGTCCAGACAGAGAACGTGTATGTGGAAGACCTACGGCAAGTTGTTGAGGTAAGTCATTCTGATGCAGTGTTCTCTTTCTTGGACGCGAATAAATTCCTCATTACTTATCAGAGAGCGGCACTTCACTGTGCCAAGTTCCAGATGTATGTTTCGGAGACATACATTATTCAGGAAAAACTATCTGTAAGTTCTGTTAATTACAGATATCTTACTTTCAATATGTTTTGTTAAATTTTGTTGTTATACTTTCTGTGCCTGCAATTTCCGACGCGTAGACCACTGAAATACGTTTCTTTTAACATATATGCTCATGTGGGTGAAGCCGCGAATATTTAATTTAATAGGAGATTAAGACTTTTAAGACAGGATATTTGTTATCCCGATAAATTCCCGCGGGATAAGCAAATTTCGACGATAAGGTTATTCCACACAGACGAAGCTAAATAATGCTAAATGTTACTCCGGGTTAAGCATTATGTTTTTTGGAATTAGGTCAGCAGTTTAGATGTGATGCAAGTTTAAACTTAAATTTGAATACATCCCACTATTTTTCACGATTCATTAGTTTAAAAGAAAATATTTTTAACATTTTCGGAAGCAACATAATGTTGTTTTCTGTTTAACTAATTTAGGTAATCTGTTTTGTAAAGATTAGAAGTACTCAATAAAAATCTATAGCTAATAACAAATGATTACGACGAACGGTTGGTGTAGTGGATAGTGATCCTGTCAGCGAAACCAACGGTTGCGGGTTCGAATCCCGCGACAGAAAAATTTTTGTGTGATGAATACGAACATTTATTCCGGAGTCATGGATGTTTATATAAATATTTATATATATTTATCCGTTATCTAGTATCTATAGTGCCAACTTTGCTTAGTTTGGGACTAGATGATTGGTGTAAGTGTCCGCAATATATATAAAAAAAAAGAAATATAGTAACAGACAAAAATTCTATTACTTAATGTTCATCTACACAATTTATTTCGGAAATATTTTCAATGTGCAGAACTCTTATGTGTATAGGTACATTCAGGGTATTTACAGTCAGAGCAAAATACAGTTATAGTTCCAATTTTTACCTTGAGAATCTTTCTTTTTAAGGCCAGTATCTACTGCACAAGAATCAAAGGTATTTTACAACTTATCATTTGAATTTAGTCCATGAGCTCACTTTTATCGCTATTCAGTCAGTATAGTTGATAAATCTTGTATCTAATCAAATATTAATTGTACTGGTATATTAAAATATATAAAATCTACATAATAATCAAATCAAACATCAAATCAAATCAAACATCAAATCAAATCAAAAAACATTTAATATATTGTAAAGAAGAAGTTCTAGGAACACGTAAAATCTAGATGAAAATGCATGTTTTGTTGTTAGGGCAAACTATATCGTTTCATCTTTTAGTAATTTCAGTGCTGTATGGAAGACTGGTGCTTTTTAGTGAGATGTTTATTACAAATAATTGTCGGACTGTCACTATTTTACAATATAATAACATCAGTGGGGTAGAGAAATGAACGAAAAGTAGAGACCTTTAGAATTGCCCTTTGCGCTCTCTCTAGGGTAGTAATATTGTTTTAGCCGCTCCGCCCAAGGACGTAATGCAGTAACTCAATAATGATTGACATAGCAAAATATACCTACCTAATTATTTGTGAATCTGCAATAGTGTGTAATCCTTATCTAGGTACCTATAGATTAAAAATATACCAGATTTACCATACTAAGTTAAAGTCAATAAATTGAATTACGTTCTAGAAATAATTAAACTTTTCCAGTCTCATTTTACATTTTGGAACCGATTTAGTTCCGCTATTAGTGTTTATTTCATGTCCATCCATTTCCTACATGTTTGAAACATCAGTCGCGACCTAATTCGCACCTCCGGCTTTGGTTGTTTTGCTTTTATTTTTTTTCCTTGCCGTTGCGTAACATACTTTTTTGCGTATGATCAATATAGGACATAGGTACATAAGAGGTTTATCTGCGTTCTATCGATGGTAAAAAATTATTAATGTAGTGTATTTTCAAAAACTGTAACAGAATAAATATGTGTTGAAAATTTAAAAAATTCCTGAGAAAACAAATAACTGTCCAGATAGATCAAACCAATTGTGTTAAAAGTTAAACATGGCTAATCTATCCCCAAAGTTCATACAAACTTTCAAGTCCAAATTTTTCGAAATGAATAGGCCGATTCTAATCAAACTTTATACGTAGCAGGATAAATAGATCTAAAAAGTTAGTTGAAAACATTTTCAAAATATCGATTTTAAATAGTACATTGTTATCCTAGGGGTGAAAGTAACTTATATATAAGTTTTTAACCCGAGGTAAACACTGCTTTTCATTACGAATACAAGGAAAGTACAAATGAAATTAATACAAATCTGCTATACGGAAGAATAAACAAAACTCTACAACTCCAAAAAACAAATGAAGATCGGATTGCCGCTTTCCGCCTATTTTGTTTTTTTTTTTCTGTGATCGCCCAGCTATTCAGCGATTATTGAAAAAATGTTAATATTTTGCCCAAATCTATTTTTTTTTAAAGAAATAGTTGAGACTAAATTATAATAAAGTCATTAAAAGTATATTCTTTAATTTATTACTTAAATTTATGTTCATTAAATTTTACATTGCGCTGTGATTGAGTGGCTGTAGAAGAAATTTGCAACATGATTCAATAGAAATTTGAAAATAGAACTAGGTTTTTTTTAATTTGACTGCGGCCTTTTTGGCGAGATCTCAGCAAATGTGGCATTTTTACTTGTTATAATTTGTGCATTATGAGTTTATAAGCTTAATAATGGCAGAATATTGTGTGGCAAAAGTCAGTGATGTTGTACAAGCGAAGGAAAGTGTATAGTGCGTGATAAAGCTTTCGGGTTTCCACAAAAAGCCGCCAAAAACTTTTGTAAAGCATTCTGCCACTTTACTGAAGAATGACTTGACCGTGACTAGACTCTGTGTACGCCAAGTATACGACGAATTACTTGTTTTGACTGAGACTGACTTACAAACTGAAGAAATAAGATAAATAAGACATGGCTGTTATGGGCAGATCCCTTTGCCTTCTCCTAGAGAAGAGAATATAACTAAAAAAAAAAACAAAAAAAATGTAATTTGATAGCTGTCAGTTGAAAGTCATTCTCTCTAGGGCTGAAAGTATGACTTCCAATCATGGACTTATTATTTAAACAGGACTGAGTACTCGCCGCTGAAAAACGAGCCGAGCAGGATGTGTAACGTAGAGGCCGTTTATCTCTGTCTAACAGGGTGACCACAATATATTTGTTACTTGGGACAAATGTTGTAATAAAATATTTGTCAAAAAACTTTGGCGTTTTGACATTAGCCGGCGTGAGCCATTTATTTCGCATTTCTTCATTTTTTGGGAAACTGCAATAATAGTACAACAGTCAGGACCCTAATCAATCACACATATTTCACATATTTCGACTCATTTCAAGAATTCATGGGCATCTTACTTCTTTGATTTACAAAAATATTATTTTTAGCTTACCTGTGGAAACATATGTTGCAACCACCATAGGATTCACTTGGGCAAGTATAAACGCAACACTTTTTCACCATTTTACTCCTTTTACTTGTTATGATATAACAAATACTTTAAAAAACTTTTGATGCAAAGAAAATTCAAAATCACACCGAACCGCCATGACATGACATGCTTTTCAGGGTTACCATAAAAATAACAAAATCGAAATAAAAATGTATGTTTTCTGTTTGATTAAGAATATATGAAAAGAAATTAATGCGAATGTTATTTGTTTATTTATAATTGTTAAAATAACATAAAAATATAAGTGTTTCAATGGAATTTTTGAGTAGCCAAAACTGTTGATCATAATCATTTTTTTTGCTGGCAAGATGTAAGAACGAGACACACAGCCTCCGTTATTTCCATCTCTCTCGGCTCGGATTTGCCTTTGTGTATGGTGCATCCAATTTAATACCTTATTGCGTTGACATAGTGATCATTTTCCTAAATGATTCTTTTGATAGTTATCAGTCCTGTTTAAATAATAAGTCCATGCTTCCAATCCACTCCTTAGGCAACTTCAGACCCACTTTCCGAGTATGAGTAATGAAAAGAATATATTGCATTTTTTTCTGTTACTATAGAAAACTTAAAATCACTCTAATTTTGTTTCAATACTTTTTTTCGAAAATTTTCTTTATAAATTTTTTAGATCAATGTACGTGCTTTATGCATATAAAGTTACATTATAATTGTTTTCATATAAAAAAACACGCATTACTGACCTATATCCGGACAAAGACTGGACACACACCTCAAACACATTACATCCCTCGTTTTTCGTCGGGGGTTAAAAGAGAGGAGAGAAACATTGAAGTTTTATTAAGTAGGTAACTCTCTTCGGTATAGATATTTTTTTTTATCCACAACGGGTTAGCACTTGACCTCAATCACACCTAATGTTAAGTGAAGATGAGGCCGAAGGTGGTAGCGTACTGACCCGGAACCCCATTTAATTGGAGGACTGGCTATCTTATCTCTGACAACCGGAACACAACAATGCTGTTAACATTGCTGTTTGGCGGCAGATTTAGATATTATTGGTATGATGGCTAAAAGAAAGCGAAACTGAATACCTACTATATAATTTCCACGGCTTGTGTGATTGTGACTACATTCTGTACGTTTCTCGACCTCCAAGTCCAGTGGTTGTGTAACCAAGGGTCGCATTGGGTTGCATAGCAACGGCTGCCCCACTGACCCTTTGACCGTATGAATAAGGAATTAGCGGCCCACTTTGCTTCATCCACGTCCACGCTGTTTTTATGTATTAATTGTTTTAATTCAGTTTACTGTGGTGTTTTGTAATTCACGAGTAATGATTATTTCGTCTAGTGGCGCCCTCATTGGATGAATTAATATTTCTATAAAAATACAAAATAACTAAAAAAAGAATCTGATCTGCATTCGAGAAACCTAAAAGCTAATTATAAATTATAAAATAGCTTTACTTACGGTTTATTTCGTGAATTTCAAGTTATTAATAAAAACGGCCACTTTTTTTATAATCTGAATTCTGGAAAATATCAACTCTTTTAGATTGAAGCCAGTTTACTTTCTTTACCTATTCATATTGCACTTTTGTTATAAATGCATAACGACTCGTATATCACTGAGGATTTGATTTGTTTTTATTGATATTCATATAATAATATTATTATTTTTTTTTCTGTATAAACTTTAAGTATTTATTTCAATGTACATGAAACAACAAATTTATAAAACACAATTAAAAATACCTATATCTTATAGAAAAAATACGCCGTCCAACTCGCTTCCGTAAGGCATAGTACTTAGTACGCTAGCGCTATTGCCCCGCTGAATGCATAAGCTCAGCTGCTGAGCAAAGGTACCAGCTCTCACATCTACAGAGGCGTGGACCAGTCTAACGGAGAAATCCTTTACAAAATGTTTCATGTCAGAAGACCACGGGCCCAAAGTCTCCACTGCAAGCGCCGCAAACTCGTGGTTTATAGAGATTGACGCATATTTACGGCGCTTGTTATATTATTAATGAATAATGTGATAGTACCAATTTTATTGTAATTATATTGTAATATAATTAAAACATTGCCCACTCAATTTTAACGGTAACCATTGTCAGTAACATGAAAAGAACCTTTAATTGGCATAAGTTTTGTATTAGCTTTCTGTATAAAAATTTGTAATAATTCTGTTGATTCTAAATAAATAAAATAAAATAAAAATTAAATTATGTTGGGATTTTGGAGGTTTGGTCTTATAAACCATTGATATAACAAACTGTTGATACTCGTATACTGTGTTGGGATTTTTCACAACTCGGTATGACATTTTAATTTTGGAATTTTGAACTGTTGCTTGGTAGCGAATATCAATACCCCAAGTGGAGGTATCTCCGTCACTATTATAGCTATGAACAACGAGTACAATGATGTCGATTCGGGGATGTACGACCAACTAAAACTAAACTTAACCAAAATTCGACTTAAATTAGTTTAATAAAGTACATGTGCTAACCAAATTTAGAAACCTTGTTTGACAGAGGATAAAACACGGATTGTTTTTACATCGGTTTTTTCTTCTTAGGGCGTATTAATAAATCAATCTTGAGATTAAGATCGCGTCTCAGTCTCAATACTATTTTTTTGATACTGTTTTAATATGCAACAGCTTCTCAAGCGTCAACTTAAGGTCATCTGAATCTTGAGACCGGTTTCTTAATTTTGGGATGTTTTAGGAAGTAAAGTGTGGAGGTCATTTTTGACAAAATGTTTTGAGAAGCTTTAAAATTGCAACATTTTTTCTAACAGCTTATCTGACAAAAGAACTTCATTTACAATTGGCGTTATTAAACGATTTCGCTTGTCGGTTTTTATATAATTTATTTTTGTCAATTTCCTGTCACAATCAGCATTTGAAATAGGAGGGTACAGAGAAAATTTTTTAAGTAGGTAGGTCTGTAAATATGTACTTACTTAAATAGGCGAGCCACAGTTAAACTTTTATCTACAAGGTAGATACCTAGTTGCCTTCCATCTGCATCCATCACATCTCCAACTACGTAGAGTACGTGCCATCTATCCAGCCAACCACCTCAATTCAAAAATTTATCCTTTTGACGTATTATTGTAAAACTGTCGACCAGAAGTTTTCAATTGTTTCGTTAGCTTAGTCCACACAAAATTTGGTATCGACTAAAAATAAGTTAATCATCATGATCACGAATAGCAAAAATGTGTTTTAAAACTAATTTTAGTGTAGATTAGTCTAGTTGGTGTACATCCGAATCAACACCAGTGTCGGGGGTTTCATTTAGGTATCCATAAGTTACCTTGTCTCTTCGTAGGAAAGAGGTCACAAAAGTACATAGAGGTTATGTATGCCATTGTATTCATAAAGGACAGTTGCATGCAATTCATGAACTATTCGTGTGACCTAACATTTAACCTAGATAGACCATAGTTGCATTTTGCATGCAATCCAGCACTTTTAACATTTTATGGTTTTCTTTGTTACAGCAGAACTCTAACCTTGTTGGTGTAATATATAGTTATATTCTTTTGTAAACGGGCTTGAAATGGAATTATATAAGACGTGATTGATAGTAATAAAGGGTTTACAATTAGGTGTTATTATAACATCCTAGATTTGTGATAAAGTTACAAAAAAACGTTTCAATCGCCTCCGTGGCTCAATGTAAACAACATTGGGTTTACGATTCGGAGGTCGCGGTTTCGATCCCCAGCGGGGTACATGTTTAAGTACTCGGTTTGGTTGGTGGCAGGGCATTTTAAATGTCCGCCTGGCTAGCTACCACCATCTTATCTAAATCTGCCGCCAAGCAGCAATGATAATAGCATTGTTGTGTTCCAGTTGTCAGAGATAAGATAGCCAGTCCCCCAAATGTGTTGGGGTTTCCGGGTCACTACGGTTCCACCTTCGACCCCATCTTCACTTAACATCAGATTGAGGTCAAGTACCAACCCGTTGTGCATAAAAAAAAAAGTTACTATTTTATCTTAACCAAGGGATATAATAAAACGATGCATTTTCTAAAACGTATCCGAAATCCATAACTCGGGTGTATCCGTATTCACCATACAAACTAGGGCTTGTGGTTTCGAAAATACCGATAAATAAAGGATTATAGGAGAGCGCTGCCTAAGGCCCGTATTAATAAACCAATCTTGAGGTCTGCTCAGCTGAGATCACTTCTCAAGTATTCACTTCAGCGGCGAATAAATGATAGTCTTGAGTTTCGTTTATTAATACTCGGCGCACCTCTCAAGTGAGTACTGCTTGAGTAAGCACATGCTTTTCAGGTCTCAAGTTAGGTTTATTTATCAACATGTTTACTTGAGAACGATCATAAAACTGTTCTCAATCTTGAGAATGGTTTATTAGTATATCCTTAATAAAGCGGTTTAATCAGCGTCGGCGTCGTTTGAAGTTTGTAGTGATAGAGACGGCGTCGTCGGCAAGAGCAAAATGAAAACCATTAAAAACCGCCTAATTGATTCAAAACCCATTTGGTTTCGCTCCCTAAGAAAACCGGTTTTTTTTTAAGTTAATGTAGAACCAAACCTAAATAAAACACTTCTTTGTTGACCAGAGTCAACAAATTCAGACAACAAACACAGTAATTCAGAAATTAGGTTTAAAAATAAACCGGTAAATAAGTCCTGATATATGATAAATCACAGACAAAGTAATAATATAAAGGGAGGAAACGCTAAGTGACCCACTCCGCAACTACAAAAGAAAATCTAAACCCAAAAACAGGCTTCTACTAGGTTTTCTAGTGCAAATTATGATAAGTCAAAAAATTAATTACGAGTTGAAGGTTAGAATTATTAATTCTTTTTTCCTGTGAGTGCAAATTTTGACGCTATCAGAAAAAAACAAAACACCGCTGCTATTACTGAATAGGTTACGTTTTAGGAGAAATATCTCCTAATTCTTGCTTATGGTGTATCGGTGTCGACAGTCAAAGTACTCCCTAGGAAGCCGATAGCTGTCAACTGTCAAATTGAAGTGTCAACCGTGCCGCCATCGCATCGGTCAATTACAAATCAATTAGTCGCGATAACCCTACCTGATGTCACTTTATTTGGAAAATGGGTAATAACGTCTGTCAAGCGACCGACTAATGGTCGTTCTCTATTTATATACGACTTCCCTAGGAACGGGTGTAATAATTTTCGAGTGCATGTATGTCGATTTCTATGTTGTGTCGCCGATTTTGCGGTTCCAAGGTGCCGTTAGATTCATTATTCATTTATTTTATTTCTTAACACGATCAAAAGACTTTATTTAACACTATTTTATGCTCCCCGAAAAATGAGAAACATTTTATGATAAAAAATCTAAAACAATCCAGGGGTTCTATTACATAGTTTCATAGTTATCATCATCGGTTACGTTCAGGACCCCTATTCTCGCACACTCGACATTTGTCTATCGATAGACATTGGCATGTCTATCTCTTTCACACTTATATACGTGTGTAAAAGTGACAAACCTATTGATGTCGTTCGACATTGAAATCTCGAGTATGTGAGAATCAGGCTCCTGATATGTGATTGGTTGACGCATCGCTCGCTCGGCAATTTGCCGGTTTATCATTGGCCAAGGTTATCAATGACGATACCGATGAAGTTACATAATCTAAGGGCAGGACCTTAATTCACTGTCGATAGATATGGGCATGTCTATCTCTTTCACACGTATAAGGGTGTGTATAAAAGCTACAGGCCTATAAGGATGTCTATAAAAAATGTTTTTATATCGACAGTGAAATGTCGAATGCGCGAGAATCGGGGCCCAGGCGTTTGTTTCTGACCATTCCAGCACTAGCACTTCCAGGATAACAGCGTCACATCTCCGATAGAGTCGCGCGACCAGCTTACACTGGTAATGTTACGGTCGTCGTGCTGCCGATTGTACATAGTTTATCATGTGTGTTTTTTTTATGCACGAAGGATTCGTACTTGACCTCAATCACACATGTTAAGTGAATATGAGGTCGAAGGTTTAAACGTACTAACCCGGAAACCACAACAAATTTAGGGGACTGGCTATCTTATCTCTGACAACCGGAACACAACAATGCTATTAACATTACTGCTTCGCGGCAGATTTAGATAAGATGGTGGTAACTAGCCAGGAAGACATTTTAAAATGCCCTACCACCAACCATACATACATAGCTTGTCTTGCTGTATCTACTTGTTTATTTTCTTTGTTGTATACACTAATTAGGAAATAGCTACTTCAATTGAATTGTGATTACAAAGTTATTGAGCAATCTCACCGACACAGTTAGCGTCTCAGATCGTTCCAAGATACCCGTTTCAACCTATTACTGGTCAACGACAAAGTGACTTCCTTTAACGCCTCGTTGTTCGTATTTGCAACCAATTAACATTGCCAGCCGAACGGTTAACGGTCTATTCCCATTTCTACCGCAATCAAAGTAACCAGGGTACACTTAAAATAGCAATATTTTACATTTTATAAGATATTGCTTGTTCAAATAGCAATTTTCTTCGAAGAAATAAAAAAAGGAGTTGCTATTTTAAAAACAGGTTTTTATTATTACAAAAAGGCACAATAATTTTTCTTTATTAATTGTGAAATAGTTTGGTATTCGAACGAGTTGGTTATGTTCAGGGATGATTATCATGTAAATAGTCTTGTCTTTTTTTTAATATTGTTTTATAGTATCTTTAAACTTATTGAAATAAAGATTTTGTAAATCCTTATGTAGTCTAAACGGCTTGACTGACTTTGATGAAGTATAAGCTGTCGTTAGATTCGTCATGATACCCCAAATTTTATGGGTTACATTTGATGATAAAAAATCTAAAATGGCGCCCGCAAATTACAAGATGGCGTATATTTCTAACCAATCCACGGAATGGCTTGACGATTTTAGAGTATTGTACTTAGTCTTTTTAGTTTCGTTTTTGGGTTTATGATTTTCAAATACTTATTTTATGTATAGTGGCGTGCCCAGTATTTTGTCACAGGGTAGGCCGAATGATAAAATTTGCTATTAACTGACTCTTATGGCAATCCTCTCAACTGTTTAGAATATTTCTGTTCACATCAGTATGAATCAGCTGTTGTGACAATGCAAGTCGAGAAAAGCTTAGAAAATATAGTGACGAGACCTGTATGGAGGGCACGCTACTGATTACTATAACTTTAACGTTTTCTCGTTGGTTAACGTGGACTACAGTCATATACCTAATAGCTGCAAATGGACAGATATGGATTCATGATAATTTCAAGGAATTACGCAATTAAGGCGCATGAGAGCGAGTTTCGGATACACTAGATGTTTACACGCAAAATATGTCGTGAGAACTCGGACCTCACAATTGAGTTACTGGAAGAGATCGCTTTTAGTGATAAGGCCGCCAAATTGTACCGTTCTCTTCTTTATTTTTCCTTGTGTTATGTTCATTATTGTTGTGCAATAAAGAATATTTTGTTTGTTGGATAATCGACGACAGGTTCGAATCCCGCGAGGGGTAAATGTTAGTGTATCGAATACGAATATTTATTCCCGAGTCATGGATGTTTATATAAATATTTATGTATGTTTATAAGTTATCAAGTATCCATAATACAAGCTTTGCTTAGTTTGGAACTAGATGATTGGTGTAAGTGCCCCAAATTTATTATTTGAATAATATTTTCGATCCGTAGTTGCATTATCTGTCAAGCAGCAAACGCTAATACCCTCCGAAAGAATTTTTTCCTGAATCCTACAACCTTGGGATCTTCAAGAGCAGAGTGAATAGGCAGTTACTGGGATTGCGTGCTTCATCTTCGACCACATCGTCACTTTTCATCAGGGGAGATTGTGGTCAAACGCATCCAGTCGATCATAAAAAAAAAAGAGCTGTATATTAACGATACTGTGGTAAATGGGAATAAACCTCTTTGAGTTTTTAGAAAGCAGTAAAATTGCCTCTACTACTTAGTCCTTGGTAGGGAAAGTGGGTAATTTCAGCTAACTCTGTCCAAACGGCTTACCGTTTACAACGGTATGGTGGCCGTTGGATCGATACCAAGAAAGAGTCTGTCGTATCACATCCTATATAGTCCAGTAAAAATACGTAATTGTTATTATTAAATTCTTTATTGCACACAAAAATAAAATACAAAGAACATTTAACATAGATGATGAAGTGTGCAAAGGCGGTCTTATCGCTGATAGCGATTTCTTCCAACAACCTCAGTTAAAGAAGCTTTTTAATAAGTAATTGGATAGTTGTATAGTAATTGTTGTGGTGTAACTGTTTTTTTGTAGAAGTGTAGAGTACAAACAAACAAACAACAAACAAAATATTCTTTATTGCAAAACAATAAGAAACGTAACACAAAGATAAATAAATAAAAGGGGGACAGTACAATTTCGCAATCTCTTCCAGGCTTTTGATCTCAATCATACCTGATGTTACATGAAGATGAGACCGAAGGTGAAAACGTACTGACCCGCAAACCCCATCTTATTTGGGGGACTGGCTATCTTATCTTGGCTGCAAATTTAGATAAGATGGTGGTAGCTAGCCAGGGGGACATTTAAAATGCACTACTACACCTAAACTGAATACTAAACATGTACCCCGCTGGGGATCGAACCCGCGACCTCCGATTCGTAAACCCTGTGTTGTTTACAATAAGCTATGGAGGCGGTCACTCACTGACGAGTCAGCCTTTCCATCACTTTTTCGAATTTTGATTCCTGTAGGGATGCGAGGTATATCAGTCAGTAGTCGGAGAACTGGCGATTCCAGGGTGCAGCTCCTACTCGTACTTGTTTAAGACTAGCTTTCCGCTCGCGGCTTCGCCTGCGTGGAATAACTTTATCGCAGAAATTCGTTTATCCCGCGGGACCTGCTCACTTTATCGGGATAAAAAATATCCTATGTTTTAATCCAGGGCATGTTCTACCTATATACCAAATGTCATCGAAATCCGTTTTTTTATGCACTATACGGGTTCGTACTTGACCTCAATCACACCTGATGTTAAGTGAAGATGAGGTCGAAGGTGGAAGTGTACTGACCCGGAAACCCCAACACATTTGGGGGACTGGCTACCTTATCTCTGACAACCGGAACACAACAATGCTATTAACATTGCTGCTTGGCGGCAGATTTAGATAAGATGGTGGTAGCTAGCCAGGCGGACATTTAAAATGCCCTACCACCAACCGTTCATCCGTTTCGCCGTGATTGAGCTACAAACAAATAAACAAACATCCATACTTTCGCATTTATAATATTAGTTACTTTAGTAACTTATTTATTAGTAATCTGTGAAATTAGTTAGATTGGTCAGTCATAGAAGTGTTTTATCACTGTGTGTAGGTACTGTAACTCTACAGTTAGATCGTTCAAATACCGGCATCTAAACAGTAAAAATACTTTCCTTAAACAGTATTGCGAGTATCCTAGTTAAAAACCTACTGACAGACAGACAGACACGATGATTGATCTTTTGACCCACCACCATAACAAAACCTGTGACTTTTAAACAACCACCTTATTGCACTTGCTTTTAAGTTCAACTTACGTTGATATGTTATATTGGTCTATGTAAGGATTCAACGTACGGTTATAGGAAATTGCGCTTTATTATTTAGGGATAAGGTGGTTTCTAGGTTGTAGATGCAGGACGAGCTGTAACGGGACACCCTGTATGGGAATCGTGGTTCTGCCAAGTTTGTGGTTAATTTCTCTGCACCATATGTGGAATGATACTGTCTTATGATCCTGTGAAGAAGGTATTTAGTACTATTTTTGGTGCACTGGGATTGCATACGTCACGAGTGGAATTGTGTGCAAAATCAAAAAAAATATTATAAGCAGGCTAAGGATGTGGTAAGAATAAATACTCGGTATCCTGAAAAAATAATAATAAACGAGATTCCCAAATCCACGCGGTTTCAAAAAAATGTTTGCATGTCATTATAATGACTGAATTAGGAGGATCTTATTGTAATAACACCTAATGTAGCCTATTCAAGAGCAAATAAATCATATTCTATTCTATTCACCTCCTGACTCCATCACCAGATCCCCTCGAGGTTACCAAATTATTACATTGTCATCCGATTTACATACACTTCGGCTCTTGCTCTTGGCTCAGCAAGAGCGTCGGTGGCTCAGCGGTTAAGACGCGGTCTCCCAATTTGGGAAGTCCGAGTTCGATTACCAGGCAGGCCATGTACCAATGAGTTACTTATGTGCATTTATCCGACTGCTCTGAAACGGTGAAGGAAAACGTCGTGAGAAACCTGTTTGCTTGAGAAATAAAAATTCTAAGTGAAGTCCCCAACCCGCATTAGGCCAGCGTGCGGACTATGGCCCATAATCCCTCATTATACGAGGGAAGGCCTATATCCCTGCAGTGGGATGTTTACGGGCTGAGATGATGATACATACCTACCTACAAGTTTCAAAACGATACGACTTCTAAAAATTCAGACGAATTGATATACTCCTCCTTATTGGAAATTAGAAATCTAACCTAATGTACGTTTGACTTTGTCCGGATGTATCTAGTCAATGCGTGGTCCAATTTGAATCCCTTTTTTGTGGTTCTTTAGTCAAGAAGGCACCCTAATATTTTCGCCATGTCCGTCTGTCTGTCCGAAAGCTGTAATTTGAATCTCAAGACTCATTCAATCGCCGCTGAGGCGAATACTTTAGAAGTGATCTCAGCTGAGTAGACCTCAAGATTAGTTTATAAATTAGCACGGAGCTTGAGATAGCTTCAACTTCTTAAGACGCATCGAGACTTGTATTGAGATTGGTTTATTAATACGGGTCTTAGTCTAGCTATTCAGCGAGGTAACGCGGTCAGTAGTGTTTTATGGTCCATGCCCCAAACGGGAGTCCTGGATGACGTTTTCGTCCTTTAGTTTAGCTTTAGTTTGATTGCTTTGTATTAAAAAAAAGCTTGGTGTACCATATTCATTGAATTTTTTACTAATTAAATAAAAAATAAATTATGTGAGCTTTTAACCAAAAAAACATGTTGTCTTATGCAGTACACTTATTTCATCCTGTTTTTCGCATTATCTTTTTATGGGCGCCACTAAACTCTCGGCTCCCTCTTAAACACCTATACTCGCAATACCAAACTATACCTCATCCTTAATTAAATAAAGGTAAAATTTTTATGTTATAATAAACCGCCTCATCCATATTTACTGTGATACTTCTCTATTTTAACCACACCGGAACACGTGAGCGTCGTCATAAAGCCCATAACGTCTCCGCGTGGGTGAAAACGTAAAAATAGTGGTTTCACATAGACAATTTCTTTATTCGACCTGGGTTTACAGGGATCTGGTCATAAAATGTAAATTATCAAATCCGTGGCGTACCGTTAATTTAGAATAGAATTGTAATATATTTCCATGAATGTCATATATTTAGATCCACCACCATATTCTGCAATGGTTTGCCGTAGAAATATTTTATAATTAAATTCGATAAAGAGATGGAATCTAAATATATATAACTCAAAGGTGACTGACATAGTGATCTATCAACGCCCAGCCCAAACCACTGGACGGATCGGGTTGAAATTTGGCATGCAGGTAGATGTTATGACGTAGGCATCCGCTAAGAAAGGATTTTGATAAATTCTACCCCCAAGGGGATAAAATAGGGGATGAAAGTTTGTTGTTTGTCTTTTGATAAAATCTTCCACGCGGACGAAGTCGCGGGAGGAAAGCTAGTTTAAATATAAATTAGAACATATGTAAAAAATTTGGGCCGCGAGGCAAGGTACCCAAAACGCTGGCAGCGTTTCCTCGTTAGATGCAGATACTTAATAATGTCAAATTATATAAAATTATAAGAACAAACAAAATTTGAATTTAGTTTAGTTTGACATATCAAAGAAGTAAAATCTAATTATAACATTTTACCATTTTCAAGTTGTCAATCGATTATTTTTGTTGCAAATATTCAGGCATAGAATAAAACTTTTCCATCAGGTGAGATTGTGGTCAAACGCGAAACCAGTTTTTAATAAAAAAAAATAAAAAAAAACATTTATAGAACATTATTTTTTAAAATTTATTTTTGGGGAAGTGACTTTATGTCGTTTAGCACTTTATTATACAATTTAATACCCATACTAATATTTAGCTTTTAACACAGAGTTTCGGTGTATTTCGATGATATTCAATTCAATTCACTTCTATATAAACAATAGAAAAAAAACCTATCAGTAAAAACAGTGCTAATAAAAAATCTCCGCCCTATTCACCAAACATAATATGCCTTAGCAGGATTTGAACCTGCGATCTTTTAGTATAGCATTCATGGGTTTCTTACCTCTACACCAAACAGGTCGTCGTCAATTATACGTATATAAATAAATAAATAATAAATAAATATCTTTGCACATACACACAGCGCCATCTAGTTCCACATTAAGCAACTGGGCTTGTATTATAGAAACCAGATGGTTGATAAATACATATATAAATGAAAAACATCCATAACTCGGGAACACATGTCTGTATTCATCATATAAACATATGCCCCTAGCGGGATTCGAACCCGCGACCTTTTGGTATAGCAGCAGAATTTCTGACCACTACACCAAACAGGTCGTCGTATATAGATGTTAATTTTTTTATATGTCGTAGTTACATAGCGCACTGTGCGCCCAATTGTGGCAAATAATATATTTTCTTTTTCAATTTTAATCAACCGAATAAAGAGTCGTCTGTCAAAAGGAATCAGAGACCATGCGGCATGTTTACAAGATGCAGTTAACTCACTTAAAAGGCAATAAAACCTTACTTGAACTAAAAGATTTATAAATTTTACAAGCAATAATTAAGATGCCATGCAGCTAAATATGGTGTACTATCTATATTACCTTTAAAAAATCTGTTTAGTGATACTATCGGTCACCGATCTAACAGATTCATTGATAAACGCGCGGCTTTCTAGGGGCGGTGGTACAATTCAAATACTGTCGGAGTTTTTTGACCTGCCGTTAATGAAATGAATATTTATTTGACAAAACATGAGATTGACGTTTAAAATAAACACGGTGTTAGTCAATCAGAAATAGTACTTCACGTTCGAAAAACTTTACACCTGGCCATATAACGTGTGCATTTTATCTTACATAAAAAGTTTCTCGGACGGGTGTTTCTCTGTCAGTATGATTCGGATATCATTTAAATTTATTAAATTAGTAATAATAATTTTAGAACAATTAAATTCACTCGCACATTCACACATAAGGATTGAAATTTTACCAAATACCTACCTGTATGATACCTTCTCGTGTCTAGCTTTTTATGGTTTACCACTTGCAGTTGTTTTTGAGTTGATTTTAGATATAGATTTTTGTTTTTCTTTACTTTTAGTTAATGTTTAAATTTATTCATAGAGTAATAGTAATTCATTCCTTGGTGGCAGCAACTACTCTACTTGGGGGGAACTGAATATCAGCAAATCTGCTGAGTTCCTACCTGGTCATCACAGTTTGACCTAATTTATTATCAATTAATTACTTGTTAAATTAACTTTGTGGTGAGTAAATACCTTTTATTTATTATTTATTTATTCTGTCATTATGCAATGACGTGCAAATATTTAGCATAAATCAACAAGTAATTATAAGTAGGGTTTGCTCGATTGCGTTCGATCGCTAAATTTGGCACCACATAAGCGCTCTAGACTAACGTCTAATGAATTGATGTATCGAGTAACCATAATTAATTTTTAGGGCGCTTACGTGGTACTACATTTACCGATAGAACGCAAGCGAGCTAAGCGGCAAATTATTTGTGACCGACCTCAAAAATTTTTTTACGTGATGCTACGATAAAAGACCAGACCACAACTGATAAAATAAATATAAATATTGGCTACTTACATTGAGAACAAGTACCACCATTAGATTTTTGTCTTTCTTTGTCACGTTTAGATTTACTTAGTTTAGACGTTTTTGACGTTTAGACAGCTGGAGGAAGTTTAGCTATGCTTATTTCTCTTTCTACGCATATGTCCTGATATTTGACAAACAAGGGTAAAATATCAATATATAATAGCCCCTTAGGTGGTCCTAATTAACTTTTACAAAATAATTAGCTACATAATCCTCATCCTTACTTCTAGGGCGCTTACGTGGCACCACATTAACGGATCGAACGCAAGCGAGCTAAGCGGCAAATAATTGGCGAAATTGTCACGTGGTATGGCTGCTGAATTATACATCTTACTACTTTTGCTCCAGGGCAACGTAACTTTAGATGAAAGGTTTGACATCAGTATACACTGATTCTTGTGTTTAAAATACGTGGCGGAGTGATGTACAACCTTTGTACAACCCGTAAATTCAAAATATCATATATTTTCTAAAACAAAGGTGACATTATTTTGTACCAAACCCCATGCAATATAACAATCTAGTCAGTAATTTTTAGCCCCCGAAAAAGACGAGTGTTATAAGTTTGACCACTATGTGTGTACGTCTGTGGCACCTTATCTCTAAAATGGGTAAACCGATTTGAATGCGGTTTTATTTATTTGAAAGCAGATTTTAGAACATTTTAAGCTTTTAACATATTTAGTTTCGACTATCAGGATGATATTTCGGGGGTTCTCTAAATTTAAATTTAAATTAGTTAACCCGTATTTTCATCAATTGTTATGCTCCAACAGTGGGGAGGTCTGGTTGATTTATTAGCATATGCGTTCACACACATACTCGTAACAATCTTACATATGAAAAATCAAACTAAAACAATAAAACACAGTACAGACTAATTCTGCCGCCAAGCAACAATGTTAATAGCATTATTGTGTTCCGGTTGTCAGAGATAAGATAGCCAGTCCCCCAAATGTGTTGGGGTTTCCGGGTCAGTACGCTTCCACCTTCGACCTCATCTTCACTTAACATCAGGTGTGATTGAGGTCAAGTACTAACCCGTTGTGTATAAAAAAAAAGACTAGGAAATTGTGAGGTCGGCATATTGATTTCATAATGGCACGACCGTTGTACCATAGTCGCGTGACTGAGTTGTTAATTGTGGTCCTAATCGTTCAAAAAATCGTTCCAAATGGTTTAATAGATGGCAATGACTGAACCTGTAAAATATTGTTTAAATTTTGTGTAAAAATATGAAGGAACGGCGAGTTTTATATTCACTTCTTTACGTTTTATTTTTAGTCTGTAAGAGACATTACACGAGATTTTATAACGCCATCTATTAGGCGAAATTAATATCGAAATTTCTATCAGTTCCCAAGTTGCTCACTAGAGGCAGCACTACATTCGTCGATTAGAATCTGGCCGAAATTTACAAAACAGCCTGTTTTGTCTTTCTGGAATAGTCCGTTGCCGCTCGTGTTTCGGGTCGCGTGGTAAGCGCACGCGTGGGTGGAGTTATTTAAATAAGGCGTATTGTAGACGCGGCACGTGGGTTTGATGTACGACCGGTGCATCTTGCAGTGAAGGCGCGCGCGCACCGCCGCCGGTATAGAATATCGATAGAAATTATTGTTAGTATATTGTACAATACCAAGAAGAGTAAAAATATAACAATAGAAATGTACAAGTAGGTACAAAATTAACTAATAAATTTTATTTTTGTAACTTAAAAGTAAACACAATTTTTGACCTCACTCTACAAGGTTATACTTTGTATACTAGAAAACCGATACACCCCTAATTAAATCATTATATGTATGTATTTTGTAATCATATAACTAGAAAAAATTAAATAAAAACAAAAGGTTGATGCGATTCAGTTACTGTTGTTTCCGCTTGTAGGGTGTTTATCATTCCTTAAGTAGATAACCCCATATTTTTAAAGTCGGAATCGATTCTATACGTGCTTCTAAACAAACTAATTTCAGGTCTGGGGTATACAATAAATAACCTTGTATATACTCCTTAAACTATCCTATTAAAAATACTGCATATAAAAAAAACATTACTGCACTAAAAGGACTAACCTGTCTCAAAATTCTTCGAATGCGTGATAGCAGACGCCATTTTGTATTCTACGGTTGCCATGTTGGATTTTTTACATGTATCCTAAAACGCTCTGAGGAACAAGACAAATCTAACAACATGCGCTTCAAATCGTTTAGGCTGTAGGAAGCAGGGCTTGTTTACCGGTTTACTTTTAAATCAGCGTACAATAAAACGAATGTAATTGTACATTACGAGTGTTTTATTTAGATTTAGCTCTACTTAAAAAAACCGGTTTTCTTAATAAGTGAAACGAAATAGTTTTTTAATCAATTAAGCGGTTTTAGTGGTCTTCATTTCGCTCTTAGCAACGCGACGACGGACGTCCCATCAACTTAAAACGACACCGACGCGTGTACTGATCCGGAAAGATCCGGATTAAACCGGTTTATTAAGGTTTTAGGTAGCGCTCTCATTTCGGACACGCTCCGAGCGAAACCGTTTTTAAAATCCGGTATAAACCTTTATTTACCGGTATTTTCGTAACCGGTTACAAGTCTTGGCAGGTAGTAAAGAAATCTACATATACATCCCGAAAACATAACCTTTTTTCCTGTGACCGTTCGTTAATAAATGACATCCCAGGTAAGAACCTATCGAGTTTCATTTTTATTATCGAACACCGACATCACGAAACGCATTCAGTGCCACCGTGGGCGGATTACTGTTGCCACCACAAGCATTTACATACATACATATACGTGTGTATGTCTCTATGTACGCTCGCGCCTATCCGGCGTCAATAATTTGTGGTGACACGTGAAAACTTAATGGGAATTTTAGTGATTAATTAGTTTTTTCGTCTATCTTCCTAATAATAATCTGCCTATTAATGTTTTTGACGACCCGTTTGGTGTAGAAATTAGAAACTCTGACTGCTATACCAAAAGGTCGCGGGTTCGAATCCCGCTAGGGGCATGTTTGTATGATGAATACAGAATGCATTTGTGTAGCTTATCAACCATCTAGTATCCATAATACAAAGCCTAGTAGTTTAGTGTGGAACTAGATGGCGCTGTGTGTATGTGCAAATATATTTATTTATTTATTATTATTATTTATTTATTCATCCATCTCAGCATCCCATTTTTAAATCTTTGCCAATACGTTATATTTAAATAATAAATACATTATTATATCCATAATCCAATTGTGAACTTTCATATATGATATATAAAATTAACGAACCAGAGCAGACCACAAATCAAATAAATCAAAATATTTTATTTCATAGGATAAAATTATCACTTGAAAAGGTCACTATTAATATTACATTTAAATTTACTGCTCATTCACGAGGCTGACTCTCCAGAGAAGAACGAGCAAGAAACTCTAGGGTTGCAAATAAATTGATTTTCACTTATATTTTGTAGGTTACAGAAGTTTTTGAAGCTTCCTAGGTAGTCTCCACTGTTGGGGCACAGCCTCCTCTTATAGGGGGAGGGGCCTAGTGCGGATTAGTGGATTTGTCAGCCTAGTAGTCACCTGATAGTCAGTGTGTTTGAAGCCCTCCCTGTAAGTCATCGGCTTGTCTTGACGACTGCCATCAGTTGTAAAGAAACGGGGGTCGACCATATAAAGAGTGAACGCGTCAGACAGTGCTTAACTTCGCTAATCGAAAAAGACCAGCGGCGGCAACTAAGCCACGAGTGCGTCCCTTTGCATGTACATAACTACTTGTACTTGTACTGACTTTTGCTGCACAATATTCTGCCTTTATTTTACACATCTAAACTAGAAATATAACGAAATGCAGGAAATATACGGAAAACTGTAACAACACTTTTATTTATTTTATTTATACAGGGTGTAACGGTTAAGTGTAGTCATATTTTAAGGGCTTGTTCTACCCATCAATACGAACAACTTTTACTATGGGGGCAACTTCGAAATCGCGAAAAAAAAATCAGCTGTTTCATACATTGCATCGGGAGGTTATTGAAATTTTCTATGGAACAGCTCATTTTTTTTTCGCGATTTCGAAGTTGCCCCCATAGTAAAAGTTGTTCGTATTGATGGGTAGAACAAGCCCTTAAAATATGACTACAATTAACCGTTACACGGTGTATAATGAAGGGATACATTGGATAAATTAAGATATATTTTAAAATACAGAATAAATAAAAAAAAATTGCTCCGACCTGCACTCGAGAAACCTAAGAGTTATAAATAATAATAAATAGCTTTATATATGGTTATTTTCGAGAATTTGAAAATAATGATGAAAACGGGCAATTTTTTATAATCCTGAAAAATAACGGCTCTAAAAGCTATTTATGTATTATTCATAATTAGCTTTTAGGTTTCTCGAGTGCAGGTCAGAGTGTTTGTTTTTTCTTTATTTAAAAAGAAATTTTAATTTATCCAAAGCCATATTTATTTAGTCCAGTGACGCCCCACTGGACGGACTGGAAAATTACAGTGTCAACTTAGCGTGACTCGAGTGAGACACATGAATGAAAGAATTAGATAGATAGAGACAACTGTCTAGATAACTAAAAAGACCTCGCTCTAATAATGCGACCCTAATTTTCTCCATCTGTCAAAATATGTGCTACGAAAAGACAAGATTTGAGACAAGTCGAGTCGTTGTCTATTTGTCTATGTGAAATATAAGTAGTGCTAGCCCTGCTGGACCTCAAAGTCAAATATGCTTTATTTTGTAGGTACACAGGATACACTTAAAATAGTCAGATTTTACATTTTTTTTTACAAAAGGCAACTTTTCCCTGAGAAGAACAAGCAAAAAACTCAAGGGTTGCTCTTTTAAAAAAATGTTTTTATATTACAAAAAGATTTTTATATTTTATTAATTGTGAAATAGCCTGGCATGCGAACGAGCTGGTCATGTCCAGGGATGATTATCATCTAAATAGTCTGATATTTTATTAATATGCTTTCTTAATAAGTTTATACTTTGTATTATCTTTAAATTTATAGAAAGGAAATTTTTTTATATCAACGGGAACCTTATTCTGAAAGAGTATACTCTCTTTGCGAAGGCGACTTATGTGACCTGCAAGTTTATCCTTATTTATTTTATTGACATCATGTTTATCACAATTTTACTTAAACGATGCAATATTTTTTTTGACATAATTATGTTAAAGTTTCAAGAATGTACTATAAAGAGAAGGTTACAATATTATATACTCTTTAAACTTAGCAAAACATAAATTATATTTATGAACTAAGCTTAAGCAAGAAATCTGTA
The DNA here is from genome assembly GCA_949316235.1 of Oegoconia quadripuncta. NCBI lineage: Eukaryota > Metazoa > Arthropoda > Insecta > Lepidoptera > Autostichidae > Oegoconia > Oegoconia quadripuncta. The sequence goes on from OX438746.1 coordinate 5,912,482, forward strand.
TTTCCTTGTGGACTTTTATTATCAATGGTGATTCACATTTTATTTATGCAAAACATTACAAGAGCATTGATACAGCGTAGGCAGTGTGCGTGTGACTTTGACAATGAAAACGTCACCAAACCGGAGCCGCAGGTTACGACATGAGTACGAACAAACAGACGCGCCTATTGTTTACTATGGCGACTTGTCGGGTTGTCGGTCCCGAGTTGAGGGCTAAGCCACTTGAATTAACAAGGGACTTGATGACACTACAATTTGAAGGTTTTGAAGCTGTTCATTATGCATAATTTACCGTTTCAAAGCCCAGTGTTAAAATAATACAGCAAGATATACTTCGATTACTTGGCGGTCTTCAGAGGTTCTTTTCCATTCCCAGTCGCGACTATTAAAAAAAAAGGTGAAATACATGTCAGGCATGTCAGGCACATGTTTTAGCTTTGGAAAGCTAGGCTTTGAACCACAGCTTATATCAGCGACTTCAAAATTGAGTTTGTAACTGAAAATTGCGGATATTTAAATTAAATATTTTAATAAGCGTAGTGAGACTAGTGATGGACATACAAGAGCACAATACTGTAACCTATTGTATAAACCTCCTTGCCGCAAATTCGTTTATGAAAATAACGTTTATAATATATAACAATCTGCCTGACGAAATAAAATTAGTTAATGACAAAATGTTTAAAATTCGATTGATACAATGGCTTCAGGCAAAGTGTTTCTATGATGTTAAGGAATATTTAAATTATCAGAATGCTATGTAAAGTGTCAGAAATCATATTTTGCACATCTGCATGCAGATTGAATACATGATTCCTAAATTTCTTATCACACCTTGTAAACTGTATCCTGGCAAATAAATAATTACTTTCTTTCTTTCTTTAAAAAAATATATTGATACACTTTGTTTTAAATAATTGAGCATTGGTGTTCCATTCCATTTATTTTCGATTTCGAAGTTAAGCTATGTTTGGCGTAGTCTATCCCTGGATGGGTGACCACTAGTGAAATTTTAATACGAGTGTTTCCTTGCTTCAGAGGGCACGATAAACGGTCCCGGTTGTTATCAATTGACGATGGTCGTTGGCCTGTTGGTGACTTATAAATACTGACTGTCAGCTGGCCATTAGTCTGACCACCAATCCGGCCTGGACCCGCCTGGTGGATTATGGCCCATACTAGTACACTTTGCCAGTGAAAGGAAGCTGTACCCTAACAGTGGGAACATGTAAGCATAAAGAATATAACTATAAACTGCATGATGCGCTGAATAAGGAGCGCGGCGCGTGATTTGGTTATCTGTTATCGGGCAACTTTCTAGCGCACGCGCCGCGTTATCCTGCAGCCATCAAGCTCGTACATGGTTCCGCTAATTTATTAGCCTTGTTAAGAATATAGTCCTCGATTTCTATGGGTAGTTATATCATTTAGATCAAACCAACTGGGTTTAAAGCTAAATATCTTCGAATCGACTTAACTGATTTTCATCAAACTTCACTTGGATTTGAAGACCTTGTACGTTATTGTATACTGAATTGAATTGACACTAGTCAGAAGATTTTTAGGCACCTTCCGGATTTTGAAAATGATTTTTGGATCATTTAAGAATTAAAAACTTATTACGAAAACCGCCACCGTGGCTCAATGTAAACAACATAGCGGTTTAGTACTCGGTTAGGTTGGCGGTAGAGCTTTTTAAATGTTCGCCTAGCTACTACCATCTTATCTAAGTCCACTGCTAAAACAGCAATGTTAATAGCATTATTGTGTTCCGGTTGTCAGAGATAAGATAGCCAGTCCCCTAAATAGATGGGGTTTATAAGTGAAGCTCTTTGTGAGGAACTTTCAATTTGACATCTGCAACTTGCGCTAGTTTATCACACATTTTATGGCTGTCATCTGTCAAAATGAGCGACATAACTGCCATAACTGTCGTACAGCAGCATTTTGACAGATGCGCGCGATATATTTTTTTTAAGTTTTTTTTATTTGCACAACGGGTTAGTACTTCACCTCAATCACACCTGATGTTACGTGAAGATGAGGCCGAAGGTGGAAACGTACTGACCCGGAAGCCCCAACACACTTGGGGGACTGGCTATCTTATCTCTGACAACCGCCAATAATGCTATTAATATTGCTGCTTGGTGGCAGATTTAGATAAGATGGTGGTAGCTAGCCAGGCGGACATATAAAATGCCCTACCACCAACCAAACCGAGTACTTAAAACGTGTACCCCGCTGGGGATCGACTCCGCGACTTCCGAATCGTAAACCCAGTGTTGTTTAAATTGAGCCACGGAGGCGGTTAGAATAGAATAGAAATATAACGTGTGATACACTGGTGGCCATGCTACCCATGCCGGTAACCTTAGCCAGAGTAGAATCAGTAAGTAGGTGTCACATATGTTCCACGACCCTTGACATAGTTCGAAAACAATCTATAAACTAACATAAGTAGAGCGGACGCAGCACTCGCCTGCCCACAACTACGTGTTTTGTGCCAATTCACCTTTATTTACCAGACAAGCGACAAATTGTCGCGGACATGGAGTGGGCTTAACTGTTACTGCTCTCATTATTGTCATTACTGTATTCAAACTTTTGGAATTTTGAATATAACCAATAATTAACATAAATTTGAAAAGTTAGAATACCCCGGGAAGACTAAACATAATCGATCTGCGTCATTTTTTTGGAAGGCGATAAGTAGGTACCCTATGTATTATCAATAAATTTATTTCAACGTTACACTACATACATAGAGGAAATAGCAATATGACGGCCTGTTTGGTGCAGTGGACAAATACCCTGACTGCTATAAATAATAATGATAATAAATATCCTTAGACATATACACAGCGCCATCTAGTTCCGCAGTAAGCATCTATAGGCTTGTGTTGTGGATACCAGATGGTGGATATACTACATAAATTCTATTTCTCCTCTAATTCACTAAAAGCCATGCACGTTTAATAATAAATACATTTTTTTTGTAAATAAATACTTATTATAAATGAAAACATCCATAACTCGGGTACACATGTCCGTATTCATCACACAAACATATGCCCCTAGCGGGATTCCAACCCGCAACCTTTTGGTATAGTGGTCAGAGTTGCTAACCACTCCACCAAACAGGTCGTCGGATCGTCAGGTCGTCGTATACTAAAAGACCGCGGGTTCGAATCCCGTATGATGAAACTAGACATGTGTACCTGAGTGAACATGTGAGTTATGGATGATTTCATTTATTTATGTAATTATAGATAAAAAAATGTATTTGTGTAGTCTATCAACCATCTATCCATAATTACAAGCTCGGTTGCTTAGTGTGGAGCTAGATGGCGCTGTATGTACGCGCAAAGATATACATTTATTTATATTTAATATAAGTAAATAAGTACGTAAATTATTTATTGTTTCTTTCCATAACAAAAAAACTTAGTGGGTATTCTTAAAATTATTGTAGGGTATTCTTACAACGGCAATGTTATGGAGAGAACTGGTGCCCGAACTAGGTGACCCTGTATCTCGAGTAACCAGGTCTAGTAATATAAGTATTTAAAGTTCAAAAGTATATTTGTATTTTGCGGACGCGATGTTCGATTTTTTACTATAAAATGTATGCAATGACACTGGTGATTAAGACGAATCTAACGACACTTCAAAATTGGTGAAGCTGTTTAAGGTATAGAAGATAACATATACATCTACATAGATACAAGCACGGAAAAAGACTATAGAACTTGCCCATAACTAATTTAGGTAGAAAACGTGTTCCAGATCCGTACTTGTGGGAGCGCCCAAGAGTGACAGCAGTCCTAATACGCTCCTGTCACCAGGGATCTCAAACAAGAGCGCCGCTATCGTGTGCTAAATTTCATTCAAATCAGTTCAGTGGTTTATGCGTGAGTAACACTATCGAAAAATCGTTTCAAAGATTTTTTTTATGCACAACGGCAAATTGTAATTTGTACTTGACCTCAATCACACCTGATGTTAAGTGAAGATGAGGTCGAAGGTGGAAGCGTACTGACCCGGAAACCCCAACGCAATTGGGGGACTGGCTATCTTATCTTTGACAATCGGAACACAACAATGCTATTAACATTGCTGCTTGGCGGTAGATTTAGATAAGAAGATTTCATATTTATAAAATTAGTGAGACGGCACACACACACAGTCCGATGTCAATATTCTGTTTTTGGTAATGAAGCTCTATTAGCTAAATCACAGGATATCCCAGATTTTGACACAATTGAAAAGAAAGTACCTATCTTTAGACTTCCAGGATACATAACGTTCTCAACTCGGCGTAATGGCAAAGTGAGGTATTGTCGTAGTGCAGTAACCCCAAGTTTTGCGGTTTATGCGTTAGTGCTCACGTTAAAGTGGGACGGCGATAAATTGACCATTGTGAAGGAAGGTAATCTGGTACGTTTTCATACGAACCGTAATAGGGTTGCCGCGACATATAAGAATTTAGAAATGAAAAAAAAACACATAGATTTGCACGTTTTAACGTGTGCATTTCTGTATATTTCGAATGGTGAACCGTGGATATTGTGTCAAGCATTAATCTTTTGTGTGGAACACACGCTTTAGTTTGACCACCCCATTTGGGATAAACGTCGTGACTTTATGTATGTTTTTTTATGCACAACGGGTTAGCATTGACCTTAATCACACCTGATGTTAAGTAAAGATGACGCCGATGGTGGAGCGTACCGACCCCGAAACCCAGCTCATTTGGAGGACAGGCTAACCTATCTCTGAGAACCGGAGCACAACAATGCTTATTAACATTGCTGGTTGGCAGCAGACTTAGGCACGTATTACAGAATTTTACTGAAACAGAGATTTCCGCTTGAGGACAGTTGAAAAGGGACAGCTTTATGTAACTTGTATAGCGGCATCTCTTTCTATGCTCAAGCGTTGATTTACGCTTGGGAACATTTTGAAATACGGGCTTTATCTGGATTTGCTATCTTATGTCTGACGACCGGAATACAACAATGCTATTAACATTGGTGTTTGACGGCAGATTTAGATAAGATGGTGCTAGCCAGGCGGACATTTAAAATGTCCTACCTACCACATTTGTTGAAAATATTTAGTAGCACCCCTATACAGGTAGAGTCTACAAAATCGACATGAATCCGCTTTTCACACTGACGCGGTCATGAACTCAATAGTTCAATTACTAACAACACAATACACAATAGATATTTATAATAATAATCTTTCATTTACAGTAGCTTATGCTTATCGTTAGTTAAATATTGTGAATAAATATGACCAACTTGTTAGATTCAAAAGCATTCGTGAGTGAAATTATGTGTTGTGAATGCGGATTTTATTGAGAGCTCCGCACCTATGACAATGTTGGCAATCATTAAATCTGTTTACTTAAATAATGAAGGAAAATAAAGATTATATCAAATAATATGGCAAAGGAGTGGGAAATGGGTGCTGTTCTTAAGATTGAGAAAATCAATCATGGATGTAGGTTGAAATGTCATTGTAAAAAAAAAAATATCATTAGACATACACACAGCGCCATCTAGTTCCACACTAAGCAGCTATAGGCTTGTGTTGTGGATACCAGATGGTTGATATACTACATAAATACATTTTTTTTTGTAAATAAATACTTATTATAAATGAAAACATCCATAACTCGGGTACACATAAATCCGTATTCATCACACAAACATATGCCCCCAGCGGGATTAGAGCCCAGGTATAGTGGCCAGAGTTGCTAACCACTACACCAAACAGGTCGTCAAATTGTGCCTTTTTGTAATATAAAAACCTGTTTTTAAAAACAACAACCCCTAGCTTGAGTTTCTTGCTTGTCCTTCAAAGGGGAAAAATTTGGAGTCACTTTCTCCGTCCAGCTCAGTAACTCTTTGACATACATGTCTACTATTTTACTCAGGTAATTTATTTAAAACCAATTAAATGGTATCGCAGTTTGTATAAATTACATTTCTTTGGTTCCAGGGTTACCTGCACGAATGGCGACGGGAGGCCACCTTCTCCGAGGAGGAGTTGTCAGAGCTCTTCAACAATATTGAAGACATCTACGCTTTCAACAGGTAAATTTAAACATTTTTATCAACATTATTACAGATATAGCTGTCTCTTCCTGATTCTTGTTTTTCTAATTTGGGGTCTAATGCCGCAATATAGTCACGCAGGGTACTGATACACTTTCGTTCTCTCAACTGATACTGAACCGGTACAGGGGGTTTTCTCTCTAACGATAATATCTTCGGACGGCCGTAACTTCGGACTTTTTCTTTTGCTAAGAATCCTTTATTAGCATAACTTCAGACGTTCCTTGCGTCCCGTACTAACTTGTGATGTCCAACTATATACAACAAAAGTAAAATAATGACGATTGGTTCATAATTGACACAGCAAACTGCCAAACCACCATCACCACCAACACCTGGCAGAATGATTGTTTCGTCGAATATTTTTGTATGTGTTTCTGTAATATGCAAATAAGCGCTTTATCTATCTATCTATCAAAGAAAAAGTCCGAAATTACGGCTGTCTGAAGCTATTTTCGTTAGAGAGTAAACCCCCTGATACCGAAAAGACCCATGTTGATTTGTACCATTCCGGTATGAAACTCAAATTAACTAAAAATATGAAGACCGGGTTCTATGCTCTTATTTTTCTTTTTTTTACGTAAAAAATTTGCTGTCTGTTTAATTAATTACTTGTGATATAATTAGGTAATTAAGTTACATTATAATGTAATATTAATAGTTACGAGTAAGTCATGGTATCGCATGAGGCCATTGTCCAATCTTTAGGTAGCTAAGTAGTTTTGTATATATATAAATTTAGTTAAAGTGTGAACCAATAGATGGCGCTGATAAAATTTTATTTATTGTCTACGTCGCGGTATTAAGATTTACCAATGTTTGCATAAGTTCGAAATGTAACTTTTTTCATTCCCCTATAAATCATGCTCACACCTTGAGATATACATCCGTGTTTTTTTTGGGTGTACGCTCTAACTCACCCAGTCCCTAAATCCTGCTGTAGTGAGTGGGAATTTGTACAGCGATTAAAATTTCTAATTTCAAAATAAAAATTATTTCACTTTATTGCGACTTGATAGGTATGAGTATGTGAGAGGTTATTATAAGTTTATGATCAAGGGAAGGCTGCAATTACCCATCTTTTTAAGGTATGTGCCCCTTAACAATAGTATTTATTAAATTATTTCCCGTGGCAAGTTTTTTCGACATACGGTATAATTTGACAGACCCTCTTGAAAGCTGCTACATCAGTGTTACATACGTCGACTTTTTACCACTTTGCAGGGAGGAATCTGGAGTGAAATGTATAACTAAATTCCTCGTTATAAAAGTAAAACATGTCGTGTCATGTCAAATCATGTATGATGTGATGAATGACTTATGATGGATAATATCTCATCCATTTATTTTTTGTTAACTCCCCCGTAAAGAGTTTTTATGCATCATCAAGTGCACCTCACACCTGATGTTAAGTGAAGATGAGGCCGGAGGTGTGAAGCTTACTGTCCCGGAAACCCCATCTTATTTGGGGGACGGGCTATCTTATCTCTGACAACCGCAATCAAATCAAAATATTCTTATTTCATAGGATAAAATTATCGCTTGAAAACGTCACGTCACAATTTTAATTTACTGCTCATTCACAAAGCTGTGTCCCCGAAGAAGAACGAGCAAGAAACTCAAGGGTTGCTCTTTTTCTTTTAGAAATCTTGCTATTTTGGCGGCAGACTTAGATAAGATGGTGGTAACTAGCCAGGCGGACAATATAAAATGTCCTACCACCTACCAAACCGAGTACTAAACATTTACCCCGCTGGAAATCGAACCCGCGACCTCCGAATCGTAAACCCAACGTCGTTTACATTGAGCCACGGAGGCGGTTCTTTTTGTAATATAAAAACATGTTTTTAATAGAGCTACCCTTGAGTTTCTTGCTTGTTCTTCTCATTGAAAAATTGCCTTTTGAACAAGTAGTAGCTTAAAAAATGTAAAATCCGACTATTTTATGGCCCGTAATAATAACCCATTCTCAAGATTGATAACAGTCTTGTGATTTGTGTTGATTAATAAACCTAACTTGAGACCTGAAACGCGCGTGCTTACGTAAACAGTACTCACTTGAGAGTTTCACGTATTAATAAACGGAACTCAAGACTATCATTAATTCGCCGCTGAGGCGAATACTTGAGAAGTGATCTCAGCTGAGTAGACCTCAAGATTGATTTATAAATTAGCACGGAGCTTGAGATAGCGTCAACTTCTTAAGACGCATCTCGGGTGATACAGCCTCAAGACTTGTATTGAGATTGGTTTATCAATATGAGCCTTAGTGTATCCTGTGTACCTACAAAATAAAGCATATTTGACTTTGAGGTCCAGCATGGCTATCCTCCCTCCGATAAAGGGCCCCCGATATGTAAACCATTGTTGTTCACATTGAGCCAAAGGCGGTTAAAAGAATCCACTCAAAATAGGTAATATAACAAATACCCAAAATGAATCCCACAATTTTCTCCAATGACTATAATCCCTCTAAATCCGTCCACACGGAATCGCGAGGGTGTTACAATAATGGCAGGGGTAGAGCAGACGAAGGGTAGATTTTTGTGAAATACTGTCTATACCCATATATATACATATACCCATAATACGTACATTATTTTTGACTCGTAAAGTCGTCGTTTTGAGTATTTGTAGCTAAAAATATAAATTATACAAAATGGAGGTGTTGGTTCAATTCCCAGCGGGGTACATGTTTAGTACTCGGTTAGTGGTAAGGCCTTTCAAACGTCCGCCTGGCTAACTACCACCATCTTATCTAAGGTCCATATTAATAAACCATTCTCAAGATTGATAACAGTTTTGTGATCGGTCTCAAGTAAACATGTTGATTAATAAACCTAACTTGAGACCCGAAAAGCACGTGCATATTCAAGCAGTACTCACTTGAGAGGTGCGCGTATTTATAAACGAAACTCTGAAACTATCATTCATTCGCCGCTGAGGCGAATACTTGAAAAGTGATCTCAGCTGAGTAGACCTCAAGATTGGTTTATAAATTAGCACGGAGCTTGAGGTAGCGTCAACTTCTTAAGACACATCTCGGGTGATACAGTCTCAAGACTTGTATTGAGATTGGTTTATTAACAGCAATTTGGTGGGTTTGAGATAAGATGATGTGGTATAATACAATAAAGTATTCCTATCCAAGTATCCTAAGTATGTTTACAACATGTGTATTAATTTGAATAATAACCTTCCAGGTGAGATTAAAATAACGCAAGGCATGGAATATAAGACAAAATTATCACAATGGCTTATAAATGATTGGTTCTATTCTTTAAACGAATTTATGAATTACAAGGACATGTTACTATGGTGAAATAATGAATGAAACAAATTGTTAATTGTAAATGCGTAACATTGATTATTTTATTTGCTATGCTTTTTGTTGTTTTCAGCTTAATTGCCATTATTTTATTGTTTTTTTTTCTGTTTCTCTATTTGAATAGTGTTCTAGCAAATAAATGTTTCTATTCTTATTAAGCAGGCAGCAAATTTTAGCTACTTCTTATAGTTAAGTTAAAATCGCTAGAACATTTAATCAGTTAGTTAATTAATAGTTTATGGACTAATTGCAGGACTACCCTTGCTCTGCACAGTCCCCTTTCCAGGATCTGTTCCACTCTCAACGAATACAATGTTAAATACAATAACGATAAAGATATTTTTCACTGTTCACATAAAGTTTAAAAAAATAATATACTTACACACTTCGCTCTCCCAGAATTAATAAATAATGTTGACTGATTATTCATTCGTATATTATTCACTTATCTTCTAAATCAAATGTTGTATTCTATCATTAATGTTGAGTACATTTGTAGTTGGTAGACATATAAGAACTGTACCACAAACCATGTCACATCGAACTATAATATATGTACTACCTACTGTTAATGTACCCAAAGTAAATAAATAAAAATTAACAAATATAGAGATATAGGTTCCGAATACATTTTCCTTGCTTTCGGAGTCGAAACTTTAGGTCCTTGGGGGCCGGGCGCTCTTAAATTTTTCTTTAATATTTCAAAGCGCTTAGTCGATGTCACTGGTGACCCGAGAGCTGGTTGTTTCCTCACTCAACGCTTAAGTATCTGCTTACAACGAGGAAACGCTGCCAGCGTTTTGGGTACCTTGCCACGCGGCCCCAATTTTTTACATTTGTTCTAGTTTATATTTAAATTCCATCTCTTTATTTGTTACTGTTTTTTAATAAATAAATAAATAAACATTGCTAATCTGCTTTTTGTAATCGTCTATTTTTATAGACAATCTCAACAAAGTACTTTGCATACACTTAGTAGATAAGGTTCTGGGTCAGTGGTACCACCTCGACACCCATTCTGTTACGTCTTGACGCATCTCTACATGAGTTATTTATTACTTACATAAAAATTATTGCTCGTTGAGTTTTATGGGTGTCTTTCTTTGGAAACTTTGTACGTTCAGCCTATATAGCAGTTTGCGTAATGCTAGATGTGCGTTCAAAATACCCAATAAAACTTGTGGTGGAATTAATTAACTAACATTAAATCTAGTAGCTATTTGAGTGGATGGTAACCGAAGTAGGTTTACTAACACTTTGTTAGTACAGTCGATGGGAAAGAACCTACTACCAGTGTAAGCTGGCCGCGGGATGCTACCAAAATGTGAACGTAACGAGACTACAGCGCTAGGAGCATGACAGGCGCAAACATACAATACAATATAATACAATACAATACAAATACTCTTTATTGCGCAAAATAATTTACAATAATTTTTGATGTTAACAATAGAACACAATTTATGTCGCTCGAGATAATATTCGTCCTGCTCATTCTTTCGGACGAAATATACAACTATCCCACTCTCACGCGCGACAAACGATGTCATGCTACGGGGGCTGAAGTGTTACAGTCGTCGTGTGGCCGTGTGTACCGTTTATATTTTAATCATACTTAACTTTTACAGCGTACTATCACACGAAGTTTAAATGTTACGGACATCGAAGCGTACGACAGTGCTCAGGCCAAGTTCTCAAAAAAAAACTAGTCGTTCGTTCACCACGCATATAATTTTACAGCAGTGGGAAAGACATAATTCATTTAACGATGACCTATTCGATGTAATGGTTAGAAACGCTGACGGCTATACCAAAAGGTCGCGGGTTCGATTCCCGCTACGAGCATGTTTGTATGATGAATACGGACATGTGTACCCGAGTTATGGATGTTTCTCAATTATATATTTACTAGCTTTCCGCTCGCGGCTTCGCCTGCGTGGAATATCTTTATCGCGGAAATTTGTTTATCCCGCGGGAACTACACACTTTATCGGGACAAAAACTACCCTATGTTTTAATCCAGGATATTTTTTACCTATATACCAAATTTCATCCAAATCCGTTCATCCGTTTCACCGTGATTGAGCAACAAACAAACATCCAAACTTTCACATTTATATAATACTAGTTATATTTATTTACAAAAAAATGTATTTGTGTAGAATATCAACCATCTGGTATCCATAATACAAGCCTAGTTGCTTAGTGTGGAACTAGATGGCGCTGAGTGCATTACCAAGGATATTTATTCATTTATTTATTTAATGTATTACGGGACTATGGCAAAGTGCTATCATGAAAATAATAAATACGCGTGTTTGTCATTATTTTTGCGGTGTTATCCCTTAAAAATGCGGAATGTAGCTGTATGTTTGTCACTTTTTCATGGCATAACTTCTAAACCGATCATATTGAAATTTTGATGATAGGTAGCCTGGACCTGGAGTAGGTCATAGACATGAGTAAATCTATGGGAACGCTCTGGAAATCTATGGGGAGGTCTATGTTCAACATTGGATGTCCTGTAGCTGATGGTGATGATTTTTTTTAAAATTTACATTACATCATTTTCATTTTCTTTATTTTAGTAAAACTAACACACACAATACACAAGAGGCGAGCTTATCTCTTTTAGAGGTTTCTTTCAGCAAAGACTAGAACATTAACAAAACATCATTATTATAGCACAATTGTCAACTAGACTAACGGATATAAAGCAATGTTTATGAACTAGATTAAAAAGTTCGAATTTTATTTGAACGATCGTGTCTTTTACCATCGTTCTGTTCACGCGCTCGAGTTAGCTTGTCACCGTTCCCTAGACAATGCCAACTATCGCCAACCGCGACCACAGAGCTTAGTATCCTATTTCATGGCCTGTTAAACCTTATACCGTAGCGACATCATCGTATTTAGTTATTAAAATACAAGTAAAGCATTAAAATGGTGTATAAAGAAATATAGTAAAAAAAATTAAGTTTATAACGTAACGCAACAAAAGTTCTTTAAATCGCCTTTCAAAGCAATCTCATACAAAGGCCTGTATTACTAAACCATTCTCAAGATTGAGAACAGTCTTGTGACCGGTCTCAAGTAAACGTGTCGATCAATAAACCTAACTTGAGACCTGAAACGTATGTGAATACTCAAGCAGTACTCACTTGAGAGGTGCGCCGAGTTTCACATATTACTAAACGAAACTCAAGACTATCATTCATTCGCCGCTGAGGCGAATACTTGAAAAGTGATCTCAGCTGAGTAGACGTTAAGATTGGTTTATAAATTAGGACGGAGCTTGAGATAGCGTCAACTGCTTAAGACGCATCTCGTGTGATACAGCCTCAAGACTTATAATTCTTCTTCTTTTCGTGTCGAGGCAAATTTCAAATAACAAGAACGACTTAAAACTTATATTGAGAGTGGTTTATTAATACGGGCCTAAAAGTCTCATTCACTGACTGATTATCAAAATCTATAGAGCACTTAGCGATGGCCTGCAATTTTGCCAAATCTTGGCACAAAATCTGCGTTGAAAACTTTTTTAAACCGACAAACAAAACTGTGATACTAAAACGATCTAATTATATTAATTGTAAATAATGTTTCATACTTATCATCATATCTGCCACAAGATGTTCACTGCTAAACATAGGCCTCATTCAGTATAGGCCCACTCACAAGATGGACGGATGACCTGAAGGACGTGGGAAGTCACTGGATGCAGACCGCTTCTAACCTGTCACTTTGGAAATCTGCATGGAAATCTCCATGGGAGGCCGATTGTTTAGCAAATAATATTTGTCGGGTAATAATTCCACACATGATTTGAAATTAACGATTATCGGATTTATTCCTTCATTTGTGCCAAATGAACTCTCTTCTTGCCAAATTTCACAATCGTAGGTCATTGGGAAGTATTCTATGGTTTTGTTGATAGATCAGTAACAGCGACTTTTAGTATGAAAATACTTTTAAAAGATTGCACTTCCATTGCATTACGTTAGAAATTTGATTTTTTTACAGAGGTTTGATGCTGCAGATCTCAGTATTTGCTATTAATTTCAACTTGGCCTTGGTCTGTGGCCTAGCACAATACAGGCAGATAGTGTGTAGCAAGTTACTTCTGTGGCTGACTGTACACTACAATGACTTCTAAACTAGGGTGAGGTAACGTTGTTAACTATGAAAGTCATTAAATCTTATACTGTAGTTAGAATCTAAATAAGATTCAAGCAAGAGTCATACGGCGTTCCGCAAGGCTCTATACTGGGGCCATCGTTATGTATTTAACGATTTAACGGTAATGTCGTTGCAATATGTTAAATATAACCCTTTGCACGGATGGTAAATAGTAGTCGATTATTTTTGAACCTTATTACAATGGCTAAGTAATTGAAGTTTGGATGTGTATGTCATAAAAGAATTTTATGATCGACTTTTATTCTCTTTCGTTTTTTTTCCTTTTTATACCTACCTATATCGTTGTTCTGAGAGCAATCTTTATTTATAATCTCAGTCACTTTTCTGAGAAATATTATACCTAAATAATGACATAATAAAATCTGCAAATCTGCATAATATACGTTTCGTTCGAACGATCACGTATTTTTCTTGAGTCGTAAATGTTAAAACAATGGTTAACTGTTTCCTTGGATTTGGTTATGGAGTTAGTGCACATAAATAACTTATGACTAGTACAAGTTAAAACATTATATTATAACTGAAACGGAGGAAACGGATAATTATTTACACAAGATTATTCATATTTTCGTGTCGGTGGCTGGTCTGCCAATTTTGGAGGTCCGGTTTCAATTTCCAGGCAGGCCATGCATCAATTAGTTTTTAAATTTAATTACTTATGTGCATTTATCGAACAGCTCTTAAACGGTGAAGGAAAACATCGTAAGGAAACCTACATGCCTGAGAAATAAAATTAAGGCATGTGAAGTCCCCAACCCGCATTGGGCCAGCGTGGTGAACTATGGCCCATACTCCCTCATTATACGATATGTTGCTTATCACTAATAGTAAACGAGTAGGGAATGCGACTGCGCCAGACGTTGCTGAATGTCTATAATGTATAACTATTTCTAGAAATAATAATAGGACTTATATTTTAATTTCAGCAGTATATCCAAACTGCTGCCAGTGGGAAATTACTTTTCACTATAAATGGTGAAAAGTCACTAGATTTCTGCTGTTTCATTATCAAGTCTGAAAATTTTATATTGTCAAATTCCAGATCCCTCTGCGAAGAGCTCAACACCTGTCAATTAGACGCCACGTGCATCGCTCGCTGCTTCGTCAACAACACCACGGGCTTCGCTGTCTATACCTCCTACTGCACTGGCTACCCTCGCACCATGGAAAGGCTTGCTGCTTTAGCCTCTAAGAGCCAGAGTGCCCGGGAGTTTAGGGAGAGGCAGATTGCGCTTGGCCACCCGCTGCCTTTGGCGTCGTATCTGCTGAAACCTGTGCAACGGATATTGAAGTACCATTTGTTGTTGCAGGTTAGATTTGTTACTTTGTAGAGATATAGAAGTGTTGCTGGATCTGTCAATGCATGCAATTTCTGCTAAGTCACTATTCTCTAATGTCTATAAGGTCTAACAAAATTAACCCGACAAACGTTGCAGAGTGTATGTTTAGGATGTACCTATTACGAAAAAAATAAAACATTAAAGTTTACAGATTTTATTCAAGAAATAAAATTTAGAAATGTAAATTTTGTGAGTTGGACCTTAATGGCCGCGCGCTCTAAGTACTTTGCCATAACACACAAACACGTGCCGCGGTATCTTTGAATGGCGCTTGCCCCGGCACCGCCGCGACTTGCTGTGATTGGTTGCGCCCTGTGCCCCGCCACCCGCCATCCCCTTTGGCAACTTCCATATCAATGGAAACTTGCCTGCTTTTTCTCATTGATAAAACAAGGTACAATCGAAATGAAGTGAGTCTGTTAATGTGTATTTTCATTTGCACTTACATTTAATTTTTTTAATCGAAAACAAAATTTTTAAGGCTAGTTTTTTTAATGAATATATTATTTTATTGTCATGTACGTGCAATTGCCAAAATTTGTCGGATTAATTTTGTTAGACCCTATATGCTCAACTTTCGCACATTCTATGCCGCCTCTATTAAAAATATTATTTGACTTATGTAAAAAATTGTACATTACTACATAGACTTGTAAATGAGCCACCCTAACCCGCGCTAATCCGTTGTGCATATAAAAAAAAAGTTTTATATAGCAGTGCTTCGCTTTTTTAGTTTTAAATGACTTTTCGCTCGATGCAGTAATCTACTATCACCGATATTTTGACAGAACGTGGTGAAGCAATGCGCGTCTCGAGAGACAGAGTACGCTCTGCTGAAGATGACAGGCATCGCGCAGCACATCGATGATATGAAGAGACGGCACGAACACGCTGTCCGTGTGCAGGTAACGTGAAACTCCACAGTTTGCTATAGATTGAATCGTCTAATCATCAAAGACAATGCATGTTTCTACATTTGCCCACTCTAGGTCAACTTCACATGTAAACCATACGACGACCTGTTTGGTGTAGTGGTTAGCAACTCTGTCCACTATACCAAAAGGTTGCGGGTTCGTATCCCGCTAGGGGCATATTGTTTGTGTGATGAATACGGACATGTGTACCCGAGTTATAGATGTTTTCATTTATAATAAGTATTTATTTACAAAAATAAAATATTTATATAGTATATCAACCACCTGGTATCCACAACACAAGCCTATAGTTGCTTACTGTGGAACTAGATGGCGCTGTGTGTATATCTAAGGATATTTATTTATTTATACAGTACCATGGGACTACAATACAATGATGCTTTCCGCGCTCTCATGGAACTACAGCGTTAATGAAGTGCATCGAAAATGTTTGCCCAGAAGCGAATGCCTCACCTTTTTGCTCGTTCTGGTATTCGCTGAGGGACTTGATAGTCCAATATACAAATATTGGCTCTGTTTACATCAAATCGGGTGAACGGATTTGGATGGAATGCAACAAGCGACGGTAACTCGTCCGCTCTGGGTGCGACAGTAAACCAGCGCCGAGCTCTTATAAGCTCAGCATATAGCTGAATCGTTTCCCTTATCTGAGTGTTCTGTTACTTTATTTGCCTAACAATTGTTGTATATGTGTCGAAGTGGCGAATAAACAGTTTCTTTCTAAATTTGGTATATAGGTAGAATATAACCTGGATTAAGACATAGGATATTTTTTATCCCGATAAAGTGATTAGTTCCCGCGGGATACACAAATTTCCGCGATAAAGTTATACCACGCAGGCGAAGCCGCGAGCGGAAAGCTGGTATAACATTAAATTTTTACTGTTTTATTTGTATTTACTTATTATTATTATTTTATTATACAGTGTGGAAAGATAAGTCTGGCCCTGGAGGGAAACTACCTTAAATCCTTAAGCCGGCTCATTTTATTTAAAGGAGTCATTCCTTTATTTTTAAAAAGAAAAACCAACTAAAATTAAACAAACAAACACTCCCTATTTTATTATACTAATCGATAGTATTATTATTCAGGATAAAATATCTCTAACAAACATTTGGTCTTAAAAATATAAATGATCGTTTAACCTAACATTAACTTTATTTTAAGGTATCCTTAAGCCAGCTTAAGGATTTAAGGTAGCTTCCCTCCAGGGCCCGACTTATCTTTCCACACTGTATATAAAATAAAATTATTATAGAAAACTCGAAGTTCATAAATTTTATTATAAAGGCAACAAGATTTTTTTTTATATTTCTGACTGTTTCCATATTTTGAAGCACGTTCGTGGCGCGGTCACATTCAAAACACAAATAAAAACATATACTTTATCCAAGTTAATTAATAATATGTAATTTTTCTGCAATTTCCAGGAGATCCAGTCACTCCTGTACGGTTGGAATGGCCCGGATTTGACTACGTACGGAGAGTTGTGCGCCGAAGGGACATTTAGGTAAAAATTAGATTGCCTTTGTAAATATTTAGCTGAAATGTTTTTATAATAAGCTGACGACCTGTTTGGTGTAGTAGTTAAAAATTCTGACTGCTATACCAAATGGTCGCGGGTTCGAATCCCGCTAGGGGCATAAGTTTGTATGATGAATACAGACATGTGTTCCCGAGTTATGGATGTTTTTCATTTATTTATGTATTTATTTACAAAAAAACATGTATTTGTGTAGTTTATCAACCATCTGGTATCCATAATACAAGCCTAGTTGCTTAGTGTGGAACTAGATGGCGCTGTGTGTTTATTAATATTAAAGATATTTATTATTTATTTATTAATATTAAAAATTGTTATAAAAGCAAGCTTTTAATACTCCAATGATTGTCATATATTATTGTAAGCAAAGACGAGCAACAAAAAGTCTGTCAAGGAATTCCAGTGGCAATCTTCTGGCTCCATCTTCAGACTCTCGTCATCATATTTAATGGACAATGCTCATGGCAACAAAACAAACTAGCCCAATTTCGACTATCGTCCTATTTGCCACCAGGGAGTTCCAGTCTCTACATCTCGGCTCCATCATCAGATCAGGTCGATGATATATTGTCACCGAACTTATATAAATATGCCAAATTTTAGCTGAATCAGATACCGCAACAGAGCAAGTGGTTGAAAAATGAATTGCAAATTTTGAAACGGACAACTTACATACACCCGCCTCCGTGGCTCAATGTAAACAACATTGGGTTTACGTTTCGGCGGTCGCGGGTTCGATCCCCAGCGGGGTACATATTTAGTACTCGGTTTGGTTGGTGGTAGGGCATATTAAATGTCCGCCTGGCTAGCTACCACGATCTTATCTAAATCTGCCGTCAAACAGCAATGTTAATAGCATTGTTGTGTTCCGGTTGTCAGAGATAAGATAGCCAGTCCCCCAAATAAGATGGGGTTACCGGGTCAGTACGCTACCACCTTCGGCCTCATCTTCACTTAACATCAGGTGTGATTGAAGTCAAGTGCTAACCCGTTGTGGATAAAAAAAAATACGAATGTTGCTAACTAAATAAAAGCTTGTAAAAATTGGCTTTACTTTAACATTTTTGATGCTAACTTGTGTACGCTTTACCTCAATTACTCCTTACTAGCTACCATCATCTTAAGTCTGCCGCCAAGTAGCGCTATTCATAGCATTGCTATATTCCATCTGTTTGATAAGATTAGCAAGCAGGCTTCCCAAATAAGTTGGGTTTTGGGTGAGCGCGTTTCCATCTTCGGTCTCATCTTAATTGTGATTGTATTAAAAAAATCACAGTGCATATTATTTTGTACCACTAGTATCTTACAATTTATATTACTTGTGTTGCAGAGTGTTCGGCGCAAAGGCGATGCGGCACGCCTTCCTCTTCGACAAGATGCTGCTCGTCACCAAGAACAGGGAAGACGGCATCCTTGCATACAAGTCACACATCATGGTACGTTTCTTGTGGTTAAGAAATTTTGCAACGGATCAGATGCAGTTCATTTAGTCACCAACTGAAACTGTTCTTCATAAACAAAGAAGTTATTTAGATATTTAGTACTCGGTTTGGTGGTAGGGCATATTAAATGTCCTCCTGGTTAGCTACCACCATCTTATCTAAATCTGCCGCCAAACGGCAATGTTGATAGCATTGTTGTGTTCCGGTTGTCAGAGCTAACATAGCCAGTCCCCCAAATAAGATGGGGTTTCCGGGTCAGTACGCTACCACCTTCGGCCTCATCTTCACTTAACATCAGGTGTGATTGAGGCCAAGTGCTAACCCGTTGTGGATAAAAAAAAAATATTTTTTACTCATTTACTAACAATATTAAATAAATAAATATGTCGGACACTTACACCAATCACCTAGACCCAAGCAAAGCAAAGGATACTTACTAGATAACGGTTAAACATACATAAAAATCCATGGCTCGGGAATAAATATTCGTTGTGATCACACAAACATTTAACCCTCGCGAAATTCGAACCCGCAACCGTTGGTTTCGCTGACAGGGTCACTATCCACTACAGTGTAGTGACTACACCAATCTGTCTACCCGTATGTTAACTACATACAGGTGGAATCCACGCCCAGTAGTCCAAAGATGAAATGGTGATGGTGGAATAAGATTATGTGATTCCAACGCACACTCACCGAAATGCGACCTTGCGACGGTGTTCGAGGCTCTGCAATTTAGCAGTGATCGAATGGTCACCAATAAGTTTTACATAAAATCGAAAAAAATCAGGCCTATATCCCTGCAGTGGGATATTTACGGGCTGATGATGATATCGGTCACCTTGGTTCTTCTGTGAATCTCCTCATTTCTGATTCGAGACACCGAGCATAGCTCTCTCCATGGAGAATCTTAACTTATAACAAGAGATATGTGTTGTTCCAGTGCAACAACATGATGCTCGTGGAGTCCATAGCTGGTGCGCCGCTGTCGTTCCACGTGATCCCGTGGGACGCGCCGCGCTCGCAGCTCACTCTGCAGGCGCGCTCGCCGCGCCACAAGCGGGAGTGGACCCTGCTGCTCAAACGGGTATGTCACTCCTTTTTTTTTGACGCGGGGAAACGCATTACCCTTACCGCTCGTATGGGGGACGGCGAGACGGTTACTTCGGCAATGTGTCCCCCCCCTCACAAGGGGAGGCCCATTCCCGCAGGGCGTTTAGCGCGGCAGGGCCCGATGCGACCCCCCCCCCCCCTCCCTGGCCGCGTCCAACGATGTCACTCCTCTATCTATACTGAACGGGTATGTCACTCCTCTATCTTTATACTTTATATATTTTTAAGTATTTCAAACCAAAAAAAAACCGATAGCCTATTCTATATTTTGCGGGCGCCATGTTGGATTTTTTTCTATAGAATTTATCTTTTCACTTCAAAACCGGGCAACTCGTTTAGGCTACAGGAGGTAACATAGAAATCTACACCATTACTTTTTGGGGTTAGTTGGCTAAAAAGATGGGTTGACCCATTTAAACATTAAAGCCGAAAATTTTACGTAAGTTGAGACCGCAGCATTCAGCAGTATAGGCAACATCAATCCAAAATTTGATTGATTCACGTTTTCTCTCTAGTCTACGCTGCTGATATTAGGCCTCCCCTAAGTATTTCCATTTGGAACTGTCCCATGCGCTGTCGGATGGGTCATATTGCTTGTCGAACCGATGGTCACAAGTGAAGTTGTTTCTACATATTCTAATGAATCAAATTGCTTGTTTTGTAGGTGATACTGGAGAACTACAACGCCGTAATTCCATCACACGCGAGACAACTAGTGATGGAGCTGGGTCAAAATAAAACTGATGGTGAGTAAGATAATTTTGTTGATGTAAACCGGGTAAATGGACTGAGGTTCCCCTGATGAGGAGTGGTTTTCGCCGCCTATTGTCCTTCGGCTCATAACATTTGATTCCTGGAATAAACAAATCTCGTAACATTCGTTTCCAGAAATATACGCTATTATTATTATTATATTTTTTTAAAATTAGTTAAAACTTAGTTTGAGGTGTACTTTTTGTTCTGTGGTTGCACACTCATTTGAAATCTATAGGTGGAGATTTCTTATTGGCATTGGTTTTCTATGTTTTATTATTCATTTGTTGATTTTGCTGTTAATCTCCCTAAAATAAATAAATAAAATAAAATAAAATAAAATATTATTATTATACGCTATTCCAGAAATATTCCAGAAATCCCATAACATTCGCTCTCGGTAATATTGGAAACCAATAATAACGGTTCCCCGAAATATCCTAATCCCATAACATTTGGTCGCGGAAATGTCGCCATTCCATAACTTCCTTTCGTTGAAATATTCAAAACCCATAACATCCGTTCCCGGAAATATCCGCATTCCATAACATCCGTTCCTTGAAATATCCAAACCCCATAACATCCGTTCGCCAAAATATTCCAATCCCATTGTTTCCGGAAATATTCCAATCCTATAACATTTGTTCCCGGAAATATCCAAATACTATAACATAATATGTTCCTCGAAATATTCAACGCACATAATATCTGTGTACTTCCCTACCCGTATGAAAATACTCGGTAATCGGGTAACCGACCATGAAGAACTTTTGTTAAGACTATCTCGATGACCATGAGAAGAATTATTTTTCACCCGATCAAATGGTCACTTAAAATCATCAATTCTTAATTTAACAAGCTATAAATATAAATACCTATAAATATCTCATAATAGATTTTAAAGTTATTTTATTATTTTTTTTAATTTCCAGATGATATGCTGGCAGAGAAATCGCACAATCTTATAACACAGGCGTCGATGAGGAAGCAGCTGTCTGCTCCGGAATATCTTGAGAAACGTAAACTCGATAGGGAAAGGCGAAAATCCTTTGAAAACGGTATAAGAGGCCGTTTGAAAAAAGGTAACCGAAAATATACAGTACCGAATTCAAGATCAACGACACAAGAGTGTGATTGTGCTCAATATTCAGCTGATAAAGGCATCGATTACACTTGCGATAGCTGTTACGTTGATTTATGTTCGGATTGTGAGGCAGAGCTTACCAGAAGCAAAAGTAGAGACGAGAAATGCAGCTGTAGGGATGATGGCAATGAATTAAAAGGAGACAAATGCCCCGAATGTGACAGATCTCTCCATTATATTGACGCCGGTAGCGCTGAGCACTTGGAAAGAAGACCATCGGGTTGCAAGTGTTCCGACTTTAAATCATCTCAGGAGAGTTTTAACAAAGAGTTCCCTAGTTCACTAAATAAAACTAGAGTATATCACTCTTCGGACAATATTGTTGGCTATATGGAGAATAACAAAAGCAAAGAAGATTTAAGTGATACTAATAATTCTTTAAGCAATGTTCGTAATATTCCGAAAACTTGCCTTAAATGTGCTAAAATAAAGGAAAATATCGTCGTAACAGATTCAATGAGTATGCTACATCCAAGAAAATCTAGATGTAATGATAATGATAAACCCAAATCAGATACGTTGAGATCTAAATCTAAAGACGATCCTCAAAGATCAAAGTTGTCTAAAATCGGAACATGGAGAAGGAAGTCCGAACCAGGCTTACAACAAAACACTGGAATTGTAACGAGGAAGCCGCAAGATAGTGATACTGAACGGAACGAAGTTAGAGGAACTGAAAAAATCGAGTTCGAATGTCGAAACTGCGGTTCAAATAAAATTTCACGAAAGGTAAAAACAAATGATGGGTCTCTTACGTCAGATCCGGAATTAGATAGTAAAAGAACAGGTAATTTGCTGAAACCCAATTTAGAAATAAAAATGTATAATACTAAAAACATACCAAAGAAAATATCGAAGTTAAAGAAAAGTAGGACAAAGGGAATGAGACTTGGATCTGACACTACTGCAAAATTTTATGCAGACTTATCTACTGACGTATCTACAGAAAACATCTTACATATATCGGAATCTAATGATAGTCTTAATGTTGATAGATCAAAAGACGATTCAAAGATTTCAAACGTACCTAAGAAGATAAGTAAGGACGAGGATATTGATGAGGAAACGTATAAAAAACTAATTGAAAAAACAGATTCATTCAAAAAGAATGAGTTGGAAAAAGTGAAGTACTTAAATAAACAGAAAGTGATAAACGAAGGTTCAGAAATAGAAGACAAGAATAGTGAAGTGGAAGTAAGAAACGAAGAAGGACGAGAAACGTTAGAAGAAGTTGAACAACCCTTAGAGCAAATAATATCACAACTACTATTGCAAAATCGCGAGTTTCAAAAATTATTAAAGAAACAGCAACAAAGAAATAGCGCTCAAAGAAGACATCAACGTCTTTTAAAATCTCATTCTAATCCTGAACAAGTTATTGTCGCAAGAAATGCTGAGTCGAACAGGCTAAAGCCAAAGTACGGCCGACAGACATCCGAAAATTATGATTTAAATAAAAGTATTGTACTCGATGATGTAGAAATTCTTAGTCCATCAAATGAAATAGATGATGTCTCAGAAGAAGACCACATTTATGAGACTCTAAGAGTTGAGAATAAAGGTGAAGAAAATTTACATAATTTAAATAATAATAGTAAAGTAATACAACATAACTCACATGTACCGTCTCCACCGAACCCATTACAGAATATACACGATGTTACTAAAGTATACGTGCCCGAATCAGATTATGTGTACTTATCCTTTAATAAATTGAATACGCAGGATACTGCAGGCATTTATGATGTGCCTGTAAAATCACCTGAAAAAGTTGAACAACGACCTCAATCAACGGATTACTACGTAGTTATGGAGAATCAGGGCCCACCGGAAATTAATGACGAGAACACTTATGATAATCTTGTAGAAGTTTGTAGAAGAAAGAAAAACGAGTCAAACGTACCAAGCGATTATTTACCTATGTGTTCAGATCAGCAAAGTCCTATTACTCCAGAAATTTGGCTAAGTCGACAAAAAGAGCATTTTAACGTTTCTAGAGATAGAAAGTCTGGTTCTCTTCCACGCAGTTTTCAAGTAGTAACGAATGCACAGGAGGAAAATAATTTGAGCACTTTTAAATGCAAACCTAATAATACCAGTAAGACTTACCTGAACAGAGACGGTAAAGTTATGAGTATGGACAGACCATTTACAATAGCTTCAGATCAAAGTGAAATAAGCTACGATGACGTAGAAAATTATATGACTGACGGAGATATACTTAAATTTAATAAGAAATCTAAGTCACAAGAGGCTGACGAAACGCAAAATGTAAGTCAATCTACTTTAGAACTAGAGGAAGAAATTGATAGATGTTACAAAACGAATTTTGAGGATAGAAATTTAGAAAAGACTAAAACTGAAAATCTCACAGTGTCTCAACCCAATTTAAATATATCAATAGCATCGTCTTGTGAAATATTACCTTTAGAAAGTGGCGATGATAAAGTCAAAGACATTGACGTAATACACCCAGAACATAAAATATATAAACCAACTAGCAATATGTTATCTCTTAAAAATGTTCTTAATCGTTTTAGAAACCGCACTCCAAACAAAAATTATGAAGAAACCGAAATAAATGCCAATGACGAGAGTAGTCCTGATAGTGCCAAATCTGATTTAAAAAGTCCAACAGGAGAAAAAAGATCGGCTTTGAATCCAAGAAGTTATTCTAGAAATTTATTGCAAAGGTTTAGGAGTATAATTGGCGATGAGCATACAGATGGTAATCAAAACAAATCTGAAACCCATAACAAAATTACAAAACCGGTTGAAGATTCACAAAACAATCTTATTAGAAATGACATTAAAGTAGTAATTACATCAACTGATGCCAGTCCAACAACATCAACCATTGTTTATGCAGAAAACAATGATGCATTAAGTAAAAGTGTTTACGATAATACAACATTAACAGAGAGTCAAAACGAAAAGAACAATTTAGAAATACTGTCACACAGTTGCGATAATATTATGCAAAAACCTGAAACTTTCCGACCGAATTATGAGAAGAGCATTAGTATGATGACAAATATATCAATTTCATTTGGAAGTACCACATCACCATCAAAATCAAATAATAGTTCCTATCAAAGTTTGAACAAATTACCCATTTACATGCAAGGAAGTAAACACTTAGGCGCAAGAATAGCTCAGTCGGATTATGTAGATCCTACGACATTAGTCAGTGAGAAATGTGTAGATAAAAACGTCAATGTACTCATAAACAAAAGCGCAGTGAGACCTGATAGTTTATTTTCAAATTCATCATTTGTGACTTCATCCAGTGAAGGCGCATATCAAGAAAATCATAATAAAATAAATGAAAATCCAAGCTCTCAAGATAAAAAAGCATCTAATTCCCTTGTACAGAGTAATTCAGATGAGAGTTATTACGAAAAATCATTTGAAAAGATTGAACATTTCACAGACGACGATGTGTTTAGAGATTCAGCGGTTTACTCGGACCAGGAAGAGGCAGAAGAAGTGAAAAGCGAATCTTCTGTCAAGGATAAACTAACCAACAAGTCTGTTACTAAAGTTGAAAACATTAAACGAAACCCTTCTATTAAATCACAGAAAGTAACTGTCACTACTAGTATTAACGATAAAAGTAGTGTACATTCTCGTTTAACGATTGCCACGTGTAAAACTCAACACATTGAAAAACAATTAAATGCTAGCGATAGATCCCAAAATACAACTACTCTCGAGAAGTCTGTAAAGTCAAAAATAGCTCCACCAGTACCAGTTAAACCTAAAATTACAAATATTCCTTTGACATCTAGTTTCCAGCACAAAAGTATGATTACTAATAGAGCCAACAGTTTAGTTAAAAGTCAGGAGGATACATCGTCCGTAGAATCTTTCAACGTGAAAACTGTTAAACGAAACATGAGTTACAAGCATACTATGCTAAGGTCTGAATCTACTCCGGCTCAAGAAAAAAAAGTGACCGAACAAAAAGTAATTATCAATAAGGATGCAGTAGAATTTCCATTAAATGATGCTACAAAAGAGGAAGTAGACGGGCCACTAAAAAGAAATTCTCAAGCTAATATTCAAATTAAAAGGTTGAGTTTCGAAAGAGCAAGTCTCGACTCAGCCACACGCAAAATAAAGACTAATATTGAGAAGAAACCATCCATTGATCCACCAAAAATGTCATCAAAATCTGTCTTAGAGAGGAGAATGGAAATAGAAATGTTATCAAAACACCAAACAATAAAGCCTAGTTCAAGCATCAAGAAACCAGTTCAAATAGCTAGACCTAAGTCTATAACTACAAAGGTTGCATCATTCGAAAGAAGTGTAAGTGACAATGGTAAGAAAGAAACGAGTGTTACAACTACAAGTATTGAAAGAAACATTCCTACAAATAGAAGCAGTATTAATGAACAAACGGATAGCACCGATGGAGATTTGAAAGAGAGTTGGGTAAAACAGGTTGTTAACAAATTCCAATGAGCTTATTCGAGTGATAAATTTGCATTTAAATGAAAATGATTCCGTCTGGTTTTTTACTCCAATTTTCCATGTCCAAATTGTACTTTACACACAAGTTTTTTTGAGTAATCCTCTGATTAGTGAGCCTCTTATTCTAGTATTACTAGGTACAGTAGTTATATTTAACACTAGCTCAAAAATACAAAAAGAAGCGCTTTGGATTATTAAGCTAATATTTTTTTATGAGATATTACGCTGTAACGTTATCAGAGGATCATGTAATATAATTAATATCTAAGCATTAACATTTGTAAATATTTTTTCAACTATCAAACCTCTCCGAGCTTTGATATCTTGTGCCATAAGCAAGATTATATTTTGGCTGTATGTTACTTAAAAACATACACCACTATGCCACAATTGACTTGCAAAACCGTGTGAGGTAATAAGTCATGTAAATGAAGCCCCAATACGCGCTCATGAACATGTAAAGTCGTAGAACGTCGTTACAAAAGAGTCAACGCGATAACATAGGTTCCACACTGTGTTGAACGTCTACTGTGACAACCGCAAAAATAATATAATTAAGAATCGCACAATGTATATAGATCTGTTAAATCGCTTTTTATGATATAATAAATTATATTTATTCAAAAGTGCCATTGTATTTCGCATTAGACATAATTCGTGCAATCATTGAAAATTAATTTACTTATAGTATTTATTTTATTAGTCGCTAAGTTTTCGTTGTGTAGCTACTAACACCAAAAAATAGGAATTTTAGTATTATCATTTACTAATTACATGAATTAATTTACAGTTTTTATGTTTTAATTGTTAGATACTGTAGTATGTACTTATGAAACGAACTAATATTTTTTTTGTTGAATACTTTTATCATTGTGTCATAAAGAGCGCAAAAAATTATTTCTAAGCTAACATAAGGACTCTGGTACACCGCTGCAATGGTATTAAGTATGCGTTTTTAAAACTAATTTTTTAAACCTTTACTTTCTGATTTTTTCATTTCAAGAGACGGTCTTTATCTGGCAATTTAACATATAAATAATTATTTTTGTTTAATGGTTTCATTTAGTATTAAAGAAAATTAAAACTTAATGCTTTTAAATATTTATAATTAATTAAGAAAGTAAATAATCCATATTCTGAAAATGTACTTGACATTCGGTCTCTGTTTTTTTAAATATTAGTTTCAAGCTTATTACTGTGACATAGTTTTGTATTGTGGCGTATTATTTATGTCACAATTAATGTACAATATTGATTATCGAGAAATTTATGTAGTAATTTCGCTATTTTATTCTATCGAGATTTGTCTCGATAGAATAAAATAGCAAAATATATTTACAGTGCCTTTAATACCATAGTACCTACTACATAATTCCAAGTCAAGCTTTGCTACAACTTTCTACAATCTTTAGTCAAATATATATTAAAACAACACAGAATACGCACCATGAATTAATCGAAGCGCACGGCAGTCCACATGCCAAATTAAAAAAAAATGGTGGTATGGTATCACTTGATTCACCAACCGCCTACATAGGGTTTATGTATCGGAGGTCGCGGATTCGATGCCCAGCGTGGTACATGTTTAGTACTCGGTTTGGTTGGTGTTAGGGCATTTAAAAAATGTATCTTATCATCTTACCACCATCTTATCTAAGTCTGCCCCAAACAGCAATGTTAAAAGCATTGTTGTGTTCCGGTTGTCAGAGATAAAATAGCCAGTCCGAAGATGGGGTGTCAAGGTCAGTACGCTTCCACCTACGGCCTCACCTTCACTTAACATCAGGTGTGACACTTGACCTCATCAAGTGCAAACCCACTGTGCCTAAAAAATATTGTGTTTTGAATATGTGTATAAAGTCTTTGTAATAGGAATAAGTCGTTTACACACAAATTACAAGGAATGGATTTTCATTTATAAAAATTAGATTACAAAATACTTTATAAAGATAGATTATAAAGAAGACACTCGAAAGTTTCAGAACTGACATATAAAACATGTCATGTAGTCCTTTAAAAATAAACGCGTCTTTCCCTGCATCTGTGTACTAGAGGCTTGATTAATCTATGTTACTGTACGACAACAATTCCAAATTGTCACTCTAGATACGCGAGTGTCGTGATGTAATCATAGTGATCTTTTGAGTATACTTAATTTTGGAGACTGTTAGTTCAATAAGTTAACCTCTAATCGCTAACACAATAAGAAAAAGATTTAGTGAAATGGACTAACATTTAGTTTTGTACTCAATAAAACATGTATAATTTTAAATCTTCTTTTATTTAGTTCCAACAAAAATAGTTTCCTAATAAAACTTACTCTAAACTGGCGACCGATTGGTGTAGTGGACACTGACCCTGTACCAATGGTGCGGGTTTGAATTCTGCGAAGGGTAAATGTTTGTGTGATGAATACAAACATTTATTCCCGAGTCATGGATGTTTATAAAATATTTATGTATATATCCGTTATCTAGTATCCATAGTACAAGCTTTGATTAGCTTAAGACCAGATGATTGGTGTGTCCGCAATATAAAAAAATACTTGGCAATTTATTTACCTATACCTATTCTTAATTATAATAATAATAAATATCTTTGCAAATACACACAGCGCCATCTAGTTCCACACTAAGCAACTAGGCTTGTATTATAGATACCATATGGTTGATAAACAAACTACACAAATACTTTTTTTTTGTAAATAAATACACATATTGTTGAAAAACATCCATAACTCGGGAACACATGTCTGTATTCATCATACAAACATATACCCCTAGCGGGATTCGAACCGGCAACCTTTTGGGATAGTAGCAGAATTTCTAATCACTACACCTAACAGGTCGTCAATTGTGCAATGGGAAGTAACAATTCATTGATTAAGTATAACAAAAAGTGTAATCGTAACATATGCCTAGATATTGTTTATAAAAATAGAAGTTATATTTGCCCTCGGAGAAATTTTTCATAGTTAAATATAAACAACTTTTGATCGATTTTTTTGAAAATGGTTACAGGAGTTCTAAATTCTCCGACGCAATGAAATTCATTGTGGTACCTAATTTTAATCGAATAATCTATTTTTTATGTCTAAATACCCAGACTATATCTAAAGCATGCTACCGATTTCTTGAGGTACTCTATCCATGTGCAAAAAATCACAGCCTTTAAGATTAAACGTGAGCATAAGGATTAAATAGCGTAGCTGGTTTACATACAAAATTGTTAGCTACATATAGGCTTTTACGTATTAGAAAATGTCTAGAAATGAGTCCTAATTGTTTGACTTATCAGATTACGAATAGATTAATACCTTAACTAACTAAACAAAAGATTGTGATGACCTAAAGTTGACGCTTGAGAATCT
Organism: Oegoconia quadripuncta; assembly: GCA_949316235.1. Lineage (NCBI taxonomy): Eukaryota > Metazoa > Arthropoda > Insecta > Lepidoptera > Autostichidae > Oegoconia > Oegoconia quadripuncta. The sequence continues at coordinate 5,942,255 of OX438746.1, forward strand.
GTTGCATAATAAATTAATATTAAAAAATATATATAATTGAGACTGAGACGCGATCTCGGTCTCAACATCGATTTATTAATATGGTCCTTAGACCCGTATTAATAAACCATTCTCAAGATTGAGAACAGTCTTGTGACCGGTCTCAAGTAAACGTGTTGATTAATAAACCGAACTTGAGACCTGTAAAGCACGTGCTTACTCAAGCAGTACTCACTTGAGAGTTTCACGTATTAATAAACGGAACTCAAGACTATTATACATTCGCCGCTGAGGCGAATATTTGAGAAGGGATCTCAGCTGAGTTGAGTGAGACCTCAAGATTGGTTTATAAATTCAACGTGTCAACTTCTTAAGACGCATCTCGGGTGATACAGCCTCAAGACTTGTATTGAGATTGGTTTATTAATACGGCCCCTAGTCTGGGTTATATCACTATCATCAACAGCCTATCGAAGCCTACTGAAGCTAAGCCTCTCCCATGGCGTGATATATATAACTTTTCATGAGAGGATTTGCCTTTCAAACTCGAAGAGTTGGGTCCACAGATTTTTAACTGATTGACGCTGTTGCCGGATACTGGTTTATGCTCTATGCTGATGATCCAATAGTCACATTGTGGGATACTCACGATAAGGAGCGGCTAGCCCCATTCTACTCTATCGGAACCCATTCATTATGTATACCTATATAACTAAGTATAAAAAGATTAAAAAGTATTAGCAAAATAATACTTATCTACTAAGGTTAAAAACGCGGGCGTCGTGGAGCAAAATATTGATTGTTTTCGTTCTTTTTGTTTGAGTCAGAGCAACAAGCAAGTCTATCACGATGTAACGACCATCGGCACGCGACCGTCGCGGTGTGGCACCGACTTGTACCGAAGGCAGTTACGTAATGTGCTTTGGAAACTATGCTTATACAGCCTACAGGCAGCCACAGTTAAGCTTACTGAATGTTCGACTCGGCACGGCGTAATTTTAATCTTGACGATTTTTGGGATTATGCGGAGACTAGAATAGACTAGATAAAAAATTATCAAAATTTTCCAAATAACGACGAAAAACACAGATCAATTTAATATTAAAAAAAACGTATATCGTCCAGGCTTCACAGCGTTTCTACTTTGCAGTCTCTGAATACAATACAAATACACTTTATTGTACAATAGGAGAACATACATTTTACAAAGCACAATACTGAAAAGAGTACAATTAGGCGGCCTTATCAGTTAGAACGATCTCTTCCAGATCATGATTACAAAAAATATGTAAACTTAATTTACGAAAATTAAACATTTTTGGTGTCACCAACCCGCACTGGGCCAGCGTGACGGACTATGGCCCATACTCCCTCAAATGAGGGAAGACTATATCCCTGCAGTGGGATGTTTACGGACTGATGATGTGAAACATTTTTGGTAAACAATCAAAATCAATAACAAACAATTATATAGGTACCTATTCATCTATCTGCTATCATTCTATAGACCATGCGGTATACGCGTCGTCACGTTTTGACCACCAAAAATGTCATAACTTTACCGTCAATTCGCATAAAAGATCTTCTAATCCCGATTTTTTTTATGCACAACGGGTTGGTACTTGACCTCGATCACACCTGATGTTAAGTGAAGATTTGTCAGTTTGATTGCCAATTAAATTAGATGTAATCCGGGTCAGTACAATAAATTATAATTACTGGACACGGAACGGGAGAAAATACGAAATTGCGGGACTGTCCCGGATTTTCCGGCTGGCGATTTTAGTGAGAGCATCTTAATTTCCAACAAATTAAGTAAAAACATGCCGCTTTTCTGTGTAATTTGCCGCACTGTAGTTTTGACTAACGCAGTTACTTAACTTACCTACTTACTTAATAGGTACCTACTACATTTCAACGGTTTACTAACGGTTGGTTTACACAGGGTGGAAAAAAATTTACTAACAGGAAGCATTTCTATATTTTGAAAACATCGTCATTTTCTATCGGGTGAGATTCCGGTCGGTCAAACGCGTATCCATAAAAAAATATAAGTAGTTTAGCTTTGTGTAACGCCCAGTCAATCTGTTCTTTGACAAATACTAAGGTTGACTTGAAGAGATCCATTTATGGGATAAGCCCGTCTTTGTACTTAATTTTAAGTTAAATTTAATCTAACTTATTCATGTAATTCATACGAAGTACAATAAAGCGTTTACAGACAAACAAACAGACTTCCATCATAGATTTTTGACACTAATCGATATGGTCAATCATCTTTCTAAAACACATTGCATCTTAAAGTTAAGGAAGACCATGAAATCAAATTTTCACATTTAGGTATACCTACATGTAGGTCGCTAAATGGGTTAAATTTAAACGATTCTATTCTTAAATCTAACAATAACTTATACCTAAATGCAATGCAACAAGACGAATCACTTTGATTTTGGAAATAGATGTTGAATATACGACGACGACCGACGGGAAGAGACCGGACGGAATGACCTTGATTCCTTGGAGTATGGGTCGGGCCTTAGTGTGGGATGCCACTTGTGTCGACACTCTCGCCCCGCCTCACCTCCAAAGAACCTTAAGGAGGCCAGGTGCAGCTTCCGAGACGGTGGAAAAAACAAAATTAATAAATATAGAGATATCGGTTCCGAATACATTTTCCTTGCTTTCGGAGTCGAAATCTTAGGTCTTTAGGGGCCGGGCGCTCTTAAATTTTTCTTTAATATTTCAAAGCGCTTAGTCGTCGTAGTAGACGTCACTGGTGACCCGAGAGCTGGTTGTTTCCTCGCTCAACGCTTAAGTATCTGCATCCAGCGAGGAAACGCTGCCAGCGTTTTGGGTACTTTGCCACGCGGCCCCGATTTTTTACTTTTTTGTCTAGTTTATATTTAAATTCCATCTCTTTATTTGATTAATATTATGTATAACATACACATCAATTCTATTGTTTGCTCATTTCGTAACTAAAAAACACAGAAACAAAGTTTTAAAGCATGTCAAGGTAAATCAATACCATGGATTAGTTAACTAGCGTCTTATCTAAAGTATTATTTTCGCATTGTAGCCCGATAATGCAAATGATTCGCTTTATGATTTGTCGTCCCTTAGCACGGACGATGTTATGAGTAGGTTTGTTGCGTGATCGGAGTTTTCCCTCTGAAAACGACACGCCAGACACTGCCTGTCGCGTAGTCGAGGAGCTAGTTGATGTTTTTCCGAGTTTATTTTTTATGTATTAATCTAGTCCCAAAGTAACTAAATGGAGACTAGGTAACGTATAAACATAAATAAATATTTATATAAACGTCAGTTATTCATCACACAAACATTTACCCCTCGCGGGATTCGAACACACAACCGTTGGTTTCACTGACAGGGTCAGTATCAACTACACCAATCGTCGTCGTAATTGGGAGTTAAATTTTGTTTAATTCGAGAGATTATTTCTAATAACCTACTATTTATTTATTACTAGTATTTTTTTAATTATAAATTATTAAAATCTCATATCTAATAAAAAAAGGGTTAATTGCGAGATAATTAATAATTAGGTAATAACTTCAAACTTCGAGCATTACTTTAATTCTAATTATCTTCCTAATCAATTTCCAACTTGTTAAAAATAATAAAGATTAGTTCCAAAAATAAACAGCAACACCCCGCTGTTTATTTTTGGAACCATTTTTCTGGAAGACCAAACATTTCTGGGAAAAGAAGACATAGATAGGTTTTATTTAGCTCATATTTAGAACTAGTTTTCCGCCCGCGGCTTCGCCTGCGTAGAATAACTTTATCGCGGAAATTTGTTTATCCCGCGGTAACTACTCACTTTATCGGGATATAAAATATCCTATGTCTCAATCCAGGGCATATTCTACATAGGTAGAATATAGGTATATAGATACCATATTTAATCCAAATCCGTTCATCCGTTTCGCCGTGATTGAGCAACAAACAAACAAACATCAAAACTTACGCATTTATAATATTAGTTAAATGTCATATCATATATACAATTTCGTAAATTAATGAAGTCGTCTAAAATAAAAGTGATTGTCAAACATAAAATAATAACATTATACATACATTTAATTATTTCTACATAACATACTTGTTACATTACATTTATGCACAATAGAAAATAAGGAGCTATAATGAATAAAAAAAATTAAAAGGGAGTACTAATTATTATAATGATTATTTAATAATAATTATTTAATAATAATTATTTAATAGAATTCTATAAGTATGTTATCACAAGAAACCCAACAGTGTAATAAGCATTTTTTTGAAATAATTGTTCAAGTGAAGTCACCGATGGAATTATACATACGTTACCACAAACTTACAAATGGTGTAATAGAAGAAATCCTAATTTATGTACACCAGCTCCTGAGCTAATCATCCCGAAGAAAACTTTTTCGTTAGAGAGAACCGACTCATCAGTTCTCCCTCAAGAGTGAAAGAGAAAAAGCACCGGAAGTCCCAAAGTTCTCATTTCGAATTATTCATTCCTTTTCTGGCGATGTTCGTTCGTTGCCGTGTACGTTACGTATTGTAAATTAGATTTTTTTTTATTAATATTTGTGCATTATTAAAAGTGTGAACTTGTTTTGAAAAGATTAATAAAAGTAGATTTCTGTTGGGTATGGGATCTACTAGCTACTTAAATAAGCCCAAGTCAGTGGGCTATAGAGCCAAGAGTGGGTCGAGTGCTGGGTCTGACAAGGACATGAATGGAAAACTGAGACGTCCGAAAATAAGGCAAGTAAAATAATTCATCTCAATTATGGAATGTTCTTAAGATCATTATTTTGTGATTAATCTTTTCTCCAATATTTTTAACTTAATAATGGTTCTAGGTAACAAAATAAATAAATAAATTTTTAAACAATATTTTCTTGTCAATGTTTAATGTCCTATTTACATTGTTTAGACTAGATTTTAATTAAGAAAAATTTGAAAACACTAAATTCAATCTTACCTAATCAATAATTATTCTATTTGCTTTCTCATTTATCTATCTATCTAAATTGTTGTTTGGACTGTCTGAATTGTCTTCGTTTACTTTCTTGGGAAGACTCGACTCTTTCATAATTTAGAATAAAACGGAACTCTTATAGTCATCCGCGACTCTAAGTCAGGTGATTGTTTTTTTCCTCCCAATAAATAAACATAACACGCGCTCATTTTGTCGTAGGAAAACCTATTCTGAGTGTGTTTTGATAGGATATAACGATTTAAATACTTATAATTATAAGGATACTTATAAATGGATTTTTGTAGTATTATTGGCATTGCTTATGTATATGTCGCAGGCTGATCGTTGAATTAGCCATTTCATGAAGTGCATATTATATATAAATTTTGTACTTACTAAGAAATAAAATGTATGGGAGTGTTTAATATAATTTTTTTGGATATTTCTCGTTTTATTTTTAAAAAGTTATTAATGTCATTTTACTCATTAGGTAAAGTACTTTCGATATCAGTTTAAAGTTTTTTGATATCTATAATAGTTACGGAATAATCGCCTGTGCACACTTAACGATTACACCCTGTATACAGGATTTTCCACACATTGAAATTTTGGTTGACTACTCTTCATGACGTCAGAGTGTTCTCTTTAAACCATTTGTATTTTCTTTCGATCATTGAAGTGAGACAGCTATTGAGGTTATGTTGGTTAAGGAGTTGATGAAGGATATTACGATAAAGACCGTAAACAGCCTGGTGGAGGGCACCTAGAGATCTGTTCTATATGCAACTCTCTTCTTACTGCTTGTTTTTTTTTTATGATTAACTGGATACGCATTTGACCACAATCTCACTTGATGGGAAGTGACGATGTGGTCGAAGATGAAGCACGCGATTTCAGTAAATGCCTATTCACCCTGCTCTTGAAGATCCCAAGGTTGTAGGATTCAGGAAAGACTGACGCCGGGAGGGAGTTCCATGCCAACTAATGCGAACGGCCAGCATTAGTTTCCATAGTAGTCCGAAGATGGAATGGCGATGGTGGAATAAGATTGTGTAATTCCAACGCACACTCACCGAAGTGCATCCTGTAAAAGACTGAGAGACAGGCGACCTTGCGACGGTGTTCGAGGCTCTGCAATTTAGCATGTGAACGATTTGCGTCAACCTGATACCATTGGGCACAGTTACAATCAGATACATGTCTAGAGCGTAATCTGGTGGAGATGACATCCGTTTTAGTGGAGATAGTCCGTGGTTGAGTACATAGACTTCGAAGACAGTGTCATGGGGCGACGTCAACTTTGTCAAACTCAATGCTTCTAAAAGATAGGCATGTCTATTCACCAGCAATCGGAGATCCTTGATTTCCATAGAGTTCTACTTTCTCTATAGAGTCAAATGCAAAATTAGCACGTACGTGTTGCTAACATATACAAATTGGAGTTCAACTATTTTGATAATGTTAAAAAAGCGTGGTAAATTAATGCCAAATAGAGCCCAAAGGAAAAAAAATAGTGCCATTGTAGCAGCTAATAACCATGGCGTTCTTGTAATTCCGTCCTAAACAGCTATTCGTGCTTTACCAAGCTCAAATACGCTCGCACATGTAAAACTGCTATCATCTCTGCGATGGTTCGGCCAACTAGTTGCCCTTGAGTCTGTGGAACGACGAGGGTCCAAAAGGCATAGGTAACTATTTGAGGGATTGGACTTGAATGACGTTATTCCACTTGTTTTTCCTAAGAAAGGTTTGATTTCAAATCTGCCGGCGATTCCCTGCCGGCGTTGGTGTTCTTCTGATCTATACAAGAGAGCGCGAACACACGCGTAGCTCCCCAGTCCGTTGCAGAAAGAAGTGTACGTGCGCGTTCATTCAAAAAGTCGTTCCGTCTCTATCGCTTCCGCGCGTCGTCTGGAGACGCGATGTGTCCGCTCCTCGGACAAGCGGATCGCACGAAGTTGCGGTATGCGCCGTTCACCTCTTCATGTGTAAGCGCTCTAAACTTTTGGATCACATGTTTCATTTTGGATATACCTTACCATTAGATGAGATGGTTGTCGAACGGTCCGTCATGAAAGAAGAACAATGTTCTATAAATGTCTTATTCTTCATAACTCTACTCTTTCTTCTCCTTCTTTCAACATTACAAGGGCCCCTATTAATAAATCGATCTTGAGATCAAGTCGCGTAATTTTTTTGGATACAGTTTGCATATTAATATGCAACAAATTCTCAAGCGTCAACTTGAGGTCTTCTCAACCTTTATTAATACGTGTCCCACGTAAATATCAGTTTAAACTATTTGGTCAAAGTGTCGGTGTTAGTGTGCTCTTTCAAATATTAATAAGTACCTTTATGCTTACTTAAACATTATTAAGATAGTGATATATGATGGATGTTACCTATATATAATGTTTTATTTCCACTTGACCCAGATTAAGATAGCAAACTTTTGATAACTTAATTAAATACAGTCACGCAGAAAATTCAATAATTTTTTTCAATAAAAACTTTCAACAACCTTTCATAAGGTGTGCGAAATCAACATTTTATTTAAAATAGGTGCTGCTGTAAAGTACCTTTTCTTTGTTGTTTATTAGCCTAAGTACCTGAAGTACCTACTAATTATTGGAGATCAATTATTGAAACGTTTGTCTGTTTGCTATTAACCTAAATACAAATGTTTGATAAATCTACAAATATATGAAACAATACCGTAACCCGTTTGAAAAACAGTAATTATTTTATTAATGTAAAACAGTAGGAAGCGATTCAGACCTTATCCTCCTAGTTCTAGATTATTTAAGTAGACATAATGTAATATAATTTCATGATATCTATTAGGATTATTAGGTCCAGTTCGAGAACACTTTTATTCTCGACTATCCCGTTGTTAAGCAATAGTTTACGTTAACAACGGTAACCATGGCAACCGTGTAATCAATACTTGTTTTCCCCCAGAATTCCCCAGTGTACAAAAAACCTAGCGCAATGCGTAACCATTGTTCGAATTATGAATATTCTTTTTTATTGTAAATAATTTCAAAATGTAAAAAGGAGTTTTGTTTAGTTTTTATTTTTAAACATGAGTTATTCGTATTTTTCGTACAGAAGGCCGACGAAACTAAACGATTATGGGTTGAAGAGGATTCCGGATTATACTGAGCTGGCATACAAAGAAGCTGTCTCCAAATTGAGATATTTTTTATCTGGAAATTATGCGCCCAGCGTAAGTACTTTTTTTATTCACAACTGGTTAGTTCTTGACCACAATCCCACCTGATGTTAAGTGAATGTTAGGCCGAAGGTGGGGTCGCGCTCACCAGGAAACTCTAACTACTTAATTCGGTGGACTGGCTATCTTGCCTCCAACAGCCGGACCACAACAATGCTATCGACATTACTGCCTTACCGGCAGACATGCGCTACCACCAACCGAACCGAGAATCGCCTGCTGGGAATTGAACCTGCGGCCTCCGTTTGGTAAACCTTATGTTGTTACTGAGGCGGAGTACTATGTAATTCCGTATAAGTTAGCAGATTAAGTTAAAATTATTTTCAAAATTACCTACCTAGTAATCATATGCGATACTTACACCTATTCCAAAAATAATCTCAAAATTAATTGTCTATTACTCTATCGTTTTTTATTTTATCGATTCTGAATAACTTCGCTTACTTTCCTGGCTGGCATGATAGAGATATGTTACATTTTTTCTAAAGGCTATGGATAATAATCTACTGATTAGGCGTAACATTAATGGTGATCTATTTAGTGCTCGGCAAAGTGCTTCGATTCATTAGATTCAGTATTATGTAAGAAACAGATCACAAGTTATTTCAATCAGAGGTTGAAAGCTTTTATAGCAACCTTTGTAACTGTTCCCTCGGGAGTTCCTCAGGGATCGCACTTAGGTCACAGATTACTAATAAGTTTGCTTAGGAACTTTGGTATTCTCGTTTTATAGGTGTATAGGTGACAAGCTTTCTCTTCTAAGTAGATAATGCTAGGTTTTATAAAATCATATACAAAAGCTGATTACATAAAAATAAAAAATAAAAAAATAAAATTGATTTATTGTGTAACCATAGTTTACAGAACCGTATTTCATTGCTGAGGACCCCTATTAAGTAAATAAATACCTGTACCAGGAGTCCTCGCTCTTCCATGATGACAGTTACAACAATTGCTATTACCTAAATACAAGATTTACATACTACTTAAATCTACGATGCAAGCGAATGTTTATTTGTGTGTGTGTGTGTGTGTGTGTGTGTGTGTGTGTGTGTGTGTGTGTGTGTGTGTGTGTGTGTGTGTGTGTGTGTGTGTGTGTGTACATACACTTAGATATTGCATAACATAAACCTATAAAGAGTGAACAAGATACAACACGATATTTACATCAAAATGGATTTTATATTGAATTCAGTTCAACCATGCTCACCAAATTTATATGGGACTACTCGGACTGATGAAACCTATTTTTCAATAGAAAAATATCGAAATAGGTCACATGTGTGACGGAGATAAATGAAAAAAAAATACAGCTGAATTGAATACTTCTTTTTTGAAGTTGGGTCCAAATAACACCCAGTCACCTACCTAGCTACGTAATAATAAGACTACCGAAACAAATATACTTAGATATTACAGGTTCGTAGCTACGGTGGTTCCGCGTCCATAAAGAATCTGGATGAGTCAGATGGAGATTTAGACAAAAAGTACAATCTGTCGCCGTACGCGCTCTCGGAGACCTACAAACCTCGCCCGCGGCTCACCGCCAAGTACGCTACCCTATACGCGGACAGTTTGAACAACACCTATCCTCAGCACAATGTGAACAACGGTAAGACTCAGTACATGCATTTCGACAACCCTGTTTCGTGGGGTACGAATCCTAGGAGCATAATGTTCGTATGATGAATACGTGTACCCAAGTTGTTTATTTTCATTTATATACGTATTTATTTAGTTAGTTAAGTTTCGGGAGCCCGGAATTATGGTTTTAAAAATAAATGAAATTATAATTTTTAATATTTTTAATAATCGTGACATGTGCACAGATTCGATGCAAGGATGCAATAGGAACAAGACGCTACACTATGCTCTCTCTACTGTGTCAAGGAGCCACGTAACCTCATCTACTGAGCTTGCGACTTTTACGCACTGGATGTTTAGTTTATTTATTATATTATTATTTACAAATAAGTTGATCCTGCGCAGATTGAGGTATCAGGAGACACGCAGATGCACTACCTATATTCTATACCTACATACGCACATCGACACCATTTTGGATCACCTTATTTGCAAATCACTATTAGGTAATGTCACACACAATGTCGAAGGATTATTCAAAATTTAAATTATGGATGCAATTTTCATTCTCATTCGTTGATAAGTATACCTAAGTACGTCAAAATTTTGTGAGGTATTCCATCGATTCTGTGAAACTAACCGAAATTAAATTATTTATTTCAAACATAGGCAACTACAGTCCGAACAGATAAGGCCGGCATAATACAATCAAAATTTTCTCAGGAAATAATGAATATATTTCAATAGTACTCCCTAATTGCTGCAGGTATTTACAAAATTATCCAAAATCGATGTTTTCCTGACAAAACTTCATTTGTATTATGCAGCCCTGTATAGGTTACTCTGTTTCAGACTGTACTTAATCTCTTAAATCATTTAAAGATAAATAGGATTCATCAACAGCTTTACAAGTCCCCACTGATGGGGCACGGCCTCCTTTCACTATGGGAGATCGATGGAAACACTCTTATTAAAATGCTACTAGTGGTCATGCATCCAAGTCGGACTGCGCCAAGAGTACATTATATGCCTTGCCTTTAGTTCCTCCTCCAACTACCGCCCCGACAGCTGATCTATCTGGCGGAACCAACCCTGACGTCATCAACTTTATCCAGAAGCAAGAGGAATATATTGAGCAGCTGGAACGCGAGAGTCAGTACTGCAGAGTAAGTTTCCTACAATGGGTATTGATTGCTTTGTGAGGGCAGTGGCATAATTGGATAGTCATTATTGTAACACTTTATTGCATACATAAGAAAACAGCTATATGTGCTATTAATAAATAAAATATTTCAACAAAAGGCGTGCTTATCCTTCAGCATCATATCAGTCAAAAGACATCCACTGCTGGATAAAGGCCTCCCCTATAGATCTCCACAACGATCGATTCTGCGCTGCCGGCATACAGCGGCTTCCTGTGATCCTTATCGCCGGTCCAGCTCGTGGTGCGGCTCGGGGGGGTCGCTGGGTCTTCCGGTGCGTGGTCGCCACTCGAGAACCTTTTCGCCCCAACGCCCATCGGTCCTATGAGCAATGTGCCCCGCCCACTGCCACTTAAGTTTCGCTCTTCTTGGGGCTATATCGGTTACCTTGGTTCTCTTGTGGATCGCTTAGCTCTCTCATTGCCCTTCGAGGACCTTGAGCGTTTTTATGAGGCCCATCATAGTGAGCGACCACGTTTCAGTTCCATATGTCACCACTGGCAACACACGCTGATCTAAGATTTTCGGCTTGAGACGTTGCGATATTTGCACGAGAAGATGTTACGTAGCTTCCCAAACGGGAGAATTTAAAAGAGATATCTTCCAGCAAATCCGTGATAGGATAATACAAAGTAGTTTCTTTTTTTTATGCGCAAAGAGTTAGCACTTAACCTCAATCACTCCTGATGTTAAGTAAAGACATGAGGCCAAAGGTGAAGCATACTGATCCGGACACATCATATTATTTGGGGGACTGGCTATCTTATCTCTGACAACCGGAACACAACAATGCTATTAACATTGTTGTATTAGCGGCAGACTTAGATAAAATGGTGGTAGCTGGCCAGGCGGACATTTAAAATGCCCCACCACAAACCAAACCGAGCACTAAACATGTGCCCCGCTGGGGATCGAAGCCGCGACCTCAGATTCGTGAACGATGTGTTGTTTACATTGAGCTACGAAGGCGGTTTGTGGAACTGTGGAAGGTTCAATTTTCTATCTCTTCACATTCCAGAACTAGGTCTTTGAAAGACAGATTGACTTAAATTATAACAGGTAGGTACGGACACTCAATCAATACTACTACTTGCAGGATGAGTTGAACAATCTCCTTGGTAAAGTCAAGGAGGTAATATCGGAGAATGAAAATCTTCACGAAGCCCAAAAGAACAAACTTATCTCTCGTATGTTCCACTCATACAATGCTGGATCAGAGACTGATGATTTGGATGATTTGGGAGACAGCACTGGACTGGACAGCGATAATAAGGTAAATTTTAGCGATAAGCGATAAAAAGCTTTGCTTAGTTTGGGACTATGAGATTGGTGTAAATGTCCGAAATATTTATTTATTTGTTTACAAATAATCCTAAATTCAATAGATTAAGACACACATTCATCAAAGCATATGCCCAAACCCTATTTCACAATTCAAGATGCCACTCCAGAGGCTGAGAGGCTGGTAATCTGTCGCACAGGTTTCCTTGTATCTCACCAGTCTCTCACAAAAAATATGTTTTGTATATCTGATAGATTAAGCACGTTTTGTTGAGCTGTGCGTATTATTGTGAGAGAAAATAAAAACTTTTTGTATTGTCCGAATATCGGATCGGACGTATATTGAATGTCCAAACAAAATAATGGTTCCACCGCTTTCCAATTTTCGGATCAGACTATCGGATCCGACTATTCGATGGAAAAATCTGACATGTATTCCCAACCTAATTGTACTTAGTTCAAATAATTAAATTTTCAAGATGTCGCCATCGAAAGTGAGGAAGGCAGGCAAGTCTCGTCCGACGAAGTTGGAAGGACCTAACATCGTATTCGAATCGCGCATTGCCGAACTTGAAGCGCAACTGGCACAATCCAAAATCGATCTCAAAAAAGTGCAGGTATACGTTGTTATTTTCATCCTAACAATTTATTATTTAATTCATCAAATACATACCTATGTCAAGCATTCACTAAATTGTTTACTAAATAATTATGTCAATGTTTTTTTTTATGATTTACTGGATACGCGTTTGATCACAATTGCACCTGATGGGAAGTGACGATGTGGCCGAAGATGAAGCACGCGATCTCAGTAGATGCCTATTCACCCTGCTCTTGAAAATCCCAAGGTTGTGGGATTCAGGAAAGACTATCACCGGAAGTTCCATGCCTTGGCGGTATATGAATAGGCATCCTCCATCTTTGGCTACATCGTTACATTCATCATCAGTATCATATCAGCCGCAGGACGTCCACTGCTGAACCAGGCCTCACCCATAGAATTCCAGAGCGACCGGAAGCGGCCTGCATTCAGCGATTTCCCTTGACCGTTTTCATTGTGAAATATTATTTTTATTTATTCTTATTAAATACATTTTCTTCAAAATATTCCTTATTTTAATAGTAACAAAAGTTTTTTGACCAACCATTCCACGCAACCTCGTTCTACGTACTCTAAGTATATTGCTGAATTCAGTAATTGAAATAACTAAATTAAATTACATGAAACAACAAATTTATATTGCCCCGCTGAATGCATAAGCTCAGCTGCTGAGCAAAGTAGGCACCAGCTCTCACATCTCCAGAGGCGTGGACCAGCCTAACGGATAAATCCTTTACAAATTGTTTCGTATCAGAAGACCAAGGGCCTAATGTCAACTAAATAAAATTCATAAAATTTTCCGCCGTACACTTAGGCTTAGTTTGCATTATGCAAGCCTGTAAAGTTTGTAGTTTCAGACTGTACCTAGTCTTTATAAATTTTGTAGTTTGTTCTTTTTAGTGTTATTTTTTATGTCCATATTGTTTTGTCATATCCAGTGTGTATTTACAATGGTGAATAAATTTCCTTCTTTATCGTCAAGTTTGTGTTAACGAGAGAACTTGGAATAATGTTGGCATATTACAGGAGGAAAACAACGAGAACAAACGTAAGCTCGCCTCTGGGCTGGTTGACTCAACTTGCCTTGACGGCTTTAAACGTCAAATAGACAACTTGCAAAGGTAAGAGGTACATTAACGTCGACATAGCGAACATTCGCACTAAGGACTATACGAACAGTCAAGTTGTAGAACTCCCTTCCGACGTCACCCTTTCTAAAATCCTTCAATCTTAGGATTTTCAAGAGCAGGATGAATAGATATCCTCCGTCTTTGGCTACATTGTTACTTCCAATATCATAAAAAAATGCAACCTCCTGAATAAACAAAGCAACAAGGTAACATTGACTGTTAATGCAGAATATGACTTTAGGATTTAACGGGAATTTGCAGTAAGGTACAGATAGGCATGCTCTTTAATAGCACGCTATAAAGCATGCTTATGAGCATGCTCTTGAACTGATTTGCTCTTGATTTGCTTGCAATAAGCATGGTAGTTTTTAGATAAAGCGTTTGTTTGCATATTACAGAAACACATACAAAAATATTCGACGCAACAATCATTCTGCTTGGTGTTATTCTTACGAAATGTAGCCTTATTTCACAGTAATAAAAATAAAAACAAAAATTAAGTACAACTGTTACAACTTATAATAGAGTTGTATGTGTATCTGTACCACAAATGGGCCATCGCTCAGTGTGGATGATTTTCAGCTAGTACCCTGCGAGAGAAAGCGAGGAGGTACCAGTGCAAAAATTTTTAATAATAATCATAAGTGTGTATTCTATAAAAATCGTGTTATACGGTGGTGTTTTTTTTTATGCACGACGGGTTCGTACTTGACCTCAATCAAACCTGATGTTAAGTGAAGATGAGGTCGAAAGTGGAAGCGTACTGACCCGGAAAACCCAAAACATTTGGAGGACTGGCTATCTTATCTCTGATAACCGGAACACAGCAATGCTATTAACATTGCTGCTTGGCGCAGATTTAGATAAGATGGTGGTAGCTAGCCAGGCGGACATTTAAAATGCCCTACCACCAACCAAACCGAGCACTTAAACACGTACCCCGCTGGGGATCGAACCCGCGACCTCCGAATCGTAAACCCAATGTTGTTTACATTGAGCCACGGAGGCGGTTAAAGACAGACGGTGGAGTAATTGACCATGTCTCTCTACTTTCCGCCCTCGTTTTAACCTCTTGGTACGATACGACATTCACCTTTTCTTTCACTTGGTCAAAGTAATTACGCCTAGGTCTTCCCCTTCCTCTCTTTCCTTCAATCTTTCCCTCAATTATGTTCAATGATTATGAATTGTGGAATTTTAGAGACAAATCGTCCCTGGAATGTCAAATATCGAAACTGAAAGTGAACTTGGAGCAACGGGATGGTGATCTAGATGGTAAATACCGACGCGGCTCCGAGGTGGTCGAGCAGCAGCTCAGAGATGAGAGGAATAACTTGGAAACTGAAGTGCGCAGACTCAAGGTATGATTGAAATTACATCCTGACTCAAACACTTGCTTGAATAACTTGCCAGTGTCTGAGATACGATACTATTCCCACTTCCACACGGCTGCCATAGTCTAGTTAGGGTTGCCATACTTCCAAATATCATTGTAACAAATAAAACGTCAATAATAACAATATAATAAAAATTTGGAAAACCCTCGAGAATTTTTTTAAATTCATTTATTTGCTAGAAATAACATAGGGATTGACATAGTCAGATGGTCTTATAAAAACAGAACATGCATAGGTATGGCTAAATAGTTAGCCATGCCCATAATAACTCCGGCATGCAAATTTAAATTGACATTTACAAATAATTAATCATCCGGATAAATCAAACCAACTGTGTTAAAAGATAAATATCCGACACGGCTTAGCCGACTTATCGCTAAAAACCCTGTCTACTCGTAATTGGTATAATAATTTACAAATTGTAACCCATAATCTGTTTAAAAGGGCAACCCTAGAGTTTCTTGCTCGTTCTTCTCTGGGGAGTCAGCTTTGTGAATGAGCAGTAAATTTAAATGTAATATTAATATTAATAGTGACGTTTTCAAGTGATAATTTTATCCTATGAAATATAATAAAAAGAAATATATAATAAGGTATTACCCAAAGTTATGATTAGGATGCGCTAAAGCTTTTGAAGCTAAAGCTTTTAAAGATTAAATGAAGTGGACTTAAGGTGGGCGTTTTTTTAATAACAAATCGTAATTAATATAACCAAAACCGAAAATTTAGAACATCTCCTATGTACTAAACGTATTAATATGATCCAGGTATACAAAGCAACTGTTTTAAAATTGAAATATATTCGAAACTGCTGAATAAACTGCCATCAAACATATGAAACTTTCCCATCAATTAAATATAAAAAAATGCTATGAAATCGGACCATGCTTACTATGTTACATATTCTAAGGACCACGCATTATTGAAATGTTCGGGCAACACCGTAAAGCACTTAACACTCTTAGTTTTTCATGTTTTCATTATAAAGGGACTAACCGTAAAGTCGTTCCTGTTATAGCATTAGTTACAACCACACGCCTACCTACGTACTATTCAATCTAACGGCTTGTCCACGTCTAAGCGCTCGTCACGATGAGAGTCTCATCGTGCGTGACGAGCGCTTAGTGAATGTTAAATACGCTCGTCGCGCAAGGTCGTGCCCTAGTCATATCGCTCAGACGCGCGCCGCTTTACTTACATAAAGGCTGTATTTGTATGAAAAATATGCTTTTTTGAAACTTTTTCGGCACTACTACGCAACATTATAAATAATGTGTACCCATAACAAAGCGCTACGGTTCATCTTGCTTATTTTTATGATCAGGGTGATCTGTTATGTCTAGGATGAACTTGCTAAAGAGCGAAGCAAGATCCGCGAGCTGGCGGGGGAGGGGGCTCGCCGCGCTATACAAGAGCGTAGCGCAGCGGAGCAGCGTTACAATGCACATTTCGACGAACTGCAGCATGACCTCGCAGCTCAGTATGACAACGTCTCCAAATTACAGGTGAGTAGTGAGTGTAGCGAGCCAATCAGATGGTCGTAAAATGTAGCCAACCAATGGTATCGCTAACACTTACTACAATGTAATAAATAGGTCATTATTTAATGTAAGGGGAATAAGAAATAAATGTTAAAATCGAATGTGGGGCGTACATCCTATACTAAATCACACCACTTTTCTATTACTTTGCATTCAAACTAAAAGTATTTATTGCATATCACAGTGGTTCATATACAGTTATTAGGTACACTAAGTAGTATCATGTGACACCCTATTAGGGGACAAGCAATTTGAGAGAGCACTATAAAGTACATGACAATCTTAGGCTTATTATGTATTTACATATTTCTTGTTACAATTACTTAGGTTTTATTGTGTGTATTTATGTTTATATACCTACTTTTTTATTTATTTTGTTATATTATTATTTTGATGAGCAATAATAGGTAATTATTATATATTATATTCATTTATTATATTTTATTCATTTAATTCTAAACTCAATGGCACATTCATAATCAAAAAGTCTGAGTGAGTGAACACATGTGAGTAATTATTTAATAATTATTATAATAATTATTTAATAAAAATATTTATGTAGAGATGATGATGATTTCAATTTCGCAAAAGAATAAAAAGTAGCATTTCCAGGATTAATATCAACATTATTTTTGCATCAAATCTAGTTGGATTTGGAGAGACAGCGTCGCGAAGAGAACGACCTGAAACGAGAGCTCTCCATGAAGAGTTCGGCCATTGAGGAGCTAAAGATGGAACTCAAGAACAAAACTGGTGACTATATTTTTAATTTCAAAAGAAAAAAAGTCATGAATTTTGAATGGTAAAATGTACATTATGAAGCAATAAAAACATTGTTTACTAGATAATGGTGTTACGTTTACAGCATCTCTTCAAGCTGATTTAGCACAAGCGTATGCTGAGAAGGCTTCCCTTGACGAAGAATTGGCTAGCGCTCGTCTGGCTATGGAGCGTCACCAGAGGCAAGCTAAACATGAAACCAACCGACTGAATTCAGAAGTAAGTATTATCAAGGAACTTTTATTATCTAGGGGGTAGATGTAGTTTTAGCGAGTTTTGCAACTTTCACGATCGTTTCGAAACCAATGTTTGCGTGTTCAAATTCCAATGGGGGATAGATGTTTTTTTTTATCCACAACGGGTTAGCACTTGACCTCAATCACACCTGATGTTAAGTGAAGATAAGGCCGAAGGTGGTAGCGTATTGACCCGGAAACCCCATCTTATTTAGGGGACTGGCCACCTTATCTCTGACAACCGGAACACAACAATGCTATTAACATTGCTGTTTGGCGGCAGATTTAGATAAGATGGTGGTAGCTAGCCAGGCGGACATTTAATATGCCCTACCACCAACCAAACCGAGTACTAAATATGTACCCCGCGGTTAAATGTGTGATGAAACAATAATTCTCAAGTCATGAATATGAATATTTATGTATGTTTAATGTTTTTTTTTCGGATTACATCTCAATAAATCCTTTTGTATATCTGCAATCTAAATAGATTGCAGGTAGAACTACTATATTAGATCAATTATGTGATGCCATTTACATTTGGGAGACGTAATTGTATTCCAAACTAAACAAATAAAGTTTCTTTTCTTTTACCTCATAGATACAATCTCTTCGTCAACGCTTGGATCGAGCTGACGCCGACTTGGTGCATTCACGCCGAGAGAACCTGCGTTTAACTGAGCAGATATCCACATTGGAAAAAGAGGTACATAAATCGTCAGACATTGACCCAGAAATGATATATACCTATGTTTTATTAGATTTGAATGACATAGATAACACTATTCAAGGAATCTTGCTGATACTACGTTCCAAATATTAATTTCATTCCAATAACGAAATATCTAATGTGTAACCTACATACACTGTTTTTATTAAATAAATTGATTAAATTTAATGGATTAAAATATTCATATTCACAGCTGAACATGAAAAGTTTGACACCAATATCTCCTGAGAAGAAGAAAGATAAAGAGTTATCTACCATGTTCGAGTCTATGGAGAATAAACATGGTAAGATGATTCAATGTCTGTCCCTAAACTTGCCTGCCTGAAATTTCATTGACATAGTAACAACAGTATTGACTTTGTTGTGAATCTCCGATTGGGGATAATTCATCTCATGGGTAAACTATTGGTGTTTTGAATGACTTTAAATATAAAACTTTTAATACTAACTTCAAAACATTTATATTTTACCCTTTCATTTATTGCGCGTGCATGTACATCGACAGTACTATGAAAGGGCTTATCAAATATTTCAATAGTTTATTCATCAGATTGTTTAACAAAATACAAAATAAAATGCAAGTCCAATAATCCTTCATCATTTAAACGAATTCTATAGTCTATTAACGTATTGTTCTGGGTGAAAGAAAACAGATAAAGGTTAAAGTAAAAAAATTTGGTTCCACAGCTAAAACCGTGGCTGAGTTGGAGTCCATGATACAATCACAAAACAGTCTGATGGAGAAACTCACCGGCGAATGTCGCTTGCTCACAGACAAGCTCGACGACGCAAATCGTAGGCACAAGTACGAATCGATTTCAAAAGTTATTGCATGACCTTTATAGTTCAACGTAAATATACCAGTACTTATCTTAATTTTCACACATTGAGCCTCACTTTACAGTCTCAAAATATTGTTATCATTACCCATTTCAAATTGTAATTCCTAACGTCGTGCTGTGTTTTTATTGGTGGCAGGCAGAGCGCAGAGTCGCGGCCGATCAGACGAACCAATCAGAACACAGCGCGACCATTCAAGATCCCAAGACCGGCCAATACCGAGCCGCCGTTCCAAGCGCCGCTCCGAAAAAGAGTCCGATTCGTCGAATAGCTTTTCGCCAATTATAGTTGGCCCATTGACGACCAATCAGGATCTCACTGACATTAAAGGAGAGAAAGTATATAATTTACCACTAATGATTCAACAGCCCTTTTTACGGGAGAAAAAGGAGCCTATTAAAGTTGATATTAGTGTAAAGTTGATACCTAAACCTAGAAAGAAAGATAAGAAAAAACATGAAGCGCAAGTCGAAGAGATTATTATTCAAAGTAATGAAAATAAAGGAATTAAGAATAGTGTTAGTATGGAAGTAATAGAAGGTAGTGTTCATGTCATAAAAGAAACAGTGCAAATTTTGGAAACAGAAAAAGATTCGGATAATATTATAACAAACACTTCAGAAAGTCATGTGATCGATAGTAGTAATACAGAAAAAGAAAATGAAGATGAAGAAAAACTAAAATCTGCAGAAAGCAACAATTTATTATCAAATCCTGAGAAAACAAAAGATACAAATGAAGCTTTATTCAATGACGATGAAGACAAAACGGTAGTTGTAGATCATAGTGCCACATCATCCGAAAAGCCACCATTATTAAATGATACAGATATGTCCGAAAAAACTGAAATAAAAATTCACGAGGAGGCAGATAACGAAATAAAAAATGAATCACACGAAGAAATTAACAAAGATGAACAACAAATATTAGCAAGCGACGAACTAGAAACAAAATGCCTCAATGACAATGCAGAGCAAAATGACGAACAGGGATAAGATGGGGGATGGGAGGATTAGGGATAATAATGATAAAACAAATAATATGCTGCACAATAATAAGTGTAGAAATGAATATTGAATTTGAGTATGGTATAGTCAATAATACTTAGGTACTTATCTAGGTGCTTAAACATTTATTTAGTATTATTAATACTTTTTATAAATATTATGTTAATTATGAATTATTTAATAGGGGTAGAATTTCTATTATGTTTATGATTAATAATGACAAATTTTATTGCTGCGTTCTTACCTGTTTTATCTCTAGTTGATACTTGATTATTATGTGATTTATACGTTAACATAATATACTATTTGTTGTATAAAGTTTTATAGCTCTCTGTTTTAAATAATGTAATTGTAGAATTGGATAAAAATGTAACCTCTGATTTCTTTAAATGAAGTTTGAATGGGTAATGATTACAATAGTTAAATGTTATTTACCTAATAAAAATAATCATCAATTTTACTCTAAAATCATTGGTCTTTATTGTATCTTCCAAAACACTGGCTAAATCATTATAAACAGTCACATTCATTGAAAATATTCCCTTTCAGAGCAGACAGAACTCAATTGCTTTGCAGGAATGCAGAACTTATGAGAAAACTGAGGAACTTGTGGTCTTCTCATAAGAAATATTGCATCACCACTATCACACCTTATCGCAGTTACACACCCCTAAGCGGGTATCCCAATAGCCGTTCATCGTATGACTTAGATCGCACATATTGTACATCTACGCCTTACACGTATAGAACTAGATATAGAAGAATTGAATCGAATGAAGATTCTAGAGATGAGATCGAGGATCTGAGCAGGAATCTGAGCGATTTATCAATTGATAGAATTGGTGATTCGGATGATGATCCTGTGAAGGTAAATTATAATAAATTACACTGAGCAATGTTATTGTCAGTTTTAACCACAGACGAACTATCCCAACGACGTGTAATACGAAACGTATTAATTGAAATAAATTCTGCGAATGAAAAGTATGACGTAAATTATGTGTTTTATATTATTTCTCCAACCATATTGGAAGGCAAAGGGATCTGAGCTCAAACAGCCTAGTCTTATGTTGTATTCCTTCTGTAATAATTCTTCAGTAAAGTGGCATAATGATTTACGGAACATTTTGGCGGCTTCTTGTGGGAACTCGAAAGCTTCGTCACGCCTTTAATTTACACTTCCCTTCATTGCACACCATCACTTAATTTTGAGATACAATATTCTACCGTTTTTAAACTTCACAACTCAGAATGCGCAAATTTCAAGAAATAAAAACAAAACTGCAACATTCGCTGAGTTCCCGCCAAGAAGCCTCTGACGTCAATTAAAGTATGATGGCGGTGTACGTCAAGTCTGACTTTATCATGAATGAGGTGAATCATAGAATGAATTTGATATGTTATCGATAAACTTATGCTACTATCAACCACGTGTCAAACTGTAAACATCTGCAGACTACACAGCGATAATGTACGTAGCTAATGTAGGTACAGAAACATTAAAAACCTTATTTGAAGTCGAATATTGTGAGTTTTTAAGTCACAATTAAGTTCCTAATGAGATACGGAAGTTTAAATGGCGAACAGTATTCCTTGCGTATCGTCTTCGGGTGGGTGGTCTATGGTTTTAACATAAGCTTTCTGTAATGTATTTTCTTGCATGAGCTATCTGATATGAAGTTGTTTCTGCATGTATTGCATGTTCATTGTATGCATGTACTTAAACTTACCAACTTGTTGCTTAATTTATGTGATTGTTGTGTAAGGGTATACCATTGTAACCAGTATTCATACAAACTGTGATCGGCCAATTATGTCAAAAATTATGTGATATTTTGTGTAAGTATTTTACTAATAATACTACTTAATATAAGTTTTTGGATTACCTATTACTCATTAACTTATAAAACTTACTTACCTGTAATAGTTTTCCTCTTTGTCATTATACCGGATGAGATTTTTTACCGTAAGGAAAAAAGAAAAAGAAAAAATATTATGTAAGTCAAATAGAAGTCATTGGCATAGGTAGTTTTTTTTTTCAAAACCATCATCGACCCACGCGCCTGTCCGAGATTGACATGCGACTGGCGGGATTCTTCTTCTTCTTATTTTTGAGGATGGCAACCAGTCAACCTCATTGTCGAGGGACATTACTGCCAGTTTCGAGTGAAAATTTTTATTTATCTTATTTCTTCAGTTTATAGGTCAGTCTCAATCAAAACAAGTAATTCGTCGTATACAGAGTCTAGTCACGGTCAAGTCATTCTTCAGTAAAGTGGCAGAATGCTTTACAAAAGATTTTGGCGGCTTCTTGTGGGAACCCGAAAGCTCCGTTACGCACTTTAATTTACACTTCCCTTCACCTGTACACCAACACTAACGTTTGCTGCACAATATTCTGCCATTATTAAGCTTCAAAAGTTAGAATGCACAAATTTTAAGACTTATAAAGAAAAATGCTACTTCACTCGCCGAGTTCCCGCCAAAAAGCCTGGCGGGATTCATAGGGTACCTATCACGCGATTTTTAATTGGAACTCATATTTTCACCAACTTTTTATAATTTATTTAATTGTATGATGTAATTATGTGCAATAGGCTACAAACACGACCGTCAAATGCCTCAACGTTTTATTATATTTTATGGTTCTGAAGAAAAAAAAACTACCTTAAGTAACTTATTAGTAATCTGTGCTTATGCCAATACCTTCTGTTTTACTTACCTAATATGCCCTATTTTTTCCTTACGAAGAAAAACCCATCCAGTATAATACTACTGCCGTGAATTTTTTCCCGTATCCAAAACTACCCTTTACCTTTTATTTAGGGGGGAGGACACTACATTCTAACAAATATTAACACATAACAGTTTAATATTTTGAAATCGAAAAACTGTAGATAACCTGTAATATTTTCGAACGACCTGTCCAAGTGGGGTGACCACACGATGGGGTACAAAAATAAAATTCATCACCACTTTACGTGTAGAGGGGGGTACCTTAAAAATATATTTTTCAAGATTTAATTTTACCACTTTGTCGGCGTGATTAATATGTAACATATCCATGTCAAATTACATCTTTCTAGTACTAAGAGCCTCTGCGCTAAGCGTAGGACAGACAGACGGATCCATGGCGAAACTTGGGTTCCTTGACTCCAGAACCATAAAAATTAAAAATGATATGCGTGAATGTAGTGATGTGTTAAAAATGTACCTAATTTTGTTATAACTGTTTCGACATTTTTATTTCCTAAGTGAAAAGTGACGAAATAATTCCTACTTATAATTGTCAGAGATAAGATATCCAGTCCCCCAAATGTGTTGGGGTTTCCGGGTGAGTACGCTTCGACCTTCGACCTCATCTTCACTTAACTTAACTTAAATGCATTAAAAAATATATATATATTTATTTATTTATTAGGATAATAAATTTTAAATTGGTGCAAATAATTTTACATTTACATTTATATTTACATTTACAATTTTCAATTTTACATTGGTGCAAATAATTATAAAAAAATAGTGTTCTCATATATGTGTCAATAACAGGTGAACACAGCATTCACAAGACTAATAGTCGGGTAGTGTTATTCCTCTATGCTAATAGCTACAGAAGGACACAAAATTATTAATACGCGAGATATGTCGACAATGCTTTAAGCGGATTTTGTATACAGCAGAAAGTACAAATACAACTGGTTATCGTCTAAATAGTCTCCATAGCTCTCCTTTAAATCCATTTCATTCACGCAAACTAGACTTCGCCCTACCAATTTTAACTTTAATTTTACATGTACTTAGTCGATTACAGTTTGTATGAAACCTGGTCACTATCCTTAACCCAATAAAGCTAAAGCCTTATTGCATTAAAATGTTATTAATTACTCTCTAATTGGATATTTATTATAATGTACATATGATTCTAATTGTTCTCCAATATTTATGTTGACTCTATTGTCCACATAAATTAGAGGACACCGCATTCCAAGTATAGAAATAACAATGTAAGTATTCAGAAATCAAAACCCGACAGCATACTTTAGGGGTTGTAACTGAAAACCAGTGTTTCGCTCTTCAGCAGAAAATTGTTGGACTTTACACTAAAGATGGTTTCGGAACGGTTTACTTTGTATGGGAACTCGAAAATTTGACGATGGTTTCTTATGGAAAGTTGTTCGTACTCAGGAGAGGAGTCACCAGTAAACAGGAATTACACGAATTAAATTTCACCCTGTATAATAAAATTCCTGTATTACGAAAGTTTGATAGGTATTCTTTAGATGTAATTAACGTACCTATATAGTAGTCCTTAAAATCGTTAAAAAATGGCATGAAGCTTTACGGTGGCCATATTCGGGGAAAAAATGCAAAGACAGTGTGCCGCAGTGGCTAAATGGGCCAACAGTCAGTGTGGCACACCACTCAAAGAGCGAAACACTGGTTTTCAGTTACAACCCCTTCTTGTGGTTCTTGTTGTGTTACTTCTTGTGCGGTGTCCTCTCTATTTCCCCTCAACTTGTACTGTCATTTAAAAGAATTCAGTATTAAATAACTACTATATCTATGGAAAAGCAATTTTAAATAATTACTATACAATTACCTATAACATTATTTTATGTACGTATGTCATCCCTGTGTGATCGACGAAGACTGTTTTACCCGAATGCACTGTGTGAGAGTGTTACCACGTTTGTGTGTGTGTACTTCAGGGAAGAATTGGGCACTCTGCAGCGTCAAGTAGAGACCCTAGGCAGATCCCTCCAACCCACACACGCGACGGCACCTAGCATTTATCAAGGTAACTCATTCTTCACATCAACAGCCACTAAGTCCACTGCTGGACGTGGTTTTTCCAACGGCCACACAGCCTACAAACGCCTGATTGATTTACTGTACCAAATTTTGACAATTTGCTGAGGTTTGAGGAGGCAGTTACGTGTCCTTAACAGAGCGAATAAATTGACAGGACTATAACTCATCCAAAGTAATTTGGGCGTCGACGATGTGTTGACAGTGCTCCTCGCCTGTTATTAGGAGTCTGTAGGCTGTGTGTTTGTCAATTCCTGACGTGATTTATTTATTTATTTATTTACTT
Source organism: Oegoconia quadripuncta (assembly GCA_949316235.1). Lineage (NCBI taxonomy): Eukaryota > Metazoa > Arthropoda > Insecta > Lepidoptera > Autostichidae > Oegoconia > Oegoconia quadripuncta. The sequence goes on from OX438746.1 coordinate 5,967,889, forward strand.
ATTTACATAGAATCAACAGCATTATTGCAGTAATTATATTATAGTAAACTAATACCAAACTTAAGCCAATTAGTGATTCTTATTATGTTACTAACAATGGTTATCGTTATAATTGAGTGGGTAACGTTTTAATTATATTACAAGAAAATTGGTACTTTTACATTATTGTTATTATATAGGTATCAATAAAACAATCCTCAGTAATATACGAGTCGTCATGTTAGTGAGTCTAAATTGCAGAGTGTTAAAAGTCAAACTATATATATAGTTTAAAGTCAAACTATATAGATATAGTGATTTGTATTAATATCCATGGGAGGAATAGCCCTATTCGCTGGGCAGGCGGCGATTGCAGGATATTTGGTGTATACCGTTGGGGTGACGATTTAATCGCCTTTTACAGCACCCTCAGGAAGAAACGTCGTGTTCAACTCTGCCGGGAAACACAGCTATTTCCATTATTTTTGCAGTAGTAGATAAGTACCTATAGGTAGTATTGGCACACGCATTTTCATTAATCGAGCAGAGTTTATTCCAAAGTTGATAGTTCTAGAAACCTTTTGCAAAATGAACTGTGTTATTGTAGGAAGAAAATTATGTTTATTTGCTTAGATTTTGGGTACCTACATTATAATTTGGTACCTACAAAATTTGCCTACAAAGGCGTGCAACTTTTCAATTAAAGTAGATACTTATTTCTTGTTATCATTAAAATTATTTATTATAGTTATGTAAATAGGTATATACATCCTACAACAACAATAAAAACCTATCAATTTAATATTAATGTTTGCATCAATTATCAATTACATTTTATATCTAATCGATTCGTATCAAAAATACCTATAGGTTACTTGTCAAAGTAACCTATTTTTCCTTTGTCGTTGAGTTTGTCGTGTATCTTTCTGGGGATCTATTCCTGATTCGTTCGCATTTGGATGTGCATGCAATAATAATTATAATTCGAATTCACATTCGAATTTTAAGAGTTCGCATTTTTTAATTCATTTCGTTCGGATTCCCGACATTTGTTTGGTGTAGTGGCTGTAGTAGTGGTTAGAAACACTGATACTATAAGGTCGCGGGTTCGAATCCCGCTAGGGGCATATGTTTGTAGATGAATACGTACAGGTATAGCCGAGTTATATGGATGTTTTAATTTATAATATGAATATATTTATATTAAATATATATATGTGTAGTTTACTAATTATCTGTTGTCCATGATACAAGTTTAGTTGCTTAGTGTGAAACTAGATGGCGCGCGCGAAGGATATTTATTTACTTATATCTGTCTCCCGAGATATTGAGATTTCTTTGTAAGTTGGTAGGTACTTGTATATAGTTGTACCTCGTTTTCTGTATAATAAGTAATAACACAGACTTGTTAAATTTCTTCTCCCTTTCATTCCCTATACTTTATAAAGACTTGCACGTGAATTTGTTTCCGAACGTAAATTTCAATCAATAGCTGAAAATCCAATAATCGATCCCCTGTTCCTTCCTAATCTTTAGATTTACATTCGAACACTATCGGAATTGTGATCTGCTCCATAATAAAAAGGTACCTAAAAAACGTCCGAATTGTGAATCTCGTCCATTTTGAAATCAGTGAATAAGAAGGACACGAAAACGTATGAATTGTAATATCATTATCTAATGTGTAATTTAATTTGTAATTATTTTAAAACTGACTGCAAAAATGGGGAGGTTTTATGTTTGTCTGTATATATTTTTTTATGTATCTTCGTTCAGCCATGTTTTCGTCAATTGATAACTGATATTGATATTTAATTTTTTTTAATAGGGTTTACCGCTAGTGTGGTCTCATATAAATTTGGTTAAGTTCTGATGATTCACTCAGGAGATAGAAAATTGAACATCTGAAATCGGTTGTTTTTTAATATAGCTATCTGTTTCCCTAAGGTAAAAAGTTCGTAGTTTTCGTTTAGTTGAAATACTGAGTAAATTTATCATATTCCTTCCAGCACCTCCCACGATCACGCCCGCAACAAGTCGAAATGTACCAATTACCCTATCCACAACCAGATCAGACCATACCGGAGCTGACCCCACCAGACACCCCGGATCTGGAAGACCAGTCGCAGAACTCCCACCAAACGGAGCTGACGACACCGGAACTGGGAGAGAAGAATCTCTAAATCAAAATAGTGATCTCACGCCAGTAAATGAAGATACTTATAATGCTCTAGGAAATATAAGTCAATTTAAAGACGAACCCTTTAAGGAACACACTAATGATAGATCGGTTGAAAAGCCGAGTGAAGTAGGATTAGAGCAATATGCGCAAAATTATAGTGAAGACAATTATGAGCAATATGATCCGAATTATGGACAAGTTCAAGCGCAAGATAATGTACAATATGAACAAGGTCAGGTTGGTGAGAATGTTGAATATAATGACCAAGGATACCAACAACAATATGAAGGATCTGGTAATACTGAAGGGCAATATGAAAATTATGAACAATACCCTCAACAGTACACAGATCCTAACGCGCAATACGAACAGTATGGAAATTACGAGGCCGGTGCTGATTATCAACCAGATCAGAATTATGATAATACACAGTATAATCCAGAATATACTCCAGAACCCGAATATCCGCCCAATGTTGAAACAGTACCAAATGTCCAAGTTGGGGAAAGCAAAAGAAGTAATTCACCCAATGAAAAATCCTTGAATCAGAGTTAGCGAAGTTTTAGGTTAAGTTTCTATTTATTTTTGTGCAATATCTGTTATTTGTTGAGAGCTTTTGTTTAGTCATAAGGTTGAGATTATGCACACCATACGTCATGTTTTTGTACCGATGGCAGTTTCTCCATTTTCAATTTTTTTTTCTAAAGATTATGATATCATCCAAATACGCCAAACAACTGTGTTGAAAAGCTAAATATCTTCGAACCGGTTTAACCTATTCGGACCAGGCATTACTGAGATACATCACAATGCCGTCAAACACAACACCCATCGTTTTTCGTCGAGGGTTAATAAAACAGTTTCGTTCACTATTTAACTACAGTACCTACAAAATTTGCTTATATTTCTGTTGTGTGTCAGTTCACCTCAACTCAAATGCCGCTACCGTACGGAGCAAATACAAAGACCGATAGTTCTATGTATTTGTGCTAGATTTCAATATAGATAAACTGACATCAATATGTGAAATAGTTTTGCTTTATTAATTAAAAATAAAACATACAAGTTTGCTATTCCATCATCGGACCTCTCAGTCGCCAAACAGACAGAAATGGCGCTTGATGAAAAAAGCGTAGGTACACAATAGCGAGGTTTTATACAAAACAATATGTATCTATGTAATTTGCAACAGAAATGATATCAAGTATTCTAAATTACAAATCAATATTTTTCGCTCAATACATTGACTTTATAGAGCAAAAAGTGTTTTATTTATTTATCCTACACGGAATTCCTACTACATCACACTCCGGAACGTACGTATGGGATGATAGAATCCCAGAATACACAAAGTGGAATTTAGCTATTTTGATAATGTCGAGCAATCCGGCAAAACACGTGACGCCAATGTGACGTGAATGAAGGTAATGATGTGGAGCGGTGACGCGTGGCGCAATAACCGTGAGAAGAGACGTTGTCAATGTGTCTTGCTTCCATCACAAAGAAGGTAACTTTGCAGTGTGATATTGATGTAACTAAGGTTCTGTCTGTCAGTCGAATCGGACGGGAGGAAATGGCACGATGTCACCACTTCCCGTGCGCCTGCCACACGCTGGACGGCTGCGTAGAGACGACCTAGTAGACCGGCTCGTCGAAAATTATCCCCACCAGCAATGGTCGGTGCAATGCTGGCGCGCAAGGAGGGTTGGAAGGCCGCGGCCTCCTTCTGCAAAGCAGTCATGCTCCAGACGTCAGTCCATGTTTTTAAGCAGCCTCTTGTAAGCCACCGATTTACCTTAACGACTGCCTCCAACCGGTGCCGAATATTTAACGTGTTCTCCGACACACGGAAACATTCTTAGCCACTGGTGGTCACCCATTCAAGGACTGAACGCGACAGACGTTGCTTGACTCGCTAATCGAAAACGAAGATTTCTGCCCAATCTAATAAACACTATGTATCTCAGCAGGTTGAAAACTCTATTGTAGTTAAGCTCGCCTTTGTACATTTTATATACAATGCATATTTCTGTAACTATTTTGTGTACAAGATATTAAGAAGATTATATCCACTGATTATACCGAATGCGACTACGTCACGAGTGCTTCCGCAATACCTTGTATTTATCATTTGCCTGAACAGCTTTACATCAACTGGCTGTAAAAATCCACTCTGAACATAGCCTCTCCCGTTGCCTGATAGGTTTCCATGGGAGCATTTGCTCTATAGCCATGCTGGACAGGCGGATTAGCGATCGCAGATTTTTAGGAGCCTTTTGCAACAATGAAAAGAGAAGAGATGGGTTGGTCATGTTCTGCTCTGCCAGGAATAGGGTTGCCAGATGATAATTTAAAAGAAGAAAGGATTAGGCTAATAAGGCATAATTAAACGTGTTGCCTTTTATAATTTACTTTATTTCAATCATAGCTCAACTCCCAATTTTCGAAAAAAGGTCTTGCTTTTTAACAATTATGTAGAAAATCTTAACACATTTTATCATTGTGATATTGTGTTAGAATCATCGATTTACTAACTACACACCGAGTCCTCCAAGTCACTGAGTGTTTGTTTCTGTAGCCAATTGCGCATTGTCCATTCCTCTGGACACGGCGCACGCAGGATATTATCAGCATACATTTAAAACACGTATAGCAAAAGGATACATAAGGAGAGGAAGGACGGAGAACAAATAGAAGATGGGTGTCTTTTAGGACACCATCTGGCAACCCTAGTCGTGAACCCCACGGTCCTCAGCTTCCTTACCATGTTAACTGCTTGGTCAGGCCCCTAAATCCGCTAAAATTAGAATCCAGTTTCGTTTCCATATCCATACTTATAATAGCAGATTTGGATGAAAGGCAACTTTTTTTTGCTGACCCGATTTTGAAGAAATGTTCCACGAGGAACGAAGTTGCGGACAAAAGCTAGTCTTAAATAAGTCTGCCGCCAAACGGCAATATAAATAGCATCGCTGTGTTCCGGTTGTCAGAGATAAAAGTCAGTCCCCCAAATAAGATTTGTTTCTGGATCAGTACGCTTCCACCTTCGGCCTCATCTTCGCTTAACATCAGGTGCAATTGAGGTCAAGTTAGCACTTGTTGTGCATAAAAAGATATACAGTATAATGAGATTACAGTTATGGATATAATTTTTTTATTTCTAACCAAACACCAAATAAAACATGTCACATTACCTGTAGGTACGATCGGATTCAAAAGTGCATATCGCTCAAACCATTAAAATGATATAATACCTTTTAAGGTATGTAGGTATGTTCGACTGCACTTTGAGCTGGGACCGCAAATATGCTCTTTAGAACCCTACTGTACTTCTACTTAATCTATGCAGTCGGGTGCTGACATACCATACCCCATAAAGTATTTCTAAATTTGATATGAATATAAATGCTGAGTAATAATATTTCTTATTCTATTTATAAATTCAACTCGTTAACCCTACATACCGTGCATCTGCATAATATTTTATTTATGGAATTATCTATTTCTAAGTGAACGACAACGACGAGTTTTTCAATAAAAGGACAAATTTAACTTTTAATGATACCGATTTTTTGTTCAACGAAAAATCAGGTCAGCTAAATTACTGTCGAATATTTGATAACAAAAATAAGACATGATTTTAAATACGAATCTAAGAGAAATGCAGCCCTTACACCCTCTCATTAACACGTTGGCGGACACTGAACGCCTATAGACGTAATAACAATAAAACAGCTATTGATTCTGATTCGGTGTCCGTGAACGCGTTAATTTTTGTGTATATTGCACTGCCATCCAGTGCTCAGTGACATGCTAAGGCTCACAATACTATGTTATAGCAAATACACATGGTATAAGTAAAGGAACGATACATATATATACGAACGATAGTCATAATACCCCCGTTAATTAAGAATCTTCAACCAAAACTTACATTTTATATCATTTGTAAGTTACAATTACGTAGATACGACATTGGTGTCGATTCGGTTGCACACGAACTAAACTAAAACCAGATTTAAACTGGTGCTGTCACATTATATTGTTCCAGAGGCAAAAAGACAGACCTACTTTAAAATTGGTTTTAGTTTAGTTTGCGTACAACCGAATCGACACTATTGTCATAGAAATCTGCAGGCGTTTTGTACACATTTTGTACACGCATTTAAATAGCATTTGTAATTGTAACATTTATAATGTTTTTACTTGTAAAATTCTTACTTTGTAAGTGTTATTAAACAGCACTTATCAACTCAACAAATATGTCACTTAAGCACAAAATTGTCGGGTTGTAAGGTTTATTAAACAGGGCCCTGGATCCCTCAACATTGACATATTATATATAATAGAAAATTATTTTAATTGTATACCTACTTTTGTTTCATCAGATACTCAGTTAGCCAAATGCTTTCAATTTTAGTTTTCTTTAAAATAGTTACAAATTGCCAGACGAATTGTTTGAATTGAGAATCAGCATGCTTCACGATATCGCACAGTATTGCTACTTTTCCCTGGTTGTAATAGTAGAGGAATAATTGCAATTTAAATAACTCTTCTCCATTAACCATTGTGTTCATACTGTCCCTTAGATGTAATTCGCTGTTTTTAGGGTATATAAAACTAAGACAATTTTTATCAGCAAATACTGCTAATTTAGAAGCCTGCAATATAAAGGTCAAAACGCATTTAATGTCAATAATTTTGTTTCTTTGCAAACGATAAATAGAACTTAAGTTAATTTTCACAATCCAGTGACACGTATCAATTCCCTCAGTAAATAATAAATGAGTTTTTAAAATTGGTATCCCATTAGAAGGTTTAGAGTTATATATAGTAACTAGATTTACATCAACGTCTCTCTCAAATTCCGTGTGTAGTGGTTGTATTTCCCTTTCTGCACATCTATGCAGTTTCCCAATATGACCTTTAGATCCAAGCCATATAAACTTGCTAGATTGTTTTTTAAAGTAATGAATGTTGATATTTTTACAAGGCATACTTGCTTCGGAACATATTTTTCGGAAGTGCTCAGGGTTATTAGAAATTAAAATTATATCATCAGGTGAGTTATTTACATGGATATCAATTTTATTATTGAACAATACAACAAAACCCAGTTGTTTAAACTGTTCTACAGATAGTCTCTGTCTATTATCTGTGAATTCGTCTCTAATTTTAATACTATTAGTTGTAATATCATTGATAACGTACTTTTTGAAGCTAAAATTCGTTATAGAATCACCTATTTTTATTAGTTCATTATTGACAAGTTTCTGAATCAAACAGGCATTCACCAAATGCTTTTCTTCACCAACTACTTTATGCAGTGTTATTTTCTCTCCATGAAATTCTATTTTGCGATTTAGTAATTCTTTATGTGATTCAGTGTCAAGTAGAGTAGTTCTCACATCTATTTTCTCTATATAATGATGTTTATTTCTCAGATGATGTTCTATTTTTTTATTTAAATTATGCTCAACTAATATAAAAATTTTTTTAACATTACAATTCACAATCAAATTTTCCAATTTCATACACAGTAATTCTATGTTATCAGCTTTGTTACAGTCTATTATCAAAATATCTAATACTAATGATTGTATTTCAGGAATTATTTCGTCATAGCAACCATTCTGAATTGAATAATTCAAATCTATGAAAATATATTTAACATCATTCCTTTGTTTCAAATATTGGTCTAATTTAACGGCAGACAACAGATTTCCCTCAGTCACTATCTTCATAATTAATTCATTGCATGCCAAAAATTTATCTATTTGTAAAGACTGAATTGCATCTGAAGTAAATTTAATAAGTTCATTGACAGGTTTCATATAGTTCGTATAAATAAAATTCAGGGATAGAAGGTTATTGTGTTTAACATAAACCAAAAATTTGGTTAGAAAATCGCAAGTTTTTGTAAGATAAGGTGCTTTGTGGGATTGCATCCACCAACGCTGAACTTCAGCATGAAACATGATTGTAATTACATCGAAGTCGAGTATATTTCTGACCAGCTGATCGTTAAGATTTTTATAGTGTGTAATTATTTTTTTAATTTCAGTATTAAGAATTATTTCTATTTCATGTTCTTTAGATTGATTGGTGAAAAAGTATAATTTGTTTAAAAATTCTTTTACCAATGTTTTATCACTTTCATTAGCTTCTAGTGTTAGTCTGGGAAAACTTTGTACGTTTACGTTAAACTTGTATTTGAAAAGTTTTTTAAATATAATGTGATTTTTTTCCAATTCAGTGAAAATTTTTTTTGCGTAAGGCGAAAGATTTTCATCATTAAATTTCAGACTATTTTCTTCGCCCGAAATAAGTAAATCACCAACCAAGCTTCCAATACCCCCATTGATTTTTAAATCTGTCCAATCGAGTAACTTTCCAGGTCCCATTGAACTTTCATTAATGTTGATAATATTGGTGTCAGGATCGGCTTGGTTTAATAACTCAATCAATTTATGAGTAATATGATCTATTTTTTTCTTATTCTTTGACAATAGATATTGGTGACCAAAAGTAGGAGGAAGATTCAAACGAAGTGACTGTAATTTTTCCCTGCCAGCTAATTCGACCGCTGCTGTTACAACACTTGGTGATATATATATATTTTTTAAATCATTCCTTATTTGGGAATGGTGTGGAGTTTTATCAAGATCATTATCAATAAGGTCAAGTACGTTGTCTTCGTAATTAAATTTAAGTGTGTGTCCAATTAATTTGGCAATATTTACTTCAGATGGCTTATCTATGATTTTTTTTATCAAGTCCCATAAATCCTCACGTGAATGTTTTGATTTATATAAATCAGTTTTTACTAATTCTTTGTACAGCTCTTGTCGAAGGGTAGTTATTAGATGATCATTACTATCGAAAAAAAAATTAGTGAAATTGCCATATCGAAGTTTTTTATTTTTATTTTTTGTTATATCACGTGAAACGTTAATAATTTTATGGGATAAGAACATGTTGTATTTTTCGATAAGTGGATCTGACATCATACTGTGATATTTTGTTTCATTTTGCGTAATGTACTTCGCAAATGTCACAGCTAATTGTTTAATTTGCTGTTTTGCTGATATATCGGCTAAGGCATCTATATCGCTTAATTCGTAATTAAACTGAAATATCTGTCCAGTGCCGGAGGAAAGCAACAAATTAGTTATCTTTGTACAGGTAGGTTCACGAATGACTTTCTTTTTAAAATCTTCTTCAGTTGTCGTATAAATTATGAAATTACAGTCAATGTCTTGAAAGTCGTTTTTAAATATGGGGTCAACGTCGTTATTATTTACATCACTATTTTTCTTAGCTGAAACGTACTTTTCCCTGATTTGCAAATATTTTGCGAAATATTTACCTAAATACAATTCTTCACGTTCATTGAGAACATCTTCAACCGTAAGTTTGTTCTTTTCCGTATTTATGCGGTGCTTAGTCTGAATAAAAGTAACACATGGGTTTTCTTGCCCTTCAAAGTCCAATCTAAATATTATGTCATCGATCGGATTCATATCTTTAACATTCGTGGCCAAATGAAAATTTTTAATTTCATGATCATAAGTCGCTCTAAGCAGAATTAAGCTTGTAAGCTTACTCTCATACAAATGCCCATGAATCCCATTTGCCCCTTTTTCTTTGTCATACGTTAATTCTTTTTGTTCAATGGTAATTGGCAAGTTATTATTTCTGGTTACTAAAATATTATTATCGTGAGAGGCATTATCAGCGAGATCTTGTTGAAGTGGCTCCAATCCAATATGACTTCCTGAAGAATAATTCTTGATCATACTCATAATACCTTGTTTATCATCAGGAGCAGTTAATTTTGCGATTGCCAGTGGTGTTTGTCCGTAGTCGTTCTGAGTAATAGTTGGCTTCTTTTCCAAAAGTAACTTGACAATAATTGGATTACAGTTACGAGCAGCAACATGTAATACTGTATTATGATTATCAGATGGATTTTTAAAGTCAATGTCGGCTCCATCATTCAACAGATGTTGGATCCTTTCTTTCGAACCACTGCACTTTACAACGTCATATAATTCAGTAGACATTATCCGTAGCTCTGTTCAAGTCACCAACTGAAAAAATTAATTGTTATGACATTACATAATTGATAAAACTCGCCAGTAAATGCTTGTTTACTTTTTATTGTTATTTAATTGACTGATATATAAGAGGTAGGTAGTTTAAAAGTGGCATCCGTGACAGAAAAGTTGAAAGGAAACCGTTTAGCTTGGTATGAACATGTTATGAGGAGGGATGAAAGGCATGTTATTAAGAGAGTGATGAATATGGATGTCGATGGTTAGAAAGGAAAGAGGAAGACCACCGAAAAGATGGATGGATTGTGTGAAGGGTGATATGAACGAAAAGCGAGTGAATGAGGAGGTAACTGCTGATAGAGGACATTGGAAGAAAAACTTACTGCTCCCAGTAGTCTTCCAATCTTATTTACTGCGCCAACCCCAAATAAATTTGGACCAGGACAAGAAGATGAATGATTTCGACGACCGATTGGTGTAGTGGATAGTGAAACCAACGGTCGCGGGTTCGAATCTCGCGAGGGGTAAATGTTTGTGTGATGAATACGAACATTTATTCCCGAGTGTTGGATGTTTATATAAATATTTATGTATGTTTGTCCGTTATCTAGTATCCATAGCCCAAGCTTTGCTTAGATTGGGACTAGATGATTGGTGTAAGTGTCCGAAATATTTATTTATTATTATAAATTTTATCCTTCACATTTTGTACCTTATGGCAATTCCTTACTCACTTATAATTTAAAATAGAATACTATACATAAACACACACACACACACATACATAAACACACACACACACACACACACACACACACACATACATAAACACACACACACACACACATACATAAACACACACACACACATACATACATAAATACACACACCCACGCACACAAACACATCTGACCAAGTAACCTCTCATTTTATATTTACAACTCATATAAGCATTATTTTTTTTGTTATTCAAAGCTGGTTTTTAGAATTATTTTTAATGTACAACTTATTTAAGGATAAGTCTGGCTGCATAAAGAGGATACGCACTTTGCCTCTTAGGCACTGTTGGGGTTCTCTTGGGGTAATGTTTGATGTAAGTACTCACTGGTCGTGATGCGGTCAGCTCAATTAAAACGGTTCTTCGTAAATAACCTCTGCCAAAACTTCGTCTGTAGACGACAGATCTTGTGTCTTGATTTTCACAATGGTGTACGAAGTATATATAAATTGCAAAGCACCATATATTTGCGGATATTCGCCAGGGGCAGGTAATCTAATTTCTTCAGCGTTTTGAATTTTTGCTTTTACTCCGGTGTCGAGAGAGCGAGTGAGTGTGTGTTGTTGTTGTGGGGTTCCCACATACAAATCTTGATTTAAGTAAAACCAGCATAAAAAATACAAGTTTATGACCTTTACTGAACATTCTCCCACCCCGCTGGCGAAATGATGAGAGCCAGAGTAAAAACTCAATTTTGAAAGTTATGAAAACTGTGTTCATGCCGGCCAATAGCAATGTTATTATATAAATATTATACCTAGATACATGTTATAAATGTTGATGATAAGATAAAAGGATTGATAAAATAGAAAATAAAATTATAATGTTAAAAATAAAATGATGAATAAATTATGATGATGAATGATGATTAGATTCTCTAGTGAACCTAATCACATCCCTCAGGAATGGGACATAATTTAATAAGTGGTCGTTCCATGATACCGTTTGCTGTTTTGACAGAGGCGGAACGTGCTGTACCGTCTCGTCCAGAATATAATTTTGTAATTCTGCCAAACCGCCAATGTAAAGGGTGAGTCGACTCGTCTTTTATGTCCACGAGTCCGCCAATTTTTATTTCATATGACGGTTTCGTCCACTTCAAACGCTGTGACAACGTGGTCAAGTATTCACTATGCCACCGTGACCAAAAATGTTGGTGCATTTGTTGAAGTAGTTGCCAACGTGTGAGGCGGTTTGATTTGGTGTTTGAATAGTCTGGTGTTGGAACTGTTGTAAGTGGAGCTAGTGTCAAGAAATGGCGTAAGTACAGACAGGTCATTCGGATCGGTGCTAAGCGGACATAATGGGCGTGAATTTAGGAGAGATTCTACTGGAAGTAACAATGTTTTGAGTTCTTCGTAATTTAATGTTTGGCTACCTATTACCCGAAAAAGATGGGTTTTAACTGATTTTAACGGGTTAAATTTGAATTCAATTCGTTCTGTTTCACACGCTTGGCGCATGAGACCAGATAACTGATTTGATGCTCCTTTAAAATTTGTTCCACAATCACTGTGAATTATATTACATCTACCTCGACGTCCAATAAATCTGCGGAGTGCAGCTAAAAATGTTTCAGTGGACAAATCCGACGCTAATTCTAAGACGCCTTGGTGGCCAAACATACGAAGACGCAAATGTAAGCCTTAGTTGTGCGTGAGCCACGGTTTCTATGATAGGTAATGTTAAGAGGACCTGCGTAATCGCAGCCTACTGATTGGAACGCTTTGATTTGTGTTATACGTGATCGTGGTAAATCCGCCATTTTAGGCTGAATGCTGATCGGTTTGATACGAAAACACCGATAACAATTTGATATAACTTGCCGAATGGCTCGTCTTGGTGATAAAATCCAAAAATTTTGGAGAAGTAAAAACTGCATAGTTTGCTATCCTGGATGCATATATTCATTGTGAACTGTTTGAATAATAAGCTGTGTTAAACGATGTTTCCGTGGGAGTAAAACTGGATGCTTCACATCAAAATCTAGATTAGAACAAGAAAACCTACCCCCCACACGCAAAAGTTCACTATCGTCTAAAAATGGATTAAGTTTTCTAAATTGTTTAGGCAGCATTTTTTGAGCGTGTAAAATGTTAATTACGTCACTAAATTCGGACGATTGTACGTGCTTAACTAAAATCATGAGAGTATCATGAAGCTCATTATCCGCTAAATGATTAGTTCGTTTGATACCGCGCACTGCTGACACAAAACGTAAGCAATATGCTAAAATACGTTGAATTTTTCGTAATGATGAAAATTTTTTAAATAAATTGTCGAATATGTTGAAATCTGTTTGATTTTGATTATATATTAAAACGTTCTGACGCAATTCGCAAGTTTCATCCGGAAGTGTTGAGTCTAATGACACCTGTTCGCTTGGCCATTGGCCGCTATCTGAGGCCAGCCACTCGGGACCAAACCACCAAATATTGTGATTGATGAGCTCATCTGGAGTTAAACCACGACTGGCACAATCGGCAGGATTCTGCTTGCCGGGCACATGTCTCCAGTAAGCATTTGGAATTTTCCTATGAATGTTTGCTATACGATTGCCTACGAATACTTTGAAGTTAAATGATGAAGATTTGATCCACGCCAGTACGATCATGGAATCAGACCACGCATGCACGCTGTCAATTTTGATAATGTCGGAATAAATCTTTATGATATAATGCATGAGATATGCTAGCAAAGATGCGCCACATAACTCAAGCCTTGGTAATGTTCGACGTTTGGTAGGAGAAACTCGTGACTTAGCTGAAACGAGTGCAACATGATGATGATTTTGGTTGATAGTAGAGCGAAGATATACTACGGCTGCATAGCCTGCCTCACTGGCATCACAGAAGCCGTGAAGTTGATAATTCGAAGCTGTATCATGTGTTACACGCCTCGGAATGTGAAGTTGTGATAAATTTGATAATTCTTGTGAATATTTCGCCCAAATGTGATTGACGTCATCGGGAACTTGTTGATCCCACGATGTGCCAAGAAGCCAAAGTCTCTGAATAAGATACTTAGCTAAAAATGTTAATGGTGTTAAAAGACCAATAGGGTCATAAATCCGAGCGAGCTCAGAGAGCATCGTTCGTTTAGTGCATTGACGTGGTATTTGATTGACTTGATAATTAAATACGTCTTGATGTGCATTCCACGCCAACCCAAGAACTTTCACAAAATTACTATCACTATCAAATGTAACATCTGGTAAGGCTTTATGATCCTCTGGTAAATCTCGTAGTACAGCCGCATAATTGCATGACCACTTCCTTAACTCAGAACCTCCTGCTGCCATAATACTGGTAAGTTGATGTTGAAGGGTAATGGCATCCTCAACATTCTGACAACCTGTTACTACGTCATCGACATATAAGTCATTGACCAACACGTCAGCTGCTGTAGGAAATATGAGTTTCTCGTCTTGAGCCAATTGATGCATGGTACGTATGGCCAAAAAGGGCGCTGATGATACTCCGAATGTTACGTCGTACGTACGGACGAACTCCTACGTCGGCTGCTAAAACAATTGAGTAAAGTCGAAAGCGTAAAATGATGCTGTTGATATCTGCCTGCAGTTTACAGCCAGTTAAAAGGGCATCGTTCAAAGAAACACCTTGTCTATCTTTTGCCGATGCATCAAAAACTATTCTAAGCTTGGTAGTAAGACCGTCAGGCTTCATCGCCGCATGATGCGGTATGTAATGAGCAGTAAATGATTGACTCTCACTAGGAGAGATGGCCTCCATATGCCCACTTGATAAATACTCCATGAATTGAGCTTTGTACTCTTCACCAAATATTGGATTTTGAGCAAAACGTTTTTCTAACTGTGCTAAGCGACGAAGTGCAATAGGATATGATTCACTGAAGGAAGGTTCAGTACCGCGAAAAGGTAGTTGAACAATGTAACGACCCGAAGGCTCACGTTGATGTGATGTTTTATAAATATCTTCACGACGAAGATCGTCTAGTGTATAACAAGGTTTAGAAGGTATGTTGTCTAAATCCCAAAACTTTTGAACAGCAATGTCCAGATTCGCATCGATTGATAAATGATTGATTGATAGTGGAGTGGCACTATTAAGAGAACTATCTGTTTCAGTCCTACCCATAAGAACGTACCCAAAAATGGTATTGATAGCCGTTGCTACTTGAGTGTCACCATAGCCGTGTATTTTGCCAGGTAACAAAATTTGTGGGAAAATTTCCCCACCAATTAAAATGTCGACAGGACGGGGAGAATGATACCCTTCGTCTGCAAGTTTCAAATTAGCTATATGTTGATAATCGTTTGAGTTAATCGATTGTGTTGGCATGTTGCCACAAATTTTGTCTAATGTTAATGCTTCCATGGTAAATGATGGTTCCAATTTACCTAACGGACGAATTTCCAAGAAAACCTTACTGGACGAATGTGTGGGTGTTCCGCCTATACCTGCCATAGGCGTGTTGGTTTGATAGCGGGTCAAGCCGAGACGACGCACGCAAGAGTTAGTGATGATATGGCTTTGGCTGCCAGGATCTAACAGGACACGAACTCTCTGATAAGATCCACGACCGTCTTTCACTTCAACTTCGGCCGTAGCCAGCAGTACAAATGACGATGACGTGACATTTGACACATTCGACAGTGAAGTTACTGGAGTGATGGCAGTTTCTTCAACAGTACCTAACCGATTTGATAATTGATCAGCAGCTGAAACAGTTGCTTGAGTTCGTAAATTTGATGAATTACTATGTGATGATGGTAACCCTTTTGATGTTGGGAAATGCAACAAACTGTTATGCCGCTGATTACATGTTTTACATTTGTGTGTTGAAATACATTTGATAATGCTATGATTAGAACGTAAGCAATTTGAACAAAGTTTATGTTCTTTGACAACTTGTGACCGTTCTCGAGGAGATTTTGATAAAAAGTTAGGGCAAATATAAAGAGGATGATTTACTTTGCATAATACACAACTGACAGGTGTAGAAGCTTGTGTTAATAACATGGTAGGAGTTGATTTCGCTGTAGTTGGTTTAAATTGTGTTTGATTTGGAACATTATTAACTCGTTTAGAAAATATATTCGTATTGTTGTTATAGCCTTGAGCGGCAGTAATGATATTGTTTAAAGATGAGCGCTCTAGTGCGTTGCATCTCTCTTGAAGAAATGATTTTAATGTTTCAAACTTGGGAAATTCGCTTCCAGTACAAGACAATTCGAATGCTTCCCGGGAATTTTTATCTAACTTGGTGAGGAGAGAATGAAATAAAACAAAATCCCAGTTTGACGTAGGTAGCCCTAATGAATTGAGCATAGAGAGATTCTCACTATAAGTATCCAACAAATGACGGAGATTTGATGAAGATCCGATGTTCATTGATTTTAAATTAATTATTTGTTCCCAATACACAAACGCAAGATATCTTTTGTTGCTATATCTGTTAACTAGTGCTTCATAGGCACTGATATAATTGGCCTCTGAAATAGGAAAAGCCCGAATTATGTTAATTGGTTCACCAGAAAGGGAAGTGATTAAATATTGAAACTTTTCAACATCTGATAAATCTGATCTTCTGTGAACTAAAGTATTAAAAAGATCTATGTATCCTGGAAAGTCTTTTAACTACCCTGTAAAAGTTGGGAGCTTCATAGGTGGAAGCTTATTATTGGATCTGTGTGAAGTAGCTGGTGTATTGACTATGGATTGAACAGGATTTTCAGGGAAGACTTTACGTTTGATTTCCAAGATTTCCGAATACATGTCATCTGCTTGTTCTTGATAAATTGTTTCATTGTCTATCCTATCTACACTTGCTTTTGATTTTTTAAGTTCACAAATTAAATTGATATGAGATTCATTAAATGCTTCTATAAGCGATTCGAGGCGCGAACACCATGTTTCGAATCTTGAAATGACTGAAGAGTCGCTGACACATTTACGTGCACATACGACTGTATCACATAATCTTTTGTGTGCAATGTTACGTTTTGATTCGTAATGAGCTATTAAAGCTTCACTCATGATGATATTTTGTAGAAACAATGATAGCAATGAAATATGTAATTATATCTAAATAAACACACGCATGTGCATATGAACTTAAAAATAAATAATTGTATACTTCCAATAAATATTGAAAAGTTACAAAAAGGTTATAGAAAAAATTACAAATTAATAAAACAAAAATTACCAATTAGGTAGTAACATTTTTTTCCTATCTGGTATTATTTTAATGTTGACAACCCTAAAGATTGAGGTATTGAATGATTTGAACGTTCTTACTGCGGAGGTCGATTCTCAACTACCAAACAATAATTACGATAAAAATTTGTTATATTCGAAGGACCTTTGTTATGTAGGTATGATATGTATGATATGATAATAAACAATAATCAAAAAATGTTTATGATAAATCAACACTTTATTTTATGTCCACTTAATTTAAAGTATGTTTTGATGTGATATTTTGTTATAACGAATTTTGTAGGTATTTAATACCTAAATTGTGTTATAATATGTTGTAGGTAGCTGATAAATATGTTAAATTAAGTATGTTGTTGTTTATGTTGAATGATATATTCTACACCGAAATAAAGCTTGGAAATATAATGATGATGTTATGTTGTTGTACGATATTGTTGTTGTAATAATGTGTTATATGATGCACAAATACAAACCAACAATGACAATGCTTTTATGATACGATAGACATACGCTATTTGTTACGTATGAATGATAGGTATCTTACACGAAAATTTGTGATTATGGTGATCAACACTTAATACCTACGCTATATGTTACGTATAAGTAACGTTCACAACTTATGTTTAATGTTAGGAAATACTGAGGTGTTTATGTGTCGTATGTTACACAATAAACGGAAAAAACAACGCTTGAAGAAACGGAAATATGTTATGATAAAAATGATTACAGAATAGCTCCCCTGATGGATTGTTGATATACCTACACGTGCGCACGTGCTGACCGAACATGTTTGAACTTGTTCGAAATAAAATGCAATATTTATGAATAGGTATTAATATGATGATTTTGATGCAAAATGCATGTAAAAATGAATGATCTCACTGAAATATGCACTGATATGAAATGTTATGATGATATATGATAGATTTAACACTGTTTTCTATTGAAATATGCTATTGGCGTTAACGAACAAAGTAGACTGTAATTTTTCACAAGGTCGAAAACTATAGGTACAATTACGAAATTCAGCTCGGATGCCAGACCAAATGTTGGGGTTCTCTTGGGGTAATGTTTGATGTAAGTACTCACTGGTCGTGATGCGGTCAGCTCAATTAAAACGGTTCTTCGTAAATAACCTCTGCCAAAACTTCGTCTGTAGACGACAGATCTTGTGTCTTGATTTTTCACAATGGTGTACGAAGTATATATAAATTGCAGAGCACCATATATTTGCGGATATTCGTCAGAGGCAGGTAATCTAATTTCTTCAGCGTTTTGAATTTTTGTTTTACTCCGGTGTCGAGAGAGCGAGTGAGTGTCTGAGTGTGTGTTGTTGTTGTGGGGTTGCCACATACAAATCTTTATTTAAGTAAAACCAGCATAAAAAATACTAGTTTATGACCTTTACTGAACAGGCACCCTTCCGTTTCAGCAAGATCTGGGACAACTTTTTTATTTGTAAATGTGAATTTTATATATTTATTATTTTTTAATTTGTAAATGTGTTACTATTTCATTTTTGTAAATACAACCTATTTTAAATTATTTGGTCATTATAAATAGTATAATTCAGTTGGTAACTTAAATTATTTTACAGAACTTTAAAAACATTAATACTTTTATTAATTTCAGTTTGATACCTCTGGCTGTTCCGAAAAAAGGGGTTGGATTATTGTTCGTAGGTCTTGATAGACAGATAGATCTTAAAAATCAAAGTGATTTAATTTAAAAAATATCTTGATAGTAATTGATGTCAGTGACCATGAGAGATAGGTAGATAAGTAGATAAGGGGAGGTCAATGCTTTCTCGGATGTTTATGTAGTCAGATGACTGTGTATAGTTTTCAATTTTAGTTCAATAAGGGAATGATTTTTTTTTTCAATAATTGTATTTTTTTGGAGATGGATACGAACGTACGATGAATGAAATGACGACAGGTTTCTGGGACTACATGTGACCCACGGATGCCCCTGAAACTCAAGGGGAAAATTTATAAAACCATCATAAGACCTGTCACCATGTATGGATCTGAATGTTGGGCAATGAAAGAGACTGATGAAAGTAGAATGCATGTAGCAGAGATGAGAATGCTAAGATGGATGTGTGGTGTGACTAGAATGGATAAGATCAGGAATGTGTATATCACAGGAAGTCTAAAAGTGGCGCCAATAACAGAAAAATTGAGGAGTAATAGGTTAGCATGGTTTGGGCACATTATGAGGAGAGATGAAAGGCACGTAACAAGACGAGTGTTAAGTATGAATGTGGAAGGATACAGAGGTAGAGGAAGGCCAAAGAAGGTGTGGGTAGACTGCGTGAGGAATGATATGTGTGTGAAAGAGGTGAGTACGGAGATGACGGCTGATAGAGGAGAGTGGAAGAGGATGACATGTTGTGCCGACCCCACCTAGAGTGGGATAAGGGCAGGAACATGATGATACGAACGTAACATGATCAAAACGGGACGGCCAAGTTTGACGAGCATGAACGAACAACATTATGAGAGTGAAAGAAGCAAAAGAGGTGTCAGGATCGTAATAATTGGAAGTCTGTATTCTCCGTTTAACCCTATACTCCACTAAACTTATTTCGTGCTACTTCCACTCTTAGTTTTCTTTTTTTTTTTCATTTTTATGCTTGTTCCCGCGCGCCTCCTGTTTGATAGCTGAAAATCAGTGCTTGCTCGTTCATTGAGCATTTTTAATGCACTAAGCTGTGACTTTGTTGCATGACTGATGCACACATGCACACATGCCCACATTATAATGAATCGGCAGTAAATCTTGAAGGTATTCGGAAAATTTTAATTGTTATGGTATATTTGTTTACATCTGTTTGTATTTGTTAAAAATTGTATGTCTCTCGTTGTATTCATGAATGTTTGTTTCTTATTTGTTAATGTAGTATTTATGTTTGTATCTTGTATGTGTGCCAATTTAAGGCAATAAACTTTTTATCTATCTAAGTATCTATCTATACGGGAAACATGCGTGACTTTATGCATGTTTGTGAAGGTTTATTTGTTTCAGCCTGTACCTATCAGTATAATTTTTCCTTCCTGAGAAATCGGTACCTAATTAGCTTTAGGTACTTCATCATGTCAGTCCGTAACATCCCACTGCAGGGATATAGGCCTTCTCTCGTATAATGAGGGAGTATGGGCCATAGTGCACCACGCTGGCCCAATGCGGGTTGGGGACTTCACATGCCTTAGAGTTTTTATTTCTCAGGCATGCCGGTTTGCTCACGATGTTTTCCTTCACCGTTTAAGAGCAGTCGGATAAATACACATAAGGAATTAAATTAAATTTAAAAAGTCATTGGTACATGGCCTGTCTGGAAATGGAGCCCGGACCTCCCAAATTGGGAGACCGTGTCTTAACCGCTGAGCCACCGACGCACCTTTAGGTACATGGTTTTAAAACGTACGATATTAAATTAAAATTGTCATTATGATCTTCACTGCATTGAAGTAGAACACAGAATCGATCAGTAAAATCTTTATATTTTTAACCGCCGACGTAAAAAGAGGGGTGTTACAAGTTTGTGTGTGTGTGTCTGTCTGTCCATGTCGGCGTAGCGTATTTGGAGGCGGTTTTTTTATTTGAAAGCAATTTTTCTTGAGAAAGTATTATTAGAAAAACAGATAAAGACAGATAAAGAAACATCGATAATTTTTTTTTTTAATAGTTTCAGGAGATCCTTTTAACTTTTACGACGCAATTAAGTTCACATTGGTGGTTGCGGCACGTAGATAGACTATGATCAACCCGTCTTTTCTCGTGGGTACCGTGAAATGCGAGCTTCTTCCAAAAAACGTTATGGATTTGAACGTATAACGGCGATGGGCTCGCCGTGTCACGTGTGCTTTTCTGTACATTTCGAAAAAGGGAAACGCGAAGGTTTCTTTCTTTGATGTTTAGGATACAAGACGACCGATTGGTGTAGTGGATAGCGACCGTGTCAGTGAAACCAACAGTTGCGGTTGCGGTTCACCAAATATAGGACCTAGAGAAATGCACACATGACAGGGATAAGCTCTAAATATATATGGTCTAACAAAATTAACCCGACAAACTTTGGCAATTGCACGAACATGACAATAAAATAATATATTCATTAAAAAAACTAGCCTTAAAATTTTTTTTTTTTTTTTTTTTTATTAAAAACTGGTTTCGCGTTTGGCTACAATCTCACCTGATGGAAAGTGCCGATGTAGCCGAAGATGTATCACGCGCACCCAGTAAATTTTGTTTCCGAGTAAAAAAATTAAATGTAAGTGCAAATGAAAATACAAATTAACAGACTTACTTACTCGATTGTACCTTATTTTATCAATGAGAAAAAAAGACAACGTTCATATGGAAGACGCCAAAGGGGGTGGCGGGTGGCGGGGCACATGTGGCACAGGGCGCAACCAATCACAGCAAGTCGCGGAGGCGCCGGGGAAGCGTCGGTGGCGAGCGGCGAGTGGTTCGCCTTTCGGCGTCGTCAAAGATACCGCGGGTCGTGTTTGTGTGTTGTGGCAAAGAACTTAGAGCGCGCGGCCATTAATGTCCAACTCACAAAATAGATAGACCTTATATAGATGTTTTTTGGTGGAAAGTAACCTAACCTTTTACGACAACCAGGGCAAGAGCGATGGGTTTGTAATAAAAATAAAATTTTGAATTTTCAAATTCTCCAGAGTGATTTTTTTTGTCGATAATTAAACAAGTCTAGGAATGCGTTGCGGGACTATTTTAGTAATGATCCCGATGCGGGATTACAACTACAATATCGGGATGGTCCCGCGGGATCCGGCCGGGACGGTTGGCCACCTTATACGCGTACCTACAAGTACATGTTTAGGGTACTTACTTACTTGAGCTTTCTTTGTAATAACTTCCTATCTTAAAGGCCGTGAATTTTTGCACATGGCTAGATTAGGTAATCTAGCCATGTGCAATATGAATGTGCATGTGCAAAAGAAAATATTTATATTCTATCACTGACAGGTGTCAGTGTTAGAATATAAATATTTTCTAACAAATCGGTAGCTTGCTTTATATAGGTATCTAGAGTAATAAAACAGACTATTAGGTTACAATTACCACTGTGAATTTCATTGTGTCGGAAAATATAACTTAGAACTCCTGTATTTACAAAAAAAAACGAACAATAATTTATTTATATTTTTGAAAAATTTTTAGAACTCTTAAAAATTTTTTGGAAAATATAAAGTAGGCATTGATTAATTTTAAAAAAAATTGTTTTAGGAGATCTTAGCATTTTTATGTTCACAGTGGTAACCTTAACTTTTATAGTAGTAGGTTTTATAACTAAATACTAAGTATACAGCAAGCTAAGAATGGTTAGAAAACATATTTATTCTATTACTGATGGGTACTCTATCCTTCTACAAGAATCAGAAACATTAAGTATTAAGTATAAACATTATTATTGTCATTACTTTCGAAAAAAGAACACGCGAAGTATCTAATTTACGGTCAGCGAAAAATAAATCCATTGCAGGAGCGTTTTTTGAATTTGGAACATTACAACGCTCCAGCAATGTTGGATGAAACAGCGTGCTGGGGTTTTTATATTATATACTCTTTGATTGGATCTCTTTTATCATTCTTGGCATACCAAAATCTCTTTGCTTATTACAAATTGCGTTAGTTAGAATAAGAAAACTTTATTTGATCCATTTAGCGACACTTATACAATACATTTTAGTTGTTACCTATCCTACTATATAAAATATAACACAACATAGAAATGTGGAACTTAATATAAGTAGGTATGAATTGGCTTGTTTTCGGTGTCGCAAAGTGGCATCAAATCAAGTCCCCAACTCAGCATTTCGAGAGAAGAAGATTTCGTCGTAGTCGAGAGAAGAAGAACGACTACAACGCTGGTTTTCAGTGGAGGTGAGATCACGGACGCTCATGGGACACACACAAATAATGAGTAACTACCTAAGTACCTGTATGGGACTAAATGGGAGTCAGTATTTACTGGACGTAGCCCTAATTTCATTTAGTTCTTTGTTGTTGAGATGTAGTAAACAAAACAATATTTGCTGCACCTACAAAATTAGACAAAGGAAGATAAGAGTACCTAGTAGGTATGAAGGTATTTTAGCATCCCCAACGTCCGAAAAATTAAAAATATTATAATATTATAATCTTACCGAAAAAATAATTCACTTCTGCACTGTCGTGTTCCGTCAACTTGTACTTAGTACACGTTATAACAATAAAACTTCTATTATGTCTGGTTCACTACACGTGAAAGGGATAAGTGATAGAAAATTTTGCATTTCGTAGCGTTATCTTTGAATTGCTTTTATCTTAGGTTGCGATTCGACCAATGAGCCATTTTAAATCTACCAAATATTATAAATGTGAAAGTTTGGATGTTTGTTTGTTGCTCAATCACGGCGAAACGGATGAACGGTGTTGGATGAAATTTGGTACAAATTAAACATATCCACCGAAGCCGCGGGCAGAAAGCTAGTGTATTATATAGATAGCGCTGTCCAAGGTCTGTCCAATTGTTTGGATACTCATCAACTGCCTTACATGTCCCCACTGTTGTGGCACAGCCTCCTCTCACTAAGGCCCGTATTAAAACGAGCTCTTTAAAAACTCAGTACTAGAACTAAAATTCCGTTTTCCATTTAGTGTATTTTAAGTACGGCAACACAAATTATTAGGAAATTACGGAAATTACCTTCGCATGTGGATGGTGCTTCTCGCTTAGACAATTGGTGTTGCCCAAAATAAGTCGTGTCCCTTTATTCAGGGAAAAATTATATCACAATGGCCTACTCTTCTGGACAGACATTGTCTGTACCCCCCGCGACCCGTGCACCCACTGGCTTTGTACGTCCATGTCTTTCACGTAATTTCATATTTAAACCGCCTCCGTGGCTCAATGTAAACAACATTGGGTTTACGATTCGGAGGTCGCGGGTTCGATCCTTCGATTGATTGTCATTGATAATTAGAAACTCTCTCTACTGTGTGGCTCTGCCCGCGACTGTTGATATTTTCTTGTTCCGATGTATTTAATATCAAATACACAGTTTCAGTACATTCTAGCAAGTGCTTGTTATTTACGTCCCTCCGGTACACATCTATGTTATCCGTGCGATTAGGACGCACGACAACGAATCCTAAACTAGCTATTCGGCCACGGCTTCGCCTGTGTGGAATAACTTTATCGCGGTGTTTATCCCGCGGGAACTACTCACGTTATTGGGATGAAAAATATCCTATCCAGGTTATATTCGATATATACCAAAGTTCATCCAAATTCGTTCATCCGTGTCGCCGTGATTGAGCAACAAACAAACAAACATCCAAATTTTCGCATTTATAATAGTAGTTAGATGGAAGTAAGAGCTATTTAGTTTTAATTGATTATTACTATCATTCGATTGAATTACATTATTTACCATATAAAACAGCCTGAAACACTGCAAACTTCTATTGTACACACGCTTATAAAATAATATTCTTAGGAATCTCTATCACAAGTTTTTCTTTTTGGCGCGGGATGGCGTCATTAACTCTACATAATAAGTTAAGGGTAAATTGATAGATTAGCTAAGGGTAAATTAAATCACACACACGTGTTTGTGGTGATAGAAAGCCGAAAAGGACTAGTATCCGGAGCCGTAAAAACCCTTATTTATGAAAAATGAAAATTCTGACTTTTGAAGCTTAATAATGGCAGAATATTGTGCAGCAAACGTTAGTGATGGTGTACAAGTGAAGGGAAGTTTAAATTAAAGTGCGTAACGGAGCTTTCGGGTTCCCACAAGAAGCCGCCAAAATCTTTTGTAAAGCATTCTGCCACTTTACTGAAGAATGACTTGACCGTGACTAGACTCTGTATACGCCAAGTATACGATGCATTACTTGTTTTGACTGAGACTGACTTACAAACTGAAGAAATAAGATAAATAAGACATGGCTGTTATGTGCTAGATCCCTTTGCCTTCTCCTAGAGGAGAAAATATAACTAAAAAAAAAAAACAATATATAAATAAAATTGCATTGACTCCGGTGATTTAATCCATAATTCGAATTATTCGTCTAAGCCTGTGATTAATTCCAATTTCTGTCTGAACAGCAGAGTAGGTACTTTCATATAGGAGTAAGTGAACACTGAATTAGAGCTCCAATAACAATGGCAGAATCCTGAATGGAAAGCCATTACTCAAAAGAATTGAATGAACAATCATAACATTATCTAACTACCTAATAGACAAAATGGTTTGCGAGAAATGCGAGAAAAAACTCGGACGTGTTATCACACCAGACCCTTGGAAGACTGGAGCCAGGAACACTGTGGAATCTGGCGGCAGGAAAGTTGGTGAAAACAAAGCTTTGACCGCGAAAAAAGGACGTTTTAATCCTTACACGTCCAAGTTCCAGGAATGCAAGTAAGTGTATAAACACTACATTATAATTTTTCCAACAAAATAAGACTATCATTGAATAAAGCTATGGTAGAAGTCGCGTAAGGGAGCACTATCAAAAGACAGACTTAATGAGAAATTTTATAACAGTGCCGGATTTATAAGTGTTCTCCCAGTGCCAAGAAGAGTGAATTTTCTAACTTTTTTGCACCCCCTTACTGATACTCTGACCAAGCGTTCTTGTCGTTGTTGTTGTTATGACCAATTGAGACATAACACATTAAAGTAATTGAATGTTTTTCTATTCTATTTTATTTTTAAATTTCAGAATATGCAGAACAAAAGTGCACCAAGTAGGTTCACACTACTGTCAAGCATGTGCATACAAAAAAGGCATATGTGCCATGTGTGGAAAAAAGATATTGGACACTAAGAACTACAGACAAAGTTCCACCTAGATTTTTTAAAACATAAAATTAGTGTAACAATTACGCCTTATTGGCATACGCAGACCATCAATCCCAATAGACATGTAATATGAAATATTTTCCTTGGAAGAAATTCTGTCAAATTAAGAAGTATGATTGTCCAAGGATGACTATCAATATGGGATGAATGCATGTATTTTATAAATAAACTTTTAACTTTAACCGCCTCCATGGCTCAATGTAAATAACATTGGGTTTACGTTTCGGAGGTTGCGGGTTCGATCCCCAGCGGGGTACATATTTAGTACTCGGTTTGGTTGGTGGTAGGGCATTTTAAATGTCCGCCTGGCTAGCTACCACCATCTTATCTAAATCTGCCGCCAAAACAGCAATGTTCATAGCATTGTTGTGTTCCGGTTGTCAGAGATAAGATAGCCAGCCCCCCAAATAAGACTGGGTTTCCGGGTCAGTACGCTACCACCTTCGGCTTCATCTTCACTTAACATCAGGTGTGATTGAGGTCAAGTGCTAACCCGTTGTGGATAAAAAAAAAACAAAACTTGCTACCAAATACAAAAAAACCATGTCTCAAGCCATAAACATCTGCAGACGACACAGTGTACACACATGGTAATGTTCAAATGGGTTTGGTGGAGTCTATGGTACCTACGTACATCAGAGCTTCTAACTAATTTCGATAATTTCAATAATACTGGATTTTAGAAAGAGTGTAAATTGACTTG
Organism: Oegoconia quadripuncta; assembly: GCA_949316235.1. Classification (NCBI taxonomy): domain Eukaryota; kingdom Metazoa; phylum Arthropoda; class Insecta; order Lepidoptera; family Autostichidae; genus Oegoconia; species Oegoconia quadripuncta. The sequence continues at coordinate 5,994,676 of OX438746.1, forward strand.
AGATTCTGATTTTTAATATTTCTTTTTTTTTAACTCCCAGTTCTCATAATCTGTCAACGGCAGGACATACAGTGTTGGTTTTGGCTTCATTTTTTTTACTTGACTTGTAATAGCACTCAGTGGTACTGCTACGTCATAGGTCTTGAGGCAATCTACGCTTCAACCTGCATCTGCCCTGTCTTGGGTTCATTCTAATGAATGACATTAAATCGTTCTCGTATTAAATCTATTTAATGCCAACGAGTTTGGATGACGTAGCAATCTGTCTCTGTATTTGGGTGCAGTTTTTTCTATTTCGTCCTTGATAGTGACTATATTTAGATCTTGATGTAATTTTGCTTTAGTGACATACCAGGGTGCTCTAGATACCAATATTTCTATAGTAAGGAACTCATTTCAGATTTATTTTATAAAATGTAATAATTCATTTAAAATTCAATCTCATTATCCATATTCAGGATTAAAAAGAAAATCCTGTAATGTGTTGCCATAATTATATAGCTCTACAATTGTTATTGTGCCTAAAAGTTCAATGTATGTGTGTGACCAGAGAAACAAATCCTTTATCTATCATCTGTCTAAGGTTCATAACTGTCCAACACCACCATGCGATTAATGAGAGGTATGAGTTAAAGTCACCAATTTCTCGATGTCTGTAACTGCACTATAGTGTTTCAATTTCTCTGCACTTTTTCCAATACTTCAATCCATAACAACGTTAACTTCATTAATCGCTAGTCTGTTACTAAATGAATTAATTTCGTTAAACGTTAAAGCGTTACATTTCGGAACATTTAACGTAAGTTAACGTTAATCGTGAATCCGTTAATATCAGTGACGGATTAACCCTTAATCAAATTAAGCAATTGCCTAGGGCATCACGTCTGGGGGGGCACCAGAAGAAGCACAAAAAATCCGTCCTTAGGGCATCACGTCTCACTCTCACGTCACCAAAAACCACACCAAAAAAAGTTTATAGGACTAATTTGAAAATTCGCGAGGTTTTTACATAACTCACGCACAATGGACCTAATTCAGAGTGGCCGCTAATTATAATTAGCTTTAGTTGACAGCCGCTAAACACCTTTGCTATTCTGAAATGTCTGTCAAAATCAAATGATAGGACTAAATTGAATATGACGTTTCTAATTTTAAACGGCTAACTCAACTTAGACTTAGCGGCTCAAAAGCTATTCTAGGATGGCCATTTTAGGATGAAATAAGAACTGTCATCGCTAATTTTAGTCGGGACCTCCAGACGTGCCACCTAAAATTAAATTGTATGTAAATACGTCAATTTGAATATGGTTTGAATACTAGTTGTCAAAAATGGACCTCTTGTTGCACCTCTTTCGAGGCGGTGCTAAATTCATTGCAGCAGTTGAACACGAACCACTTGACCAGCTCAGGTGAAGATGAAGCAGCAGCAGATGAAGATTTCAACTGTAGAAGATAGTAGAAAACACCACGGACGGAACTCGGATGATTGACAGCGATGACAGCAATTTCCTGACCACTTTAAAAAAATGATAGCACAGATAGCAGTAAATTGTCAAATGCCGCGAAAATTATGTAAAATGTGGAGAGAAAGTTGAAAATTACAAAAAATAAATATAATAAACGTGTGTAAGATCTTAAAAAAGTAAGATTTAATCATAAAAAGAAATAAAATATGGAATTAATATCGATATCATTCATTCATTCGGTCACATGATTTTTAAAATGGTAACACACATCCAATTCAACCTATCCAAAATTTAGCCCACCACAGACAACTTAGCCGGTGTTTAAAACCTTTCTTAATTTAGTTGGATGACCGTTTTGGAATAACAAATGGTTTAGCTAAGATTAAAATCCGCGTAAAATTTAGGAATTAGTTTTAGTTTTAGCTTTAGACGATGGGCGCCAGAATTAGGTCCAATAATTGTATAAAATAATACATGACGATAAAATAGAATCAGTTTTCCCTAATGTGGAAACAGCCCTGCGTATATTTTTATCGCTTATGATTACAAATTGCTCAGCGGAACATTCTTTTTCAAAATTAAAAATATTAACAAATGAAAAAAGGACAGAGATGATTCCAGAAAGGCTTGATAATTTATCGATATTATACATTCAGTGTACTAAGTATCGGGAATTTGTCAATAAAACAAAAAATACAAATTATTCATCTAAATTTATTTTATCGCCTTCAAAGTAGGCCCCATCGCTTGCAATACAACATCTCCACCGCTTCACCCAGTCTTCCATACATTTTTCATAGGCTATTTGCGGTATGGCCTTTAGCTCATTCAGCGAATTTTCTTTTATGGCTTCTATCGACTCAAAACGTTTTCCTCGAAGTGGTAATTTTAACTTGGGAAATAAAAAAAAGTCAGACGGAGCCATATCAGGTGAATACGGTGCTTGGTCGAGAACTTTTGTTGAATTTTTCGCTAAAAACTCTTTCACTATAATGGCTGTGTGTGATGGTGCATTATCATGGTGCAGCATCCATGAGTTGTGTTGCCACAAATCTGGACGTTTTCGGCGGATACTCTCACGCAAACGCTTCATGACGCCTAAATAATATTCTTTATTCACTGTTTCTCCCTCTGGAAGGAATTCGGAGTGAACCACACCACGGTAGTCAAAAAAAACTGTCAGCATCACCTTGATTTTGGAGCGACTTTGCCGCGGTTTTTTGGGTTTCGGCTCGTTTTCGAGACGCCATTCTGAAGACTGTTGGCTTGTTTGCATGTCGTACTCATAAACCCATGTCTCGTCGCCAGTTATTATACGTTTCATAAAGGTCGGATCCGTAGAAGCTCGGGAAACCATGTCTTCAGCGACATGCTTTCGCTGCGGTTTTTGAACAAAATTGAGCTCTTTTGGAACTAGTCGAGCGGCGACGCGTTTCATGCCTAAAATGTCAATGAGAATGTTGTGGACGGACTTAAAAGATATGTTCACCTCACTAGCCAACTCTCTCAGACTCATACGTCGATTTTCGAGCACTAGCTTCTTGATTCTGTCGATGTTTTCTTTGGTCGTAGCGGTTGAAGGTCTACCAGAACGAGGCAAGTCTACTACTACTTCTCGGCCTTCTTTAAAAGCCTTATACCATTCATAAGCCCTTGTTTTCGATATACACGATTCGCCGTAGGTATTTCACAACATTTTTAGTGATTCACCACATGAAATATCATTTGAAACACAAAATTTAAGGCACACTCTTTGTTCAACAATATTTTCCATTGTAAAAATCGCCGAGGACTCAAAACTATGACCAACAAAAAGTGTAGTTTAAAACAAATTAAATGACAGATCCCGCTCAAATTTTGCGCGCTAAATCAGTACAGTGCTACCAACATGCAGTAAAAAAATTAGAACGACCTCTTTTACGCGGGTCTTTTTATTGACATATTCCCGATACTTTTTACACAGAGTAGTACATAGAGTCCGACATTTTAAAAACGTTAGGCGTTAATACTATATCACATGAATTCAAAAGTTGACATACGGATAGGCGTGGATTGCTTAGGGCATCAAGTAGTCTTAATCCGTCACTGGTTAATATGTGATACAAATTGCATTTTTTATATCTTTGCGTTAGTCATTTATTCATAAAATGTGTTGCTTTGGGTTCTGGAAGTTAGGAACAAGGAAGAAAGACGTGTATCATATTCCCCTTCTTGAACATTAATATCATGGCAGGTAATCTTCATAGAAAAAATCCTGGCGTTATGTCTATGGGTCTTTTTTCCACTTTGACAGCTACCTCCCTCCCTTCACTTCTTTCTTCGTACCCCGAACGCCTAGTGATTGTAGCATAGACAATTCCGTGTATAGATGTAGCTGTAGGTACATACAATATGTTCCTTTGCCCTCGCTCACGTTAATGTCCGCCTAGACATTATCTGAGTAATCTGTGTGTCCGGTCCGCCATTACAAAGTGTTTTGTGTTGATCGAGTGTAGTTAGGTTTTTACTTTCAACCTCTCATGTGCAATACCTACTGTATCTATTTTTGTAAAGGTGCAACTTCTGGTGTACAACTTAAAAGCATAATTCAAGATATAACTTCTGCTGTTAGTGATTCTGGCCTGATACCCGTGGCACTAGTATGTGATCAAGGTACAGCATTTCGCTCAGCGCTAAAGAGCCTTCAAGAAGGTTCGAGGAGAGAGCAACTGCAAGTTGGTGACACAGTTGGTAAGTGGTGTCCAATGACAACAGATCAAAGCTACTATGTTTAGTCCAGTATAATATTGTAATAAAGTTGGTAAAGTAATTTTAGTATACACTGTGTTTTTTTTTCTGACATACCAAGTAAAGTATTCAAAGCATTAAAAATAAAATGTACTTTTTGATCAAACCCAAACTTTTTGATTGTAACATGCACTTTCTCTCTGTTATTTTTACAGATGACATCATCAAAATTAAGGGACATACTCTTAGCGTAGTTTATGACCCACCACATTTGTTATAAGGCTTGAGGAATAACTTCCTTACCAAAAATATCATATTTAAAGGGAAAACTTCGAAATGGAATGATATTGTGGAAGTCTACAAGAGAGACTGCAACCACGCACAGATGAGACTGCTACCCAAACTGAATGATGAACATGTCATACCAGAAAAAATTTAAAAGATGGAGGTAATTCTGATGTTCTAACTTTTGACCATCTAACTAATATTATAAATGTGAAAGTTTGGATGTTGTTTGTTTGTTGCTCAATCAAGGCGAAACGGATGAACAGATTTGAATGAAATTTGGTATATAAGTAGATCATACCTTGGATTGAAACATAGGATATATTTTATCCCGATACAGTGGGTAGTTCCCGCGAGATAAACTAATTTCTGCGATGTCATTGAATGCAAGTGAAGCCGCGGGCGGAAACCTAGTATAATGATAAAGGAATAAAATCCAGGCCTGATATATGTTTATACTAGCTTTCCGCCCGCGGCTTCGTCTGTGTTGAATAACAATTGCGGAAATTTGTTTATCCCGCGGGAACTATTCACTTTATCGGGATAAAAAGTATCCTATGTTTTAATCCAGGGTATGTTACCAATTTCATCCAAATCTGTTCATCCGTTTCACCGTGATTGAACAATTAAACAAACATCCAAACTTTCGCGTTTATAATATTAGTTAGATACAAATGGTTCAGGGAACAGATATATTTATTACTATTGATATCTGTATAACTTTTTGTTTTAGGTAAAAAAACTGTGCCCGAGTATTCAGCAAAGCTGTAGCTGCTACATTATCCTATACTGCTGAATTTAGTAAGTTGTTTTAATCTCAAGTCTATCTTTATAACAAATACTAATATATCATAAATAATTCATTATTGACCCTATCAGTGAAGTTCAGTGGAAATTAACAAAGAGACTTGTATGTTTTATTTCTAGGCATCACTTTTTATAATTTTGTTGCAGCCCAATATGCAGATGGAACTCAAGTAACGTCCAGTATGAAGAACACAGCTGAGATGGTTTCATTCTTCGATGATTTATTTGATTCGGTGAATGGAGCTGCCGTCTTCAGCAAATCATCAAAAGGGAAACCACTTCGCAAAGCAGTAATGCAAAATAGCAGACATCACATGTTCTGGACCCAGGCAATTGCAAAATTGAAAGAAATTGCGTTTATTGATAAAAATGGAAAAGAAACATCAGTGCCATCTTTAAAATCAAAGGCTGTGGCAATTTTTTGTAAGTAAAAATATAAAATAAACGTTTAAATAAATAATATGAAAGTTTTTTATTTAAAGATTCTGATCACCTTAGAGAATTTCGAAACTCGCCGCCCTACCAATATAAGAAAGCGGCGATTTTCGAAAAAGAGTCCAAACCTTTCCTGCTCTGCTGCTGCTCCAAAATACATGACCCAAAGTGCTTGCACCCAGAGCCATAAAACTACTTTCGGGGCATATCCAGATTTAAAAAAAAAACAACTGTCAAAATGAAAAAAAGAGGTTGCTATGACTATTTTTTTAGTTCCCGAGATTGTCGTCTGATACATAGTATCCCTTTATAGTCTGAGATTAATATGTTAAAGTTCTCGTCTGAAAGCGAGGCTCATTTCTGCGGCGCTAGAATATCTTTGCCCGTGTAAAATAGACGTTCAACGGTATCTTTTTGCTAAATAGGTACTGGATTAACGATTAACGGACTTGGGGAAATTAACGGAAGTTAAAGTGTCCGTTAACATTTTTTTAAATTAACATAAAAGTTACTTAACGATTAATGGATTAACGAGTTAATGCCCAGCTATGATAATAAGGCTTTGTTAGAAAAGGTTTTTAGTGTGATAGCTGCATAAAAAGAGAGCTAAGTGTGTATCATGCGTAATAGGATTCCGTGGTCACAGTGTATTATAAAATATAAACTATTTTTGCAGTTGCAGTTTTATTTTGTATGGAGCTCAAACTCAAAGTATTAATTGCATTCCTTTTTTTTATGACATTATGGTGTACTGTATTAATAAGGACCTTGTGAAGGCACAGCAACATGAGACGGTAGCATGCACTAATTAAGATAATTACATAAAATTCTTAATACATTATTTACCAGCTCGATATTTAACCTATTATATTATCATATGTATTTTTACCATTATATTTCAATTATATTATTTAGTGTAGTGGTTAGCAACTCTAACCACTATACCAAAAGGTTGCGGGTTCGAATCCCGCTAGGGACATATGTTTGTATGATGAATACAGACATGTGTTCGCGAGTTATGGATGTCTTTCATTTATTTATGTATTTATTTACAAAAAAAATATGTATTTGTGTGGTTTATCAACCATCTGGTATCCATAATACAAGCCTAGTTGCTTAGTGTGGAACTAGATGGCGCTGTGTGTATGTGCAAAGAGATTTTTTTTTATTTTTTTTTCATTTAGCTTTTACAGCTGACTATATGTGAGTTAGTTGGGAGAACTATTCTTCATGAACTATTTAACCGTGATATTTTTTCTTTAAATTTCGTTATACATATAAACTACTAATATGGCTACATTCAAAATTTTCAAAAATATCGCGAATAAAATTCACTCTCTACATAATTAAACAAATAAATATCTTTGGACATATACACAACGCCTTCTAGTTTCACCACCACAATCTCACCCGATGGAAAGTGACGATGTGGTAGAAGATTAAGCACGCGATCCCAATAAATGCCTATTCATTCTGCTCTTGAAGATCCCAAGGTTGTAGGATTCAGGAAAGACTGACGCCGGAAGGGAGTTCCATGCCTCGGCTGTTCGGATGATGAATGAAGAATCGAACTTCTTAGTGCGAATGTTCGGTATATTAACTATATACGGGTGGAATCCCTTCCCACGCCTAGTGCTCCGAAGATGAAGGGTGACGGTGGACTTTTGCCTTTTGAACAAACAGTAGCTTAAAAAATCTAAACACTGACTATTTTAAGCGTATCGTAATTTATTTTTAAAACTATAATTATTCATTATTTTTATATCGTCAGGCAGCTTATTAAACAGTAATTATGTCTTAGATGTAACTTAACCTAATTTTGAGTCAATAAACTAAATTTATTTTTAAATTCAAATTATTAAATGCGTTGCATATTTTTAGGTATAACTTGTCACAGCTTCACGGTTAAGTGGAAAATTCATTAAATTAGGTACTATTCCTCAAAACAGTTGAGCATGAAAATGCAATTATCTTGATTAATTACTACCTACATAAATCATAACCTTACCAAAAAGCACAATACTGGTTCTCGCGATCCTGTAAATACTGCTACCCATTCGGACTAGAATTTACTATGGAATTAAATTATACAATGCTAAGTGTTTTAGCTGTATTCATTACTTTTGTAAGTATTGTACAGTACAGATTAATTTAGGACAACCCCTCAATTGTAGTATTTAAGAAAAAGTTAAAAGATCATCATTTCTATCATCTTTCGTGATATTATTATGTGTATGTCGGTTTATAATATATATTTTATGTTATGTATATATTTACTTTATGTAAGTTTATTTATTATTATTTTAAATTAATTATTCGTTGTAGTAAGTATTATGTTTTCTTTTTCACACAATTGGCTATACCCTTTTCCTACTTCAATGCTCAGGTTACGTGGAAGAAATCTATTATAGAGATAAGTTCACCTTTGTCTTTTGTACTTTATTATTGTAATGTTTTGATGCAATAAAGAATATATTATCAACATCATCAGCCCGTAAACATCCCACTGTAGGGATGTAGGCCTTCCTTCGTATATGAGTTAGTATGGGCCATAGTCCGCCACGCTGGCCCATTACGGGATGGGGATTTCACATGCCTCTGAATTTTTATTTCTCAGGCATGTAGGTTTCGTCACAATGTTTTAACATGTAAAACGCATTGGTACATGGTCTGCCTGGGAATCGAACCCGGACCGCGACTTAACAGCTGAGCCATCGGCGCTCCTAATGCGTAAGCCACTCGTATTATATAGCGCTTGGACAGACAGATGATATTTAATCCGCCGAAGTTAATTAAAAGGATTGTGTGGTCCCCATCTTGCTTCGGGACGAGAGCGTAGCGCCTTATTACATAAATTTCTCAGGACGAAACGTCTAGGATTGGACAGATTTACTCCAGAAAAAATGATTTTTGTGTTTATGACTTGTTTGATACACTGTAAAGTACTTTAATCATACCGACAGCAGTTCGGTTAAATAGCCATTCATCCAAGTAGGTATGCAATTTGGGTATATATTGGAACGCCTAACTTAATATTGTCCTAATCGTTATTAGCATATTGAGACCTAAAAACGCACTTTTTTACCTTTCGCCCTTTTACGCCTTGCCTTAACCTTCGGAAGGCCAATCGACTAATCCAACTCATGAGCAGCGTTCGGGAAACTGCGCAACGTTTTCTCGTCCAAAGTGCTTGAAGACGAGTCTTTAATCAACATGAATAGTGATGACTTACAGCACTGACACGTGTTTCTCACAATGGGCTTCAAGAAAGCTCAAAGTCACGCAACTATTGAGAGGGCGATGCTCGGCGTTTCACTACGTGAACGAATCAGGAATTAAGAAATCCGCAGGTCCCTGACGTAATCTAGCGGATTAGCGATTGAAGGGGGCAGGGCACATAGCTTGACGAATTGATGGCCGGTGGGGCAATGGAGACTACGGCCTTGGACGTCCACCCAAAAGGTGGACAGACAACCTGATAAAGGTCGCGGGGTATCGATGGATGCAGGCCGCTTTTTTTTTCTATATGAGAGGGCGGCAAACGAGCATGCGGGTCACCTGATGGAAAGCAATCACCGCCGCCCATGGACACCCGCAGCACCAAAAGGGTCACAGATGCATTGCCGGCCTTCCAACCAGTCATTCTAGAATTCTATGGGGGAGGCCTATGTTCAGCAGTGGGCGTCATGTGGATAATATGATGGACCTTCTTTATTAATCACCAACAGTGTCGGGGTGCTCCGACCCATCTTGTTCGCTCCCTGCACTGTCAAATTTGAAGGTTATTCTTTTTTATTAACTAATATTCTCAACCGAATAGGGAAGGCTCATGCGGAAGCGAAGCTTCTCTTTGCTCCCGAACCTAACCAATAGTGTAGGGTTGCTCCGACCCACCTTGCTCGCTCGCTTCGTTCGTTCACTACAAATGTGAGTGATGAAATTATGAGCAAAATAAATTTGGCTAACTGTATATATAGTATATTAATGTTAGGGTAAATAAAAATACTGCGTCATCATTATTATGCCGAAAGACGTAGGAATACCAATAGTTCTTAGACATTTAATATTAGTGATTGCAAAATTTGGGTTTTATATTTTGGGGCCAAGCTTATTATTATATTATTGCGAAAGTTGTGCATAACAAATTTTGGCTAATGATGTTCAGGCAAATGAAATTAGAACAAAAAATTTACGCGATTACTGAAGGCTGAAGAGTTACATTAAAAAAAAAAATTTCCTTTTTACAGAGGATTCGAATAATCAATGGATATTTCAGTCGCCAATCATTGGAATATATTGGAGGTGAATCTGTTGATGACGATTTACACGAATCAGTAGTTGTTTATGTAGCTGTAAGTGTTTAATGTTTCTATTTTTAATTTTCTTTCACAAAGGAAGTTTTTAAAGTAATTTGAATTAAGTAACCGCCAGTAAACACTCCTGTGTGTGAGACTGGAAACTGAATAAAGATTTTATAGGCTCTACAGGGTGAATTTGAATCCGTGTAATTAACTTAATTGACTTAATTAACTTGCCTCAAAGAACCATAGTCGAATTCAATTCGAAAATTTAGGTTACCCATACTAAGTAAACCATTCTGAAATCACCTTTAAATTTAACACGTTTACTGGTACCCGCTATCAATACGAAAAGAAGACAACCTTAGTATTAAGGAAAGGCAGGGCGCGGTCAAGTATAAAACACTGTATTTATTAATATTTTAACAAAAAGCACAATTTGCACGCCCGTGAGGTGACCGTCTCGTCATCGACCGTCCTTTGTCCTGTCTTCTTCCGTCTCTGTCATAGTTTAGTCCGCCAGCATCAGCCAGGTCCAAAAAGTCCACAACACTTAGTATTTAATCCCATCAATTTTCGGCTGAACTCAGAAATTACACGAATTAAATTTCACCTGTATAATGTAGCTTTATGAGAAGAAAAAAGGGGAGTAAAGAGGGGAGTCACGAGCAAGATCAACTTTAGTTCCTCATAGAAAAATATCTAATTAACCGCCTCCGTGGCTCAATGTAAACAACATTTGGTTTACGATTCGGAGGTCGCGGGTTCGATCCCCAACGGGGTACATGCTTAAGTACTCGGTTTGGATGGTGGCAGGGCATTTTAAATGTCCGCCTGGCTAGCTACCACCATCTTATCTAAATCTGCCGCCAAGTAGCAATGTTAATAGCATTGTTGTGTTTTGGTTGTCAGGGATAAGATAGCCAGTCCCCAAAAATGTGTTGGGGTTTCCGGGTCAGTACGCTTCCACCTTCGACCTCATCTTCACTTAACATCAGGTGTGATTGAGGTCAAGTACCAATCCGTTGTGCATAAAAAAAAATGTCAAAAGAAACAGAATGTTGTATACTGGATGAGTTTTTTACTGCTGATTACTCCTATTAATTGTAATTGTTATTTGTGTGTACATTTGTTGACCAGTGTCCGTGCGTCATTTGGAGGCTCCACTGAAAGCCAGCGTTGTAGTGAATGGCTTCAACCCATGCTGAGTTGGAGACCTTTTTGACTCCACCTTGCGACACCGACAATTAGATGGCAAACACAATGTTATTTTTTGCATGTGTCTCGACTGTGTAATATTTATACCTGATTGTTTGTGTCATGAGATGGGTTAAATTAATTTTTCTTCCGTTCTTTCTTACCTATTACTTAAAAAAGGGTATATTAGGTAAGTGAAATGGAAGGTATTGGCATAGGTATATTATATATTTTTTTTATTCAAAACTTTCATACAATAAAGCGTTAATTGTGTAATTTAAGTGTCGCGTTTGTGGCCTAATCTACATAATTACACCATTAAATTAAATAAATAAAGAAAACTTGGAGAAAATATCCGATTGACAAATTTGTCAATCAGACAATTTTGCATATGCAATATCTTGTGAGTTATTGCATAGAACATTCCATCTTCGCGGACAAAATTGTCCTATTTGAATCAAGAAGTCCTAGTCAATTGTATGGTTAACTCAACGATCTGCTCCCGACATAATATTAATCTGTCGGGGAAAATACATACGTAGGTAAGTATTTATATTCGATCATTATTTCACAGGCGCCCTTCAAACATCAAGCCACTGTATCCACTGTTACTAATATTTTACCCAATGAATATAATGAAAGGCAGAATTTGGAAGATAGTAATGATTTTCTAAGAAGATCTTGCGACGGCCATCGAAGGAGAGCTTGTAAGCGAGCCTGCAAGAAAGCCGTCAAAGCGACATGCGATGAATACAACTGTAGAAGTGGACTAAGAAGTACATTCAAGAAAGAATGTAAGAGGGCATGCAAATCTGAATTCAGCTGACGCAAGGCTGTACTGTAAAATCTTATCAAAAATAAACGCAACAAAGTGGTCAAATTCTCTTAGAGCTTATCAACGTGGAGTTGGGACTTGATTATGCCAAGTTTTTTTTTCAACTACTTAATAAATAGATTAAAATTATAAGTACCTGGTATAATTTCCTTTAGTTCAATATTTACCATAAATAAATACCGGAACACCTAGACAAAGAATCCGGCTAACATCCCACGGAAAGCAATAAATCTTTCGACATTCATTGGTTTATGAAATTGATCCTATCGACTATTTGATCTTATATCATTCACATTCTTTTTCTAAACTAGATTTCTGGTAAACGTCCAATTTGAAACATTTTCTTTAAGCAAAAGGTTTATCTGGGTGCTTGGTAGTGGTAGAGATATGAGATATGGGGGGGGGAGTTCTCGCGTTGAAAGGCAATATCCGGTCTTAACTTCGGTCTGGGAATTATGGTCCTTACATATGAAATTACCTTTTTGTGTACAACATTAGTTGGAAAAGGGGTGCCAAGAAAATTACTTTTTTTTTTAAATAAAATTCAACTAAATAAGACGGTCACTATAATGGGAATCGAAAATTTTAGGCTACTAAGCCGAAAGGTTTTGACGTGTAGGCTTTTAGTAGTAAAGGCTACTAGAAGCTAACTAACCGTGTAGAAAATTAAACAATGTTTTTTGTATGAATATTATTTATTGATTTACATGAAATTTTGCCGCATACCTACTCGTATTATTTACAGCTTAGCGATTTTCAGCGTAGGAAGTTCATTGATAACTTTTTGCTGTAAAAGTCCTGTCTATGACGGTATTTTTCACTGACCTGTAGGAGTAAAATTTTTGCCTTTGTAAAACTTTACTGAAATTTGGAATAAAATGGTAAGTATAGCGTATGTCCCATACTCGACGACGGTCGGGAGCACTCGGCTTCCTCCGCGACAGAGCCGCGGGAAGGTCCCTTCACGATACGAGTGAAAGGGACGAGCAATTACTGGTCGGGGCTGCTCGGCCATCTCCGGTGTCCAACCGCCCCCGCCGTTTCAAACTTACCACGTGACCCTCGCTTGGCGTCACCTACATCCCACTCGCCCGTTCTGTTCGTGACGAGCTCTATTAATGTGTGCACGCGTATTTTCACGGACGGAACCACATCTCGTAGTGTACCTGAACTCTTAGAATTGTGTGTCGGAACTTACCAGATTATAATACTAATTATTGTTACAAAGCCCTGAGAGTCTCATTTTAGCAGTGAGTGACTACCCAACGTCATATCTGGCGTCCCAACGGTGTGGTTTAGGTACTTTTTTTTTCTCGCGAGTGAAAATTGTGGTTTTTCGTGTTCGTAGGTATTATATACCTATAGTTTACGTGGGACTTTCGTATATCGGACCAAAATGCCACGTACTAGACGTGAAAGACGTCTCCAGCTACAGCAGGAACCCGATAACGAGAATGACGCTAAAAGCGTTACTCGTCATCAACAGCAATACGTTGAGGGGGAGGATACTTCACGTAATCTCTTCACCCCGCCGCCGCCGACCCAGCATTCGCATCCGCAGCAGCATCAGCATGTGTACCATGCGGAAGAGGAGATATCAAGCATTTCCCACCCCTACCGCGCTGATGTACCACGTAGTGCTGACACCATCTTCTCACAACAGAGTGTGTCTATGCTTCTGGAAGGTTTACAGCGATCGCAAACAGACGCCATCAAAGAAATATTAGATAGCGTCCTCAGTCACCGCGCGGCAATGTCTACGCCCATGCCGGTGGTTATCGATCAACAAGTAGGTAATTTTGCACGATGCAAAGCTACGTTCAGCGGCGCACCATCTGAATCCATTGAAGGCTTTGTAGACGCCATAGAAAGCTACAAATCGTGTGCAAATGTTTCCGACGGCAGTGCCATTAAAGGATTATCGATGCTGTTAACACATAATGCTGCCACATGGTGGCAAGGAATAAAACACCAAGTGAATACGTGGGATGAGGTCGTTCAAAACCTACGGTGCGCCTACGGCGACCGACGGCCACCCCATCGCTTATATCGTGATTTATTTGCAACAGAACAGCAGGAAGAAAACACTGATATTTTTGTTGCTAAGGCACGAGCCCTGCTTGCAAAATTGCCAATTAATGATTTATCCGAAAAGGTAAAATTAGATATGATATACGGCCTACTCAACGTGCGGATACGAAAACGACTTCGTAGAGAAGAGTTCACGACATTCCCTGAACTTCTCTATCATGCACGTAACATAGAGGACTCCATCGTGGAATCGGAACGGCGAAACGCAAGTACGAAACAAATAACAGCGACCGCCAGCGGAGCATCCCGCGCGGCCATGTTGCCGCCACTCGCGGCCGTTGCGTTTAGTGGCGCAGCGCGCGCGCCAGCGCGTGGCGTGCCCGTACGCGCGCAGCACGCGTGGCCCGCCGCCGCGCCTCCGCCGCCGCCGCAGCACCCGTCGGCGCGTGGCGCGCCCACTGCACCCGCAGTGCACGTGCTGCCGTCAGCGCCGGCCTCCGTCCCTGCACCCGTACCGAAGTCGCAGCGCCTTGTCTGCGCTTATTGCAAGCGATACGGACATTCACGGGAACAGTGCCGTAAGTTGGAGAACCGAGGTGAGTCCCACTATAATACAAACTCATCCACCGCGAGTGATTGTGTCGTAAATAAGTGCTATCCGGAAACTTTTTCCAGTGTCGATCTATCTGTGCGCGGTCGTAAATCAAAACCAAAAGGAAACAATAAAAACTTTGACTTTAAACCAAAAGACATTTTTAATAAGAATAATTATCAATCGAATAATTTTGTGTCTACGAACGGGGCATACCAACCACAGTCACATCACGAGGTCAATGACCACGAATTAAATTCGATAGAATTGAGAAATAATGACGACTTGTCGTTTGTAAGCAACGTTTGTAACGACAAGGGTACCTGTACCTGTTCTCGCACTTGTTCAAATTGTTCAACCAATATTTCAGTTTCGTGTTGCGATGAAACAAATAGAAATCGCAATAACTCTGTTTCTAAACCTCAATGTAAACAATGTAACTCTAACAAAATTTATGACGTAACGCATGCCCTTTCTAAAGGAAAATGCAGTAAGTCAAAAATTTCTCAAAATTTGGTGAACAAAAGTGTGAATGCCATTTCATCGAAATGTGATGATCAGGGGGCACGGAAGTGTTCCGGCCAAGTTCCTATGTCTGTTTCTTCAGAAAGTTTTGAAAATTTACAAAATAATAATTTTGTGTCTTTTAATATGAATGATGATTATAGTGTAACTAATATTAAGGATGAGGATTGTGTATCTAATATTAAGGAAGATGACAAGTTGTTAGTGTGTAGCGTCCGTGACAAACTCGTCGAGCGCCGCGATTTACGTCCTATTTTCAATATTGAGATTTTGGGGGTTAATGGTACGGCATTGATAGATACCGCTGCTAAGCACTGTATTGCCGGACATACGCTGTACGCTCTCCTTTTACGTAAACGACAGCCGCTTACAGCCTCGACAAGGAAAATTAAACTTGCCGACGGCCACGTACGCGAGATGAACGTATTTATTACTACGTTACAGGTGCGTTTAGAACACATCGTCATTACTCTACCATTCTTTATTTTTCCGGAGTCTAATAATAATGAGTCTCTGCTCGGCATTGATTTTTTAAAGACTGCTGGTATCGTTTTAGATTTTTTAAACGATTTATGGTATTTTGGTAACTGTACCGATATTAAGCATAAATTGCAATTCGAACCAGCTTCGCATGCCATTTCCTGTGCCTCCACAGATGTTCTTAGGGATGACGAAGGAACCCAACTGGAATCAGCGCAGCGACAGGATCTTGCCGAGATCCTCACCAAGCACGCAAACATCTTTCAACCAGGGGGAGCGCCCACACCTTTTGCGGAGCACCGCATCGATACAGGTGAGCACCCGCCAATAGCTGTGCCTCCTTATCGTTTGAATCCCGCAAAAAGAGCAGTCATGAAGCAAGAAATCGATAAGATGTTGCAGGAGGACATCATAGAAGAATGCGAATCCGCATGGTGTGCTCCAGCTCTGATGATTCCTAAGCCTCGTGGTGGTATCAGGTTCTGTGTCGACTATAGGCGCTTGAACGCCGTTACCAGGGCGGATGCTTATCCCATGCCCCTCATTGATGAGTTGCTGCAGTCTACGAAGAGGAACTGTTATATGAGTACCATCGATCTTCGATCTGGCTACTGGCAGGTGAGTGTTAAGGAGGAGGATAGAGACAAGACAGCTTTTATTTCTCCTCTCGGTATCTATCGCTTCAAGCGCATGCCGTTCGGACTCAAAAACGCGCCAGCCACCTTCCAGAGACTCATCGATCGCCTTCGCTCCTGCGCATCTCTAAGCGAGATAACAATCCTGGCTTACCTGGATGATCTCCTAATAATTTCTGATGGATTTGAACGCCATCTCTTTGACCTCGAAGCAGTTTTTGAACGCTTGTCTGAGTATAACCTCCATGTTAATAGGGAGAAGTGTGTTTTTGTAAGGAAAAGTGTAAAATACCTTGGACACGTCGTAACTCAAGACGGTGTCTCCATCGACCATGACAAGGTCAGTGCTGTTCTCGATATGAGAGAGCCGACTAACCTCAAACATTTGAAGACATTTCTACAAACGTGCTCGTGGTTTAGGAAATTTATTCCAAACTTTTCCCAAGTAGCCGAACCATTGACGCGTCTGACTAGGAAGGATCAGGTGTGGACTTGGGGTTCAGCTCAGATAAAAGCTTTTGGTGAATTGAAGCGCTTGCTAACCTCTGCACCAATTCTAATTCAAGCTGATTTTAGTCGACCCTTCATTCTGCGTACTGATGCCAGCAACTACGCTTTAGGCGGAGTTTTATTGCAGGGTGAAGGTAAGGAAGAGCGGCCAATTGAGTATGCCAGTCGTCTACTAACTTCTGCGGAACGGAACTATAGCACTACAGAGCGAGAAGCTCTTGCTGTGGTTTGGTCGGTTGAACGCTTTAGAGGTTACATAGAGGGTCAGCCAGTCGTTGTAGGTAGTGACCATCAACCGCTGAAGTGGCTTTTAACCCTGAAGTCACCGTCTGGTAGATTGGTCAGGTGGGCACTCAAACTGCAGGCTTTCAACATTCAATTCGAGTACACTCCGGGTAAAGCCAATGTCGTGGCTGACACCCTTAGCCGCCCTACCTGCAAAGAAGAGGTTAAAGGTCAGTGTGGAGTCTGCTCGGTTGTCGTTGACTTACCAACAAGGAATCCTTCCGATCTTCGTCATCAGCAACTGGACGATCCTGAGCTGGAAAAGATAATAAAGGATTTAGAAAATGATTTCGATGCTAATAGCCTTGAAGGTAAGCGCTGGTCCGAAAGAGGTTATTTTATGCAACAAGGAGTATTATATAGATATAATCCTGATGTCGATAGTGAAGAACCCCAATTGGTTGTTCCGATTAGTCTCCGTCGCGATATTTTAAAGGAGTGTCATGACTCCCCGCTTGCTGGTCATCATGGTATTGATAGAACCTTTCATAAGATTGCACAACGATTTTTTTTCCCAGGCATGCGGCGTGTCATTTCAGAATATATAAAAACCTGTGTTACTTGCCAGCGGTACAAGGCATCTAATGAAAAACCCTCGGGTCTTCTCCAAACCCCTGTGCTCAATCAAAGAGGTGAAGTTTTAGCCATTGATCTGTTTGGTCCTTTACCGGCCGGAGAAAAGGGGGAGAAATGGATTTTGTTAGTAGAGGATACTGCGACTCGTTGGGTTGAGCTATATGCTCTCACAGAGGCTACTTCGGAAGTGTGTTCTCGAATACTCATAGAAGATTATTTCCTTCGATATGGATTTCCTCGCCGTATTGTCTCCGATAATGGAGTTCAATTTGTTTCGGCCGTCATGAAACAATGCATGTTACTTCTAGGGATAAATCAAAATTTTTTGCCTCTCTATCACCCTGAGGCGAATCCTGCCGAACGCAAAAATCGGGATTTAAAGACACAGATAGCACAGTTAGTTGACACGCAGCATACTACGTGGCCAGAACAATTACCTTCTATCAGGTTCGCTATGAATTCGGCTGTGTGTCAAACCACTGGCGCTACTCCAGCGTATCTTACATTCGCTAGACAGCTGCGTTCTCCGCTAGATGTTCAGCATGACATTAGAGCTGTCTTAAATAAGCAGAATTTCGTACCTCAAATCACGCCTTATTTGGAGAGATTTCTTGACTCCTTGATATCTGTAAGGGATAGGGTAGAGGTACAACAAGACAAGAGAAAGGAATATGCCGATAAGTTTCGTAAACCTGCAGAGTCCTTTGAGGTTGGAGATCAGGTACTGATTAAGTCCCATGTCCTCAGTAATATGGCGAAGAACGTGTCCGCAAAGTTTGTGCCGAAAAGAGATGGACCTTACGCAGTCTCTAAGCAGGTTAGCCCTACCACTTTTCTAGTGTCAAAATTGGACTCTCCTGAAGACGTTTTGGGCAAGTTTCACGTATCAGAACTTACTCGTTTTCATAATCGGGATGCTACGCCTCCCAGTCCAATCATGCCAAAGCGTAAGAGAGGTCGTCCTCGTCAGAACCATGAGAGTGTTGTGCGAGCTCATGACCAGGGTCGGTCTAACGAGCTCGAGGGGGAGGGTATAGCGTATGTCCCATACTCGACGACGGTCGGGAGCACTCGGCTTCCTCCGCGACAGAGCCGCGGGAAGGTCCCTTCACGATACGAGTGAAAGGGACGAGCAATTACTGGTCGGGGCTGCTCGGCCATCTCCGGTGTCCAACCGCCCCCGCCGTTTCAAACTTACCACGTGACCCTCGCTTGGCGTCACCTACATCCCACTCGCCCGTTCTGTTCGTGACGAGCTCTATTAATGTGTGCACGCGTATTTTCACGGACGGAACCACATCTCGTAGTGTACCTGAACTCTTAGAATTGTGTGTCGGAACTTACCAGATTATAATACTAATTATTGTTACAAAGCCCTGAGAGTCTCATTTTAGCAGTGAGTGACTACCCAACGTCATATAAGTAATTTTAAAATTAAAAGTAAAATTTAACCGCCTCCGTGGCTCAATGTAAACAAAATTGGGTTTACGATTACGAAAGAAACGGAGGAGGTTCTGTGTACAGGTGTGTGTGTACGTCTGTATGTTTTTTTTTGTATGCTCACGGATATTTTCGTCAATTGTTAACTAATTTTGATGATTATTTTTTGTTCGATAAGGTCCCATATACTAAATCTAAATTTGCTTAAAATCTGGTGATGCATTCCGGAGACAGAAAACGGAACTTTGCTGTAAACTGAAATTTTGCAAATTTTTTAAAAATTATATCAAATAATTATTTAAAATTATTTTAACCGCCTCCGTGGCTCAATGTAAACAACATTGGGTGTGTGAATCGGTAGTCGCGGGTTCGATCCCCAGCGGGGTACATGTTTAAGTACTCGATTTGGTTGGTGGTAGGGCATTTTAAATGTCCGCCTGGATAGCTACCACCATCTTATCTAAATCTGCCGTCAAGCAGCAATATTAATAGCATTGTTGTGTTCCGGTTGTCAGAGATAAGATAGCCAGTCCCCCAAATGTGTCGGCGTTTCCGGGTCAGTACGCTTCCACCTTCGGCCTCATCTTCACTTAACATCAGGTGTGCTTGAGGTCAAGTACGAACCCGTTGTGCATAAAAAAAAAGTAATCAGTTGGATCGTGGTTCGATAAATATGGTGGGTGACTGAAGCAGTATCCAGCTTCGACTCTTGCAGCTTAAGCACTTAGTACACTATCCTATTTTGTTTGTAGGAAATCTAATTAGGAACACTTTAATTAGGACATTGAAAGCTAGGAAGCGCTTATTACACCATTCTGAATGCAGAGACTAATTCGGCATACATAGGCAGTCCTAAATTTTAATGTGTACTACACCGCCCTGCAAATTGTTAAGAAATAAAAATGAGAACTAACATTTTGTAACGATAACTTCCTTAAATGTTTTGAATTTAAAGATATACCCATCAATTGAGCCCTTTTTTTAAACTTAATATTTAGTTACTTACTTAGTACCTACTTGCGTTTTTTACAAATGCT
Organism: Oegoconia quadripuncta; assembly: GCA_949316235.1. Taxonomy (NCBI): domain Eukaryota; kingdom Metazoa; phylum Arthropoda; class Insecta; order Lepidoptera; family Autostichidae; genus Oegoconia; species Oegoconia quadripuncta. The sequence goes on from OX438746.1 coordinate 6,014,837, forward strand.
TAATTTTTAGCAATTGTTACTACAATTACAACACTTTATTATTAAATGGTCATTCGTTTTTTCCAGGTTAAACCGTATTTTCCCTGGGCTAAGTCAGAGACTAATTCGGCATACTTTGCTGGTTGACGTATGGATATTTGAATTAACAGAACCAAGCCTCCCAGCTATGTATGCCGACTTAGTTTCTGCATTTATGTTGGAAGTAGTGCGGTCGGGACCTTCCTATCCACTAAATCGGAATCTAACTGATCTAACAACGATTACACCTTTCTATTTCCTAATTAATTTCTTACAAATAGGATAGTGTAATAAGCGCTCTACATTTATTTATATTTGTTTATTTATTTTCAAAAAAATAATTACAAGTAACAGTCTAATTACTAAAGTACTTAAAATTTCTAATGTTTGGACTCTGATCCTCAAAATAGATCAAACCTGTATCTTGAGGATCAGTTCCTTCCTTATAGGTAGTAGTACTACTACTGTAATACTCGTATAATATAGGCTGTGTCCGTTTTACCATTTATCGAGTCACAATCTAAGGCTTTGATGGATAAAGACGGATAACAATACAATTCACATTTGAATTACATATGTGTAGTTAGCTTGTACTGATACATATACCAATACTTATTCTAGGTGAGTCGAACTATTCTTGGGAACATAAATTAAAAATGATACATTAGAATGTACCTATCAATACAATATAAATTTACACTCCACGATCCGATAGTGGGGCTTGATGACTTGTAACACACGAGGATCAGACCCCCACAAAACAGTATAAGGAAACTTTCTCAATGTAACATTATTTCACTTATGATTTGTGGTGGTAAATAAATGAATAATTCTATTAAAGTTTGTCTGCCATGAAGTGAGCGACCAGGCGTCGTCGTGTTGCAGCATTGGCATTGAGCGATTGACCAGCTTCAGTTGTTTTACGGCAAGCTTCTCCAATTGACCCAATTCTTATGAAGCTGTAGTGATTAATACTGAGACAGGACCACCATATCGTTACCATAAGCTGATCTTTCGTTTTAGGAGTCCTTTGTCTGGAGCCCCTTTACAGCAATGATCGCTATGGTTGTCTTACAAGATTCATTTCTCAAATAACGATCCGACACGGAATTCCCTCATTATTGTGTCGGTTTAAGTAACGGCAGGTTGCCATTGGCGTTCATTTGCTCATAACCTCAAGCTGCTACTAACTCAGTCTTGTCTGATCTGAGATCATTACCAATTTCCTCATTCAAAGTTTGTGTCAGGTTTTTCCGCGGGATTCATGGTCGCAATTTCCCAAACGGAAGCGATTAAGCCAAAAATGTACAGAGTGTGTTCGCTTGTTGAGTTTAGCCTATCTACACATACTTTATGTTGCGTTTCCTCCGCGCCGTAAATACCACAACGGACTGGTATTCAAAAATAATGCGAATTATCAACTTATCCATCACTAAGACCCGTATTAATTGAAGGTGACGCTTGAGAATCTGTTGCATATTAAAACAATATCAAAAAAAAAAATAGTATTGAGTCTGAGACGCGATCTCAATCTCAAGGTCGATTTATTAATACGGTCTTAAGTTCATGTAAATATCTGAACAAACTAACGATGAATGAACTCACTGATTCTGAAAACAGACATTGCTTTAGAACAAGAATTATTTCAATTTGGAACTTCTACGCAAACAAAAATAAATAGCCACGTTTTATTTCGTAGGTAAGCAACCTATCGTGGTTAGTATAATCTTTTCGAAGCTTCTTTCCACTCAATTTATTTTCAAATAAGCATTTCGATTGATTGGTGGTTTACATCGACGATTGGCTGGTTAAATGAATAAACGTTGAAATAAAATATGTAGTTCTGATTGCAAAAATGAATCTTTTACACCATATCGTGAAGGTTTATGCCGTGTTATTGGTAATCGTAAGTATTATGCATAATATTTTATTTGATACCCTCGAACCTACGTGGATGAAGTAGGTACAATCAGGTTTTTATCCAGTGGCTTTTTATTTAAGGCGTGTTCCTACAGGGTGAAATTTAAATCGTGTAATTCCTGTTTACTGATGACTTTCCACTAGGAAACATAACCAAATTCGATCAAAAACTTTTCGATTACTTATACAAAGTAAACCATTCTGAAATTACCATTAATATGGAAGTCCAACAATTTTCGGCTGAATTCGACTATGGTTGTCCGGGTCGACCCGGAAACCCCAACACATTTGGACGACTGGCTATGTTATCTCTGACAACCGGAACACAACAATGCTATTAACATTGCTGCTTGGCGGCAGATTTAGACAAGATGGTGGTACCTAGCCAGGCGGACATTTAAAATTCCCTACCACCCACCAAACCAAGTACTTAAGCATGTACCCCGCTGGGGATCGAACCCGCGACCTCCGAATCGTAAACCCAATGTTGTTTACATTGAGCCACGGAAGCGGTTATGATTCTAATAGGGTATTATATAGGATTTATATTACTTAGTATGATATTACCCTTATTTGTCCAATTTCAGGACATATGCGTGGACGGAGAAATAAGCATACCTAAACGTCGTCCAGCTGTCAGGAACGTAAATCTAGATGTGACAAAGAAAGACAAAAATGGAATGGTGGTGGTTGTTCTCAATGTAAGTATGTTTATTCCAATATTGATACTTGTTTTATCAGTTGTGGTCTGCTGTCGAACCACGTAAAAGATTTAGCGTTCGATTGCTAGTAATTTGCAGTTTAGCTCACTTTTTTTTTTAATGCACAGCGGGTTGGTTCTCTACCTCAATCATACCTGATGTTAAGTGAAGTAAGTGATGGTAAGTTAAGTGATTTTGTACCACGTAAGCGGCCTAGGAGTAGGGGATAAATTTCATTTTTTTGCAAATTCAGGCGTTATTAGATCTGGTCCATTGTATTTATATTGATATTAGCAACATCATATTTTAGTGAAACTTCTTTCTATTTATCTTTGTTCTTCAAGGGAAGTTCTATATATATATATCAGTTTTATGTCACATAACAGTATATTTATGTATTTATTTAATTTACATAGCACATTTTTATTCCTTTGATATTATGCAACTAGCGACGGTAACTCGTCTGCTCTGGGTGCGACAGTAAACCAGCGCTGAGCTCCTATAAGCTCAGCATATAGCTGAGTCGTTTCCCTTTCGCTGCTGCAACACTTATCTGAGTGTTCTGTTATTTTATTTGCCTAACAACTGTTGTATATGTTGCTCAGCCGAAATTTTATGTATTAGGCTTAAGCTATGAAATAAATGACGACTTGTTTGGTGTAGTTGTTAGAAACTCTGCTGCTATACCAAAAGGTCGCAGGTTCGAATCCCGCTAGGGGCATATGTTTGTATGATGAATACGGACATGTGTACCCGAGTTATGGATGTTTTTCATTTATATAGGTATTTATTTACAAAAAAAAAATGTATTTGTGTAGTGTACCCTCCCTGTGTCCACAACACAAGCCTAGTTGCTTAGTGTGGCACTAGATGGCGCTGTCTGTATATGTCCAAGGATAAAAAAAAAATATTTTGTATTTTGTATTTTTGGTTTTTTTGTATATCTCGAAGTGGCGAATAAACAGTTTCTTTCTTTCTTTCTAATGGATAGACATATCGAGTTACCGTTATTTATTTCTAGGGCGCTTACGTGATGTGACTGAATATGTTTCCGATTGTAAATAAAATGAAATCAAACCGACGGCCAACAGTAGCTTCGATGTACAGTCGCCAACACAATTAAGGTAGCAGGTCTTTATTTATAAATATATTTAGGCGAAAATTTAAAGAGAAATTGTTCAAATTAAGCCTGCTACCTTAATTGTGTGGCCGCCTGTACCATCTTGAACCGTTTTAGGTAAAATTACAAAAGTTAATATTTTCTACACTATTACAGAAAAACACTCCCTTTAATCAAGGAAAGTCTCCTCGTAACCGTGTGAACATTTTAAAAGAATCAACCTCCAGTTCTTCAGAATTTAGCGACTCTACAAATGAAAATGACTTCAATTTCGATCAAGAAACCATGTTGAGATGGAGAGGGAACTGCGACAAGAAGGCAGCAAAGATTTGCAAGAAAGCCTGCAAGAGTGCCATAAAAAATGTCTGCTACGAATTTAGGTGCAGAAGTTCAATGAAAAGCAAATTCAAATCTGAATGCGGGAGGGAATGCAAAAAGCAGTTTGCCGACAATAACGACTAATAACTCGACGGTACTGGCAACATCGCAATATTTGTAAATCTAGACGAACATTTAAAAAATTGGCACGATCAAATTCATCCTGCTGTACAGATTGGGTCAAGGCGTTGGGCCAACACGGTATTTAAAAGTTATTGATTTTGTCGAGCCTCGATGACTCTAGACGCAATTTTTTACCTTTGACCACTAAATGTTGGACATGTTCATAAATAAATGTAAATGTAACTAAATCAAGATGTAACTGGACTAAGTTTAAATGTACTATTATGAATAAGGTTGTATTTTTTATGCACAACGGGTTAGCACTTGGCCTCAATCACAATAATTAAATAAATATCCTTGGCCATGCACACAATGCCATCTAGTTCTTTGAGCAACCATAGGCTTGTGTTGTGGATACCAGATGGTTGATCTCTTCAATTTAAGAGCTATGCTCTTCTCGGTGGAGTAATGACCACGTCTCTCTACTTTCCGCCTTCGTTTTAAGAAATAATAAATGGTTGATATACTACATAAATACATTTTTTTTTGTAAGTAAATACTTATAAGTAAAAACATCCATAACTCGGGTACATATGTCCGTATTCATCATACAAACATATGCCCCTAGCGGGATTCGAACTCGCGACCAAACAGGTCGTCACGATGTTAAGTGAAGATGAGGCCGAATATCTTATCTCTGACATCTAACCGTTGTTTTTGAAATAAACATTATTTATAAAGCAACCCGTATATTCAGTAGTTATTGGGAACAGTTATTTTTGTTGTATAACCAATTGAACTGTTTACTTGTCTTTAGTTAAGTTTTGTGAGTTATAAAATAAGTATTTTTAGTTTATACTAATATTATTTATTTATGTTATAAGTTAAGTTGGATTTGTATAGTATAACAATCGAATTACTTAGGTATTTTGCACTTTTCTTATTTCCAAAACTAACGGTGTTGATCTTTCAAACTAATTTATCTACGTCTCATATTAATACACCGTACACTTTTACTATTCATGTTTAATATTCTTTGTATTTTATATTGTGTGCAATAAAGCATTTAATAATAATAATTAATAAAACAAACGAATAAAACGTTGATACTTGGAAGATGAATTTATTTCCACCAATACGCACACTACATAATATTTTCACAAAAAATTAAAATAAATCAAGAATCTAAAAAGGTTACAACCTCAGCATGTGCCGCAGGGAACCACGGCGCTGATTTTCAGGCACTGTACTCGATACAATCTTATGCGTAGGTATTTAAACAGAATGAAAAATAAAAAAGAATAGAGAGCGAGTCGCGATCTTTATAATTTCGCATAGAGTTATCACTGACCAATAGCGAAGAGGCGACATAACCCGATCCCTATCCGGCTACCTTTAGGATTGATCAATATCGGTATATTGACCGATTGATTGATTGAGTTTGTTTACCGTGAGGAAAAAATAGGGCATATTAGGTAAGTGAAATATTATTGTAAATTATTTTGCGCAATAAAGAGTATTTGTATTGTATTGTGAAATAGAAGGTATTGGCTGAGGTACTTTATTTTTTTTTCAAAACCAACATATTTAAAAAAAAAATAATTAAACTAATTATGCCAAAATAGGCCCCTATACCGGGATGATGATGATGATGAAATAGGCCCCTATACCCATGACCTTTTATATATAGCTGCTATATGTTTCTGACCACTACACCAAACTGATGAATGATTTGTTATCGACCCCACTGACGAATAGTGTCGCAGATATCTCCGCTTGAGGACAGTTAAAAAGGGAGAGCTTTATCTAACTTGTACAGCGGCATCTCTTTCTAACTATGCTCAAGCGCGGATCTCCGCTTGAGCAACATTCTGAAATACAAATAAATTAAAAAGTACAAGCATAATTATACATGTACATATGAGAAGGGCGAGCACATACATTGTTTGCGGCCCAATCATGCTTCTTATGTAACTTCAGATCAGCGAAGCCAACTTAATCAAGCTAATAAAAATTACAGTGATAAGAAAGGGAGTACTGAACAATAAAGTTAATTTTAAAATTTTTGCAATGATTTAAAATACGAATTAGATTTTGAAATGATACTTTTCTATAGAAACATTACATCGTTTTCGGTGATGCTAGCTTTAGTTACAACGGTAAGTTATGAGTAACCAAAACAATAGTAATTAGTCATTTATAATCTACGTTGTTATGACTCTCTCCAGGACAGGTTTAAAGAAATTAATATTGTAACTGTTCCTTCACAGTTTATTTACGAGAATATTATGTATGTTCAATAAAATATTTCTTCATTCCCAAAAAATTGTGATAAGCATACTTTTTGAGATATAAGGACAAATTGGCTACGTCTATGTTCAGACTAAGCAAAATCCACACGTCATTTATTTATTATTTAAGCATTTTTATTAAAAAAATGACAACAACGATCCGGTGGGTTTCTTGCGCCGCTTCTTTTACCACAAATGATCCCCTTTCCAAGCAGCAGCTTGGACATAGGCTTGATAGCTAAGTCCAGGGCCAGATTTATATGTTTTAGCTTTAAATGTTTTTTGAGTGCACTATTTAAAACAAAAAAATGTAAAAACAAAATAAAAGGGTCGTCGAGCACGATAACAAATCAGAAAACGAAACGAAGATGTATTGGGGATAGGTAATAATCGACATTAGTCTGACATTTTTACTTACCAATGTTAACTATTATTCACATTCACAGGTAGTTTCAGATTTAAATGCAAAGCAAAATTTCGCCCAGTTGCTTAAATCCCTCGTCCAAGTTAATCAGATGAGGGTGAAGGCTTTACATAAGTTGTATGAGGTGGACGAAATGAATGTGGGCAAGTTTCTCAGGAGCTTCAAGGCAGAGGAGTCCACTGAGAGGTACTCCTCAGAGTCTTCAGATGAAGAGAAACAGTCCATCGTGCTTGTAGTTTCACCAGTAAGTTTACATGTGTCATCAAGGCAAGGGTAGTTTTTTTATTAGGGTTCTCTAGTAAAACAATATATAGCCTTACTGTTTTGCCGTTTCCGTCTGTGCCTGCTCGCTGTATGCCATAGCTATTTTCTCACAGATTGTTACAAAGCTGAAATTGAATATACTACCTGCTAAATATCAGTAGCGTGCCCTCCATATAGGCAGAAAGGCAGTGCGTATCCTAGCAAATTGTAAGCTTTCCTCGAAATGCATTGTCATGATAGCTGATTCATACTGATATGAACAGAAAATGTACTAAACAGTTGCGAAGATTGCTAAAAAAGTAAGTTATTATTTTGTAGTAGTATTTTTTTCTCATTTAGTAGCAAATTTTATCATTCTGCCTAGCCTGTGACAAAACATTGTGCACGCCACTGTTAAATATATATTTTTAACTCACGAATAAACTGTGAGAACTACAGTGTACTCCAGAGGGGTTTTCTATGAAATGATAATAACGGTTCTCAATAATATTTTCTTTATTCAGCTTACTAATCTCATCATATACATTCTTGTAAAACTATCCTCTGAATCTCCCTGTACATAAATAATCCAAATATAATTTATCTTCGCTTCTTTGTGAATGTGACTCTCCATCTTGTTCACCTACGTGTAGATACCATCTTTACATACTCCACCTTGTCGGAATCCTGGCACGTCGTTGGTAACTGAAAATTTGATTTATATTACTGACATTACTTGTCGTAATCACGGCAGACTCGATGGAAGACCCCGGCATTATGCTCGATGATCTCAATCGAGTATCCGAACCGGTGAGCTTAAAGACGAACATGGGCAAAATATAAATTATGTCGAATGCCCGTGTCGTGCTCGTATTAATATATGTTGGGAACTCCACTCTCGAAGTTGCAGACGAGGATATCTATCTAGGGCAAGAGATCCGATTAGAAAAATCCAACTTCGAGAAAAAAGGAGAGATCAAATCATGAATGAAGTGAGCCGTAAAATAGAAGTTACCGATAATAACCCATCGGATTAGTAAGTTCCAATGCCAATTGGCATAGTACATAGCTCGAAGAACTGATGGCCGTTAATGTCTATCCACGAGGTGGATTAATATAATATTATTGTTATATTTATGCATACTTATCTATAATTATTTTTTTAGTTGGTAGTATCGTGCGCCCTACCTGTTTTTCTACCTACAAATGTCCCATAGCTGTGGATTGTCTGAAATAGTGATTTAGTGATAAGACCGTCTAATTGTGTTCTATTGTTATCATCATAAATTATTGTAAATTATTTTGCGCAATAAAGAGTAATTGTATTGTATTGTATTGTATTGTGGATGGATGACCTAATAGGTCGCTTTCAACGAGTCGCTCTTTGAAATCTATGGGGGCCTATGTTTAGCTGTGGACAACCTGTGGTTGATATGATGCTGATGATGATACTTACCTTTCACAGATTTCAAAATCAACACCAGTGAAAATCAATAATGAGTTACCCAAAAAAATCTATCGAAGTCATGGACTGTCCATAGAATCAGATTATTTTGTAAGACCAACTCAGAAGTATACTAGAATACAAATCATAGATGACGATGATACGGATAGTGACCTGGATACATTTCTCGCGCTAAATATAACTAAAGAACAAGCAAATATGTTAAGGAAGAGATGGAACAGCAAGTGCGATAAACGGGCTGCGAAAGTATGTAAAAAAGCTTGTCAAAATGCTTTCAGTAATGTTTGTAGATCGTACAAATGTAGTTCGAAAATGAAAAGGAGATACAAAAAGGAATGCAAGAAAACTTGTAAGAGTAAATTCGTTTCAAGTAGCCGTTCAGATTCAGATAGTCGAGATTATTCGAAATAGAAGGCCGAATATTTATGTTGATGATTTTCTAATCTTCACAACGACATGAATAGAATTTTACGTGATAGATAACAGATCTTAGACACTATGTGATATAAATAAAGTACTGACTAACACCTACATTTTCAAAGTTTTATCCGAATTTCACAGGAAGTCCCATTAAGCTGTTTCAGTGTAGAAGATCGTAATATATCCAAAAAATCTCTTGAAAGAAGTATATTTGATGTAAGTGGAAAGTCAAATATTGTAAATTTACAAGTAACTGAAGAAAAAGCCATGAGGCGACGAAGCAATTGGGATGATCCATGCGTTAAGGATGCAAGAAAATTATGTGTTAGAGCTTGCAAGAATTCTTACAAAACTGTTTGCAAAATATATAGATGTCGAAAAAAAATGAATAAAAAAGTGGAAAAGGAATGCAAAATTTGCTGTAAATCTAAGTTTAAATTATCACCGGGAGATGAGACTACTGTAGAATAATAAGGGAAAAATATAGATGTAGTATATTTTTCTATGTATTTTGCTAATATTTAGGTAACTCTTCTACTGGGATCTATAAAAAGTGTACTTTGACTCAAATGTAAGTGTGATAATTTTGTCATCTATTCTCTTCTTTCAGTAATGAGTAATGTTTATTACTAATTGAATCAAGAGTTAATCAAAAGAGTAGATAGATACTTAAAAAAAAAGTGAAATTCTGATAAGACTTCGAAATCCCGGTTAAAAACCTATAGTTTCAAAGTTTTATCCTAATTTCACAGGAAACACTAAGACAAAAGAAAATAGAAGACAATGAAGACTCAACTATTATTAATGGAAAGCATATTTTTGATAACATCGATGACAAAAATAGCAAACAAAATATTACTAAGGAACAAGCCAAAGTATTAAGAGCTAAATATAATTCAAAGGAAGAGCATTGGCATGAACCATGTATTAGAAAAGCCATTAAATTATGTAAGAAAGCTTGCAGGAATACGCTAAAAACTGTTTGCAACGTTGAACATTGTAAAAGTAAGTTAGAGAAAAGTTTGAAAAAGGAATGTCGCATTAGTTGTAAATCAAGATTTAATCCTGACGGCACCAGTGAAAGTAGTGAAATTGATGAATGAAAAATCGTTGTTTTTATTGAATATTTTTGTGTAGATAATATTCCATAATAGTGCGTCTCTTTCTCTCTGTCTCTACATAATATAGTCGACGTCACAGTTATTCATACAGGGCTGTTTTACACAATTAATAGTAGAGTAATGCTCCAAGCTACACCAACAACAGATCTCTAATGACCCTCTTATCTGGATTATCATTTTAGAGAACTGCCGATGGTCCAACTCAAGAAGCTATGATGCCACCATTATTCATATAAAATAGCCCTGTGTGATAAATGATGGATCCGACTGTAACTATAAAGCACGATTTTTTTAATGCGAAATTGAAATAAAATATCACGTAAACATTTGATTTCACTTTATTTTACAATACAATACATGAATATAATAAGTTTTGTTTTAACCTGTGATATTAAGTTGTTAGTTTACCGGTTTCTTGACGGTTATACTTATCAACGTCCTTCTTTCGTTCAATTTCGTGATCACTGCTTATCATTAGCAAAAGCTTTTAACTACGACCCACGTGATCATAATTTATGAGGCAGACGTATCATAGAGCAATAACAATAACCAACACATCCTAAAATTCAAATAATACGTCTTTGTTATGCTTATGCAACATTAGAATTTGTAATAAAATGGTTACAAATTCAAAAATAACTAAAAATCAAGGTAATTAATTTTGAAAGTGAGTACCTAGTCTTTTCCAAAAAAAGTTTTTGTCTCATTTTGGAAGGTACGATTTTATTTGTAGCAAAAATATGTTGCTAAATATATGTTACCTATTATTCTAATAAATGGCTCAGAAATGTATTTTATTTCTGCCTAAACCAATATAATAAAAACTTAAAATACTCTAATCATAAAGACATTTAATTTAACTCATATATAAATTGGTAATACTTTTGGGACGGAATGTCTAGCTAGAGTAAAAATATTTATTGAACATTTAATCTCATTGAATATTATAATTTATTATTGCTTGTAATGTAATATAATTAAATAAATTGTGACATCACTACAAGTACTAAAGTCTATTTTGTTTATATTCACAACCCGATAACACAATCTAACATTATAAACCTCATGAAATATAAAAATATATAATAGAATATATACTATTTAATTTATAATTAAAAAGGCACATTCATTCATTACGATAAACTATTTATACTCTATAATAAAATGTATATTTCTAATCTACTCTTTTGTAAAATTCATAGTGCCATACGAACGTATAAAAAGAAACATTTTATCTTAGAGACTCTTATTGTAAGCTGTAAAATGTTGTAAATGTAATATTTCACTCGATATCGAATTAGAAAATGGAAACGTTTCTTTACAGTTTACCGCCACTAGGACTCTTAGAACTACTCTTGATTGAAGTCACTGATATATTACTGGTGCTACTACTAAGATTTGGCGGCGGCGATTGCGGCAACGAGAAAGACCTGTCCGATAAATTCTCCTGGCTTAGTGACTTTTGACTCGTGAAAATCGGTATCTTGGAAGATACCCCCAAAGGTTTTGCTTTTTCAGATGTCTTAATAGGTATACTGCTGGGTTTGGCTAAAATTACCGGTTTCAAACTCGAAATTGGTTGGTCGCTCGTTGCTCGAAGTTGCATCTGATCCAGTTGCGATAGTCTTCTGTTTTCTATGTCTGTGCTCGTCACTATCGTACCTTTGGGAGATTCATATGTCGCTGTCCGGAATTTTATATGACTGTTTCTTGGTAGATCGAAGTCGGAATGCCGTTTCTTTGGTTCGTTGACGCTTGGATTCGTTTTCGTTCGTCTGTTAACATCGGCTTGTTGTTTGGCTGAGTGATGTCGTTCGTTTATAATGAAGTCGTTCATGAGTTCGATATCCAATTCGTATGTTAGTGGTGGTTCTTCGTAGGGAGGTGCACGTTGTCTACTTGCAATTTTGTCTTTATTCAAATCTGGTTTCTGTTTTAACAACATTTCTGTTCGAGGTGTGACTACTTGTATTTCGGTTATGTGATCTTTCTTAACGTCTGAATCATTTGAACTGCCCCTTTTAAAACATTTTTGTGTATCAGAAATAGCTGCGGGATTTATAGAGTATCTAGTTTTAGTCATTTCGACTGTATCGTGGCTCTGACTTTGTATATCTTCCAAGTCATGTATAATTCTTATTCCCATTTTGGCCAACTCTTCTGAGCTCTTTTGTGCCATAAAACTCGGATCGCTTTGAAGTTTATGCATCAAAGCTTTAGCTTGTTCCTCATCTAATTCAGTATTTAGGATTATAGTTTCAGTTCGAGTAAAGGAAGGTTCATCAGAAGTAAAATGCATATTAGGATTTTGGCGTTTTATTTCCTCCAAAATTTTCTTGTCTACGTCTTTAACATCGCCTTCTTCTAGATTCAGTTCATCAATTTCTCCAGGATTTTTCATAATACCAAAACTAACTTGTTCTATTTGTAATGGCGCTTCCTTTGCCGTTATATATTTAGTTGAAATCCTTTCAACATTTTGTGTGATAACTTTATTTCCAAAATCATCTTCAGCTACATTTACAGTAACCGTTTTCTGAACTGGTTCTTGTGTCATTGTCAGTGACACATTTCCTGGCTCTACATATAAAGTGCGACCCTCTCTTTCGTCGCTTCGTTTTTGTATGCCTTCTATTACATCTGGTATCAATCTCACAATAGGATCACCGATCTCAATAGATTTTGTGTAAGATGATCTTTTTTGCTGATCTTGTGGTTGATTTTTCTCTGTGGATATTGTGACGATATTACTACTATGACCATCTTTTGGATCCGTCCATTCAGTAGAAAAAGTTTCCAGCGGCGATTTCTTATTATATTTTAAACTGTTATTATTTGATCCAACTCTGATGTTACTCACGAAGTCATCATAGTCTCTTGGTTTAGGTTCAGATGATTTAAGATCGAAATTAACAATGTCGGGTTGATGCATAGCTGATTTCAAGGAATCAGTCATTGGTGTTGCTTCATTAGTCACTTTACTGCTAGAAGCTTCACTCTTTTGTGTGTTTTGATCGATATGTACGTTCAAGATGGGGTTTTTGGCGAGTAATTTTTTCATCATGTCAGATTTGGGTCTCTCTAAGCTGTTTACGTACGTATTACGAGATACTTTCAAATCGTCCGGTATGTTTGTATCATAGGCCATTAATTTCTCTTCATACTTTAAAGGTGATGTTTCATTTATAGAACTTGGAGGCAGGTCCTGAGTGCTTTCCAAAGAACTCATATTGCTTCCATCTGATGTTGATTTAGCGAATTCAGACACAAGTTTTAAATGAACTTTCATGTTTTCATCCATAATTCTTCTTGCCAAATGATCTGAAGTTTCATGAGGTTCTGTATCTCTATGTACATCCAAGTCTCTTTCCGAAGTTAGTTTCTGAGTTTCCTGAGTATCGATTTTTTCAGAATCAATAGAACTACTAGAACTTTTGACAATAGCATCTTCTAAATTACCAAATTCCGAACCTTTCTTTAGCCGATTTCTCTGGAAAGTATTCAAACCTTCAATAGCTGACGTCTTGGCTATATTTAAACTAAGACGCGGCTCCTTGCTCTTTATTACTATACCTTTATCTGAATCAATCATATCGGGTAAAATATCTTCTGTACCAGAATCGAAGAACGTTGTTTCAACAACAGACATGGCCTTTCGCTTTTTGGGCGATAGAGCACTTTCATTTATTTCAGCATCGTCTGCCGATATGTCTAAGCTTTGAGCTCTTTCTAATGTACCAGTGGATGGTTTACTTGTTTTAGCTCTTAGTTCGAATCTAGAAAGATCACCAAGAGAAGCCGCCTTTCGTTCATTTTCATCCAAAATCGAAGTGTCGTCTGACGCTGAATGAAGCGTATCATTTAGAGGAGAGCTATGAATAGTTATGTCACTATTATTTAGTTCGATTGTTGTTGAATCTTTTTCACTTTTGTCACTGTTATTCAAAGACAAAACAGAACGCACATCTTGATTTGAAGACATGTTCGATTTAGAATCCTCAAAGTAATTATTAAGAGAATCGCTTTCCTTCCTAAAAGGTTTCGATACTATGTCATCAATGTCATCCTGGGTGAAATTTATAGAATCCTCAATGCGCGAATTACTCTTGGTTTTATTCGACTTTGGCGTTGATGTATTGAATGATGTCATAGGTGATGTTATAGTTATTGATTTATTGTTAGATGTGATAGAAGAATCATGAAGAATACTAGAGTGGTGCTTTTCGTTTTTCAAGAAATCATTAACGTTTTTCATCTGTGCTATTATACTATCATCTGTTTTATTTCTCTCGTGGACAGGAGGTGATGGAGCTTTTCCCTTAGACTTTTTCGCTGGCTTTGAAGCTTCTTCTTTTTTGTGATCAGGTTTATCTTTTTCATAAATCAATTCTGAACTCTTCCTGTTGACTCTTGCTGCTTTCGCGGCTTCAAACATATGTTGAGGTAATTCTTGAGGTATGCCGTTTTCATCTCTTTTAATTCCACTAGAATTAAGGTCATTTCTGGCAAACGATGTTATAGATGTTTCAGACGTTTTAGAAGTATCTTGACTGGTATTTAGATTAGGTTCAATCGACTTCACTCTAGCGTTAGGTATAGGAGGCGCCATCTTTTCTCTCCTTTTCGCAACAATCGGTTTTTTAGATTCTGTCTCATTTTCATGTCTGACTTGAGTCGGTGCCGGACGTTGCGGTTCAGGTTTGTCTAATTCGTCGACAGATTTTTTGTCGACAGTTACAGAACCATTTTCTACGCTCTTTTGTTTTAACACACCATCATCTGGAATGTTGGGTGGAAGAACTCTTATACCAAATTTCATGCCTCGTTTAGGATCATAATCTCTTTTTTGAACTTCAGCTTGCTCAATATGAGTTATACCGTTCTCTGGCTGTATTATTTGAATATCGCTGCCAGTAGAATATCTATTTTTATTTCTTTCTGGCTTAAAGTTGGCAGGCACGTCGGAATGTCTCGATTTGTTAACTAGTTTACTGTTCTTTTCGTTTTCACGCTCTAGCGTAGTAGGCTGTCCGTCTTTCTTTTCCTTTTTATTTCTTTCGAGTGTCGTTGTTGTTATTATTTTCTCTGTGAGGATTTTCTTAATTCCACCTTTTCCTTGTTTAGTTTCCAAGGTTGAATTGTTAGAGTGAGATGTGTTTGGTGATTTTGGCGGGTGCAGCAACTTCGCTTCTTTTTCGAGCTGTAAAAAGAAAAAAATGAATATTAGCTATTTATCAGTGTGACTTATAAATACGTGTGGATTTATAATTCATACGTTACAATTGGAATTTATAAAACTGTCTGTTGGGGAATTTTTATGAATATTATTGCTCCTCCCAGATATACAATACAATAGTTACAGTATAACTTAGAAATATGGTAGATACACCATAATTATGTATTTAGGTACTTTTCATTTCAAGAATAAAACAAACAAAGACCAACTCGAAACCGTCTGATGATGCGGCTATTATTTAGTACTAGCTTTTCGCCCGCGGCTTCGCCTGCGTGGAATAACTTTATCGCGTAAATTTGTTTATCCCGCGGGAACTACTCATTTTACCGGGATAAAAAATATCCTATAAAGATATAGGAATAGCCCCATCATCAGACTGTTTCGTCATCATCAACATACCCTGGATTAAGAAATCCAGGGTATGTTCTACCTATATACCAAATTTCATCCAAATCTGTTTATCCTTTTCGCCATGAGTCAGCAACAAGCAAACAAACATCCAAACTTTCGCATTTATAATATTAGTTAGATTGTGTAGTCATTGGTTACATTCTTAGATGTGATTGGTTGGTTCATGCCTCTCTCGGCAATTTGAATCATTGGACACCGTCGTCGATAAAGCTACATTACAATATGCCACGTTAGAACTAGCGCCAATCGTTTACAAATAATTTTCTCGCCAAGTAAAAATTATCGAAAATGTGCCTCACGTAGTTGATGGTATTTTGAACCGATAAATTCAATGAAATATAATTCCCTGTAGAAAGAAAAAAAAACGGAATAATAGACTTGCCAAACTTGACAAAGCAACCGACTTCAGTAAGATTCCAATGTTTATCTCCGCAATACATCAACAGATTTTAAATAAATATGGGACCACTCTGGCTATAAAGTCTATCAATCAAACGTTTCTTTTACAAAGTAGCGTCTACGAGTACTGCTTTCACTGAATTTATCAGTTCTGAAATAACAACAGAAAATTTGCATTACTCTTGTAAGACAGGTTTTTTATAATTCGAGTGGCTCTAGTGGTCGGGATCGTTGAGAACAGGTAGACTTTTAAACCTATATTCAGAATGTTCAGATACATGGTGTAGGTGCCCAGGGAAAATACGGTAAAAAATTAGCTCAGCTAGACATAATTCAGAACCGACTTATATAATTGCTATCCTCTATAAGAGGTATATTAGAGATGTAATTTTGAATAATTAAGCCAATAAAAGAACGAGCGCTTAGTCTAGATTTTTATAGAAAAACCCATAAAAGAACGAGCTAGATTTTTATAGAAAACCCTATTTTTAATTAGATATGACAATTTGACAATGTACATTTATTAATTATGTACATGAAACAACAAATTTATAAAAGCCAATTAAAAATACCTATATCTTATAGAAAAAATACGCCGTCCAACTCGCTTCCGTGAGGCACCTAGTACGCTAGCGCTATTGCCCCGCTGAATGTATAAGCTCAGCTGCTGAGCAAAGGTACCAGCTCTCACATCTCCAGAGGCGTGGACCACCAATTTTTAATTTGTATCTTAATAACAATAAGTACTAACTGATATTTAATTAGGTAGACTTTTGTTAAAATCAAAATCAAAATCAAAAAATGCTTTATTTTGTAGGTACACAGGGTACACTTAAAATAGTCAGATTTTACATTTTTAAAGCTACTGCTTGTTCAAAAGGCAATTTTCCCCTGAGAAGAACAAGCAAGAAACTCGAGAGGTCGCTCTTTTAAAAAAAGGTTTTTATATTACAAAATTATTATTTTATATTATAATATTTCATTATTAATTGTGAAATAGCCTGGTTATGCGAACGGGCTGGTTATGTCCATGATTGTTTATCATCTAAATAATCTGATATTTTATAATATGCTTTCTTAATAAGTTTCTGTTTTATAGTATCTTTAAATTTATTGAAAGGAAGATTTTGTATATCAACAGGAACTTTATTGAAAAAGCGTATACATAACCCTTTGAATGAATTACTGACTTTGTGGAGGCGACTTATGTGACCTGCAAGTTTATCTTTATTTCTTGTATTGACATCATGTTTATCACTATTTTTCCTAAATGATGCTATATTTTTTTTGACATATATTAGATTTTCAAAAATGTACTGTGACGAAAAGGTTAGAATATTATACTCTTTAAATCTGTCTCTAAGTGACACTGCAGGTCTCAATTGATAAATTGCGCGAACGGCTCGTTTTTGTAAAACAAAGATTGTATTGATATCCGCGGCATTTCCCCACAGCAAGATACCGTAAGACATCAGGCTATGGAAATAACTAAAATATACTAATCTAGCAGTATTTACGTCCGATATTTGTCTAATTTTTTTGACTGCATACGCTGCAGAGCTGAAACAGTTAACTTATTGATGGAAAAAAAACTAAGCATGGCATGCATGTTTTTTAGCTGAAAATGTCGTCGACCTGCATTGCTTAAGAAATAAAAATAAGAACTATTTATTTGTATAATGAGAATATTTTGTAACGTTCATTTCCCTAAATGTTTTGAATTAATTGAGCATTTTTTTTTAAGAAATACATTTTTCAACTTTAGTTTAAGTTACTTAACTTAGTACTTGCGTTTCTTACAAATGCTTAATTTTTAGCAATTGTTACTACATTTACAACATTTTATTAAACGTTTCAAGAAAATCGCGGTTACTCGTTTTTCCGAGGTCAAACCATATTTTCCCTGGGCCATAAGAAAATTCTACTTATCAAAGTCAAGTTTTACTTCGGATTTCGAAATGAATATAAAAAGATACAGATAGATATTTAAATGCTTTGTAATATTTATGTACTACTCTGTGTAAAAAGTATCGGGAATATGTCAATAAAAAGACCCGCGTAAAAGAGGTCGTTCTAATTTTTTTACTGCATGTTGGTAGCACTGTACTGATTTAGCGCGCAAAATTTGAGCGGGATCTGTCATTTAATTTGTTTTAAACTACACTTTTTGTTGGTCATAGTTTTGAGTCCTCGGCGATTTTTACAATGGAAAATATTGTTGAACAAAGAGTGTGCCTTAAATTTTGTGTTTCAAATGATATTTCATGTGGTGAATCACTAAAAATGTTGCGAAATACCTACGGCGAATCGTGTATATCGAAAACAAGGGCTTATGAATGGTATAAGGCTTTTAAAGAAGGCCGAGAAGTAGTAGTAGACTTGCCTCGTTCTGGTAGACCTTCAACCGCTACGACCAAAGAAAACATCGACAGAATCAAGAAGCTAGTGCTCGAAAATCGACGTATGAGTCTGAGAGAGTTGGCTAGTGAGGTGAACATATCTTTTAAGTCCGTCCACAACATTCTCATTGACATTTTAGGCATGAAACGCGTCGCCGCTCGACTAGTTCCAAAAGAGCTCAATTTTGTTCAAAAACCGCAGCGAAAGCATGTCGCTGAAGACATGGTTTCCCGAGCTTCTACGGATCCGACCTTTATGAAACGTATAATAACTGGCGACGAGACATGGGTTTATGAGTACGACATGCAAACAAGCCAACAGTCTTCAGAATGGCGTCTCGAAAACGAGCCGAAACCCAAAAAACCGCGGCAAAGTCGCTCCAAAATCAAGGTGATGCTGACAGTTTTTTTTGACTACCGTGGTGTGGTTCACTCCGAATTCCTTCCAGAGGGAGAAACAGTGAATAAAGAATATTATTTAGGCGTCATGAAGCGTTTGCGTGAGAGTATCCGCCGAAAACGTCCAGATTTGTGGCAACACAACTCATGGATGCTGCACCATGATAATGCACCATCACACACAGCCATTATAGTGAAAGAGTTTTTAGCGAAAAATTCAACAAAAGTTCTCGACCAAGCACCGTATTCACCTGATATGGCTCCGTCTGACTTTTTTTTATTTCCCAAGTTAAAATTACCACTTCGAGGAAAACGTTTTGAGTCGATAGAAGCCATAAAAGAAAATTCGCTGAATGAGCTAAAGGCCATACCGCAAATAGCCTATGAAAAATGTATGGAAGACTGGGTGAAGCGGTGGAGATGTTGTATTGAAAGCGATGGGGCCTACTTTGAAGGCGATAAAATAAATTTAGATGAATAATTTGTATTTTTTGTTTTATTGACAAATTCCCGATACTTAGTACACTGAATGTATATTGTAAAGATTGGTGCTGCGTGGTTTCGGGTCGTAAAAATAATAGAACCAACCCGTCTCTTCACGTGGGTATGATAAACGCGACTAAGGGGCTTTCCACCAAAAACAGCTCTAGATATACATAATTTTTATACGATGATGGGCTCATCCGTCATATGTGCATTTCTGTAGATATACCATGGATGTTGATGCAAATATTAAAACTCTTAATTAAATTCTTTAATGTTTGAAACACCCAAACACTAGATAATGTTTGAAAAATGTATGTAATGTATGAAAAATGTAATGTAGAAAATGTGACGACCGATTGGTGTAGTGGATAGTGACCCTGTCAGCGAAACCAACGGTTGCGGGTTCGAATCCCGCGAGGGGTAAATGTTTGTATGATGAATACGAACATTTATTCCCGCGTCATGGATGTTTATATAAATATTTATATATGTTTATCCGTTCTTGACGACCGATTGGTGTAGTGGATAGTGACCCTGTCAGCGAAACCAACGGTTGCGGTTTCGAATCCCGCGACGGGTAAATGTTTGTGTGATGAATATGAACATTTATTCCTGAGTCATGGATGTTTATATAAATATTTATATATGTTTATCCGTTGTCTAGTATCCATAGTACAAGCTTTGCTTAGTTTGGAACTAGATGATTGGTGTAAGTGTCCGAAATATTTATTTATTATTTATTTATTTATTTAATGTTGGGATATCTCTGACCACCCCATTTAGGATAAAGGTCGTGACGTTATGTATATACCGGTGAGTTTTGTTACCGTAAGGAAAAAATATTAGGTAAGTGAAATAGAAGTTAATGGCATAGTTAGTTTAATTATTTTTTTTTAAACCATCATCGCGCTAGCTGGAGATTGATATGCGACTGGCGCGATTCGTAGGGGGAACTCATATTTGCTCCAAGTTTTTTTTAATTTATTTAATATTATTCGACGTTGGTTTTGAAAAAAAAAAATAAACGCCGTAAGAGCGTTATCACACTAGCGAGTTGCGAGCGAGTGGGAAGCGGGGCGAGTGGGAAGTGGGGCGAGTGCGCAGCCAGCACGCCGCGGGTGCGCAGCGAGCTCACGGCGAACAGCGCTGTTGACGCCAGTCGATAACTTGATAATGGGTCCTACCATATTCGTCGTTTTATCTGCTTTTGTGTTCGTTTCCGTCTTCGGAGTAACAAAGCTAACAGCAGTGTTTCCTCGTCGTAATCCATTCTGGCACTGAATGTACAAAACGAGAATCGCACGCCGCGAACTCGCTGCCCACCCGCGGCGAGGTCGCTGCGCATATGTCGCGGACTCGCGGCGTACTCGCTGCGCACTCGCCCCGCTTTCCACTCGCTCGCAACTCGCTAGTGTGATAAAGCCCTAAGCCAATAGATTCTATTTCACTTATCTAATGCCATACATATTTTTTCTTATGTTAAAAAAACTCATCTGGTATATTGTAGCGATTAAGGCGTGTTTTTTTGATTTATTGTAAAGAATAAGCATGATCGCTTCTTCCCTGTACGACATTTCACGGTTTATATTACTTGTAATGTCTAAAAGAGACGTTTTTGTAATCAGAATCCATCCGGAATTGAGACTGTTGCCAAAATTAATCACAAATTTGAGACAAAAGTGTAATAATATTATCTGTCAAAGACAAACATTGACATTCCAAACAATCTCGGTTACAGAGTTCGGCGGTTGCTTCTAAAACAATAGAGACATAACTACAGGACATTCCTATGCGTGCGCGCCGATATTGTATTCAAAACACATATTGTAATGTTCGAAAACATTGTAAGACAATGCACATGTTGTTACAAAAACATCCCTAAGACATCTGCTCTAGCGTTTACTATAGATTATTTTGATTTTTGTGATAAGATATTTCTCATAGATGTTTATTGTTAACTAACCAATTTATGTAGATCTCTATGTTGTATTGTTTCACTAGACGACGATGAAGGTGTCTTTTGGAAGAATTATTAAGTGACAGACCAGGTGCTATTGGTTTTAACGTAACGATGAGTAATAGTGTTAGGTCTTGCGCATTGAAATGGGATATAAGTAAAAAGTATTGAAGTTGCTCTTATATAATAAGATAATAAGGATTCACTGCAGTACGATATCTAGTTACATAATTAGTAGTCAGCTAGTTAAACTTTGCAAAGTAAATAGTTAGGTTTACTTTAATGACAGGTTTTCTTGCCTCATGCATTATAGCTCAAATTTAAGGCGCGATAAGTTGTCAGAGCTCCATCTAGTTCAGTCCACTTTTAACTTCCGATAATCTTAAAGGCTGTGATTTTTTTGCACATGTATAGATTCTGTCAGTGATAGAATAAAAATGTTTTATAACAAATCGGTAGCTTATCGCTTCTTTTCCGCTATTCGTTTCCGATCGCGCTTATAAAGTATTCGCTCTGCAATAATAACAAATTGTAATAGTTGCTTTGTGTACCATTCGCATCTTCCACTCCTTCTAAACTGTTGTTTGCTGTATAGTGTGTGGCAATAAACTTTGCTAGTGGGATTCATCGTTTTACTTCCACATCATCATACCGGAGTCCTGAGGTAACCGAACACTATACTTCTATATTGGTATCGATCGGTAGATATAGGTATTTAGTAATAAAACATTTTTTTTATGCACGACTGGTTAGCACTTGACCTCAATCACACCTGATCTTAAGTGAACATGAGGCCGAAGGTGGAAGCGTACTGAC
The DNA here is from genome assembly GCA_949316235.1 of Oegoconia quadripuncta. Classification (NCBI taxonomy): domain Eukaryota; kingdom Metazoa; phylum Arthropoda; class Insecta; order Lepidoptera; family Autostichidae; genus Oegoconia; species Oegoconia quadripuncta. The sequence goes on from OX438746.1 coordinate 6,037,104, forward strand.
CCGGAAACCCAAATATAATATAATCTTATCTCTGACAATCGGAACACAACAATGCTATTAACATTGCTGCTTGGCGGCAGATTTAGATAACATTTAGGTAGCTAGCCAGGCGGACATTTTTTTTTAAATGCCCTACCACCAACCAAACCGAGTACTTTTAAACATCGTAATCGTAAACCCAATGTTGTTTACATTGAGCCACGGAGGCGGTTACCTTTACTACCTTTATAAGATAGCAATTATATAAGTCGGTTCTGAATTATGTCTAGCTAAGATAATTTTTACCGTATTTTCCCTGGGCTATAGAATAATATGTAATGATCATGAGGTGGCTCAGCGGTTAACATCGTGAGGAAACCTGCATGCCTGAGAAATAAAAATTGAAGGGCATGTGAAGTCCCCAACCCGCATTGGGCCAGCGTGGTGGACAATGGTCCATACTCCCTCATTATACGAGGGAGGGCCTATATCCTTGCAGTGGGATGTTTACGGGCTAATGAGGAAGATGATGGAGTATTATTTGCTTGGAGATGGAGTAAAAGCTTATTTTTATTAAAAGTATATTTAATGCAGGAATTATTTGTTTATCACCTCTGTGATCCTCTCCCACAATAAACGGCTGGGTTCATCCTCCAAGGGCTAAATAACTTACGTAGAGAAATTGTCAATAAGCGTTTTGTCGTGTCTATGAGAAACAAAACGAAAGTCCAACTTTCCATTGCTTACCGGCGCGCGCGCATACCATACCTACGCCGTTTACAGAATAGTTCAATTAGCAAATACCTGCATACGGACGAGTATGTTTGACTTGAATTAATACATATAGTTATACTTGCACTTTCTTTACGCAATGACTAAGAATAACTTTTGATATAAAGGGAGATTATTTATTTAGTGGTACTGCACTGAGAATAATAATAATAATAAATAAATAAATATTTCGGACACCTGCACCAATCACCTATCTACTATGCTGGGAACTACACGGCTAATATTAAGTATTGGGTATTTACCTATGAAATTGGGGATTTTTTTCTCCGTTAATTATAAAGTATGTCCCAATTCTTGCGATTTTCAAAGCTATATCTTTGAAAATCGCAAGAAAATTAATTTGTTTCTTATTTGGAAAATGGAATATTATTTCAAGGTTTCACATGAAATATTTTTTAATTTCTGGGCTAATAATCATTTCTTAGATTCGCTGAAACTTTTATAAAGCGGTTACTTTTAAAAATTAACGCTGCCTATACTGATAATACACATAAATTCTTCATACAAAACGCCAATTTCATAGGTAAGGACCTAATATTACATCCCAAAGGCATACAAAGGTGGCTTGAAAACACTGACTGTCAGTAAGACTCAATACTCGTACCTACATATCTACTTAAAAGATCTTATCACGTATAACCAAAATCTAATACAAAGATAAAAAGCTCAATTTCTTTCTAGTGAAAAAAACTTACTGTGGCAACATCGCCAGTTGACCCTGCCCTCTTCATCAGGGGGTGCTGCACCCCTTTCCCGGCGCCACTCGCCCTGCCCCCCTCCACGATCTCCAGCTCCACAGGGTACGGGGAAGCGAGAGAAAGTATCGCCACGGCATCTTCAAGTGGCGTCCCTGTGAACTCTATCTTGATGCTTTTTATTTTATCGCCTGAAAAAGAGAAAGGAATTACGGTCAGTAAAGAATCAAAATATACAACAGTGCTTCATAATGCTATTACAATTCAACATTCACGAGTATGTTAGGTATCTTGAGCCCGTATTTTAATCAAAACTGGATATAATCTAACTTCATCTTTTCGTGTCGAGGCAAGTTTCAAATTTTATTGGACCAAAACTTAGCCACTCTAACAGCAGTCTCTGTGGCGTTAAGGAGGTCGTCAAAGGTGCAGCTGTCAGGACACGCGGGGCAAGACAATACGTGATCTATTGTCTGTGGGGAGACTCCGCACTCGCATCGATCACTCCCGCCATCGGAGAAACCCCACCTGCACAGATTATCTTTGCCGCGGCCAACCTGAGTCCGAAGCCGATTTAAGGATTTCCATGTTGGCCATGGCAAATCGGGTCCAGGAGGAAGAGACTCCTCGAGCGGGAGGAATCTAACTTATACGTGAGATATTATCGATGTTCGTGATTTAGCCAGTGGTAACTTTGAACCGGATTGCTCTTCCCGCGCGTCCCCCTCGTAAGTCATGCATGATAGACATAGAGGTAACTATTAGGGTAAGTTACGGGGGATCCGTAACTTAGCCTAATAGTTACCTCTATGTAACTTAGACCGAAGTTACCTAGCTGTAACTTGGAACCTGAGCACGGAATAGACGTGCACCCTCTCCTGCAGGTCGTTCCGTAACAGACATGACAGTTATCTCCACGTAACTTAACATTAGTTACCTCTATGTAACTTAGACCCAAGTTACTTAGTTGTAACTTGGCCGCTGAGCACGGAGTGGACATGCATCCCTCTGGCGGACGCCGTTCCGTAACAGACATGATGGTTATTTGCCCGTAACTTAGCCCAATAGTTACCTCTATGTAACTTAACCTCAAGTTACCTAGCTGTAGCTTGGCCGCTGAGTGCACGTGCACTCTATCCCGCCGTAACAGTCATTAGTCATTTTCTCGTAACTTAGACCGGGTTACCTGGCTGTAACTTGGCGGCGGCAGCCGGCCCGCTCCTGAGCACGGAGTGGACGTGCACCCCCTCCCGCGCGCCGCCCCCGCATCGCAGACCCAGCCCGGTGAAGTCACGCGCCCATAGCTTCACACGGCGTACTCTTGCACGCTGCGAAGAAATTAAAGATATTGATTTAAATTAAAAAAATAATTTAACATTCATTGATAGTATTGATACTTATTTACGTACTATTTTATTTATTTAGTATAAATTAAAACCAGCTTTCCGCCCGCGGCTTTGCCTGTGCAATAACTGTACCGCGGATATGTTTGATTTGTTCCTACCGCGGGAACTTAATCACTTTGTCGGGATAAAACAATATTCTGTTTTAATCTAGGGTATGATCTTACCTATAGGTACATATACCAAATTACATCCAAATCCGTTCATCCGTTATGCCGTGATTCAGTAACAAACAAATAAACAAAAATCCAAACTTTCGTATTTCTATAATATTATGGAAGGGTAGGATATTACAAAATACAAATACACTTTATTGCACAACAGAAAAGAAAATACCGTTTCAGAAAAGTGGTAAGAATAGAATGTACAATTTGGCGACCTTATCACTAAAAGCGATCTCTTCCAGGCAACCTTTGGGTATAAGGACAGTACATTTGAAATATGTAGGTTGTGCGGTATTAAATAGGGATGCAGATACTATTCATTTATGTACAAACTAAATTCCTAATAGAATCTATTTCATATATTTTATACATTGTCTAAATTATTTAATATAATATAAACGGTAGAAATACAAAAATACAGGCATCTAATCTAAATAAATAATACTAAATTTACAAAGTAAACTACCTAAATAAAAAAAATATTTAAATAAACAATTAATTACTCCTGTAACTAAACTCGAAAAAAAATAAGTTCTTTACATTTATGAAAAAATTCACTTTAATTGTATATTCAGACTTATTAAATGTAATAATAAATAAAAAATTAGTTGGTTAATACAATACAATACAATACAAATACACTTTATTGAAAAAATATTCTTATATAAATTAATATAAGAAAAAACAGTTTCAGAATATAATATTTCCATGATACGACGGTAAAACGCATTATTCAGTCTGTTCTAAAAAAATATATTAACTAAACTTTTTGTATGTCTCGCAAAAACCTATCGATAGAACTGAAGGTCACTCTACACCGACTTGGCTTTATTCACACGGTTGCAGCTTCTTGGTCCAAAGGCATTACGGATGATGTCATAGCTGAGATAAAGTTGGTGTTTATCATAACTACAGTGCTGTCATCGATCCGAGATAAAGTCTTGTGATTTTTATTGTTTAACTTCCCTAGTCATGAGTCGCTAACTTGATACAGAGTTAGCTTGTGTTTGCGTAAGTCGTTCATAATATTTTATGCAAACTAATTTCAAGGTATAAAAGTAGGTCACAATCTCTTTCACGTGGAATATTTCATCAAAATCGTTTCAGCAAAAAAATGCTTATATATTAATCCAGGTCCTAACCTATTAGAGATATCTCTCTCCCATCATCGTTAAGAGGTGCAAATATTGGGTCTTTACCTATGAAATTGGAGTTTTTTTTCTTCGTTAATCATATGTACCAATTCCTGTGATTTTCAAAGCTATATCCAAATTAGTTTTTTATTTGGAAAATGGAATATTATTTCAAGGTTTCACATGAAATATTTTTTAATATCAACATAATAAAAAAAATTTAAACAGAGCTCTTTTCATGTGCTTCCCATAATCATTTCTTAGATTCGAGGAAACTTTTATAAAGCGGTTACTTTTAAAAATTAACGCTGCCTATACTTAACTTATAGTTATCCGATAATACACACAAAGTTTAGCTCACGTTTAGCTAAATTTGGATTTGCCGTTCCCAAAAAAAGTCAAAAATGTTTGTACGGAGAAAACAGTCTTAATAAAATTCTTCATACAAAACGCCAATATCAATATTATTATTATTATAGTATTGTCGGCAACACCGGTGGGTGACAGCCTGTGTTGTCGCTACCGCTGCCACCTGGAGGTTCCTGGTGTTACTACAGATGAAAGTGGAGGGAAAGCACACCACTGCAACCTGCATAAATACGAGCTGCGCAGAAGAACTGCCCTTACTTTAACCGAACTCTGACCGAGTAAACTTCGTCGCGGACCGCATCACTTTTTGTATGCCCAATACTTTGTTGAAGTTTGAACTAATAATATATCCTATTCAATTTACTGACTCTTTATTTCCATACATCGTAGCTAATAGGTAGTATAAACTTTTAATCCACGGCCATATGCCTAATCTTGTAATATCTCTCCCTATTATTTAACAGTATATTTATCCTTACAGTGTGTACTTATTGCTCTAAATAATGCTGTATTCGATCGAATCAGTCGACACCACGTCGACACCAATCACTATTCATTCAGGTTAGAAACAAGATTCCTCCATCCAGTTAATTCGAACCGGTTCATTTGCACCTCCATGTGGAACAATAACGCAACTGATTTGATCTACATTCCAACTTTACCAAGGGTAGATTATTTGTACCCAAGTACTTTTATTTATGCATAACGGGTTGGTACTTAACCTCAATCACACCAGATAAACAGGTAACAACAAGTGGTAGGGCATTTTAAATGTCCGCCTGGCTAGCTACCACCATCTTATCTAAATCTGCCGCCAAGCAGCAATGTTAATAGCATTGTTGTGTTCCGGTTGTCAAAGATAAGATAGCCAGTCCCCCAAATGTGTTGGGGTTTCTGGGTCAATACGCTTCGACCTCATCTTCACTAAACATTGTGACTTATCATCAAGTGTGATTGAGGTCAATTACAAACCCGTTGTGCAAAAAAAAAAAAGATGAGGTTGAAGGTTGAAGCGTACTGACCCGGAAACCCCAACATATTTGTGGGACTGGCTATCTTATCTCTGACAACTCGTACTTACTCAGCGAAAGAAAGAATTATACATTTACAACGGTTTTATTATATTGTATTGTAGGTATTGTATAATATTATATTATATTAGATATATTATCATAGACGATCAGCATTACTGCTGGTAGGTATGTCTATGTCACAGTGTTGGAAGAGTTCACAATGTTCATTGTGTTGTTATTTGATTCACCATTAGTTTTTCAAAATTTAACCAATCTATTCTTGAACGAATTCACTGATTGAGAGGAAACAACCTCTTCCGGTAGCTTATTCCAGGCCTGAACCACTCGGATGCTTAGACAGTGATGGGCGACATTGGTGTCAGCGTGAGTGTGGCTTATTCGCAGAGCGTGTCCTCGTAACTTGTTTATTCATATGGTAAGTAAATATTACTTCTGATTTATTCCGTTCAATATGTGTAGGTACTGAGCATGACAAACATACATTACGTAACATAGTCAAATCACTTCGTAGAGCCAGCTGTCATGGGTGTCTTGGTTACATAACAAAGATGATTGACAAGTTGCTTACTGTATTATGAAAACTTCTATGATCCTTATTTAGTGTACTCACAATGAGTACTGTTAGTCAAAAGACTAAATTAGGTACCAAGAATCGTTTCGAAGAAATTTACTTTTAAATCAGTTTTTTTATCTAGATCTACCCGGCTGATGTTATCATTCGTTTAATCAATGTTGTCGAGGGGTTTTTTAATTTATTGTTATTAGAATATTACGTACGTACCTCAATCGTGTCAGGACCCCTATTCTCGCACACTCGACATTTGTCTATCGATAGACATTGGCATGTCTATCTCTTTTCACACTTATATACGTGTGTAAAAGTGACAAACCTATTGATGTCGTTCGACATTGAAATCTCGAGTATGTGAGAATCAGGCTCCAGTTCGTGGTTTTTGTTTCATTCAAATATTCATGATTTTTCCTCAAATGCGCCAGAAGGGAGAGTAATGTTTTTACAGAATTTTCCTGACTAATAACCAAATCAAATCAAATCAAAAATGCTTTATTTTGTAGGTACACAGGGTACCCTTAAAATAGTCAGAATATATATATATATATAATATATAATACCCTTAAAAGGCAATTTTCCTCTGAGAAGAACAAGAAAGAAACTCGAGAGGTTGCCTTTAAAAAAAAAAGGTTTTTATATTACAAAATTATTAATTATTATTCTATATTATAATATTTCATTATTAATTGTGAAATTGCCTGGTTATGCGAACGGGCTGGTTATGTCCATGAATGTTTATCATTTAAATAATCTGATATTTTATAATATGCTTTCTTAGGTAATAAGTTTCTGCTTTATAGTATCTTTAAATTTATTGAAAGTAACTTTTGCACCATCTATATTAATTAACGAAATGTATTTTTGATATTTAAACATGATATCAATACAAGGAATAAAGACAAATTTGCAGTTCACGTTAGCTAGGCGAGTCCGCAAAATCAGTAATTCGTTCAGAGGGATCAGTGCGTTTTTTCAGTAAGTTTCCCGCTGATATACAAAATCTTCTTATCAAAAAATACAATAAAACAGAAACTTATTAAGAAAGAAGTCAAATTGTAAAGGTGGCGGTGATTGCTTTCCATCAGGTGACCCGCATGCTCGTTTGCCGCCCTCTTATATATATATAAAAAAAAAAATTTTTTTTTTTATTAAAAAATAAAATTGTTATTTGAATTATTTTGAACTACACAAACACGTAATTCAATAGGTCGGGACTTAGGACCTTGTATAGAATTACCTACCCTTGACCCACACTATTGTTCATTATACACAGAAACCACTGTTCACTGCAGATCGCTATAAAATTAGCCGGTACCATGGTTTGCTGATAGCACATACCTAATGGTATCAGGATTGTTACCATTTTAATTACTAGGTACACAGAAAAAGCCAATTCCAACTAATATTATAAATGCGACAGTTTATGTGTGTATATGTTTGTATCCTCTTCACGCCTACCCGGTTGGACGGATATAAAATTTGTTTGGTAGACAGGTAGATTTTGATGAAATCTTCCACGCGGACGAAGTCGCGGGCGGAAAGTTAGTAATTCACATAAAACATTGAAATGTCAAGACAGAAATGTTTTATTACAGAAAGGGTACGGTCCCTTTTCCAATACCCCTGTCTGTGAGAAGAGACGAAACAATCAATCAATAATTTATTGCTCTCCTGTTCTCACGAAGATCTTAAAAGGCATCAAACTTGAACCACGTTATCTTGGGATCTTCAGGAGCAGGATAAATAGGCATCTTCGACCAAGCACATCGTCCTTTCCATCAGGTGAGATTGTGGTCAAACGCGTATCCATCATCATTATTTTATTTCTTCTAGAAGAATGTTTAGTCGAATGACGAGTATATGGCAAAGTTTGTTTTTCCTAAAAATTGTGGTCATCAACAAACTCGCTGCAATGTACTTGGTATTAGCGAAACGTTCTTCTGAGAAATGTGAATCAGTATACGAATACATCCCCTATATGGCATTTTACCTGTAAATGCAAGTCATCTTTGCTTTGCTCAGGCTTCGTGAACTCAGCATGTAACGCGTGAGGTTTCCCCCCTAGTGGTAGGGTTGGTGCCTCATGCTGCCACGCGTTCTTCTCCTCCTGCCTGAAGCCAGGGTTGTCGAACGCGAACTCATCTTTCACGGACTCCGGATCCGTTGAGAAGACAAGATGTTTTCCTGTGGGCAAGAAAGGAATTGTTAGTAGGACATCAAGGTAACCTTAGTTGTAAGTTGCTCACGTTTCATAACATAACAGTCATATGTACCAATTTCTGCGATATTCAAAGCTATATCCAAATTTGTTTTTTATTTGCAAAATGGAATATTATTTCAAGGTTTCACATGAAATATTTTTTAATTTCTGGGCTAAATCACATAATAAAAAAATTTGAACAGAGCTCTTTCATGTGCTTCCCATAATCATTTCTTAGATTCGCTGAAACTTTTATAAAGCGGTTACTTTTAAAAATTAACGCTACCTATACTTAACTTAATGTTATCTGATAATACCCACAAAGTTTAGCTAAATTTGGATTTGCCGTTCCCGAACAAAATTCAAAAATGTTGGGTAGTGTTATTCCTCTATGGTATGGAGAAAACAGGCTTAGTGAAATTCGTCATACAAAACTCCAATTTCATAGGTAAGGACCTAATATAATGTGCTAGCTCTGCTGTTACCAGTACTCGAAATTGTGCAATAAAATACATAATTATTAACCTATGCAAGTATGAAAATTCTATAAATAGCCTGAGGATATTTCCTTTCTGGCCGCATGCAATGTAGGTTACGTTGATTTCGGAAGTAGATATGACATTGGGTTTCGCAAGTTGTTTTAAACTTCCCGTTTAAATAATCATTTTTAATGAACACACTTAAAATTATAACGTTTTGTAATTCAAAAATTATAACATACAATTAACGGAAATTAGTAAAGGGGATATCTACGAGTTTGGTCGATATCTTAGGCGGCAGAAGGCTGGCAGCTACGAGTACGTCTCTCAACGCATTATTAGTATTGCGATACAGAGAGGTAATGCTGCTGGCCTCCTAGGTACCTAGGTAGGACCTAGATGAAATTTATGTTTAGATTAGATGCCTGTTTTTTTTTGTATTTATACCGTTTATTAGATAAATTTCTCATGTGTATTAAATATGAAAATAATTATATTTACATACAATTTGGTTGGTGGTAGGGCATTTTAAATGTCCGCCTGGCTAGCTACCACCATCTTATCTAAATCTGCCGCCAAGCAGCAATATTAATGCATTGTTGTGTTCCGGTTGACAGAGATAAGATAGCCAGTCCCCCAAATGTGTTGGGGTTTCCGGATCAGTACGCTTCCACCTTCGACCTCATCTTCACTTAATATCAGGTGTAATTGAGGTAAAGTACGAACCCATCGTACATAAAAAAAAAACAATCATATTAAACAAACTGTTGTACGAACGCTTCAATATCGATCTCTTCCATACAAGCGTTCATACAGCGAGACGTATCCATTAGCAATAGCTTCATTTAGTCGTTTAGTTTTTGGTTTTAAGAGCATTTAACCTACATGGTATTCCATGCAAACTTTGAAATCCAAATTTTTCGAAACGAACTCATTATGTTGTTGTTTCAAGATTGGTTTATAAATTAGCAAGGAGCTTGAGACAGCATCAACTTCTTAAGACGCATCTCGGGTGATACATCCTCAAGACTTATATTGAGATTGGTTACGGGCCTTAGATAAGATAGCAATTAAGAATCGATCGAATTAAGAATGACTTTTTACAAAAGAGAGCCACGATGAGGGTGATATTTAATTATATACTTAATACTTGGACATATAGAGACAGCGACATCTAGTTCCACACTAAGCAACTAGGCTTGTGTTGTGGATACCAGGTGGTTGATACACTACACAAATACATTTTTTTTTTGTAAATAAATACATATATGTATAAATGAAAAACATCCATAACTCGGGTACATATGTCCGTATGCATCATACAAACATATGCCCCTAGCGGGATTCGAACCCGCGACCTTTTGGTATAGCAGCAGAGTTTCTAACCACTACACCAAACAGGTGGTCAAAATTAAAACCGTATAGATAAAAAAAAAGTTTGTTTCAGTATTGGGACAGTTTTATTAGTACGACCCTTCTGTAGTGTTTGGTTGGAATAACTGTATATAGCTTATATTTATGTGTGTTAGGAAAATAAGTGGTATTAATAACCTCACGAGGTAGTAAACTAGGTGTTGTTACCACTGAGCCACCAAGTTCACAGATCCACGCTAATTTTGTTGATGACAACGAATTCTGAAACCTCTCTTTTTCACGCTATTAATAGAGAAACGGAAAGTGTAAACTCTTACGATTCCCAACGAGCGTTATGTTATCAAACTTCAGTGAAAGGCGCTAATTGGCAAACGTATGAATCATGATTCATGAACAGTATGTTGTTAAAAGAGAAAGAACGGATAAGCATTCTCTTAAATACTAGGATTAGTGTTTTGTAATGTTTCTTATTACTTAATACATTTGACAATTTAGAAAACAGCCGAGAGACTATTAACATTATCATCCGGCAGCGGTATTCCCGAACGAGTACGACATTGGAACCTTCAAGAAACGAGCCTACACCTTCCTCAAAGGCCGGCAACGCATCTGTGACCCTTTTGGTGTTGCGGGTGTCCATGGGCAGCGGTGATTGCTTTCCATCAGGTGACCCGCATGCTCGTAAAAAAAAAAACATAAACAACTACATATTATAAATATGCTTTTATTTTATTTTATTTATTTCACAGTGTTCAAACATCTCCGCGTCCGAGGTTAAAACAGTCGACTACACTGTTATGGTCTTTTCCACAACTTTTTGTTTGCCATTCATTATAGTGCAAATACCCAGTTTTAAACAATTTCTATTCTACCGCTGTATGGTTTCGGCACTCAAATGGAATAGAACCAACCCGTCTCTTCCCGTGGGTGTCGAAACGGCGACTAAGGGACTTTCCACCGAAAAACATCTGCACGTTTCAACGGCGATGGGCTCACCTCCTGTCACGTGTGCATTTCTGTAATTTGATAAGGTGAACCGTGGATGTTGTTTTAATCATTCAACTTTTAATGTTTGGAATATCCAAACACTATTTTTGGGATTATCTGTGACCACCCCATTTGGGGTTAGAGGTCGGAACGTTATGTATTTGTATTCTACCAATATTCTCTTTTTATTTTGTGTTCTTTATGTAGGTAAATGTAGTGTTATGTAAAAGTTCAATAAAATGAAGAATGCTGATGGCGACAACCACAGACCGGAGAGCTGACAGCTATTTCGCCCAGTGGATTAGCACTGCTACTACCCAGCTGGGTAATGTTGTCATCTTCGGTAATTTAGGCGTAGGTTATAAGGCCGTAGATAGTATTGAATAGCAATTTCAAATTAACAACGAAGCCGTTTCGGATAAAGAGTGCCTTCGAAAGTTTGTCAATGGCGATGTTACGTAATAATTATTTGACTCTGTCTTTTAACCGACTTCACAAAAAGGAGGAAGTTTCCAATTTGACTGTAGCTTTTTTTGTATGTTTGTTACGCGATATCTTCATCAATACTTTAACTGATTTTAATGATTACCCTTCGAATGAATTACTGACTGTGGAGGCGACTTATGTGACCAGCAAGTTATCTTTATTTCTGGTATTGACATCACGTTTATGACTATTTTTCTTAAATAATGCAATATTTTTTTTCAACATATATATAAAATTTTCAAGAATGTACTGTGAAGGGAAGGTTAATATGTGACAGTATTTGTTGATATACATGTTTAGTACTCGGTTTGGTTGCTGGTAGGGCATTTTAAATGTCCGCCTGGCTAGCTACCACCATCTTAATTAAATCTGCCACCAAATAGCAATATTAATAGCATTGGTCTGTTCCGGTTGTCAGAGATAAGATAGCCAGTTCCCCAAATATTTGGGTTTCCGGGTGAGTACGCTTCTACCTCCGGCCTCATCTTCACTTAACATCAGGTGTGATTGAGGTCAAGTGCTAACCCGTTTTGCATAAAAAAATATATATATATTCCTAACATTCAGCATGGTTTTAAGAAGTAAATGGATATGGATAATCGAAATTGTCGAATCTGCCGGCTCCGGAAAGCCTATTAAATGGCAAGTGTTTTTATGTTACCAAGAACGACCTACGTCACACGTCATAGACAATTCGTATGTTATTTCTTTCACACATCGATGAGCCTCAAGTTTTCACTGAGTGAAATCTTAGGCCCCGTTCACACGGCGACGATCGCCTGTTATCCTCAGTCGATAGCGTGCACGCGCCTCGAACCGAAACAAGGTCGACGGTTATTGTTGATGTAATTAGTCGAGTTTTCACTATTTCTACAATTTACTTTGACGGTTGTATTGATTAAGAAAGACAGTTTTGTTTAATTCGCCAGTATACGGGCATACTAAGGCCCGTATTTTAGAATGTTACTCAAGCAGAGATCTCCGCTTGAGGACAGTTACAATGGGACAGCTTTATGTAACGCGTATAGCGGCATCTCTTGCTAACTATGCTCAAGTACAGATCTACGCTTGAGCAAGATTTTGAAATGCGGGCCTTAAAGTTTTGCCATTCTAGAATATTTGAGTTTGGCATAGGTAACTAAATTCTTAACTAAACTAAACTAAAAACTAAAAACCAGTGTCTCTATATGTGACGACCTGTTTGATGTAGTGGTTAGAAACACTTACTACTATAGAAAGGCCACGGGTTCGAATGCCGCTAGGGGCATAATATTGGTATGATGAATATGGACATGTGTATGCCCGAGTTATGGATGTTTCTCATTACATATGTATTTATTTACTGGTATTATCTAGTATCCATAATATAAGCCCAGTTGCTTAGTGTGGAACTAGATGGCGCTGTGTGTATCTGCAAAGATATTTATTATTATTGATTTAGAAGTAACCGATATTGTTTGGAATGTCAATGTTTGTCTTTGACAGTTAATATTATTAAACTTTGGTCTCAAATTTGTGATAAATTTTGGATTCAATTCCGGAAGGATTCTGAATACAAATACATATATGAAGTCGGTTATAATAAAGTCACAACTATTATCTAGAACTAAGTTGCATAACTAAAGACTACCGTAGCAATGATATCCACTGTCCAAACTACGTAAAGCAGAGGCTATCGTGGATAAATGAGATAGTTTCTAGATCAATTTAAAACGAAACTTTTCGATTATAAAGTGGAATAATTTTGTATTTATAGCCGAATAAACTACATATTTCTAACAGATAATATTATGTGAGTTTTAAATCTATTAAATTATTGGAACCAAGATGTAGGTATAAATATTAGCAGACCGGACATAAGGATGAAATAGCGTAGCCCGTTTCCATACAAACGTTTAGCCATACAAACGTCCAAAAATGGTTTCTAATTGTTTGGCTTATCAGATTACGAATGTATTAATACCTCGTAAGTATTTTGTTTGAAAACAAGCAATATTTATATATAAAACGTCTGATGGTAGTTGACATAAGCGGTATGGGGTACACAATCCCGGGATCCCACTCGTATTCCGAAAACTTCGGGGTAAAAGTTCACTAAAAGTAGGAATTACAAAAAAAAGTTTTTATAATATTGCATCGGGGTTAAATTTCACTAATAGCAGAATTTACGGGATTAACACAAAAAAATAACATGCTTATTAATGAAATATAAAGCACGACGGGCGCGATATACATTTATATTGTGCGAGATCATATTTATCCTGCTCATTCGCTTAGACGAAATATACAACTATCCTACTCTCACACCTACGTCGCGCGCAACAAACGATGTCATGCTAAGGGGATGATCATTTTAATTTAAATGATTAATATTGATTAATTTGTTTCTTACGGGGAATTAAGTCTAATTAGGTCGATTTTTCTTTTGGAAATTCAAAAGTGTTAAAGACATAGTTGTTTCAAAATTTTAAGTTGATTTTGTTGAAGTTTAACTTCTTACTCTTTTGACTGATTATTTTAAGAACATTTAATTATTTTGTCAATAAAAAGATAATAAAAAAAGTTGACTTTTATATAGCGCTCTGACTTTCATTACTTGTCTACCATCCCGGGTCTATCCCGGTATCCCGGGATTATAAAAGAGATCCGGGATCGAATGTTTAGCGTACATACGCGTCGACTCTACATAAGCTATTTTATAAGTCTGTGATAGGAACTATAAAACACACAATATTTTATATCCTTAATTATGCATCTCGGAATTGGGATTTGTTTAACATTTTTAAAACATGCCGTTCGTTTTATGCAATAAAAACCGACAAATTGAATATTCAAAGCAGTTTATTTTCAATAAAACTAAAGTCGACATAATTTAAAAGCCATTATTCCACAAATCGTTCAACAATATGCAATATAGATTACATAAATTAATAAAAAAACTTGCAATTATCGTGAAAGCTGCAACCCACTTTGGTGGCAGTGTATAGACTTCTTTATGGCCATTGAAAGTAAGAGTCGGTACGTGTTTGTGTGAATTTGTCGATAGCTATCAACCTCTATCGCACAAACATACTTCGGCCCAATGATTTATATACTAGCTTTTCACCCGTGACTTCGTCTGCGTCACCGCCTGTGTGTGCATTTCTGTATATTTCGAAAGGTGAACCGGAACAACCGAACGCTTAAGTATGGAATATTTCTGACCACCCCATTTGGGATAAAGGTCGTTACTTTATGTGTGTGATATGTACTTCCATTACATTTCATTATGACGACCTGTTTGGTGTAGTGGTTAGAAACTCTGCTACTATACCAAATGGTCGCGGGTTCGAATCCCGCTAGGGGCATAAGTTTGTATGATGAATACAGACATGTGTTCCCGAGTTATGGATGTTTTTCATTTATACATGTATTTATTTACAAAAAAAAACGTATTTGTGTAGTTTATCAACCATCTGGTATCCATAACACAAGCCTAGATGCTTACTGTGGACCTAGATGGCGCTGTGTGTTTGTGCAGACATTTATTATTATTTTTTATTTTTTTATTTGGTGGGTCAAGGGAAGCAGCCGTTGATTCGTAGTTTTAATGTCAGTTGTTCACTTAATAATTGAATAAATACGAGTTTAAGTTCTAATTACCAAATACATCGTTTTGGTGAACTATCACACCTCTCTTGCTGCATCTAGGTGCAGTCTGACGTATATGAAAGCAGGGGGCCGAGCTTCACTCGACCTCCTTCTCCATAGGGTTACCCTCAGTGCATTTTTGCAGCAATTCATATGTAGATCTGCAACTTTTTTAAGAGCAGATATTATGAGTTCCTGTCATGTATTTAAATTTAAAAAATTACAATAGAAGTGTCGAAGTTGTTGCTAGTGGGTATACAAATAACGTCAAGATAGATCCAGCTTTATCATTGTAAAAAACATAATTTCTGGCAACCCTAGGTACAGCGTGCAAGCGTATTATTATGACTTGGATGCTAAAAACACGCTTGCAAAATCTGCGGAGGCGTTTAATATCCGAGTGGAGGATGAAGTCGAATATTTTTACTTTCACGGATACTATACAAGGTGAAATTTGAACATTGGCATCCTTATGGTTTATATCAGTGGTGGGCAAACTTTCTTCCTAGGGGGCCAGAAAGTTTAAGAAATCTCAGAGGACCATAATTACCTTTAGTTAAAATGCGTGTTTTGAAATCTTTTAATCATATTCTAAATAGATTACATTACAGTATTACACATTTTCATAAATTATTATTATTATTAAGAGCCCATAGTGTCTCACTGCTGGGCAAAGGCCTCCCTCATCTGTTTCCAGTTGTTTTTGTTCTTGGCGAGCACAAACCATCCATTATTAAAACTGTCAAGCTTTCATAAATGTTAGTTACAAATTACAATTTAACTTTTACGCGATTATAATTATCGCGAGCCACATATTATACATTTCGGAGGACCTTCGTCGGCGGGCCGAATGAAATCTTTTCGCGGGCTTGAGGTGGCCCGCGGGCCTTACTTTGCCCACCACTGGTTTAGATCATCAAACAGAACAACTTTAGCTATGAAACCAAGTCTGAAATCGAGAAAAAAACCAGCTAATTCATACAAAAGTTCAATACCCACCCAATTTAAAAGTATGAAACAGCGGATTATATTTCACCCTGTATTTATATGTAAATTTAAAATGTTTATTTGATATAGTTTAACTGCCAAGTGCCAATTTTTGGCAACCTACTTCAAGATTCCGTTTTTTATTCGGAGCGCATCATCAAATCTTCACTAAACATTTATACGTTCTTCTTGGCGATAACTTTAGACTTCCAAACAAAAAAATAAATATTGAAATCGAACTATAAATGGCAGAGATATAAAGAATTAGGTTTAGTCTGCCTCCGTGGCTCAATCCTCAGTCGCGGGTACGATCCCCAGCGGGGTACATGTTTTAAGTACTCGGTTGGGTTGGTGGTAGGGCATTTTAAATGTCCACCTGGCTAGCTACCACCATCTTATCTAAATCTGCCGCCAAGCAGCAAGTTAATAGCATTGTTGTGTTCCGGTTGTCAGAGATATGACAGCCAGTCACCGAAATGTGTTGGGGTTTCCGGGTCAATACGCTTCCACCTTCGACCTCATCTTCACTTAACATCAGGTGTGATTGAGGCAAGTACCAACCCGTTGTGCATAAAAAAAAACGGCTGGTTTAACTATTAATAGTATACCTGTGTAAAGCGAGAGAGAAAGTGTAAGACCTGATGAGAACCAATGTCGAAGGTGACAAGGAAAGCTTGTAAGGAATGAAATAGGGGTGAAACTAGATAGTTATGATTGGGAACTGGAACTGGGTAATTATTCCAATATTGATGACAAACTATTACATTTTTACTCAATTATTAATAAGGTTATAGATGAACATGTTCCACGTAAATTAATTAAATCCCAGTCTCATTTTCCCATCTGGTATTCATCTGCATTGGTAAAAATCATCAGGGAAAAAACTAAATATCACAAAAAATGGAAGATTTATAACTGTCAAAATGATTATGACACATTTGTATTACTCAGAACCCGTCAGAAAGTTGTTGAAAGTAAGTGTTATAGTAACTATATAACCCGAGCAGAAGAGTCCATACAAAAAAATAGTAAAAGATTGTTCAGTTTTATAAAGTCTAAAAAAACTGAAGTTGACTTACCAGATAACGTTTTTTATGGCGGTCGATCTGGAGTAACTGGTGAACAGATTGCTGATTTGTTCAACGATTTTTTTAAATCAGTATTTGAACCTCCAACTGTTTCATCTCGTAACCTTACATCTCCTAGTTCTGACCCTAACACTCCCCTAAATATTGGCTCTGTCCATGTTGATCCAAATTTAGTTTATAAATACCTTAAAACGCTAGACATAAACAAAGGATACGGTCCCGATGGCTTACACCCATTATTTCTTCGTAAATGTGCTGATTATCTGTATAAACCATTGGCAATAATATTTAATTCCTCTTTGCGATTAGGTTCATTTCCTACCGAGTGGAAGCGTTCCTTTATCGTACCAGTTTTTAAAACAGGTAACAAACACAACGTTGAGCAGTACCGTCCGATATCCAAACTATCTATTCTATCTAAATTATTTGAAAAACTTGTTCTTCATACGATATCACCTTTAATTAACCCAGTTATAGATAGTGCTCAACACGGTTTTGTGCCTAAGAAGTCCGCTGAAACCAATTTATGTGAATTTATAGACACCACGCTGACTGCAATGGAAGGGGGTTTTCAGGTTGACACGATATATACTGATTATTCAAAAGCTTTCGACAAAATATCACATTTTCTATTAATCCACAAGCTAAAATGTCTAGGCATACATGGTGATCTTTTACGTTGGTTTACGTCGTACTTAGAAAACAGATGTCAGGCTGTGGCAATCAAAGGATATGTCTCCTCCTTCGTCCCTGTAACGTCAGGGGTTCCCCAAGGTTCTCATATCGGTCCATTGTTATTTAATATCTTTATAAACGATGTTGTTAACATTTTTGACAAGGCTGGATTGCTCCTGTATGCAGACGATATGAAAATCTTCTATCGTATTAAGAAACACTCTGACTGTAAGGTCCTACAAGAACAGCTGAATCGATTTTACCACTATTGCCTAGAAAATAAATTGCACCTCAACATAGCAAAATGTAATACTATAACTTACTCCAGAAAAGTTAACCCTTTAATATATAATTATAACTTGAATGGCCAGCCCATCAAACGAGTTACACAGGTTAGAGACCTGGGTATCATTCTGGATCATAAACTTACTTTTGATGCCCATGTTGATTACTGTACAGGTAAGGCATATAGGATGTTGGGTTTCATTATCAGAAATTGTAAAGTTTTTAAGAATCTCGCCACATTCCGAGTGTTATTCTTTTCCTATGTACGTAGCATCCTTGAGTACGCGTCTACAGTCTGGAATCCCCAATACTCAGTATACATTACTAAAATCGAACGTATCCAAAATAAATTTCTTAAATACGTATCTTATAGAAATAGAAATGCCACCGTTCCGGCGAACCTGTCTGATTTGTTTCAAAACTTACAAGCACGTCGTGAGGGACGAGACATTACCTTACTATATAAAATCTTAAATGGTCAGATCAACTCACCAGATTTGCTTGCTAAAATCTCATTTCGTTGTCGTAGTAGAGTAACTAGAAATAGTGATCTTTTCTGCGTGCCCACTTCTCGTACGAATTATGCCAGAAATTCATTTTTAAGGCGATCCTGTAAGCTCTATAATAACAAGTATTCCAACATAGATCTGTTTAATATAAGTTTGCCAAAACTGAAGCTTTCTCTGCGGCCCTCCTTTGTGACCTAAACTTAATTGAGACTTGATCAATTTATTTTAAAGAACACATTATGTCTGTGCATATTTAAGAATCCTCCATCATTTAATTTCTCCCTAGATGTTTACGTTTATTTCTTTATTTATTGTATTGTATTATATTGAATTATCATTACTAATGTTTACAATTATTTTATTATATTTTATATTTATTTAATATTATATTTAATATTCATATATTTGCCTGTATAGATTTAAATATTATCTGCTAATCCTGTAACGCTTCTTACATTAATTAAAATATCATAAAATGTACTATTTCCTAAACATATATTTCGCTGTGTTTCTGTGTGTGACTATCTGTGGAGACTATTTCTGTCTATGATATAACTATTTTGTACTACTTAACATTATAATGTAACGACTGTCAGTTTCCCGAAAATAAATAAATAAATAAATAAATGCATAGAGCTATTGTTTTGTGTCTAGTTAGGCGTGGAAGAAAGTGGCAGCGATGGAAAAATCATGCTTCAAATGAGGACAGTTATTAAGGCTAATTGGTATTATGTTTATAACCATTTACTCTAAGATAAGAACTTCTTAAGTATACATAAAAATGGAATTATCACATTAAGAATTTAACTTAGCTTAACATAACTTAACAGCTTAGATTGGACAACAAATAAACAAACAAATATTCAAACTTTCGCATTTATAATATTAGTTAGGTTAGGTGCTCTCTGAAGTACGAAAAATGTCATAAGAAAATTCCATTAGTAGTCACCCATTCATGGACTGACCGACTGACTGCGCCGGATGATACTTAACTTCGCTAATTGAAAAAGAATGCGCCAGTTTCCAATTATTTCACAATAATATAACACGAGAATCTTTGTTTTGGAGACAGGTTCTATTACAAAACTGCAAGTCTTTTTTGTTTCGTTGTCTACGAAAGAGCGTTCGATCGAGTGCTACGTTATCGCAATGCGACTTTACAACACATCAGTCGAAATGAAGAAGAAATGACTACTGTTGATATTTGCACTCAATAGGCGACTGTTTCATAGGTTTATGTTTGTCTAAGTTAAACAACGTTCTTTGTCAATTCAGAATATTTTTGGAGACAAACTAGTGTATCGAAATCATAAGAGGAGTTCCACAGGGTTGCATTTAGTCACCCACACTTTTCAACGTCTACTCGGAGGTCAATGTTGTAGAATGTTGTTGCATTTGTGGTACAGATACACATACAACTCTATTATAAGTTGTAACAGTTGTACTTAATTTTTGTTGTTACTTTTATTACTGTGAAATAAGGCTACATTTTATAATAATAACACTAAGCAGAATGATTTTTGCGTCGAATAATTTTGTATGTGTTTCTGTAATATGCAAATAAACGCTTTATCTATCTATCTATCTAGAAGCTTTTGATGAAATCGTCTGAAAAATCAATAGAATGGAAATGGGAATGACCGCATCATAATAATCTGAGACAAGATGGTGATGATATTGTCATCTTGGCGTCTACTTTATAAGTTGCTTCTGAAGCAACTAAGGTTGCGGTAAAAGAATAAAGTTAAGTAATGCATTGTGAGAGCAAGCTTAAGGTTCACTGCAAGTAAATATACAAGCACTTACTTATAAAGTAAATCTCTAGTCATCTTACCACATGCATATTAACATGTTATTTTCATAAACACATACTCGTCAAGTCATAAGTGCGCAATTATACGTCTATCTGGAACGCGACAGGCCATTGTAATGTTCTCAAACGCCGCAGAGTGTAGGAAGGTAATTATGCAATTTGTGTCTTTGTGTCTGTCTCCTTTCTTCCTAAACTATGTTTGTGAGAAGTAACAGTTTGGATATACCTTAGATTGTTACCCGAAGATGGTCGTTTTTAAACATTAAAACTGATGTTAAATTCTCGAAATATCTAAGTACTAAAGGGATTAAAGGTTTATGTAATGCAGCAAATGTGTACTAGAACGGACTTGCCATAAGAGAGAGAATAAAGGTATAATATACCAATGATGGGCATCACCTCATTGGTGATTAGGGCTTATCCTCCCATGAAAAGAGATTCAAATCGAACGTGGAAATTGCTTTAGGTGGCAGTAGCGGATTTTTAAGTTTCTAGAGTTTCTTCTCAAGCAAGGCCTGTAAATTCCGAATGTCTGTTAGCATCAAAAGTCTATTTCCAAATGTAAATTTTACCTATGAAAAAAAGCATTATTTAAGCTTCAATAAATTATTATCTAATATTTTAGTTTTAATTTAAATTTTTAATAATAGGGTATCTAATCCTATTTTTTTATTATTTAGTAAATCATATTTTCTATAAAGTTTAAATTTCACTTAATAATCTTACATTTATATTAATTAATGACTAAAAAAGCCTCTATCACCCATAGAGGCAGTCTGTCGTCCCACATTTCGATTTTGATTAAATAAGCAGTACTTCCTGGATATAGTATCTACGTCTTTAAGGGCCTTTAATCTGGAAATGGGTTGGAGTGCGGCAATGTATCATATGATTCCATCTATCATATTTACACTGAGGTAAGTAAGGTGGTCACGTGAGATCCTATCGCTCCCTCCACGATGTAATTACGATGATCTCAGGAAAGGAGCCTCTATTCTGCGATATTTATCTTTACTTTCGTGTCTGTATAATAAAGTTACAAGTAGAACAGTGGGGGCACTAGACACATTCTTTTGATCTGCACGAATGCAATCAGACTTCGGTAGTATTTATACAAGTTTTGTGTAATTATAGTTATTTACAGTTAAATCAAGAGTGAGCCAGGCCCTGCATAGTCAACAGTTAAGCTATTCTATGGAAATTTTGGCAGTCGCAATATGGTTTTCGACACGCATAAAGCGACTAAAGGACTATACACTAAAACCATCTATGAACGTTTGAACGGCTATAGGCTCACCTGTGGCACGTTTACATTTCTATATATTTCTAAAGACGAGCCAGCATGGATTTTGTTTCAAGTATTACACTTTATGTTTGGAACACCCCAAACCCTTATGTTTGGGATATCATTAACCACTCCATTTGAGATGAAGTTCACGTAATTGTACTCAGCTTTTATGGGTACGGTGTCTTAGTTATTCATACAGGACTAATTTGCATGATTAATTGTAGCTTAATGGCTATTCTAGCCAACCGCGGTTCAGTAAAATGACCCTTTTGTCTAGCTAGACTATAACATGATTAATTATAGAATCGACTGTATTTTACAAAGCGCTCGTAAAAATTATGGCAGTCGTGTAATTGCCATATCACTTCTTTTGTCTCATGCTAATAGTACCTACCTACTTGCACTACGTGTACTGTGACATGCATCTACCTGTGTATTTGCTCATTAAATGTTAATTAGCAGCTAAACTCCGTTTTCTAATTACCAACTCAGTAAGATAGGCATTTGATAAAACCTGGTGAACGGGTTTAAGAACTATGGTGCTTTAAATTCTGATTCATTCATTCATTACAGCTTGTTTAGACCACATTAGAACATTAATGCCTTGTTTTTTATTCTTTGTCTCTATCATTCATAACTTTGTGGGCACTATAAATCTTAACAATGTCCAAAAAGACATTTCCTTGGTTTTCAACTTTAATGGCATGTTCTTCATCATTTGTCAGGGTTCCTTTTATGGTATGTTCTTCACCATTTGTCAGGGTTCCTTTTATGGCATGTTCTTCACCATTTGTCAGGGTTCCTTTTTTGTTCAAAAGCAACTCAACTCTTTCTGTTTCATCGGCTAATTCCTGTATCATATTTTGTAGTTGGCTGAGATTTTCTAAAAATATCACAGTATCGTCCGAAATCTGGCATAGCTTATATATTGTCCATTATTTTTTAACACTTTTACATTCCTGAATCCTACAACCTCGGGATCTTCAAGAGCAGGGTGAATCATTGACTGGGGTCGCGTACTTCATCTTCGACCACATTGTGACTTTCCATTAGGTGAGATTGTAGTCAAACGCGTATTCAATTAATCATAAATATATTATAACTTCACTTGTCACTAACAAACTATATAAATCTAGGAAGTCGATTTTAATCTACATCTAATTGTGTTATCAATTTGAAACTTTGCAAGTGTATATTATTCTAGATGACAATACAATATAATAATTCGGTACCGCGACGGAAAGGTTAAAATATTTTAGACTTATCCCTAAGTGACACTGCAGGTCTCAATTGATAAATTGCACGAACAGCTCGTGCAATTTATTAATTGAGTATCCTGTGCCAATTTGGGGATCAAGACGGATCTGTCGACACCTTGTACTTCAAAATTTGTCAAGCCATTTTGACTACAATAGGTAACATATAAATCTATACAATATACACACGAAAAACATTATCCTCCTACCTGGCGCATTTAGATAAAAAAGACTGGAGCGACGAATTGAGAACTTTCTTTCCTTGTCAGTCGGTTAAAAAGGGAGCAAATATGTGGATATTGATTGACGGTGACTGTGAAGTCGGCACCGTCAATCAAATAGTTAACTCCGTTAATCGCTAATCCGTTACTAAAAACTTAAACGTTAAATTTCGGAAGATTTAACGCAAGGTAACGTTAATCATTGATCCGACAACACGTGATAGCATTTTTTATTTCGTGGCGTTAGTTATTTACTTATTAAAACTGTGGGTTTGGGTTCTGCAAGTTGACAGGTTAGGAACAAAAAAGACGTATTTTTTTATGCACAACGGGTTATCACTTGCCCACAATCACACCTGATGTTAAGGGAAGATGAGGCCGAAGGTGGTAGCGTACTGACCCGGAAACCCAATTTATTTAGGGGATTGGCTATCTTATATCTGTCAACCGGAACACAACACAATGCTATTATCATTGCTGTTTGCCGGCAGACTTAGATAAAATGCACTACCACCAACCAAACCGAGTGCTAAACGTGTACCCCGCTGGATATCAACCCGCGACCTCCGATTCGTAAACCATATGTTGTTTACATTGAGCCACGGAGGCGGTTAAGGTATAATTTGGAATATTTTTTGGTAAATAGTAGGTAATTTTACGGAAATTTAACGGACGTTATCAGTCCGTTCACATTTTTTAAAGTTAACTTAAAAGTTAATCCAATGTCGAAATGTGAATTCCGTTAATTAACGATTAACGGATTAACGAGTTCATGCCCAGCTATGGCGATATTAAACATTTAAGTTAAGTTGTATATCATTCATCATTCGGATAGCTTCCGCATGAACCGGTAAGTAGTAACTTACAATGACCGACCCCGAAATATTTAACCCCTTGACACAAAAACTGCAAAAGTCACTCGTACTCACTCAACGACAGTCAATTTAAAACATAATTTCTTCCATACGAAAGCACCTGGCGTTTAAGAAACAAGTTTCTAAGGTACTGCTCATGTTGTCGTGTTTTGTATGGGATTTCCAGTTATAACTGGTCAGAGGTCATCGAGAAGATGCGACGGGACGCAAGAAACGCAATTTTAAACTCGTATTAAATTTTATGTGCATCGGATACTGTAGGTTTAATGAAAAGAAACAGGTTTGTTATTTTTAGGGTTTTTGTGCTGTTTATTCCTTTGTTTATTATCAGGATCATCGACATCTGCTGCTGCGGAATGGTGCAGTATTCCGACAATTTGATATAAAATGGCCGGTCCCTCAATCATCGTCTCTGCATAGTCATAACTGAACATAAAATCATATATGTATACGATTTAATATTATTAGAGGTATAGATAAGTCCTGTTTGGTGTAGTGGTTAGCAAACTCTGACCAATATACCAAAAGGTTGCAGGTTCGAATCGCGCTAGAGGCATATGTTTGTGTGATGAATACGGACATGTGTACCCGAGTTATGGATGTTTTCATTTATTTACAAAAAAAAATATATGCATGTAGTATCTTAACCATCTGGTATCCACAACACAAGCCTATAGTTACTTACTGTGGAACTAGATGGCGCTGTGTGTATGTCTAAGGATATTTATTTATTATTATTATTATCGATTAGCAATAGAAGAATAAAAAATAACATTTACGATTGGCGTACAATTTTTCACCGAGAGAGAGACGACAACCGCATCAACACACATAATCACACACTTGCTACTTGAACTTGCTAGGATTAAAAGCTGAGGTTTTACTATTACATATTCAAATTAATTTAAAAAATGTGCCTTAGAAAAATGATTTTTAAACACGTAGTGAAATGCCGAGCGTCGGCTCTCCCTAGCTCATTGCATGACTTTGATATATAGGTACATGTAGATATTATTATTAAAAAAAAAAAACAATAATAATCTCGACAAAGATTAGGAGGCCCAATTAATAGGTAGTTCTGTTGTAAATCCAGTCTGTCTTCTAACCTTTGCTGGTCAAAACACAATTTGCATACGAACTGTTTCTGGGATTCAAGGTCTCTTTATGGTTAGTATTTAGCATAATATTTTTATATAAAAACAAGTTTTCGAGCTGCTTTAGTGCTGATTCAAGAATTAAGGCAATTGAATTACGAGTATAGGTGTCTACGATGTGTTTCTAAGACTATATTGTATTAAAGGGTTAATCACGCACGGTATTCCATACAAAACATTCAAGTCCGATTTGTCGAAATTAAGATACCGTTATAAGATATAAAATGTTAGAGCATTTTTTTGAAAAAGTAGAACTATTAATACTGAGCGCTTTTAATGTAAATAGTAACGCTTTTAACGTAACAGAAAAAATTACATTGCATTCTTTAAAATCCGATATTTTGAAAATGTTTTCTACTTTTTAGATCTATGTATTCCGCTTATACATAGATATGAACTTTCATTAGATTCGGTCAATTCATTTCGAAAACTTTGGCTTGAAAGTTTGTATGGATTGCCCTGTGGGCTAAACCCTCTTAACATTGCGAGGTGGTTCAGATAGATCGGTGAAATCAGTAACGGCTTATAACTATAAATTGAAAATTTTAACTTTAGTTAACAGCTAACTCTCTTCGAAACGGCTTAACCGATTTCCATCAAACATGGCTAAACGTATCTCCGGGTTTAACCTTAAATGTAAAAAAGTTAGAAAATTTAGTAAATCCAAAAGGTCTCCTCCTCGAAATACACCAAAAAAACTGTGTTAGAAGCTAAACACCTTCGATACGGATTTTCATCAAACGTGACTAAGAACCTGTCTCATTTTGGGGTTGGGTGCCTGAAATTGAAGAACCAGAATTACAGGTCACCAGCTATGGACATAGTGTATTATAAATTTATTAATAAATCGATCTTTTGATTGAGATCGCGGCTCAGTCTCAATACAATTTTTTTGATACTGTTTTAATAGGCAACAGATTCTCAAGGTCGTCTTGATTACGAACAACTTTCCCCAAGGTACCACAGTAGAATGCGATTTTTAAAAAAATCCATTTCCCATACATAGTAAACCATTCCAAAACCACCTTTAGTATTGAAGTCCAGCAATTTTCGCCTGATTTCGACTATGGTTCCTAGTGGAAAGTTGTTCGTAATCAGGAGTGGAGTCACCAGCTGAAAGTTGTCGAAGTTCCATACTAAAGTTGTTTTCAGAATGGTATGGGGAATCGAAAATATTTTGATCGTATTCGACTAAAGTTCTATTTACCTTCCAATAGCTGTCTGATAATCAATTATCGCTAGAAAACTAATACACAAGACTGGTTTCACATGGCCACGTCTCCGCCTGAGATTGCGATGGTAGCCGGCGTGCTTGGTTCGTGGAAAACTGGGGCAACTGAAGTAATAGATTGTGACATTCTTACTTGAAAGTTATGGGAAACTAATATCTAGTGGCTCAGATAAATATCTGAGAAAGAAGTTTGCCCGTAGAGTTTAACTTAGAATTTCATTACAGAGATGGTTGTATTGAAGATGATGACCAAGATGTAATACATCTAACTGCTGAAATTATAGGAAGTAAAAGTAGTTAGTTTGAAACAGAAACCTTTGTAGGTCTGTATAATACAAATTAAGTTTCTCAAGAAATGCAAAGAAAGAAGAATAAGAAAGAAATTTTATGGGATCGCGTGCTTCATCTTCGACCACATCGTCACTTTCCATCAGGTGAGATTGTGGTCAAACGCAAATCCAGCGATGGAGGCCTTCACATACAGGTTATTTAACCACCTTGAAATATTGCGAATTACTTTGCATTCTTCACCCATACATTTCCTAATACTTACGCAGTCTATCAATCTGCATTATCTAACTATCTGTCGCAGGCTGTTTGGCAACTTTTTATAATGCCCATTCAACATAACAGTCTCCAACCGGTCTACGACGCATATCGCGCGGTCGACCCGGCGCCATTTTGTTATGATATTGACAGCTGATTTTAAATGGCCGATACCTTTGACGAAGAACCCGATTATAGATACTATGTTGACAGTGAATTGTAAAAATTGTTTTAGGTTACTATTAACTCCATGTAGAGATTACTAGCTGAGTACTGTTATCATCATGGATTACGTGTGGGTGTCACTCTTCAAGACTCTCTTGTGGTCTGCGTTCGAAGCCAAACCCATATGATTAAAGCGAAACATTTCTGAAACATTTTTTTATGCTTAACGGGTTAGCACTTGACCTCAATCACGCCTGATGTTGAGTGAAGATGAGACCGAAGGTGGAAGCGTACTGACCCGGAAACGCCATCTTATTCAGGGACTATGGCTTTCTTATCTCTAACGATCGGAACACAGCAATGCTATTAACATTGCAGTTTGGCGGTAGATTTAGATAAGATGATAGTAGCAAGCCAGGCGGCCATTTAAAATGCCCTACCACCACTTAAATCGAGTACTAAACATGTACCTCACTGAATCGAACCCGCGACCTCCGAAGTGTAAACCCTATGTTGTGTGCATTGTGCCACGGACGCGGTTAAGTTCGTCCGCGAGGATATCAAATTAAAATATAAAATATAAACTATCAATTTATATCTAACTAATATTATAAATCCGAAAGTTTGTATGTTTGGCTGTTTGCTCAATCACGGCGAAACGACTGAACGGATTCGGATGAAATTTGGTATATAGGTAGAATATTCCCTGGATTAAGACATAAGATACTTTTATCCCGATAAAGTAAGTAGTTCCCGCAGGATACACAAATTAAACATTCCGTGATAAAGAATATTCCAAGCAGGTGAAGCCGCGGGCGAAAATCTAGTACGTAATATAACAATAAACTTTACGATAATTTACTCCCTATAGGTAATTGTATGTAGGACTAAGTACCTATTGAACGCTAATAGTTCGCGAAGAGCTGTTATAAAATAACCGATTACTATAAAAATCTTTATTATCGTAAACTGTGCTACAAATGAAACATCAATAATAAGTCAAACCTTTCTTGGTTTGAAAAATACTACTAAGTAGGGTAAGTACCTATTTTTTTTTTTGCACACAGCGCCATCTAGTTCCACACCAAGCAATTAGGCTTGTATTATAGATACCAAATGGTTTTTTTTTTTTTTTTTTTTTTTTTGGTCTGTTTTATTTTAATGGAGGGTTTTTTCTTAATAGAAAATGTCACCCTCATTGTACTGTCACTCATAAAACATCTAATTTAATTGATTTGATCGCCGTTTAACCGCTATTTGCACCATCTTGTATAGCACCCTAGCTGCCCCTGACGTCGGCGCAGACAGAACACTATTACATAACCCTACCTCTCCACTATAATTTATTAAGAGCATGAATTGGTATCGTTCAGCCTCATTCCGGACACACTCCATCATAACGTGATATACATCCTCGATGACTTCGCACTCACTACAGTTGGGTGACAAAACCTTCCTCATTAAAAATGCAAAACTATTTAATGGAATGTGTCCAGAACGAAGCCTAAAAGCAGTGACAATATCGCGTCTGTTCATCTTGACTCCATTAAACCATGGGAACCTACACAAATTGGGCTGGATGGTCTTGTACCAGATTCCTTTCGTAAGTGACCGTTCGTCGAAGTATTCTCTCCACAATTTGGTACAACACTGTTTTGCAATATACAGCAGTTCTGAGAAGTACGGTAAGCAATGAACAGGAATACCATCAACGGTTGCTTCCTTCGCCAACATGTCTGCCTGTTCGTTACCCTCCAACCCAACATGTGCAGGCACCCACTGAATCACTACGTGCTTCTTTTCTTGGGACAATAACAACAACATTTCCAAGATTTTATAAGCTATCGGTGTTCCTCGACGGTTCGAGGTACACCGAGCTACCAGCTGCAGAGCACTTTTGGAGTCGGAAAGAATCACAAATCTATTATAATTGATGGACTGTACGTACGCTAGTGCTTCTAGAATAGCTATTAACTCGGCACGCATTATGCATATGTTGTCACAGTCAATTTGGAACTTACACTTTGTATTGCTCTGAGGATCAAAAAATGATGCTCCCGTTTTATGCTCATCTTTAGATCCGTCCGTGTAAATTTTATAGAAAGCTGAATAATTTTCACAAATGGTCTGGTGACTTACTTGTCTTAAATTAGATTTATAATACCAACTTTTGCACTTATCCACTGATTCTAATTTCGATTTAATACATTCACCGAGATTCACGTTGCTGACCCATACATCTAAGGAAAACATCTCTAACAAATCGCTTTGGTATATAGGCAGTTCATTATGATATTGATGAACCCTAATGAGCAAAGGTGTTTTTTTGCGAGCCCAGTACGAACCGTGACTTAACTGTTCCAATTCATTTAACAATTCGATACTTTCATTCTTTTCCTTCGATTTACATTTAAGCCAAAATTTAGCTGCTAAATAATGACGTCTGATATATAGAGGTGGAATGCACAGTTCATTTTCCATGACATGGATTGGTGTCGACTTAACAAAACCTCCAATCAATCTGAGACATTGATTCTGCAACTTATCAATTTTGCTCAGGTGTGTAGTGCAGCTGTTATCATACAGAAAACTACCGTAATCTATCCTACTACGAACTAAAGCTATGTACAAACGTCTTAGGTGTGTAGGGTGAATGCCCCAGCCAGGACCTCTCAAGATTTTTAAAATATTTAAAAACTTCATAGCTTTCTCCCTGAGTTCGTTTAAGTGTTTGGTCCATCGTAAGGAGCGGTCAAACCAGATGCCTAAATATTTTACTGTCTCAACCACTTCCAAGTAATTATCATTTATTTTAACTTGTATTAGCTCCTTTCTGAATCCCCTTTTAAATACAAGAACCTTTGTCTTATTACTTGAAACCTCTAACCCCATTTCTGTTAAACACCCCACAAAAATATCCACTGCAGCTTGTAAAGCTCTTGTTCCGTCTTCTAAATTACTGCACTTAGTATATAGAACGAAGTCATCTGCAAATTGTGACATGTATACAGTATTTAAAAAGCAGATTTTGTGAGTTGCAATGTTAAATAATAGGGGTGATAGCGGATCGCCTTGCCCTAGGCCGTGACTAGTACATCTAACTATTTCGGACTCGTCTAACTTTATTTTGAGGTTCCTTTGTTTAAGAAAATTCCATAGGTATAAACATAATTTAGATCCCACCCCAATGCTGTCTAATGTTGTAAGTAAATGCGAAATGCCGATATTGTTGTAAGCGTTATTTATGTCGATGAAACAGGCTATCGTTGGTTTTTTTTCCGAAAAACCTATTAAAGTTCTGGAAACTAAACTACTCAAGTTATCAAGACACGAGTACCCTTTTCTAAATCCAGATGTGTTCGGGGAGAATATTTTATTCTTTTCACAAAACCACTCAAGCCGCTTGTTTAAAATATTGTGAAATACTTTACATACGCATGACATTAATGCAATAGGGCGAAGTGATGTAACAGAATCTGGGTTTCGCCCCGGTTTTGGTATCGGTATTATGGAAATATCCCTCCACTGTTCAGGTACAAAACTCATTTCATAAATTTTGTTGTACATCCTAACTAAAACTAACTTGGCGTTATCTGGAATGTTTTTAATCATTAGATATGATATTCCGTCGGAACCTGGTGCAGTATTTTTCGCTGGGATACTGTGCTCTAGTTCCGATATTGTGATTGGAAAATCTAACTTGTGGTTCGCAGAAAGAAGCCCAGGGCACTTTGGATTGACTGAATCAGGTGTTAAACTATGTAATAATGCGTTTGCAGTTTCTTTATCAACATAGTGTTTAGTCATTTTATAGCCTTTCACCCACTTCATTTTTTGCCATAATTCAGTCGAAGAAGTCGAATGATCTAATGAACAGCAGAAATTTTGAAAATTACTATTTTTAGCCTCGCGAATTAATCGTTGTGTTGTGTGAATTTTATTTTTTAAAAGATTGGAATTATGTGGGCTAGGATTCCGTCGAAATTTGGATAGTGCTAGTCGGCGTTCCGCTACCGCTTTTGACAGTGTCACGTTCCAATAGGGCTTAGGTGAGAAATTTGTGGTTGGGTCCTGGCTGATACGCACACATGGAATACATAGATCAGAGGCAATACTGACATAATCAAGAAAGGTATCATAGACTTTTTGAATATCATCAGTGAAATAAAATTTCTCAAATAGCTTTTGTAGTAGAGTAGAATACCCTTGCCAATCAGCCTGTTTAAAATTTCTTTTGTAGATAGATTCATATGAAGGCCTAATGGTTGTTGTGATCATGATGACCCTGTGGTCACTTCCTAGCGTTTCATTCAATACTTTATAATTAAACTTTAGAGCAATATCCGAAGTAGCCATTGATATATCGGGTGAGTACTGTTGTAACGTGCCATTGACTAACTTAATCCTTGTCGGCGTACAGTCATTCAAAGTTACAAACTGGCTTTCAAGTAGTGCATCGTATATTTGACTTCCTCTATTATCGGTCTTATTAGACCAGTTTGAGTGGTGTCCATTAAGATCACCGAGGAGTACAGTCTTCTTGCTAATTATGTCAAGCAGTTTATCCCAATGCTGAGTGGTAGTGTGCACAGAGGGTGGACAATACGCCCCAATAACATTCTCAACATCCTCACAGTTATAGAGTTTGACGTGTACAACCTGGATACCTGCATTACTACTACGTATCTTACAAATCTTAGATTTTATAGATGTATGAACAAAAACAGCTACTCCGCCATAAGAATCATCACGATCACAACGATAGATATTATAATTCTTAAGGTTTAAAGGGCTATCGGGTTCTAACCAGGTCTCGCAAATAGACGCAACGTGAACCTTCTCCTGTAATAATAAATTCTCAAAGCTAATTAGTTTAGGTCTTAAACTTTGCGAGTTCCACTGGACAATTTTTAAATTTAACTTATCCATTACAATAATCTAATATAAGTTTTAAAATCGGCCAGTCTGCTATATTCTCCACTACTATTAATATTAACCACTCGAAACAACATTTGATCACGCGATTCACTTTCTGCTGTACCGAGACTCCTTTTAAGAACATTATTTCCTTCAACCTAGAAAGTAATTCTGAAAATGTGACGTCTCTTGACATTTCTTCCGGATTATTAGGCTGTACTGATTCATAGTGAGTACGAGTATCTGATGAGTGTACTTTGATAAGTGTAGGCACTTTTGCATACTTCGACACACGTTGTTGTTTGGAGGGAGGGTGGTCTCTCGACTTCATATCAGCATGGACGTCTGCTTGAACTTTCACTACTGAGGCGTAGGTATGCGCATTATTGCTATAATCACGATCGGTCTCATCAGGTACATAGTCTGTCAGAGGCGAAAATATGTTGGTCGACTCTCTTTCTTTCGTACTTTCCCTAGACCGTGGAGGAGCGGATGCCGTGGCCTGCGTGTTATGCCGAATGTAGCTGTTCTCTTCATCGGTCGGAGATTTTGGAACGTACATCGTTCGGGCTCTTCTGTAAGTACAATTGAACTCCGACATTATTTCGCGGATCTTCTTCTCCTTTAGGAACATGGGACATGTCTTGCTCAAAGCCATGTGGTTACCTTGACAGTTGACACAAACATACATTTTGCTATCACAGTTTGGGTGATGTCCAGCACATTTCGGACATATTATCTTTTCTGATGGGCATCTTGTATGTGAATGACCCAGCCTCCAGCATTTGGAGCACTGGGAGACTGGAAATACAAATGGTTCTACTTTTATCCGGAGGTTGTCAACCTGCACATATGGGGGTAAAAATGAGCCTTTAAAACCAAGTCTAACTGTCTCGCAAGGAATCCAGTCTCCAGTCTCATTTCGCCGTTTTAAACGTACCGCTGAAGATAACGCCGTACGGGGGTCACACCGAATATTTTCAAGTATGTCCTCTTCTTTCAAATCTATATCAACATTCCTTATTAGACCATAGGAGTAGCTCACTTCAAAGGCTTTATGAAAGGACCATCCTTTGTCAGATAAATCCTTACACGAAGTCATGTCCTCCATACATGTCATGCTCTCGAATTCCACTCTGATTTTGTATGGGCTTAGATATTTTATTTTGATTATGTCCAATAGACCGAGATCCTTAAACAACTTCGCCAGCGCAAATTGTTTGGGGAATCTATCTTTACAAGATATATACATCACCATATTATCCTCAGTCTTAATTTTCTTTTCCTTCTTTTTAACGGTCTGCCATGTCTCTTCCTCTTCTTCTCTATCTCTTTTTATAGGTCTCTCTAACGGATTTTCAAGATTTGCTAATTGTGGAATTTCCTCCCCGTTTTCACTTATCTTGCTTTCGCTTCTCAAACTTCTCTCTAAAAAGACGCTTGGGCTTGGAGTTCTCATTTCCTCGTCTTTCGAAATCTCACCCACCGTTGCATTAATATTATCGTTATCCATTTCGCACCGCTTGCATAACGAGGCGTAGGTATGCTCAGGCGCTCACCTGAGCGCCGTAAACAATGGATCGGTCGATAGACGAGCTACCGGCCGGCCCGTACAGTACCTATGTATTCCCGGTGCTGCGCTGTTCGCAAATACCTACACTACACAGCACACTCGGCTCGACACACAACCTCCACGCGCGAGTGCCGCCGCGGTACTCTACCAAATGGTTGATAAACTACACAAATACATTTTTTTTTTTGTAAATAAACACATATATAAATGAAAAACATCCATAACTCGGGAACACATGTCTGTATTCATCATACAAACATATGCCCCTAGCGGAATTCGAACCCGCGTCCTTTTGATATACACAGCAGACTTTCTAACCACTACACCAAACAGGTCGTATATACTTGTGCTAAAAGATTGTAGACTATTAGAGGGTAATTGTTTCTAAAGACTCATAAAGAAGCTAACTGGATTAATCAGCGGAGACAATAAAAAACTATGGTTATGTAAGCGCTTAGACATTGTATACCTACTGCACTACACAGATATAAATGGACGTTAAATCATTCTTGGCAGTTAACGGGTATCCCATACAAATTTTCAAGTCCAAATTTTTCGAAACGAATAAACCGATTCTAATGAAACTTAGTAGAGAACTAACATAGATTTAAAAATTGTAAATGTATTCTACTAACTTTTTAGATCTATGTAGCTTATACGTATAAAGTTTCATTAGAATCATTCTATTAATTTAAAAAAATCGGACTTGAGAAATGGAATGGCATGTGGGATAAACCCTCTTAAATCGCGCCTTTAGGCTACCGTCTTGCTTTAACAACTGGGACCGACTGTTTAACGTGCCCAGCGAAGCACAGAAATAAACAAACATTCGTTTTAAAATGCCACAAGGGTCACCAAGAACTGGCCATGCCAGGTATTGCATTCACGAAGGCGAATAGCGAATGTGACTGCGCTACGAGCACAGACGAATTCGTTGATCATAATAATCTACTCCTAATATTATAATTGGACTTTTTGTTACTACAGTACTTTGATTTACATTATCGTTAAGAGGATTATGATGTAGATAAGACATACTATGTCGTACATACGTACATAACGTCACGTAACTTATGCTGAGAAGGAGACCTTCTTTGATACCACTTTGCGACACCGAAAATTAATTTTTAAGGACTTTAGTCTATAAGTGAAACATTGCTCAGGTATTTTTATTGTATTTTGTAAACTGTATTATGAGATAGGAGTACCTATCCCATTACATGAAACTGTTTTGTGTATTACTTTTATCTCACTCGGTTCCAATTTCACTGTGTATATTTTCATATGTAATAATAATATGTGTGTCGCTAAATGGGTCAAATAAACGATTCTTATTCTTATCTTTATCTCAAATGCGGTGGTCGGAGTTAGCAGTTTAATGTTTGAAGTAACATCCACGGTGCAACATTCGAAATTTTCTAAAGATGTTTTTTGGTGGAAAGTTGATATCTTACATGATCTGGAATTTTAGCAGTAAAACACTGAAACACCTCAAAGTTTCTCTTACTAATACATAATTTTCAAAATCTTTAATAATTAGTTTAATGTAATTCTGACTACAATATTATTACCATAATTGGTACCTTATTTATAATTAAATAATTAAGTAGTTTAAAATAATATATTGTAGGTACTACTTAAGTAACTAGTGTAGATTTGTTATCAATGTTGTGTACGCCTGTAATAGGTATTCCTATCAGAGGGCGGAGTGTGAGTTTTGTTTCGACTTAACTTTACTACCGCGTTCACGTTTACGTGACGATTTGTATGAAGAAATGTGCAGCGCCTCTAGCGGATAGTTTGCAAAACGCTTTTTTTCATAGATACTTTTTGCGTAAACGCGAACGCGATGGTAAAGTTAAAAACGAGACAAAACTCGCACTTCGCACACAGAACAAAACTACTGTGTAAGCTATCATAAGAGTGTGATGATATGTTATACTGTTGGTGTACCTAAAATAATAAAATAAAAAAAAAAAGAAAATACATAGAATAGAATAACTTTATTCGCTGACAGAAATACAAACACAGAAACAATTCACAATAAGCAATAAAAGTACAAAAAGCCAGACAATTTTATAATTTATGTGCGCTCTGTACCAGGCCAACGAATTGGATCTGACTCACCATAAAGTTGCAGGGAGACCCCACAACGCTGATAATTCTGCCAGAACCAAAGAATTGAGATTATGCGCGCATTTCGCGAAGAACTCGAAAAGAAAGTTCCTTGGTCGCCTTTTACGACACCTACGGGAAGAGAAGGGTTGGTTCTATTCATATGCATATTCAGGGTAGAATATGTATATCTTATAACTAACTATCTATAACTCGTAACTATCTTTCTGTGGGTGTACACAGCGTCCCTCGTCTGGATCTCTTAGAAAAAATCTGCATTCCTCAACCCGCCTGGACAACGTGGTCATTCAAATAGGTCCATGGGAGACATTTATGTTCAGAGGTGGACTTTTAGCTATTCTGAGTAATCTCAAAGTTCGAAAATCGCTAATTTAACCTTTGTGTAATTATATACTCTGTATTAAAAAATTTACTAACAGAAGTCACGAGTTACTTGCTAACAATCATGCGCTAAGTCAACCTTGACACTAAGGTAATGAGTAATTTCACGCAGTTTAAGTGGAGGGACGAACAGACGTACTTAATAATTGTTTACAGATAATTTGTGATACTAAAGGATTGTCTATTCGGCGAAATTATGGTTTGCATCATTATAGAGTTTGTTTGATACACGGAATTATCCAATGACATAGCTAAAATTCTATAGCCAATCATTTACCCTTCAAGACATTCGTCTCTGGAACTCCCTACCCGAGTCCATCAGACGAGCTCAAACTTTGAATGCTTTCAAAGTCGCCGTCAAAGAGCATTTCGCTTTAATCTGTGCTCTCTTCTTATCTTCTCTCTATACCTTAGCACAATACTGTTGTCGCTTATTATTATTATTTTATATATCAATAAATATTTATTTAGTACACCTATATATTTACGTTTGTATTTTGTTGCTATTTTATAGATGTTATGTTTAAGTAGGTATATTTGTCTATTGATCTATGTTTGTATGTGTATGTAAATATATGAAATTTACTCACGTAGTTTTGTATCTGCATCCCTATTTAATACCGCACAACCTACCTATTTCAAATGTACTGTCCTTATACCCAGAGGTTGCCTGGAAGAGATCGCTTTTAGTGATAAGGTCACCAAATTGTACATTCTATTCTTACCACTTTTCTGTAACTGTATTTACTTTTCTGTTGTGCAATAAAGTATATTTGTATTGTAAGATTCTACCAGCCTCCAGCCAAGCACGGATCAGAATAATCTTCAAGAAAGTGATGGAACGCGCAGCTTCAGTGGCTTGCGACCAACAATGGAGCTACAGATGTTTGTGTGGTATATTTCACTCGACCTTTCATATAGAGTTTCATATAGCTTGGCATTCTATTAGCTCTATTTTTTCTACTTTAATTGGCAATGTTTATCCCAAATGGGGTGGTCGGATATATCACAAGCATTTTAGCGGTTTTAAATAATTAATGCTTGAAACAACATACATGTGGCAGGTGAACCCATCGCTGTTGAAACGTATTTTTGGTGTAAATTAATCGCCTTTTATGACGTCTACAGGAAGAGACGGCATCTATCGCAAACGCATGTGCATCCGACTAGCAACTCGGTTATAACGAGAATGTCAAGCGTACATGACGTTATGAGCTTGTTCGGTATCACAGGACACAGTCGTTCACACCATCAAATCATATCAAAATATTTAAGGATAAAACGTCGCTATTAATATTAATATTACATTTAAATTTACTGCTCATTCACAAAGCTGATTCCCCAGAGAAGAACGAGCAAGAAACTCTAGGGTTGCTCTTTTAAACAGATTATGGGTTAAAATTTGTGATTTGATAATTATATGAATAATAAGATAGCTATGTCCATGCTTGCTTACCATTCAAATAGTCAGTGATTTATAATAATAGTCTTTTGCTAATAATTTCTGTTTTACGATTGCTTTAAATTCTACTACTACTCTCTAGTCTACTGGAACCTTATTATAAAAGCGTATACATCGCCCTTTGAATGAATTACTAACTTTGTGAAGTCGGCTAACATAAACAGATAACTGGTTCTTATTTCTTGTATTAACATAGTGCCTATCACTATTTTTAGCGAATAAAGTTATATTTTTTTTTTGCATATAACAAATTCTCATAAATGTATTGAGATGCCATTGTTAAGATATTAATTTCCTTAAACTTATCTCTAAGAGACACTCATCATTTGTAGTTGCTCCGCGGTTGAACTAAATTAACACAACTACCGTGGTTACCCAAGGTCATGTAATTCCTCATTAAGTTATCCAATCAGTCAATGTCGCCGGCGATCAAACAATCACTCCAACTAATCGAACTGCGACGTCATCTTCATTGTGTCTTTCTGCTCTTTTTGTTGTGAATCTATTTTGGTATCGTTTGTCATTCATTTCATTAGTTTCAATCTGTCATGGAAGAACAAGGCTTGTTAATGGAATCCTGGAAACACCACAAAAGTCTAAAGACATACACAATAAGAATTGAATTCGTTACTTTAGAAGATGAACTCTCCTTCGATTAGCGAAGTTAAGTAATGTCTGGCGGGGTCTGTCCGTGTATGGTTGACCATTAGTGACTTTTAATATGAAAGTTTCCGTGCTTCGGAGGGCACATTAAATAGTTGTTTTCCATTGACGGTAGCCTACAGGGACCTACAGATCAGCCAAATCCGCATCGAATCCTCGTGGTGGATACCCTACATCCTCGCCCAGTAAGTGGAGGATGTAGCAGTGGGGACGTGTAAGCTGATGATGATGATGATGATGATGACTTTCTAATGTAACATAGATCCTCTTGTTTGTTTTCGAAGTATGTTTTAACCGTTTATTGTATATGCTTTTGCATCAATTTTTCTCTTTCTAGCTATCCCATTCCACTTTGGACCAATACATCTGTGTGTAAACCTAGCGCATTGTTTGGTGTAGTGGTTAGAAACTCTGACTGCTATACCAAAAGGTTGCAGGTTCAAATCCCGCTAGGGGCATAAATTTGTATGATGAATACAGACATGTGTTCCCGAGTTATGGATGTTTTTCAGTTATATGTTTACAAAAAAAATATGTATGTGTGTAGTATGTAGATAGTATATCAACCATCTGGTATCCATAACACAAGCCTATAGTTGCTTAATGTGGAACTATATGGCGTTGTGTGTATGTCCAAGAATATTTATTTATTTTATTTATTGTTATTTATTTTTTACTAATATTTTCACTAATTACTTACGTCGTCGTGTTCCTGCTAAGTATTTTATTTCGCTTGAAAAATGGTATAAGTTGATACATTGATGTATGGAATCACACTTTTCACCAAAACAAATGCAACATTTGTGCACAATTTCCATGAGTTTACAAGTAAAGTAGTATAAAGTGTATCATGTGTCTTCAGTGAATAAAGCTATTCTATTCTATTCTATTCTATTCTATTCTATTCTATTCTAAAGCAATACAATATTAAAGATACGGAGGTACACAATAACATAGAACAATTTGAACAGAATGACTAGTCATACAGAGTTAAACATTAATAATTAAATATTCTATCTTAAATTCAGATATTCAATTACCTTTGCATAACAATGCCAACAGGCTTTAACAGTTCTTAATATGCTTCTCTTCTAATAAAAAGTTCACAAAGCAAATTTTTTGCAATTTTGATTGCAAAGTCTACGCCAATAGCGTTTAAATTAAAATATGTTTGTTGTATAACAAATATGATATTTACTTTTACTAAAACAGCTCACAAATAGTCTTTACATTATGAATTGCATAATACACTTTTACTTTTCTAACTCATACAATTTATTTAACTATGCGCACACCTATTTGTATCATGAATGTAATAATTTTAAAATATTAAAATCACACATCATCAGCCTATAAAAATCCACTGCGGAACCACTTCTCCCATAAATACTAATCGATTTTTTCAGATTTTAGACCCCCCCCCCCTTCTCCCAAAATTGACGTCATTACTAGTTTGACAAAATAATTTATTATCAATACATAGTATAGTCGCTTTCGCTGTCTGTCCCTATGTATGCTTAGATCTTTAAAACTACGCAACGGATTTTGATGCGGTTTTTTTTAAATAGATAGACTGATTCTTAAAGAAGGTTTATATGTATAATACATGTAAGTACCACGGGCGAAGCCGGGGCGGGCAGCTAGTATTTTACTAGGTGTGCTGGAATTTCTTTTTAGAAATAATCTTTTTGTATGTGAAAAATAAACTATAAATAAGAATGACATCAAAACACCCCCTCCCCCCCCCCCATATATCATTTACCGTCATCCGCAGACCAACCCCCCCCCTAATTTAGAATGACGTAATATATGGACGGCCCCTTTTCATGAGAGGACTAGCCATAATCGCCACGCTGGGCAGGCAAGTTGGCGATCGCAGATGTTTTTGGATCTCTGCACCAATGACGTTGCATCGTTGTTGATGTATAAAATCAAAATTAAAAAATCAAAAATGTTTTTATTTCGTAAGTTGTAAGAATAACATTTGAAATCGTCATGACATACAGTTATCGCTCATTCACTAGGCAGTCTCACCAGAGAAGAACGAGCAAGAAACTCCGGGGTTGCTCTTTTTAAATAAGTCAATACAAATACAATTTGAAATACCTAATTGTAAAATTTATGATTCGACAAAGAAAAATAATTATAAAATATACCGGATTATTATCCGGTTCATGTCCACGCATTCTTATCATCCACATAGTCAGAAATTTTATAATAGCCTTTGTCCCATAGTTCCCGTTTAATGGTTGTTCTAAATTTATTTAAAGGCAAATTTTGAATGTCTACTGGAACCTTATTGTAAAAGCGTATACATTGTCCCTTGAATGACTTAGTGACTTTGTGTAAGTGACTGCTATGGACAGCAAGTTTATTTTTATATCTTGTATTAACATTGTGT
Source organism: Oegoconia quadripuncta (assembly GCA_949316235.1). Lineage (NCBI taxonomy): Eukaryota > Metazoa > Arthropoda > Insecta > Lepidoptera > Autostichidae > Oegoconia > Oegoconia quadripuncta. The sequence goes on from OX438746.1 coordinate 6,078,026, forward strand.
ATGTCACAATTTTTCCTAAACAAATGCAGATTCTTTTATACGTACTACACTACACTACACTACACTACACTACACTACACTACACTACACTAACTAAGTGAAGATGAGGCCGAAGGTGGGAGCGTACTGACCCGGAAATCCCGCCTTATTTGGGGGACTGGCTTTCTCATCTCTGACAACCGGAACACAACAATGCTATCAACATTGCTGTTTGGCGATGGTGGTAGCTAGCTAGGCGGACATTGAAAATAACCCTACCACCAACCAAACCCAATACTAAATATGTACCCCGCCCCGCTGGGGATCGAATCAACGACCTGAGTCGTAAACCCTATGATGTTTACATTGAGCCACGGATGAGGCCAAAATATAGGCGTACCAAAAATATTTAGCTCTTAATATAGTTGATTTATTTACAAAAAAAAAAATGTATTTATGTAGTATATCAACCATCTGGTATCCACAACACAAGCCTATAGTTGCTTACTGTGGAACTAGATGGCGCTGTGTATATGTCTAAGGATATTTATTATTTATTATTATTGCTAATATTTGGATGATAACATAAAGTTTCGGGGTTTTTCTGAAGTCTCAGTATATACCTAATAATTAAGTACTATGTTTCAGTTATGAATAATTTACTAATTGAATATCGTTTTAGATATTTTTACAATCGCAACTCAGAAATCTAAAAGGCTTTACCTACTGTTTAGAAAACTATATAAAATTATACATAAACTAAGTGTATTGTGAATGCATTAAATATCACTCTTCCTGAGTATTATAATAAAGAACAAAGATATCGCAGATTTGCCATCTAAAAAAGGCTGCGCCGTTTATGAGAATTATTAATTTTCAATATTTGAAGTTTGACAAGTATGCATTCGAATATAAAAGAAAAAAAATTGCGCGGCCATCATAATGCATTCGAATTTCAAAAACCGGTAACCGGTATTCGCATCGTTGACACGCAACTTTGCTTGCTTGCTTGAAAACTTTTTAAATAAGATCCTACTTATCACGCGAAAGTTACCTTAGCGCCGCAGCCGCGCCCCTTAGTTCATAGCTTACCTGGAAAAGAAAAAATATCAATGTTAAAAAGCTATCTAAAATAAATAAATAAACCTAAGTAACTAACATATATTATTGATAACTGTTATGATTTTTTTTACATAAATATTTCACCTGAAAGAGATTACCATTGTATGTATAAATAATAGGTTATTATTCTGAGATTACTCCTCCTACATAGATGCATAACGTCACCTTTATCCCAAAAGGCCAGCCCAATATCCCAAACATTAGCGTTTAGGTGTCCCAAACACAGAAATGCGCACTTGACAAGCGGTGACAGAGGTAACATGCAAATCTATAAATTTTTTTGGTGGAAAGTCCCTTAGTCACCTTCGATACCCACGGGAAGAGACAGATTGCTTCTATTCTTTTTACATGCCGAAACTACACACCACACTGAGATAAAAAGAAAAAGACAATATTTAAAAGATTACTAAAGTTAAAGCATGGTAGGTACTTACATTTAAGTAAGTAGGTATGATTGTGCAAAAGATGAATTGAATAACTTTCATAAAATGAATCAAAACATACTTTGCAAAGGGCATTAAGTACCTAGAGGTCACTTGCGTACTTCATTAAATTACACAAGTCATATTCACATAAAAACACACGATATGTTCTCAGGTTGTCACGTCTCGCATGCCATCGTCATGCCGCACGCATGCCACCGCAAGCCTTGACTATAAAGACATGGACTACACTTCACGATTAGGATACTGCTATAGGACATATCGCGGATGTGCTTCCACATAAAAAGTAAAGTTTTGTATGTCTATAGTGTTCCTGTCGTTTATTGCCCGTGGTCCGATCGCCGAGTTCTACTGGTCGATCCATGGGCAATTGTTTTGCCTGTGGTTCTATCAATCGGACCACGGGCAAATCAAATTGCCCGTAGTCCTATCCGTAGTACTAAGGGCAACTTCGTTTACCCGTAGTTCTATTAAAGTGTGTAAATTCTCTTTGTATGTAAACTTCATGCAGGAAAATTGTTTAAAATTAAAAATAAATCATATTGACGCTGACTTTTTTGAATTTATATTCCTTTTAAAGAGAATTGACCATGGACTTATTATTTAAACAGGACTGATAACTATCAAAAGAATCATTTAGGAAAATGATCACTATGTCAACGCAATAAGGTATTAAATTGGATGCACCATACACAAAGGCAAATCCGAGCCGAGAGAGATAGAAATAACGGAGGCCGTGTGTCTCGTTCTTACATCTTGCCAGCTAAAAAAATGATTATGATCAACAGTTTTGGCTACTCAAAAATTCCATTGAAACACTTATATTTTTATGTTATTTTAACAATTATAAATAAACAAATAACATTCGCATTAATTTCTTTTCATATATTCTTAAATCAAACAGAAAACATACATTTTTATTTCGATTTTGTTATTTTTATGGTAACCCTGAAAAGCATGTCATGTCATGGCGGTTCGGTGTGATTTTGAATTTTCTTTGCATTAAAAGTTTTTTAAAGTATTTGTTATATTATAACAAGTAAAAGGAGTAAAATGGTGAAAAAGTGTTGCGTTTATACTTGCCCAAGTGAATCCTATGGTGGTTGCAACATATCTTTCCACAGGTAAGCTAAAATTAATATTTTTGTAAATCAAAGAAGTAGGATGCCCATGAATTCTTGAAATGAGTCGAAATATGTGAAATATGTGTGATTGATTAGGGTCCTGACTGTTGTACTATTATTGCAGTTTCCCAAAAAATGAAGAAATGCGAAATAAATGGCTCACGCCGGTTAATGTCAAAACGCCAAAGTTTTTTGACAAATATTTTATTACAACATTTGTCCCAAGTAACAAATATATTGTGGTCGCCCTGTTAGACAGAGACAAACGGCCTCTACGTTACACATCCTGCTCGGCTCGTTTTTCAGCGGCGAGTACTCAGTCCTGTTTAAATAATAAGTCCATGGAATTGACACACTTTAATAGAACTACGGGTAAACGAAGTTGCCCTTAGTACTACCAATAGGACTACGGGCAATTGTTTTTGCCTGTGGTTCTATCAATCGGACCACGGGCAAATCAAATTGCCCGTAGTCCTATCGGTAGTACTAAGGGCAACTTGGTTTACCCGTAGTTCTGACAGTGGAATTTTCCTTATCTAACTAATATTATAAATGCGAAAGTTTGGATGTCTGTTTATTTGTTTGTTTGTTGCTCAATCACGGCGAAACGGATGAACTGATTTAGATGAAATTGGGTATATCGGTAGAATATACCCTGGATTAAGACGACCTATTTGCTGTTGTGGTTACACACTCTGACCACTATACCAAATGGTCGCGAGCTCGAATCCCGCTAGGGGCATATGTTTGTGTGATAAATGCGGACATGTGTGCCCGAATTATGGATGTTTTCATTTATAATAAGTATTTATTTACAAAAAAATATGTATTTATGTAGTATATAAACCATCTGGTATCCGCGGCACAAGCCTATAGTTGCTTGCTGTGGAACTAGATGGCGCTGTGTGGGTGTGTAAGGATATTATTTATTATTAAGACACAGGATATGTTTTATCCCGATGAAGTGAGTAGTTCCCGCGGGATAAACAAATTTCCGCGATAAAGTTATTCCACGCAGACGAAGCCGCGGGCGGAAAGCTAGTAGAATATATTTACCATTCGATATAGAATAAGATGTGGTGCTGGAGGAGAATGGAACGTATCAGCTGGACAGAGAAGAAAACGAACGAAGAGGTTTTAAATATAGTAAAGGAAATAAGGAAATTGTTGGGAGTAATTGAGAATAGAAGATTGCCTTTTTGTACAATAAAGCGTTTACAAACAAACAAACACTATAGAACTCACAATTTTTTTACCATAGGTAGTATAATATTTAAACAAATGTTGTCCTGGCATCATTATCTGAGAAGTATATTACTTAAACTCTGTTTCCTACACTAGTCCTATAGAGCCGTGTCGCAGGAAGACAGTTACCGTAGAAAACAAATAAATAGCCAATGTACATTTTTATACAATCTGTGATGCAAATAAAGATTTATTTGGATATTAAATTTAAAGAAAAAAATTAAGAAAAGAAGAAAATGTAACATCTCTGCAAGTGTAGTTTTGTGGGAATACATATGAGTGTTAATGTATATGTGTGTGTATGTGATTGCGTGTGTTCCTTTTTGTATATGTGATGGCGGGCTATGATGCATATATAATATTATACCTGAGTGATATGCTATATGAAGATTGTTTCTTTCCCACAAATATGCAATTGTGTGTGTGTGTGTGTTGTGTAGTTATATCTATTGTTTTGTTACAGATAGTCTGAATCTCTATCCGACCCATACAAAATGATAGTACCTACCTACATTTCTTGAAAAGCATACTATATACTTGCTTCAAAAGTTAGGATTTGTCGTCTAAGAGCTTCATGTAAGTAGCTGAAACGGTTCTGTCAGCACATCATACCCTCATCTCAACTTTCCTTCCATCCTTACTTCAGAAACTGTTCCCTTTGTTTATTGTGTCGCAAACACATTATCTTGATCATGAGACCGAAATGTGAAATATACCTATTAAAATGTGTACAGTTACAGTGACTTTTCTAAATACGTACAATATATACTTTTCTAGGTTAAAAGGTGATATGGCGTTATTCGCAGGTGGAGTAGCCTTAACGACTGCTGCGCTAGTGTGGACGAAGCCTGAGCATGGTGATGTCATTTTAATTCCGCTGCGGTCGAGGTTTTGTGCCGTCGATGGATTGATGGGCCTTTGTCTTTGGAACTAGGTACTCCCAGGCTTTAGATGGGGGGACAACTAATTACCCGGTCTAGTGTTGAGAACTTCCGTCCATGTCAGTATAGTAATATTTTTTGGAGCAATGAATATCTCAATTACATAACTATAAATTGCATATTTAGAAAATCCCCGAGACTTTATATCGTCTAGATAAAAACTAAGTGCGTTAAATGTTAAATATCCTCGAAACGGTTTCACCACTTTCTATCAAACATGGTGAAGAAATATCGCACAAACACCAGCTTTTGAAGCATAAGCAACGGTTTTCAAATCTGGTTGCAGTACCAAAGACACCGACAAACTGAGAGACAAAAATATGATTCAAACTTATAATATCGGGGGTTGAAAAATTTGCAGCATATTTATTTATTTACTTTAGGTACATTTAACAGTACTATATTATAGTTCGATATGACATGGTTTGTGGTACAGTTCTTATATGTCTACCAACTACAAATGTACTCAACATTAATGATAGAAGACAACGTTTGATTTAGAAGATAAGTGAATAATGATGAATAATAAATAATATACGAATGAAAAATCAGTCAACATTATTTATTTATACAGGGAGAGCGAAGTGTGTAAGTATATTATTTTTAAAAACTTTATGTGAACAGTGAAAAATATCATTATCGTTATTGTGCTTAACATTGTATTCATTGTGAGTGGAACAGATTCTGGAAAGGGGACTGTGCAGAGCAAGGTTAGTTGTAATTGGTAGGTGTCGTCGTAAATGATGGTGATGATGGTCGATGTAAAGTCCGGCATGGTCAATAGTGTGAATATAGAGACATTGTCATGTGTGATGGTTCGGAAGCACGCGAAAGATTTTGCCCTAATTGAAGCATTTGAGCAGCATCCAATAACCTTACCCGTGACGTTACCGCGCAATTGTCTGTTTACGATATCCACGTGAAGAAACTGGTTTATATTGTGTTCTACCGGAGGAAGTTGGTATAAATTTCAAACATAAAACGTTAAATTCATAGCAGATAAGCTTAAACGTTGTTGTTACTGTTTTGTATGTACCTACTTATGAGGAATTCTAACGCCCACCTTCAAAGATATCTGAGAAGATTTGCAGACTAGCCTATGAAGTATTTTAAGAATTTTATACCAATCGTCTACATCTTGCTCTTTCTATAATTTAACAATAAAGTTGACTATATAAGCACCACAAGCAATAGCTAGTTACGATGAAAAACAAATACTTTCATATTATTGACTCTTAACAATCTAAGGTACATTGAGCGCGCAAATAGAGCATTCCGCAATATGTAATGTAGCTATTTTCCAATAATGATAACGGCAAATCGAACAGGCACGGAAACAATTTCCTAGCTTGGAATCCGTATCAAATGTTCAAGTGAAATATACCGCAAGTACACTTAAACATATAGCACTAACAGTATCAATCAATGCACTATATCTACTCCTGTAATTTATTTTATATTGTTTTGAATTGTAAAAGTCGTTTTATACATACCTACACGAAATTACAAAATTCTTCAACCAGTGTCGTAAACTAAAGCTAAGTAGGTATTTACTCACTTTATATCTATAATCTACGTAAAAGACTTGGAATTTCCTTAACATGATGTAAACAAATTATATAGCGAGGGTCCGAGAGTGTGACCTTGTGGCACACCGCGTTCGATCGCGCTTGCGCTTCGCGAACAAAAACTGGAATTCCTCTAACCAACACCAACAGGCTTGATGACACAGATATATGCATTTGCGATTGTGCAAACGATTGTAAGTCACGAGTAATTGGCTATTAAGTCGTAGTTCGCTCAGTCGAATGCATTACTAAGTTCTTGTTTATCTTAAATTACATGTTTCAAGGCTTTTTCTGTATATGTTTATGTTATTATAATTTTAGATATGCAAATGAATTGAGCTCTTGCCAACGTACAACTCTTAGTTTCACAGGGCTGTCGATAAATAATAAGTATAGAGTAAAATTTTCGTATCTATAATTTAAATTAATAACTAAACTTCTAACGAGTAACTGGAGGCATCCCAGGTGCGGTTCAACAAATAAACAAAACTGTACTTATTAAAACGATGATCTACTGACACAATGAGAGAAGCAACAAAAAATCTTTTAATTTCCGTTTAATTAAGCTTTCGTGTAGGTATAGTTAGCAATGAAAATAATAATATCGTTATCATACAACATTGCACAAAGTATTATAAGTATAATAAATAAATGATGATGATGATGATCAACAAGGAAAGAACATCGAATATCAAAATCTTAGATAAAATGTTTGATGAAGACACAATGTGTTTAATATGTAGGTAGAAATCTAGTAAAATATTACCTTCATAAAAAAGTTTTATTATATCTTCATACTTCTTTAAAAACTTAAGCAAACAAATCAGATATCAATGAAAAAGTGTCGGTTCCAAATTATAAAATAACTTATTCAAACACCATATTTTTTGAGTACTCGTTGGTAATAGAAATGCTATTGATGTTTATATTATATTTTTTCTGCTGACTATATGACTATAAAATGAACGTGATACGTTGATACAAGATAAGGTATTTGTATGGGACCTCATACCTGAGACGGTGCTGGAAGGATTGTATTTAAATTAAGTTTTTACGAGCGACGTCCGCTTCATTATAAAGCTATAAGTAGATTTACACCAGGCGCCATTAAAGAGTCAACTCTATATATCTTTTGCCTTTCATACGATTATGAACATAACAAATTAGATAATTCCTAATAAAAATATATTATTGTTTTATTACTGAGATATTGATGTCATCATTGAAAACAACCATTTCAGCTAAACCTGTAAATCTATCAAAACCCAGTCATATGAAGAAAGGAAAATGAAAAGCTTATTCCTACATTATTAATGAAAGTGGGTAAAACCGACATATAAAACAATAATATTTATATAACGTGACAAAGAATAGATTAATAATCGATAATAGCATATGTCGTGGAAAGTTTACTACACTAAATAAATAGAACACAGTATTTATCTAGCGCATAATGTTTTTAAATTTTGAGCTAGATATGTATGGAGATAACCAAAATGTTGATATGCGTCGATATTCTATGCATAAATACTCAGAATCTTACAAAAACCTTAAGGATCAAAAAGAGACCTCAAGTGCTGACGTGTTTGTATACAAACTTAGAGATTCGTGCTTCCGCAATTTACATTATTTGTTATTTTGTTGGGTTGTCCCAATGTCACTGATTCTCAAGATATTTTTTGTCATCTTTGCAGAGATATTGATGTCCGTCCATTGTTCAAAATGAGAAAAATAGTTCTCGACAAAAAGCCATGTCATTTCAAGCATTCGGTCCAAATTGTTTTTGCGTCTTAGAAATCAAGTCAAGGCTATGATTCAATTCTTATGATTATCGCTTCGATTATAAGGAAGTGTGTTGGAAGCTGATAATTCGTCGTTTATGTTTTTTATATAACTTAAGACGATGTGTCTGGCTATTATTTGAGACTACTCTAAATATTAAATTGGGACTACTTTTAGTTTTTCGTTTGATTTTGGATTCATTTTAATTAAGTACTAACCTATTCTGTGGTACTACACACAGACCAGAAAGAACACAGACCAGAGAAATTAGTTTCCTACATTACTGAGCTCAACAAATTTATCGTTAGCAATAATTTTGAATAACATTAAACATAATTAAACATTAATTGTAAGAAATTGAACTTAGTCCATTACTTAAGGTAAATACAAAACAAAATAAAGAGTATACAAAAAACTGGCCTAGGAATAACATGCATTGGTGTCAACCATCAAAAAAGTGGCGTAACCTCAAAATTTACAATACAAAATTCTAGTCACATAGCACGTACGTTCTACGCCTACCTTATGAAGATGTGAGACAGGGAAACTTAACGTCGTCTAAGACTCTTTACAGACTAAATAAGTATATACAAACTCAAAACCGAGACAGAGCAAGAATACCAAGACAATTTCATTTTGTTATTTTACAGTAGAAGTTAAACATAATTCAAGAAAAAAAGGCCTCTGGAACATACGGCCCCGTCATAGGAAGGACACATGCTCCAGATCACTGTTTTGAGACAGGGTGCTCAAAAGGCTAGCAACGTTGCCATACGTTCGATGGCCAGACTTATGCGTTGGCCCAGGTAGATGCCAGCCCTCCGATCGACCGATACTCGACCAGACGCGTCGCCAGCTCCATGAAGAGATTTTTTGTTATTTTTTTTTATGCTTGACTGGATTCTCTTTTCACCGCAATCTCACCTGATAGAAAGTGATGATGTGGTCGAAGATGTAGCACGCGATCCCAGTAAATGCCTATTCACTCTGCTTTTGAAGATTCCAAGGTTGTAAGATTCAGGAAAGACTGACGCCAGAAGGGATTTCCATGCCTCGGTTATTCGAATGATGAATGAAGAGACTTCTTGGTGCGAATGTTATTTGACTCTATTTTATATTTTCAAAGCGTCATTTAAACCAATGACGCTCAATTCTTGAGTTCATTATCATATCAACCCCTAGGTCTTGGTGATAACATTCTTAATACGTAATACTCTTTATATAAGTTACAAGCTTGCTTACGTTTTTTTCTGTTTAGTTTTAGCCTTGTTGTAAGACAATATGGTTATTTATTATTTAACAAAATTTATTATTGTTTATTTTGAAGCCTGTCCAGGCTGGGTCATCAATATCTCGACTCAAATCTCGAAAATCGAATCTCGAATCGAATCAATCTTGACTCGAAGTTTGGATCCGCCCTTACATCCTCCCTAGATTTTCATAGCGACCGGATGGAAGAGGTCAGTATCCAGTGATTTCTTGAGTTAATTCGTTTATTGTTTTGGACACTTTCGATACTATTTTATGATCGTCAACAATATCTTTAAATCCACAATTTATACTCGATTTATATCATCAAGAATTTTGGGTAGTTATTCACTCGAATTTGAAAAACAACGTTGATTTAAAAATCGTGTTAAAATATTGTGTGTAGATCTTGAAAATGTTACAAATGAAAATAGATCCACTAAGAGATTTCTTCCATGATTGAATGATGGCATAAGCTTGCCATTTAGCTGATTATTATGGCGTCGGTGTATTGAAAACAGTCGATACAGTCTGTGAGGCCGTTACAGGTGTCTTGGGTCAAGGCGTTATGTGCCAACGGCGAGGCAGTAAACATGCGGCGTCTTATAATAAATCTAAAGGTTATACATGTTTTGTTTTCAATGAGTCTTTAACCAATTATTTTAGTAATGGTCTAATGAAATGCCGTATCATTAAAATGATCTAGTGAATAAGTATGCTCCATATTGTAGCAAACTTTTAGATTTATTCCCGCTTTATATCCATCCACTTGTCATCCTAAACCTGCCATATTTCTACGTCCATAACTGGAGTCATAAAAATCTTTATATACATGAAACAGAAACCCCATTAGCTCGTTATCTGATAAGTATAAAGATACGTTTAACAAACATTCTTTGGTGACACCAGCTTATCTGTTCAGGTGGACAATTTTGGAACTAAAGTCGTCTTTGAAAATTTCATATATTTCTATAGTAAGCTCGTGAACAGCGCCCTCCTCGAACTGTACTTGTGTTGTGTTTAAACTTTAAACGTCTTGTTTGCATACCCGTTTTCTGTTAGGCGCTTAGGTGTTAATTTTTCCGATCTTATCATGTATAAGTGTCGTGCATGAGGTGTGCGGATTGGAATGTCAGTGTGGGTACATACAATAGATTTAAGGAAAGTATTTATTATTGATAGATATTAGATTGCAAATGCTAATTATTTGATAAATGTTTGTCATGAGACGCAGTTACTTTTTTCTTTGTTTCGTGCTGTTTCATAGTTCCATTTACTTAGTCGTTTCTAATTTTATGTTTTATGTCATTAGCTCACCTCAGTATGGTGGTGATAATGGGGCCATTATTATTATTATCTTGGAGACGGCCGGGTCAAGGTCTCTATAAATAGATTGCGACCTTTACAGATCTATTGTGCTATTATCTGATAGTTCGTCCCCTAGGCTTGCGGCCTGCATATATCGTACGATATTCCGGGGCGCGAAAAGTTTAACGACTTCCCCTAGAGATCGGCTTTTATTGTGAATAAGTGCATAAAACTCGCAAAGGACATGTATAGGAGTTTCGTCCACCTCAGCCACAGGATCTACAAATTGCAGATTTGCAACAATTCTTGTTCAGTCTGTAATGTCCATTTAAAGTCCTTACCAATGTTCTAAAGACCTTACGATCAAGTTTCAAACCTTCTATGGCAAAGCCCTACGAGTAGCTCTCGCAAAGAGCCTTCACATGTTGTGTCCAGATATATTAGACTAAAGTTTGGCACCTTGGTGATTAAATACAGAAGCACTAAAGTAGTTTTAATCTAGTATTATGGTTCTATTAAAGGCAGGATGTTATGCGAAATGTTTGTATAATGTAGGCCTTAATACAATTGAGTAAAGTGCTGGTTCAAAACTAATAGGTTTTAGATTGATACCTAAATTATCTTACCTCATCTTAGATGTTAAAGTTTTAAGCAAATATTTTGTTGGACTTCAGTATCTAACCTGTATAAGGACGTGTGGATTACCAAATGCTTGGTTTTATCCTTCGCACATTAGAATGTAGTCTGACTGCTGCAGTACGACTATTGGCTATTCAAAGTTGGCGTTATGATTGCTAAACATTTCATGAATGAGAGGAGACCCAAACATTGACAAATTTCTTATCAGTCCTTGGATACTCGTAGATGACCACCATTGGCATTTTCACATTAGTATTTCCGTGCTTCGGAGGTACCAATTATCAAACAGATATATAATACTATAGATAATTTTTAGAATAGAGAAGTTTAGAAGTATCAAGCCTATGTCTGCCTGTGGTATTGTAAGGCCCGTATTAATAAATCAATCTCGATACAAGTCTTGAGGCTGTATCAACCGAGATGCGTCTTAAGCAGGTGACGCTATCTCAAGCTCCGTACTAATTTACAAACCAATCTTGAGGTCTACTCAGCTGAGATCACTTCTCAAGTATTCGCCTCAGCGGCGAATGAATGATAGTCTTGAGTTTCGTTTTTTAATACGCGCACCTCTCAATTGAGTACGCTTGAGTATGCACGTGCTTTCATATCTCAAGTTAGGTTTATTGATCAACACGTTTACTTGAGACCGGTCACGAGACTGTTCTCAATCTTGAGAATGGTTTATTAATACGGGCCTAAGTGTTGTAATCCTAGAATGACGAATCCAGAACTGGTCTCCGACATTTGTTTCTTCATAGGATTGCTCGTCACGACAACATTTCTTATATCACCATTTCGACTAAAAAACATTTTTCCATCGTATCTTTCTCCAGCGTACGTTTCGTCAACATGAGACGTCATCAAACAAACATTCGTCGTAGAACATTTCAACGACGAACGGACGGGAGAGGAAGTATCATGGTTGGCCAGCTCCACCCTGGCCGCTTTGTTGATACCAAATCAATAGCTATTATTTGCAATTACAGTTGATATATGTATGTAAGTCATGACCGAGTGATCTACAATGATTGGAAAGCATAGCAATAGACAATGTTTTTTGCGCCGGCGATCATTCGCTGTCACGAGATTTTAACATGCAAGGCGTGGTTTCGTGTAAGTGTGATATTAAAAAAACTAAATGATATAATCGACAAGAGGGAAATAGACATAACTTGATGTATTCTAGAATTTTGCATTCACTTATGATTTCACACGTTACATACACAAAACAGCATATCTATAAATGATAAAAATATATTCACATCGAACTTAAGCGTTCACCTAAAAAGGAGAAATCTAACTCCGTAGTCTTCCGCGCCTTACCTGTGTTTTAGGTCAATGTCCACTACCTAGTAGACATACAAATAATAATACTTATGTTGTATGTACAAATAATAATGTTGAAAGATGTCTGTTTGTGATGTGTGCGTAAATTAAAAAAAAAAACTGTTGTTACTGTAGTCAGGGGCAGGCTGAAAATCAGTGCTGTGTGGCTGCGCCGCCCAGCGTACGCTGAGTCTGTTCCCACCACACACGCACGCATATCTTTTTTTTTTATTTCATTTAATATTATCTGTTGTAAAATAGCTTCTTTTTTTTGTGAAAACTAAGGGCCTTATTGAGATCGAGTCTCATTCTCTATAATATATTATACATTTGATGCTATTCAAATTCATATTAGACGGAAGAAATAGAATAATCTCAAGTATCATTCTATAAGTATTTCTCAGTCTTGGGATAGTTTTATTAGTACGAGTCTTCTTTAATGTCTTGTTACACTTATATACAGCTTATATTTATGTGTGTGTGGAAAATAAATGGCATTAATGATATTAATATTTTGGACACTTACACGAATCATCTAGTCCCAAACTAGGCAAAGTCTTATAGATATTAGATAACGGATAAACATACATAAATATTTATATAAACATCCATAACTCGGGAATACATCTTCGTATTCAACACAAACCATTTACCCCTCCGTGGCTCAATGTAAACAACATTGGGTTTACGATTCGGAGGTCGCGGGTTCGATCCCCAGCGGGGTACATGTTAGTACTCGGTTTGGTTGGTGGTAGGGCATTTTAAATGTCCGCCTAGCTAGCTACCACCATCTTATCTAAATCTGCCGCCAAGCAGCAATGTTAATAACATTGTTGTGTTCCGGTTGTCAGAGATAAGATAGCCAGTCCCCCAAATGTGTTGGGGTTTCCGGGTCAGTACGCTTTCACCTTCGACCTCACTCATCTTCACTTAACATCAGGTGTGATAGAGGTCAAGTACCAACCCGTTGTGCATTAAAAAAAAACCCCTAGTGGAATTCGAACCCGCAATCGTTGGTTTCGCAGACAGGGTCACTATCCACTACGCTAATCGGTCGTTAAAGTGTAACATTATCAAGTGATGTATTTTATCACATATTATTTTTTCTTTCTAGATTTAATAGTGGCGCTAGTTTCTAAGTCAAATTAACAGTGAGATATGTAACGTAGATAACAAATAGACTTTTGTTAAAGTTGCCACAAAATACACTTAGGCCCGTGTTAATAAACCAATCTCAATACAAGTCTTGAGGCTTTATCAACCGAGAGCAGTTGACGCTGTCTCAAGCTCCGTGCTAATTTATAAACCAATCTTGAGGTCTACTCAGCTGAGATCACTTCTCAAGTATTCGCCTCAGCGGCGAATGAATGATAGTCTTGACTAGTTCAACTGAGTACTGCTCGAGTATACACGGGCTTTTCAGGTCTCAAGTTAGGTTTATTAATCAACACGTTTACTTGATTCCGGTCACAAGACTGCTCTCGATCTTGAGAATGGTTTCTTAATACGGGCCTTAGATTAAAGTGCTAGGATTTTTATGATTGATACATTACACCATCAGAGACATTATGGACTGTTATTGGATGAAAGACGGTTCTTTGGGTGGTGAGAATATTTTTTTTTTATGCACGACGGTTTCGTACTTAACCTCAATCACTCCTGATGTTAAGTGAAGATGAGGTCGACGGTGGAAGCGAGCTGACTCGGTAACCCCAACACATTTGGCGGACTGGCTATTTTATCTCTGACAACCGGAACACAACCATGCTATTAACATTGACTACGATGGTGGTAGCTAGCCAGGCGGACATTTAAAATGTCCTACCACCAACTAACACGAGTACTTAAACATGTACCGGGCTGGAGATTAAACCCGCGACCTCTTGCGGTTAAACTACTTACTTACATATATACTTACACTTGAAAAACATTACCCTCCTTCCTTGGGCAGTCAGCTACACGCTAACTTCCAAAAAGGTTCAAAAGTACGTTTATCCGAGCAACTTTAACTTCAATTTTTTTCCGAACAAACTATAGTTACTATAAACTTGGTAAGCTAATCTTTCCTACATATTTCATAATGAAAAGTTAACCGGAATGACTTCTTTGACTAAATTAATGGAGGATCATGTACCAACATTCAGTTGTGATACTGCTAAGTATTTGTGATATATAGGTACGTTCACAGGTGGGAGCGGCCGGCCTGGTGGCATTCCTCGGCTGACCCACATAACTTGTCGTGTACTGCGCCCAGCGTGCATTGGCTACTTTGTGGAGGCCGAGAAGAGGTCTTACTTAATATTGAATATAAAGGCAATCCATGCAACCTGTTCATTTACAAAGTAAAGTGTATCGTATTGACAGGCAATAGGTGTCATATTAGTTTTAGCGGGCGATGCCTATACTTAATCCTCTACATATTATGTGTTCGCCGAATTTTGTTGTTTTTCTCAATAACAAATCAAGTAATCGGTTTAAAAAATTTACTTATTACTCATCAGAATATTACAGTGCACTTAAAATGAGCATACGAAATGGAAAACGTTAGTACGTGTGACTTGTAGGTAATTTTTGTTATTATAATAATATTTTTTCTTTCTTATTATTAAGCATATATAAATATGTACATAAAGGATTAATAGGACGTTGATATTTGTTTTCTTTTTCTTTAATTTAATCCGGCAGGTTATTGAAAAAAATATTTTCGATATACAGAATATTTCTTGTATCTAGAGGGTAGTTCTAGGTATACATGATGTTAAATGCTGTGTATCATCATACAGTTTACAAAACGGTTGTCGCGGGTTCGATTCCCAGTAGGGTACATGTTTAGTACTCTGTTTGTTGGTGGTAAAGCATTTTAAATATCTGCCTGGCCAGCTACCACCATCTTACCTAAGTCTGCCGTAACATTTTGTGTTCCAGCCGTTGGAGATTGGCTTGCTTCTTCTTCGGCCTCAAGATCAGGAATAATTGGAGTTAAGCGCTAAAACGTTGTTTTTTTTTATGGACCACCGGTTAGCACTTGGCCTCAATCACACCTGATGTTTAGTGAAGATGGGGCCGAAAGTGGAAGCGTACTGACCTGGAAACACAAATATTTGATAACCGGAACACAACAATGCTATTAACATTGCTGTTTGGCGGCAGATTTAGATAAGATGGTGGTAGCTAGCCAGGCGGACTTTTACCACCAACCAACATTGTACATAAAAAAAGGTATATGTAGGTGGCGCTGAAATTATACTATGAGTGATCACTATTATTGAGTAAAAGTTGACGTTACGTGTGTAATTATTTACAGGAATGAATTCAATGCCCTTACAGGATTCTATGTATATTCACATCATCATCAATAGCCTTACACGCCCCCACTGTTGGTTATTATGTTGCTAAAATTAAAATCTAATTGTTACAATATGGAAATCAAATTAAAACTTAATTTAATCATTAATCAATGTAACGCAACACAAGATAAGTTGTAGATGAGCAGTGAGAATGCACTTCAGGTGTCGGGTAAAATCGAGTACGTTCGAATAACGGACTTTTTAAATTAATTTAATAATCGAAGTGCACGCTGTCAGGATAAAAATGATAATAATTAAATGACATAATGCCGTTATCTACTTTCTAGAGTAACGCACAAAGTTTTTCTAATGTATGGCTGTTGCTATCGTGTATTTTCTACATAATAAATTCTGTCTATGTCAATGTAGAGGGAAAAATTACTGGATTTTAGAAGAAAAAAATCCGAATTTTAGTTATTCACGCTTTCACGCACAAAGTTATCTTATCTCGTTGGTTGGGGGAGGTGCTGTTAGCGAACAAATGACATTTCAGTCAAATAACGTTAGTTCCCAATTTGTTCAACAAACAGTTGTGTGTCTGTGGAATTGTAGTTTACTGCAAGTGAAAAGCAAAACCGTAAGTCAAGAAATTCCTTACAACTTACAATTTTCTCGTTTAAAACGTTAGATAAAACACGTCCTAATATGCTTTAGATAAGGCACGTTTTCAAATACCACGAAAAATGTGAACTATAGTAATAAAACTAAATAACATGCTATGACAAAACACGGTATTTAAATAGCGTTATCTTTACAAATATTTAATTTTGAACTATGGATACGATTGGGCAAACAAAGTTTGTGATTGTTTAGTAGGAAAATGCCATTGCTATTCTGATAACATATGTTGGGAAATGGTTTAATATAAATATAGCTATACTATGAGTTATATTGGTACGTCCTGTACAAAACGAAGACTTACTTATCGAATGTTGAAATAATAATTGTTTATTTAATCTATTATTTTTTATTTCTGAGCTAAGTGATAATGATGGGAAGTTTTGTGGTTTCGGCCCACACTAATGTTTGGGAAATCTCTGACCACCTCATTTGGGATAACGGTCGTAACAATGTATATATGTTTAACAATTTAACATTACGTAATTATTCACTTTTTTATAAATCCTTTAAAATGAACTGTAAAAGATAAATGAGGCCAATTCGAATAGAACTCGCTATAACCGTGAGTACCTGCATTGTATACGTGACGTCATCCGCAGTCGGATGCCAGAGATTTTTTCCTCTGTCCTTCCCGCCCTCAAAACAATTAGCCCTTTTGTTGGGATGAGGTATATTCCGGATCTAACGTCAACCTCAGTGTGGCCGGTTTAGGATGCCAGTTGTTTTTTTCGATGGAATTCATTTAATCATACGCACGGGAAAGGCGAAGGCCGTATGTTGAAGGATTTGTAACATCGTTATTAAATTTCTCTCAGTGTTGAACGAAGCTTTAGAAATACTTGCGCTTATTTTGATTGCTACAGTCGACAATATAATTAAGGTAGCAGGCGTAATTTTCATATTGTTTGAAGGGTCTTGGTTGGATTTTGTTATATTTCCTTTACACCTATTATTTATGATAGATAAATTTCAGTTGACCTTGACTAACAATTTCCCTTTAGACTTGCTCCACATAATTTATAAATAAAGACCTGCTACCGTATCTGTATTGCTGACTGTACATGGCACCCAGTAGCACCCTGATTGGATAAATAAAGATTTCTTTTTAAATACAGAATTAATCAAAAAAATCGCTCTGTCCTGCACTCGAGAAGCCTAAAAGCTAATTATAAATAATACATAAATTAGCTTTGACGTGGGTTATTTTCGAGAATTTCAAGTTATTGACAGAAGCGGCCTTTTTATAATCGTGAATTTGATTGAGCAAACAAACATTCAAACTTTCGCATTTATAATAGAAATTAGAATCTATGTGTATGTATTATTTAATTTATGTGTACCTAATTAAATATGTAGGTAAGGTTGAACATACCTAGTACAGATAAAAATAAATCTTTTTTTGGCACATTAGAATGTGACAGATCAGTAGCAGCCCTGACTTTTAAAAATAGGGCTACTAAAAGGTGATTCCAGAATTACTACAAAGTACCTAGTAGTTGCCATTAACTAAAAAAGTGAAGTAAAGGTAATTCTTTAATTATTTTTAAATTATTAGCCAAGTTAGCACTACAATTAGTTGGGTGTGTCGGTACTTATACCTATTTTAAGACTAGGGACTTGCTTCCACTTTCTCACGTACGTACGCCGCGTACTCTATTTAAGTATATAATAGGTAGGTACATACAATTTTATCACATGCGGTATGATAGCTTATCTTATAAGATAAATAAGATTCGAGTATGACAAAGAGATTTGAAAGTATCTACACGAATTTCACTATTTTGAATTGATATGTTGACTATCTTCCCATAGGTACTTGTAGGTAATGCAGACCTCCTGAAGTAAAAATCCACATTTCAGTGAAATATTCGCCGAAGTTTACGAAACAAGGCCTCAACACCAAGTGAGTGTAGAGGCTATCCACTACTTGGCAACACATACATTATTATGAAGACTCTAAACAGTAAAACCGTTTGAGTTATTGTAATGTACTGACTGAATATAGTGATAGTGCGAGTTGTAAATGAACACAGGTATAAAGATTGCGACCCTCAAGAAAGACTAAGGCCGTATTAATAAACCAATCTCAATATAAGTCTTTATCAAGGCTGTATCAACCGAGATGCGTCTTAAGCAGTTGACGCTATCTCAAGCTCCGTGCTAATTTATAAACCAATCTTGAATCTTGAGGTCTACTCAGTTGAGATCACTTCTCAAGTATTCGCCTCAAGGGCGAATGAATGATAGTCTTGAGTTTCGTTTATTAATACGCGCACCTCTCAAGTGAGTACTGCTTGAGTATGCACATGCTTTTCAAGTTTCAAGATAGGTTTATTAATCAACACGTTTACTTGATTCCGGTCACAAGACTGTTCTCAATCTTGAGAATGGTTTATTAATACGGGCCTTAGAAACGTCACTGGACTTCTGTCCAAGCAAAAAGTACCTTGTAGACACCTGTATATAAAGATAAGTGAAATTAAAAAATAATTTAAGAGTCGATTTGTGGCGTAAAGAATGGCAAATTTTCTTCAAGCTTCACGAAACACTTAAGCATATAATAATACCGCATAATCCGCTCCTCACACAAAAATAACCTATTACCATCGTCCCCAATACCAAAATAAAAAGCAAATCAACTTTAAATGGTTTTTAAATAGTCTGCCAGAGTCCAGTTGCCTTAAAGGGAGGTCCTATTTCACATGGCGATCAAGTACTGTTATGTTACTTGCAAAACATGGTCACAGTCGGCATAAACTAAGCAGTAAACTGACTAAAAAGGTAACAAGCGAGACAGTGAACTGACCCAGTCCTGGAAAACCGGTAAAATGTCGATTTGGGACATTTACGAATGCCAACCAATACCAAATAACACTTGTATTTATTGGATAGACTGTGTGGAGGTTTCATATACCTCACTATGTATTACTGGTCGGTGTTGCAAATTAGTTTGTTTCCTTTTATAAAAATATTGATTGTTTTTGTTGGTTTTAAAGTGTCAAATTGATTACACTGAATTTTATTCCCGATTGGTCGTTTTAATGCTATTTGTTATTGTACGAATACTCGTATATATATATATATATATTATACAAAACGCCTCGTTCGGAGAATATTTACGACGACCAAACATTAAGCACATCACAGACGGTCAGGACTGCTCATCCAAGAAAAAGAACCAAAGGTACATACAGAATTATTTTGTACCTTTATAGACTAGACGCTGCCTATACTATGAATCTTTTTTATGCACTGGTCAGCGCGCTTAACCTAGATGACGCCTGATGTTAAGTGAAGACGAGGCCGACGGAGGAAGAGCGGTCATCCGGAGCCCCCCACTTATTTGGGGAACTGGCTATCCGTCTTTAATAGCCGAAACCCAACGATGCTGTCAATATTGTTGATTGGCAGCAGATTTAGATAAGAATGGTGGTGGCTGGCCAGACGGATATTGAATTTGATGGGAAACGAACCCGAGAGATTCCTTATGTCATTTACATAGAAATCATTAAATGTTTTTTCTGCAAGGCTATACCTTGCAGCTCTTCGGCAGTAAGCTAGCTAAGCTAGCTGGTAGTATTGGTAGAAGGTAGAATATGTATAATTTGAGTAGGTCTTCCACCGGCCTATATGCATTACCCGAGGATTGCGGCTAAACGATTGAAAGTGGCGCTTTGTTTATATGCAATGTATTGAGTAATCTTCGGTAGCGCTACTGCTCTACATCTTGCTCCTCATTGGTGCATGGCCTGCCTGGGAATCGAACCCGGACCTCCCAAATTGGGACA
Organism: Oegoconia quadripuncta; assembly: GCA_949316235.1. Taxonomy (NCBI): domain Eukaryota; kingdom Metazoa; phylum Arthropoda; class Insecta; order Lepidoptera; family Autostichidae; genus Oegoconia; species Oegoconia quadripuncta. The sequence continues at coordinate 6,098,507 of OX438746.1, forward strand.
CCGCGTCTTAACCGCTGAGATATAGCCATGAAGCAGTACCGCGACGACGCGAACCGTCACTAAAGTCATTCGATTTCGATTCATGCTTAAGTAGTCGCCTGGTTAACTTACTGGTAGCTTTTTGATACACTGTGACGTGACTAGGTAGAAACGAGTATTGGTAAGGTGCACGATAAACTTTTTAAAGATTATATTGGCAAAGGAACCAGTCGCCTGATGGGAATTTTAAATGTCTATCTAGCTGCTACACTATCTCATGAGCGGTTTCAGGATATCATGTGGGGGCCGTCTGAGTTAAGAGGATTTTATTCCTATCCTGTAAACGTTGGTAGTATAATTATTAGGTTACAAAATTGCATCTCATCAAACATCAGAAGGGCAATTCTCGTAATATCTCGTATTACAATTACAGTCAAAATTCAGTTCGGATCCAGTCTCGATCTCCTAAATGTCAAATAGATTCGTAATGTAATTATATCGAAATGTGATCGAAAGTTGAACAAAGCTCTCACTATTAATTGTTCAGTGTTGCCCAGCTGAAGTGATATAAGTAGTTTTTTGATAAATGTGAAAGAGAACAAATAGAAAGTAGCAAGCGCATATTTGACGAACTGTAATTTTTTTTAATCTCGAACTTGATGTTAAAAGCTTTGTTCAACTTTCGATCACATTTCGATATAATCACATTACAAACCTTTATATTGTAGTACGAGAATAACGTATTTGACATTTGGAGACCGAGACTAGATCCGAACTGAATTTTGACTGTAATTGTAATAAGAGATATTACGAGAATTGCCCTTCAGGACAGTTGAATAATAATTTTGTTATGTGGCTAGCTCAACGAATTATCTAATTCGTTGGGCTAGCTAAGTAATGTAAATTGACGTCTGTTTGGTGTAGTGGTTAGAAACTCTGACCACTATACCAAAACGTCGCGGATCGAATCCCGCTAGGGGCATATGTTTGTATGATATATAGACATGTGCTCCCGAGTTATGGATGTTTTTCATTTATGTAGGTATTTATTTACAAAAAAAAAATATATTTGTGCAGTTTATCAACCATCAGGTATCCATAAGACAAGCCTAGATGCTTACTGTGGACCTAGATTGCGCTGTGTGTATGTGCAAAGATATTTTATTATTTATTATTTATAATATTCAATAGGGCTAATTATAGGTATTTTAATATGACAAAAACAACTTAAAATTTTAATGTATTTATAGAAAAAATACGCCGTCCATCTCGCTTCCGTGAGGCATAGTATACAGGGCGTCCCACGGCTATGCCACATGGAGGGAAAGTACCTTGAATTTTGTAGATGGAACATTTTACTGAAAGAAGACATTATTTTAATTTAAAAAACAATTTAAACTGCATTCATAGATTTTTAAATAAGTACATGGTTGAACTTGAAAATTTGATTAATTTTGTATTAAAAATGTTAAAATTCATGGTCTTCCTTTTATTTCTGACACTATGTTATTTAGCAAAAAATTATCCTTATGATGAAGCCTTTCGATCGGTATGATAAAGTTAAATGGTAATTTTTTTTTTATAAATAAAGGGTTCGATTCCCGGTTCAACCATGTACTTATTTAAAAATCTATGAATGCAGTTTAAATTGTTTTTTAAATTAAAATAATGTCTTCTTTCAGTAAAATGTTCCATCTACAAAATTCAAGGTACTTTCCCTCCATGTGGCATAGCCGTGGGACGCCCTGTATACCTAGTACGCTGGCGCTATTGCCCCGCTGAATGCATAAGCTCAGCTGCTGAGCAATGTAGGCACCAGCTCTCACATCTCCAGAGGCGTGTCACCAGTCTAGTCTAATCCTTTACGAATTGTTTTGTGTCAGAAGACCAAGGGCCCAATGTCTCTACTGCAAGCGCCGCACACTCGTGATATATACGCATATTTACGGCGCTTGTGATTTTGTGAATGTTCAATATATTTGATAGAAAAGAAGTTCACCATATCCTAGAGGTGGACATCAGGAGACCTGTAAAACAGTTTCTATAAAACTATAGTGCGGGCTCCAGTCTCCATTGCATTTTTTTACTGCAATTTGTATTTCAATATATCGGGTGAGTTTTTTACCGCAAGGAAAAAAATAAGGCATATATTAGATAAGTGAATTAGAAGGTATTGGCATAGGTAATGTTTTTTTTTTCAAAACCCTCATCGAGTAAAGCGTTAATTGTGTCATTTGACGGTCGCGTTTGTAGATTCGACATTTATATCATTAAATAAAATAAATACGAGTAAAGAAAACTTGGAGAACATATGAGTTCCAAATAAATTTCGCATGATACGAATCACACCAGTCTAAATATTTGAATAGTCGCAGTTTTGATGATACGACTCTGCAGTCTTAATTATAATAAGAATTATTTTAATTATTTTCTGCCTATTAGAATGTTGGGTGAAGTGGGTAGGAAGGAAGGAAGGAAGGTAAGGTAGTCTCTTTGCTTTTATCTGTCTAGTTCAAGATGGTAGAGCATCAACTCAATAACGTACGAGTAACTAAAAGGTGGGTAGACAAACAAAATGTTACTCATTTCTTTGTTTACAAAAGAAATACCAAAGCGAAGGCCACTCGACAGGTGAAACCACGACGACAATTGCCTGTCATTTACTTTGCTTACACACGAACTAGATAATTAGAGATTTCCTACTGGTATGACTTTGTTGAGGCGCCCAGTGTATACAGGGTGTTAAAAAGTACCGGGACAATTTTAAGGGGTCATTTCAGGGTCGGTCTAGTATACAGGAAAAATATATTTAAAAAAATCCATTGTAAGTTCTTAGGTAAACAAAAATATGTATAAAAATCAACCGAATAAGTAGATTTTGGAGAAGTACCGAATTATACAAAAACACAAAACCAAGAAATATATACCTACTAGTTAATTGAATTCAAAATCACCTGAAATTCAAAAAAGTTATAAAAATTTGAAAACGCTATGATATATAATATCGCTTATTCACAAAGGCAGTTTCCCCAGAGAAGAACGAGCAAGAAACTCAGGGTTCACATACTACATATTAGAGTAAACGCCTCCAGTAAGAAGTGGGAAGGCTCGACGGTAAAATAGCTTAGGAAAAATAAATAATAGAGATCACTATGATAAACGTAATTTTATCAAATTTTCAAGTAAGACACATGACATATGTTAGAACTAAGGTAGCACGAAAGAGTTGCCTATTGTAGAGTTTACTTAACAAGGAGACTGATCGTCAGTGTAATCTCCCACAACACTACATACATAAAGTCACGCCTGTTTCCCGTAGGGTTGCTCTTTTTGAATAAGTATTTTTACAATTTATGATTCGATAAAGAAAAAGAAAATAATAGACTGTATATCGCCGAGCGGTTCATCTCCATGCATTCTCATCGTCTAGATATTCAAAGAAATTATAATACATAACCTTTGGCACATGGTTCTTGTTTAATGGTGGTATTAATTTTGAATTAGAATCTCAAGTCAAACTATAAAAATAGTTGAACTAGTTATCGGACTAGGACTAGTCACACTCCAATTAACATCACTATCGTGATGATTTGTGATAGAGTTAGCTTACTGCTCTTAACATGTTATTATGCAAAACTGTGACTGTGTCGACAACCGGTATTTCGTCAATAAATTTTAAACATCGCAAAAACTAAAAAGATGGCTTCTAATGAATTATTGATGCATCAATTAATTCGGTGAACGGACCGATTAAGGTAATGTATTTAATGTTTAATGATTCAGCATTAATTACTGTTACTTGAGCACGCTATGCAACCTCGTTACAAGTATTGGATATTTCATCTATTAAGTAATCTTACAAGAGGATGATGACATGATTTTTAGAACTGGTTATATTTGTTATTTAGACAACTTCGTTGACATGAATATTATAACACGTTTATGGTTATAGTTATTCAGATTTTGGCAATAAACATTTTCATAACTGGCAGGTTCTAGAACCATTTAGGTATAACACTATCGCGTCAATGAACTTCGAATACAAACGTGCGAAGAACTGTTGTAGTTCGAAAGATCGTAGTTCTGATACTCTGTTGGTCGACACATTGCTTGTGCGATAAACCATATAGCGACAAACAATAGTGCGAAAGAGACCTTTGTAGCGAGCGAGCAAGGTGGGTCGGAGCACCGCCACATTGTAAATAATAAATAAATATCCTTAAGACATGCACACAGCGCCATCTAGTTCCACAGTAAGCAACTATAGGCTTGTGTTGTGGATACCAGATAGTTGATATACTACATAAATACATTTTTTTTTGTAAATAAATACTTATTATAAATGAAAACATCCATAACCCGGGTACACATGTCCGTAATCATCATACAAACATATGCCCCTAGCGAGATCGAACCCGCGACCTTTTGGTACAGTGGTCAGAGTTTCTAACCACTACACCAAACAGTTCGTCAAATTTTGTTGTGGATTGTGGGTTATGTTCAGAAGGTCCTATCCTTAGCCTTCGATATTAGGTTGAACATACAATAGGAGGTCTTTCGCACTAGCCTTCGTCGAAGATGTATTTTGTCGCTGTATGGTTCCACAAGCAATGTGTCGATCAACAGAGTATGCGAACTACTGTGGAACTACTCTACTTCTTCGCTCTTTGTGGACTTATTAATAAACCATTCTCAAGATTGACAACAGTCTTGTGTCCGGTCTGAAGTAAACGTGTTGATTAATAAACCTAACTTGAGACTTGAAAAGCATGTGCATACTCAAGCAGTACTCACTTGAGAGGTGAAACTCAAGAATATCATTCATTCGCCGGTGAGGCGAATACTTGAGAAGTGATCTCAGCTGAGTAGACGTCAAGATTGGTTTATAAATTAGCACGGAGATTGAAATGGCGTGAACTTCTTAAGACGCATCTCGGGTGATACAGCCTCAAGACTTGTATCGAGATTGATTTATTAATACGGGCCTTACAATACCACAGGCAGACATAGGCTTGATACTTCTAAACTTCTCTATTCTAAAAATTATCTATAGTATTATATATCTGTTTGATAATTGGTACCTCCGAAGCACGGAAATACTAATGTGAAAATGCCAGTGGTGGTCATCTACGAGTATCCAAGGACTGATAAGAAATTTGTCAATGTTTGGGTCTCCTCTCATTCATGAAATGTTTAGCAATCATAACGCCAACTTTGAAGCCTCAAGATTTGTATTGAGATTGGTTTATTAATAAAGGCCTATATTTCGAAGTTCAGTTGATCTCTTGTATGTACCTATGTAAGAATCAAATGTCAATGAACAAAATTATGATCATCATAGGTCATCCACTGGTGAACAACTGTTTATCAACTGTTTTTAAAGTTATATTTTACCCGACTGCCCAAAGAAGGAGGGTATTGTTGAGTGATTATATGTAGATATCTATGTTACCTCCTGTAGCCTAAACGGCTTGACCAATTTCGATGTGCATTGTGTCGTTAGATTCGTCTTTATACCTGGAGTGTCATAGGATACATTTTATGGTGAAAAATCCAACATGGCGCCCGCGAAATACGAAATATGCTGAGGGGTTTTTGGTTTTTAAACTCATATATTCCTTTTCTTTTCGTGTCGAGGCAAGTTTCAAATTTTATTGGACCAAAAGTTAGCCACTCTAACAGCACTGTCTGTGGCGTTAAGGAGATCGTCAAAGGTGCTGCTGTCAGGACACGCGGGGTAACACAATACGTGATCCATTGTCTGTGGGGACTTGGGGAGACTCCACACTCGCATCGATCACTCCCGCCATCGGAGAAGCCCCACCTGCACAGATAATCTTTGCTGCGGCCAACCTGAGTCCGAAGCCGATTTAAGGATTTCCATGTTGCCCATGGCAAATCGTGTCCAGGAGGAAGAGACTCCTCGAGCGGGAGGAACGACGCAAGATATTTATTTATCAACTCATATATTTATTAATAATTAAATAGTTGTTAGTTTTGTAATGAACTAGGTAGGTACCTAATATGCAAAAATAATGCGCCTACAGCTGTGGGAATTGAACTGTGACTTTCTCAAAGGTTGCCGGTTACAGCACAGCGGTACAGTGGTGTAAACAAACATAACGCAAGGTACCTACCTATTTGCCATCGTAATGTTTATAGTACCTGACTGGTACGATGGTGGTTGAATAGTAAGTATGGTATGGTAACCGTCCTGGATTCTATGGGACCGTCCCGAGTATGTCAAATCAAATCAAATCAAAAATGTTTTATTTGTAAGTTATAAGAATAACATTTGAAATCGCCATGACATACAGTTATCGCTCATTCACTAGGCAGTCTCACCAGAGAAGAACGAGCAAGAAACTCAGGAGTTGCTCTTTTTAAATAAGTCAATACAAATACAATTTGAAATACCTAATTGTAAAACTTATGATTCGACAAAGAAAAATAAGAATAAAATATACTGGATCTTGCCGAGCGGTTCATGTCCATGCATTTTTATCATCCAGATGGTCAGAAAATTTATAATAGCCTTTGGCACATCGTTTCCGTTTAATGGTTGTTTTAAATTTATTTAAAGGCAAGTTTTGAATGTCTATCGGAACCTTATTGTTACATTGTCCCTTGAATGACTTAGTGAATTTTTGTAAGCGACAGCTATGGACAGCAAGTTTATTTTTATATCTTGTATTAACATTGTGTATTTCGCAATTTTTCCTAAACAAATGCAGATTCTTTCTTACGTACATTAAGTTTTCGTAAATATATTTCGATGCATGTAGTTGTAATACCCCATTGGAATAATTAGTAAAATAGTCCCGCAAACGTCTAATGCGTCCCGGATGTCTCGCATTCCTAGCCTTGTTTATTTATTGGAAAAATTCACGCTTGTTAATAGAATGATTTCAATAATCCCTATTTTTTGTAAACACGTAGGTATAGTTTGTTTTGTGATTTTAGGGCAATCATCAACCTCCATTAGCTTGTGACCTCCGCAAAAAATATGCACAAATGGTCAAATATTGGCCGCCTTATTCTAATGTTGCCATGTTTATTGAACAAACTTTGGCGGCAAAAGGAAGGTGTATTTAATTGAGTTAGTAATTAGAAATCATTTTATATATTTATATAGTCTGTAGGTAATCGTACTTATCAATTGTTCATATTTATTTGTAGTACCTAGTAGGTAATTGTAATATGCGGACGCGCTATATTAATATTAAAAGATCAATTGTTGTGACCCTATTCTTGAGAATAAATATTTAATTTAATTTTACCTAATTCTAGATGCATTTAGATAATAATAGTTATTTTTCGTCTATTAATGCACTTTTTATTCATCGTCCCGTAAATCTTTTCAACCACAACTGAGGTTGGTGGAAGACATTTTTTTTTATGCACAACGTGTTCGTACTTGACCTCAATCACACCTGATGTTAAGTGAGATTAAGTCGAAGGTGGAAGCGTACTGACCCGGAAACCCTAACACATTTATTTAGATCTTAGAGATAAGCTCACCTTTGTACATTATTTCTTACTGTTATGTACATACCTGTATCTTTTTTATTATTATCTGTGTAATAAAGAAAATCGTTTGGTTACAAAAGATGGTAAGAAATATATTATTTATTCACATACTGCACTGCAATACAATAGGTGGTTAGCTACATTTAAACATATATTGTCTACATATATAAAATATAAATTAAAACCAGAATTATAAATCATTTGTTCTAAAACTATTCGTCATCATATCAGCCGAAAGACGTCCACTGCTGGACAAAAGCCACCCAAGTATCTCCAGAATGATCGGTCCTGCGCAGCCCGCATCCAGCGGCTTCTAACTAAAAACTATTATTATAAAACCGAATGATTCTTGCAGAGAATAAAAACAGTTTCAAATCAAGAATTGGATAAATAAATACAGAATTAATAAAAAAAAATCACTCAGACCTGCATCCGAGAAGCCTAACAGCTAATTATAAATAATACAAGATTGTTTTCAATTAAAAGCAGTCGTTGGGCCTAGTTAGTCTGACACAAATCTACCAATCCGCACTGAGCCCGCGTGGTGGATTATGGCCCATACCCTGGCCCAGTGAAAGGAGGTGGGGCCCAGCAGTGGGAACGTTTAGGTACGGCTGTTGATGATGAATGTTCATTCATTCATCATCAGCCCGTAAACACCCCACTGCAGAGATATAGGCCTTCCCTCGTATGTGAGGGAGTTTGGGCCATAGTCCGCCACGCTGGCTCAATGCGGCTTGGGGAATTCACATGCCTTTGTATTTTAATTTCTCAGGCTTGCGGGTTTCCTCACGATGTTATCCTTCACCGTTTAAGAGCAGTCGGATAAATGCACATAAGTAATTAAATTACATTTAAAACTCATTGGAACATTGGCCTGCCTGGGAATCGAATCCGGACCTCCTAAATTGGGAGAGCGCGTCTTAACCTCTGAACCACCGACGCTCGACGATGATGAATTTAATGTCCTTTATTCCCGACCCATGGAATAGGAATGTAGCGCTGCGTAAACTTGCTTTCGATAAAGTAAAGGATACCTATACCTACATGAGCGTGAGCTCCCATGTAAAAAGAGGAATTTTTCTTTATACACCCGACTTCCTTTGTTGTGCTACATGGTTACACATAGTTAATGCTTTTGTTGGCTCATATTTGATCAGTTGGCCTTATCTTATCTAGAAAATGTTAATACGCCGCATACTAAACACCGCCGTAAGCCGTCGCATTGTTGAATTGACCACGCAAATGTATAGGTACGGAGAACTTTGCATTACGTAGGATATACGGTCCATAAAAAGGTCCGGCAGACGGCTAACTATCAACACTAAGGTTCCATATTGGATTTATAGCTGATCTTCACAGAATAATCAAGATGATTGCACACAAGCCATATTATATTACGTCAAATATAACAAATTTATTCTTACACGCAAACCTTTCGTTATTGTTGCGGACACAAAAATACACACACATATGACACAACTCAAAATACCTACCCTGAATTGATACATAAATCTAACTAATATTATAAATGCGAAAGTTTGGATGTTTGTTTGTTTATTTGTTTGTTGACGTTTAATTTTGTCGTTAAATTTGTCGTTAATGTTCGTGAGAGAAATAAACATTTTTTTTTGTTCTGTAGTGACATCTAAGTAACTGTTGTTACGTAGGTACCGTTGCGTAAGTGTTAAATTACAAATTTGGGCTTTACCATTTTGTTATTTAATTATTTCTGTGTCTGTATTCCTTGTTGCACTCCGTGCCAAAACCATTGAGCTCTCTAATAAAAAAAAAAACTGACTAACCGAAAGTCGCGACTCAGTGAGTACCTATTCCGTAATCTTTATTCTTTGACAAAACTGTTTGAATTGACATATTTTGTTTTTAGTGATGGCAATATAACAACATAGTGTTGTGATGGGGTTGCTTGTTGCTGGAGAACAATGTAAGGTTACGTTTATCCATTACATGCAGACTAATAATCGGTTAAACATGTAATTATGAACGATTGATTTGCATCCTTATTGGTTGGACATTAAAAATACTTTTAAAAATACTCCATCATTCTATAACCGATGATATGAAAAATTTCGTATCCATGCTATTAACCGTGGAGGAGATCTTGGAGAGACAATCCTTAGCTGCAGCATCAGTTCATGTCTATCATCAAATGTATTGAGAGTATGCAAACTTTCAGCGCGCTAGTTCAAGGTATTGATAAAAACGGGCATTTTTTTTTATAATGGTGAATTCTAGAAAATCACTTTCATCAAAGCTATTTAGGTATTTATTTTTTTAAGCAGGAACAGTCGCTGTCAAGCCGATAGGCTTTTTACAGCGTGTCGCCGGGCGGGTGGGCGAGAGCACCCTGACTGTATGCAACAGTACGGCTATTTAGGTACTAATTTATAATTAGCCTTTATGCTTTTCGGGTGCAGGTCAGAGCGATTTTTTTCTATAAAATTAAAGTATTCTTTTTGAAAGAAATCTTAATTTACCCAATGAGGGCGCCACTGGATGGAATAAACCGTCTTAATAAGCTTTGACATCCCGACAAATTATTTTTTAAATTTTCCATTAACACGTCCCGTCGTATTACGTCTAGAGTCGTGATGTGCCCTGGAAAGTGTTAAGCTCCCTAAATTGAGTCTCTAAAATATAAATAAGCGTTTGCATTTGAGCTGCCATTTTTCTATAAATATACCAAATAGTACGTCAAGTAGTTTATAAATTGAGTTCTACGTAGAAAATTATTCTAGTAAAAAGACGAGTAACAAAAAGTCAATCAAGGAGTTTCAGTGGCAATCTTCTGGCTCCATCTTTAAATCCTCGTCATCATGTGTAATGGATAAGTAATGCTAAATGCAACAAAACTTATAAATAAATATGAAAAATTTCAGCTCAATCAGATACCAGCAAGTGGTTGATAAATGGTTTGCAAATTTTGAAAAGGACAACTTACATAAATAAATAAATAAATATTTCGGACACTTACACCAATCATCTAGTCCCAAACTAAGCAAAGCTTGTGCTATGGATACTAGATAACGGATAAACATACATAAATATTTATACAATGTTCGTATTCATCATACAAACATTTACCCCTCGCGGTATTCGAACCCGCAACCGTCGGTTTCGCTGATAGGGTGACTATCCACTACACCAATCGGTCGTCGTACGAACATACGAACATTGCAAGCTAAATAAAAACTAAACAAAACATCATCCCGGTGTGTGTCTGGCTGTCACTGTCAGACAGCCAGACGGACACCGGGATGTGTTTTGTTTTATGTATTTCGAGAAGAGCCCAAAACAGTACGATTGACGACCTGTTTGGTGCAGTGGTTAGAAACTCTGCTACTATACCAAATGGTTGCGGGTTCTAAACCCGCTAGGGGCATATGTTTGTATGATGAATGCAGACATGTGTTCCCGAGCTATGGATGTTTTTCATTTATACATGTATTTTTTTACAAAAAAAAATGTATTTGAGAAGTTTATCAACCATTTGGTATCCATAACACAAGCCTAGATGCTTACTGTGGACCTATGGGTCATACAATCCACCACGCGGGCCCAGCGCGGATGGGTAGATTTGTGACAGCCTATAGTGGTCATCTGACAGTCAAGCCTTTGTAGACCAGCGACTTGATTTTACGACTGCCTTCAATTAAAAACAACATTACAAGGACACTTTTCCTCCGAAACACCGAAACGCTAGTATTAGAATTCCATTAGTGGTCACCCATCCAAGGACAGACCTCGCCACACATAGCTTAACTTCGCTAATCTAAAACGAATACCGAATGAGACCGCGCCACGAGTTCTTCCATTGAAAGAGTGAAATACCTACCTACCTATAATTTGTCGTACCTACTCCTAAATATTAAGTATCACAAGATGAAGACGACAACATAACACGCAAGACATACACTATCAAACTCTAATAGAAATGTATCCGCTGGTAATTACCTGCTAGATCCCAGAATTGCTCGTAGAATTTGATCTTTTTCATGTTCTCTCTTTACAATAAAAAAAAGAAACACAGTTGCGCACTAAAAACTGCCTACTACATAACCATAAATTTTATTATCGATGAAAAAAATCGATTATTTTTATTCGCACAGTGATTTGTCCACTTCAAGCACTGAAAGGTGACTAAGACTTATCCTTCAATGCACAAACTGAACAATGTCTAACCTACGTAATGCAGTAAACAATTTTTTATTATCACAAATTTGCCTACACTTCGACCATAATCGCCTTGTCTTCATATCAGTTAAGATTGATAAATCCATAAACGATGTTGACAATCACTGTGTACCCTATGCGAGGATAAATAAGGGTTAATTATGGACGGCTGTGAAACTGAATAGGTACAGGTGAAGTGAAGTCATACAGATTCCATAAGGGCCGATACAGATATAGCGAACTAGTCGTGCGTTCCTAATAACGCTTTATGCAGGGCGTTCGTTAAAATACAACATACATACTTGTTCTCACATATATGACGACGTCCACATTATAACTAGGTAACTTATAGGCACGGTAAACAAAGAATAGGTTTTTGTTAGACTCGAGTTCCCCATAGTCAAACTATGCAAACGGTTTTGTAAGGCATTGTTTAATTAACACCATGTAATCTATTATTTAATAATAAAGACTAATGAAAATAAATAGTAAATAGTGCAAAAATGCAATTTATGCGTCAGGATTATTTTCTTCCGGGTATGCTCAATATTTTTAAAACAAAAAATCGCGCAAATTAAGGCTACATTCTAAATGTATTTTTATTAAAAGTTTAACAAAAGTGTTCAATTTGTGTTGAAATTACCTTGTATTTGCTTAGTAAAAGTATTATCTGACACATGATAGTTTTCTGTTACCTAAAACTTAGGGAGTTTGGGTCATAATCATTAAGAATGCCGCATTCTAGTACTTGTTCACGGGTCACTTTGATATATTTCTATTTATTATTGGCATGCAAATTACAGTGTACCCGAATTTAAGTCTAAAAGGTATTTATCTGGCATTTATTATTATCATTTTGGAAAGGGGTAGTTAGATATCCAGTATCTTAAAAGGCCATTCCAATGCTTTTAATTTCAAATTTTTCATTGAAAAACACCATGCGGGACATTTCGACCGGTCTATAGCGGGCCTTAGAATGTTGAATATTGAATAGGAATTCTTGATATAGCCTAGATGTAACCTGTGATCCTTAAACTTTGAATAATCTCAAGCTTTCACGTCTAAATGGTAAAAAATAATGACATAACTAATAAAATTAAGTACTTACGTCATAACAATCAGAATTACTTACTATGGGATTTTATTTGGACCAATAATTGTGTCAGACCGAAGTAGATAAGTAAATAGTTTTCTATCAATTTTTACTTCTGTCACAGATTACCAATAAGTTACTAAAGTAACTTCTGTACAGTGTTAAAGTACAATAAAGAATAAAGCTAATTTGAAGTTAAAACCAAGCACAGTTGTATTAATTAGTAAAGACTCGCAAAAACATAGATAAATTATTATAAAAATAATGTGCGTCATCACGGCAACGTCACTTCGGCTTTCATATGACAAACAGAAGTAAGTAATTGTTTTTGTGTTTTTTCTATTAATAGTCAAGTTGTATACTAACTGACACGGCGAATGATCGCTAACAAAAAATAATTTATAAAACTAAAATTGAGGCACAATATCTTGCACGCACACATCCAAATAGTGCTTATTCTGCCGCAGCAGTCGTATGGTCCCTTCTGTTCACAGTTTTATAGAATAGTATAATTTAAGTTACTATCCAAAATACGGGTCTAATCCTGTAATAAATGATTTCTATTTTATTATCATTTCTGTTTTTATTGTTTAGGCATATACATTATTTCTGGTTTTTGTACATTGCTGTAATATCTGTATTAAAAAGATTATTAGATGTTTGCCAATTATTAAAATTTATTAGAAATATATTTTACCATTTTTATTGTAATATACAATTTAATCTGTCTCGAAAATTATGCTTAGTGGTAGGGTAACTCCCGGATAGGTGCCCGATGGGGATATGTGCCACATTTTTAAAACCTCCAAGTAATAAACCAAATCCCGATCTAATCTATCCATATATCTTATATGTAGTACTTACCTTCTTCTATTTTAAATTTTTAGTAAAATATAAGTATCTACTAATCACTTTTAAAATTTTACATTTAACTTTTCATTAGTGTTACGGATAAATGTGAGACTCAAAAATGGCGTGGAGGATAGATGCCTTATCAGGGGATGGGGCATCTTTCCTCCGCACTTGGCAGGGTTAAAGTCACATATAGTGTTAAATTTACAATACTCAAATTGGGACAGGATACATAATGGTATGCAAATATATTATTCCATTGTTAGATACCTTAAATTTACACTTATTTCCATATAAGGCATATATTCAAATTTACACTTATTTCCACATAAGGGCACATATCCCCCATTTTTGGAGGTCTGCAAGAATGTTCATAACTCTAAAATTCATATGTTCCTGGAAAGGTTATTATAACGCTTTTGTGGCTGAAAAACTGATCTACCTTTGCCTGAAAATGATCGTTATTGTCAATAGGTTTTGAGCAAGAGAGCGAATACAAAAAGTGTGGCACCTATCCGGCAGGTACCCTATTTCGTTCTTTAGTTGTATAGTAGGTACAGGTATTTATCATAGAACAGGTATTAAATGATGTAATTACAATAAATACCAATCGTTTGTTGCTTCATAAAATTCTTTAGCTAGTGGCGTGGTGATTTGTGCGAAGTGTTACTGTCTCTGGTTTTTTGAATTCTACGCTCGCATATTCAATTTATTTCAAAAATTTAAATAACAACACCTACACCTCAAATTCGAACTATTTATATATACAAGCCTTTTTTATGATAAGTTGAATTTTAAATAGGTATCTGTAGTTGCGAGTATTGAAAACAAACTTAAAAAGCGGTACCTTAGGGATTTTCAAACGTTTGAAAATCTCACAGATTTATAAAGCAATATATAACAAAATACGCGAATACTTTGCTATTCAACTTTATTCTTTTGTATTTATTACTGACGTTTGTGAAGCGTGGGCTAGATTTACACGTAGATACATATTTATTATACCTTTTTATGAAGAACTGGAGACACATATTTAGTTATACGATAATAACATATAATATAACTAGATACTACTCTTAGTGTACAATAAAGAATATTGTATTTTATATTTTACATAGGTACCTATCTACCATTTGAGGATAAAAGCTGTAACCTTATGTACCTACCTATAAGGTTGGTTCTTATAAATGATAAATTAGGTAAAATCATACTTAAAAAATAGTTACCTTACTTATTAATTAATACTTACTATAAGTAATAGAACTAATATTAAATGACGCGCATAATAAATGACATTCCATCCCCACACTAATCACGATTTTTAGTGTGCCCTAAACGAAAATAGAGGTCTTACCTTTACCACCCTTTACGAAGGTATTGCTTGCCGATAAAATTATTTATATAGGTACCTACTTATGTTGAAGTTAACACGCTAATTCAATGAAGATAATTATAAATCCAAATAAATATGTTTTGTTCTTTAAGTAGAACCAGTATTTATACATGAAAGGAAATCTAAACAATTTTGTAATAATTTTAATTATAATTCGGTGCTTGCGGTTGTTTTATTACTGCTAAAAACTTTGTTAATTTGTATTAGGATATCCAATACTCCTTTAAAATATAACATCATTGAGAATAGAATATAATTTCGAATTGTCGATGTGCGGTGGCCTCAGCTGCTCAAATGTATAATTTTAACCGACTTCAAAAAGGAGGAGGTTCTCAATTCGGCCGTTTGTATGTTTTTTTTTAATTGGTAGGTACTATTTTCAACCATGTAATAAGAATCCCATGTATTGACACGCGATTGACTATACATATGCGCGACTATTCAAAACTACAAATCATGTTTTACGTTATTTTACATTACCTATGTTACGTTAATTTTTAATGCGCCCTGATAGGCAATTTCGGATATCGCGTGCCTCATCCGTCATCCTCAACCACATTGTCACTTTCCATCAAACGAATTGTGGTCAAGCGAGTCTCCAGTCATTCATAAAAATTGAATAATAACTTTTTGCCTCTATTCTATATTAAACATATAATAAGTAAAAAAACATAGCCAAGTTACGCAATTATAACATTGCATAAAATATGTTATTATGTAAATGCTTAATAATACATATAATACAAAAAGTCATACCAAATGAAAGGTCAATGATACTTTCCAAACTCAAGTGCAAACGTGGGCCGAAACTCATCTCATGTCTCGACTTTAGCCACGGGCGTTAGTCGTTACAAACAAAAAACGACAAAAATAATAAGGTAACAACCGCCCGTCCCGTTCCCCCACTTACCTTTACGCGATTTCCAATACAATTTCCTTAAATAATAAGCCGCTGCGACCAACAGAAGTGCAGCAATGAAAGCACCAATAGCCGCACCAGCCACACTCCCAGCACCAAAACAATCCCCGGCTTCTTGACCAAAAACACACGGTACCACCAGAACTGTCACCAAAAACAGCTTCAATAAAACACCCATTTTTTCTTCTCTTCCTTTATCCCTCACAATGTAACATCACTATTTATGGCACATGGAACGTTTCGACGAAACGGACACCAATCACATTCCTACAAAATATTCAAATATCGAATCCGGAATGCGTTGTTAAGTTATGTATGTATAACTTTTAACACGAAAGTGAAGGCGTGCGCCGCGTCAGCCAGCGCGGTCAACTGTGGCGTTCGTACGCTCGTAGTAGATCGGTGGGTTTGGTTGTGAATAGGCTTTGATTGTGGGACAGAGAACGTGTGTGGAAAACGTGTTTGAAGTCGGACACCGATACCTATGGTGAACGTGAAGCCAGCTGCGGCTACATCCAAGCTTGGTATTTATAAATACAAGAGGTCCATTCGATGACACCCAGTAGGTAGACGTGCTCAATTAAATGCTCTAATCACAGCTTCTTACTATCAATACTTTACAGAAACAGAGAAAGTACTTTCATGCAAGTGCATACATTAGCAGTCTGAGGAAAGTGCAGTAATGCATATTATGGTCGAAAATTGGACGGGTGACCGTTTTGTAGCTTTGTAGATAATCTGTTAATATTATTTTTCTTAAAATGTTCTCATGGAAAACCGGTAGGTATCACTGATAATCTGTCAAATATGACAGGAATAAGTATTATGAATTAACCACCGCCGTAACTCAATGTAACAACATTGGGTTTACGATTCGGAGGTTGTTGGTTCGATCCCTAGCGGGGTACATGTTTAGTATTCGGTTTGGTTGATGGTAGGGCATTTTCAATGTCCGTTTGGCTATCTACCACCATCTTATCTAAGTCTGCCGCCAAACAGCAATGTTGATAGCATTGTTGTGTACCGGTTGTCAGAGATGAGGAAGCCAGTCCCCCAAATAAGACGGGGTTTCCGGGTCAGTACGTTACCACCTTCGGCCTCATCTGCACTTAACATCAGGTGTGATTGAGGACAAGTGCTAACCCGTTGTGCATAAAAAAAGATACATGTAAACAGATCTAATATTAGGTCTAGTGGATCAATTATTAACGTTCATTTCACGAAAAACAAAATATATTTAGTTAACAAATTATTTGCCACATTTATTTTTCATTTTTTTTTCATAAATACTAATAGTCTAGTTTTAATTTATTTTTATATTATAATACATATGTAACATATTTCTGTATATTTTTATTTAAGTACCTATACCTAGATATTTACCTATATTACTCTATTGACCTTAATAAATAAGTAACCCAACAGGTCCGAACTCGAATCAAACTAAAAAGAATGCGAACATTATATAATCTGAAACTATACCAATCTATACGTATGTATAATGTGAGTGTTTATTACAACAAAAAAGAACACAAAAAATACCACATGGGATTGCGGTAGTGCCGGGGTGACGCACACGCACCTGAAACACCGAGACGTGAGGTGCCCAAGCGGGCGCGCAGGTACTTCACGCACACACACGTATAACGTAAAGAGATTTACACACAGTAAGAGGAGCGTACAGTAGAGAATATGACATACTTAAATAGAGATATGGCCTTTAGGCCCGTATTACAGAATATTACACACAGAGGTTTCCGCTTGAGGACAGTTAAAAAAGGACAAAATCAAAAAAATGCTTTATTTTGTAGGTACACAGGGTACACTTAAAATAGTCAGATTTTACATTTTTTAAGCTACTGCTTGTTCAAAAGCCACTTTTCCCCTGAGAAGAACAAGCAAGAAATTCGAGAGGTTGCTCTTTTTTAAAAAAAGCTTTTTATTTTGCAAAATTATTAATTGTTAGTTGTATTATATTATAATATTTCATCATTAATTGTGAAATAGCCTGGTTACGCGAACGGGCTGTTCATGTCCATGAATGTTTATCATATAAATAATCAGATATTTTATAATATGCTTTCTTAATAAGTTTCTGTTTTTAAGATGGCATCTTTAGGAAACTCATTTCGAATGTGAAATTCATCAACAATTTACGCTGTATACCTATGTACATATAAATAGATAAACGAAATAAGATCACACACATACACATACCCTTACACACCCACTTACACAAACACACCCATCCACCCAAACACACACTCATCCATTCCCATGGGCACACATTCTTTTTTTTTTTTTTTATTTATTGATAAAGAATGTAATATGGAAGAGCGGGACTAACACAAGTAAACTTTACTTACAAGTAGCCCCAACACTGGATATTGTAAAAATATTATCTAGTAAATAAATGTATTTTTTGTTATGTAACTTGTACAGCGGTATTTCTTTCTAACTATACTTAATAGTATAAGATCCGGCCATAGAAATATATACCCTCATCTGTTATTCGACTATAACAAAATTATTATGTTAGTTAATGAATATATTAATACATTGAAAATGGGTTGCCTAGCTAAATCGCGGGCCAAACGGTTAATTAATGTAAATCCAAATTAATTGTTTTTCAATTAACTTCCCCGATTTGTTATTTATAAAAATCGACCATTATCTGAAAGAACATAACATAAGGAACTGGAAAAATATAGGTTGCCTACTTTCCCTTCAGCCTAACTATGGAGTTGTCATGTATAAACATGCGAGCAAGCGTTATTAATATACCCTCATCAGTTATTTAATTGATTTTTTTTTTTAATTAAACGTTATTTTATTCTCTTTCTAACAGTATAAGGTTGCCTCAGTAAAAGTTTGTCACATGCACGGTTGCTGTGATTTTAGATGCGTCGTACAAGCGAGCTACATTGAATAAATACTGGATTTAAGTCAGATTAAATATTAAAAATGGTATCAAATACTTTTCACTCACATATTTATTTAATAACAATACATAATTATAATTACATAAAAATTA